>CATOUR010000005.1:7500000-10000000 GCA_951848785.1 Callosobruchus maculatus | reverse complement strand
TTGTGATACTGACAGGTAATGCCAATACTGCGTGTCTTAACATACTCTAACGTAATTTTCTTCTGTTTCTGTTGCTCTATTATAAATCCCATGATAATAGGTATCCTCTTCAACGTTATATTTTTCGATAGCTTGTGTTGCACCTAGAACAACCTAACTTATCTCTTTTTTGATGAGTTGGAGCGCTATTTCTCTGACGCTAGATTCACTTTATACGCGGACGATACTTCCGTAGTTATATCTAATCAGTGTGATGTTACTTTGCTTGTGGAGTGCTGCTTCAAAATAATCACCAGTGGTTTGAAATAGTCAACTCTAATCAACTCAGAAAAAACATCGCTTCTGCAGTTCCATAATGTTGCTCTCAATGGCACAGTGGTGCCCATTGTAGGCAAGTTAAATTTTTTGGGATTTACGTCAACACATGATTAATCCTTAAAGATCACTCTGCGTACGTTAGTTCAGGGATGAACAAATGTTCATAAAAATTTGAAAACAGTTCTAACGCAGAGTTAACTAGTTTCAGTTCTATTTGCCATGTTAAAAGACGGATTCTTATTTCGAACAGAACTCACTTGTTTTTCACACTACATACACAGTATTTCAGATGGTGATAGTTAAGACCTTAATGAATTTGCGATTTTCTCAAAAAAGTTATTTAGTGTGCAAAAAAACTTGCAATGCAAAATCATACCTTCTTAAAATGTCTGTAATTTAACAACCAAATACGATATCAAAAAAAGGCCACGACAGTAGAGGCCTAAATGCACCAACAATACGCTCGATTCTGCATGAAAATTTTCTAGTGACGAAACTTGAAGATGACACAACGTGTTACGTGATTCTGGAAGATGCTAAATAAGTTTGATAAGGGACAATCTCGGTGTGTAAATATCATCATGACAGGAGACTAGACCTTGCTGTACCATTACGATGTGCCGACCAATGCTCTAATTTGTCTTTGATTATGAAAAGACACCCGTAACTCTCACAAATATCAATCTGTAATGAAGCAAATTATAGCCCTGCTCCCTGCTACTTTGCACTGTTTGTACATGTGAAAATCAGGCTAGAGGAAGCAGTTTTCTACAGATGAGGACCTTTTGAGAGCAAATAACCACAAGCCTTAATCCCTCGTGAACTGATGTAAAGGATAGTGAGATGCATTGAATGTAGAGGAAAATAAAATAAAGTAGTATTGTAAAACTGTTCTAGTACCTTTTTGTAGTATATAAATACAAGGAGTATGTACCTGTATCTGTAGAGTGGGGAGGGTGAGTAGTCCCACTGCACTTAGGCCACAACCGGCCCATTGTACATCCTTCCAGGGAGTTTTTTCCTCAGGTCTTCGTCTATCCTGACAGTTTTAGGAAGGTGAGCAAGTCGGTAGCATACATCTCCCTTATGTGGGCAGGTGTAGGCCAAGACTCGCCGAACGCACACTCTCTAATAGAAGATAACTCTGGGCACCTACATAATATGTATATGATATATGACATATCGTTGTATCACAAGGCCCAGTTTCACAATCATTGGTAACCTCTGGTCTAGTAACTTAACCGACAGATGGAAGTTAACCAGTAGTTATCGGGGAGCTCTGTTTCACAAAGGAAACCAATGATAAAGCTTATTTATCTTTATGTTGGCACCACGTATTGGTTTCAGAGCACTGCCATAATGGTGTTCCGTGACTACAACCTAACCCTTTGATAAAGAAACCTAACCTTTCTTTTCATATTTTTCATTTATGTCATTATAGAGTATAATCAAAATCCATCGACATTTTAGACGTCAGTGTCAAAATCCAAGCTTTTATAACCCCCAAAGCTGTCATCGGTTGACTACAACAAACGTAAAGATAACCCATACCTTGTCCCTGGGTTAACATAACTACTAGTTGACCACAGCTTTTGACGTAAACCATCGAATATGAAATGGAATATTTTCGTTAACCACTAGTTTTCTTTTGACCACTAGTTAACTAACTAATTCCCAAATTATTTGCAAGTAACCGAAACAAGTGCATTACAAATTTTTTTTAAAGTTTGGTGGATTTTTTAGCCTTAGAAATTGCCGGATATTATTTTTTTGCCTTAGTTGATATGCTCAGTCACTCCCCTATAAAATCGGTCCAAAAACTTGTGAATCGCTCGATAAATAATCAAGGTATGGCGTTACAACTGCGTGAACACATGACGCTGTGATACAGAAGTCATAATACAAAAAGGCCTATTCTGTCGAAAATGTTCGTGCTACATACACGAATTGCATGTGGTTAGACAGGAAATATTCTGCTAAACATTAAACTGTCTTAATAAATAGGCACTAATACGGCTTCTTTCAAATTATTTGCAAGGAACCAAAACAAATGCATTACAAAAAAAAATTAGTTTGGTGAATTTTTTAAGCCTTAGGAATTATCAGATCTTGTATTTTTTGCCTTAGTTGATATACCTAGTCATTCCCCTATAAAATGAGTCCAAAAAGTCGTGAATGGCTCGATAGATAATAAAGATATGGCGTTACAACTGCGTGAACACATGGCGCTGTGATACAGAAGTCATAATACAAAAAGGCGTATTCTGTCGAAAATTTTAGTGCTACATACACGAATTACATGTAGTAAGACAATAGACATGCAGCTAAACATCAAAATGTCTTAATAAATAGGCACTAATACGGCTTTTTTTCAAATTATTTGTAAGTAACCCAAATAAGTGCATTTCAAAAATTTTTTTTCAGTTTGGTTAATTTTCTAGCCTTAGAAATTGTCAAGTATTCTCTTTTTTTGCTTTAGTTGATATGCCCAGTCATTCTTCTATAAAATGAGTCCAAAAAGTCGTGAATCGGTCGATAAATAATCAAGCTATGGCGCTACAACTGCGCGAACCCATCGAGTCGTGATACAGAAATTGAAAATGTAATAAAAAATTAATTAAAAGGTTGACCCCTTTTTTCGCATTTTTTCTCGATAACTTTAATTGTATTTTCATACCTCAAAGTTTGTCGACATGATGGTGGAACACATTGTATCGGTGTATATGCAAATTGCATTTGTCACATTTGGCTCAATATTCTGTTTAATTTCTATTTCTGCTGGTTCAATTGAGTCGCTGGTTTCTTGTAGCATACCAGCTGCCTCCGTCGTCCCATCCCTACATCGGGATTTATACACGGAGTCACACCCACTTTGAGGAAGTTGTAACGGAGTAGCTTTGCCTGGTCTTTATATATAACTTCTGCAACCATATTCACTCTTCTGCGTAATACTGGTTGTCTAAGTTCTGTGACATTAGCTGAAAGCTCATTATCTTGGCTTGGAAGGATATTGAGATACGCGGTCCGATTACACATCCTCACGGAATGCCGCCAGTCTCGTTCAAACTTCGAGCCGCGAACGCACAAGAATGCGCGCATGAGAATGTCTCCAGTGAATTTTAGAAATTGAACATGGCTTTAGTGAATAGTGCTTTAGTGTTTAGTTTATTTTATATTTTTGGGATTTTTCGAGATGCTCGTGGAGGTAGGTTTCTGCATTGTTCGTATTTGTAGATGTGATTTTATATTTTTGTAACCGTTAGTCATTTCGTGTGTTATTGTTTACGATGCGGATTTGTTTCGTATTACTTATGTAAATGGTTTTTTTTATTACTTTTGTATGGTAAAAAACAAAGGTGTTAGTTGCAATGTGTCATTTCAGGTGAAATCACATATACTTCATACAAGGTGAGCTACTCGCTTATTCGGAAGGTCGTCTGTATATTCTTTGGTCGCACAGCACAAGTATTGTATGACATGGAATGGTATATTGGTTTATGTTGAAGATATTCCTTGATATGTACTACTACATTTGCTTTTAAAATGATCGATGGTTTTCCCCTCTTTAAAATTTTATCAATATTATCGAGATTCCAGTTCCGCAACCAAAGTATTTGTTTAAGCTTCGCTCCCTCCTATATCTCAGCCAAATGCGTCAAGAAAACAGATCACAAAATTTTGTCTTTTTATAGAACTCTTTTGAAAATAATACAAAAATCGTTGAGCTCGATTCGATAAGAGTAAGCAGTAGTTTACTTTATGCACTTCTCTTCTTCGTAAAACTCAATGATTTAAGGTATCGAAAAAACTTTCAAGCAAGGCTTCAGCGCTTTTAAAAGCCTACTGCCTACTGGGGATTAGGGGACTGATACAGATATCACCACCATTGGACCTATTAGTTCTTCAAAGTTACTCAAAAATAAACTATGAGAATCTGAGTCTTTAGTAATTTATTAAGAATTATAGGAATTTTCACGATGTGTTGGATTCAAGATCTTTATACTTTAGCTCAATATAATCCTAAGTATAGGATATGCGCCTCTCATATGGGGTGATATGTAGTATAAACAATAATATGTCTAGACTATAGCTAAAGTTCAAAAAAGTTTCTTAAAGTAATTTATTAGAAAATAGTGAATGGACCTTACCCTGGAGAGGCTCAAACTATGATGTAATGCTTTCTAGGTTTGATCCGCAATCGCTATGTAGAGCAGCAACGAAACCAATATCAGTACTAATAGTCTAAGAGCTAATGATCGGAAGACTTACCGTATTTTAGGAAACTTCATACCTTATACTAGGTATACCATTACATCTGCCGTAGGTGAAATGGAGATCCACTACTCCCGGCGAAAGTTCTTATGGGCTAGTCCGGAATTGAAAAAGTGTCAAAAATGTCATCTAAAACGTGATCTTAGCAAGTCTTTTTAATACGTTGAAATCTATACCCATTCTTTGTTAAAAAAAATCAATGGCAGACGCTTGTTCGGGTTCCTAGTGTGTTTTTTAAATTTCAGAAGTTGAGAATTTAATGAAAATTTACGTTTGTTTAGCAAGGATGAAAATGATATACGTTATATACATTATAAATATAGTTTTTAAAAGGCAGATACACTTAGGTGGCTTCGTGGTGGGTTCCAGGTTCCAACATACAGGCAGACGTGCGTATTGAAATACTAAACATTCCCATTGCCTCGTCAGTTGGCACGCATCTCTTCTAGCGTTCAGTCGACATACTTTGCTGTTTCTTTGCAAAAATTTATTTCTCACGTATGCTATTGGAATGGAAACAGAAAAATTCAATACAGATCTTTTCATTGATGAAATTGAGAAGAGGCCTACGATTTGGGACATGCATTCCAAATTATATTGAAATAAGCAGCCGCGGTACTTTGGTATTTAGGCCCTGCCAGCGCGGTCTGCTCAGTTATAAGAAAAAGACGGCAAAAAAGAGCGCCTTTGAGGAACTGGTCCTAATGGTGCAAATGCGATGATAAAAATTTAGGTTCATGATTTCGCAAGCTGGGATACAGTGTAAAGTATAAACATGTAGAAAGTCAATTCTTTAAAATTGGGTGAACCCAGAAGTGTCCTTTCCCTCCTACGTCGTTTCCCTCTTCTATATGCTAACCTAACACAAAAAGCTTCTCCTACATCCATTCTCGTTAATAACAACAAATAAACTGACCATAGGTCATATGAAACTGACACTCGATTGCCTAGTCTCACTCTATATAAGAGTTGTACGAAGTCTTACGCATGTCATCTGAACACAGACGCAACAAACGTGCGCCACGTCGACGCGCGTGGTACGCGTGTCATCTGAACTAAGCCTTAATCTGAAGCTATAATTTCCTATAATATTCAGGCAGCGCAACTAAGTTTCCATTCAATATACCTTGTGGTCTTCTTGGATTTGTTCTCATCTTAATAGTTGTATTTTTAAATATATTTTGAAGTCTGTCCTAAAATTTGAATAGTTTAAAATAAAGTAGCCCTGTAAGGCGAATACGTATTCAATAACATATACAAACGTTTCAGTATGTTTATGTTATTGTATATACGCTCCATGCTGAAAAGCAATGTTTATTTTTATAGAATCATGTAATGTATTGTACGCGTATGAGTCATTATTAGAGAACATCTCTTGAGCACTTAGTATCGTCTACGCGTAGCTAGAGGAGGCGATAAAAAATGAATAAACATGAAATTGAAAATCTCCGGCTTCAGTGTATTTTTAAATCATTGCTAACGCATCATCATCATAGTCACAATGTCTTAACAGACATGTTGTGACTCGTAAAATGCATTTACTCATTTTACGAGTTTCTCTTGGGATATCTTTAAGATCTTTAATGCAGTAATTTCCCATTTGCTTTCTGCATTCTCATGTCGTTGACCAGATGGTATCTACTGGTTCATCCGCCTTTAGGGGCAAGAAGGTGTCCTGACTCTTCTCAACTCGTCCACCCAATGCTGTTGGTTGAGAAAAGGTTACTGCTTATACCGACAGTAGTTCGGTTCCTTTTAGTTGCCTTTTACGACGCTCAGGATATACGATGGGAGATATTCTAACCCGCCCCCATACGGGGCTAATGCATACGCAAGAGTAAAGTAAGAGTGGGTACAATTTTCTGTTAACCTCTAATACAACAATATTGTTATAGTTAGAATGTATAACTAAAATGAAAGGGGATAGGAGAGGAGAGGGAGTATTAAACAACTACGACATCCTCACATCAGTCGCAGTAGTCTGGTATGTGCACTTACTTATATTAAGGATATATGAATAAGGCGACCATTCGTCCGGAAAATCCCGGAAACGTCCGGAAATTAGGGGCTTGATTTCGTGTCCGGGCGGAATCACAAAAGGGTTCGGAATTTGAGCCCTAATCCTAAATAGTTGGCACAATATACAGCAAAATGAATTTAAACAATTAATTGACATCCAAAAAAATATGCACTGCCGCCAAAAAAGAAGACACTGCCGCCCTGAACTAGCTCTCAGAATTGGTACATGAAGTAGGTATATGGTCACCCTACATATGAATATTTTGACAGGATTATTACTGTAGTCAAATTGATAATAGGGTACTTGCAGAAAAAATATTATGTCGTTTACCCGTTCTTTAGAGCCTAGTAAACATGACAAAATCACTTGTTTGGTTTTTTGGAATCAGCTGTGAGAGATACTCCAAAAATTATATCAAATGCCGCGCAAACAACCTCTGACGTCAGTGATATCCTATAGTGATGGGATGTAAAGTATTGATATTCAATATCGATAGCCAGTGCTAACCTAACATTTTGACACTGGTAGTGTTCAACGGGACTTAGCGGACGTCAGCGCTTGTGGGCGCTTTGCGCTAACTAACCGATGAACGACAAGCTGTCAAAAAAGCGCCAGTAAGCTTGGTAAGCGCTTTAAAAAAGCGCTGTTTGGTTAGCAAAGCAGCACATAACTGGAAAAAAGTTATTTGTAGTTCTGAGAGAAGCAATTACCTTTGTTTAGTGTCAATTTAATATCAGGTTTTGTGATTTTGTAGCCTAGGTTTTTGACAATACAAATAATAAACATTAAAATATGGAAATGGATATGACAGTTTTATCACGTCAAAAGGAAAGTTGTTCAACGGTCACTCCTAGCGCCTGCAAGCGCTTCCACGCTAGCGCTTTTGCGCTAGGTCCCGTTGAACACACCCACTGATGATTATAACCACAAAACACAGTCGCACACAAAAGTATATACAAAATTCAAAAGAATAAAAGTTAGGCTAGATTACTAATTTGTAGGGATGGGCTTGAATTAGATTCTATCTTTGGATTCGTTTATAATGGGTTGCGCCATGGCCCCCGCCGAAATAAAATGATGGCTTGGATTAGCTGCGAATTTCGGTCACAAACAGGATGAACTGTGATACCTATCGGATATAAAAATGTATTGCAACGCAAATGCTAGTGGGTTAATTGCCTGTTTCAAATATGTTTAAGTATGAATAAATTGAGTCGCATTGTTAAAGAATTCAAATCATCTCTAGTTTGCAGTTGAATCTCACTGACCTGCGCTGTAGCAGTATCGATTGTCGATATGGATAAGATACCTGTGACGTCAGCCCTTGTTTTGAGTCACGTGGAAAAATTTGAATATAGCCTTATTTTATTTTGCAAATATCTTTTTTTGGCCGTCAGTAAAATCATGTTTTTTGTTTCCTACTGCTTCTTTATATAGTTTTCTTTACGCTATGTATACTCCCGAGACGATTTCACGACCTATGCAAGTACCCTATTTATTAGGGGTATAATGTCAGGTGTATTATAAAAGCTATCATGTTTTATTTATGAAAATTTTCCAATTTCCTATAAAAAAGCAAGTGCATGGCTGGTCTCGGACTACAGACGGAAATTAGTTATTGTCACCGTTGTGCACGTGCGATATAAGTTATCGCTAGCTTCATGTGAAATTAAGGATGGAGTTGGGAAATTAATAGTCGGGTATTACCAAGAGTACGTAAAAAGTGATTAGCTAATTTGATGGTATTTTTACTCGATACAGTCAGAATCAATAAAGCTAATGAAATAGCCTCGCCTTATTTCAATTATGTTTGTAATAAAGAACACCATAACTCAATTATTGACTTTATGCGTATACCAGTAAGAAGCAGCCAAGAGAACTGGCACTAAATCCAGAAGAAATTGAAATAGTTTTTATTTCTCACACCGATAGGAGTGCTGTGATCGTGAAAATTTTCGATTTGGAATTAATAAACTTTTTGTCTGTCTGTCGATCTGTCTGTCGGTATGTCGGTCTGCCTATAGGTCTGTCCATCTGTCTCTCTGCTGTCGTTTTTCTATCCTCGTAATCTCAGTAACCGTTGTATGGATTGTAATGAAATTTGGATATTCTGTGGGGTCGTAGTAGGTAATGCTGCTATAAATTTGAAAATCGGATAGTATATTATGTTACAGTAAGACATTATTGAAGAAATTGGTGATTTGCTAAGCGATTTCTTCATGTTATAGGAAGTAATATGCCTATTTGCGTACAGTAGCTTTAATTTAAAGTAGCATGCCTTGCTGAGCTGGGATACATATTCACTGAAATGCATACCTTGGTCCAGAAGCAAACATAAACTCTTAATATACGAGGGCTGCTCTATACCTCCGTCAATCCACCAGTACGCAGACAGCTGTTTCACGATTATTAGCGATCATCAGTGCGCCATAGGTCGATTGACGGAAATAGAGAGCATCAATTTTTTCCATGTTTAATAAACATGTGAAACATATGCGAGCAGACAGAAAGAATTCTGCCGGTGCGCCATCTAGTACCCGAAGGTAACGGCAAACCAAGGAAATCTCTGCCTAGCAGCAGTAGACTTCTTTGTGGGACGCCAAGGTGCATCCGCTTGGCCACTAGAGAGCGCGGGTTCTATACGCCGCTGCGTATATCGGCTTTCATACGCAGCGGCGTATAGAACCCGCGCTCTCTAGTGGCCAAGCGGATGCACCTTGGCGTCCCACCAAGAAGTCTACTGCTGCTAGGCAGAGATTTCCTTGGTTTGCCGTTACCTTCGGGTACTAGATGGCGCACTGGCAGAATTCTTTCTGTCTGCTCGCATAAATTCTTAATTTTATGTATTAGTGATTGGTATGATTACATTATTTATACCTGAATTTAACGTATTTTGCAATTGAGACCTCCTGTTTCTATTAGAAAATAAGACAGCCTCACATTTGGTAAGATTCAATCCGAGATTATGTGATTCTGCAACCTTATTGATTTTAGCAAGGTCACTCTTGATTTTTTCGGATGCCACATCGAATGTTGCAGTATTTAATGGCTTTTGTTAATCAGCAGTGTAGATGAGGAATAACAGTGGTCACAGCACAGACCCTTGCGGTACTCTGATTGAACTAGCTTTAAGCTAGATGACTCTTCATCAGTGGTCACTCGTTGTTGTCAACATTTTAAATAATGGCTAGGAAGTTTAATGACATTTTCATCAAATCCGTAATATTTACATGTTGCTAGCTGTAAATTAGATCAAGGCTAAGATCGTAGATAGAGAGAATGATAATCATCGAGAAATGAAGTCAATAGGATTTTTATGAAATAATTCAAAGTTTTATGTACCTCGGTTCTTTGATCGACAATTCGGGTAGCTGTGAAAATGAGATTCGATGGCGCATTCAACAGGAACGTGTGATCATGACAAAGCTTACTAAAATATGGCGTGACCATAACATCACTAAAGCTACCAAAATGTCGCTGGTTCAGTCTCTTGTGTTCTCCATATTTTTGTATGCCTCAGAAACTTGGACTGTTAAAAAGGCAGATCGAGCTCGCATAGATGCTTCTGATATGTGGACGTGGAGGAGAATGCGGAAAGTTCCTTATGCCGCCCATCGAACTATTTTTCCGTACTGGATGAGCTCGGTAATCCAAAAAGATTGTATCCACGAGAATGCTTACATTCTTCGGACATATTCACAGAAGCAATAATATGGAGAAACTTGTAGTTCAGGGCCACGCCAGGAGTGGGCGGGCGCTGGGTGGATACGACGAAACAGTTGCTGGATATGAGTATCAAGAGCGCCACTAAACTGACAGTAAATCGCGAACGATGGCGAGCTACAGTGCTCAAAACTATTGATAATATTCGTGTCGGCAATACTCTAACTCTGACTTAATACATTTCACGAGTTCACAACATGTCTGTTAAGACATTGTGAGATCATAGCCAATAACATAAATTAAAAAAAAGACATTGTGACTATGATGAGCTGTAAATTATGACTCAGAGTGTCGAAAGCTTTGCTGAGGTAAGAACCGTTGTTATAGATTTATCAGATGCGTTTAGTATTTCGTCGGTAACCCTTACAAGAGATGTGGTCGTACTATGGTGTTTTCTAAAACCGGATTGATACTGTTACAGAATGTTATTGGCGTTTGTATATTCTAGTATTTGCTTGGATACAATTTTTTCGACAGGGAGTAAACTTGATGGTTTTGAGTCGCTTACTGTTTCAGGATCAGAGACTAACACAATAGTTTTTCTCGAAGTATACATACTCTCTACTAAATCGTCTGAAAATATGATTGCAGCTTGTGTCTGTTACATGCAAACTTGTGCAAAACAAATCTGAGCTTGGTAAAGGTAAATAGATGTCTGTGTAAATAAATAACATTTGGAAACGGTCGTCTGCGAGTAAGCTTTTAAAAAATGTTACTTTATTGATGTGATAAGATATCAGTGACAAAAACGTACCTATTTGTATATCATATCTAGTAAATGTTACCGTTGGGTTGGATATAGCGATAATAAGCTCATAATTCTATGACGAATTGAAAATTTTGCGCGATAGATTTTCGATTGTTCTGGGAAATCTGATGATTACAGTTTCGTGAGATGAACTCTCAAGTACGTGCAATTGGTATACGGGAAAGTGTTGCAAAATTATATCAAGCAATAACAATAGGTTTTATGACATCTTTGAAGCACAAAGTGTAGCGCCTATCTTGGACAGCACCTCTAAAAATTCTTATGTTGAATGCTCTTGAAGATGAAGCCATTTATTTTGATCTCAGGTTTCTGCAGATACAATGACTCAAAACATCTTACGTAGAGTTCTTCTAACCATTAGTGTAGTCGTGATAACAGTGTCGCCGAATATTCAAACAAATCGGGTATCTGTATTGATATTAACAACAAATAACGTGTTGCTAGCACTTAAAACATCGCGATATATTTACAGAAACTGATACGGTACTTCATCTACTCCTAGCGATGTACGTTAACACACCCATTCTTTAGCACGTTTTCATTAGTTTCACCTGTATGTTTGTATGTATATGTGTTTGTAACCGACCCCTTTGGACTAGATTTTGGTCGACTTTAAACCATCAGATTTAATTTAAACTTTGTGTACTTACTAAGAACCGGTCACAATACAGTAATATAACAAGTTAAAATCATTTAAGGGTTATCTGAAAATTCGGTATAAGGGTGGAGCAAACATTTTTTTATCTATTGGGTAAAAAATCGCTGAAAGTCGTGGTTCATAGAGAATTTTGTCTAATGTTAACTATTCAATAGCCTTTAGTGAAACTTTGCACTCAAGGTAATGAATAACTGCTTTATGTGGTGCTTGAATTCGTCAAAGGACTAGAAGTTCTTTGTCCCAAGTTCTATACTTTATGTAATTAGGTTATTATCTCCAAGGTGTACAAGAAAAAAGTAAATACTTGACCTTACTACATCCGAGTGATATCAGTTTGATATTCTAGTTTCAAGCCACCACATCCTTAATAACCAGCATAACCAAGAGTATTTGCAGAGCGATACTCAGTGGTTTCTGATGAAAAGATAATATAAATTTATATATTTAATCCTAATCATATAAGAACCAGATATATTACCCACAAATATGTGAACTTATGGGAGATGCTTCCAGGGTGGGGATATATTTAAGCTTAAGTGGCAAAACAGAAAGGATTCTTAGTCCTTTCTGACTTGACTTGAATTCCGTGAAATAGCTGTACCAGGGTATTTGAAGGATGTTCCAATGTAGGCAATCTTTTCCCATCATGTCCTCCAGCTGTTCGATGAGATTTAAATACAATTACGCCAGTTCCTTGGTGGGTGATCATAGTTCATACATAATTTTCTTGCGTTTGCTACAGGCACAAAAAATAAACACCACTTAACTGCCTTGTCGCTGCATTAACTAAATACCAATTAAGAGTAAGCACACTTGGAGTTTTGTTCCGCTGTAGGAAGCTGTATACACCAGAGCAACTATTGCTTCTCTACAAAGCACAGATCCGACCATCGGAGTATTGCTCTCAAGTGTGGGGATGCGCTCCGAAGCACTCTCTAAAGCTTCTGGACATTATACAGAAGAGAGCAATTAGACTAATCGATACACCTAACCTCACAAAGGACCTCCACAGCCTGGAACATCGAAGAAGGGTGGCTGACCTGTCCCTGTTTTACAGATTTTATCAAGGAACGAACATCTTGTATGGGCTCTCCCAGATAATAATAGAGAAAGCCGTCCGAACAAGGAACACTAGAGAGGCTCTGCGAGCTCATCCTTACCAGGTCGTCGTCCCTACTCCCCCAACCAGTCTCTTCAAGCAATCATGCTTTTGAAGAACTGGATTCTGTGGTATGAACTGCCGGGGAATTTGTTTCTCGATGGCTACAACTTGCAGCGTTTCAAATCTAACGTGCACACACACTGATCCTCTCGCAGCGCTTCTACAGCCTTTGCGGGAGGATGGTCATAAAAAAAGTAGGAAAATTAAATGTCTGTACATAAACTACGGAAATCAAAAGAGGATTTGCACTATCCAACTAATTAACAGAAAATAAAAAGATTTGCTTTATCAAAAAAGTAACACAACCAGTAACCATGTGGCTGTGAAGGAGAATGGTGAGCACAAGGTGGTATAAAGAGAAAGTGATGATAGAGTTTTCAAAACAACAAAACTGAAATCTAAAAACGTCAGTGATGAGAAGGTAGGTAACACAATCACTTCATTAAAAAAAGCTTAGTAGGAAAGCAGGATGAAATCAGATCAAGAGCAACGTCAAAGCAATCATATTTTGAAAATATCATAAACCTAATAATATCCTTATACCGCAAATCGAAGAGACAGCAAGGACCTTCAGACTTTGGCATTGGCATTGTGATTGAGGATAACTTTTGGGAGGAACTAATCATTTTGACTACCTTCTCAGTTCGCCAAGGACCATTTGCTGCTTTAAGATTATGGTAGAATATACAGTAGCTAGATGCAAGTCAATTTAAGCTACCAAATCCATATTTTTTTTTGTTATATAATACGCTCTTCACAACGACCTTTTAGCGGCCTCCATATATTCAGAGAAAGTATCCGCATGTTTTATTTACCTAGTGCTGTAGGTTAAGTGGGAATCCCGGTGTAACATTAAAATTCACTTATGTAACACATTATATTGAAATTCCCTTTATGCTGGTACAACGATTGGTAAATATAGATTAGCGCCACTGGTTTTACCATTTATAAAAAATACTCCACTTTATAACCAAACGCTAGTGCCAAACATGCTAGATTCTCAAATTAGAGGAATAGAAAGATGTCTCTAAATTAATTAGTTTGTAATATCTGTATTTTTATAAAAATTAACTTTTGGATTTTAAAAATTTGCGAATATTAAATTGAACCAAAATTTTTAAATAATCCAATATTTTCAAGAATTTCATAATTATCATAAATCTATAAAATTTTTGGAGATACCAAAGATTCCACAAGGTTCAAAATAATTAAGTTCATTATGAGGTTTAAAAAATCAAAAATTTTCGCCACTTTGCTCCCCTCAGCTACGGTTTGGGAGGTAGAGTCAAAAAAAAGAAAGCTGCCAACATGACTCAAATGTAAGGAGTTTGTTTCCACGTATATCCACAAATCACGTATTTAGGAGGGGTCCAGGGGGTCCGGACCGCCACCGAAATGTTATATAATCCCGCTAAAAACCTAATGCACAAAAATTTTCACGTCTAATCAAGCAAAATTAAATGGTGGCAACCATAATCTGATATTCACGCAGTTATAGATAAACGGTTGTAGGTAGTGTGGCAATCTAAGAATTTATTGTCTAACATATCGCCATACTGTATTAATCAATGATATACTCATATGGTGTTTACATGTCAATATACATGTTTACTGAGAAATTACCGTTTGCTAATACCCACCCATTACAAACTGACAACATTTGCGATTGAATAGATGTTAACAGATTTTGTATTTCTTCTTTTCTAATTACTTCAAGATGGGGCACTAGGTATGAATATGATGGACAAAAGTGCACTTTCTACAGCCTGTTAATCAATTCAATTATGCATTCAAACGCGTGCCTAGAACCGATGATTTCTCTTAAAAATAGAAACATTTTGGAGTAGAGAAGTAGAGCTGCAAAGAAAATCAAAAAAATAACCGAGTTTGTAATCAGCACCCTCAGAATATACATGACACGAATTTTCGTCCTGACAGAAGGCCAGATAACGATTTTAGATCTTTAGCGTGAACTTGAAGACATGAGAGCCTGGACAAATTTTGACGTTCGTTATCTGAGGCTGAAACTCAAAACAACGACCGGATTTATAATTAGCAGCCTCAAAATATACATGATGCAAATTATCATCCTGATAAGAAGACAGATAACGCTTTTAGCTTTTAAGGTGGACTTGAAGATGTGAGTGTCTGAAAATTTTTGATGTTCGTTACCTGAGGCTGGTACTCAAAACAACAGCCGGATTTGTATGTAGCACCCTCAAAATATAGATGACGCGAATTTTTGTCCTGATAGGTAGCCAGATAACGATTTTAGATCTTCAGGGTAAACTTGAGGATCTGAGAGACTGAACATTTTTGATATTCGTTATCTGGGGTTGAAACTCAAAACAACGACTGGATTTTTAATTAGCACCCACAAAGTATGAATCACACGAGTGTTCGTCCTGAGAGGTAGCCAGATAACAATTTCAGGTTTTTAGGGTGAAATTGGAGATCTGAGACCCTGAAAATCTTTGATGTTCGTTAACTTAGGCTGAAACTCCAAACAACGGCCGAATTTGTAATTAGCATCTTCAAAATATACATCACACAGACCTTGCTCCTGATGGGTAGCCAGGTAACGATTTTAGATATTTATAGTGAACTTGAAGATCTGTGAGCCTGAAAATTTTTGATGTTCGTTACCTGAGGCTGAAACTCAAAATAACGGTCGGATTTGTAATTAGCACCCTCACATTATACATGACACGAATTTCCGTTATGATAAGTAGCCAGATAATGATTTTAGATCTTTAGGATGATCTTGAAGATGTGAGAGTTTGAAATCTTTTAAGTTCGCTACTTGAGGCTGAAACTCAAAACAACGGTCGGATTTGTAATAAGCTCTCTCAAAATTATGACACGAATTTTTGTCCTGATAGGTAGCGAGATAACGATTTTAAATCTCTATATAGGGTGAACTTGGAAGAGTCAAGCATCTATTGTATTCATAAATTTTTCTATATTGTGCTGAAAAAACTTAACGTTGGTGATATCGTGTGCTTTTTAGACCTATCCAAATGTTGCCTTTGAATTTTATATCTATGGAATAATTTGATACATACGTATTATAATTCTATAACGTATAACTTGGAAACTACGAACTTAACTGTAATAAAATTTTGACACTGTATTACTACCGTGGAGGAAATGGTAACAGTTTATTGTTTTTTGAACTCCACCCAGTGGCGGAGGAGAAATCAACAAAAACGAGTAATTTCAAAATTGTTCAAATTTTCTTTTTAGATGTTTCGAAGGTTGCTGATCTTTGTCTACTTTTTTTATGCGGATAGTGAAGGGATAGAGGACATTTTTTGCTAGCACCGATAATCTATGTGAAGTACTGAGTCAAGCCACTTATAGACCCCAATTCTTGCTGTTGTATTGAGTGTGATAATACTATATGATATATAAAAATTTCTAGAAAAGCTTGTAACAAATTTAATGTTTTAGTGTTATAAACAAATTGAAAACATACAGCACCTACACAATTAAATGACAGAATATTCATAAATTTGATGACTATGTGATGATCAACTACAGTAATGAGTAGTACCCAGCATCCATTCTGAAAGAAACGGGTTTTAATTCTGAGTCAAAAGCAGCAAGGTGAGTCATCTTACACAAACGTAAAGGTAACCAATGGAGCGTGCCTGTATTAGTAATCATTCAATAATTTATGCGAGAGATCGTGCTTCCTTGAAAATACTCTCACGAAGGCTTTTGGAAAAAGTCATCGTGGTATTTGTAACACGTAGCGGTAATCCTGCTATCTACCTTATTTCAATTTCATGAATGAAAATTTACGGTGTGAGAACCATAAACCAGGTACTATCATAGTACTCGTTAATACAAGACTTGTCCCGTTTAGTCCAGGGAAATCAGGTTTTTCTCGTGACACTCATTCTTCAAGTAAAGTGTTTAGGGTCATATTTACGTACAGGAATGAAGCCTAACTGTGCTGTGTGCGATGTATGGGCAAATAATAGTTATAAACAAATAAAGTGTAAAAATAACACATTTTTATCTTAAAGCGGTGATTACAAGAGTTTAAACATTTTTACATCGATAGATGAGGGGAGTATTAATTGCGATACTGAACATTTTCGATTTTGAGATAATACGCTTTTTGAGCATGTTACGATACCTGCATAACAAAAATCTGCGTCACCCATTTCTGTCTGTCTCTCTGACTGTCGGTCTGTTGGCGTTCTTCTAGCCTCATAATCTCAGTAACTGCTGCATGGATTGTGATGAAATTTGGGTGGCGATACGCTGTGGGGCCTTAGTAGGTAAAGCTGCTACAACTTTGAAAATCGGTACATAGGCGACGAAGTAATTTAAAATCTTCCTCAAACTTCGTTTTTACGCGTTTTGGGGGTTCCTATGATTATGTATTTTTTGGGGTGTGGATGAAATTGGGGTAGTTGGGGGTGGAGGGTTGAAAAACTGAAAAATGTGTTGTATTCACACCAGGCTGTCCATTGATCTGTGAAATAAAGACCTAGCGACACAACACACTTTTTTAGGTCCATCCGAAAATTGCCTTGCCTATTACAGAAACCAAGTGACTTCAAATTTTCTGATGTAGGTATACATACGAGTATTGCTCTTAATCGTAGTGTATTGTGTAACGTGGACACTATTGAATTATAATGAAATGCCGACACAGTATTATTACCTTGGCCAGGATGGAAAACGCGTATGGCTTTTAAAAATCGTGTCAGGGGCGATGCAACAATAATGAAAAAACTAAAAATATAAAAACAGTTCAAACTTCGTTTTTAGGCTTTTTAGGAGCTCCTGATTATTTTCTACTTTTTTTTGGTGGGGGTGAAATTGGGATGGTTGGGGGATGGAAGGTGATAAAACTAAGAAATTTGATGTATTTATAAAAGACTCTCCGTTGACAGATCAACCAAACATCTTCTTTCACAGGTGAATGATAATGTTTTGGTTGCAAGCGGATCTCAGACTAGCTTCATGCTTTGGGAAAATAATAAACTGGTATCCCCGTAATATGTGGAAAATACAATAATATTTGCGCAAATGAATCTAGGATTCATTACTTGAAGACTTTCTATTGAAATCACTGTTTACACTTGGACTTGTGATCTCGATTTAGTAGTTTGTGTCTAGTAAAAATAAGAGGATGTGTAACGGAACAACGATAACAAACTGAGTAGGTTGTTTCCTGTTGATGCTATACATAAAGTATAACGCATAAAATTTGTATTGTATACTTACTTATTGTCACATTTAAGGTAATAGTTGGAAATTTCATGAAAGTGAGGTTTATTTTACCGATAATACATGCTGTAATTTTACAGAATAGCGCAAAGCTGACGCAATATTCTCATCTTCAGATGAACTGACCGCCCGGCCTCTCTAATTTTTTGAAAACCAACTGAATTATCAGAAAACGATATTAAATGTAAATATTTGTGAGGTTCAACAGGTTAAATAGTCACAGTAGATGATGAAAAAAGGGAGTCACTACCTTTGAAACATGGGCAGTCATGCATGCCCCCCATGCCCTCCTTAAAACCCTGAACGGTTCATGTTTTACGTTACTAAACGATAATAAAGATTCTCATTTCGTATTTTGTATTTCATCTGCTTTTCCTATAATGTGTATACAATATATCTTCAATAAAAATTAAAATATGATCATAGACAATACACAATTACTGCTACATGGGTCATTCTCACCAAATTTAGAATATTATGGTGAGTGAATAATATTCTTTTTATTTTTTTTTTGTGTTATAATTTTTGGTCAGCTAATTTGACTTGATGCAATTCATAGGATTCCAATATTCGTCGAGCTCCAAACCTATTTTTTAGAAAATACTGACATTTAAAAAAAATTCATGGAGTCTACGCATGGACTCTATCCATGTTTGAACTTTTTTTGTTTTGTTTATCATTGTCTACTTTAATCTGTGGCTTGCCTATCGTATCTGCAGTAAACCATTTTTTTATACTTGCATTATTAAAAACTTTTAAACTAAGCAGTCTTAGTCTTAGTACCTTAAAAGTTAACAAAGGATAGGTTAACGGAGGGGAAATTATTTCGTTCGAGAACAATACTGACTATTCAAAACATTCCACCCAACTTCAAATACGTTGTTATAAATTACAAATTAGGTCTCTTCGTGATTATTTTGATTGGACCATTTGCACAGGTTAACGGAGAAGAGCAGTATGCTTTACATATACAGGGTTGGGATAAAGTATGGAACCAAGCAAATAACTTTGGAACAGAAAGAGCGATATTGCTGAAAACTTGCAGGCAAGTGTAGTGACGTCTAGTGCATCTCAAGACATTATGTTAGCTATTAATGTACTTCCGGTTTAACCGGAAGTACCGTCCACTATTTTAATTTAAATGGGATACCCTGTATATTTTTGCAGATTTTAATTCATTTTTTTTACGAATACGTCCATAGTGGGTTTAGTATTAGTTTCTGTAAAAACGGGAAAGATAAAGCTTCTTTATCATTTCAGGTGTTTGAAATGCCGGTCATTCAAAATCGGTTTTGGCGGTCGCGTGAGAACTCACAAAGAAGTGTGTCAACTTTTAATGATTTACGTCCCGACAGGGGTCCTATAACACGTTTGACGGTGACTAAAAAAAATACAAAAAAAATTACCTCAAACGGGAAGACCGCAGACCGCCACGGACGAATTTGTGAGACAAATTTTTTAAGAAACAAATACTAAACCCACTATGGACGTATTCGGAAAAAAAAAGATGAATTAAAATCTGCAAAAATATACAGGGTGCCCCATTTAAATTAAAAAAGTTGACGATACTTCCGGTTAAACCGGAAGTACATTAATAGCTGACATAATGTCTTCGGATGCATTAGACGTCACTACACTTGCCTGCAAATTTTCAGCAATATCACTCTTTCCGTTCCAAAGTTATTTGCTTGGTTCCATACTTTATCCCAACCCTGTATAGTTTTACTTACATTTTGAGGTGAATTTGTAATAACTGTCTTCCAAACATAGTATAACTGCAAGAAATCGTTCACATGGATGGCGTCTTAACTCTGGTACTGCTCCTCTAGTTGTAACTGCGGTTATAAGCGAATTTTATGAATTTATTGAACGCGTTAACTGAAGAGAGATTTTGACGAGGTACAATACTTTATACAGGGTTACTGGTAACTCGACCACTTTCCTGCGGGAAGTGATAGAGGGACTCAAATGCAGTAGATTTAACCCCCCATATGTAATTCCGCAAACCGATAGTTTTCGAGATAATTAAAATTTAATGTTTTTCAACGATATGTCCAAATTTCCACACTACATCCCAAATTTAGAAAAAACCCTGCTGTCGATTTTAGTAATCTTCAATTTAGTTTTTTACTGACACATACGCAAATCTAATTTAGTATTTAAATGTGTAAAAATACTAAACAGTTTCAAACTACATACAATTATTTAAAAAATAAAGAACAAAATTTTTACATTCACCGTGAAAGAAAATTGTCTAGCTCAAAAAAAAGATACACAACCAGTCAAACAAGTTATTATGAAAACTTCCTTATGTGATGGCCTATTCCAAGGACAAGAATGACAGTACAACCACAAGTAACTATTTAACAAAATTTATCAACATAATACAAGCTCAGGATGCGTGGCGCAAGAAATACCCTTTGTTCTATTACTTTTCGCCCACTTATTTACTCATGTCACTTGTTACGCATTCCTTGAAACCTCTCGATTGATAGCTGAGTTTATTGCCTTCAATCAAGTAGGCGACTGATTTCAAGTGGCTGTCACTTTGACGTTATGTAATTAGTTTTAACCTTAGGTTTTAACGCTGTGCCTGCACTTGGGTCGTTATCCGCAGATCAAAGAGACTTTTATCGTCCTGCTGTAAATTTGTTACTGTTTCAATAATGGCTGCTTATTCAAATTCTGAATATGCTGACATACTGTACTGCTATGGACGTTGTGAGGGTAACTCCGCCGCGGCTCGGAGAGAATATCAGCGGTGTTATCCTGATCGTCGGCTTCCAGACGTCAGTGTGTTTAGATCTACCTTCCGACGATTGCGAGAAACAGGACATGTACAAAGAATCCAGACTGATACTGGCAGACCGCGCAGCTACATAGCCTACGAAGAAGAACAGATATTGCAATGTTTTGTCGATGATCCGAAAACTTCGACGAATATAGTAGCGCGCCGATTTGGTCTGTCGCAATGGAAAGTTTGGTCTTTACTGCACTCATCACGTCAACATCCATATCATTATTTGCCTGTCCATAGTTTAGAAGAGGGAGATCCAGAAAGACGGCTAACATTTTGTCGTTTTTTATTAAATGCAGATGCCGAAGACGCAAATTTCTTAACAAACATTTTATGGACGGACGAATCTAAATTTGATAGAGACGAAATTACAAATTTTCACAACCTGCATTACTGGGCTCCTAAAGCAGATGGAAATCCAAAAAAAATAAAACCAACAGCATCACAGCGTAGATTTTCGTTGAATGTATGGATGGGTGCTATAAACGATAAATTGGTTGGTCCATACTTCTTGCCCCAAAATTTGAATGGGGAAATGTACGAAGATTTTCTTACAAACCATTTAAGAAATCTACTAATAGAAGCTGATGTACCCGACAGAATCATCAACAACATGATATTCCAGCATGATGGTTGTCCAGCACATTACCGTATCACAATTCGGCAGTTGTTGGACAACACATACCCGAACAAATGGATAGGGAGGGGTGGACCCATCCCATGGCCTGCGCGGAGCCCAGACCTGACACCTCTTGATTTTTACGTCTGGGGTCACATGAAGGCATTGGTTTACGAGACCCCAGTTAATACTGCTGACGAACTAAGGCAAAAAATTATCAATGCGGCGGAGGAGATGAAACGAACTTTTTCAACACGAGTTACAAAATCCGAAATGTGGAAGCGGATCCGTACTTGTATCCGAAATCAAGGGCAACACATTGAGCAAGATCTCCAGAAACTTTGAGTGGATTTAATTTGTTTTACTTGGATAAAATCATCGACCGCATTTGCAAACATTCGAGTATGTAACTGAATTATCAATAATGATTGTACTGCCATTCGTTCTTTTTTAATAGGTGATTTTTATTCAATGCTGTTTATAATCTTTCTGAAAAGGTTATTAGGTAGGAAAGTTTTTTTAGCGATTTGTTCAACCGTTTGTATAATTTTTGTTGAGATAGACAATTTTCTTTCACGGTGAATATAAAAGTTTTGTTGATTATTTTCTAAATATTTGTATTTAGTTTGTAACTGTTTAGTATTTTTAAGCATTTTAATACTAAGTTAGCTTTGTGTATGTATTAGTTAAATACTAAAATAAAAATTATCAGAATCAACAACAGGTTTTTTCTAAATTTGGAATGTAGTGTGGAAATTTGGACATATCGTTGAAAAACATTAAATTTTAATTATCTCGAAAACTATCGGTTTTCGGAATTACATATGGGGGGTTAAATCTATTGCATTTGAGTCCCTCTATCACTTCCCACAGGAAAGTGGTCGAGTTACCAGTAACCCTGTATACCTAGTTAGAAAACTTAATTTCAAATGTTATCAATAATACAGCCAACCTTAGACAATAATTCAACGTCAAGGGTGTTCAAAAATTAACGAACAACAAAAACACCAAACAAATTCTTCATTGTGTGAAACAATAGGTTGGAAGACAGCTAACCGAGGGGAGATTCTACTACCTTTATTAGTTTTTCGATATATTTTTCTCAGTAACAAGCGATGACCTATTTTTTCGTTTTTCGTGAGAGTGACCCACATATTTAATTAATTTTACATGTCCTCTCCCCTGTCAAGTAAGGTATGACCTCTAGTGCTTTAAACCTACCTACCTGATAATTCGAATTTTCGCCTTCAGATAACTATATTCTATGTTTTTTTGTTCTAGATAGCCATTTTGAGAAGCCGCAGATTCTATCTGAATACGAGTACACCGTGGAAGCCAATGAAAATCACGAGATATTCTGTCAGGGTAACAAGCCATTGAAATGGTCTGTGCCAGAACCAAACATAGAGGTGAGATATTATCAAATTAAAATGTGCTAAAGATAGGACTTTCGCTTCTCGTTTTGTATGATATAAAAAAGTCTGTTTTTGAAAGAAGTTATAGGACCAGTCTCATTATTTGTCTACTGATATATCCACATATCAAAGGAAACTAGCTTAGAAGAGAAAAATCTTGGGGCTGCGGCCAAAATTTTGAAAAAAAACATGGGCTAGAACCTAGATTTTTCTCTTCTGTGTTGGATTATATCATATCTGCTTGCTTGCAGGAAAATGGAAGCTCCTCGACGTCTTTCAGGACACAAGAAGAAAAACCTGAAAGCCCAAAGTTCAAGCATGGTCTGCGTCTATTCATAACTAACATGACCTACCACTTTGTGGGGTTCTACTATTGCCACTACGATGGTACAGAGAAAGAGGATGAAGATAACAGTGCTAGTGTGTACCTTTTTGTACATGGTGAGTAGCAATAAACATATCTGTTTTGGTGTTTTTCAAAAAGGTTTTAAAGCTAATAGGTATAGTGATATCCAATTTGTCAGTAAAGTTAATGTCACGCTTTTAATTTCAGAAAAATGGTAGTTTCCTCAATGAGGTATTTGATTTTGGTCACGTGACGTCCGATTCAAAATTACTAATGAGACATCTAGTGCCTTTCTGTGTTCCTCCCGATAAAACACTTCTGACAAGCTGGACACTTGGGGTCTAAAGTGATTCGTTCAAGAGCTACAAGTACTTAAACGATTGTACCACTACGACTGATTATAACATGTACCCCTACAGTTAAATTATTTTGCTAGTGTTCGTTCCATTTTTTGTCTTAATGGTATAGTGGTACAATCCTTTAAGTACCTGTAGCTCTTGAATGAATCACTTTAGACCACAAGTGTGCTAGTTTGTTGGAATTGTTTTATCGGGAGGAATGCAGAAAAGCACTAATATATAGGGTGTCCCATTAATAATCTTCAATCGGGCGTCACGTGACCAAAAATAAATACCTCGTTGGGTAACACAACAATAAGAAAGGATACAACACTTGCTCTAATATACACCCTCAAAATTATAATCCTTTACTTCTGCCCGGTTCCGATATATTGCTTGTCTTATTCGTCGTGGGACACCCTGTATATTCAATATATGCCACAAAATCAAAACAGAGAGCCACCGATGGAAAGATGATAACAATGAACATAGTTTTCCGAAAATGTTCATATTTTTTTCATTTTTCCGTGAGAAACTTTTTTTAGAGTAATTAATTTTTCAGTAATTTGGAGTCACTGATGTGTATTCCTAGTTAAAGCTGTGATGGCACAGTCGAAAACACTTAATGACTCTTGAAAGGTATGCCACTGATTGTAGGATAATCACCTAAAATCAGTGTTCTAGTGAACATTTTTTTGTCAATCTTTCTATGAAAAAATTTATTTTTTCCTAGTAAACAAATTTTCCGGAAGTTTTGAATCACTGTGTGTATCTAGATAAATCAGTCGAAAAACCTTGATTCTAGAAGGCCATTGATTGTAAAGCAACCATCCAAAATTTGTCAACTTACACAACTCACTATTTAATAGTATGTTGCGTTGTTCATAGAATTAGGACTACCGAATATCAGTTTTTTGTTTAACAAACTACGTTATTTGTTTTTCAGATGAAAAGCACTTAGCAGTTGAATCACTTGTCAGCGTACTTGCTGTGCAGTACCAAACTGCTGTGATACCCTGCAGACCTACCGCCAAAGACGTCGAGGTTACCTTGCACGACGAATACGGCAATGTAAGTTCAATAATAAAATTCATCATACTCATGTCAATAACCCAAAATACCTCTCACAGGTGACAGTTCTTTGAACTCATACATTTTATGCTCACCGGTGACTTTTGATTATATATAAGTGATATATAAGTGACATTTTGTTCCATCATTTCAAATGGGAAAGATTCATTTCACATTTTTTGCCAGGTGCAGCAAGGGCAGTGCTAAATTCATTAGATTAAAGGGGCATTGAGAACAGTTAATTTTTTGAACACATAGTCTTGTATGATAGTTTGCACACCGCTGAGATTTTCAAAAGTTTTCAAAATATATGACCTCTGGTTATATCGTTGTGTCATTTCATACGATAAGTTCATTGGGTAGTTATTGGAAAGTATGACAATAGTATGGGGTTTATGAAGTTAAAGGACTATTGGGGTATTTTGTATTTATTTGTGAGCAGGGGCTAGATCAGCTCTGGCTCAAGAATGTTCTGTCGCCCTTGAGAAACTAGCAAGCCACAAGATGGTGAGCCTATTGTGGGTCCCCGACACATTGGTGTACCGGGTAACGAGAGAGCGGACCGTCCAGCTAGGATAGAGGACGGTAGCTCCTGCATCAGCCCAGAACCGATGTTTCGAATTATCAAGCGCCAGGTCAATGTTGCCCTAGACGACTGGGCATACAAGGAACTGGCGAAAGCCTGGTCAGAGTGTGATGACTGCAGGCAAGCTAAAGATTCTTAGCCGGCCCTAATAAGGCCCGAACGTTATGGCTTCTGAATAAAAGCAGAGAAATGCTAAACATTTTAGTAGAGATTATCACTGGCCATTGCTGGCTAAATAGACATGACAGTCATGAGAGTGGTAGATTCTGGGAGAGGAAAAAGCAGCGGTCCACTTCCTGGGCAGATGTGCTGAGTATCACAACGTCACTACATTCAGTGAGATGGTCGAACATACTGACTTTCGTCGATAGATCTGGTAGGTTCGACAAGGGGCTTTCTAGAACGTAGGATTATAATGGCTTCAGTGGGGTCCAAAGGTGCCCTAGTCACCTGGCTTCTTCTCCCATCACTACCACTGCTACTACTATTTGTGCGCACCTTGTATTTAGTAGCAATTCTCCAACCTGCTTTTACAGAGGGAGTTTGGGAATCTTCCACATATGTATTTGCCATGTAAAGCACGGCTTTGCAAGTAAACGCACAACTCACTTGTTTTTCGAACTACATACATATTATTTCAGAAGGTGATAGTTAAGACCTTAATGAATGACATCTCAATTTTTTCAAAAAAGTTTTGTAGTGTGCAATAAACTCGCAACGCAAAATCCCACATTCCTCAAATGTCTGTAATTTAACAACCAAACACGATATCAAAACAAGGCCATCGATGTGAAAAAGCGCAAGCTTTCTTCTTCAACTTGCTTTTTGAATTACTACTGTAAGTTTAAAGCTAACGTCAGGAGCTTCTAAATGCAAAATCATTTTTATATCGACCTTACCTTTGGCCTTTTGGACTTTTGGAATTACCTCCCCTCATTTTGGACACATATACTGGAGAAAGGGAACAGGCGGCCATGCGGAATTACGTATTTTCTTGGATTCTCAATTTCACGTGCTATACCCTAGACCCTTAATACCAAATGTTTTAGATGAGCTTTGATGTTAGAAAAACGCTGCGGTAAAAAATATTTTACTATGTTCAAGTTTTCTTTACTAATGCCCTATTATCAAAAGGACGTACCTGTAAACACACTTCGCAAACGCAGAGTGTACCAATTCGACCCGCACATAGGTTTCACCACAAATGACACAGCTAGGCCTAGTGACATAAGAAACCTTCATGCCACGTTTACGAGGGGTAATCGATCGGAGGCTTGCTTGGGTGTGCTAACTGTGGAGAGTACGTTTAAAGTTGTTCCCTTTACATCTGCTAGGCATATCAAAAAATTCTGATACGAGTATTAGCTTACGTTTCTTTTTTTTTTCGATGATGAACCAAACCTTATTAATGGCCACGTGTTTTGAACCAAAACGAATGGTGATCTGAGTCTATACAGTGTGTTTTTAAAGTTGGGACTTTCCTTTTTTGAAACAACTTGCCTTTGAAAATGGCAAAGCTAATGTACGGTGAATCAGCAGCAGAAGAATAAAAAAATGTTGACGTTGAACTTGTCAGACCTCGTTCTAGGAACTTCCCTGACTCAAGTGGTCGTTTTTTTTTTCTTTTGTTCAGGCAACGTCGACAGCTATGAGTATTGGTGGTTGTTGTTCATGCATTTGGATATTTAAATTTATTTAACTTTTTAAGCTTCCATTTTCCACCCCCATTGTCCGATCCAACCAAAACTTTTCAACTCGAAAGGAAGTTGGCCAAATTTGGGAGCAATCGCTTGAGGCGTTTTGAGTAATCGGAGAATGAAATCGCGGACGACATACAGACGGACATCAAAAAATCAAAGTTTTCCGATTTTCTTCAAAGTTGGTCACTATAAAAAGGTTATCATTGGAAACAAAAATCTAGTTTTTGGTCCTGCTACGATGATAAAGAAGGGGGATAAACCCCACGTATACGTTGACGTGTATCACTTCAACAACTCAAAAGGCTTCAAATACGCGCTGCTGCCTACATCTATGCCTCTTAGTAAACTGTGTTTTTTTTTTGTTTTTTGCATCTGTTTTGATCTAAGGATTTCATTATCGGTCGATATCTTGATATCCCTAAATTTTCAGTTATATGTTACTGAGAAAAATCACTCCTTTGGCGAGTACTATATGCCACATGAAGTAAAGTTCCAACTTAGGAAACACTCTGTATTAATACTACGATACACTCATAAAAATTTCAAAATAAGTATATAGTCAAATTTTGAGATAATCATGAATAAAATTGAAAAACTTGAGTATCTTTGTATCAGCGGGATACAAAATAGAATATAGGATCTCGACAACTAAGAGGAAGAAAATATCACTGACATTGGAGGTCATACGGGCCTTTGAGCAATATAAGGCAACCACTTTGTGTCTGCACACATGACTATTAAGTAAAGTTCATCATTAAAAGCAATTTTTATATTTCTGTCTATAGAGATCTTAATTATACTGTTTCACAGCAAAAGGGTATTTAAATTTATAACTGTTATTTATTATTTATTTTGCTTTCGAATCAAGGAATTCGGTTAAAAATTCTGTGTTCAGTCACGTATAGTGTTGCAAGGGAGTAAAAGAGCTATAGACCATAATAATGAATTTAAAGAAGGTAATAGCATCAAATTCAATTCTAAAACATCTAATACAGGAGGAAAAGCAGACCTCAAACAAGCAACGAATATTGTAATTCAGTAAAAATGAATCAATATTAATCATTAAAAACATTTGAGCATAATGTTGTCATTTCGCTAGACACTTATATATAATATGTTTCTATGAGGGTTAAAAAGCAGAATTTTTTGATAAGCCGTAAATATAGTAATATTATGTTTCATCATCTTGCGTCAAACATTTGTTCGATTTTACAAAAACAAAATGTAGTGCTACTAGAACATTAGTGTTCCATTGAATCTTCCTCTAATGATCAGTCCACAAAAGTGTAGTTAATTTTGATGCAAGTTGATAAAACATGAACAAAGATAAAAAGAAGTGAAGTAAATGGTCTCCCGTAACTGTTGGTTTTCTTCCAATATCAAGCCTACTAAAAAATATCTAAATCCGCTGCTATTTGGCGTGCGTGTTGGTCAAAGGTATGAGCTCAGAATGAAAAAGACGAAAGCTTTTACAAAAAAAAAGAGCTGCAGTTTTTGTCAGTTATCGAATTATTCTTCGTTTGCCCAAACTGTTTACTTCTTTCTATCTCAATATTATAATAATTCTTCCACAGGAGGTGTCCACTGCAGATTACAACCCAAAAACTGGATTCTCATTTTTTTATCTTGACGCAGCCCAACTTGGCTACCATTATTGCGAATTCACAAGAAATAATATGTCAATCACTATCGATTTCTTTATAGATGGTAAGGGTCGTGAATTGTTTCAATGGGAATGCTCTGGTGCTGGATATATCTTCTTTCTGTTGCTTTCTTCCTCCTTCTTTGAACTTTGTTATGTTGACTTTCACGAACTGCATGTTATGCCTGATACATCTTCTTTAGATAGATAATTTAAGAATAAGGCTTTCCTACAAATCAATACGGGATAAGTTTAGTTGGCAAGCAATTTTCTTTTAAAAAAAGATTAAAATGAAAGTAGGAGTAATGCTAATGAAATAAGTAAGTTTCCATCATTTCATGGTTTCAAAACAACTGTCTTTTAGTTCGACACACTTTTTTTAAATCTTGTGATCCCTTTTATTGTGCTCCTACATCACTTTGGCGTTAATAGTTAGGAAAAAACAAATAATTTTATTGCATATTATTGGATGCTTAATCATCTATATGCGATTGGGATTTAAAATAGCTTGGAGGTCGTTCATTATTGGGTAAAATATAAAAGACATAGTAAAAAGGTTAAGCAAAGGTTTTAAGGTTTTTACAAGTCTAGTAAGAAGTAAATATAAATATTTTATTTATGTTGTATGCTGTGTGACTACGCCTTAGGTTTGTACAGAAAATATAGGATCTGTTGATCAGGTATGACTTGCAGTTCGCCTTTATATTTTTTAATATCTTCTGTTGCTTCGTTAACATCCAGTTATTGGTGTTGGTATATAGTTTTTCTTTTCTTGCTAAGAATCTATTATCTCATGTCAAGTTCAAAGCTCAGTTTCTCCAAGGAATAGCTAAGCATATCTCAAATGTGGCTCTCTAGTTAAACTCAGATTATTTTAACGCCGAACAGTCAGCATTTGCATACACCAGTAACTGAGCTTTGAGTATGGACTATATTGAATACTTATTCGACTTTTTTTGCCAAATGCAACAAATATACTCAGAAATCTGCAGAAGCTACACGTATCGCTCATAAATTACTATTTTGTTAGAGAAGAATATGACTATTCAAATATATTTTTCATAAAATGAGTTTTTGTATAATAGTGTCTACCACCTTTAAATTATCTTCAATTGCAAACTGATTCTCCAATATCAGAAACTTGGTTTTCAGTACAGCCCAGATTCCACGATTACAATCACAATCACGGGATATGATTAGGGTACTAAAATTATCTTAACTGTATCAGTATCCTAGTCAAAACTAATTGAATTTTATCAGTGATTCTTCCTAGTTCAGATAAGTGGTATCTATTGTGAGGATGATTATTATATATTATAGTGAGGATAAGCACCACAAGCAGTGATAAAAATGACAATAGGATATCCTCATGTCGTCCTAACTCTCTTGAAGAGTAGCAGTCAGGTTCTAAGAAATGACTAACAATCCTCAAAGCTTTAATTCATTGTCACGTTTATCTCTAAAGCTTGTTTGTTATAATTTGCTAGAAATGTACACTTCACATGGATTGATAATGTGCTAATACCAAATTTGACAGAAACCATTCCTAGGTCCTATCTGGATCATTACGGTCTATGGATTGTTTAAAACCAAGATAAACTTATTTTCCACCTTTCATGATCATTTATACTCCAAAATGAGATTCAAAGTTATAGAAAATTTCCCAAAAGTTCCATGTTTTCTTAGCACATATGGAGTAAACAAATTCAATTTCCTAGCTCTCTGGGATGATAATTTTAACAATATTTACATGTTCAATTCTCATTGCATGCAGGAAGTTAGAAGCTGAAAATATTTGTTGCACCTAGCAAACTCAGTTTGCGTCAACAAAAGTCTAATAGTCTTTTCCGTTAAGCTGCGGTAAGTCATTTGGACACACCAGAGCTAATAGACCTGAAAAAAGGTCATACAGTGGTTGGTGAAGATATAGCGCTAAGATGTACAGTATTGTCACAAAACTCGGTGACGTTCAAATGGAAACGTGGGGATGGCAAGGAATTGGACAGGGTAAGTATATTATTTTTGCATTAATTTTGAAACTAGTATCACGCTAATCTGAAAAAAATTGACTAGACTAATTTGTTGTGTAGAAATGTTAAAAAAAATTTCATCTTAAATTTGAATGTTTGTACCTAAAAGATCGTAATTTACTAATTCGCTCAAACAAAGAAAAAAACTGTCGTATATGATTTTTTTAGATGTTGAAGAAGTCGTATAATTATTTTTTATATTTAAATTTTTTATTTTTAAATTCATTCACAGAAATTTTGGAATCAATTGGTCAATATCTAAAACGAATCCTACCTTTTTTTGTTATAGTACCATTATATATTTGAAAAAAATGTATTTTTATTGTCGGTATTGCAGAGCAGAATCAACATTTCAACACCTGAGGGTCTCACTGCTCAAGAGCTACATATAAAAGATGCAACATTAGACGATGCTGGTCTATATACTTGCCAGGTGTCTGACAACCAGCAACATACTACGGCAGCTAGTTTGCAGGTGAAAGTTCTTGGTAAGATTATCATCTACAGCGGTGATTCTGTATCCGATTTTGATTCCTCAGTGTAGGATTATCCCATATCAATCCTTAGTCACAAGATAGATATTGCGTCTGTATTTCATAAACATGCATGTACAAAACCCTATACAATTTCAACTTCAACATTTTCTAATAAGGCATTTTCAGGTACTGACGAGTACTTCATAAATATAACTGAACCAAATGATATCAAATATATGGTAGCCCATGTTGGAGAAAAGATGATTCAGTGGGTAGTCCATGTAGATGGTCATCCTGAACTGATGGTCAGATGGTAGGTAACCATTGTTTACTTGAAAACTCAAAAATTGATAATCGAAACTTGTTTATATCTAATATAATCCAATTCCTGAAACTTATCTTTTGGATATATTGGAATCGCCCCAACAAGCATTTGATGTAGAATACGTATTTTTTGCCAACAGAAACCTAAATATAGCAACTCGAAATAAATTCATTAAAACCTACATAATATTACTAGCTACCGAACTTGGAAATTAAAAGGCTATGAAAGAGAACGAGTGGAAGCTGAGAAAGAGAATAGCAAAAGCAAGCTTGATAAAACAAAAAATAGATATATGCGTAAATCACCTGTTTCTTGAAAAAATGATAAATCCTGAAAACCTAAAAACCAAAAATCCGGAATATAAGAAAGTTAAACAGCCAAAAACCAGTAGTAAAATAGAGAAACAGAAATCCAGAATCCTTGTGAACCAGAAAAAAAACAGAAAACCCGTAAGCGCAAATACCAGAAATAGGTACTGAAAAACCAAAAATCGATAAACCCGAAAATTTTGAAAACTGGAAAACCTCAAAATTAATACTACGTTTCATTTAATATATACCTAATCAAAAATAAGTAGTTATCAAAAAAGTATGTTAAAGTATGAATGTAATTCTTAATTATTATAACTGATAGCAAATATAACTATTTTGATTAAATAGTTTTAACTTCCAGGTTAAAAAACCACAACGAAACCATAAAAATGGAGAGTGGTCCTAAATATGAGGCGTCATATAATGCTACCAAGAAGACAGCTGTTTTGAAGATTAAAGCTATTGCGATGAGTGATTTTGGTACATATACTTTGGACGCCAAAAACAGTCGCACAGAAAAAATCATGAACTTTTTCCTTAACGTTACCGGTAAGTACTATTCTACGGATGTGAAAGCCCTAATAAAATAGAGACATTGGTGAATAGATTTGATTCAGAAAGATTTATCATTAATTTGAGGAAATAGTACTTTTCTAATTCGCGTAACCACTTGTAGTTGTATGATTGCACTGCTGTGAATACCGCAACAACCGTGTTAATTAATAAAAATGGAGTCAAGTTGATTGACTCAGTACTTCCCACACATTACGATGATACCACTGCATTTTTTTTCCATAGCATGAAGCTATAGTCTGAAATCCCTTGCAACCAAATCATCGCCCATTTGCCCGCAAAAAAACAGCCAGCACAAAAACTCTGGTAAACAGTTTCTTGCGTCTCCCTCCTTAGGAACTAGGACGCCACAGTTTTGATTCTGCATGCGATGCGAAATGCTCAGGAGCCTACAAACCGTCTAAAAACAAAGTATGAGCTGTTTCTATATTTTTAGTTTTTTGATTATTGTTGCACCGCCACTGACACGATTTTCTAGAAACTGACGTGTTTACCATTCTCTCCACGATAGTAATTCCTGTGTCGAAATTTCATTAAAATCAATTCAATTATTTTCGCTTTACGCAATATACATAGAACGAAATTAAGCAACACTTGTAAACACCACAAAATTCTAAGTCCCATGGTTTCTGTAATAGACAAGCCAATGTTCAGATGAACTTAAAAAAAGAATATGCCGCATAGGTTAATGGACACACTATTATGAATACAACAAGTTTTTCAGATTTACAACCCCTCACCCCCCAACCACCCCAAATGCACCCCTACCCAAAAAAAAGTAGAAAATGATCAGAAACCCCTAAAACGTCTAAAAACAAAGTTTGAGCTTTTTTTATATTTTTGGTTTTTTTATTATTGCTGCGCCGCCACTGACACGATTTTTCCAAAACATACGCGTTTTCCATCCTCGCCGCGGTAGTAATACTGCGTCAATGTTTCATTAAAATCCATTCAATCATTTTCGCGTTAAGCAATATAGAACGATCTAAAACAATACTCGTATGTATACATCACAAATTCTGTCCCTTGGTTTCTATTATAAGCGAGGCAATGTTTGGATGGACCTAAAAAGGTGAATTATGCCACTAGGTCTTTCATTCATAGGTCATTGGACAGCCCATTATGAATACTACAAATTTTTCAGTTAAACAACCCCCCACCCCCCAACCACCCCAAATTCACCCCCACCCAAAAAAAAGTAGAAAATGATCAGGAACTCCTGAAACGTCTAAAAACGAAGTTTGAGGAATATCTATTTTTTTTTGTTTTTTGCTAATTACTGCGCCGCCAATGCGCTGATTTTCAAAATTTTAGCAGCATTACCTACTAGGAACCCACAGCATATCGCTGCCCAAATTTTATCAAAATCCATGCAGCGGTTACTGAGACTACGAGGGTAGAAAAACGCGACAGACAGACAGACCGACGGAAATGAGTGACGTGGATTTTCGTTATGTAGACATCATGAAACGCCCAAAAAGTGGATTATCTCAAAATCGAAAATTTTCGCGATCACAATACTCCCCTCACCTATCGGTGTGGGAAGTAAAATGAGAGAGCGTAAGCTTTAAAGATGATCTCTCTCACCGCGGAAGTTCCGCAGGGATTAGTTTGGGCCCGGACACACTGTTTCTGCTTCACATCAGTTACATACTTTCTACCGTTTCTACCACTACAAACCGATCCACAGTTTTGCGGATGACAGTACTTTGCACGAAAGAATCGTGAGCAATAGATCTGCAGTCCAGAAAATCTAATGGCCTGGATCATTTTTCGTAATTATTGTTTTTCATTTTTAGACAAACCGGCTGTTCAACTGAAAGTTCCACGATTCTTTCCCATTGGAAAACCAGTCAAAGTTGTATGTAACATTGCTTCAAATCCAGCACCAAAAATACGTTGGGCATTGAAACCATGTGGTGAATGCAGTTTTGTGCCTGTAAGTTAATATTCTAATAATTCAAAAGTTATTTATTTTTCCTAGGACAATTTATGAAAGCTCTAAAGCTCTACGTACGTAAAGAAGGCTAATATTACCCGAAAATATGATACCACACTAGTGTAAGTTATCATGGCTCACGCTATACATAACATCTAAATTCATTTTCAAATAACAAAAATGCCTGAATTAAGCAATCTGTTATACACCTAGCGTGGGCTAAAATAACACATAGTTACAGCAGTATGAAATTTTATAGCACGCTCATAGTTTGCCCCTATAATCTTTAAAGAACGCTAATTAAAGGACAAATATTTTTAATTGTAGTAATATAAGTAGTAACCAACTTCTTAGGCATTGTATATACATTAGTTACGTTTTCTACACATGTTCGGGATAGGTGGATGTCCAAACCTATTTCGTCAATTATTAGATTTTGGATAATAGCTTTTGTAACCTTACCCTTTTTTTAAATATGTTCAATAAACTGACTGCTGTAAGCAAAAAATGAATTGAATTAAATTAAAATACAATAGGTCTTGTATTAATAAGGAAAGGTAAAGTAGAACTTAAACAACTTTACTGTTATCTGATGGTGCAAGGTTATATAAAAGTTATTTTTTGAGGTTCCTGGACATATGTTGGATGAAGAGGGATTCCATTTTACTTCTGAGACAACGATAGTAGCCAATTTATCAGGAATGATTAAATGTCATGCAAGCAACTTGATTGGTACAGATGAAGAAATAGAACCATTCGTTGTTACAGGTAAGTTTTTCATGATCTTTGATCTTACAGATAGAGTAGCAAAATGATTTTCAATGGATCAAATATCGTGATAATACATTTCTCTCTCATTTTTTATTTGCTATTTATTTTATAAACACTCCGCAGTCTAACCTTTTGTTTCCACACCAGGCACGTGTTTCGCCAATTATACTTTAGCAGCTTCTGGGGAAGATTTAGACAATCGAAATCTTCCTTTGAAAGTGCTAACATAGAAAAACATGTGTTAGGTTTGAAAAAAAAGTTTGGCAAGTAGTTATTCATTTATTGTTGATACGCCAGAGGATCTTGTGTGACATTATGTTAATTTTATGCTCTTATTATAGATGTGGAAGATGGGTTTGACTTATTTGGATATGAAGACGATGCAGTTGTTAACTCTACCCACACGATATTTGCTGAAGGAGACAGAGTGTCATTCACTTGTGGGTCTTCTTATTCTGATTATGGTCACATAATGTGGTTATTAAACGGAAAGCTCCTGTCTGCAAATGAAAGTAAGTATTGGGTGGGGGGATCTGTCATGCATTGTCCTCCAATAACTTCGCGGTGCTGTAGCATGCTGTTGTCCATTGGTCGTATTGCTGATTGCTACCGGTTAACTTGCTCAAGTGTTGTGTTCTTCATCTAGAAAGAAATAACCCTAGATTCGCATACAAGATCTCTAGCCATACTGTTGATTCAGTTACCAGTTATACTGACAACTGTCCTTATAATCATAGTGAATGAATGATCGCCTGAACTGGTTGGAGCATATCTGCGAGGTCACTTCGAAAGCTAAGAGATGATCGAACGATCATTCAATGGCTGCAGCATCAACACTTGTTCAAAACCTTCGTTAGACCTATAACGGAATTCGCTGGTTCAGTGTGGGAAGCAGTTCTTATGCGCGACAGAAACCTCTACTTGAGTCGGTTCAGTGTTGTGCAACACGGATCCCATATGGAGCTCGAAGGCTTTCTTGCGAAGAGCACCTGAAATTATTCAAGTTGTCGCCGTTCGCTGACAGAAAGCCTCGAGGTGATCTCATAATTACGTACAGAGCATGTACCAACTGTCACTCAGCAATCTCCGAGGCCACAACTTTTTTGCTGAGGAACTATTCCGTACATCCATCCGTCAGTGTTTCCTCACCAGTCGGGTGTTTGACTCGTGGAGTAGACTACCTGTCAGAATTTGTAGCTTCTGGATTGTTTTTCTTTTTTTGTTTTTGTTATCCTGGAATAACGTTCAGGCTTGTGCATGTACGCTACTGATTTTTTTCTTATCTTTTAGTTTGTATGAGAGTTTATAGTATACGTACTCTAATCATTCTCGTGTCATGATAATATTAATAATAATACTTTTTTTATGGGGCGTGGGTTGGCCCAGTGGTTATGGTCGAGGGATCGTGACCAGAAGGCCCCGAGTTCGATTCTCTTAGAGGCAAAAATTTATTGGTTTTTTCAATCAAAAATAAATATCCAAAAAAAAAGCTCAGCGAAGAATCCCCACCTGAGCCTTCACTGTTGGCTTCTAATTAACAGTGCTGTTCCTAGAGTGGCGCCGGGAAACAGTAACAAACCCTACACAGAACACGAGGCTAATGACCAGAGCAGTGGGTGCCGATGACACAGAAGTAAAAAAATACTTTTTTATGGATACTGAACTTTCAATAATTAATTGCTAACAAAGGGTAAATCAAAGCCTACTTGAGCGAAAATACACAATACACCAAAGATAAGGCTTTCATGTCTCATTTTGTGTGTTATAAAATTCTACTTTTGAAAGAATTTACAGCAGCAGTCTTGTTGCATCCCATTATATATCTATCTTGAACTATTTTGGATTCCATGAGACACTTTTCAAACACACCTTTATATGTTTCAGAGTATGTTATAGAAAAAAGCTACACAGAGTACTCAAATCGAAGTACGATGAATATACTTTTTGGAAAGAAAGAAGATACCGGGAAGTATACATGCAGAATTGAAAATCGAAACAGTTATTTGGAAAAAGACATTAACATAGTCGTTACAGGTAATTTTGCCTTATGCACTTCATTGACAAACATTTTTATTGACAAAATTAATATGAAAATTGGTGCAAAAGATAGAGCTATAAGAATATACTTTGATTTATTTAAAGTTTCCGAATGAGGTGATCACGAAAATATTTTAAAATAAATTAGAATGTGATCATCTTAGAGGACGCTTACTTAAGTGGTGGTTTATGATTTATTTTAAAATAAACTCGGCAAACATTTAGTAGAAATCCCGGCTGAAGTATTGTATTAAAATCTCGAAAATATACGTAGACAAATATTTTGTACATAGAGACGATGGATATTTGAAACATTAATCGGTTGTAATTTCTTACAGATGCTGTCAAACCTACCATAGTACAGAGCAACATGAGGGGAGGAGTGTCTGAAACAGAGTACCCTCTCCCATATAAATTCATCTGCAAAGTATATGGAGTGCCAAAACCAAAAATTACTTGGTACAAGGTAACAAGCTCTTACCATTTGATTGCCTTATATGGTTTATGGAAAATTCTGAATTTTAAACTAAAAACTATACAAAAATAGTTTGACATACTGATGGTGGTACTTGCGAACTAATTTCGGCGTTTATTTGTGGGATAAATAATAGATTATTTGTTTATATTGTTTGTTTGTTTATATTAATTTGTATCTCTTGCGTGTCAATATGATTCATAACTTTTGATACGTATTTTTTTATCTTTCTGTATAAACTGTGAAACTGCTATAATAGACTGAATACTAAGGGTGTTTATAACCACAAGATAGATGCAGCTATTATAGCTAGGTAGTTTGCTTTAGTAACAAACGTCTGTCTAGTATTGCGCTTAAGATGGTTGAGACGGAATGGTTAAGACACCTGCCACAGAAAACTGATGAGCTGATAAATAATTTGATTATTTGAGGTCGTCAGGATTGAGTAGTAAATCTTTTTTATAGAGTTGATCTATTGCATATTTTCCGTAATTTTAGAACGACGTGGTTTTCAATCCATCTGATAGCAGAATAATGGTTATAGAAGATACGCAAATATTATACTTTAACAGGACCAATGTAATGGATGAAGGAACTTATTCATGTTCGGCTAGAAATAGAATGGGTGGAGTGTCTGCGCAGCAAGTTCTGAAATTCAAAAGTGAGTACTCTCAAAAAAATTATGAAGATTAGAATAGTCTCGAAACGGTAATTTACAGGGCACCTCCTAAAATCTTGACGCACTAAGTGGCATTTTTTTTAAACAGTCCAATTTAGGTACCATTATGCATTATGTTGCATACAGTTCATGTTTAGTATTCAAAAATAACTTGTTTATCGAATAATATAAAGGATTTTCGTTTGAAAAAAATCATTATATATTATCTATTGTGTAATACTATTTAGTGTTCTTTTTACAAAATGCAGCGTTAATGCACCACAACTTTATGATCAACCTCCTGACTATTCAAAAATTGTCATTGCTTAATAAATCATTAGAAGCCCTAAAAGTCTGGATTGCATATTTCACGGAACGATCGTCCATTTCTAAGCTTTTCTAGCATTCTGTATACATAGGGCATTCTTTATTCTTTTTCAGATATTCCAAGATATTTTTGGTTATTCGTGGTGATAGGATGTCTCGGGGTGCTTTTCGTAACTGCTATGATTTTCATAATAATCAAAACCAGAAGAGAAAGGGTAAGTACTACTATTCACCATTGATGACTGCTTCATTCATATTGCTTTTCGTTTCAGAAACTGCGTAGGGAACTGAAAAAAATTGGATTGGCCAATTTCGAAAAAGGAGCTGTTGAAAATATCAACCCGGAGTTAGGCATTGACGACCAAGCTGAACTTCTACCCTATGACAAAAAATGGGAATTTCCTATTGAAAGGTTGAAGTTGGGTGAGTTCCTAATCATGATTTTTCTAATTATTAGCTGATTGGATAATCAAAAACCAGTATGCACTAGAAAAAGGTGCAGCAGTTGATAGTTGGGATTAGTTAACTAGTGATACGGTTATAAAAATCAACCTCAAGTTCAATACTTGATATATCTTTTGCGTATGATATGTATATAAATTCATTAACTTTGTAGTGGAATGTAGTTCGTCTAAATACTCCAAAAAACTTCATACAAATGGATGAACAGTAGCTTACTTCCTCACCGATCCTACAATGCGCCCTTCTACCAACACTTTTTAGGGTGGCCCACAAGGAACCATGATAGTACCAATTATATTTGTTCTCCACATAAATGGACTCTTTTCTAGCACAATAGATCCGATCTCCTTTTGACGTAAATATGCCATCTGCCTTTATCTATTTATGTTACTTAGCGATAAACTACGGTTTTCATTATCAAGTCAGCTTCAGGGAATGATAATAAGTATGACGTTTTTAGGTAAACAATTGGGTTCTGGAGCTTTTGGAGTTGTTATGAAAGGAGAGGCTAAGAATATCGTTGATGGAGAACCAGTGACTACAGTGGCCGTAAAAATGGTTAAAAAGAATGCAGATAACACCTATATCAAGGCATTAGCATCAGAATTGAAGATAATGGTCCATCTGGGCAAACATCTGAACGTAGTGAATCTGTTGGGAGCTTGTACTAAAAACGTAGTGAAAAGTAAGTAAAAAATCCAGCACGAATCACATCTTATGAAAAATTCACGGTGATATTAAACAAAAATTATAGAAGTTACAAAGAATGAGGGTACGACATAGAAAAAAGTAGTCAGAAATCGGTTTGCTATTTGTTTGTATTGATCGTGTTTTATAAGACTTTCTCAATATATCTATAATAATTTACAGGAGAATTACTGGTCATTGTTGAATACTGCAGATATGGTAATCTACAGAATTATCTTCTTAGACATAGGGATAACTTTATAAATCAAATAGACCCCAAGACGGGAAGAATTGACTACACAATTGGTCAAGAATATGATTTGGATAGGACGTATTCCAATTCTAGCGATAAAAGGTAAATATGTCATATTAGCTCAGTACTGTATATATTAAAATTACCTACATACCTATTTGTGTATGCGTAAGCTTTTCTTATGTTTTTCTCCTTTCTTATGTATTATTGTATACATATAACGTTTTTGAACCTGTTCAACTGAGTTAATAGGACACGTCTCCAAAACTTGTAACATCGTATCAGTGTATGAAAACAAAATTTTGGTAACAGCTTATTTTATTTTCTAGCAATAACTGTCATTCACCTTCAATGAAGTATGCTGCTTTGACATTTTCTAACAATAGTGGAAATTCGATGTTACCACCCCAAAGCCAAATGGGTGATTACAGATCGTCTGCTAGTACTCAAATGACAAGTTTACCAGGTAATCATCACCATAAAATATTGACAGAAATAGTCATATATCGAGAGTCAAATAGCTTATGCGTATATGTGTATGGCAAATCAAATTTTACTATAACTCTATTTTAGATGATGGAACAGTACTGAGCAATAATAGTATACAACCAGAATGGAGGTCAAACTACAAGGGTGATTACAAAGGAAACGTCAAACCTATTTGCACTAAAGACCTCTTAGCCTGGTCATTCCAAGTTGCAAGAGGAATGGAATATTTGGCTTCTAGAAAGGTAAAGCATATTCATGAAGATATTTGGGATTCTTTGTGTAGATGATATCCTCGGAACCTGTTACCTATTCTTCTATTCTCTATAATTTTTTGCGTAGATTGTTTCCATAAATATTCCTCTATACATGGTGTCCAGTTAGTGGGTAATTCTTCGATATCCCCCAAAGTACACCTGATAGAAGAAAATGTCAAATACAAAAGTTATTTGGTTACTTAAGACGCATATTCAAAAATATTTTGAAATATACAAGGTGTTACGGGAAAGTAGGATAGTGATCTACTTAATTTTTTTATATGGAACTATAACTTTTTTTTAAATTCTTTTACTTTCCATCATTGACCTCTATTTAACCCTAAAATATTTTTGGGACAGGTTGCGACGTTGCCAAGTTATAATTTATTTTCTATTAATTTCCGGATTTGCAAGGTCGCAAGTAACACGTCCAAATTGATATATTCCTTTAACTTTCCTTTTTTGTAGATGATAAACCTTCATTCTCTTTTCACATCGACAAAACAATAAATGCAGCAAACAAACTACTCGGATTCGTATACAGAACATGTAAACACTTCAAAAACCCAAAAGCCGTGATTTCCCTGTATTACTCGTTCATATACAGTAAGCTGATGTTTGCCTCTGTTGTACGGAATCCCTTCTATTCGGTACATTCAACACGCATAGAGCGAGTTCAACACAAGTGTCTACATATGCTAGCCTCAAAAACAGATGAAACAATTGTTAACAGCGATTACCTACCAATCATGAGAAAGTATAACATCGTATCTTTGAAGGATAGACGAACTCTCTCTGATGTGTGTTGCCTGTATAAAATTATACATAACTTTGTTAATTGTAGTTCTATGGTCTCGGGTCTTCAGTTTAACGTACCAGATAGACAATACAGACATTACTGCCTTTTCAAATTACCGTATCGTCGAACGAACCTTGGTATGGATTCTCCACTATACAGAGCACAGAAATCTTATAATGAATGTTATTGCAATGTCGATATTTTTTACGTTAATTTTAGTCAGTTTAAAAACAAAACAAAGGGTCATTTTAATACAAACCAATAAACTGTTACGATTTTTTTATTGTACTTATAATAAGATTTTATTTTCCTTTATTGGTTAATGTATATTTCCTCTTCTTTAGGCTAATGTTTTTGTTATGTTTTTGTTATTTTTTTTGTCCTTTTTAACTAATTCATTTCTATATAATTATGTAGGTGTATATTTTCTATTATTGTTAAGACTAGTAATTGTATGATTGATTGTACAATATCACATATGGTAACTAGTGGGTGCGATTTGGATTTTATCTGCATCCCGAAAAAAAAAATAAAAAAAAAATAAAAAATAAAAAAAAATAAAAAATAAAATAAAAAACTTTTCTTAATAATATTATACAGCGAGAATACTAAGTGGATATTAGTTTGTGTGTTACCAGTAATTTGTATCTACAGGGTGTTTTTGGCAAAATTTTAAATTACAGCAACTTGAAGGTCATTTCACTTTGTTTTTTTAAACGTAACACCCTATATTTTTTATTTTAAATCGAAATATCTACTAATACCCTATCTCACCTTGTAATATTTTTGTTCGCATTAGCGACGTTGCCAAGTGATACATTATTTTTCCAAATTTTTAGACAAATATCCCCGATTTTTAATTTATTTCACTTAATAAAATTGGTAAATCTGACACACTGCTGTTAACATTTTTGAATTCTGTATGTTCAAAGACCCCCATGTATTGAATTTCACCACTCCAGCTGTGGCGGTTTTGAAAATATTTAAGCGTTCCGGCACCGTTTACTGAAAAAGCGGTGTTGCCGTATCTCCGTAATTATTAGAAACAACATTTTGAAATTGTGAGATCTCACTAAGTTCGACATGTGCAATTCACTGCAATAAAAATAAGTAGAGGATTCTATTTAAAATAAATTAAAATCGGGAATATTTGTTTAAAAATTTAGAAAAATAATTTATAACTTGGCAACGCCGCAAATGCGAAAAAAAATTACAAGGCGAGATAGGGTATTAGTAGATATTTCGATTTAAAATAAAACATATAGGGCGTTACATTTAAAATAACAAAGTAAAATGACCTTCAAATTGCCGTAATTTAAAATTCTGCCAAAAAAACCCTGTAGATACAAATTGCTGGCAACATCCAAAATAATATCCAACTAATATTCAAGTAACCCGCTGTATAATATTATTGAGAAAAGTTAAAGGAATATATCAATTTAGACGTATTACTTGCGACCTTGCAAATCCGGAAATTAATAGAAAATAAATTATAACTTGGCAACGTCGCAACCGATCCCAAATATATTTTAGAGTTGAATAGAGATTAGTGATAGAAACTAGAAAAATTTAAGAAAAAGTTATAGTTCCATATAAAAAAATCAAGTTGATGACTATTCTACTTTCCCGCAACACTCTGTATATTTTAAAATATTTTTAGAATATGCGCCTTAAGTAACCAAATAACTTTTGTATTTGACATTTTCTTCTATCAGGTATACCTTGCGAGATATCGAAGAATTACTAACTGGACACCCTGTATAATCAATTTAGTCCTAGACAGTGCTAAAAAAAAGGAGAAATCAAGGAATTAATATCACTTATGTTATGCATGACCCTGAAAATATCTAGATTTGTATTGATCATACTTCTATTCAGCATAATATATGGAGTAGAAGTATGATCATTTATCAAATATTCAGGTACCTATATTGCGTCTGCTACATTTCTAAGTATCAATTATGATTCTTGTTTGCATTATACCTGAATATAACACTGTTGATTTGTTCAATTGTCATTTTTTATAGGTGTTACATGGAGACCTTGCAGCCCGCAATATTCTGTTATCAGATAACAACATAGTGAAGATATGTGATTTTGGATTAGCTAAAAGCATGTACAAAAGTGATAACTACAAAAAGCAGGGAGATGTAAGTTATGCAACCAAGGTTAAAGATGTGCTTAGTGTATACATTTTTATGTAAAAATAAAATAATAAGGAGGAAGAATCGTTTCACATGACATGTTTTTGTTAAACTACCCAATGAAAAATGGATGGGGTTAATTGAAGCTTCATTCGATTATTTTACTTAGCATACTTTTTGCTAAGAATTAAATATAGAGCTGAATATGACTGTACCTATACAACATGTCAACATAAAGTAAAGCTTGGATAAAAAATACACAAAAGGTTATTGTTCTAAAAATTACGTATTTATCTGTCAAATATAGTTCGGATTTTCGTTATTTACTTTTATGTAAATAGTTGGAAATATGAGTATAAATGTTCCATAAAACAATTTTTCAGTGCCCTCTTCCTATAAAATGGATGGCAATAGAGTCCATAAGGGATAGAATTTTCTCCACGCAGTCTGACGTGTGGTCCTTTGGCATTGTCCTATGGGAGCTGTTCTCTTTGGCCAGAACACCCTATCCAGGAATGGAAGCTGATGAAAGACTGTACCATAAACTGGTAGAAGGGTATAGGATGGAAGCGCCAGAATATTCCCCCAAAGAAATGTAAGCTCATTTTTTATAACTTTTGTTGTACTTGTATATTGCTTGTTGATGCTCTTCGTATCAGAACTTCCCAAAACCTCCTCATTTTGAGTTTATCTTGCTGCCTTTTATTTCTGATCTCGAATATATTTATAAGCTCTTTTCTTTGTGTTGTTCTACTACATAAAGTAAAGGTGTAGGTGTAAGCTTTTTATTGTTTTAGATACCAACTGATGTCGGAATGTTGGTTAACCCCACCTCTATCAAGGCCATCTTTCGGAAAGTTATCTGAAACATTAGGAAATCTCTTAGAGGATACACTCAGAAAGGTAGGATATGACATATTTCTATGAATTTTACAGTATTTGTTTATATAATATTTAGTCCTCCACTATTCTGATTATAAAAAATTAAAGCTGCTTTTGGCGGAATACTTTAATGAAGTATTGCACCAATAAACATGCTTGTAAGAAATTATATTTAAATACATTACGGAAAAAAATTGACACGATTGTTGACTAATTTTTAGTAACGGGAAGGAATGGTATAGTATTTGCTAAAATTTATTTAATCGGGTCTCAGCTGCATTTGAATTAATTGGTTAGTTTTGTACATTTTTTTTAATCATATCATATTATTTTTTAGCTTTTTAGTCTGGCACACTGCACTGTCATGTAGTTCGCTTCTCATAGGTCCTAGATTGTGCACGGGGTTTTTAAGGATGGGCAAGATAGATGCTCCATCGTCTAGTTCTTTCTCCTCGCTGGCACATAAATCATCCTAAGCGTATCCTCATCTCACCAGGTTGTCCTCAGACCTACCCATTTGGCATCTAATCCTGTTGAGACTTTACCAGGTCCTCCATTCTAGTTGTAATCCAGCAGGGAGCCTTTCAGTTGGGTTCCAAGTTGGTATGTGGTTCTCTGTTAGCCGTCGCTTCCACATTACCTCTTTGGTTGCTAATTTGAAGTCTGTCAGTGGGTTTGTTGACATAATGAAATTCTTCCTGGATTTAAGTCTGGAAGCGGGGGGCTTGTGCCCATATATATAGAATGTATCTTTTATCTAATGACTGTCTACTTCGTTCTGTTATCTTCAGACCCAGCCTTTGGCTTTCCTCGTTGACGCGACTTAGTAGAGTTTGAAGATCATTCACATTGTCAGCTAGTATTTATAACAGTGTCATCTGCATATCGGACATTTTTGATTGAAAATCCGTTTATTTTAATGCCAATAAGGGTTTCCAAGGTTGCCTCAGCAAATGCTCTCTCCACATACATGAATACATAGGTTGAACAACATCGGCGACAAAATAGACCCTTGTCTAACTCCCTTTTGTATTTTCACATCATCTGTGTATCCTGCATTATGGACTCAAATATTTGCTTTCTACTTCCAGTACAGATTACTGGTCAGCCTTATATCCTTGCTATCCAGTCCCAAATCGCCAAGATATGATCTGAGGAGATCTTGTTTGAGATTGTCAAATGCTTTCTCATAATCGGTGAAGTCTTGGCAATTTTGTACTAGTGTTTGGAGACTGAAGTGGGTTTTTTGACATAATGAAATTCTTCCTGGATTTAACTCTGGAAGCTGGGGGCTTGTGCCCATATAAAAGGTGTTTTTATAGGGTTTTATCTAATGAGTATCTACTTCGTTCTGCCATACATGAGAATTCTCGCCCGATTTTTGGGATTCTATTCCCGCTAAAAAATATACGTGATCCAATTTGGTAGGTTTTAGACAGCCCGTGATTATCCTACAGATGTTCAGGGTAGGGTCCAAATTTTTAGCATGAGTCGATCTGGACCATACAGGGTATGATGTCTTCCGCAATACGCCAGGGCTAAAATTAAAATCCATATTTAATATTGCAGCACTACGTGGACCTGAATGACCCTTACTTAGTGATGAACACCAAGATGATCCAAGAAAGTCCAAACGATTATTTAGCGATGGTCAGTCCACCAACGTTCGAGGCTATAGCCACCCCTAACTACCAAAATGACATCATCAATGATCAGCAATTTGAAGATCAAGGTTACATGAGCATGAAGCCAAATACCATTTTCAGTCCACGGTATGATGAAGGTAAGTCTCAATTGATCCTTGAACTGTCTTGAAGAAAAATCAGTGAACTAACAGAAATAACTATACCCCCCTACCGGCATTGAATTCCACTATTGACTGAGGTGCTTACTTTGGGTAAACATGAAAAAAATTGTTTCCACCTGACCTAAAGTGAATTCAAGAATATCACGATCCTCGTTGCATCCAAGTTGCATTAGAAATACATCTTAGGGGTTGCGTTTTCCACCCCTTACAACCATGGGGTAAACCAAATAAATTACTGGCTAAGTGTGTTTTTGGTAGTAGAAAATGTCAGGTTAATTTTTTATTATACAGGGTGTCCCAGAAATAACACGCCAGAGTGACATGGAAGGTAGATTGGCTTTAGACCAATCAGAAAACATCGACATGACCTTAGTAAAAGTCTTCTAGTTTTCGAGATATTGCCACTTTTAAGGTTTTTCAAAAAATTCCTACTTTTGCTCCTTTTGTTGCCTGTTATGGCTATAAGGATTTGCCGACTTATGATCTTTTTTTTCTCGGGCTACTATTAATAGTTGTTTGAGACGATAAGGTATTGACTTCATTGAAAAATATCACGGTATGTTAAAAAAACAACCGAATTCTTAGATTTTGTGTCAATGCGAAAACCTTAACTAAGGTTTAACTGATTACTGTGACAACGAATGAACCAGACTGAATCAGCAAATGCTCTTAAAAACCAACCTACTTAATGCTCTTTCAAAAATTATATAACATTTATAGGTTCTTTTTACTAAAAATCGAATAGCTCCAAGTTTTGACATAGAAGTCGTAATACTTCTACGTCTAAAACGCCTAGATACATTGTCCTTTTTAATTCGTTGTAGGCATCAAAATAATAAATAGAACATAAAGCTGGTTCTTTATTTCCATTTATTTTTAGTCACTGTAACAGATTTTCAAAATGTTTACCACCCACTCTTATACACAACCTGCATCTTCTTAAAAATTGTCCCTTAAAACTTCTCAAATCTAGATCAGCAATTTCGCCTGCTGCTTGATGGATTCGTTGTCGCAATTCATCGGCTGATCGAATTGGTTTTCCATACACTTTATCTTTTGAACATGCCCAGTAAAAAAATTCAGAGGGTTCAGGTCTGGAGAGCGTGAGGGCCAAGAAACTGGTCCTTGCCGGCCAATCAATCTGTTAACGAAGGTTTCATCAAGATAAGCCCTTACTGCACGACCATAGTGCGCAGGGCATCCATCCTGCTGTAACCACATCCTTCTTCTTGACTCAAGAGGCACATCTTCCAAAAGAATGGGTAGATGATGTTGCAAAAAATCCAGGTATATTTCTGCATTGAGGGTCGCAGGGAGTTCGAGTGGGCCAATGATGCATCCGTTGTGGATCTCCGTCCAAAGATTTACCATAAACTAATGCTGTGAACGGTCCTCTCTTATTTCATGGGGATTTTCCAACTGCCAGCTGTGGATATTATGCAAGTTAAGATACCCATCTCTTTTACAGGCCGACTCGTCGCTCCACAAAATCCTGTCGAAAAAATTAGGGTCTTCCTGATGCTTCTCCAGCATTGTCCGACAAAACGAAATACGTGTAGCATAATCACTGCTTAATAGCGTTTGAACTCTTTGGATGTGGTACGGGTGGTATTCATATCTCTTCATAATAAGTTGCGCCTGCGATTTAGATACGCCAGTACGTCGTTCGATTAAACGTACTGAAGTCGATGGGTCCTCCGTCATTTGCTCTAATAAAACTTCATCCACTTGAGTACTACGGGGTCGTCCCTCGGAATCCTTCCGGCCAGGATTTCTGCCTTCTCGGTAGGAATTGACAGTGCGAAGAATAATCTCATGGGTCGTTCGCCTGCGGTTTGGGTATCTTTCAGAGTACAATCTCGCTGCCAGTCTTGCGTTACACGAGACGTTGCCGCGTGAAGAAACGCTTCTTGTTTCTCCATAAATTAGCACCATGTCTGTGTACTCACTAGAGTTGAAATGCGCAGATTGTTAATTTGCCATCATTGTGTGTGGACTGTTTTTAAGATGAAGAAGATTATTCTTCGCACTGTCAATTCCTACCGAGAAGGCACAAATCCTGGCCGGAAGGGTTCTGAGGGAAGACCCCGTAGTACTCAAGTGGATGAAATTGTATTAGAGCAAGTGACGGAGGACCCATCAACTTCAGTACGTTTAATCGAACGACGTACTGGCGTATCTAAATCACAGGCGCAACTTATTATGAAGAGATATGAATACCACCCGTACCACATCCAAAGAGTTCAAACGCTGTTAAGCAGTGATTATGCTACATGTATTTCGTTTTGTCGGACAATGCTGGAGAAGCATCAGGAAGACCCTAATTCTTTCGACACGATTTTGTGGAGCGACGAGTCGGCCTGTAAAAGAGATGGGTATCTTAACTTGCATAATATCCACAGCTGGCAGTTGGAAAATCCCCATGAAATAAGAGAGGACCGTTCACAGCATTAGTTTATGGTAAATCTTTGGACGGAGATCCACAACGGATGCATCATTGGCCCATTCGAACTCCCTGCGACCCTCAATGCAGAAATATACCTGGATTTTTTGCAACATCATCTACCCATTCTTTTGGAAGATGTGCCTCTTGAGTCAAGAAGAAGGATGTGGTTACAGCAGGATGGGTGCCCTGCGCACTATGGTCGTGCAGTCAGGGCTTATCTTGATGAAACCTTCGCTAACAGATTGATTGGCCGGCAAGGACCAGTTTCTTGGCCCTCACGCTCTCCAGACCTGAACCCTCTGGATTTTTTTACTGGGCATGTTTAAAAGATAAAGTGTATGGAAAACCAATTCGATCAGCCGATCAATTGCGACAACGAATCCATCAAGCAGCAGGCGAAATTGCTGATCTAGATTTGAGAAGTTTTAAGGGACAATTTTTAAGAAGATGCAGGTTGTGTATAACAGTGGGTGGTAAACATTTTGAAAATCTGTCATAGTGACTAAAAATAAATGGAAATAAAGAACCAGTTTTATGTTCTGTTTATTATTTTGATGCCTACAACGAATTAAAAAGGACAATGTATCTAGGCGTTTTAGACGTAGAAGTATTACGACTTCTATGTCAAAACTCGGAGCTATTCGATTTTTAGTAAAAAGAACCTATAAATGTTATACTATTTTTGAAAGAGCATTAAGTAGGTTGGTTTTTAAGAGCATTTGCTGATTCGGTCTGGTTCATTCGTTGTCACAGTAATCAGTTAAACCTTGGTTAAGGTTTTCGCATTGACACAAAATCTAAGAATTCGGTTGTTTTTTTAACATACCGTGATATTTTTCAATGAAGTCAATACCTTATCGTCTCAAACAACTATTAGTAGTAGCCCGAGAAAAAAAAGATCATAAGTCGGCAAATCCTTATAGCCATAACAGGCAACAAAAGGAGCAAAAGTAGGAATTTTTTGAAAAACCTTAAAAGTGGCAATATCTCGAAAACTAGAAGACTTTTGCTAAGGTCATGTCGATGTTTTCTGATTGGTCTAAAGCCAATCTACCTTCCATGTCACTCTGGCGTGTTATTTCTGGGACACCCTGTATATTAACTTTTTTAGTGCTTGTGAAAAAAATTGTTAAACAAATTTTATGTACCCCCTTCAAGGGGCTGTATCTTAATATGAAGTTTCTTTATATGAAGGATCCTATCTTTTTTCGATGAGGAATCGTCTCCTTAAATGTTTTACACTTACTTAGTTACACCCTGTATTGAATATTTTTCACAAAAAAACTGACTTAATTACCAATTAACCACATCTGATCAGCAGGCCAGGTGTTCGACTTCAACGCAAGAACCTGCACAGCGAACAAGGTGGAGTTCAAGAGTTGCTACCAATGTTACACCCTCGGCTACACCCCAACCAAGGCGAGTCTGATAACGAGACTCCCTTACACAGCCCCATGGCGGTCTCCAATCCCACCCCAACGTTACACGATCTTTTGAAAAGTTCTTCGTCTTAATCCGCGAAGAAATTCTGATTTTAGAGAAAATCACTAACCAACCCCTAACGTTGACGCAGCGTAGGACGGAAAGTATTGGTCGCACACAAAAAATGTACAGACCAGAACTGTGCAGGAAGTTTGTTCTCTCCATAAGTCATTTGAACTTTTTTCCGATAGCACTTACCGAAGCCAGTACTGTAATTAAATGCCGGTATGGGTATTTGCCCTGGCAGTAGTGTCTATAATACCATACAAATTTTACGTATGTATGATATAATTCAGACAAAATATTCCTAGAATATTCAAAAATATTTTACCACGCCTGTTCGTGTAACATTCGTGTGGAAGATTCAGTGGAATATTCTAAGAATATAGCATGATTTATCACGTTTAAAGAATTTTCTATAAATTTTCTTATAACATATGGGATTTATTCAGAGTATTCATAATACTCAGAAAGTGAACAAAATAATAGAAGATCCGGATATAAGACGACCTTCACCGAACTGGTTAATGGATGAAAAGCATTTTATATTAAATTTAATATGTTAAAAAACATATCGCGAGTGGGTTAGCTGAAAAATTTCAGTCCAGGATATGATTAATTAAATATTGAAAAATTAATTTTTTTTAAACATTTCACTGGTTTGGTTAATAGACAAATCACATACCAATCGAAAGTATGAAGCCCATAGAATATGCAAACGTTAGGTTGGCTACGTTTTTCCCGTCCCAACTATAGGGTAGGCAGGTATAAACAGGTACAGCAACAATAGTAATTTGCAATTATGATGACTTTGAACTTTTGCTTTTTTGGCTTTTATTTACGCAGCTGATAGAACAAGCACAATTTTTGAGATAAGTATTACACATGTATCACTATCACTTTTTGATTTAAAAGATGTGAATATATTTTAATATCACATGCAATATATACACACATATGCAAGTTATTAATTGATGAAAAAAATATTTATAACATTCATATATTTTGATTTTATGAATGTTACACATTTCATATATATTTTATTACTTAATAGCTTAATAACTTAATTTAATATTAATTATTAGTGATTCAAAATATTGCACAGCTTTTACGACTGTATCGCTATCCTTTTCAATTTCACAGACACATGACGTGCGCACTCTCTTTCATTCAATGGCCGAGCTACACGCAGCTGCTATGCTGCGTCCTTTGTTAATACACGGGATAGTTCGCTCGGACCTGTCTGGCGCACGTATTCACTGGCAGCAATATTTTGATCTTTAAAACTCGACAACCGGAATTCCAGACTGATTTTTTGCTGACAACCCTATATCGACGTATTTGCAATAAAATTCTTTATTTCGATATGAGTTCCATGCATTAACCACACCGGTGCAAATTACTATTATTGATGTACCTGCTTATACCTGCATACCCTATACTTGGGACGGGAAAAACGTAGCGAACCTAACGTTTGCATATTCTATGGGCTTCATACTTTCGATTGGTATGTGATTTGTCTATTAACCAAACCAGTAAAATGTTTAAAAAAAATTAATTTTTCAATATTTAATTAATCATATCCTGGACTGGAATTTTTCAGCCAATCCACTCGCGATATGTTTTTTAACATATTAAATTTAATATAAAATGCTTTTCATCCATTAACCGGTTCGGTGAAGGTCGTCTTATATTCGGATCTTAGACTAAAATATTCTCACATCATCCAGTGCTATGTGGGTTAACCTCCACCCTATTGAAATATTGAATAATTTCCACAAAAGACTGATATAATTAACATTGAACGTATCTGATCAGCAGGCCAGGTGTTCGACTTCAACGTAAACAACCGCAAAAATCTGCACAGCGAACAAGGTGGAGTTCAAGAGTTGCTACCAATGCTACACTCCAACCAAGGCGAGTCTGACAACGAGACTCCCTTACACAGCCCCATGGCTGTCTCCAACCCCACCTATCACCAGCTACCTCTTGCCGGAAACATCGTCAGGACAGCAGACAACTACGTCAACATGCCAAAAAACAAACAGAACGTCAAACATGACAGTAAAAAAGAAGATGCTGAGAAACCGGAAGCAAACTATGTGAACAGTTGTAGCAGGGACTGGGAGGCTGTTGTTTGAACTGTGTTACTAGTTTGGATCTCGAATCAACTGTTTTTTTCTTTCCGGAGATCTACTCAAGGGTGTTGAAAGCATAATGAAGTTGCTTACATCGTGCACTGTAAGCCTTTGAATGCATAGGCTGTTTTTTTGAATCATGTAGCCCTTGAATGAAATACCTCACCAGCATTGATTGTAGAGTAGGAGTTAGTTCGAGCATGAGTAAGGCAAGGAGGGCACTAACCCTCCCCCTATAAAAAAGCATTCATCCTTCTACCCTTCTAAGGGCCGGTTTCTCAATGTCCAGTTGAAGTGTCAGATAGGTATCTGCCAGATAGCGTTGCTACGGATACAACTGTCAGATAAGATTTACGTGACTTCGTAAGTTTAGCCTTCAATTGTTTAAACAATTTATCTAACAGTTGCTGTTATCTTGCAGATAAATAATTAACCGGACATTGAGAATCCGGTCCTTAGCCTATCCACTGCTGCCAAGCAACCCTTATTTCATCATGTTAAAAGCATAGGATCGCCCATTTTGCATCTCTCTGGGACGTATTTCTGTCCATTTATTGGAGTTAGTTTCAATATTTGCCACACGCCTTAATTTTTAAATATCACATCAAGTGTACTTCAAAAATCATCATTTCGCCAAAATCCGTATTTCCAAATGAACTGATATAATTCCTGCGTACACTATTATTGAAAATCAAGTTTATGGGATACCTACTACAGCATGTAAACATGCCCAAAACTACGATTGTTCTCTTTCAAACCGTACGTGAAGTGGAAAATTTTTGCACATACTTGGTGTAACATTTGTGAAAAAATATCCCCATGTTCCAGATTTAAATTTCACAGCTTATACAGCCATTTCGTGAAATTGTCATCCTTTTCATGAAACGTACAATGGGATATGGGCAATCCAAGAAAAAGTTTGTTTGACTAACAAAACTTTGAATACATGACACGCATCCTTTTTTTATATTTATACAAATCTACGTAATGGTAGAATCCTTTACTTAAAAGGGTTGAGTGCCAATAAGTTAAAAAGCCATTATTGTGGAAATGGATCTCCTGACTCGTGTACATAGAAATTATATATATTTTTTGTTGAAATGTATTATTATTGTAAACGTAAATGTACTGTACTTAATAGTAATAAGATTTTGATACTAAGACATTCCAAAGTGTCATATTATTTTGTCTTACGCACAAATCGTTGTATTTCCACTAAAATATCTGAACTGTCTGCTTATGTAACTTGCATAAAGGAAGAACATTAGATAATATAAATTTGGGTAGTGACAACTAGACTGAACATGTTTTTTTGTAGAAGTAAACCATATTTTTTTAATAGCAATACTTTCTTGCCCCATGAAGTGCGATAGTCTTGTACCTAACCTTTTTTAAATGTTCTCATACTTTAAATCTTTTATCCTTTCATTTTCCTTGCGATTTATAAAATATTTGTTCTAAATTATGTATTTCCTCAAAAGGGTGTCAGGAAGCTGACTGCAAGCTGAACATTTTAAGTGAAGATACTACTCTATTTCTTGGATATTTAAACAACTATTAAAAAAACTAAGAGAATCAGGCGTAATCTCTAAGCCAATGGAATCCAAAAAGTTGAATATGTATACTTTATTACTTCATCGGCTTCACTGGCCCACACTTAAAACCACATATATTGGAATATAAACTCATCAGTAACGTTTCGGCCACCTCCTTTGTCTTCATCAAAGTTCAAAATATTTGAAAAAATTACCACAATTAGGAATATAAAGCATTGAATATTTTTTTGCTATTCAGTTTTTCGTCTTTTTTTTAATTTGACTTGAATTGTAAAATATTCTGTGCAAGTACACACGATCTCTAGCAGAGTCACACAATGACATACACATCATCATTCCATGTGCCAAAGTTTAGTTTTTAGTTTTAAATGTAAAGTGTCAATCTGTGAATATTTCAATAATTGTATGTACTACTCATCTCGTGTATAATAATAGAATATAAACTATTTTATTAATTTCATGTTCTTTTAATGTTAGGTTTACAAAATTATGCTCCCCTTTTCTGCCAGGTGGAATGGTCAGTTATTGCAATTTACCCCATTCCATGGAGTGCTATGAGTCGGTGCTATGCGATAGAGAATTTGTGAACTCATCATCAAGAATCAGCTTGTATTTATATCGTAAATGAAAAAATGTGCATGGTTAAGTCTCAAACTGTTTAAGTATTTGAATTATAACATTTGTCCCCATGTATTTATGTTTTCAGTCTAGTTTTGATATAAAGGGTGTTTTCAAAGTTGGGACCTTCCTTTTCAGAAACAATTGCCTTTGAAAGAACAATACCATTGATTAACACATTTATCAATGACAATACTAATGTACGGTGAATCAGCAGCAGAAGAGTAAAATAAATGTTTCCTGGATTAAAAAAAAAAAGTAGGAAAGAATTTACTAGAGTAAATTCAAACGGCGCCCTCACTGTGGGATTTGTTGGTATAAAAATTTAATTCTTTTATTATATTCACAAAACCGGATTTTTTCCGGACTAGTAATCAACACATTTAATCTTAAAAAAAAAGAAAAAAAAGTTGTTGACCGCGGTGAGATTCGAACCTATGCCCACTCGGACTGGAGCCTAGAGTCTTAACCTCTCGGCCACGCTGCCTGTGCTTCAGGAATATCAATACATCGTACTTAGTACGTCGTCAGTTAATGCTGATCTATACACAGGGTGTTAACAAACTTTAACCACGAATAGTACTCCGAAAAATAGAAAGAAAATGTCATATGAATATGGGTCCGGAAATGCTTTCTAAGGGAGCTACGCTCCTTTGCATGGGGCACCCTGAAGTCGGTTTTCCCTCGATATCCTCGAAGCCATTCATAACAAAATTACGAAATTAGGTACGATGGGTAAACTTTTGACGCTGAATCTAATTCTGAATTCAGAATTTCATAATTTCAATCAGAGGCGTATCATACGGGAGGAGTTAAGGGTAAAAATAACCCCATTTTCTAAATGGTAATTTTTTTGACATTTTGATTTTAGAATATGGTATTTCAGAGATTTCTACGTAACGAGAAAAATGCAAAAGGGCCTATACCGTGATCTCAGATTGATCAGTTTATCTACTACGGTATCATTTTTGACGATACATAGGGCCGTTTACTGCAAAAAGTTAGCAGAAAACTTGATCCAAATGAAAATAACACTAAAAAGAAAATATTACTGTAATTTGAAATAGCTGCTGATGACGTCACCTGTAGGGAACCAATGAGAAGCGTCCTTCCATGTTCCTTTCCCAGTAAATGATTTGCGACAATGTGTCACTCTGAACAGTCTTCTTTTCTTTGCTCAGAACATAAAGTACACTCGATGTAGCACACATCTTTTTTTGACAGTTTACATGCTTGAAACATCATACTGACTGAATGTTGTGCTGTACCCATAAGGGCTGTTCCAAATTACGGTTCTATCACCGTCGCAGAACTGTCCCGCCCATTTTGTAATTCTAGAATCGATGATTGGTTGGTACGCTGGCGGACCAACCAATCACCGTTTTTAGAACTATAAAATGGGACGGTGATAGAATCGTACTTTGGAACAGCCCTATAGATATCATAACCTAATAGTTAGAATGTCAACGTCGCTGGTCGTAGGCGAGGAAAGAGAGAAAATGCTATTGCTTTGTGCCACTGAGCTCTTATTGGTTCCCTACACGTGACGTCACGACCTGGGCGGGAAGTGTATGGATTCAAAAAGTTCAATATTTAGAGCATTTTTTCGGTTATAAATAGGATAGAAAAATTTTGTAAAATTATTTATGGCATCTACGTGGTGTTAGGGTTCGTTTAAGCCAATAAACCAAAAATGTGGTATAGGCCCATTATTGAATCGATGCAGGCTATTGTAAATAAATAAATGCATTTTTCTCGAAAACGGTTAGCCCGATCGAGATGTACAAAGAGACCATTTTTACGTAGAAATCTCTGAAATACCATATTCTAAAATCAAAATGTCAAAAAAATTACCATTTAGAAAATGGGGTTATTTTTACTCCTCCCGTATGATACGCCTCTGATTAAAATAATGAAATTCTGAATTCAGATTCAGCGTCAAAAGTTTACCCATCGTACCTAATTTCGTAATTTTGTTATGATTGGTTTCGAGAATATCGAAGGAAAACCGTCTTCAGGGTGCCCCATGCAAAGGAGCGTAGCTGCCTTAGGAAGCATTTCCGGACCCATGTTCATATGACTTTTTCTTTCTATTTTTCGGAGTACTATTCGTGGTTAAAGTTTTTTAACATACTTAATTAACACCCTGTATATCCCTCCCATATCCCAGTTCTGCTAATATCATAGTCAAGAAATTAATCAAGTACTTCATCTGTGAAAGACTTCATTTATAAAAAAGGTATATGACATTTAGAAATTGAAATACTCGACGTCAACCCCCTCCTTCAGCCTGATACTGTATGGCACATTATGAATGGAGTTTTCATTCGCAACTTTTCTCTCTGCTAGCAGATCTCTGATGAGACTTTTGCTGTACTTCTTGAATTTCTTAGCTTCCAGGAAATGCCTGAAGATCTCTTCTGAGTCGGGTATATGCTTCGTGAGGAACTGTTGCACCCTGTTCCAGATGTTGTCCTTGTTGTTCCTCATGACCCAGTATCTCGGGATGAGCAGCACTGTGGTTGGGGTCTTGGCAACGACGCGACGTCTTTTGATTGGTTCTCCAATGTTGAAGCAAGCGCCATCTCCAAGGTCGCATACCTACCAGTCATAAGACGAATAATATACCGAATTATTTGTATATACAGGGTGAGTTTTAGTATCGGTCGATAACTCCACTACTGTAGAAGATAGCGAAAAAAGTTTTACATAGAAGTTGTAGCCACGGATCCTTGCTCAGAAAATATTTTGATTTATACAGGGTGATCGATAACTACGTGGTGATGCAAACATGTATTTTTTTAAAAGAGGCGCCCTATATATTATTCCACTTTTAGATTCTACTAATAATTTCTTTTTTCACAATATATGGTATTATAACATTATACAGGGATTTCTGTATCCAAACCGCTGTCAAACGAAAGTACTGTATATCAGAAAGTAATGAATCAAAAATTATTTTTTTACATGAAAAGATTAAGGATATCCTTTAAAATCGGCTATAAAAAAGCCCGCGACGCATATTCGTATACAGGGTATGTAGAATGCAAAATCCAGATTTTCTCTTTTTTTAAATGTAACCTCCAATATTTTATTATACCAAAGAATTGCTTTTAATATGCTCTTTCATCTTTGTATAGCACTTGTTGTACCTACGTCCATCAGTTTCCGAGATATTTCGATTTTTTGGTAAATTTAAAATATCCCGTATAACCAGACGGATATAGGTTTTCCCAAACTATATAGATTAGACACTATTCTATAAAGATTTCTCGATAAATATTTAAACTATATAGTGAATTTATAGTACAAGTAAATATTTCCTTTAAAGATATTTCCTTTGTTTAATATGTACAGCGACTATATAGCTTCTATTTGTGTATTGAAATTTATTCATTTTGAGAAAGTACTATCGAATTTGTTTTTTATTTAACGAACAGCTAAATTATAGGGTCATGATAGTATATGATGAAGTCAAAACCCTGAATCATCGAGATAATAATAAAGTAAAGTATGCTGAGGAAATAATTTTGTAGGTGTGATGCATATCAAGCAGATTTATCAGGTATGCTTTGAAAAATTGACAGTTTTCATAACCTGCTCAATAATTCCGTACTGTGTGAAAAACGAGCTTTAAAAATTAATTTTTCCATTGAGGATATCTAGGAGAATCGTTGAGAAATTGCCTCCTTGCCTCTAGAATGTATCAACTATGAACAGCAATATTCAGAACGGAGGCACTCTAAAACTAATGCGTTTGAAAAATTGAAGAATTGTTTTACTTGGTCCGTGTCGTTTAATATTTCATAGCCTACTTGATAGATCTGCTTGATAATTATGCATGACGTGTATAAAATTGTTTCCTCAGCACACTTGACCCATATTATCTCGTTAATCCAGTGTTTTGACTTGATCAAGTACTACTATTGCCTTATATTTCAGTTGTTTGGTAAGCAAAAATAAAATTTGATAGTATTTTCTCAAAATAAATAAGTTTTAGTAAACAAATAGAATACTTTGAGTAAATAATAAAATTATTATTATTATTATTATAACAAGTGCTATACAAAGATGAAAAAGCATATTAAAAGCAATCGTTTGGTGTAATAAAATATTGGGGGTTACATTTGAAAAAAGGGAGAAAATCTAGATTTTGCATTTTGCATCACCCTGTATACGAATATGTGTCGCGGCCTTTTTTATAGTTAATTTTAAAATTAGAGAATATTTTTTATCCCTCCGTGTATGAAAAATGATTTTTGACTCATCACTTTTTCATATACAGTACGTTCATTTGACAACGATTTGGACATAAAAATGGTCATAACTTCTGAAATACCCTGTATAATGTAACAATACCCTATATTGGAAGAACGGAAATCGTTAGTAAAATTTGAATATGGAATAATATATACGCCGTCTCATTTAAAAATATTCATGTTTACATCACCACGTAGTTATGGATGACCCTGTATAACTCAAAATATTTTCTGAACAAGGAGCATATCCGTGGCTACAACTTTTATATACAACTTTTTTCGCTTCTACCATAGTGGAGATATCGATCGAGCCGGTACTAAAAACTCGCCCTGTATGTACGTTGATAGAATTTCAGAAACCTATCATTTGCATTTAGTTCACAAGGTAGATAGAGTTAATTTTTTTTCAGTTTTGGTCTAATCACATATAAGTATCTCCCCTCAAAAATACAAAACTTCTTAACGATTAAAAATCAGAATTTTAACATGGGACCTTATGACAGATTAGCGTGTATTTGTATTTTAAGGTATAATAAACTTAGTTTATGAGTAGATACAAAAATAGCTAATGTTTAAAAATATTCTTTGGAACATGTGCGTATTTTATAGTATTGCATTAAAAAAATATGCGCTGACGACCATTTAAATTAGCTATTAGTTACTTTAGTAATGGTAATTAAAGTTGTTATGAAAATGAAAAGACCATATAGAAAACTGTCGCTGTTTTACAAACACTAGAGAGGCTTAGTGGGTGCATTAACTTAACCAGTTCAAGGTCCCTACTCCCCGAACCAGTCTCCTCCAGGATTTTTTCTTTAGGAGAACTTCGACGCTGTGGAATGTGCTGCCGAGGAAGTTGTTTCCCGACGGCTACAACCTGCAGCGTTTCAAATCTAACCTGCACCAACACGTTTTCCTCTCGCAGCGCTTCTACAGCGCCATAGGCTTTCAGCCTTTGCGGGAGGCTAATCATAAAAAACCCACAGCCATCTCTCTCTTCAGAAAAAGCCATAATGACAGGTATGACGTATGTGTGCAGTGTTCGACAGTTAGGTTAGGTTAGGTTGTTTTGTTGATGTTGTGATGTTGTCTTTTGCCTAATCTGATATCCATTAACATCAAAGGGCGGTATTCAAAGTTGATACTTAAGAGTCCCTTAATACTTGAGTGTCCCTGAAACCTCGTGACCACTAGCAAATAAAATTGCTAGAGTTGCTCTCACAAATCACTTGCGTAGCGTGTGCACGACATCATTAGAGAAATATTGCAGCAAAATTACTTGCACGTAAAGGACTTGCGACTTGCTGAGAGCTTGTAGTGTACACGGTTACTATCAGAAAATTAGTTTGCCACGAACATTTCGAGACTGTTTTGAAAGTCTTTCAGCAAGAAGTGTTGTAAATCAAATATAGAGAAGTTCACCTGGACGAGAGGAGACACGTGTCTTTTAATTAAAGATTCTGAACTATATCCTGAATTATGGAACGTACATACTCCAGAATTTAAGAACAGATTCAAAAAGCAGAATGCATTACAAAAATTGGCCGACTTATTTAATACTTCTACAGCGGAAATTCAAGGGAAGCTACATAATTTGAGAACGCAAGTTAACCAAGAATGGAGAGTAATTCAAAAAAAAGGAAAGTGGACAAGGGAATGATGAAATATATAAGAGTACTTAGTAGTTCTTTGAGTCATTAAAGTTCATGTATCCCTAGAGTAGTTCTACGCTGAATCCATTTCCTCACCCAACACTTTCTCCACCTTTCACTATCTTTCTCTTGTTTTCTTTTTTTAACTAAATATATCACAACTACCGCAGTAACTACAGATTTTGCATACGACATCTTATCTATAGTGTACACGGTATCAGAACAATCAAGCCCAAGTAAAATTGCGAAAGCAATTTTCTAGATTAAATTTGCGAACAATTAAAAGATAGTGTAGACAAACAAGCAAGTACTTGCTGCAAAAACTATCACAAGTTACTTGCAAGTGGACACGAGGCTTTAGGTATGGTTTTGTGTTTAGACGGCTACTTGAACATTGACGAAATGTCAACATGGCAGTTCTTTGCAGCCAAGGCGATTTTGTAGGTTAATTTTGGAGTAAGGTGTTGTCAGTTAGCACATAACATAACATAAAGAAATAACAGAAAACACCAAAATGCTTAGGTATAGGCATAATAAATTGACTCATATTTGAAATATGACATCGTCGCTAAATGTTTTCCCGCTGTTTCGTAATTATTGTCCAGGAAAAAGACACAAGGAAGAACACACTTGAGGTTCCCTTGATTAAATCTTTAATCATCCTCAAAACACCATTCCTCATAGATTTTGATTTCCTACCTTGATAAAGTGATGCTCTACCTTCCAGTCTTTGGCTGCCTTTTGAGTTTTTGAATCTTTGCTCATTCCTCCAAGCACGAAATCATCACTTGTTTTTTTCGCTACGTGTCTTTTATCTAGAAATGAAATATAGGCATTAGAGTAAGCTGAAACATTTTTTTGAAAAATGTAATAAAGTAAATAAGTAAGCTCCAGTAATCAGTAAAAGTCTTTACCTGCTGCTGTATCTTTGCCGCCAATATTGTATTTATTGAAAATTTGACTAACAGTGCCACCATCATCATCTTCCTCAAAATCTTCATCGTCATAAGTGATCAAACTGTACGTTTTCAACCCCCTCCATTCGTACACTTTGAGCATCAGGTGCTCAATTATGTGACAACTGCCCTTGGTGATGAAGTAGACCCATTTGCGGAGCCCTATGTCGTCACCCAGTACAGTTTCCCCTGCACCGAAGCTCTGAAAAGATTGGTTGAATAAATGCCCATTGCCCATCCACAAAACCTGCATGAACTAAAGGACCATATACAGTAATGAATAATAATAATATTCTTTATTTCCGAATGACTCTTATAGAGTGTGGAATATGGTCAATAATTACGATAAAAGTGCAATTAGGAGAGTCCTGAAGAGGTGAATGACGATAATGTCTTGCCCAATTTTAAGCGGATCACGTTTTATAAGCTATTAAAGAAGCTTAACTTCGTATTTGGGAAACGAGGAAGGAAACGTATTCTCATCGATAGGAAGGATATAATTTTTGGAGGTGGGATTACCTCAGGAAAATTAAGGCCTTTAGGCCTAAAAAAGGGAAAATCTATTACCTAGATGAGACCTGGATTAATGCTGGCCATACGCGATCCAAGGTTTGGATGGACACTACAGTGACTTCATCTAGGCGAGCATTTTTAGAGGGACTTTCTACATGACTGAAAAACCCTTCTGTAAAAGGGAAGAGTAGTGAAAACGGATTTGTTCCGGATTCTTTGTGGACATTTGAGTCAAAAAAACTACAGATTACCATAAGGAGATGGATGACAATTCATTTGAAAATTGGTTCAAGAATACTAAACTTTACCAAAGCTCGATGATAATTCTGTAATTGTTCTCGACAATACCCCTTATCATTCTCGCAGATTAGAGAAAGTACCAACAAATACCACCAGGAGTTTAGATATTCAGAACTGGCTTCGATCGAAAAACATTAGTTTTGACGAATCATTACTGAAAATTGAATTACTTCAAATTTTGAATGAGCATAAGGCTGAGTACAATAAATATAGAATAGATGAAATGGCCAAAGGGCAAAATAAAATAGTTTTGAGGCTTCCACCTTACCACTGTGAACTCAATCCTATTGAGCTAGTTTGGGCTGAAATTAAAAACACTGTAGCTGAAAAAAACACTACTTCAAGTTTGCTGATGTGAAAAACCATTTCCAAAAAGCAATAGGATCTATTACTGCAGATAACTGGCAAAAGTGCATTCGACACATGTCCAAGAAAAAGTGAAACAGGAAATGTGGCGATTAGACACCATAATAGAGAATATTGAACCTGTCATAGTTAACCTCAATGGTAGCAGTACATCAAGCTCATTAAACTCGGAATAGATGGAGAAAAAATGTAGCTGAAGTATTGACCCCTTCTCGACTTTACCCCCAAAATAAAGGTTTCTAAGGTAAGAATAATATATAAAATCTAAAATATATCAATACAGCTGTAATGGAAAAATATGATTCATAAATGCTACTCCACATCCGATACTATCGACTTTATGACTGCTATTTTGAATACGGCTCTGGCGACCGACATCCACAGGCCAGCCGCCGAGTGCGTGTTATTGTTTACAGCCACTGCACGGCGGATTTGAATACACTTTAGGAAAGGAGATGAAGAACAACCACTTGAGTCTGGGGAAGTTCCTAGGACGAGATCTACCTCCTTCAGCGTCCACATTTTTGGTTTTGCACTCCTAAATAAATCCAATGTTGTTTTCAAATAATATGCCACTTTTAGGATATATCAATTTAAACTTAACAACGATAAACAGAAAGGGACTAACTACTCCACTATCTGACGGGTACAATGCCTAATAAATAAGACAAAAATCCAAGCGAAAAGCTTAACATAAATAGACTAGGTATTATGTACGTCTGGATACCATTGACATTCTAACCTAATATGGACGTGCCGTAAGAGAGAGAGCGTCCGCCCAGTAGGCAGCGCGACAGAGACGGATAAAGAACCGGGCAAAACAATGAACGGCGCCTGTATAGTTTACGTTGATTTTCAGTGTATCTCTTCAGTTTATCGTGTTTTATTTATTGTAAAACAATGGTGAGCTCTTGTTCAGCCTTCAATTATATATCCAGGGATGTTAAAGGAGGAAACCTGAAATTCCATTGGTAAGTATAGCTAATATATTTATATTTTAGTACCATTTTTGTGTAGCACTTTTTTACTCTACATTATTGTACATATATATGGATTTATGAATGTTTTTTCAGTTGTCTCTGCCTATGAAAGAACTTATTTACTACTTGTCGTTTGTGTGTATGACACATGTTCGTTAATCAGTTCAATAAAAGCGTAGCTGATGAAAGATTAAAACAGCAGTCTCTTTGTAGCTTCTGAAATTATAAGCCTTTTGAGACAACTGCCAATTAAGTATCCAGTGATAGGTAACAAAAATGAAAGAATGTGATATTTGAATTTTAGCTCTCCAAGAGATGATGCCTTGCTGAAAAAGTGGATAGGAGCATTCCTGGAAAGGACTTTGTGCCTGGTACTAGGGCAGTTATATGCAGCAAGTATTTCAAACATAGTGACTATGTTGAGGCTCATATGGACACATTACGTTTGAAAAAGGATGCTGTACCCTCAATATTTTTGATTTTCCTGGACATTCATTAAAAGTAGAAAGAACTCGAAGGATTTTAACAAAACAGAGTCATTGTAAGTATAGCTGTATAATAACATACATTATGCTTGAATTATTTCTTTCTATTATCAGTTCATATTGAAAATTCAGAACCATCAACATCATGTGATGATGCTACCTTAACAAGGCTAGCCACAGCTGATGGAGCTGTTTCTGTCAGGATAAATAGAAAAAGGTATGGTGAAATATTTTTCGTTAGATGTATATGTAAGTAGAATTTTTAGGAGACGTGATCCTGTCGATTTTGGTGATTTTATAGAGGACTACTTGGAATGCCCTGTAAAGCAAAAGAGATACTGGCAGGCTCGCTGGCAGGTTTGGCAGTAAATGATAAGACAGAAGAATAATTCTTATGAAATTATAGACATATAATTTCATAAGAATTATTCTTTCAGCAAAAGCGAAAACTTACTCATAAGTTGAAAAACCTCAATGCTGTTATAGGTGATCTTAAGAGCAAAAATAAACTTACTTCTGAAAACTCTCTGATATTGAAGGTATGCAAGGTATGCTTTTGATATTTTATTCATTTAATGCTATGGCTTAATAGTATATTGTGTGCAGAAGGTAATATATTTTCCACTTTGAATAAAATAAAAAATTAAGTTGTTTCCAGAATACGACAACAGTTTACAAAATTAATTCATTTAAACATCAATAATTGTTTTAAAATCGCCCTAGTTGGTCCTGTTAATTTTTTGTGCAACTTCATTTTCTGTCAGAATGCATTTAACGCGCAAACATTTTCGAGCTATGTCTACGATTTGAAAAGTAATGGTCTCTCCAAGACAATGTATTGAGATACTTCTTGCTGCATTTGGCTGGTACAGCGAATTAAAATTTGAAAGAGTTTCTCTCAGTGACGAACTTCCAGAAGGAATTTCTGCAGTTTCTGATGAAAATGTTGTTGCTGTTTGACATATATGATTTATGATAATAACCCAGTCACCTACAGATGTATGTACTGCAATATATTGTAAATGTAAAATGATCATATTCTTTTACTCTGTGAGTTTGTGTTACTGTAGTCATTCATTGATGCTATGAGCGTACCAATTTATATTTTATCTTATGTATTTATTTGATAGATATAGATAATTTATTGGTGTCATTAGGTTTATTTATATTTACACAAGTCAAGTAATTTTATAAAAAGAAAAACATTACCAAGGACAATTCATAATATTGTAGCATCACATCGTTGAAATTTATAATACATATACTTCTAAATAAAAGATTAAAAACTATCACAATCAATGAATTTATATTGAATTATTACTATTATGTATATATATTAAATATGGAGACATATTTTTATGCATTTTTTGAGCGCGTATATATGGATATTTTTATATATATGTTGATTGATTTCCAGGAATTTAATAAAAATAAATCATTACAAGGGATCCCAACAATGCCTTCATTTCGATATTTAGCCAATAGAGGTATAAACAAATTATTTGCAGATATGTATTCGTATCAAGAGACATATTTTTAAAATCTCCATCGTCACATTAATATGAATTTAAATGACATTATTTCGGAAGTTTTTTTTGATATTTTCATCAAACAATTTAATATTTATCAGTGTTTTCCCTAATATCCAAACATTTGCATAAAAATATCCATATACACGCTCAAAAAATGCATAAAAGTATAATGTCTCCATATATAATCCATTAAATAAACGGGCTTTTTGCCTGTTTCGTAGCTCTATCTCTCTCGCGCTGCTATCCGTACGCGGCGATGTACGGGAAGGATCGGACAGGGCCGATCCATATTACGTTATGATATCTATGCTGGATACACAAGCCCAAATTTAGTCTTTTTGATTTTGTACCTCGCTTATTTTTCACTTTTCGGAAAAAAGTTATTAAACAAAGTTGTTTATTTTAACGACTTCTACACACAGTTAAAAAAGTGTCAACTTAGGTGCTCACCTTTGTTCTAGCAATGATTGCACATTCTCGTTTCGTAAGATTGTCCCAGTTCTTAAAGTACGATAACTTGTTCATGACTCTTGATATCGCCTCCCAAGATTTAAGAACCGTTTCTTTTAAAACCCGATCGAAGTCTTCCTTCTTTATCATCAACAACTCACAGGGGGCTAAAATGAGAGAGAAGAGAAGTATTGATCAAACATTAATCGTAGTGGAAAAATTCGAGCCTTTTCTAGGTTATGGGACAGAGATAATCTTTTTCTTTCTCAACACGGATAAACGGCTATACAGCTGCTGTGAGAAGGTTATGTTAAGGGAAGTTTGTTAACGCGGGGCTTGAATAGGCCAACACCCGCAGGTCCAATAAAAACATCTCCTGGCAGTCCATTCCAAGCTTTGGACACCCTGGGAATAAATAGCACTCGATTCTTGAGGTATGAAGAACGACTGCCTTAGGATGAGATGCACCAGTCGCGCGGGTGCATCTGGTAGGAACGCTGAGCTCTGAGGAACAGACCCTGTTTGAATATCGTTAGAAAAGTGATAGGTCACCAACCGCACGCCGGTGAGAAAGTGGCTGGAGGTGGCGCGTTAAGGCCTAGTCACCAATCAGTCGAACTGCCCAGAAGGTACGGCGTTAAGTATAGGCAGGGTAGCAGGGACAGCAGTTTTCCAGATATGAGTGCAATACTCCACGCCAGGTCTTATCTGGGCTTTATACAGGGTGTCCCACGACGATTAAAACAAGCAATATATCGGAATTGGGCAGTAGTAGAGAATTATAATTTTGGGGGTGTAAATTAGAGCAAATATAGTATCTTTTCTTATTATTGTGTCACCCAATGGGGTATTTGTTTTTCGTCACGTGACGTCCGATTCAAAAATTTTAATGGGACACCCTGTATATTTGTGACTTTTTGTGTTCCTCCCGATAACACGATTCCAACAAACTAGCACACTTGGGGCCTAAAGTGATTAATTCAAGAGCTACAGGTACTTAAAGGACTGTATCACTACCATTATGAAACACTACCAAAACAATTTAACTGTAGGGGTACATGTTGTAATCAATGGTAGTGGTACCATCCTTCAAGTACCTGTAAGTCTTGAATTAATCACTTTAGACCCCAAGTGTGCAGTTTGTTGGAATTGTTTTATCGGAAGGAATACAAAAAGTCACAAATATACAGGGTGTCCCATTAAAAATTTTGAATCGGACGTCACGTGATCAAAAACAAATACCTCATTGGGTGAGACAATAATAAGAAAAGATACTATATTTGCTCTAATTTGCACTCCCAAAATAGGGTACTTGCAGAAAAAAATATTATGTCGTTTACGCGTTCCTTAGAGCCTAGTAAACATGACAAAATCACTTGTTTGGTTTTTTGGACTCGGCTGTGAGAGATATTCCAAAAATTATTTCAAATGCCGGAAAATGCCGCGCAAACAACCTCTGACGTCAGTGATATCATATAGTGATGGGATGGAAAATATTGATATTCGCCAGTGTTAACCTAATATTTTGATATTGATCATTATAACCACAAAACACAGTCACACACAAAAGTATAAAGGTCAAAAGAATAAAGGTTAGGCTAGATTACTAATTCACTTTGTAGGGATGGGCATGAATTAGATTCTATCTTTGGATTCATTCATAATGGGATGCGCCGAAATGAAATGATGGCTTCGATTAGTTGCGAATCTCATCGGTCACAAACAGGATGAACTGTGATACCTGAGTGTGATACCTATCAGTTATAGAAATGTATTGCAACGAAAATGCTAGTGGGTTAATTGCCGGCTTCAAATATGTTTAAGTATCAATAAATTGAGTCGCATTGTTAAAGAATTCAGATCATCTCTATCTGTGACGTCAGCCCTTGTTTTAATTCACGTGGGAAAATTTGAATATATCCTTATTTTATTTTGCAAATATCTTTTTTTGTCCGTCAGTAAAATCATGTTTTTTGTTTCCTACTGCTTCTTGATATGGTTTTCTTTACGCTATGTATACTCCGGAGGCGATTTCACGACCTCTGCAAGTACCCTATTATAATTCTCTACTACTGGCCAACTCCGATATATTGCTTGACTTAATCATCGTGGGACACCCTGTATATAGCGTGAGGAGGTTAGATGGTGAGAAGTACTTTCTGGCTCTGAATAGGTACCCAAGCTTTGTACCAGCAGCTGTTTGCAATTGACACCAGATCAGATTTTCTGGAATGTTGACACCTAAGAGCTTGAAGGAATGACCTGACAGAGCCTCGATGTTCATTAGAACCGGGTGCAGGCTTGAGCACTTCTTATTTGGTAACGTACAATACTGGTTCTATAGTAATTATCAAATTTTCAATCATGTTATGTAGGGAAGAGGACGAACCGTCTACCACGAGTAGAGATTTTTCGACATGAGAGGGAGGCCGTAGGATGGGAGCTTGTTTAGGAGAGCTGCATCAGACAGTTGATCGAATGCCTTTGAAATATCGAGAGCAATGACGTGAGCTTCGCATGGACAAGTTTGTTCCACACATGTGTAAGTAAGCCAGGAGATCCCCTTGATCTTTGATGTCGGAATCCATATTGCCTGTCGTTGATTAAGTGACGGAGCTCAAGGTATTTCATGAGAACTTGGTTGACATATCTCTCCATCACTTTACTGATTACAGAGAGCAGAGTTATAGGTTTGTAGCTGGTTGGACTGGCTTTAGTTCCCTTTTTGGCATCGGCTGCATGCAAGTTGTCTTTTGGGAAGAGGTCGGAATCGTAAGACATCCGAAAGAGGCGGGTAAATATGGGAGAGAGCTCCGATGAGTACCTCTTCCCAACAATAGATGGGATCATATCGGTCCCATTCGCCTTATTAATGTCAAGTGACTGCAGCACCTTCTGGACTATTTTTGCTCTAATCTAAAGTAACAAAGAACTGAACAGTTGTAGTGAAATACATCGCACTTACACTTTTTCTTAAAACTATATAACACGAACAAATCTGAAACTGCAGTTTTATTGAAAACCTTGGCAGCATTCTGGAAAAATAATCTCTAAAAGATGAAAGAAACAAAAACGTTTACAGCAGACTTAAGAGTGGCAATCAAACCGCTTCACATGAAAGATCGGATACTACAACTTGACAGGTCAAACCCGAACATAAACGTGGCAATCAATAATATTCGAACTGCCTCGTCAGCAGAAACTGATGTCACTGAAGCGGAATTCCAAACCAGCTAATAGGAAGAAGCCACGAAAAACGACACGTCAACAAGACGGGGATTTATCATTAGTCACAATGTCTTAACAGACATGTGAACTCGAATATTATTAAAACTTTAGCTCGCCATCGTTCGTGATTTACTGTCAGTTCAGTGACGCTACTCATATCCAGCAACTGTTTAGTCGTATCCACCCAGTGTGTAGGGGAACTGCCATGGGCACGGCGCCGCCCACTCTGGGCATGACGCTGAACTACAAGTTTCTCCATATTATCGCTTCTGTGAATATGTTCAAAGAATGTAAGCATTCTCATCGACACAATGGAGAATGGTCTCTTTGGACTACCGACCTCATCCAGTATGGAAACGTTAGTTCCGTGGGCGATATAAGGGACTCGTAAAATTCTCCTCCACCTCCACATTTCAAAAACATCTATACGAGCTCGATATGCCTTTTTAACAGTCCAAGTTTCCTAGGCATACAAAAATATGGAGAACACAAGAGACTGAACCAGCGATATTTTGGTAGCTTTAGTGATGTTATGGTCACGCCATATTTTAGTAAGCTTTGTCATGGCCACACGTGCCCGTTAAATGCGCCGTCGAATCTCATTTTCAGAGATGCCCGAATTGTCGATCAAAGAACCGATGTACACAGAACTTTGAACTACTTCACAGCGGCCTACTGACTGTATTTCTCGGTGATTATCATGCCCTCTATCTACGATCATAACCTTGGTCTTTTCTAGTTAATGCCAAGACCATATGCTGCACTGTGGTGTTCTAAGACGTTTAATAGAGCTGCTGGATCTTCCTGAGAAGCAGCAATAAGGGTGGTATCGTCACCAAATCTTAAGTTGGATATTTTGCTTCCGCCAATATTTGTACCGCCATTTCAGTTATCCAATACCTCTCTCATCACAAATTCAGAGTAAGTTCTTACCTGAAGAGGAATAGGTAGTTAATCATTAGAAGTGTTGTGATACTTAACAATTGTGAATGGAAGTCTAAAATAACTTACTGGTAGTTGTGATTGTAGCTAATCGGACCACCCCATGCAGTAGAGCAACCTCACCAAACATGGTACCTTGATACATGTATCCTACATCTTCTGTTATATATTCTTTCAGAATTTTGTCGTAGTGTTTTACTGTCACAGCAGCTTCACCTAAAATAATATAAAACGGTGTTTAATACTTACACTACATCGAATAGGCGTTCTCTACGGACATTAAATTCTGCAATTCTTGTGGCGGCTCAGGCAGTTTGTGGTCGACCATGTCGAGGTTAATCTTCAACTGGTTCACAACTCAACCACTGTACATAGTGATAAACTATCGTTATGTAGTCGATAGCCTCCTCATAAAACGAGAAAGGGATGTATTCCAATGGTTATTCTGATGACATATGAGGTAAACTGCAACTAATGCACCATCTCTCCCTACTGGAAAGATGGTGCATATACCGAAGAAGTATCTGTAAATCATACGAGGGTTGCTCTATATCTCCGTCAATCCACCAGTACGCAGACAGCTGTTTCACGCTTATTAGCGATCATCAGTGCGCCATAGGTCGATTGACGGAAATAAAGAGCATCAATTCTTTCATGTCTACCAGACATGTGAAGCATGTTGTAGCAGGCGACAGAAAGGTTCTGCCGGTGCACCATCTGGCACCCGAACGTAACGGCAAACCAAAGAAAATCGCTGCTGAACAGCAGCAGATTTCTTGGTGGGACGCCACGGCGCATCCGCTTGGCCACCAGAGAGCGCGGGTTCTATATGCTGCTGCATATGAAAGCCGATATACGAGGGTTGCTCTATATCTCCGTCAATCCGCCAGTATTGACGCCAGAACCTTTCTGTCGCCTGCTACAACATGTTTCACATGTCTGGTAGACATGAAAGAATTGGTGCTCTCTATTTCCAAAAAACTATCTATGTAAACACAGACAGCCGGACGGCTCTGATGGACTTGCTCAGTAACCACGGTACCCATACTTCAAAAATGATGGGGGACTGCCATCATACCCTAAATACGCTGACGAAGACCAATAATGTAACATTATCTTGGGTGCCTAGTCACATAGGAGTGGGTGGTAATGAGAAGGCCGACACATGTGCCAAGAAAGGTGCAGAACTCCCTCTCATTACCACGTATATCATATAACAAGGTACAGACAACTGTCATTAGATGGGTGTCAAATGAACATCAGAAGCGCTGGGACCGAGTGGTGGGAAATATTCAGTCTAAGAGGACGCTGAGGGGACCCTCGTGTTCTAATATCGCAGATGCTCTCAGATTGAGCAGGAAGGAACTACGAAAGGTCGTTGGATTTATAACTAGTCATTGAACGATCAGTGCAAAACTGCAAAAGCTGGGGATTGATGGTGCAGGAAGTGTGGTGAGGCAGAGGAAACAACTAAGCATGTTACGGTCAACTGTTCTGCCCTGAGTGAAAGCAGGTACACTTATCTGAATGTAGGCCAGGAAGGAAGATAGAGAGAGCATAGCCCAATGCATCTCAAAGTTCGCTAATAACTTCGGATGAGACTCTATTTGATCTCTTTGACTATGGGTGTACAATAAGCATTAAGACTGGGCGGAAACTATTACGGCAACTGAACTCTAACCCTCACTGTAAAAAAACTATCATCTGGATATGTACTTTTTATCATTTCAAAAGTTTCAGTTGGTATTTTTTAAGATTTCATAAAGCACTGACATTTCAATAATTAATTTCTAACAAACGTCGAACGTTGCGAACGCCTACTCGATCGAAAGTGCATTATGCCTTATTGATTGTTTTTACTATCATGCTTACATCCGCATGAGGATTTCTCAATTTAAAGTACTTGTACTTGTTCGAAGTTGAACTGACGCTTCGGCCGTAGCTCAACTGGTGAGAGCACCGGGGTACAAATCTGGAGGTCGTAGGTTCGAATCCCGCCGGCCGCCGACTTTTTCCAACATTTTCTGGTACGAATTAAAAAATGCCTTATTGAGCGTTATAAAATTCTACGTAACAACACCAGTCTGATTATGCATACTAATATAACCTCGTATATACTGTGTAAGGCTTTCGCGGCCATCGTCCAATGAATTTGTGGTTCTTGGGTTTTTAGGCCGGCGTCGTTTAGCGTTAAAGCTTGACGTTTCGCCACCACGAGTGGATGGCATCTTCAGAAGCTATTTCACTTCGGCGACTTCCAAAATACTGACGGCTGGTGGATCTTTACCTGTATTTATACCTGCTAATGGTGACGTGGCCCAACCAGGTAGCGTTGGTAGCCCCGCCCCTTCGCGATATGGTAGTGTCTTCAGGTCCTTTAGGATGGGTATCCATGTCCGGTTGACTTTTTGTGTTTCTTCTTTCCTGTTGAAATTATTATGATGTTTCTGTATTTCGATGGCTTCTCTTTGAAGTCTGGCATGGTATGAAGACGTTGCGGCAAGAACCTGTGTTTCTTCAAACTTGATCCTGTGACTTCCCTCCTTAATCGCATGTTCGGCTACCGCTGATTTGTCCGTATGGCCTAGTCGACAGCTAGCCTTATGTTCTGCAATTCTTGTGTTTATAGATCGCTTCGTTGTTCCTATGTATACACTCCCACATGTGCATGGTATGCGATATACCCATGTGGGAGTGTATACATAGGAACAACGAAGCGATCTATAAACACAAGAATTGCAGAACATAAGGCTAGCTGTCGACTAGGCCATACGGACAAATCAGCGGTAGCCGAACATGCGATTAAGGAGGGAAGTCACAGGATCAAGTTTGAAGAAACACAGGTTCTTGCCGCAACGTCTTCATACCATGCCAGACTTCAAAGAGAAGCCATCGAAATACAGAAACATCATAATAATTTCAACAGGAAAGAAGAAACACAAAAAGTCAACCTGACATGGATACCCATCCTAAAGGACCTGAAGACACTACCATATCGCGAAGGGGCGGGGCTACCAACGCTACCTGGTTGGGCCACGTCACCATTAGCAGGTATAAATACAGGTAAAGATCCACCAGCCGTCAGTATTTTGGAAGTCGCCGAAGTGAAATAGCTTCTGAAGATGCCATCCACTCGTGGTGGCGAAACGTCAAGCTTTAACGCTAAACGACGCCGGCCTAAAAACCCAAGAACCACAAATTCATAACCTCGTATATTCGAAGTTTCTCTCGGTTCACAATTTTCCGCCGCCTAGTGACGTAAAAATAAAAAGGTACAACTACCATACCTGAGAGTATGAAGTACATCGCAGATGGTGGATGATCTTGTTTCACAATAGGTCTCCCTGGGCCATAGGAAACAAAATAAGTACATGCTGCTAACTGAGACTTCACTTCCTGAAAGGAAATTTATCACTTACTGCACAAATTAAATTTAAAGAAAATTACGATGAAAGCATTCACCATGAAAAATGGTATAGCACGAAGTGTGTAAAGATGTGCACTGAATCATTTTCTGAAACTCAAATATCGAAAATACTGGCTGATCTTTGCTACAATTTTAATAGAAATTAGAAAACCATTAAGGCCATTGACTCATCCTCACAGAGTCTGGAATGCCAACACCTAGCACGAGCGTCTTCAAAAAGACGAATCCCAAGTCGCTGGTTATATCACCGTAACATAAACGTAAATTATTTTATATTATAAGATTAGAGACCCTATACCATCATTATTCGTAATAGAGACAGACCATCCAAGCCACACAGGCCACTAAAACATGTTTAGTAGTCACTCTAGTAAAAAATGTTTAGTAGTTCTGTGATCCAAACGGTAGACTGCACTTCCACCATCTTTTTAAATGGGATGGTAAGCACATTCACCATTTTCCACATACGAGTAATGTATCTATATAAAAGCAAGCAATAAAATGGCAAACAGGGGGCTAAAGATTTACCTCAACGGCACCATGCTACCTAGGTGCCACAGTAGATAAATGATGTTCATTCCATCGCAGCCAAAGAAAACATCCTGCAAAAAATATGTGGAACCTCATGGGGTATCGAAGTATCTCCGCTGCTACGCTCCGTACTTCGGCCTTGAGCCTCTTTTTCTCTGCGGCTGTGGCCAGTGTGGCTCAAGAGCCTAAATATTGGACTGACAGCCCCCACAGTTATACATATTATGGATTTGCCACGTTAAAACACGGATTCCCATTTCGAACAGAACTCACTTGTTTCTCAAACTACATACACAGTATTTCAGGAGGTGACAGTTAAGACCTTAATGAATGACAACTATTTGCGATTTTCTCAAGAAGTTTTCTAGTGTGCAAAAAAACTCGCAATGCAAAATCATACATTCTTCAAGTGCCTATAATTCAACGACCAAACACGATATCAAAAAACGGCGAAATAAGTGCTAAAGCGCAAGCTTTCTTCTTCAATTTGCTTTTTGAATCATTACTATAAGTTTAAAGGTAACGTCAGGAGCTTGGAATTACGAAATTCATTTTTTATGGTGACCTTTGGACCTTTTAACTTTACCTTTGGATTTTTGGACTTTTCTCCCGTCATCTTAGACACATATACTGGAGAAAGGGTATAGGCGGCCACGCCTCCTTGCTAACACGAGAATACGTCTTTTCTTGGATGCTCAATTTCACGCGCTATACCCTAGACCCTTAAACTCTTCTATGAGAAGTATTACGGGAATGCATCAAATCAAGTCCAACTTACTGGCTACCAACACTCAGCCAAATAGCTCCACCATCGATCCATCGAGAAAATGCCCTTCTAAAAGGTTATAAGAAAATCAAAACAGAACCCTCACTGCCAATCCACCTAAGGTATACCTGACCAAAAAACCACCGACTAGAGTCTGATGGTTTCAACACTGTAGTAAAATGGGCAGGAATTTAGGCGACCCAAACACTAGAAGAGGTAAACAGTAATCTAACTGTTTGTCAAGAACCCCCTGGCTTTGAGCTCCACCGGAAGCAATGGTAGACCCTGAACAAAATCGTTGTTTCAATGGAACAAGCGTGAATCACCACGATGTGACTGTGAAGCAGAACGCCAAATTGTGAGGCATATAGTGCAAGAATGTGGCCTTAATACAAATCCAGGCAACAACAAGGACTTCATTTTCATTTTGTGCTGTTTGTCTTGTTGTTAGTTTTACTTTTTTATGATTTTTTTCATATGCACAGAACCATACGTTAAATAAACTAATTAAAAAGGTGCTATAAGATGTAGTTATGAAGTTTTTATTTAAAAATCTTCAACTATCCTTCAAAATATGGTCCATCCAAAACGCAAGACTCATTTTTACTTCCCACACCGATAAGTAAGGGGAGTATTGTAATCACGAAAATCTTCGATTTTGAGATAACACGCTTTTTGGGCATTTTATGATACCTACATAACGAAAGTCCACGTCACTCATTTCCATCAGTCTGACTGTCTGTTGGTCTGTTGGCGTTTTTCTAGCCTCGTAATCTCAGCAACCGCTCCATGGATTGTGATGAAATTTGGGCAGCAATATGCTGTGCGGTCGTAGTAGGTAATGCTGCTATAATCTTGAAAATCGGTGCATGGGCGGCGGAGTATTCATGATCATTTTCTACTTTTTTTGGGTGGGGGTGAAATTTGGGGTGGTTGGGGGGTACGGGGGTTGTAAAATTGAAAAATTTGTTGTATTCATAATAGACTATCCACTGCCCTGTGAAGGATCGAAGACCTAGCGACATAAATCACCTTTTCAGGTCCATGCGAACATTGCCTTGCCTATTACCGAAACTATGGGAATTTTCTGTGTACATACGAGTATTTATTGCTTTTGATCGTTTTGTATTTTTTAACGTGAAAGCTATTAACACAGTATGATTACCGTGGTGAGGATGGAAAACACATATGGTTTTTAGAAATCGTGTCAGTGGCAGCGCAGCAATGATCAAAAAACTTAGAAAAAAATATGAAACCAGCTCAAACTTCGTTTTTAGATGTTTTAGGGGTTCCTTGTCATTTATTTGTACCTTTTTTGGGACGGGGGGGTGAGAGGGGTGGTTGGGGGGTTGTAAAAGTGAAAAGTTTGTTGTATGTATAATAGGCCATCCATTCACCTGTGAGGAAAAGACCTAGCGACATAACACAATTTTCGGGGGGGGGGCACAGCTGACGATGATTTGGTTGCAAGGGAATCTAAGATTATAGCTTCATGCTATGGGAAAATAATAAACTGGTATCACCGTATATGTGGGAAATCTGAGTCAATCAACTTGACTTCACTTTTTTCCGGACGCGAGAAAATGTTCTGGCCAGCTCCGACGTTTGGAGCAGAGGTGGTGGGGGGTCTACATTTTGCAACGCGATGGATGTCATTCGGGTGTGAGCTCTCGGAGCCATAGTATATCGCTCTTTCCGGAAACCTCTGTTTCGAGTTTTCGACACGGCGCGATGGAGTCTACTTTCCGACAACGCTACATAATCAAATTCTGCTTCCGTTTCCCATGCAACGTGGTGTTTTGAATAGGACCTGAAGACAAAAAGCAGAGTGTGTGCACCACAGACTGCCATGACAGACAGTGAATCGAGCCTGTTACCTAATAAAGGTCTTAAAAAGACTGAAACGAAAAGTCGCAAGCAAGCGGAGAGCGATCAAATATGACTGGAGGTTGCAAAGGACGACGTTCCTCGTGATTGACGGCCTGCTGGCCGGTACTCACCTCGCTGTGGTTTCCCAGCCTACCTACAGCCCGGCCATGTTTAATAGTGATATAAAAGTAATATACTTACTGGAGGATACTTTTTGAAGCATTTCAATCCCCCGATACTTCTAGCTAAGAGTGCCTTCTCTTCCTCGGTTCTCTCCTCTTTCGGCTTACACAAGATTGCCTTTTCCTGAAAATATAAAAATTTCTTGGATTATCAAAGATCTCATTTTACACTGTGTCCTAACTCCCAAAGGAGTTAATGCATACCGGGTGTCCCAGAATTTCCTTGACACGTGATATTTTCGTAACGAAAAACGGTTCAAGCAAAAACTGAGTGATACTTTTGAAGGTACTATGGGGTGTATCATACCATGCATTCAAAACATTTTTTTTTGTACGTCAACCCCTAAAACCCACCCCCAACTTTTTTTTTCAAATAGCACCCCATAGGTTTTCTTACATAAATGATATCCCCATTTTATTTAAAATTTTGTGGTACCTTTAATTTTATATGCAAACTTATTTTTTCCGTAAAATCATAAGCATAAGACAAATGAAATGATAATTTGTTTGACCCCTGATATTTCTGTAACAAAAACGGATAAAAAAGAAAAGTAAGTGGGTTTTTCAAGGGTAGTGAATGTAGGTCATTCCTTGCTTATCAACCATTTTTTTCTTACTTAAACCCCTGGAATCCACCCCTAGCTTGTTCTTTCAAATCTCATTCCACAATTTTGCCTGGAAAAATGAATTCTTTACTTGAATTTAGTTATCGTAGTGCCTTACTTTTTATGCCCCTACTGCAGTTTATCGTTAATTTTCTTCGTTTAATCCATGAAATCGTAAGTATAAATTAATTAAAACACATGTATGGAAAATATATTATCATGAATCAACTAATAAAAAAAAATGTGACAACAAAACTAAGTGCAAAAACGTGAAAAAGTTTTATGGTTACATCGGGCCGCGCCAACCCCATGTGCAGGGTGTGCCCCGCACACGGGCGCCAAAATTGACGATAAATTGCAGTAGGGGCGTAAAAAGTAAGGCACTAGGATAATTATTTAGTTATCGAGTAAAAAATTTATTTTTCCAGGCAAAAATGTGGATTGAAATTTAAAAGAACTAGCTAGGGGTGGATTCCAGAGGTTTAAGTGAGAAAAAAATGATTCATAAGCAAGGAATGATAGGTCATTTACTACCCTTGAAAAATCCACTTACTTTTCTTTTTTATCCGTTTTTGTTACAAAAATATCAGGCGTCAAACAAATTATCATTTCATTTGTCTTATGCTTATTATTTTACGGAAAAATAAGTTTGCATATAAAATTAAGGTACCACAAGATTTTAAATAAAATGGGGATATCATTTATGTAGGAAAACCTATGGGGTGCTATTTGAGAAAAAAAAGTTGGGGGTGAGTTTCAGGGGTTGACGTACAAAAAAATGTTTTGAATGCATGGTATGATAGACCCTATAGTACCTTCAAAAGTACCACTCACTTCTCGCTTGAACCGTTTTTCGTTACGAAAATATTACGTGTCAAGGAAATTCTGGGACACCCGGCATACGCATTTTCCATAGCTAAACAAAGTAGATATTTAACTACTTTTTAATTTGCACAAACCGTAAATTGCAGATGTACAAATTAATATCCTTCCACATATCCAAATTACACGCGTGGAACGAGCTGGTTAATCCCGCAGCCGTATTATGTAAAAATTCACTACAGCGGTCGCTGAGCAGATGCCGAGCAACAACGACATGACAGCAACCGGGCCGTCAAAATTGTAGGTTATATGTTGTTGTCCGTCACGATGACGTTGTTCCATAAATTATGGACCATAATACGAAATGTACGTTTGACAGCAGATATTGAACGATTTTCGCCCGTTGCTTGTCGTCTGCAAGATATGTGATAAAGGCTACCGCAGACTGATCGGAACCGAATATTTACGAATCATATCCTGCTATCCCTTATGCACATAGCAGTGTGGCGATTCTGTAACTCTAAGCGAAGCGATAGCGACATTCTTCCAACGCTTTCGCTCGTTTCGGTATTCCACAAATGTCTTCGTTCCGACTCCGATATAACGATCGCAGACGAACATTATAAGCGATAGCGAAAGAATTTGCATCTCGTTTGTCAACTTTTGACGTTATTATTGCTGTGTGACAAAGTGACAATTCGCTTAAATTTATTTGTATAGTTAATTACCATCAGCAATGAATCGAAGAGAAAAAACTATGGTCGGCATTGCTGGATTTTGCAGAGTCCCATCCAGAGATATTTAAGCCAACTCGTGAATGCTCGTGAGTCATCGAGCTCCATGCCGAAAGCGTAACGAAGCGTTAAACTTTGGTTATGCAATGCCGTCAAAAATCATTTTCGTAAATGATTAGCTTCGCTTTGTACTATAGCGAAAGTTACAGAATCGCCACACATATTACGTATATGCAGCAAGGCGATGGTCCAGAAATAGTTTCCGGGGGCCTGAGCCTTCGGATGTTATTATTGTATGTGATGGTGTTGCAAGCGACCCGCAATAAGGTTATTATGCAAAAAATCGCGACGGCGTCGCTGAGCAGATGCCGAGCAACAGCGACACGACAGCAACAGGGCTGTCAAAATTGTAGGTTATATGTTGTTGTCTGTCACGATGACGTCGTTGCATAATACGAAATTTACGTTTGACAGCAGATATTGTGCGATTTTCCTCTGTCGCTTGTCGTCTGCAAGATACGTGATAAGGCTGCCGTAGACTGATCGGAACCGAATATTTACGAATCATATCCTGCTATCCCTTATGCACATAGCAGATTACGTATATGCAGCAAGGCGATGGTCGAGAAATAGTTTCCGGGGGCCTGAGCCTTCGGACGTTATTATTGTATGTGATGGCGTGGCAAGCGACCCGCAATAAGGTTATTAAGCAAAAATTCGCGACGGCGTCGCTGAGCAGATGCCGAGCTACAAGGACATGACATCAACAGGGCCGTCAAAATTGTAGGTTATACGTGGTCGCCCGTCACGATGACGTTGTTGCATAATACGAAATGTACGTTTGACAGCAGATATTGAACGATTTTCGCCCGTTGCTTGTTGTCTGCAAGATACTTGATAAGGCTACCGCAGACTGATCTGATCCGAATATTTGCGAATCATATCCTGCTATCCCTTATGCACATAGCAGTGTGGCAATTCTGTAACTCTAAGCGAAGCGATAGCGACATTCTTCCAACGCTTTCGCTCGTTTCGGTATTCCACACATGTCTTCGTTCCGACTCGGATATAATGAACGCAGACGAACGTTATAAGCGATAGCGAAAGAATTTGCATCTCGTTTGTCAACTTTTGACGTTATTATTGCTGTGTGACAAGGTGACAATTCGATTAAATGTATTTGTATAGTTAATTACCAGCAATGAATCGAAGAGAAAAACTAATCTTTCGCTATGGTCGGCGGGTCACTTGCCATATGCCATCACATACAATAAAAACGTCTGAAGACTCAGGCTCCCGGAAACTATTTCTGGACCATCGCCTTGCTGCATATACGTAATCTGTGCGGCGATTTACGAAAACGATTTTTGATGGCATTCCATAACCAAAGTTTAACGCTTCGTTACGCTTTCGGCATGGAGCTCGATGACTCACGAGCATTCACGAGTTGGCTTATATATCTCTGGATGAGACAAAATCCAGCAATGCAGTCTTATTACATAAAAATTCGCGACGGTGTCGCTGAGCAGATGCCGAGCAACAGCAACAGGATACAACAGGGCTGTCAAAATTGTAGGTTATATGTTGTTGGCCGTCACGATGACGTTGTTGCATAATACGAAATTTACGTTTGACAGCAGATATTGTGCGATTTTCACGTGTCGCTTGTCGTCTGGAAAATACATGATTAGGCTGCCGATGCCGCCGAGATGTGCACGTTGTGGCAAGGAGAAGGAATCCTCTTCCTTGGCACACATTCTATGTCGCTGTGACGCCCTTGGGTGTCACAGGGAGACTAAACTGGCTTCAAGAAATGAACCTGGAGATATAATATGGACAGGACCCAAGGCCATCCTCACCTTTGCGATGAGGGCTGTACTTGGGAACTTGAGTAAGGAGAGGTACAGAAGTAGCTGGGAAATATTTCAACCTATCAGATGTCATACCTACCTGGCCAGTCAAAGCACTTTTTTTAACTTTCTTCCTGGTCAACATCTGTATGTTCTTCATTACGTTATCGCCCAGCTTCTCATCTATATCGGCCAACCAAAACAAATTGGCCATAATCAGTTTTACTATAGCCCGGAGCTTGCGCAGGTGTTTGCACTTCTTGGCCAATTTCTCCTGTGCGGTTTCTGATGATGGAGGGGCCATTTTTATTCCTTATTATGTTTTTGGTGATGCAAACGAAAGAGAAAATAGTTCTCTTGAAAAAATGAAGTAATCAAACTGTATCTCCTGACAGGCTGACTTTTGCTGCTGCAGTTGTCAGGATCAATCAAATAACACGAGTCAAAAACACAAGGTGATTTTTAAGTCCAAACCTCAGGCGCAACTCAGGCTGCGTCTTGAGAATACTACTATTTGTCCGGAAGACGTTTATCTTTATCTCTTACTTACTACTAATTAGTTAATTTGTCAGTGTTTTCTGGTCAGCCTGAAATCCTGTACCGTCCAAGCCTAGCTTGAGGCGGGTTCTCCGTATTCAGTTTGAATAAATCATTTTAACTGACTCAGCACGACGTTTGTTCACATATTTGACCAAATATTGAACCAAAATTTTAAAAACTGTCTGTACATGTGAGCCATTAAAAAAATAAAATAAATTGATAATACAAAACAAATATCTCAAAGTTAGGGAACATTTTGAGAACCTAAGGTACCAGGTGCTCAAAATGAACTGGTGGCCTCTTAAATTGAACCTGCACTCAGATTTTGATGAAGTATGGATAATACTTCCAGGAAAACAAATTAAACTGAACTAATGTCTCCTTAAGAAAAGTTCGAAAGTACCGAAAAAATTTTTTTTTCTAATAATTGCTAACAAAATGAAAGAAAATTCTGTACTGCAAGAGATGAACACTTGAATATTTTCTTTTTTGGTCCAATACCAACACATTTCCAATGAAACCAAGTGTGGCAGTGCAGCCACTGAAACATTTTGACTTGGTCTTCAGTCTTGCATTCACTACAGAACCACAAAACTTCAGGTTCAAGAGCGTTAGAAATTTAGAATGGCCTTAATTGAACTGGGTTCAATTTTCAATCTCAAAAATCAAGATTAATCCGATATTTAAATAAATTTCGGACAATGCTATTAGGTAGCGCTATAAAACAATGCTATCAAATAAACAAATTATGAAATTGGAAGAACAAACCTACATTAACTTAACTTTGAACTATTCCCAAAGTTCATAAAATATGACATTGCACATGGTCGAAATCTTCAACAATTGACAGATCTGTATGTATTATGTTGTCCTAATCTAAATATCAACTGAGTCACAAGAAGGTTCAAAGGTGTTGTGTCGAATACCTGATGGCAACATTGTCAAGATTAAATTAAGAAGTCTCTTGATTCATTACTGTAACATATGTATAGACATCTATACATATAATATTCAAAATGATGTCAAATCGAAATATTTCAACCAATAGGAACAGTTCCATACCACAATAAAACAAACGAATTAGTAGAACAGTGTTTTAATAATAGAATAATTGTAAAATCAATGACCATAACGTAAAATATAAATAATCAATACTAATTATAATTAATAAGGCATCTTTCTAAAATCAATGCTCCTCATTGTGATAACTGCTTCGATTGCTAGGCCTATGCCAGAATACAAAATGAATTTCCTAATTTGGTAAACATGTATATGGCAGCTTGATAAAATATTAATTATATTCATAGAAGATTATCTAGTATGTAATAAGGACAGCACAAAATGGGAATTTTAAGCACTACTTCAAGTAGATAACAACAATGGAATGTGTAGGTTTTAATGGCATATATGATATGTTAAAAAGTAATAACTTGATCAACTTATGCCCATATGTACCATAAGTCAGTTGCACAATTAGTTATGTAAACAGTGATTAGATTATTTGTTTACTATGTACTGCAAACTAACAATTTTGATGCTGTCACTGTCAACACAAACTTGCAAACACAACCTTGCCATATCTTCAATCTGGATTAGTTAATCTCTTGACGGTGTATGGCTAGATGCCAAAGATTAGAAAAACATGATTAGGGAACTAGGATTAGGATCGCCAAACAGTGTATACGGGTGTCAGTCAACAATAACCTGAAAATGATATCTTTTGTATTCCTTACTGATATAGCTAAAGGTGTAAAATTGTATATCTAAGTCAATGCAGTTTGAAAACATACTTTTAACTCCATTTATCAACAAGCTTACAATTTTATTGCCAATTATAGGATTAGAAAACTAACTGTTAGATATTAGACTGATTTAAAGTAGTTGTTAAAGCTGAATTCGGTGTTATCTACTAAAAAAGTCAAACAATATTAATCATCCATTTCATATCTAAAGGCAAAGAGAATTTAATGGCAGGTTCTTGCAAAAGCCTAGCAACACAAAGCCATCATGATATCTAAGTTCATCTAAATAGCTAGGCCATAAACTGATACAATGCAAAACATTGTCTTGTTCTCCCAACGTACAGTACAACTTCCATCAGTATTGTTGTCCCAATAGCAAGAACTTGCAGTATGCAGTCCTGCTCCATTTTTCTGCATAATGGTGCAAGTTACAATATATTTATATGGCTTCATCAGCTTTGTCAGTTCCGCAGTACATTGTTCCACCACAGTAGTTGTCCAAGTGTTGACTTTGTTCTGCTGGTAAGCATTACCTCCTATGACAGTTTCAATGGCATCTTTTATGATTTTACTCACATCATCTACCACAAATTGGCCTTCCTCTTGTAGGTCTTGCTCTACAATTTCTTGCGTTGTCTTCTCCATTTCTGGAATAGGTATGACTAATTTAAAATCTTATAAGAAACATCAATACAAACATTGTTTTTGTGTAAACAATACTGGAAAACTTACTGGAAATTTATTTTAGCTTTATCTGAAAATCCGAACGAGATATTTGAATACTATGCTGTCATAATTATTAATAATAATGAGAAATTAAAAACTCCACCATCCACGACCAAACGGATTCTCACAAAATAGATAAAGGAAAAGGATAAATGATAAATGTGACTCCAAGTACTCCAGGTCCAGGTGACTCTTCATCTGTCAATAGTGTCAATCCGAATCAGTCTGGCAATCACCCAATGAAGTGTCAAAAGTCAAAGAGTAGAGTTGAGGAACATCTTAGCTCGACTTTTGAGCGAATGTCGATATATTTGAAGCTGAAGTAGTGCTGAGTACAGTAGTGGAGCAATAATATTTACTATATTTTCAACTAATGACACTGAATATGTTTGCTTTGCTCTGTTGTCCAACAATGCCTGATAAATAAAACAGAATGCAAAATAGGGTAAAGTCAGTCCAGTTCTATAAGTGATTTGAGGGTAGAAACCCAATTGATGACCCTCTACAACTTATGAGTAAAAGTGAGTCATCAGTAAACAGATTGAAATTTTAAACGCTTTTGGCCTCTCAACACTCATTTCCATTATCAGTTCACTATATTTCACTTCTTTTTCCAAATCCAGAAATCACTTCCAAATGACTTTCGAAGTTGCTCTATATTTTGAATCGTCCTTTAGATTAGACGTTTAGACAATACACATGCTGTCGATATCTTTTGAGGTTATGTTTTGAATTTGATGTCACTGTGACAGTAGTTCAAATGAATATGTACATAAGAACTATTTTGTACGTAGGAACTGTTGTTTATCTTTGAATTTTTAGATTTTAGATGTTTTAAATGTTTTAAGTATCAATGTCACATCACATAATCATTCTTTATCACTATAAGAGCCGCTGAATTAATTGGAGGTAAAGGGAAAACATTGGGCTTGGCAAAACATAATCAAGTTTCCTATAATGTTAATAAGAAATACTATTTTTAGAGGACTATATATATCGAAAACATGCATTTTTCAAAAAAGCAACATACAAACTGGATTTACTACAGCAGTCTCAAAAACAGTAAGTACGAGAAATTAGTATTTGAATCTTGCTATCCCTTGTATAATGCAGACTATTTTTGGAAGCCTTGACACTTGGTAAGGTATCTTTAAAGTAAGGGAAATAGATGAAATTGTTATGTAAAAGCAATACAGAGGGAATACCTATACCAATTCATCATGTTAAGGAGCATTTGCATTTCATATTTTATGATACTGTTCCTGACAACACAAATTTTCTCTATAATTTGGTCTTTATGCTCATAGGTACTTACTTTTTTTCTGTCACTCTCAGCTTCCAGTAAATATATCACCACATTTATGGCCGCCTACCCTAACCCAGTATCCCTTGTGACTTTCCTTGACCTTTATTAGAAAAATCAATATCTGTAACCCCCATTCCAACATCAAGTCACCTCTCACTTGGATACTAGAAATTTGAAAACTAGACAGAAAACAAGCATTGACAAACTTCAATTTGATATTATTGAGAATTTTGCCAAGCTAAAAATAGTTTGTACTCAGTTTTTTATTAGAAACACAAGTTAATTTTAGTACAGTATAAGTCTGACAATCATTAGCTTTGAACGTTCCCAATTTTATAACTGATATCTCTTTTGTGCAAAATGAAGACTGTGACATTATCAAATGGAGCTGAGATGCCTATTGTGGGCCTAGGGACATGGAGAGCTCAACCAGAAGAAATAGAAAATGCAGTCCAAGCTGCTTTAGAGAGTGGATATAGACATATAGGTAGGATTTTATGCTTTTGTTGCACATGTGCTGTTTAAGTTACCATCCATTCTAGTTTCAACTGGACTGCAATTTTTGATCAGTGTTTGCATCTAAGTTCATACCTAACTATAACATACACTAGTTATAGAATTAATTTCAGATTATACAATTTGTTCAAATCTGTGATATAAATTTTTAATGTTTGTTCTATATAATGATCAATTTATGGTCAAATGTTATAGGAACAACAGGAATTACCAAATTAAGGTGTAATTTAATATGAAAGAACAAAAAATATGAACTTTAGGCCAAACACTGCCAGCAAGTAGTTACAAGAGGTTAAAGAAGATATTTATTATTTTTGTTGTTGCATATATGTTGGTCATGTTCTAAAGTTATCTTTTTATTTGGTCTAATACCATGATAACTGATTATAGCAGAGTACATTTACATTCATGTGGTTTACATGAATGGATTTATAAGACTATACCGATACTTTAGACTGTCAGCCATGTCAACAGTGCACAGATGTTTGGCTAGTCATAACTAAAAATCACCCAAAATGAATCTTGACACATGCTTTGGCAGCATACATACAGGACTGCACTCAGTGCTTGTACCACTATACTGATGAGTAATTGATGCTTAACAATATATAAAGGAACAAATGTAGGTATTGTTTCGGTCAAGCATTTTTGCTGTGAATTTTTAGATATCTAATCATTTTCTTATTCACATAAAGAGTCATTATTTTTTGGCAATACATACAGTAAAAATATTACTAAGTCAGTCCTGACTTGCAGGATTGCCAATTCAGACCACTACTAAAAAATTAAATCTGAGATGCACTTCTTCATCAGGTGATACCTCACAAATAGACATCAAGCCAGTCTAAAGTATCAGGTAACAAAGTATATTACAGGTTCAACTGCTACAGATTCAGGTATTGCTATGTTTGACTTGAATTACATTATGATAGTGTGGCATCTAACAAATACAAAATTGAGAGACATTGACAGTCTACTTCTGTTTGTTTGTTCAATGATTTGGTATTGTATTAGTTATAACCAATGTTATTTATGGTTATATTTTATGTTAATCATATTATATAAGTTACCAATATATGGATTGGAATTTCTCAGACACTGCCTTCAACTACAATACAGAAGAATACATAGGAAATGTACTAAGCAAATGGATTGAATTGGGAAAAATCAAAAGGGAGGAACTTTTCATTACTACAAAGGTAATTTGTATTAATAAATGTGATAAAAGAACAAACTCATTCTCACTAAATACCTACAATTATTTTAAACAGCTTTGATGGCTGACTTATCAGTAAAAGTGGATCAGGGGATAAACCATCCAATATTAAAAGGTTGGAGGGGCCCCATGACTCCATAAAAGTAGTGATTATGGTTATTGTCTTTTCAGAGTATCAGTGGCATACACACATGGGGGGCGTGGTTGTCAGATTTTAAACCCCCCCTCAATGGGCTTGAAATATAAACTAAAATTACACTTATACCTATCGACACTTCCCATTCTCGATGGTTTGGAGCTCTTAAATATCCATTGTGCTATACCACACAAAACAGGTATGGTGCTATGCCAGTTGCTCCAGAAGCAGTTCTATAACATCCTTCTATCACATGTTCTAGAACATCGCATTGTGCATTACTGTAACCCCCCCCCTACAAAATCCTCCATGTATGCCACTGTAGAGTATGTTTGGGTTATTTATTATAAAGATTGTAATGCTACTGCTGACTTATTTAAAAAATCACACTTAAAATATAGAATAATACAATTTGCATGTTATTTAGTCTCCCACTCAATGATGGTTATCTTTTCATTATTGTTGCTGATTTAATTTTTAAATCGTTAATCGAATTAAACATTTATATTTTTCAGTTACCAAACTTTGGTAATAGACCACAAGATGTAGACAAATTCCTAAAATTATCATTGGAGAGACTGAAGCTTGATTATGTGGACCTATACTTGATACATATGCCTTTCAGTTTCCATTGCAATGATGCTGGGAATGCTCCATTAAAGAATGAAGATGGATCGTTCAGTCTTGATACTGAAAACAATATTTTAGAAACCTGGAAGGTAAAGAAATAACAAAAAACATATACACTTGTGAGTTACAAAAGCCATTATGCTTATGAAAAGTAGTTTACTCTAATAAAGTGGATTCCTTTCTGTTAAATTTATTATCATTATTTATTAAAATGTAGCCATTTTTGTCAATCATGTAATTTCAGTATTTGCTGCATCAATTTTGGTAAAAATAGAGAAGCAGTTCAGGCATTATAATAAAAACAAATAGCAAATTACACATAGGATGGGAATTCTCCTCCATCCTAGGTTTGTTAGTCATTTTGGAACTATTTTTTTTTTCTAGTCAAAATCCAGCTTTTATGCTTGATAACCTGGCTGCAACTTATAGCCAAAATCTCATTTTTTTCTTATGTTATAGGAACTGGAAGGTCAAGTGAAAAACGGGCTCACAAAAGCCATAGGTCTTTCAAATTTCAACAGTGAGCAAGTCCAAAGGATCCACAAAGCAGCAGAGATCAAACCCGTCGTGAATCAAGTTGAATTACATGCCTATTTGCAACAAAAAGAATTAAGAGAAGCTTGTAAAATACTAGATGTAGCAGTTACTGCCTTTTCTCCACTAGGGAGCCCTGGGGCCAATACACATTTCCAGAACAAATACAATTATTCGTAAGTATATGATTTATCAAATACACTTGTGATCATAATACACACATTTTCAAACATACTTCAGATGATTTGACAACTAAAGGTACTTCCCATGGGACTCATGTAGATTGTAGAGGCTCTTGCTCAGTGAAATTCTTTTATCATTCATATGAGCAATCAATTATCGTTTTCTTTTTCCAAATAAAAAGTGTTTATCATTATTATCCGACTTTCCAAGTTCCTCTCGCATAACTGCGGTAGCAACAAGTGTTGACGGGCTGTGCCAAGTCAACACCCGGACTATTATTGATCAGAATTTAGGAAGGATCACACATCGACCTATAACAGGTCTGCAGGATTACAGACTTTTGGAATACCTTGTGTAACTTCGTCCAGGCCCAACTGTTGTGTAAACGTGTTTGGTTGGCTGAGACCGACAGTGAGGGGGACGATAGGACTTTGTTTTGTTTCCAAAATCGTTTTATTTCCATGGCAAGGTCCGTGTATTTAGATATCTTCCCAGCATAGGTGTTTTGGATATTCACATCATTGGGAATGGCAATATCAAATAGGTAATTTTGACGACCTTTGACTGGTCTGGCTGTGTTTTCGGTACCAGCAAGAGTTTTGCACCCGGTTGTTATGTGATCTATTGTTTCTTTTTGTTGGTGACATTTTCTGCAATTATCGTCTGTTATGGATGGATCTTTAATTACGTATTTCTTGTAGTTATTATTATTATTAATGTTAATGAAAATTAAGACCAGACATGTTGCTAGCTGTAGTTGACACCACAAACCATTGCTGCAGCAGAAATGCCCTTAGAGCCTGCATCAGGAACTAGTTCTGTGCTCACGATTTACCCATTCTCCTACTAATGGTATCAGTCTTATTGTCCACTACGCAACCTCCATTGTTTAAGATCATATATATCTGCTATCACTTCTCTATGGTGTTAGTTGTACTTTGACTGAGTGTGGTCGATCTTAATGTTGTGATTGAAGCCCAGGCCTTTATTGATGTGGAGCACCTTAGATACAAACCCCTGTTATTATCCATAATTCTTTCAGTTGCACTTCAGTGATGCAATATATCGTCACTTCAGTGATACCATATATCATCCATGTAGCAGAGATGATTGGTGTCTGATGTTGAAACCATAGTTTGTGTTGTTAAGTGTATTGTACTGTTCAAGACACGAAAGAAGAGCGGGCTCAGGAATGCAGATTAGACTCACTATTTAAGGAAAGCAGCACGTAAAAAATTGCTAAAAATCATACAGCAATGAGATCGCGTGAGTATCAGCGCTTATTAGTAATAGTGAACATACTGCGGTCCAGTTCATTTGTAGTCTTTACGCAGCGACGTTTCGCCGACAACATCGCTGGTCAAGCATCCGAAATTTTGCATTGGTCAGTGTCGCAGGCTCGCAGGACTCAGTTTGCGTTTGGTGTAACGATAATGGCTACGCATAGGAAAGGAGAAACCATTAGAGGCGAAGCTCGGGAAGTAATAGCTCGAGTAATTGAGGCGTGTGAATGAGGAATCGCGTAATCATGCGTTGAAGATTCCTCTTCACGCAAAAACTGAGAGGGCGGCTTATTATACCGGAGTGTCGACAACCAGTATTAAAAGGATTAGGAATGAGAATCGTAAGAGGAACATGGAAGATCTTGGAAGTTCACTTGCCACACCAGGCGCAAATAAAAGGCCACGCTTAGCAATTGAGGGAAAAATTGATGATTTCGATTTTCGTGTTGTCAGAAGGACAATCGAAGAATTTTATATAGAAAAAAAATTGTTCCAACATGCGCGAAGCTTTTAGTGGCCATAATAGAAAAAAATTGATTTCCCTTATTCTAAGTCACTGAACAGGCTTCTGAAGAAGCATGGCTTCCGCTGGAAGAAATGTGGAAATAAGAGAAAAATTCTTATAGAGAAACTTTCAATTGTACACTGGCGTCTGAAATATTTAAGGGCTATCAAAAGGTACCAACAAGAAGCACGTCATATTGTATATATCGATGAGTGGATCGATACAAACAGCACTTTCCCTGCTACTTACCGCATACAAAAAATATATATAGCAACGTTGCTATTAGTTCTGGTGGATGACAGATAATTCAACATTATTCAAGTAATTTCCATTTTTCAACAGATGTACATCAAATTTATTTTATTTCTCCAGGCAAAAAGGCAGAAATATAGACAAAATATAATAAGTTCCATCATTATTTTTTTTTTGTAAAAATCATTTTATTTAGAAAAATAGCTGTAAGCTTAACTGTGACCGGTTTAAAATATACTTTTCCAATAATTTCCGCTGATAAAATTAGTATATTATAATAAAGTCGACTATCTCCAAGACCCGTCATGCGACGCTCCTGGTCAGAGAGAACGTAAAACTGCCTCTCCCCACCAAACCGATCTTCTCTCATGTCTCCAACAGTAGAGTGGGTTTTAGACAGGGGCAGAACCACAGTAAACTGAGAGAGTTACCTGGAGGATACCACATCGCATATGTAGCTCCCTCGTTTGGATATGGCCTGAGTTTTAAGATGTATGTTGGTTCGCTAGTGTACTTAGATAAAGCAAGGATTCAGGATCACAATTCCTTAGTAGATAAAATAAGTACTAACTGATGTCTTATTTTCAGCCTTAATGACTTCCCCGATATTCTGGGCCATCCTGTGGTAAAGGAATTGTCAGAGAAGTACAAAAAACTGCCTGCCCAGATACTACTGAAGCACCTCATCCAGCAAGATGTCATCGTCATTCCCAAGAGTTCGAATCCAGAGCGAATCAAAGCGAACATTGATTTATTTGACTTTGAACTATCTCCAGATGATTTAGAGAAACTAAATGCGCTTGATAAGAATGAGGATGGTAGAATATTTGATTTCATGTTCTTCAAGGGCGTGGAGAAACATCCAGAGTATCCCTTCAAAGCAAGACTGAAGGTTTAAGTTTTGATTTTTTTTAAACTCACGAACGTTCGTATAAATACGACAATTTTTGCTTGCTTTTAGTTTTGTTGGTTATGGCGCAGGATTCGCTACCAAAGTCTACGCAAACGCTACCAAATATTTTTTTAGGAATTCTGATCCTTACTTTTAAAAGGAACCATTGCAGCCAGCAATATATAAATTACTCGTTTGCTATTTTTTATTTGTGAGCTCCGACTATATGTGACTGGAGTAATGTGATATTTTCCATGGTTTATTTAAATACAGAATGTTATAAAAATATGAAAAAAATGTTTTCCACAACTTTTATATAATGTGAATTACGTTTTTGGCAAGAGTTTAAAACCATTTACGCATCCGAGATTTGTTATATAATAGACAATAAATTACATGTAACAGGTTCTTTCCAGGTACTCGATGATTTCACAAACTGCATAGAAAATGTTTTATTAAATTTTTTATCACAAACATTGGAAAAATAAAAATTGTATTGAACTATGAAGTTTATTTTCATGTAGGTTTCATAGCAAATCAGATGACTTTTCAACCTTCACTACTTCTGCATTTGACTCATTCATAAGACCCAACTGTAGGTCATGATGTGACACGCTCACAAGGCGAGGGTCGAGAAATAATTTCCTGGATCCTGAGCCTGCTATGGGGCTGGTATCAGAAGGTGTGGTTGAATAATCCACATCTTGTGGGATGGAGCGGAATCTATGGACATCTCCGTCAATTATTCAATTTTTTTGCTAATAATTTTAAATGTTGACTAATAGCGGAAGACTATACGCACATGACTTGTTTTTAATATCAAATACGCAGTTTTTTAACAGGATGTTTGTAGGTTAGAGCAGTGGTGTATATAGAAATCGATTTGGGGGGGGGGGGGGGGGTGGCAACTGGAAAAATGTTCACACGTTATAATATTGGCGTATTATAATCCTAACTTCAGCCTCCTCCAGACGTCAAAACTGAATGCGTGGCTGGTTTCGCCCCCCCCCTTTTTATACGCCACTGGTTTAGAGCGTATAAGTTATCAAATGACTATACATGTCTACCCTGTGTAAGAATTTTTTTTGTAACTTTGGCATCGACTGCTCTGGTCATTAGCCTCGTGTTCTGTGTAGGTTTTGTTACTGTTTTCCGGCGCCACTCCAGGAACAGCACTGTAAATTATAAGCCAGCATTGAATGCTTATTTCAAAAAAACAGCCCGGTAAACAGTTCGTCGGCTCGAGATAGGGTGTGCATAACCAATATCTTTTCAATAAAAATTGTCACACCAGCTTCAACTCAAATCTGGGGGTTTTGTATATTAAAAGAAGTTAATTTCAAGAAATATTTTTATTGAAAAAATAGTAGAAAATCAAATAATGATTTACAACTTTAAACGTAGTATATTTTGTTAAAATGCTTTTACAGATCAATAAGGTGTCGGTAGACGTTCACTGAAGCTACATCTGAAAAAAAAATTAAAAAAGTCAAATCGGATTATATACCTCCAGTAGGGTGTCCGACAATGATTAAAAGCGATATACTGTAACCGGGCAGTAGCAGAGAATTATAATTTTGGGGATGTAAATTGGAGCAACTGCTATTTATTGTGTTACCCAATCAGGTATTTGTTTTTGATCACGTGATGTCCGATTCAAAATTATGAATGGGACACCCTGTATATTAGTGACTTTCTGTGTTCCTCCTGATAAAACAATTCCAACAAACTACCACACTTGGGTCTAAAGTGATACAGTTACTTAAAGGATTGACCACTATGAACAGGTACCCTTACAGTTAAATTATTTTGCTAGTGTTCTTTTCATGGTAGCGGTATATTTTTGTAGCTCTTGAATTGATCACTTCAGACCCCAGGTGTGCTAGTTTGTTCAAATATACAGGGTGTCCCATTAATAATTTTGATTCGGACGTCACGTGACCAAAAACAAATACCTCATTGGGTAACACAATAATAAGAAAAATACTCCATTTGCTCTAATTTATATCCCCAAAGTTATAATTCTGTACTAGCATTGGGCAGCCAATTCCGATATATTGCTTGAATGAATTGATACTTTTTTGTAAAGCTACTAACGAATACTTCAATAAATTCCATAATTTGTTCATATATAATTCCCTCAAAAAGCGTTTCAGCATCTGGCAGTACATTTATTGGCCGCATATTTGTAGTTTGAACTTGAACAGGAGTAATGGTTGGACATTTCAGTTTAGATGGAAACTTGCCATATATCAAACACTGATTCAATAGTTAAAGAGTAATTTATCTCCAATTATATCAAAACATTCGTTTAAAATATTTTTTGATAAATTTTCACTAGGATTTTCATTTGATTTCAATTTTAAGATGCATTTTTGAAGATGTAAGTTATATCTAATGTCTTGAAATGATCCATAGTTTGGTTGTGGGATATAATAATAATATACATAATTTGACATCACCACCATCATCATCAATAATTGAATCCACTATTTCATTTATACTTTTTATAAAATAAAAATGTTCATTCTATTATTATTAATTTTTCTGCTATGATGCCGTCATATTAATATCATGTTAATGCTATATTACTAGCTTACTTTGTGCTTTTTGGTTCACAGAAAATTCAGAAAAATGAAGGGTACCGGCTGGATTCGAACCAGCGTCTCCGACATTCTAGGCCGACGCGTTACCAACTATACCACGGTTCCCCGTGATATAGCCGATATACAGCGCCGACATGATATCGACTCCACCGACACCCACCACTGCCCCGTATCTCTCTGCGAACCATGTATTTCAGTCATCCTGAGAGATCTAGTCGCTGTTGGGTGAGTGTGAATCTCCCACCGCTATTTGCACGACAGCTCTCTTTCTTACTGAAGTACGACTCCTCAGTCGGCCAGGATTTCATGGAATGAAAGGAGTCGTACTTCAGTAAGAGAGCCGTCGTTCAAATAGCGGTGGGAGATTCACACTCACCCAACAGCCGACTAGATCTCTCTGGATGACTGAAATACACGGTTCGCAGACAGACACGGGGGAGTGGTGGGTATCGGCGGAGTCGACACCATGTCATCGGCGCTGTATATCGGCTACATCACGGGGGACCGTAGCGTAGTTGGTATCGCGTCGACCTAGAATGCCGGAGACGCTGGTTCGACTCCAGCCGGTACCCTTCATTTTTCCGATTTTTCTGTGAACAAAATGATTGGATTCGAATTCACGATCTGCACCCCATCGAAAACCCTAAACACACCGCGCCTGTTTGATCAGTCAAATGAACCAATAATTAATTCACCTCAGCTCGTCCTGTAGAGCATCTTCCTCTGCATCCTATGCTGCAGTTCTCCGCGTCTGAGCATGGCCTGGATGACCTTCAGGACCGCCTGTTCGGGGTACTGCTGACGCTCGAAGTCCTGAAGGATGGCCTGTTGGGAGACGGTGGTACCAATGGCGAACCGCTGTTTCAGCTGCTTTTCGATGCGCAGCAGCATCTCGTGGTGCTCTTCGGTGGTGAAGCCTTCCGCGCCAGAAAGGGTGCCGCTCATCGCCGCGTCCAATGTGGACACCTGGAATAGCCTGGAAACGACGTCGGAGTCCTCATTTACAATTTTGTTCGTTCAACAGGGTGTTTCAGCGATAGGAATCAAAATCGATTAATATTCAGTCAAATAAATTGCCAGGAAACTTTACCGGGAATATTGAAAATTGGAAATTTTATAGATTTTATAGATCCGAATTTGTCTTTGCCACCACACTAGAAAAAATGAAGTCATGATGCCAGTTTATTACTGTCCCATAGCACGAAGCTATAGTGATATGCCCCACCTGCAACCAAATCATCGCTTGCCCGCCCGCAAAATGTGTGTGTTATGCCGCTAGGTCTTTCTTCCACAGGTCAATGGACACTTGGATAGCCTATTATGAATACAACAAATTTTTCAGTTTTACAACCCCCACGCCCCAACTACCCCAACAACACCACCACTCAAAAAAAGCAGAAAGCGAGCAGGAACCACCTAAACTGTCTAAAAAGGAAGTTTTAGCTGTTTTTATATTTTTAGTTTTTTGATTATTGCTACGCCGCCACTGATACGATTTCTAAAAACCATACGCGTTTTCCATCCTCGCCAAGGTATTGTGGATACTGTGTTGAAATTTCATTAAAACCAATTCATTAGTTTCCAGGTTATACAATACAAAACGATCTAAAGCAATACTCGTATGTATACAGCAGAAAATCAAAATTCCATATCCCTTGGTTTCTGTTATAAACAAGGCTATGTCTGGATGGACCTAAAAAAAATATATTATGCCGCTAGGTTTTTCTAATATGTCAATGCCTATTATGGATAGAACAACTTTTTTAGCTTTACAACACCCCAATTTCACCCTAACCCAAAAAAAGTAGAAAATGTTCAGGATCCCTTAAAACGCCTAAAAACGTAGTTTGAGTAATATTTGTAATTTTTAGTTTTTTGCAAATTGCTCCGCCGCCCATGCACCGATTTTCAAAATTATAACAGCATTATACCTACTATGACCCCACAGCATAGCGCTACCCAATTTCATCACAATCTATGTAGCGGTTACTGAGATTATGAGGCTAGAAGAACGCCAACAGACCAACGGAAATGAGTGACGTGAATTTTCGTTATGTGAATCACAAAACGCCCAAAAAACGTATATAAACAATACTCCCCTCACCTATCTGTGGCAAGTAAAATGGTGCCTAAAAGCTGTTTTAGATACAGCATTTATATATGAAATAAAACAACAAAAACTTTCCTTCTTTACGTAAAATCAATAGTTTTAATTTTTAGTTAGAAAATTAAGTTAACTCCCAAGAACTATATACGAATAAATATTTACATATCAACACTATTTTGAATGACCTCAACTCGAGCGACCAAGTAACCCTGTCTTAATTGAAGATTGCTTAGTACAAACCTCAGTGCTTCGTCTACATGGGTTTCGGTAGCAAAAGGTTGCAGCCTCATTTTGGCTAAACTTTCTGAAATACGTATAACGGCCTCTAACTGTCGCACGGTGATAGGAATGGCGTTTTTCTTATCTACTTGCTTTTCGTGCTGACTCGCTCCAGATCTCATCAGTACGTAACGACGTTGTAACTTCTCTCCTGCTTCTTTATCTAGACGTGGACCACAATGTCTGAAAAAAATTCAACTTAATTGACTTTTTTTTTTTTTTTTATGGTCGGCCTCCCACAAAGGCTTAAAGCCTATGGCGCTGCAGAAGCGCTGCGAGAGGACAAGTATCGGTTCACGTTAGATTTGAAACGCTGCAGGTTGTAGCTGTCGGGAAACAAATTCCCCGGCAGCTGATTCCACAGCGTCGAAGTTCTCCAAAAGAAGGAATGCTGGAGGAGACTAGTTCGGGGAGTAAGGACCTCGACCTGGTAAGGATGAGCTCGCAGAGCTTCTCTAGTTTTCCTGGTTCGGACGGCCTGTGGCGTTATTATCTGAGAGAGCTCAGTCGAACATCTTCCGTGATAGAATCTGTAAAACAGGGACAGGTCAGCCACCCTCCTTCGATGTTCCAGGCTATGGAGGTCCTTTGTGAGGTTTGGCGTATCGATTAGTCTAATCGCTCTTTTCTGGATAGTGTCCAGAAGCTTTAGAGAGTGCTTCGGAGCGCATCCCCACACATGGGAGCAATACTCCAGCGATGGTCGGATCTGTGCCTTGTACAGCAGCAGCAGTTGCTCTGGTGTATACAACTTCCTACAGCGGAACAAAACTCCAAGCTTCTGGGATGCCGTCTTAGCAATACTGACGACGTGGTCGTGCCAGGACATGTTATTGTTGATGTTGATTCCCAAAAGCTTGACAGAAGGTGATTCAACTATGGGGTGACCCTCCATTTCCACGGTTGGTAAGCCATCGTGAGACTTCTTTGTAAGTGTTGTTGCCTGAGTTTTTTGTACGTTGAACTGTACTTCATTTGCTAATCCCCACTCGACAATTGTTTTGATATCAGCGTTGAACTGTGAGGCATGCTGCTGTCGCTGACGTACCGTCTCCTGGGATGATAGTGGCTTGCCTGGTTCCATGCACGACACTAATGTACTGTCATCTGCGAAGCTGTAGATCGGATTGGATGTTATTTCCAGCAGCTCGTTGATGTACAGCAGAAACAGTGTAGGGGATAGGACAGATCCCTGAGGAACACCGGCGTTTATTGCAAATACGTCTGATGAACAGCCCTCGACCACAACAAACAGAGATCGGTCGTTCAAAAAAACTTCCCTCAAATAAAAGTTTTCATGTTGTTCTTAATTCACTACAATGTCAGTATGTGGTATTGTCTACTTTACAATGCGATGCGCTTGCCATTGCTGACAGTAACCAATATTTTCACTTACTTATTGAGTCAGCCAAAAATTTAGTATGAAAATTCTAATCAATTTTAAGACAAATCAGCCAGTTTCTATTTCCTCTAGGTCTGAAACGTTGGAAAATAAATGGAAAATAGCCAGACCCTCTTTTTTTTGTTTTTTATTCTTTTTATTAATACTTTTTAGGTTGCCAAACGTACGGCAATATAGTAATTTAGTGATTTGTTTTTCACATTTGGTAAAGGCGTTCATATAGCAGGAAATTATAAAACCAACAGGTTTGTGCTTAAAGTTTGGTGCTAACTGACCCAAAAAATGTATATAGGTTGACATAGACTTACGTTCTGCAGTATCCTATATATTTCTTGATGAAGTCTAGTGATAGTTCTCCTTGCTTTGGATCAACTGATATTTGAGCAGCATTTGCATGGACACCAATGATGTGTTTGGCGAGAGTCTGAAAGAAAAATGAATCAGAAGAGCAAACTAAAATTACTACATATTATTACTAAATTTAAAGCGCATTTGCTTATTCTTTAAAGATTGATCCTAAAACATGAACATATGAGAATTCAAATAATTGCTTTACCATATCTCGTTCTCTGTCATGTTCATCTTTGACAATAAATATCATATCAAAACGGGACAAAATTGTCGGCAAGAAGTCTATATTCTCTTCACCCTGAAACAAATAAAAAAATACATAAACACCAAACATCCCCTTAAAAACAGATAGTGATAGTTCGTTCAGAAAATACACATCCAGATAGGCATGAAATTTCTAATAGCTGGAGGCCTCTGTGTGAATTGACATACAATAACATAACTTGTACCGGGGCCTACAAGAGGATCTCGAATTCCTCTCGCATTGACATCTTCACTAACTAAAATTATAAAAGAGATTGTGATCCTCATTTTAATCCTGCATAATATGGTAGATTCTCTACATATTGGCATGCAAATTAGAATGATATTACATCCTCATCCACTATTAGCAAATGGATGCAAACATTGAAGTACCTTAGTGTCGTCCCATCTTCCAAAGATACTGTTGGCAGCTGCTAGGACTGAACATCTGGAATTGAGAGTTGTGGTGATTCCAGCTTTGGCGATAGAGATAGTCTGTTGCTCCATGGCTTCGTGGATAGCTACTCTGTCGTCTTCCCTCATCTTGTCGAACTCATCAATGCACACAACTCCACCATCTGCCAAGACCATCGCACCTCCCTCCATCACGAAATTACGCTGGAAAAAGGCAGAATGAATTAACCTATTTCTTTAAAGGCTTAATCACAATGGCTATCAACATCAACATAGAATAGGATGACAAAATTTTGTCAAAAAGTATTCTGAAAAATCATTCATATTGCAGTTGTTTATATGTAAAATGATAAAATAAATATATTTTTGCTCCACAAACACACAACAAACGGTTTGTTGCATCTCCAATGTGTCTTTATTTTGGTACATTACTTACGGATGAAGGATCCCTCATGACTGAAGCAGTCAAGCCTGCTGCAGAGCTACCTTTTCCTGATGTATACACTGAAATAGGAGCTACTTTCTCAACAAACTTCAGCATTTGGGATTTGGCAGTTCCTGGGTCACCAAGCAGGAGAATGTTTATGTCCCCTCTTCTGGTCAGTCCATCTGGTAACCGCTTTCTGGAGCCTACAGCAAAATATAAAAGTCAGTGACAGCACACATATTTTACATAATTTATGACTGTCTAACTAATAAGATCGGGACAGCATATGCTAACAAACTATAGATTTCAGTTGCTTTATCTGGAAAGAGTAAATATCTTTACCTCCAAAAAGTAAGCAAGTCACAGCTTTCTTGATGTCTTCTGAGCCATATATGAAAGGAGCTATACTGCTGGACAATTTCTCATAACAATCAGGCATAGCAGCTAGTCTTCTGAAGGCATTTTCCTCATCTGTGGTTACATGTTGACTTCCAAAGAAACCAAGACCCTCCATGTCCACATGGATGCCTACGACACGGATATATCCTGCTCTTACACCTGTTTGGGCTTTTTCACGACCTTCACGCTATAACAAAAAAAGTACGACCTGTAGTACTTTGGAAAAATGGAATAAACATTGAAGAATCTTATCATGTTTGTTTTACTGAATCAGCAATTGTATTATGGTAAAAGATAAAAACAATATCCAAGTAACATACCCTTGAAGGTCTACCAATCTTTTTGATGCAGTAGATGCCAAGTATATATGCCCTATTTCCAGGGACGATCCTGTCGCACAGATATCTGTCAGCATATAAAGTTATGTGCCTAGGGATTTCACCTTGTGGAATACTATCTGGTAATTCTTGTAATTTTAGTACTTGAAAATCTACACATTGGCATTTGTCTGGCATGATGAAATATGGATCATCTGGACATTTGGGTCGCCCAGCTTGTTCCCTAAAGCAAAGTTTATAAATTATCATTATTTAAGTCACAGTTGAGCTTCAGCACAACAATAATAAAACTTACGTTGGACATTTTCTAGGTAGGATATATCCTTCCAAACCTGGCTTCACAGGAAGATTAGGGATAACATTGAGACAAGATCTGCATTGTACAGAGATCTTTGTTGCTTTCGCTTTGATTCCAGAAGCACTTATTATTAGTCCAGGGATTTTTACCAGTCTGGAGACCACTTCTGACTAAAATAGTTACAAAAAAAAATTGATAAAACTAAACATATCCTCAAAATAATAGAACAATCATTGTTTTTTGTTGTGATTCTGACAAACATACTGACTCTATTAGATACAGTACACCAGGGGTCGGCAACCTTTTTTGGACGGCAGGCCATTTTTGAAATAATTTTTTTTTATGGGCCATACATTCAAATGTACCATAAATAGTTCTTTAATATCATAAACGATTATAAATAATATTTAAAATAAATATAGAAAACAAATTTTTATGTGACCTGCTATGTCAATGAATAAAAATTTTACAATTTTTAAAAGGGAAAAAACTAAAAAAACAATTTCAATTACATTATGTATAAATATGTAAGTATTGAATATTAAGGAAAACAGTTTGTCTTGCATTTTATTGGTTTTTTAAAATTCAATGCACTTTTTGTTCTTGAATATTGTTTGATAATAATTCATTTAAGTCTGGTTGTGTTTGGCATACTGAGAACCCCAACAAGCCTTGTAAACTTTCATCCATCAACTTTGCTTTATAATTTGAAATTTTGAGTTTATGAAATACATTCTTGAAAATGATCACATAAATAGGTGCTCACGCTTTAGGTTTGTTGATTTTTACTTAAAATTATACATGATTTTTTAAAATCAAATCAAATACAGGGTGGTCCACTCACTAGGGGCCACCCTGTATATTTTGCCTTATCAGTATCTATTTTATGGCAAAATGTGACAATACTTCATGTGGTCAAATGTAGAATCCAAAACCCCTAGAACAAGTGATTTGAAGTAGCACCGTAGACAGTAGTTTCGTTTTCATCCTGTATAAGCAGTATATTTTTTATGTAGGGGGGTCCCTAAAGAAAATTGAGGGGAGCCCCCGAAGACGTTGGGGCACGCCACTGAAGCTCTGTAAATTATAAGCCACAGGCATCAGATTATTTTAACAAGTGAAACCACATACTTATGGGGAACCTATACTTTGCAGTGGCTTCATTCTTTCACTAATTAGCTGCGGTTTACTCTATATTGAAACTTAACTAAATGCACATTAAAGTAGTACCTTCATGTCTCGCAGACTGGAAGCGTTAGCATCTGAAGACAACATAATCTGAATCTCCTCAACTTTTTCTTCTCCTTCAGGACGAGGTGCTGTAATTTCATCTGCTACCTCTGTGGCCGCCTCCTCGAATATAGCCAGATGCTCTGATGGTTGCTTGTACAGCTTATCAGCCAGGTTTTCATCAAAGCTACCCACATCTTCGATATTTACTTCTAAGTAATACTGGCGCAAATTGTAGTTCCGCTTCAGTGTATCTCTGGAATTTTAGCAATGTGAGTACTTATCAAATAATAAGAAGCTATAAATACCTGTATTTGTAGTTGAAGTTATCCGTGTGGTACTGCCTCAGGAACTCCTTGAACTTCTTTTTAACTGCATGTAAATTAACCTGAGTGTCGGACTGCTGTTCATCAACGCTAAAGTTGTCGCTAAAGAACACTCCCGCATCATCAAAACCTTCCATAATTAAAATTTAGCAGTTGTATCAGTAAAGACACAATTTGAAATTGATTTTCTTAACAGAAGGGAAACAATCACAGGGAAATATTTTTGGCGGGAAAAAAGACAACTTGGTTTGACAGTATTTTGACAACTAACTAACCACTAACTAACCTCTTTCTGCGGCAGATGACAGCTATCGAGAGTGTTCAGTTCAACAGGCAATGCCAGCTAGGGATGGGCAAAAATCACGCAAAAATAACAGATTTTTCAAATAACCGGTTATAGTATATCGAATAACCGGTTATAAACAGGTTATGTTTTACCGGCGGTTAAACCGAATGATCGGTTTTCAGCGAAAAACCGAATGTGGGTTATTTTCATATTATATACTTTCTGAACTCCACTAGCTTCTAGCTTCAATGGAATGTGGAATTGTATTTTACCGTAAGTCCTTTCCTATGCCTATTGTTTTGACGTTTTATTTACCGTTATGGTTCTATAATAATATGGTGGGCTTTTTTGGTTCAACAGATTACCGGCCGTTATGTGCCGCTCTAAAACCATCACAGTACAGTTCGTGGCATGTGCACCAGTTATATGGTGTTCTGATATTCTGACAGTGCGCATGCCCCACGCATTTATCGCGGAAAAGCGCTTTTTTGTCTTTCATTCACTCTAAAGAAATGTTTCACATATTTTACGCTATTTCAACTCTCCTTCCTTGAAAATGGGTTTATGGCATACATTATGTCATTATTATGTCTGCTAAACTCAACGTCTATTCTATGATGCAAAACATAACCGGTTATTGGTGTAACCTGTTATTTGGTCCACGTTAACCGCAATAGGGTATATACCATGATACTACGACACTGACAGATATGATCACTTGGCGGACAGATTTCGGACCGGTCTGCGCATGACGTCACCGTGTGACAAAAGTGTACAGGCACATGGCGCCAAAGCATTGATTTTTGAAAGTTTTATTTCGTTTCCTGTTATATCTGTATTAGATATTTAATATTCATACAAAATGAAAATAGCTCATGCACAGTATAATATAAGCGATACATATTGCTCTGTATCTGAATAAAAAATTGGTGAAATAATTGTACAGAGAATTGATATTAATCGACGCCTGACCCGTTTGCAGTAGTTCCGAGCGTTCTGAATTTCAGATACAAAAATTTGAAGATTCAAATTTTTGTAACACAGATATGTACTCAAAAAAAATTTACATTGTGGGAAAAGAACAGAGCCAGAGCGGTCTGGACGTATTTTTCTGAAATCTCATATAAGAGGTTGATTGGAGTGCCTAGTGAAACCATCTTTTTGTGGGAAAATTTCTCGGCTAGGGAGTGGAATTTTTATATACTCCATTCAGGAGCCTTTGATTACCGTTCTTATTTTTTATATATAGATTATGATGTTGCGTCACCAGCTCTTCAAGCCATTTTGCATATGTATTTACTGTATAATTCTCTTAATAAAAGGTAGACAAGAAATAAATAACATGATTTTGTCATTAGAGGTTTTTAAAAATCATGAACAAGCATAATGGCACTATGTTTACAACAATACAATATCTTTCTGGGCATTGTATTTAGCTAGTACAGGTGAATTCTCGTATACTAAAGATTCCTAGTAATAACAGGTTTTTCCTCAATTTTTTTCAAAACGTTTTCACACGATGTATCTGTTTAATAATATATTTGAATGTAAAAGTTTGATCCACTTGTAGTGATGGTTTCTGATGGCCTGGGTATAGGGCACATTATTTTTTGCTCTCTTGTGTTGTAGTTAGGTATTGATTCTGGATATATAAGTCTATGGGGAAATATATTTTGGACAGACAATAAGAACTGAAAAAGGGGTGAATAAGAGCATAGAGAACTAGCCTTTCTCTATATGAACTGAAAATGAAATATCAACATACGTTCTGCAACCTGTAAATCTCCAACCATCTTTTAGCACATTTTTATTTTATGTAGCTTTTTTTTATTCCAAATAGGAAAGGCGCTATAGAAAAGCTGGATACACCGTCGCAGGACACTGATTACTTATCACTTTATACTATTTTACAATGTTAGTGAAATTCAGTTTTCTAATATTCGAGGTCTCTCTAATTCCCCTATCAAGAATTCGTATTCTGAAATACATTTTGCATCTAGAAAACAAGCTCATCTGTGCTTCATCAGTCACATACACAGTCTCTGATAATTTGTTTAAATTCGCAAGATAGTTTTTTTTTCAATTTTCAAAGCGTTTCCATTATAGTTGGAAAATATATGGCCAAGCTCATTATATTTTGCCAAGAACTCATCTGTATGTTTTTGTAGTCCACCTTCTGTTAAATGGTTGACCCAACTGAGAGAAGTATCTGTGCAATCTGGGATATAACCCAGTTTCTCCTTATTTTTCAACTTAAATGCAATGAAACCTGCCAAATTTTCCAAACCATCCCAAGTAGGGTAGTGTGACGAATGGTTTTTACTTTTTTATTATTACATCCCACAACCACACAATAAACCATTGTTCAAATATGTGTTAAACTCCAGAATCGCAAATAATTAATGTTTCATCAAATTTTACTACGGTAAACGAGTAGACTCAAGAAAATAAACTGGAAATGTTCGGCTATAACCTGTAACTAAACGAGTAAACAAACCCCGTTTGTCACACGCTGACGTCACAGGTGGAAGCGAGACGGAAGACATCGTGCGCGTGAGCATACCTTCTAAAGTCGTAGTATCATGGGTATATACCAATGAAGTGTCAATACATATGGAATGGCCACTTCCCATTTAAACAATGTACCACTTTTGCGGACGACATAAGAAAGATAGGTCGGTGAGAGAGATAGAGCTCAACAGGGAAAAAACACGCATAAGAAACAGAGGTCAGTAAGAGAGATAAAGCTCGTCAGGGAAAAAGCACAGCCACCTACCTCCTAACCAGCTGGCGCATCGGCAAATCCTCTGCTGTTTTTCCTGACTAGCGCTATCTCATTCTATATGTATTGACACTTCATTGGTATATACCATGGCCGACTTTACTCACTAGGCCGGAGCATGAAATATGGCAACACTGAATCAGCGGGCCGAGTTTTTATTTGTTGTTATGTCATGTGTATTCTTCCAGAGCAGAAAATATGGTTGGAAGGTGATTATTAATGTGTTTCTAATTATTTACCTGCACAAACGAAACTATAAAGATAACAAGATGCCTGCAAAGTGTGTAGTACCAGGTTGCAGCCCAATAGAGGACTACCAAACCATGGTCCAACATAACCTTATTCCAGAGTAAAAAGAACGTTGCAAGGTGATTTTTAATGTGTTTCTACTTATTTACCAGCACAAATTGAAACTATAAAGATAACAAGATGCCTGCAAAGTGTGTAGTACCAGGTTGCACTAGCAATTGTGCGTCCAATAAGGGACATAAACAGAAGTGGGTGAAAGGTATTCCTCGGAAGGGCTGGTTATATTTATAAGGATAAAGACAATAATTTACAAACATTTCAAAGGATAAGACCTATTTTAAAGCAAAATGTGGTACCTATAATGTTTTCTGGACCTCCCAAATATCACAGAAAAATACAGTTAATAGAACTCATCTGGGCATGCATCTGGGGCATACCTACGAAAAGATTTGATAGTTAAAGGGAATCAAGACCAGCAAGAATGGCTTCACAGTGACCTAATAGTAAATTTTTCTAGCTCAAGTGACAATGTACAACGTAAATTGAGTGTTCATTTAAGTGGAAGTGGAAGTGGCTGCAGGAAACAGGTTGCGTTTATTTTTATTTTGTAGTGTCTGACTGTGATGAACCAGACATCAAATGTAAGTGGTATTAGTAGTAGTAGTTCTAAAAAGTATTTTTCTTAATTTATTAACCCAGATGAACTCTAATACATATATTATTCTGAAACTATAGGCCAACTATTTGACAGCTAAGCCACGTTGCCACATCTAAGGCTCCGGCCTAGTGTAGAGTCGGCCATGTATATACCCATTGGGTATATATCGAGTCTAATACTCAGGGTACCCAAATTTCAATGTACCGGGTATTTGTGCATCACTGGTTTCAGGCTCTTTTTGTAAAAAAAACAGCCGGTTAACCGATAACCGGTTATTTTTTAATTACCGCCCATCCCTATTAGGAGCTGTCAAAGACGGGGTTGGAGGTGCGTTCACAATTGTTCACGACGTCGACCACCTACCGGATAATAGCTGTAGCACTGGCCATCTTGAACTTTTTCTAAAACAGTTATAGTTCCATCTATTGTACGCTACGTGAACATTCCTTAGACAGATAAGTACGGCACTACAGGGAAACTTTCATTAGGGACTAAATAGAGTGCGGTAAAGAGGTAACGTAAGACGTAAGGTAATAAGGGATTAAATAGAGTGCGGTAAGGTAAGAGGTAACGTAAGACGTAAAGTAATAAACCTGTGGAATCAGATGAGAGTGTTGCGTTACCTCTTACGTTACGACTATAAACACTCTCATTTGATTCCACAGGTTTATTTTCTTACGTCTTACGTTACCTCTTACCTTACCGCACTCTAATTTATACTTAAACCTGTGGAATCAGATGAGAGTGTTGCGTTACCTCTTACGTTACGACTATAAACACTCTCATCTGATTCCACAGGTTTATTTTCTTACGTCTTACGTTACCTCTTACCTTACCGCACTCTATTTCATACGTTAGTTACCTACTCTTTGCTTCAGTCCCGACCACTGACAATATATCCCGACCAGGTCCCGACAAAGGCGTACGCAAACACACCGAACGGGCTACGACAATGTAATGGCAATGAATTTTTTACTTCACGAAAGCAAGAGCCATATTTTTATACTTCATTTTCTGGAGCTGATGCCGCTGATGGCAATATCTTGAAAAGTTCGTGTTTCAAATATTTGCATAATACGCAAAAAGTACAAAAGCAGCCCATATGACAATCCACGTTCCATCTAAACAGTGGATGGCCAAATGAAATAAGATATGGGATCAAAAGGAAGATAGAAATAAACAACAGACTTTCATTCGTATTTATAATTTATCCATAAATAAACATACAATAATTTGCCCGAGAAAAAATCTATAAAGATTTTCTCCGAGGCATTCGAAACATACGATTATCAAACCGTCCATTGGTCGTGTCCAGGACAATATTACGGAAAATCCTACTCATATGATTAAAAATCAGTACTATCAACAGAAAACGATCAAATTTATCGATTTAAGCTCATACGTCATTCTTGTGGAAGCAATACGTATCAATATATGACTAGCAGGCCCAAAGATCAATGACATCGGGGAAAACAAAGCTTTCATTAAACTTAACAGGGTGCTTTTGGAGGTTTCCCAGGTCACTGAACCTATAAGCCCTCAAAGAAATCTTACGAAAACAGGTATAAACACTTTATATATCTCCGTCTCTTTAGAATACAGCTTTTATGACATTTATTATACGACGTGGGCATACGAGGATGAATTTAATATGAACCGGTATTTGCGATGAAAGAATGAAGACCTTTTTATTACTATAAAATATAAATTTCAAAAAGCGGTAAGGATTATACTAGATTCACCCTAATATACAAAGACAATTAACTTCATAAGAAAGTGGAATCAGTCATTAGTTTGGACGAAGCAGAGACTGAGAAACTACTTTTTAAACTCTGACTGAGGTATTATAGTAACATGTAGATATAACATTATTAGATCAGTCAAAAAGTAATGCATGTTATATTTTTTCTCGTCTAAATTATCGAGGAATTCAAAATTATGTGATTAATTTGAAAACAAGATCATTGCCGGTTAAACTGTCAGTTTTTAATATAATCACCGTCCATTTCCACAGTATTGGTCCATCTTTCAACAATGGTATGGATTCCTTAGTATTAAAAAGATTGGTCACTAGCTTTTATATGCTAGCTTCAGCGCATCGATGTTTTACTTCTGTTTTTATAGTTAAGCAGCCGTGAAGGCAAAGCCTAAATACCAGAGTACCGCAACAGCGGCTATTAAGAGATCAGTTAGGGAAACTTTGTTGATGCTATCTTTAAATAGCTCTGGATAGCTCAGATTAAGAGCAGTCTCCGTTTAGTTACTGGAAAAAAAAGAGAATGATCACCTACAGGCCAACAATGAGAAGGTGGCTGGAGGTGGCGCAAGTATTTTCTGGTTCTGAATAGGTATGAGGTCAAACCTAAGAGCCTGAATGAATGGCTTAGCAGAACCTGATTGTTCATTAGAACCAGATGCTCACTTCTTTGACAGAGTACAGTAGTGCTTTGAAGCATTAAATACTACCTCCTCATCTTCAAAGTGAATCATCTAAACATATTTATAATAGTCAAATTGTCAGGCCTATACAGGGAACGAGTCAAGACATTCTATCCAATTTTGAAAATCTTTTCATGGCTTTCACCACTGAGCATTATTTTTTGGAGCCATCAATAAATTCTGCCCAATACGTGACAACCCTCAAAAAATTCAAAGTAACAGCTTCCGCCAGCTTGACCATCGGAAGTTATAGACGTTATTTTAGTCTGCCATATGGTTGAGCTATTAAAAGAAGCCAATTTTGTCATTTAAATAGTAAAGTCAAAAATTCTAAAATCATTATTCGAATTTCCGTATCCTGGGTAGTTTGAGGGTGCTGATTACAAATCCGGTCGATGTTTTAAGTTTTATTCACGACAACGAAGGTTAAAAATTTCCGACACCCTTGATTTTCAGTTTCACCCCACAAAAAGTCTAAAATGTTTATTTGACTTTCTATCAATATGGATTCCCGTATCCTGGATAATTTGAGGGTGCTTATTACAAATCTGCTCGATATTTCAGGTTTCAATCACGCACAACGAAGATAAAAAATTTCCGACAGCATTGATTTTCAATTTCACCTCAAAAAGTATAAAATCTTTATTCGCCTTTCTATCTATATAAAATCACGTACTCTGGATAAATTGAGGGTAGTGATTACAAATCTTGCCGATGTTTCAAGTTTGTTCCTCGCAGAATAATGATAAAAAATTTCAGACATATTTAATCTAGGTAGGTATATTAAAAAGTGACAGATTAACAATCAGTTTTATTTTCAATTTCATAATAATAATTAAATTTCCGAAAACTAACACACACTACTTTTTGACAAATCTAGTTTGAGTATTTTCTAGTTTCTGTTTTTAACAAACCAAAAACAATACTCATATAAAGTTTCAAACTATAACCAATTGATTAATTGATATTCCAAAGTGTTTCTGTTAGGCTTGTTTACGTTTGGTCGATGTATTTCCCATGATCAAGGAAAATACAATTTGAGATCATATTCTTTACGTTCATTTTATATGTCCGAAAAATCGGTGAGTCTTTTTGTATTGACTGATATTTGTTTTCCACTATAGGCATGAACAATTCAAGTCAGTGTCTGTATAATGATATTATAACCCATGCCTGAGTACACTTTCGACATGAAGCTATACGAAGTAACGTGATCCATGAAGTATATTTACAATATGACAGTAGAAGGTATACATCTAAGGAAAATATTGTGCATCTTGTATATGTAGAAGAAATTCGTAGAGGCATAGTACAATCATTGTTAATGTATATATAAGAACAGTTTGCACTCAAATAATATTAAAACTCCTATATATGAGTTTAATGTCACATAACTTGCGGTTGACTATGTCGTTAATACCTTAATCAATGACTATGTTAAGTAGTAGCCTATATCTGAATATTGGTTTCAGTTGACAAGTTAAATGATCGATATATCGGTTGTATTTTTTTTTAATTAATTAAAAACAATAAAACACTCTCTTCGACTTCGACGACTGAAAGAACATTAAAGTTGTAATTAAATTTATTTTGACAATTTAGTCTTTTGTACAACCTAAGGCAAGTAGCTGTAGTAAAACAATAATATTATTACCTATGTATTTACAGCACTGCAAATTTATTACAAATTGATATGCTTGCTTTACTTTATGTCGTATTGACATAATAATATATAATTTTATCCGATTATCTAGTGATGTGGAAAATATTCGATATACTTTATACAGGGTGGGTCATAGGAATCAAGTGTTTTTGAAATAAACATAAAATTATTAGTTTTTACTCTAAAAAAAATTATTGGTAGTAGAACATAGCTGATAATAATCCATTTTGAAATATCTAAGTGCAAACATTACATCTGGCATATGATGCAGCCGTTCACGAAAATTGCACTCCACTGTTTCCAGAGTATCTCTGTTGATTTTTGAGAGATTCCATGGCGTATCGCTTCCTTCTCTGCATCTAACGTACGGGGCTTGGCCCTTTAAACACGTGACGTGAGTTACCCCCATAGAAAAAAATCACAGATTGATAAGTCGGGAGACCGAGGAGGTCAAGAAATGCCACCAAACTTCGAAACTGAACGATTTGGAAACAGGTGGCTTAGAACAGCCATGGATGCTCTGGCGGTGTGCCGTGGCCCCATCTTATTTGCTGGAACCACAAATCTTTGATATCCACACCTCTTCTTTGCAATTCAGGTATGGAAAATGTATTCACCCTATGAATGCAACGTTGAGATGTTACTGTAGCGGTAACCCCATTTTCTCCAAAAAAATATGGGCCAACGATGGCACGCCATATGCCACGCGTTGTTCTAGCGTCTACCGCTCCATGATGACAAGTGGCAAGTAAGAAAGTGAAATGGTTTGAGTCAAGGAATGGATTGTAATAAACCGCGCGCTCCTCCCTTTTCTAATATATGAATACTACTCAAACCAAAAACACTTGGTTTTTGTGCCCCACCCTGTATTTTAAAAAGGCACGTAAACGTAACTTAAGTGATTTCCTTAATTACACATAATTATGCATTGTATTTTTTGTCAGTACTACACGATTAAAAATTGTATTCCGTTATCAAGGATAATTACATCACTATAATTTATGACCTTTGAACTAGATAGATATGTGTTCCACTTTCTCTGCTTTCACAGTGGAACATTAGTAAGATATTGCTCTCAGGAATATCGTGATTGTCACATTTCTCAAGGACTCAGATCACATCAAACTGAAAACTAATTTCTGTATAGGCTACAACAGTCATTTTGCAAATAATCAGTAATAAAGTGACTAACTTGATTTTTGAACAATTGTTTTTTGTCATATTTAACCAGTGGCCGATTTTTAAACTTTTCTATTAGTTGTTAGAGAATTCCTTTACCTTAAAAAAATGAAGACGATTTTTTTAAAAATCTTAGATAAATCAATAAACAAAAACAAGAGAAGTCCGTTTTTAAAACCGTCTTTCAAAAGAAATTTTTTTATATCAGTATTAGTTGTACCAGATTTTTTTTGAAGGCAAAGCAATTATCTAGGTATTAAAAGTCACACCACTGGTCTGAGAAAATGTAGACTCAACTCAAAAAATCTTGCGTGACTTGTTTTCCAGATAAGTGAGGTTGTAGAAGTCAAAATACTTCTATGTTGAAGGTATAGTCAATTAACATAAATAAATATATGAAAATAAAGTCAACAACTGCACTATTAACAGGGGAAGAGAAGAAAAACATGTACCATCGATCAACATCCAGTTTGGACAAACTTATTCTGGAATTTATTTACTTAACGCACCGCAAAGCGTCTACAATTGTACACCTATCTACACCCTACACATATATAAAATGAAATTGTGCTTAGTATCCGTCAATAGCAGAATTCGTTAGACTTTTTAGGCTCGTCTACTATCAAAAATTCGGCAGTTTTAATGTTAGGATATTTGAAAAGATGGAATGTGACCGATCCTTACCTGCAGAAATGTTGACATTTGCTGCCTATTGTTCTTTTACTAAGTATCTTACTATTTTGAATGTAAACTGTATTGTGTCATTCTAGGTTTAGTTTTTTCATTTGCACTATACAGAAATTGGAAATAAACGAATAATAACTACTTTTAAGGACATCGTCTGAAGAACAAAATATTTATATTTATTGTCAAGTAAAGCAGAAATTGAAATAGTAAGTCATTCAATTAAACCACTTTTCGGCTCAACATATACACTGGATAGTGTAAGATGAAAACAATTAGAATACAGTTTAACGCCTCAGGAATTATAGAACTATAGAACAACAAACAAATAATACAATTTTACAATTATGCGCTTAGTAGCCATTAAAATTGAATTACCAACTGTTTATTAAGGTTCCGGCTACATCTGTAGTCTTTGTTTGACCAAGAAATAATTTGGAATAAGTAACAGCGATTGGCATTAGACAGTCCTGGAAAAACTTTGGTTAAAGTAAATTGATAACATTCTTCAACGATGCACATCCAACCACACTAAGCCACAGTCTACTGAGGAATTAAAAATGCAATCACTATTAAAAATTATGTAGGCAGATTCCTTTATTTTTTGTACATACTTTGATGAAGGCTACATATGCATCCGAAATGTCAAAAACGTGTTTATCATTCGACGTATGTAAAGAAATAGTAAATTATGATGAAGATGGGTTCCTAAATTTGATTAAAAAATGGAATTTTGGAAATTGAACATAAATGCCCCGGTTTCTAGGCCTACACATTAGTCATCACAGTGTTCGGTAAGAAAAATTTTGACGAAAAGCCTCGCTATTAAAAATGCAAGCAAAGCTTTTCCAATCCAACTGTATACAGAATATTCTGAAAGACTTCAAGAAGTCATTATCATCATTCATCATAGTCACAATGTCTTAACAGACATGTTGTGAACTCGTAAAATGCATTAAGTCGGAGCTAGAGTATTGCCGACACGAATATTATCAGTAGTTTTGAGAACTGTAGCTCGCCATCGTTCGCGATTTACTGTCAGTTCAGTGGCGCTCTTGATACTCATATCCAGCAACTGTTTCGTCGTATCCACCCAGCCTTCAAGAAGTGGTATCTATTATAAGATGGTAATGAAGGATTTGGAGATTTCCAAGAGTGGAGAAAAATATGGGTATTTTTCTGATGGATTATAATCGGTTCTATAAAAAACAATTTGATGCTATAAAAAAAATATTTTAAAGTCCAATGGATACTCGTCAGCAATGACAATACAGATCTTTTATGGGTTAACCGAAATATCATATTTTTTATTATTCCAACCTCGTCAGGTTAAACATACTTTTATATAAGGCACATATTAGACCAATTCCAATAAATGTATCTAACACATAGGTCAACAGTAAGGTGATTTCTATTTTTAATGGATTTTGGAACATTCTATTTGTAATAATATACTGAGAATTGTGCACCCTGTTCATGGTTATATGATATCTATCTTGGATAGTAGTGAATGCCGTCTAACGAATTCTACATTATGTAGATATAAAAAATTGTACACTTAAAAACTACGTCTTCCCATTCACTTGAACCTAAGTGATATGTGTAACTTTTCAACAAAGTTACTCTCAAATACCATTTCGATATAAAATAAAATTCAAGTAGGTATATAAACACCAGCTACTTAAACTTGGTCCGCTTTTCCTATTGACTCGATTCTCTCATAATTTCCAGCATATCAAATTAAAAAATCTGACCAAGTGTCAGTTACTGATGATGAAGTTTAGTATACAGACTTCTTCATATAGTTACACATTGATTAATGTCCGATCTCAACCTGCTAGAAAAAATAAATTAAAAATTGGCATTGATACTGTTTTCAGGATAAACTGCAATGGGAATTTAATTCCAACAATATATTATATTTAAGCAGGAAGACAGTTTTTAATACCATGTTTGACTGATGTTTTTTCTAATTTTTCTCGGCAAATGCAAGGTTTTGGAATTTGTGCCATACACAGGGTGTTTTGTGAACATGTGACAAAAAATTTCAAGAATGGTTCCTTAGACTATTTTAAGAATATTTTGTTCTTTGATGATTTTTGAAAAAACAGCTTCATTTTAAAGATACAGGGTGAAATAAATTTGCGAGTACTATTTACGATATTTATGCAAATTTTCAAAAATCATCAAAGATCAAAATATTCTTAAAATAGTTCAAATAATCACCCTTTAAATTTTGTCGCAAGTTTACCAAACAGCCTTTATAATTTCAGACGAGTTTTAGATGCGTCGGTAGTTTTTTTTATGAAAGACTTTTTCATGTTTTTTGAAAATTCTTGGAAGCTCGATTTAAAATACTTTCTAAACACTATCAATCTATATTTACCACTCTACATGAGTTCACACTCATGTAAGTAGCCTGTATACTGAATTTTATTTTAGTTTCTTCCCAATTTCTTTGTTCCAAATTACTTTTAGCCTAATAATTTTTCATACAAATGATTCATTCAGCCTTAAATATACAATATGTTTCTGGTATCTAAATGGACAATATTTTATGAATAAAACTGTCACATTACACACCAGAAATCAATTTTTGGTGATAGTCAAGTGTCTACGCATAGGTGTGGATATGAAATAGAATCTATAAAAACAACAACAAAATCCCTCAGACCAAACTCGTCTAGCTAAAATTCTAAAAGTCAACAAAAAATGAAATCTGCCAGGTTTCAGAAGCGGAAACAATAGTGAGAAAGCTAAAACTATTGTAGGATTCAGTCTTAAATGATATATTTCTTATCATTAAAGCTGACTGCATAAATCAAGCAAAAAGCACCATTTGAATCGCATTAAAATTAAAACTCATTTCAGCTTTCTGCAAAATTGGAAATGCTTCATACCTGGTTGATGTCTATAAGGAAACATCTCGAAATGTTCCGATGTGCAAAAGATCCAAACAAAAAAAAATGTAAGTGAATATACAGAGATAGTAGGCATATTCAACACAAAGAACGTAACACAGAGATAACAAATCGATTAAGAGAAATCGCTGGGAATTATTTTCAAGTTCGGCAGGTAGCCGCTAGAAGGCGTAAATGTTACGATAGATCGGAAAAACGGATTTTTCTCAAAAAATATGCAGATAGGATTATTATAAATTTTACCATCATGTCGACTGGACGATTTTTTTTGTTACTCGTTTTTTGTTCTATCTTGTAAAATGTAATGGTAGGGGAACGTCAATTTTTTTATTTAATGAAACAAACTAGGACTCGTTTGAAAGAGCTGTTCTTACCAAATAATCTGCTACATAAAAATTATCCAAGTTGTTGACCTAGTATATATATTTGACATCAAAACAGTTATTACGCATCATTACGAAAATTTTAAATGGTATGCTATATTTCTATCAGAAATAGATAAAGGACAAAGATCTTAAAAAGTCAGCGCAAGATTAAACTTTCTAGCTGTTTTCAAATCGGCGGTATCAATAAAGCAAGTATTATGCTGTGAGTTTAAGAAACAATAAATTGCTACCCTTTAGGGATTAGCCTCTGTCGCAACGTTTTACTAATAGTAGTAATACCAATAAGTGAATACAATTTTCTTAATTATGGAATGTTTAAAACAACGATAAACTACAGCATAAAAATGATTATTATTTTCATTATTATTAATCGTCAAATTAAGTTAGTCACAAAGTGCTATATAAACTCGAAAAGCAAGATAATAAGAAAAAATCTATGTGAATAGATCGTAAACATTAGGACAAACAACAAAGATAAGAAACAAAAAATACATAGGCCTCTAGATTCTAAGAGCAAAAAACGATTCGAAAAAAAAGATCGAAAATTGTCCAGTCTACATGATGGTAGAATTTATAATATACCTTCGTTTGCATATTTTTGAGAAAACGCCGTTTTTCTGATTTATCGTAAAAGTTATATTCTCTAGCGGTTACTGGCGAAACTTGAAAATAATTTCCAGCGATTTCTCTTGGCCGATTCAGCTAATAATATTTTCTGCTCGAAGTTATATGATTAACGGTTACCGAGATATTGCCAACGTCCATTTTTAGTAGACCACCCTGTAAATGTAATACCTGTAACACAACTTCAACAAATTTTAGAATGCGGTATACAATCACAATTTTAAGTTTTTTCTTTCTGATGGAGAACATTGCCGCTATAACGTTTAAACGTAGACATACATATTATAAATAAAAAAAGTAACTTACCTATATGCTCTGTATAGTCACTTCACTGGCAAACAAAAAAAACTTAATACAATTATAAAATTACCTAAGTAAATACATAATTATTTACGTCAGTTCCTTGGATATATCAGCAAAAGTATTGCCGATGTGGTTAATACTTCAACCTTCATTTTTGATTACACTCTTGTGACGTGGATTTATAGACAGTCTCATTGAGATAAGTCGTCAAATCATTGCATTTTTCTCAACTAGCTGAAGCCATTCAAATATTCGCAACTTGTCTTGTTTTTCTGGCCCTCAGATAACTTTTAAAGAAGAATCTTCTAGACAATACTTCGTTTTCTTTAGATGATAATACATATGCAAGTCAAATAAACTGGTTTGTTTTGAAATAAAATTAGCTTCGTGTGGATATCTACAGAAAGCCAGAAAATCAGAACAGTTCCAACACACCATTCGGCTTGGCTTGAATGCAAATATTACGTTGCTACTGATGCTTTTACTCAGATGATACATTTCCAGGTTGATACTTTACGAGTTCAACGTTTAATGAGGTACATCGAAATCGATTTTCCTTCGTTTACATTTCTACCAAGAATGGATACATAAAGTATGGTTTAGGCCAATCATAAAACCAAAAATAAAGTCATGTTTACAGTAACACTGTAAGTAAACCCACCCAATTTCGACTAATTTCATACAGCCTGTTTTGTGAGAAAGTGCCAATATTTTAAAGGGGTGTTTAATATGTCTAATATGTCTTTGTATGTTCCCAAATGTCTCCCAATTATTTCAGAACTTAGAGATGTTTTTTTTAATATTCCAGTTGAAATAATGCGATATTAACCTGTTTAAATAAACATTATATGTACACCATCTAAAACAGGTATTTTGTTGAATAAAATGATACGCCATCTTATGTTTTGAATTAATGTTTTTCATTAAATCCAGATATTCAGAGGAAATAAATAATTCTCATTTTTTTAAAAAGATGAACCACTTAAAAATTGTACTAGAAATCCAGAAATACAATTTATACTACATATTGTCTTCTTACTAAATTTAAAAGTGCAATCAAAACGTTTTGCATATCATCTAAATTCCATATAAGCTCCATTGAATTTTCTAGTACGTTCTTTAAGCACAGACCATTGATTTCCAATATTAAATTACACTTACAATCAGCTCACAGTGTTAACTGTAACAACTATTGGTATGATTGGCCTGAATATTCATATTGACTTCATTTCCCTAACCAAATATTAATTTCAGTCCCATATCAATGCAGTTGATACTGCTTAACAATTCTTAATGCTAAAATGTCTCAGTCCATTAGACTTCGTGGTTTGTTAATAAAACAAACAACTACATTAGAAGTTTTATTGATGACAATGGCAGACATTTATCCAGCAATTGATCATTACTTGATCAAAAAATGCTTTTGTATACACCTTTTTTTTAAATATCTTCCTTAGGAATATTGGTGCTGCCAGGATTTGGTAAACGCAAACTAAATCTGTACAAGCTGTGGCTTCATAGAGTGTAATTTGGAAATAACCATTACTCTGTAAATTATTAGAAACCTGAAATGGGGTACAACAAAATCTCGTAGTGCTACAAAACATGGAATTTCTAACAAGTCGATAATGGCTTTATTTATGCATTTGAGTTCGCTAGGTAAGATTTAGACCTCTATTAACAACACTGATATGTATCTCTTTACTGTAGTTACTACGTATCAATTGAGGAAGGTTCATTATATCACGCACGCTATATCCTTGCGATCAACTATATAAAAGTCATTTGTATTTAATCAATATGTATACGGATGCAGTCAAAACATCCTACAAGGGTGAATAAACATTTGTGCTCAAAAAGCCTTTACTGACGATATGGAAAAAAATCCCTATAAAGTTGTACAAATTGAATGTTTAAAAATCAATACTTTTGAAGTTGCAAGGTTGAAAATCGATGCAATAAAATTAGTTTTGCAAGGTCAAATATGTGATTATGTATTAGTATTATAATGAACGGAAACGTCGTGAAGAAGAGTAGATTAAATTACTGACCGAAATCCACGAAAAACCTCCATAATTTATAGTCGCTTAAATGAGTACGAAATTCAACCAAAGAAATAGGTTTGATCACATTTCCCAAATATTAAAGTCTAGCATCCTCAAGAGGAGGATTTTTTGCAGTCTAAAACCTCATCATCTTCAGCGCAAAAGGTTGCCATTTTTGTATTCAGTCGACGCCCTGTAACTCAGTCGCGCGACCACACTGCTCCTCGAGCAGCCCGCAGCCTTGTTACGTATTTTGCAGACGAAAAGCAACAGGTGAAAAACGCCCGCAATATTTGCTGTCAAACATAAATTCGTATTACGCAACGACGTCATAGTGACGGACAACAACATATAACCTACAATTTTGACTGTCCTGTTGCTGTCATGTTGCTATTGCTCGGCATCTGCGCAGCGACCACAGTCGCAAATCTTTACATAATAAGGTTGCGCGGCACAGTAGCTTGCGTCGGAAAGTTCCCCATATGAATGCATACAGAGCGATGTGTTGCGACCACGGTCGTCGCTGCCGGGTCGCTACCGCCAGGTCGCGGCTTCCGAGATCGGATTACTATATTTTGTGTGGAAACCAACCAAAAGTTTTTTATTTGTGATATCTAAATCTAAACTTTTTGTAAAAACAGTCAGAATAGCAGTTCGTTCATAAAATTCCAATTGTAACAAGATACGTTGCATCAAATGTCTACGGATGTGACTTTTTTGTTTATAGCTTTTCTACCTCAGCTATGTCAAAGTGGATTTATGTTCGCGGCAAAAGTAGATGCAATGGTTGCATTCAGCAGAAAGATCGGGAGCGGCTACTAGCCACTACATTTGAGGTTATTAAAAATAAAAAGATATGTCAAATTGTATCAAAGTTTTGGATTGTGTAAGGTAGTGTGGACTTTTTCTTTTAAATATGACAACATAACCTATAACACAAGTGTCATAACATGTGACACTCACAAGGTCAAAAGTAGCTTATTCCGCTCCGTTCCAAGTGAGCATATACCCTGTTACCCGATACTTTAAACTGTCAGCCGCGTCATGACGCATCAATCTTAAGCTTTGAAGGAATGCAGGGCTGTATTGAGTGGAAGCATTACAAACAACAAGTAATTGACACTTGGTGACGTTTTCATCTATGCTCTGAGGTCTATGCTTATTTTACATTTTCTCGGAAAATCCAGCGTGGCTTTCAGTATATCAGTATGGCTGGTCTAAATGATGATGATTAGGTACACTTTAAATGAGGTAAGAATGAAGATAAAAGCATTTTTAGCTTAAGCTTCAGTTAAACTACCTTATTATATTAATCTTACTCCATGTACTTACTTTATACCTTTCTCCAATTGTACCTTGTACGTTTCAACCAACAAATATCCCACTAGTGATGCAAGCTATCCATTGAGTCGTCCTTATTGCTAAATATAGGAGTATTGTGATAGTCTCTAACAATATACAAATCAATAAAATAATCTATTTCTTTTAACTAACCATTTTTGCTGTGAATTTCTGGATATTGAAGCAATTTCTTGTTTACAACAATAGTCATTACTTTTTGGCAAATATTCAATAAGAATATTACTAATACGGTCCTGATCGCAGGATTGCCAATCAACACCACTAGTAAAAAATTAAATTTGAGATACACTTCTTGGTCAGCTGATACCTATCAAATAGACGTCAAGCCAGTTTAAAGTATCAGGTAACAGAGTATACTTTTCTATCGCTACAAAAAGTGGCGACCGCTGGAGCGGTAGCTGCTAGGTAGCGAACGCGTTCAGCAAAAAATTTGGTAGCTGCTCCGCAACTGTTGCATCTGCTGAATGCACCAAATGTATCTGACGATTGAACATCCTGTCACAACGAAAGGGTTGCTTGAAACCCACCATTATTTCGACCAATTTGACCGGCACCCTTGTTGTCCCATTATTTTAGGTGTGAACCCTGTGGTACAATAAATGAGCAGCTTGAGGTTCATCAAACTTGAATTGAAACAAGCTACTATTTTCTTCTCCATCACCTTACCAAATCCTGGCTCTTTTGTCATCACCAACCGAATCCGAAATCATACTTCGGACAATAGTCAGAACGTTATTCTACCTGGAAGTCAGAGAAACCCAGTGATACTAAGTTTCTATTTTACTACCTTTTTTCAACTTACATAAAAACGAACAATTCACCCAGACATTGAAAAACATTTAAGTATTAACCATTATTAGGAAACCGACTCGACTACTACTCGCCCGTCCCGCAGAAGAGAGGGGGGCACAGCCCCCCGTTTCGCATCGCTGGATCGTACATTGAAAGGCTGATATATATGGTGGGGGAAAACAGCTTGCGCAATTGATTCTTTCATACAATGCATTTGATCATATTTTGTTCGATTTTTTTTTATATGGAACTCTTTTGACCCTACCAGTTTTCGTAGTTGTAAATTATGTAATTTATGCTTGAAAAAAGGGGTTTTCAATTCGGGATTCCAGAGATTTTTTGGTTCCGAAGATCCCGGGATTAATAAAACTCGTATTTTTTAGCTTTGCCCCGCAGCGGCTTAACTTAAAAAAACTCCTGTACATCTACATACGAGTATGGAAGCTGAATGAGCGGTTTTTCTCTTTAGTTTTTCTAAATTCACATTTTATTATTATCAAGCAAATCGCAGATGTTTAAAAATTATTTTAATTGCACATTTCATTGAAACAAACGGGATCCCAATCCCAAAAATTGGAAACCCTAATTTATAAAGATTTAATTCGTTTTTTTAATTCATTTACTTTGAATTTAAGTTTGTATTATTTGGTTTTTCATTCCATTTTTCACCACCATTCACAAAAAAGCATACATTTTTTATCACAATAACCGTTCTAGAGCAACATGCTAAAAAAGTTAACATTTCACAAAAAGTTGTTACCAAATGGAAAACTGATATTTGAAAACATCGTAAAAGATTCAAAACGTCTATTAATTTCAGCTCAAACACTTTGACTAGATGACAACAAAGTTGTTGTTGTATAGTTTTTGTTCGATAGCTCCGATCAAAAAAAAGGTGCACTTTTTTGAAGTTGCCAAAATAAAAAATCAAGGACAGTAAAGTTTAAAAAATATGAGGATCTCCGACAATTGGAAATTTCTGAATAAAGTGAATGGCCAAAGGTAGGCATACTAGAGATGTTGCGCTACTAAGAGATCGTTCAAATAAATAAAGTCGCATAATTCTGAAAATTTCTGTTTTTATACGAGTCTCATATTGAAATTTTGTCTGTTCCTGCAATATTATTAACGACTAAGATTAAAATTTGTCGTACATCGGCCAATCTTAAACAGAAGAAATGTTATTTCTGATAAGGTGTATTAAAGGAAGGCTGCCCTGCAGGCTATAACATGGACCTAAGGAGCTACGAGCTATAGCACCAAGAGATGGCTCTGCGCTATATTTGCAAAGAGTGTGAGATCATCTTAAATGATTTGCTTAGTCCAATCGGGGTCCTAGTTGTTCAAACGGATAAAAATAATGTGTTTGTGTTGGTGGTGGAGTTACATGTTACTTTTCGACAGCGTACTAAAATGCCATAACACGTTATTAGCCTCACCATCTGAGCAAACTGATTAACTATCGTAGTCAGTGAAGCTTAAGATTAAACTTACAAAAGGAAGCACCTTATTGACTCTAGCTACGCCATGGCAGCATTAAACCTTAAGGCTGTATGTCACGATTCAATGTCCATCCTAAATAATGAATAAGGATTTGATAAGAAATATGATGGCTGCATATTCGCTACTGCGCGTTTTTTGTAGCTATTTTTGACATGGAACACAAAATGTTTTGCACAAGACAGAAGTGTATAATTCTATGCTTCCAAATCGTCAACAGTACAGTTCCATTTTTGTGGAAAAACGAATGAGTGAGTGCTGTTTTGTTGGAAAACATTTGTTCTCGAACTCAACCGAATTAAACAGTACTCGAGACTGTGTGGTTCCAGCTCCTCATGTTTGGTGGCTCCCAGACAAAACTGTCTCTCAAAATAATCTGCCTGATAATAATCACAAAATAGGTTATAACCATAGAATTATCAGTGGAGTAACACTGCTTATGGCACACAACACTTAAATCTTCAGAGAACGAAAATTGACGTTATTTTTACTGGTCCAAAATGTAATAATTGTTGTCTAGCAAGTAGTTAGCAGAATCGCAATTAACGTTAACGAGAATAGTCGTTATTTTCGACGTTATGTTAAGTGGTCCAACGGCTCCTACAGAATGTTAAAACATAATGACAGCACAACGATGACTTTGACAGAAATGATAACTGACAAGACATATGACATGACTGTGCTATTAATGTGCATGCCCTTTCCCAACATCTGTAACAAAATATTTGATTGTTTCGTGGAAGGGGAATAAATAAATCATTCTCATTTTTACAGTAAGCTCTTGTCGAGTGTTTGTCCAATATTTAGAATGAAAATTATCCGCGACATACAGCGTTAGGTGACAACGGGCATATCCTTTTGATAACCTTACCAGGACCGATTTTGTTTCTATACATACAGTTACACAGTATGTCTACAATGTTATATATCCGGCATTTGCCTTTTAAACAGCTTTTTCCCAAGATACGATACCAGCGTTCCAACGGTACAATCCAACGTTCCAGATACGTTCCGAACATATACATATATATAAATACAACACATCATTTTTTCTCCTTTACGGTATATATACAGTAATAGTGACTAGTAGACGGTCCGCGTCGCCTGGACGCGAACGCTGGGGATGCAGGGGTGGCACGTTGGGGGAGGGGGGGAAGTGAATAGGACGCGGTAGTTGGAGGTGTGGGATCAGGAGAGGGAGAGGGGGTGAATACGGAAGTGTCACCTTCTACGCAGGAGGCGGACCACTTCATCGGATGTCCTTGATATTGTGCTTCGAACCGAATATCTTGAGCATCTGTTCTTCGTAGTCGGTTATGTTGCGTTTCATTATTTCCATACACGGGCCTAGCAGACGCTCGAATGCTTCTACGTCCAGGACTAGAAGAAAATATTGAGATTTTATTTACATTCCAAAGATTGCGATTTATTTTATTTATTGCTTCCGAATTAAAATATTCGATGCATCCGTGTATCGATATAATCGAATTAATCTGAGTATTTCGAGCTCAATACGAAAGCGAAATCGATTAATCCCTTCAATTCCGGAATAGTTCTACAAATACATGGCCGACTCTACTCACTAGGCCGGAGCATTGAAATATGGCAACACTGAATCGGGGACCGAGCTTTCATTTGTGGTTAAGTCATTAGTGTAATCTTCCAGAGCAAAAAAGGAGATTGAAGGTGATTTTCAATGTGTTTCTAATTATTTACCAGCACCAACGAAACTATAAAGATAAAAAGATGCCTGCAAAGTGTGCAGTACCAAGTTGCACTTGCAATTGTGCTTCCAATAAAGGACATACCAACCATAACATTCCAGAGTAAACAAGAAGAGTGGAAGGTGATTTTTAATGTGTTTCTAATTATTTACCTGCACAAACGAAACTATAAAGATAAAAGATGCCTGCAAAGTGTGTAGTACCAGGTTGCACTAGCAATTGTGCGTCCAATAAAGGACATAAACAGAACTGGGTGAACGATATTCCTCGTTTGGGCTGGTTATATTTATAAGAATAAAGACAATACTTTACAAACATTTCAAAGGATAAGACCTATTTTAAAGCACAATATGGTACCTACAATGTTTTCTGGACCTCCCAAATATCACAGAAAAATACAGTTAATAGAACTCATCTGGGCATGCATCTGCATGCATACCTACGAAAAGATTTGATAGTGAAAGGGAATCAAGACCAGCAATGGCTTCACAGTGACCTAATAGTGATTTTTTCTAGCTCAAGTGACAATTTACAAAGTAAATTAAGTGTTCATTTAAGTGGAAGTGGCAGCAGGAAACAGGTTGCGTTTATTTTTATTTTGTAGTGTTTGACTACAATGAACCAGACATCAGACGTAAGTGGTATTAGTAGTAGTAGTAGTTCTAAAAAGTATTTTTCTTAATTTATTAACCGAGATGAACTCTAATACATATAAAATGTAATAATTATTCTGAAACTATAGGCCCACTATTTGACAGCTAAGCCACGTTGCCACATCTAAGCCTACGGCCTAGTGTAGAGTCGGCCATGACAAATACGAAGCTGAATTCGGAAAAAAATAATTTACTCGCTCATCGAGTCAGCGTCTGATGTCGAATTCGATTTCGACATTGTGGGTTCGCATAAGGTTGTTGCCAAATGTGGTATCTAATGTGTTACTAATATTATGTTATTATTATAAACTAAAACCATAACCTTCTTTTATAGCAACAGTGTTTCCTAATGTGGTGTTATTTCAAATTACTGATGCTGACAAGTATTTCAATTAATGACTTTAGTTTTTTAAAACTCTCAAATTACAGATTTTCGTACAGGCGCAACCTCCAAAAAACATATTCATAATCGTCAAATAATTAAAAATAACTACAGCGGTTACTTTTCTGGTTCAGAACACTGCACTAACCCAGCATCGGTAACGTTTAGTTTTTACATAAGAACCATAAGCTTACTTACGAATCCTTGAGCCCGGAATATATCGTTTTAGTTTCTACTTTTATTTCTATTTGAAAAGAAAAACCGATAATAATTTGATGCAAAGAAAAACACATAATAATTTGATGCAAATTATAGGTTTTTCTTTTCAAATATAAATAAAAGTAGAAACTAAAACGATACATATTCCGAACTCAAGGGTTCATTAGTAAGCTTATGGTTCTTATGTAAACATTCTCTGCAAACCAAACATGATGAACCTGAGATTTTCCGATCTACCCTAATTGACCCAACCAAACTATCCATTCAAGTTCTTCACGCATACCTTCAATATAACCACTGTAGACGATGCGTGGTGCGGTATCATAATTTACGTTATTGCCCGCATTTACCAGCACCTGTGCATAAGGGCTAATCGAATACTGATAATGCGTAGCTGATTGTTGCGGCTCGATTGTCGCATGCACATACGAGTACATATAAATATTCATAGTCTATGATCACAGCCACGTGCCTGAACTCGTTAGTCTATTAATTTATTATAAGTTCCCGCTACTTGATGCTGAGCGCTAAGCTAAACATGATTTCAGATTACTTGTTTTCTAGCGACATATTAGTCTGCCAATATTTAAGTCACGTAAAACCGTTTTACAGACTTGCGTCTAGCCGTACCGAGATGGACATTGACAGTTCTGTGTGCCGTTTGCAGAATTCAAAAATGTGTATTGTTTCGGAAGAATTTCTCTGTTTTCGTGGTATTTTCATTTCTTGTATCCACCATCCAGATCCAGTAATGTATAATAAACTGTTTTTAAAAATGTTTTCTACTTTTATGCTATGTGTAGAATACTCTTAAAAGTCACTTATCCAAAATTTCTTTCTTACTGGCACTACTTTATCAGTATTGAACCCAGAAAAGTTAGCTAGTGAGGGTTGAAATTCATTTTGGGTATCATACTTTCTGTCGCATATGTTTCATTAAAATTGAGGATTTTTTTTGAGGGGGTCATTTTTTTCTACATTAGTATATCTAATATAAGGAAAGGTTGGTACAAAAGGTAATGAGGAGAGTTATTTCTTCAAAACTAGGTCCACCTTTCTTATAAATTATATATTAGGTTAGTATTATTAGAAACAGTTTGTAACTTCTTCACTAATAATGCTTTACAAATAATCTAATACACAGTGATAGGTATAATATGTACGACATTTGCTCTTGATACAATAATTCAAAAGTATCAAAGATTTTTTGATAAGAACATTATTGGGAAGAATCCTGGAGGGGAAAAAGTTTGACATGGAATTTTAGTTGTGTACTTAATGTAGCGATAGTTTGGCGATAGTGGGAGGTTTTAGGGGAAATACTGGATAACCAAGTAAATAATAAGTTTAAGGAAAACGCTATTGACGTTCTAACTGGTATTTATTGGAGCACTATACCTTTTTTGGACTTTCTTAGTATAATAATATTACCCATTGATCATTAGATGTCTCAAGCTTGAATTAAGTGATCACTCTTCATCTACCTACTCCATCCCTATCTGGGTTGTTCCTAAATTTACCATCAGTGTCTGTTTCTCTCAAATATCCTTACACATTATTCCGTTTTGAATACAATCTTGTATACGCAGGCGCCAAATATGCTGCGTTACAGTTGTTTGTAGTCCAGGTGTTAGTTATTTAGTGAGTCGCTTATACTACTCGTAAAGCGAGTGTGCAAGTTCTTTAATTGAGCCATATCTATACATAAGTGTATGTATATTATAATAAACCCCAACATACCTACCAATAACAAATTCCTTGAAAACAAATTACGATTTATTTACAGACTCCCAAAACCCTGTACTAAAAGTTTAATCAGCATATTATGCTGCTTAAACGTTAAACGAGAGCAATCAAGGTTGTAAAAACAGACATGAAACGATCAAATACGCCACGCCGGCTGTCGCTCCTTGTCAGTTCTGTTTTTCTCCGCTGCCAGGCCACAGCCAGGTAGCAGAGCTTGTGAAAAATGAAGCTCGGAGCGGTATCGTCCAATTGGACGAAATTGAATATACGGCTTACTGAAAGGGGGGTGGGTTGGCCCAGTGGTTAGCTCAGCTCAGCGAGAATCCCCCACCTGAGCATTCACTGTTGGCTTCTAATTAACAGTGCTGTTCCTAAGTGGCGCCGGGAAACAGTAACAAAGCCTACACAGAACACGAGGCTAATGACCAAAGTAGTCGATGCCGATGACACAGAAGTAAAAAAAAACGGCTTACTGAAGAGAGGTGAACGAAATCGCTCAGTATGTTCCTTTACCTAGTACGATACTATTATAGTAAAGCCTCGTTGTCACGACGATAGTTGTTGCGAACTATCACAAAAAATGTCACCGTATAGACAACGTGATAGTCGTAATCGCACTGCCGCGGGAGTGCTATCACACTATCTCGTTTGACGAGATAGTTCAGAGTACTCACACGATAGTTTTTGAACTATCGCGTCTACTGTCACCGTGCAAAACAGTGACAGCATGATAGTTTATTCGAAATATGTCCTTTATTTGGCGCCAATTTCTGGTGTTTAGCATAAAATATGTCTAAATGATTCGATGTTTTAAAGTTTTTGAGGTACATTAAAGATTTCTATGTTCATGGAAAATAATATATATATATAATATTAAATATTTCCTCATTCATACGTAAAAATTTGAAAAAACGTGTACTGCGAGTTCCCTTATCAGTGTTTCCGAAGCTTTCAGTGTATTTCGTCTTTGAATCCACTGTCTCACCCATATCTATCTACATTTTTTAGCTTTTCTACATTTGATCACAACCATTTCACCAAAGACAGTAGCCACCGCTGCAACCATGTTCAACATATTGCTATTCTTTACTAGTCTTGCTCTGTGAGTTGTGTTCGATGTATGCAACTATCGCAGTGTCCTTTCCACGTGTGGACCACAGAGTTAACATCTCTAGAGGGAGCCTAATTTGAATATTGGCCAGCCAACATCTATAGCGCTATTGCCACTCTTCTTAGTCCGCTTAAGGACCTTTCCGTTTCTTCAAAATCTGGCAGTTTCCGCAGTTTGAACACATGTTCCTCAAAGTATTTAACTGGGTATTTAACTATACATTTCAATATACTTGCAATGTAACTGATTTACGTGAAGATAATTTGTATTGATTTAACGAAATCTCAAAAATGGTAAATTTCATAGCGCGTGCATCTGTGTAGGTTTTCTCCGAATATAGTGATGAGAAACAAGTGGCTTGATGCATTACAGCTGAAAGGTGAAATTGGGGTGGTTGGGGGGTGGTGAAACTCAAAAATTTGTTGTATTCCTAAACGCTGGCCATTCACCTGTGAAATAAAGACCTAGCGTATGAGTAATACCTTCATGTTAACGATGTCGCTTCACTATACTACCTTGTTTGTTAGACGTTTTACTTTGAATCTTCCACTCTTTTTAATAACTATGCCTCCGATACTGGGGCTATGTCGTTGTAGTTTCAAAAAAATATAATAAAAGTAAACTGTTTAGTTTTCAATGACTTCCGTGTTGCTTACTATTTATTGTTTTTACCTATCGGCCTTATACAGTTTCTTTACCAGGTGATACACGCATTACATTCATGTCAATCAACATGAATGTTATACGTGTACATTTTCCAAATTCCATTTTTTAAGCTATTTGAAGACGTGAAATGCAAAAATGTATGCCGCATTTACTTACAGAAAATCTATCTCTGCGGATTTTATAGAACTGGATATTACCTAATGCAATTATTATATTTTATTGCTGAAGTAATAACACGATGCAGCCATTTCAAAAGGCTACCTTTCAAAACACTGTTGAAAAACACTTCATGGTAATAATAAATTACCAACTGTTACAATCAAATTGTAATAAGAGTAACTCTCTAAGTATAGCTAAATACTAATACAGCTTATTGTATCAGTTTATAACATCACAGTAATAATTGAATCTATTAATGAACATCCAATTTTAATATAAAGTCGTACGCTACTGGTAATGCCCTCAAGCTGTCAAAATTTCCGTTACATGTTGGCTGGTCAGCGATCTGTGTATTTTGTTGATTACATTCCCTCTAGAGATGTTAACTCTGTGGTGTGGACATTTGACTTTTATGACACGACTATCGCGCTGACTACCATGAGAGTACTTTCATGGTAGAGTAGAGTAGAGTCACTTATTGGTCATATTGTACATAAATAAATATTTATGACAAGTCAAACTACTGGACAGTAGAACGATTAAAGAAAAATGGTAAATAGGTACAAGTAAGATTAATATAAACAAACAATCGCTACATATAGAACGAGGACATAAGCATACACAAAGTATTAAAACTTAAAATTTAGAAATTCGACTGAGTCGTAAAAACAATGGTCGAGGAGGAAGTTCTTAATGTACTGTTTAAATGGGCCTATACCGTGACCTCAAATTGATCAATTTATTTACTGCGGTATTATTTTTGATGATACAAGGACCGTTTACTGTAAAAAGTCAGCAGAAAACATGATCCAAAATGAGAATAACACTAAAAAGAAAACTGTACTGTAATTTGAAATAGCCGATGATGACGTCACCTGTAGGGAACCAATGAGAAGCGTCCTTTCTGTAGGGAACCAATGAGAAGCATCCTTTCGTGGTCCGATGACTACGAGCGGATGCTCTTGTTTTGTACCATTGAGCTCTTATTGGTTCCCTACAGGTGACGTCACGACCTGGGCGGGAAGTGTATGGATTCAAAAAATTCAATATTTAGAGCAATTTTTTTCGGTTATAAATACGATAGAAAAATTTTGTAAAATTATTTATGGCATCTACGTGGTGTCAGGGTTCGTTTAAGCCAATAAAAAAAATGTGGTATAGGCCCATTTTATATAGTTTAGTTGTCTGATTGTTCTAGGAAGTGTGTTGTAGAGCTTTAAGTTTAATGAATTGCGTGCAGAGGCTGCTAATCTAAATCGTGGAGGTCTTATAGCAGATGCTCCTCTGGTTGGATATTTGTGTATATCTGAGTGGCAAGTATACGTATTGGAGTTTTCGTGAATATGTAGAAGCGTATAAAAAATAAAAACACAAGGCAACGGCAGCATTTTTAGCATTTTAAATAGAGGTCATCAAATTTAGCACCTGCCACGATCCTCACCGCCCGTTTCTGCAACTTGAATACTCGCGCTGCATGGCAAGATCCACCCCAGAGAATAACTCCATAGACCAAATGCGAATGAAAAAGTCCAAAATAAGCATTCAGCACTCCTTCCAAAGTTGAAATACGTTTTAGTTGACTAAGACGAAAATCGGCGTTGACAACTTACTGCACATGAATTTGACATGGGCCTCCCAATTGAGTGAGTTATCAATTTTCAGGCCAAGTAAGGATACTGTTTCATTTTGGTAGTAACCAGCACTGTGAAAACGAGGCTTAAGAGGCCGAAGTATTCGACAATAGAAAGAGGGTAGGTCACAGAGTTAACATCTCTAGAGGGAGCCTAATTTGAATATTGGCCAGCCAACATCTATAGCGCTATTGCCACTCTTCTTCGTCCGCTTCCAGTTTCTTCAAAATCTGGCAGTTTCCGCAGTTTGAACACAAAGTATTTAACTGGGTATTTAACTATACGTTCCAATATACTTGCAATGTAACTGATTGACGTGAAGATAATTTGTATTGATTTAATGAAATCTCAAAAATGGTAAATTTCGTAGCGGAATGTCGCAATAACTTCTAATATGTCATAAATCTAGCAACCTACAATCGGCGTGCCGTTAAGCTGTCATGTGGCTGTCATTGTAGTTGTGGTTATTGCGTGTGTCGAGATTTTTGTGATTTTAGTGTATATTTGACTGACTTTGTGACTATTTGTGGTGTGAATTAAATTATTTATGAACAATATTGTCATAATTGCATGATGAGACAACATAGAAAGTGCATAGTTTGCTGTAATAGCGACGAATCGGTGAACACTTCTTATCATAGGTGAGTATAGATCTTGTTTTAGTTTTCAGTAGCGAAAAATATGGGGATAACTGGGAACAACAATAACTTCACTCCAGTTTCAGGAACATTCTTACAAGTCATATCAGTAAAGCTCAGTACATAATCATAAGTCGTACCATGGAGTGTTTTCCACAAAATATTTCTATGGTATGTGCTTACCATAAGTATAACAATCTCTTTATAACCATTTTTCAATCCTAACAAAGTTAATTTTGAAAAAATATGTCACATTAATATTTTGTAATACAATATAATATCTAGAAAAAGTGACATGCAGGCGAGAATCTGGCCATAATTAACAAAAACAACAGCCACTAGTGACTTTAAGCACAGAAAGGTATTTGAGTATCATACATATTTATAGGTACGATTATTTTTTTGCGTTAGAAATGCGATCATATCTCAAATAATTTCCGTGTCATTCGTTGCTTGAAGTTTCCTATTTTCATCAGTTTTTATAACTAAGTTCCTGTACATCGGCAGTTTGCCACAGGAAAACCAAGAAATTAATTTTTCGTTATATCATTCCTGATAGATGTATAAGTAATACCTTCAGGTTAACGATGCCGCTTCATTATACAACCTTGTTTGCTAGATGTTTGACTTTGAATCTTCCACTCTTTTTAATAACGATGCCTCTGATACTGCGGCTATGTCGTTGTAGTTTCCAAAATATAATAAAAGTAAACTGTTTAGTTTTCAATGACTTCCATGTTGCTTGAATATTATTGTATCTGTTACCGCTGAACTAGTTTATTTATCAGTATTGTTGTCTGTTCTTTATTTAGCACATTACGGGTTAAGTATTTATATTATTGAGTTTTTTGTGAGGAATAGGTTATTACTGCATGTGAATAAATATATACATATCTGTATTCTATACTATTTATTGTTTTTACCTATCGCCTTTATACAGTTTCTTTAATAGGTGGTAAGTACATGCATTACATTCATGTCAATCAACATGAATTTTCCAAATTCCATTTTTTAAACTATTTGAGGACGTGAAATGCAAAAATGTATGCCACATTTACTTACAGAAAATCTGTCTATGAGAATTTTATAGAACTGAATATTACCTAATGCAATTATTATATTTTATTGCTGAAGTAAAAACACGATGCAGCCATTCCAAAACGTTACCTTTCAAAACACTGTTGAAAAACACTTCATGGTAATAATAAATTATCAACTGTTACAATGAAATTATAATAAGAGTAACTCTCTAAGTATAGCTAAATACTAATACAACTTATTGGTATCAGTTTGTAACATCACAGTAATAATTGAATCTATTAATGAACATCCAATATTAATATAAAATCGTACGCCACTGGTAATGCCCTTAAGCTGTCAAAATTTCCGTTACATGTTGGCTGGTCAGCGACCTGTGCATTTTGTTGTTTACATTCCCTCTAGAGATGTTAACTCTGTGGTGTGGACATTTGACTTTTATGACACGACTATCGAGCTGCCTATCATGAGAGTACTTTCACGATAGTAACTAACACTGTGAAAACGAGGCTTAAGAGTGCGAAGTATTCGACAATAGAAAGAGGGTAGGTACTCACATGCGCATCTGACTTCGCCGGTGGCGTAGGCGCTGGCCGCGCGCGGCCTATGCGTCACCAACGCCAGCTCGCCGAAGTAGCCGCCCTTTTCGATCCGGTTGATCTCCACCTCTTTGCCGCTGTCGTCCAGCACGCTGATCACCACGGCGCCGTCCTCCACGAAGTACATGCCGTCCGCCGCGTCCCCTTGCTTTATGATGCGGTCGCCGTCACTGAACGACCTAACGAACATATTCTCACAATGCAACGGGTCATAAAGCCAGATTAAGGGTATGTTTAGAGGAAAGGAAAACGTATTCAAATGCTGTATAGCATGTCTAGGCTAGAATTTCTAATCAGAGGTTAAGGCTAAGGCCAAGCTTGCGACCTGGTCGCGGCGACAGAAACGTTGCGACCCAGTCGCTGTGTTGTACATTCTTTACACATGGCCACGCTTATAAACCTGCGACAGCGTTTTTCAACTTCAACTCAAAACCAAACTATGGAAATAATGATCTGTTAGCAATCATTGTCTTGAGGTATTTAAGAAAAAACGAAGTGAAAAAATATAGTATCCACACGTCAGAGACACTTTTGTTGAGTCCTTAATTACCCCTGCATGTAGCGTAGCTTGGCAGTATGACAAGACATATGGTTTTTACATATCGTCGTTAATCTCACAAAGTGACGTATCTCAAAAAATCAATTTTTTAGTTAAGATCAAAAATAGACTCCATGTTAGATAATTTAGTGGACTGTAGTTTTTTTGTACGATGTGGTTTGCGGGTAAAACTGATTGCGGAGTTATGAAAAACTGTGTTGTCGCCTACCTTTATCTTGATCTTCTAGCCTATCTGGTCCAGCGGCGAAGGAGCGCTCCTGTAGCACGAGGGCACAGTAGAAAAATCAGCGGAAAACGAGGGTGTTCAGTTGCTAGCGTGTGACTGACTCACTTTTTCTTTTTACAAGCGTTTTTGCGCAGGTGCGGATGAGCAAGCGACAACGTACACCGCAATCAGAAAAATAAATATAGAAAACCACATATACACTTAACATACTACCCACCATTTTTGGTTAATGGAAAATAAGCAAAAATCAAACTATACTAGTTGCTTTGGCAAAAAAAATTAAAGTTTTCATTGAGGAAAAGAAAAACCCAAACTTAAGGGATACTTATATGCAAAGATAAATGCATTATTTACAAACAAAATGAATGAAAAAACTATTGCGCCGGTAAGGGGCAAAGTTTATTTACGGGGCGTCGATAGGTACCCTGACTTGTACGAATTTGCGCAACTCTAGACACACCGTCCTTGCCAGGAAAAAACTTATCGATTCGCGCCAATACCCATTTCATTGGGGGAACATTGTCCTGTTTCACAAGCACTAAAGTACCAATCTTAGGCTCAGCACCTGGAGTATACCATTTTGTTTTCTGATGAAGACCATGGAGGTACTCCTGATGCCATCGCATCCAAAAATCTCTATGTAACCGAAGGAGAAGTTGATATCTATCCAAGCGATTAATATTTAAATTAGTATGATCGGGGTCAGGCAAACAAGTTAATGGATTAAGCGTTAAGAAATGACCAGGGCTCAATGCCGTATAATCATTTGGATCTGAACTTAGGGCACATAATGGTCTAGAATTTAAGAGAGCTTCGATCTGAATTAAGACTGTGTTCAATTCCTCATATGTTAGAATTTGAGACCCAATAACTCTAGACAAATGTGTTTTCACTGATTTAATGCCGGCTTCGTATAGTCCTCCAAAGTTGGAAGCATAAGGAGGTTGAAATGACCATTCAATATTTTCTGTTTCAGCACAGTCCTTCATAATTTTTAATAAGTATTTATTTGCGCCAGAAAAGTTAGTGCCATTGTCGCTAATTATTTTTGAGCATCTTCCACGCCGAGCGATGAATCTGCGTAATGCACATAAAAAATTCTCGCTGGAGAGGTCTGAGACGAGTTCGATGTGTATGGCCTTAACCGCGCAACATACAAATACACAGATGTAGGCCTTAATAGATTTTGCGCCTCTGTGTTTCCCTAATGTAATATAATAGGGTCCACCTAGATCAATCCCTACGGTGGCAAATTGTTTTGATTGTGTTACTCTATCCGTGGGTAACTGTCCCATAGGTGGTTGAAATGGACGAGTAGGCCTCGTACGCCAACATGTAATACAGCGCGAAACTATTTTCTTAATTGCGCGGCGTGCAGACAAAACCCAATAATTCTGGGCAACCAGGTATTGCGTGGTCTGTAGACCAGGATGTAAGTGTTTGGTATGCGTATCAGAAATAATGAGATCTGTTAAATGCGAATTTTGCGGTAATAAAATAGGGAATCTCCTATCGTAACTGAGCAGTGAGTTGTGGAGTCTACCACCAACTCTGAGAATTTCATTTTCATCCAAGAAAGCTCCAAGCTTTCTTAAAGGTTTGCTAATTATTGCCCCAGTTTTTAAATTCTGAATGTCCATTGAAAAATGCATATTTTGAGTATACTTAATCAAAACATTCATTGCATTTTTTAAACATAAAGCGGTAAGTGAATTAGAAAGCTTCATATTGGTGTTTCTAGTATTGTGGATACATCTTTGAATATATGCAACAACTGCTTGCAATTTGCGTAATGACGAAAATTTTGGAAGAAGAGTATCAAGTGGGTTTGAATCGATATTAGAAATTAGAACAGTTTTTCGTTGCTCATTATCAACCGATTGGGGTTCAATCGGCGGTGAATGTATAGTAGGCCAAAGCGGATATGGTTTCAAAAGAAAAGAAGGACCTACCCACCATAACCGATGGTTTTTAAACTCTAGGGGTTGCAAGCCACGTGAAGCGCAATCAGCAATGTTATTTTCAGATGATACATGACACCACTGAGCATTAGGCATAATTTCTTGAATCACTGATATTCTATTACCTACAAATGGTTTCCATCTATGTGGCGAAGAATTAAGCCAATGTAATACGATTGTAGAATCTGAGAACGCGAAAATGTTTTTGAAAGAGATTTTACCATTATATGTGCTGATAACCAAACGTAAGATTTCAGACAACAGAACTGCTCCCAGTAATTCACACCTAGGGATTGAAATTTGCTTCAGAGGGTTGACTTTAGATTTAGCGCATAAAAGAAAGGTTTGTACATCAGACTGAGTAACCACTCGCATATAAACTACTGCGGAATGAGCGTCCACGCTGGCGTCAGAGAATCCTACCAAATCTATGTAGTCATATTTTTTAGGTAAAACTAAGCGGGGTATAGATATATCTGATATGCAAGGTAATTGCCTTTTATACTCTTGCCAAGTTTCTAATATATTAGAACTAGGAATATCATCCCAATCCAGTTTCGCTAACCATAAGTTCCGTATAAGAAGTTTGGCAACCAATGTAATAGGCGTAAGGTATCCTAAAGGATCATATATACGAGCAACTTCACTTAATAAATTTCTTTTGGTACATGGTACATTACGTGGGTTTACAGTGTAAAAGAAAACATCCGATGAGGGATTCCATCTAAGTCCTAAAACTTTAATGCTGGACACTGCTTCATTGTCAAAGCAAAATGAGGTATCTGATTGTGCTTCTAGCGGTAAGTTAGTTAAAAAGTCCTTGCTGTTACTAGCCCATTTATGCAATTTAAAGCAACCTTTATCTAGGCATTGTACCAGGTCCTGACGGAGTGCTAAAGCATCACTTAAGCTATCACAGCCTGTGCAAATATCATCAACGAATATGTCATTCAGCAATACCTTGGAAGCTAAGGGATGAGTTTCCCTTTCATATGTTGCCAAGTTTTGGATAGTTTTTAGGGCTAAATAGGGGGAACAACTAATGCCGAAAGTAACAGTGTTCAAAACATATTCATTGAGCTGAGAGTCTGGAGAAGATCTCCATAGAATTTTTTGAAAACGCCTTTGCGATGGATTAATTAGAATTTGTAAATACATTGATTTGATATCAGCAGTTATAGCAATTTGTGGCAATCTGAAGTTTAAAAGAATTTGACTAATATCTTTCTGAAGTTTAGGACCTGAGATAAGTGTGTCATTCAACGACAACTGATTTGAATCTTTGCAGCTGGCATCGAAAACAACTCTCAACTTAGTTGTGGTTGATTCCGGTTTCAATACATAGTGATGCGGTATAAAATATTCATGAAGCGGTGTTGAAGCGTTATAATTATGAGTATCAGATAGTGACATTTGTTTATTATCAATCATATCCTGCATAAATTTAGAATAAAGATCATACAGATTTCTGCTGCTTAGTAAACGTTTCTCTAAAGCAAAAAATCTTTGTTGCGCGATTCGTTTGCTGTCAGAGAAAATCGGCTCGTCACTGTCACGAAACAACAACGATACAACGAACCTACCTGAAGGTTCTCGATAGGTTGTGTTTTTATAACTGTGTTCAGCCTTCTGCTCATCAGGAGATAAATGTGAATGCTGCGGAACTGACTCGATTTCCCAGAAACGTTTCAAAGAATCGTTAAGCGATTTCAAAGTAAAAAAGGAATTCTTAGTTACGCATTTCTGAGCATCAACCTGGCCCATAAAAATGTAACCAAAAGATGTATTGATAGCCTTAGGCAAATCTCCTTTAAAAGAATCAATATGAGTCCCAGTAAGAATACTTTGGAAAAAATGTGCGTTCAATATCAATTCAACTGGTTTAGGCATGAAAAATTCTGGATCTCCCCATTCTAAATCCTTAATGTGAGACCAGTCTCGTATATCAATATTGGTAGTTGGCATATTACCACAAATTGTATCTAATACTATAGCTTCACAATTTAAGGCGGGGTGCGTTTTATTGAAAGGAGTAGCAGTAAAAGAAATTTCACCCAAATTATTAAACATTTCCATGCCACCTAAACCGCAAATAGTAACCGAACTTCTTTGTATTGGCAAGCCTAGTTTTTCTGCGCATTTTTTTGATATGTAACAGGATTCACTACCTGTATCCAACAATGCTCTGCATGGTTGTTTGTTACCCATAGTATCTGTAATGTTAATTTTTAGCGTAGATAATAATATTGTGGTAGTAGAGCTAAAATGGTTTACAGTCTTCGGTAAGACAGGAGCGGATTCAGGGCGTGTGGCGAGCGCACAATGAGTATTTGCGAGATTATTATCCATCAAATTTGGTGTGTTTTCAACTCGAACCGAAGTGCTTGTATCATTCACGGAAGTTTGAATATTGGCATCGTGATCAATATGAAGTAAGGAATGATGCTTGGAATTGCATATGCGACATGTATGCACAGATTTGCATTTACTGTTCGTATGACAGTTACTCAAACAATTGGTACACAAGCTGTGCTGTTTTACTAAGGCGAGTCTATCTTGCGGCGATTTATTTATTAAAAGCGGACACTTGTAAATTAAGTGATCAGAGTGTTTACACAACGAGCAAGATCGAGTTGGTATACAAGGGGGGTTAGAGCGGCTTAATAGTGAAGAACTAGTATGGCGGTTTGGATTAGGCGCGTTGGTCCTTGTATATCTCAGGCGTGAGCATGATGCTTCATTATGTGTAAGGTTGTCGTATGCGTTACACTGCCTTCTCAGAAATTCTGTAAGACAGTTGAATTGAGGTATTTCATTAGAAGTATTCTGCAATTCAAAGCGTGAAACTAGTGTGGAATCTAAACGTTTTAGTAACATGTTTGTTAGAATGAAGTCCCATTCTGCTACAGGAAAACCAAGATTTTTTAATGCAGCGATATTTTCCGTGAATGTGTCTAAAAGTTTATTGAGTAATGCGGGATTTTCGTTACTCATGCGTGGAGAACGTTCAATTTCGTTCCAATGCGACGTAGCTAGGAGCCGCTTATTGCTGTATTTTGATTTTAGGGACTGATACGCTACTAAATAGTTAGAGGCAGTTAATGGATAACACTGTAATAACCTTTTAGCTGAATCCTCAACAGAAGACATCAAATGCGAAAACTTCTCTATGTTCGAAAGCGACTGATTATTATGAATCAAGGCATCGAAAACGTCAATAAAAGATCTAAATGACTTGATGTCACCATTGAACCTGATGAGTTTCAATTCTGGCAATTTTACTTTAGGTTGAGTATCTGCGATAATATCAGATCCATTGTCCCTTTCTTTCTCAAAAAGATCATAGTAAATCGACTTGATCGTGTAATATTTGTGGTCAACCTCAGTACGTACATCATCTTCTACACGAAAATCATCGTCTTGATTCGGGTCTAATAGAGCGAGTACATTATTGTGGCGTTTGCTGAAATTGTCATATATTATATCTATAGCTTTATATCTTTGTTTAAGCTGAGAATGAAAAGCGGAATCAGTTTGAGCCTTTTTTGCAATTTCAAGACATTCCCAAATCTTGTTCATTTCCGACGTACGAAAATTCTTTTCTCTTTTTAGTTTCTCCGACATTTTCGTAGCTACTTATGAAACAGAACAATACCGAATCCTGACCTGGCAATCAAAACAGTCGTATCTATAGACGCACAAAAACTATGAAAAGCGAAAAACCTTGAAATATAACTATAATGCGTATGAACTGAACCAAAATGACTAAAATTAAATCCAGAAAAGGTTAATTGATGGCGAATGCGGCTGCGAAGGGCCAAAAATTTATGTTACATAATTTAGTGGACTGTAGTTTTTTTGTACGACGTGGTTTGCGGGTAAAACTGATTGCGGAGTTATGAAAAACTGTGTTGTCGCCTACCTTTATCTTGATCTTCTAGCCTATCTGGTCCAGCGGCGAAGGAGCGCTCCTGTAGCACGAGGGCACAGTAGAAAAATCAGCGGAAAACGAGGGTGTTCAGTTGCTAGCGTGTGACTGACTCACTTTTTCTTTTTACAAGCGTTTTTGCGCAGGTGCGGATGAGCAAGCGACAACGTACACCGCAATCAGAAAAATAAATATAGAAAACCACATATACACTTAACACTCCATATAGGATGAACATTCATCCCAGAATCCAACATAATTGAGAGTGGTCTAGTTTTCCAGATCTGGGAACAAGACATAACATCGTATCTCATAATGTGTAAGATTTTGTTCACACAAAGAGACGTAAGTCGAGATACGACGTTTTGTGAGAAGACATTCGAAACAATCGCGAATAGATGAGCGACGTTATCTCATTTCATGTCTGTTTGGACCTGCATATTTCTACTATGGACACATTGTGAACACTTGTTTCGGCAGCAGTTAATCGCTAGTGCTAGCGCGCATGGGTGACTTTTGTCACTTTGTAAATTTCGTTGCTTAAATAACCGTTTTGTCACCAGTGCGTGTGCGGCTATAGAAGCCTATTAGCCTTGTAATAGTTTCGTCATCGGCATGACACAAACATCATCATGGAGTAAAAAATAAAGAGACTACGATCAGGAAACTTAGCTCTGCAAACAAAAACTTGCAACCTGAACAGCATGCAGTTGAAGGTGCTGCACCGTTTCCTGCACCAGCAGGGAATATTTACACTGGCACTGTGATCTTTCTGTTCGAAAATGTATTTTCTGTATTTACCAGAATTACCAGAAGGTCAGTCCAAGCCCAGATTGTCTACGTACCAGAGGGTTTTTGAATCCAAGAAACGATCATTTCACGTTCCAAAAAAAGACCAGTGTTCTTTATGTGTAACGTTCAAAAACGGCATTCTGCACCAGTTAAACTTTCCCAAGAAAAGTACGATGACTTACAAGCCTTGTTTGTTGGAGATGAGCCGGCAATCAAACTTGAAGAGCGCAAGATTTTCTATCGTTTGTTACCACATTAGAAAAACGGTAGAATTTGGTTATACAGGGTATCCCACGACGATTAAGACAAGCAATATATCGGAACTGGACAGCAGCAGCGCATTATAGTTTTGGGGGTTTAAATTATAGCAAATATAGTATCTTTTCTTGTTATTGTGTCACCCAGTGAAGTATTTGTTTTTGATCACGTGACGTCCGATTTAAAATTTTTAATGGGACACCCTGTATATTTGCGACTTTTTGTGTTCCTCCCGATAAAACAATTCCAAAAAACTAGCACACTTAGGGTCTAAAGTGATTAATTGAAGAGCTATAGGTACTTACAGGATGGTACAACCACCATTTATTATAACATGTACCCCTACAGTTAATTATTTTGATAGTGTTTCATAATGGTAGGGGTACAGTCCTTTAGGTACCTGTAGCTCTTGAATTGATCACTTTAAACCCCAAGTGTGCAGTTTGTTGGAATTGTTTTATCGAGAGGGGCACAAAAAGTCACAAATATACAGGATGTCTCATTAAAATTTTTGAATCGGAAGTCACGTGACCAAAAACAAATATCTCATTGGGTTACACAATAATAAGAAAAGATACTTTTTTGCTCTAATTTACACCCCCAGAATTATAATTCGCTACTACTGCCCAGTTCCGATATATTGCTTGTCTTAATCGTCGTGGGACACCCTGTATGTTTATTACTTGGTTTCAATATTTATACATCAGGGTGTCCCACGACGATTAAGTAAGCAATAGATCGAAACTGGGCAGTAGTAGAGAATTATAATTTTGGAAGTGTAAATTTGAGCAAATGTATCATTTCTCATTATTACGTAACCGAATGAGGTATTTTTGTCTTTGGTCACGTCCGATTCAAAATTTGTAATGAGACACCCTATATATTAGCGACTTTCTGTGTTCCTCCCGATAAAACAATTACAACAAACTGGCACACTTGGGGCCTAAAGTGATTAAATCAAGAGCTACAGGTACTTTTAAAGGATTGTACCACTACGATTGGTTATAACATGTACATCTACAGTTAAATTATTTTGCTAGTGGTCGTTTCATTTTTTGCCTTAATGGTAGTGGTACAGTCCTTTAAGTACCTATAGCTCTTGACTTTAGACCCCAAGTGTGCTAGTTTGTTGAAATTGTTTTATCTGGAGGAACACAGAAAGTCACTAATTTACAGTGTCTCATTGAAAATTTTGAATCGGGCGTCACGTGACCAAAAACAAGTACCTAACTCATTGGGTAACGCAATAATAAGAAATAATACAACATTTGCTCTAATTTAAACCCCCAAAATTATAATTCTCTACTACCGATATATTGCTCATTTTTATCGTCATGGGACACCCTGTATAATGTTACTTTGTTTGTTGTTGTGTTGATTAAAATAAAACTAATAAAACTAAAGGAAATGGGTATAGTTTTGGCAGCATAATCACCATTTCCACTCAAATAAAAAAGACGTATAGTGGAAACTGATCCTATCTCACAAATGGTTGTAACTGATGTTTCTCAAAAAATCTCAAAAACGGCTATCCTCATTGCTTCGTAATTTCAAGCAGCTGGAAGTGAACATCTTTTCCAAAGCAATGTTTGTACGAAAAAAATATTATTTGTATCGTTAATACTTTTATACTGCAGTGAATAATGTAAAAATCTTTAACACGCTCTCCTGAAAAATGAGCATAAATGAGTTACGCCGGTTTGTGAGATTAACGACGATATGTACGTAGTTGGATTTTACTTAAAGCACTTATTTAAACATTTATATTTTCCGCATCTTCTGTGGGATAACTCAATGTGGCAATGTCGATTTCAATGAATTTTGCTGGGAGGTCAAAAAAATTAGCCTAGCAGCTTACTATTTTCCAACGACTTAATCGCGTTGCATCGTCAACTTTGACTTTTAAATTTTTGTGTTTCATATCTAAAAACTACAATCATAATATCCAACACGCCCGTACATATAGATGCAATCTGGCCAACACATCACTTTACACCGTGTCCCAGGACGAATCCCGAAAAAAGAAATCGCGTTTCAGACTGTGAAGCGATATCAAAAAGAATTATTCTGAAATTCCCATTTGTTATAGAGAAATCAAAGTTTGGTTGTAAAGATAACTGAAACGTATGTGGCCCACCTTATTTGACTGTCACCTTCAGGAACTCCTTGCAAAAACGGAGAAGGTCGGATTACGCTAGCGGGTATTTTGAATTTTTCGGTTGACCGTTTACAGCAAATATATGCTGTATTACTTTTACGGTACGAATATGATAAAGGGGCCCAAACATTAACCATTCCGCGATCTAATTAAGCGAATTTCAACTTTTTTACTACCAAGCATAAACGTATAATTTAATCATATTATATCATAAGTCGGTGCCAGAAATCATCCCTTGAAGGTTTCGGGATTCGTCCTGGGAAACGGTGTATAGAGACAGTATGTATTTAGATTTAAAATAAATATTATAGTCGCATCAAGAAATGGTTCGAAAATAAAATGTGTGAAGAAATATTTGCTTATCTTTTTTTTTTATCTGTATTAATGGGTTTTCCCCAGTCTGGTAGTATAGTACTGCTTACTTCTATCCAAAGTTTTCTGTTTATATCCCTATTCGTGTATTCTTTGAACTTTGTATTCCACAGCGTCGGCCGTGTTTGAATTTTATTTATAAATAATCCGGTCTAAAACATTTTCACTCCCTTTTTCACCCCGATCGTAAAGAGACTGAAAATGTAGTTTACGTGCTTTTTCCAACATCGGCAGCCGCGTTTGGAACGCAAATATGGCCACCTACATAAGAAACTATGGAGACTGTATTTGTCGCGGCGTTCCGAAAACGCTCATAGAGGCGTTTTCAAAATCAGTCGCTGTCGCTGATCGCTAGCATGACCTCCTACCTAACAATCAATGGAACACATCACTGCGACCAGGTCGTAACGTTTCTGTCGCCGCGACCAGGTCGCAAGCTTGGCCATAGCCTTAGGCTGGTCGAGACGTTTTCTACGATGTTTTGTTTGCGCAGATTCAAAACTGAATGAAAACGTTGCTAAAACATGGTCCTTCTATACCCTTTCCAGCTGTCCAAAAGGATCAAATTAAATTTCTAAAGCGTCAATGGACTAGTATCATGAATTTTTTTTGGTTGCATATGCTAGAGTACGTCATTTTTTTCTCCGATTTTTTTGGGCACAGGAAAGCCGTGAAAATAACGAAAATATTTGAATTCTCCTAGGGCAGTGACGTCACTGCCTTAAAGGCGAACAGCCAATCAAAAGACAGATATGTGTGCTGTGTTGCCGCATTCTGATGGCGCGCGAAATGCCGGAGCTGTACGCGGGCTGGCTCATCTATCTTGTCTTCTGTTCCCGTCTGCGAGTCGGAGCTGTTCTTGGCAACAATGCACTGCTGAAGATTCGCGCGGTTGGCACTGATTGGCTGAATTTGGATTCCTTTCTTTAAACTTTAGAATGGAATTACTAAAAAACAAAATGATGTAGAAAGTAACGAAATGCAACAGTACGTTTATTTTTGTATGCACTAAGCGGTTATAACAATTAAATCATTGTTCTTAACCTCCATTGTAAATTCAAACTGTCAGGTATAATTTATACCTGTCAGTTTGAATTTACATTTGACGCTTTAGAAATTTAATTTGATCCTTTTGAATATACTGTTGGAAATGGTATAGTATTTCACTTTACACAGTCTTGATGACATTGATCATGGAAGTACTACTCGAGTCAATTTTTGAATGTCTTGTACAGATAAAGAAACAAATGGAATGTTTTAAAAGCATCCGGCGTTCAAGATGGTCGACGAAGTGGTTCCTAAGATTACTGGGCGAATTACGTGATTAATCTAATGATTGGCATAACTATTTAATCTTTTTAGAAGTACTACAAATCAAAATACCAAGATGGCTTATGGATATGGGACTGTCTAGTCCCAGAATGACGAGATTTATTTTTGCTATTTCTTTTCGGTAAATACTCCATTAATAATTAATTTTCCTACAACTGCTTCTCTATCTGCGGTCATCAATCTCTTTGAATTCTTATAGCAAAGTCTAATATGCTTGCTTCTCTGTCTCTCTCTCTCTCTCTGTTCTCATTAAATTAGCGAACAAAATGCATCGAAAGACGGAACAAATGCTCAAATTTAAATGCATGAAGACACTGAAGCTTTTGTCACTCGTCACATCTTTAATAAAAAAGAAGGATACGATCATGAGAGAAGCTATAACTCCCTACAAAAGATTAACAGCAACATTACGGTTTCTCGCTACTGGAAGAAGTTATAAAGATCTAAAATAGTTAACGATAATTTCACTACCGGCTTTTCACGGCGGCTAAGCGCTTGACTGTTCAAGGCGAAACGACTCCAAACACACATTTTCAGCTTTGCGCTTGCATGATTCGAATTCAATCAATCATCAAGCGGCGTGTACAGTTAAAATGCTTGCGCAAATATTTTTGACAGACGCTACGGTCTGCTTGATCATGCATGCCTAGCAAGCTTGCAGTTGCGTGTGTAGCCGCCTTAAGCCTCGCAGAAGTCTCCTCATAGAAATTTTTTACTTTTTGAATCCTGACCGTCGGTACCAAATATTTAGTAAAACAATCTTGGGATACGGTCTATTATTATATTTCCAAAATATAAAATTTTTACGACGTTTCGACGCTTCTATTAGGCGTCATCTTGAGGTATTAAAACTAAAATAAAATATCAGAAATGTCAAACAGATACAAAATGACTAACATTCACAATTAATTTTTTTAAAAAACAAAATTACGATTTAAAACAAATAATTAAAATGCAACAGAAAACATACATTATACCACAACAGTCATATGTATTATGCCGGGTGGTGTTGGCAATTTGGTTTTCAGTGAGAGACTGGCGTGGTGGACAAAAATACCAAGCTGATAAAATACACGTTAAAAAATATATACAAGTACAAAACATCAGGAAACAATTAAATATCGAGGAAGGTAAATATTGATCAGATGGAAGAAAGTATAGGCTATGCTCCATTTATTAAATTTGCATATATGCATGAAAGATTGTTTGTATCTGTCCTGAAATTCATGCTGTTAGAACTTCTTTTTATATGTATCATCTTTAAGATGTTTCTTTTATACCAATCTTTCTCTTTGCATAAAGTTCTAACGTTGTTAAAATCGATGGTATGTTTATTTTCTATAGCATGTTTGCTGCTACTTATGTTTATATATGCGTTTATTTAAATATTGCTTAGTTTGTCCTACGTATAAGTTGGGGCAATCTTTACAAGGTATTTCATAAACCAAGTTGCTATGCATGTCCTTTTCTAATGCAGGTTGCAGGCTTGAAAATACTGCACGGGTTGTTGTCGTGGCAGTATGGGCAACATTTACGTTAAACTTATTGAAAATTTTATTAATGTTTTCGGAGAGTCCAGGTGTATTAGGCATTGAAAAATATTTCTTTTTATTATTATCATTATTTGAACGTTGCCGGCGGTTATAAAGTTGATGAACTCTCTTCTTGATAGTGGTGTTTGTGAAGTGCTGGGGGTAGTTGTTTTGGGATAGGATATTCCTTACCTTTTTGAGATTCTCAGGTCTGTTTTTGACGTCAGAAAGCAAAATGGCTCGATCGGTGAGACTATTTATTACACTGGTTTTATATGTCTTCGGTACGTTAGAATCGAAGTTTAGGTCTCTCCCTGACCATATTGACTTTGTAAACCAATTTGTTTCAATACAACCATCATTGTCATACTGAAGATGACGCCTAATAGAAGCGTCGAAACGTCGTAAAAATTTTATATTTTGGAAATATAATAATTGACCGTATCCCAAGATTGTTTTACTAAATATCCTCATAGAAACTCACTCACCTGGGCACCAGGGCGTCGGCCAAATTCATCCTTTCGTAGGGCTGCAGCGTCTTGAGCATGGGCACGCTCTCGATGAGCGTCTCGTACATCTTCCGCTTCTTGAAGGCCGACTTGAGCACGATCCGCCTGAAGGTCTGTCTGTCCATGGCCCACAGCGAGCCCTCCGAGGCGGCCTTGATGGTGGCGGCGCGCGGCATGTTGTACATCAGCGCCAGCTCGCCGAAGCTGCCGCTGTTCTCGTACGTGTGGATGTGCTTCGGCTGCTCCTCGGGAGATGGCGCCACCAGAGCGTGGAATATGCCGCTGCGGACGAAACCGAAACAGATATTATACCATACCCATTCACGTCTTACCCTTGGTATTACAATAACACCTAGCGGGTAACCTTAACTGGCTTCATATTTGTAAGTGTGGCGATTCTGTAACTTTCGCTATAGTAACGAAAGCAGACGAAAGCGAAGCTAATCATTTACGAAAACGATTTTTGACGGCATTCCATAACCAACGTTTAACGCTTCGTTACGCTTTCGGCATGGAGCTCGATGACTCACGAGCATTCACGAGTTGACTTAAATATCTCTGGATCAGACTGCGAAATCCAGCAATGCCGACCACTGCGAAGGATTAGTTTTTTCTCTTAGATTCATTGCTGGTAATTAACTATACAAATAAATTTAAGCGAATTGTCACTTTGACACACAGCAATAATAACGTCAAAACGGGATCCAAAATCTTCCGCTATCGCTTATAACGGTCGTCTGCGTTCGGTTGGCGATTCCAATTACCGATGAGGGCGCTGGCGTTTGTAAACAAATATGGAGGATAGCAGGTATCCTGCACGCTGTGACACGCTTTTGGAGGAAATGCGTGGCAATGAATGCTTTTATCATAGTCTTTTTTGGAGTGGCAACCATAAACACTACAGTTTGTATTAAACTTGCTAGCCTTTCTTGATTTGAAGCCTGATGTAGTTGCCATATTCTTGACAATAGCGTATGAAGAAGGTCCGAAGAAATATTCTAACACACTATATACCAATTAACAAAGCACAAACTCGAAAACACGACTGAATGAAGAAACATAAACGACATATCAACGGTTAATGGCATGTTAATTGTGTGCCGTCCGAAATTCGAGTACCTGCTTTGTCAGTGTAGATTTTTGCCGCTAGAGGTCTCATCGATTTTTGGAATTGCCAATATCCGAGTCGGAACGAAGACATTTATGGAATACCGAAATGAGCGAAAGCGTTGGAAGAATGTCGCTATCGCTTCGCTTAGAGTTACAGAATCGCCACACAGATCATAGTTCTATAGCGCGCGTAAAATTAGTTGCCTAGGTATATGGTACAATAACAATGGAAACACATTGTCATGGATTTTCTAGTGACCACTATCCTGAAAGTAGTGTCCGACCAAATCTTCGACTTCGGCCATATTCGTCCAAAAAATGCACCTTCGACTAATCGACTAAGCCGATGATTCGAAACTGAAAGAAGTATTAAGAACCTTTGCTACTCAAGAATGCCGACATTTATGAATATTGGGCGGCAAAGTCTCAGTCTCCACCTGACTAAACCTTCGGCTGAAGGTTATTGTAACAGCCGAACTTCAAAATCGGCTTCGGTCAAAAACTGACCGTCGCCGTCGGTCGGACACTACACCTGAAAGGTATAATCTTGGACGCTTCTTTATATTCTTGATTTTTTTGAAAAAAATTAAACGTTTTTTTCTAGCTTTAGTTGCTCTTTTCCTGTAATATAGTTCCCAGAAATGCAAATTCACCAAGTACGCACTTAGATGAGTGACCTCTCAGGAACACCTTTGGCTAAAGTGTATTCAAATCCGCCGTGCAGTGGCTGTAAACAATAATACGCGCTCGGCGGCTGGCCTGTGGATGTCGGCCGTCAGAGCCGTATTCAAAATAACAGTCATAAAGTCCATAGTATCGGATGTGGAGTAGCATTTATGAATCATATTTTTCCATTACAGCTGTGTTGATATATTTTAGATTTTATATATTATTCTTACCTTAGGAACCTTCATTTTGGGGTTAAAGTTGAGAAGGCGTCAATACTTCAGTCAACTATATCCTCCCTATCGATGAGAATACTTTTCCTTCCTCGTTTCCCAAATACGAAGTTGAGCTTCTTTAATAGCTTATAAAACGTAGTCCGCTTAAAATTGGGCAAGTCATTATCGTCATTCACCTCTTTCAGGGCTTTGTCAATAGTCGGAAGTTCATTTCGGAAAAAGAACTGATGCACCTTTCTCCTAATTGCACTTTTATCGCGATGGCCCACAAGGTCAATGCAACGTTTGCGATTCTGATTAGTTACAAGGTGCAGCAAAAAAGTGTCTGGTTTATAGATACTCCATTTGCAGATACCTATTTTGAGTGCAACCTCTTCCACAATATCGTCAGCAGCAGTTGTTAATGATTTTTTCTAGTTCCCGTATTTATATACGTTTAATATTACCTACTTAAGCCTCACGTCAAAATGGCTCTTTTTTGACCTCTTCCTTGGTGGACTTAAATCCTGTGTTGTAGCCACATCCATGGATTCATCTGCAGTGTCTGTACTACTAGACACCCTTCAATATCTCCTTCAAGTTATCGGGGAATAACACAAACACCACTAATAGCTATTAAAACAACAGTACAACACAGATAGCACTAAAATTCACACAACAACAAGGCAGGTATGCGATGATAAAAGCACGATGTACGCTATCATTAACACGACGCGTCGTATACAATGATAAACACACAGAGCAACTGAATAAAATACAACTCTGTACTCTGTTCAACGTCCCAGACGGGCGGCAGAGCGGCAAGCCTCCAAGGTGTTTATTGCCTTTCGCCCAATCGTAATGAATGCCGCCTTACTTGGGCGGCATGCGTGGTATCCTGTTTGTTTACAATCTTCTGCACCTTGGATTTGAATACGGTATAGTGTTCGATTTTTCTTTAGCGTTATATTCCCACAATCCACCAGATGGCGCAACAATAATACAATGCCATCCGTTACTATTGGGAGCTATCTATGGTTATTAGTACCGCCCTAGTAGGCCCTCAGACTGACAAAAAAATGTGTTCGATGCCCTCAGACTCCGCAAAAATATTGCTCAATATTCAATGTCGAAGATAAACATATGACACAAATATTAACAAATAAATAAACTACTACCATTTAACACCTCAAAAGTATATTCTGTATTTTTTCAGCATTTCTTTATCATGTTATTTACAACTTTATCTACACAGATAATGTCATTCGTAGTTGAAAATCGGGTACATGTTTAAGTAGTTGCTCAAATATTTAAATGAAGCAGGAACTTCAACGTTAAAGTATGACATAAGGAAAAGCATAGTCCAGTGAATATTCCTGATATACATACAATACATACATAAGCGCGTAAATATTTGAGGTTATACTGTGAAATTAGTCTTCAAATAATTTCCTCATGTTCTCGGATTTTCGGTGCCCAAAAAATCGCTGAAAAGTATGAGAAGGTTCTTTTGCCATACTCTATATGCAATCACGAAAATCCATGATACTTAGCCATTCGCGGCTTCTTTGGAGACAAGATATATTGCTTTGTGGCCCTTTGGCGTCCTATTCAAATATTTTTTACTTTTTATAAAGAAAGACATACGAGGGGTAATTTAGTGGTTTTTAAGATCCATTTAGATGGGATCTTACGATTTATCGAAATGACCCGGTAGTTTGGTTGGTTTCAATTATGGCTCGAAAGACTCTACTATAAATGCGTCGACTATATCGAGCCATGTGCGGAGGGGCTAACTGTTCCATTTTGCTTCGTTGGCCTATCCTTCTCTAACGACAGTACACTAATATCGTGCATGGAACCAGGCAAGCCACTATCATCCCAGGGGACGGTACATCGGCGACAGCTACATGCCTCACAGATCAAGGTAAATATCAAAACAATTGTCGAGTGAGGGGATTCGTGAATAAAGTACAGTTCAACGCACAGAAAACTCAGGCAACGACACTTACACAGAAGTCTCACGTTGGCTTCCCAACGGGATCACCCAACAGTCGAGTCACCTTCCGTCAAGCTTTTGGGGATCAACATCAATAATAACATGTCCTGACACGACCAAGTCGTCAGTATTGCTAAAACGGTAACCCAGAAGCTTGGTGTTTTGATCCGCTGCAGAAAGCTGTATACACCAGAGCAACTACTGCTGCTCTACAAGGCACAGATCCGACCATCGCTAGACTATTGCTCGCATGTGTGGGGATGCGCTCTGAAGTACTCTCTAAAACGTCTGGACACTATCCAGAAGAGAGCAATTAGACTAATAACCCGACAAAGGACCTCCACAGCCTGGAACATCGAAGAAGGGTGGCTGACCTGTCCCTGTTTACAGATTCTATCACGGAAGATGTTCGAGTGAGCTCTTCCAGATAATAACACCAAAGGCTGTCCGAACGGGGAACACTAGAGAGGCTCTGCGAGTTCATCCATACCTGGTCGAGGACCTTACTCTCCCAACCAGTCTCCTGCAGCATTCCTTCTCTTGGAGGACTTCGAGGCTATGGAATGAGCTGCCGCGGAATTTGTTTCCCGACGGCTATAACCTTCAGTGTTTCAAACCTAACGTGCTCAGACACTTATTTTCTCGCAGCGCCTCTACAGCGCCATAGGCTTTCAGCCTTTCCGGAAGGCTGACCATAAAAAAAATAAAAACCATATACCACATGATAGGTTTCTAGAAATTCCCTTCCGACAGTGACTGTACTATTTTATGTAGGATCAAAGTATTTTCGTCTCAATAAAGGAACGTAAACAAATCCATCAGTGCCATTAACGTTAATTACATGTTATGATAATGAAATAATTGACGCTCTTACAAGAAATTCAAATTAAATAATAGTCGGTAATTTAATAGCTACTGCTGGCGAGACAGGTCTTTTATTTTCATTCTGTTTTCTTGGTGATTTTCTCGCGTAACCATTGACCGCATAAATTACATCATTTAAAAAGCAGATGAAAAAGCTACTTTATCTTCTTTTTTCCAGGGAAAACGTTTCATCTTCATCAAACTAATTTCTCATGTTTAACATTATTTTTGATTAAATTCTTCAAAGTATGTTTCATTTCATTTATTTTACTTTTCACACAAATAGGTGAGGGGAGTATTGCGATCGCGAAAATTTTCGATTTCGAGATAATACGCTTTTTGGGCGTTTCACGATATCTACATAACGAAAATCCACGTCACTCAGTTCGGTCTGTCTGCCCGTCGGTCTGTCTGTCGGTCTCTCGGTCTGTCGGTCTGTCGGTCTGCCTGTCTGTCTTTCGGTCTGTCGGTCTGTCTGTCTGTCTGTCTGTCTGTCTGTCTGTCTGTCTGTCTGTCTGTCTGTCGGTCTGTCTGTCGGTCTGTCTGTAGGTCTGTCCGTAGGTCTTTCTGTGTCGGTCTGTCTGTCGGTCTATCTGCCTGTCTGTCTGTCAGTCTGTCTGTCAGTTTGTCGGTCTGTCTGTGGGTCTGTCTGTCGGTCGGTCTGTCTGTCTGTACGCGTTTTTCTAGCCTCGTAATCTCAGTAACCGCTGCTGGATTGTGATGAAATTTGGGCAGCGATATGCTGTGGGGTCGTAGTAGGTAATGTTTTTATAATATTGAAAATCGGTGCATGGGCGGCGGAGCAATTAGAAAAAACAAATAAATATTAAATATTCCTCAAACTTTGTTTTCAGGCGTTTTAAGGGTTCCTGGTCGTATACTATTTTTTTTTTTTTGGTGAGGCTGAAATTGGGGTGGTTGGGGGGTGGGGGGCTGTAAAACTGAAAAATCTGTTGTATTCATAAAGAAAGACCTAGCGTCTTAATACACTTTTTTAGGTCCGTCCGAACATTTCCATGCCTATTACAAAAACCAAGGTACTATAATTTTCTGATCTATATCTAGATGCGAGTACTGCTTCTGATCGTTCTGTATTGTTTAACGAGCAGATTATTGGATTGATTTTAATGAATTTACACAGTATTATTACCGTGGCGAGGATGGCAAGCGTTTATGATTTTTAGAAATCGTGTCATTGGCGGCGCAGCAATAATAAACTGGAAATATAAAAACAGCTCAAACTTCGTTTTTAGGCGTTTTAGGGGTTCCTGATCCCCTTTTTTGGATAGTGGTGAGGATCTGTGAAAGAAAGACCTAGCGGCACATAACACACTTTTTTGGTCAGGGGAGGGGGGGGCGATTATTTAGCACTGTAATGTGTGGGCAGTACTGAGTCAATCAACTTGACTCCATTTTTTTTGTAAAGTTGGGACCGCCGCGGGGGGGGGGGTGCCACTATCAGAAGGACCTGTGTGTATAATGTTCAGGTTGTTAAAGATAATTTAACCGTCCGTCGCCCGAAACCTGGTAATATTATTTTTTAGATGCACCAGTCCAAAATTATTTTAAAAAAGTACCTCAATGCCACTAGGGTAGTAATATATTCAACTTGAAAAGTATAAAATTATATTACTCCGACCCGATTCTAAAAAAATAACACATAATAACATAGTTATGCCTTAGAACCATTAAAGCATGCAAGGTTATATTGTATTGTTCAGTGTTTACGATTTCCCAAACAACTACTACTACCGTCATAAATTTGTCGAGACGTGCCGTAAAAAATAGTTGTTGGTAGTTTGTTTCATTTTCTATAGAAATGCAAGTGTACGTGCAACCAGGATTTTCCACGGATTCAAATTATACCGGGTGTCATAAGGAGCTCTTTTTAAAGGATTTCTCATAACTTTTGTTGTCTTTTGATGCTTTCAATGTTCGAGGATTATTTACAAATACCGTATTTTTGAGATAATCTCATAACCAACAGTTAAATAGGGAGGCTTTGGCGGATATGCAATATCGGCGTTTTTCGAGATAAGGAAAAATTCTGTCCAAAATGACTATTGTCTCAAGGGCCGTGAGTGCTGGGCACCATCTTGTTGATACCAAATATATTCCTAATTAAGCTCTTCCATTCCAGGAATTAAAAAATTCAACATACCTAATGCTTCTGTAGTAGTAGTACTAGTATAGACGTTTATTTAGCATACTACAGCTATTTACAGAAAAACAGTAAAATAAAAAGAAAAAATAGAGCTATGAGTACAACTCATTAGTTCCACTAAATCTATGATTATATAAGTTTAAAAAAATATTACATGTTAAAGGTTACCTATATATAGATTCTTAGGAAGGAGGTCACATATGATCACTCATAAATAGTTCATCAGTCTTTTTTTTTAAACAGAATAACATTTGGAGAACATTTTATATATAGCGGGAGTTTATTATATTCTTTCATCCCATCATCAAATACACTTCTTTTGGTTGTTGTTAATTTGGTAGGTCTTATATCCACATGATGCATCTGTCGTGTGTTGTAGCTATGCACATTGCTTTGGTATTGTATATTCACATTTAAATAATCTGGACTTAGACCATTAACAATTTTATAAATAAATATAAGCCTCCGTACTTTAATATAATCCTCTACAGGCTTCCAATTTAATATTTGTTGCATATTGACTATATTAGTATTATTTTACAACCCAGCAACAACCTCATGCACAACCTTTGTATGATCTCGATTTACTGTAGTGGTTCTTCCCCGATCGTCCTCAAAAAATTAAGGCTCTAAAATTTTTCTACCACTAACGCTACAGCATACCGTCACTTTTGGCTTGTGTAATGGTGCTGGTGAATATTTGTAGATTCTCACTACCCCAAAAGCGATATTTCTGCTTATTCACAGCTCCATTCAAACAAAAATGAGCTTCGTCACTCATTATGATTTTGTTTCAAAAATCCTGAATTTCGTTTTCAAGGTTTACGATAGCATTACAATATTAAAGTCGTTTTTCAAAGTCTAAAGCAGAATTTTATGGGTTGCCTGTAACAAATGCAAATAATTCAATAAAATTCGTCACAATGAACGTCGCGTAATGTTTAATTGTGAAGATCGTTTTCTTGTGAATGTGCTCGGCCCTTCCATCACATCAATACGTACGGGTTCTATATTATCCCTTGAACGAGCTAAATGAGGTCTGCCAATATGCGGCTTATCAGATGTAGATCTAGTTTGTTTGAAATTTGCCGCTAATCGCCAAACTGTCTTTACAGTTGGAATACCGCGTATCCCATATTTTCTCGTTGAAATAGAATAATCGACGAAATATTTTCATAAACAATTTTTACTTTTCGGCACGTTTTCGAGGCGTATATCGATTCATAATAAATTTCTTAAGAATCTACTTTGCAAATGACAGAAAAACTCGAACACACCTTGTATATACTGATACATTCTTTTTTTGACTAACCAAAAGGGTGATGCACAGGTAGACTCATAGGCCTCAGGACACACTCTCGTTGTTTCCTCATTCTCATCGAGAATATAGTATTTTATCTTACTCAAAGAGGGAGTCTCCCTCAGAGTAACAACTGAATATAGAGGTAGTAAACAACTAAGGGCCGATTTCTCAATGTCCAGTTAAAGTCTCAGATAGGTATCTGCCAGATAGCGTTGCTATGGATACAACTGTCAGATAAGATTTACGTGACTTCGTAAGTTTAGCCTTCAATTGTTTAAACAATTTATCTAACAGTTACTGTTATCTAAATATTTAACTGGACATTGAGAAACCGGTCCTAATTCTAATAGGCCCACATCTTTTCTTACGTTGTCATATTAACCACCATATACGGCAATCATAATTATTTACTATCGTCCTAATTGTATAGTATCCAGAAATATTCCATTTTACGTTAAAAAAGACGGTATTTTGATGGTTCAGGAATGATTACAGCAAAATCAATAGATATATGTTGACCTCTATTGCGTTACTGCATATTTCTTCATCATAAACGCAAATTCTGAAGTCTTACATAAATTTTGAGGAGCTGGCAACGCCGATATAATTTTTGTGCGACTTATTTACGGTAGAAGCTCGACTGTCAAACGTTTGTTTTGTCTGTGCGTCTTTTATGCTTGGTCAGTAAAATCGAATTCGCTATTTGTTGGTAACTGTAGTGAAGCTTTACGGACTTGCTATGCTATATTCGAGTGTAGTTTAACAGTTTTTCGAGATAATCCAGTTGAAAGTAATTCTTATCCCAGTTTTTTAGTAGAAAAGGTTTCTTCGGATTTTGGGATAAATTAATGCAAGAGGCTTTAACTCAAAGAGCCGACGTTTCGGCGTTTATTTTACGTCTTCTTCAGGGCTAAAATTCATACGAAGACCAAAAATATATAAGTAAAAAATATAGAGTGCCAAAACGATGAGTACAAGCGTTGACAATTCAGTATAACAAACAATTTTAAAAAATTTAAAAAATTTTACACAAAGTTACAATTAAAATTTAAAAGAGTTTAACATTCAAAAAAGTTAACTCGGCAAAACAATCAAAAATAAAAAGCCGGTACATTGCATAAAAATATAAAAGTTAAAAATATAATACAATTTTCCATTCAAATGTTAAAATACACTAAAATGTAAAGCATAGATCCTTACCTATCGAGCACACCCCTATAGTTTTTCGAGATGGAACTCAAAAAGTGCAGTGTTTGTAACATCGGTTGCATTGGAAGAATTTTCAGGTTAGTTGGCGTTACATAGCATTGTTTACAATTTGAACTGTCACTGCGAGGTCACAGCTGATCAATGTTTGGAGGCTGAAGTGTCAAAAGATGATGGCTTTGAGCACGCCATGCTGAAGTGGTTTGTTTACTACCTCTGTGTTCAGTTGATACTCTGAGGAGTCTCCGCATCTGACTCGGAATTTAAAACGGAGAGGAATACGAATAAACAAACGTAGAGACTCACTTTTGTATCACGTAAAAGTTATCCCCGTCGTCGCCCTGCTTGATGACGATCTCCCCCTCCTGCACCTTACGCTCGAACATGGCGTCCAGCACCTCCTGCATCTGGTCCTTGTCCAGGGCGCGGAACAGCAGGATGTTCCGCACGGCCTCGGCCAGCCGCTGTCGCTGTTCGTCCGTCTTCGGGAACACCACTCGGGTGCCGTCGTCGTCATCGTCCTCCTCCGGGTTGTACGTCTCGGCGAAGACGCTCTTCCGACGGCCGCTGAACCGGCCTATCGGCGGCTCTGCAACAAACGTCATTATTATTATCAGGAGACTCAGTTGTAGTGTCCGAAGATCAATTTTTAACCATGTTCGGCTGTTAGCACAATCTTGGCCGAGGAGCAAAACCGAAGCCGAAGGTTTAACCAGCTGGAAACTGAATGAATACAGTTTAAAAAAAATGGAGTCAAGTTGATTGACTCAGTACTTCCCACACATAATGATCCCCAATTAATTATTTCCCAATGGATGAAGCTACAGTTTCCTTACAACTAAATCATCGCCCACCAGCCCTCAATCCAAATTTTTTAAAACGTATTCTTTTTACGGACGAGTTCACCTTTACGCGACAAGGTATGTTTAATTCCCATAATGCACACTACGTCAAAAGTGTATCACATTATCAACATTCATTTAAAGTTAATTTTTGGGCAGCAATTTTAAGTAACACATTAATAGGTTATCACATTCTATCTGGAAATGTAAATGGTGATATGTATCTGGATTTTTTAAACAACCACTTATTCGAGATATTAGAAGATTTAACCCTGAACGAGAGAAGATCTTTATTTTTTTATGCACGATGGAGTTCCACCGCACTTTGATAGAAGGTGTCGTAATCGGCCTATACCACATTTTTGGTTTATTGGCTTAAACAAATCCTGACACCACATAGATGCCATACATAATTTTACAAAATGTTTCTGTCGTATTTATAACCGAAAAAAATTGCTCTGAATATTGAATTTTTTGAATCCATACACTTCCCGCCCAGGTCGTGACGTCACCTGTAGGGAACCAATAACAGCTCACTGGTACAAAACAATAGCATCGGCTCCTAGTCATCGGACCACGAAAGGACGCTTCTCATTGGGTACCTACAGAAAGGACGCTTCTCATTGGTTCCCTACAGGTGACGTCATCATCGGCTATTTCAAATTACACTATAATTTTCTTTTTAGTGTTATTCTCATTTGGATCAAGTTTTCTGCTGACTTTTTACATTAAACGGTCCTATGTATCATCAAAAATAATACCGCAGTAAATAAATTGTCAATTTGAGATCACGGTATAGGCCCATTGGTTGAGTAACCGCTTTCCTAATCGGTGGATTGGTAGAGGTGCAGAAGCTGCGATTCATTGGCCTCCTCGGTCATGCTATTTTAATACTTTGGCCTACAAAGTTTGGTCGTATCTTAAGGAAAAAGTCTATTCTTCAGAGGTAACTTCATGTCAAGAACTGGAAGACAGAATTCAACGTCACTTTAGTAACCTCATAGCTGATCCCCCAACTGTTTAGAAGATTAATGGAATCTTTAGAAAAAAGAATAGACTTGTGTATTCGTGACGGAGGACATTTACTCTAATTGTATTTTATTTTATGTTCTTATTCTTTATTATAATATTCTTCTTATGGTTTGTTCAGATAGAAAACAAAAACTCACGAAAATATAGCTATTTATTGCAATAAGTGTTCAAACCAAAATGATCCTGATTTATGGTGCCCAAAGTCAATGTGCTTGGCAAACTGGCGTTTTATTTAACTCAAAACAGAAAACAGCCCTAAACTTATGGCTGTAAAACTATACAATAAATTACCAAGCATGTTCAAGGCTCTTTCATCGGAGCATTTCAAGAATAGATTAAAGTTATTCCTAAAACAGAAAGTTTATTATTCTGTAGAAGAATATCTTTCAGATGCCACTCATATTTGATTTCATCTATATTATTTTATATTTTATTTATATACTTATTGCATTTTGTGTATCTTTTTATATTAAAGGGGTGATATACGTACGAACTTTAAGTACGCGGTTTTTAAGTTCGCGAACTTACTCGGCTCGACATCGGTGACACACGTGAAGCTGAAATCACTCATTTTGATAATTTTCCTAAATAAACAAAACTTTTAACAAACGCCAAACACAACAAGCGTTGCACATCGATGGCCTGCCGAAACAAAGTGGTGGCTCGCGGCTCTTAGTACGAGCCGAGACAAGCTACGAGCAAGATTTCAAACCAGTTGGATCGCCGGCGGTTTGCGCGACGGTTTTAAAGTACGCGTACTTACGGTGACACACAGGCGAAAAAGGTCATCGAGCCATAAGTACGCGTACTTGCTCGTACGTGTATCACCCCTTTTAATCGTATCATTTAGGTACCTGCCTTTTACTTCTTTTTTGTGTTTGTGTATATATTTAATTAAGTATAAGCGTTTGTAGTTATTGTTACTATTGACTGTAGCAAAGTTTACGGAATACATATAAGTTGGATCACTCCGCAAAAATATCAAAACGACCTGCCCCTTGCTCCGTCTCCCCGGAACACCGGTAGCAGTGTACCGACGTCAGCCGGGAGATACGAGGCGGCGCAAAGTAGAGGTTGAACGTGTTTAACGCGAAGTGTATACAGTGTCTCAAAAATATCGAATTTTATTATCTGGGATTTGTTTGCAGGAAATGGATAATATTTTTAGAAGTTTGATTTTATCAATTAAATTTATTAACGGATGGAAAATGACAATCAGATCCATCTTTATTTTGCGGTAAACCTTGAAATGTAAAGTATATAAATACAGGGTGTTTCACGACGATTAAGACAAGCAATATGTCGGAACTGGGCAGTAGTAGAGAATTATAATTTTGGGGATGTAAATTAGATCAGATGCTGTGTCTTTTTTTGTCATTGTACTACCCAATGAGGTATTTGTTTTTGGTCACGTGACATTCGATTCAAAATTATTAATGGGACACCCTGTACATTTGAGCCTTTCTGTGTCCCTCCCGATAAAACAATTCCAACAAACTTGCACACTTGGGGTATAAAGTGATTAATTCAAGACCTACAGGTACTTAAAGGATTGTATCACGCTAAAAGCGTATAGTGAGACAAAATATTCATTCGGTGGTCTTACCATACCACCCAGGGGCATCCTAAATTATATTTTAGAGCTTGGAAATATTTTTATTGATAACTTTAACAATTTAGTTTCTACAGTAGCAATTGGAATGACACTGAAAAGCAAAATGTCAAAAATAATTTATTCACATCCAAGTAAAGCATTTCCACATGATTATCTTTTAAAGTTGGACATACGAGTTCGTATATACTACACCATAAATTTTATAAGCTGTGGTATCAAAAATAAGCCAAATAAACAAAACGTTAAGGTAAAAATACTACAGCACCTTTGAACCAATGTTTGCTTATCTACGAAATAGCTACAGTATGTGAAATCATTTGAGATTCATTAGTAATAGTATTACTAGGTTTTATTTTTGATATCCATTTATGTGACTTAGTGTATTAGCAAAATAAACATTATATTTGTATTTGTATGTCTAAATCGGCTGTCAATACGTAGTCTTTCAATGACCCTCGTATATACGTAAAACCCAGGCGTTAGCAAGTCCCCGCTAAAAGACCCTCGTACTTGGGCAAAAACCAACGCAAAAACTAATTGGCGCGTGCGGCCGCGGCATCGCTTTGATGTGAGTTCTTCAAAGTGCCGACGGAGAGTGATCCAACTTATATGTATTCCGTAAACTTTGACTGTAGTATAAATATTGATATATCCTATATCACTCTGTGATCATTGAGGACTAATAAAAATCTATCTATCTATTTATCTATATCATTATTTGTTCTGCACATTGCATCTATCTTTACTCTGCTAATATTCTTTTCAAGTTACCAGAACAAAACCTTTACATGGCCAAGCAACAACACATTTTACTAAATAAAACTGTGTTAACTAATGTTATCATACTATAGATAATTTACTCTGCAAGTGCAAGTTTGGAAGACTTCTGATAATTCAAACGGCCATACCAAGTCTTGCTAATAGATCATCGATAAATTCACCCGTTTTAGGGCTGGATCAGAAACCGAACTCTTTCTGTTACTATATCATATCACATGATTCCACAGACACTGTGTATCAATCACAATCTCTAAAATTGAGGTTTGAGTGTTTACCATTGTCGCAGGAACAGCGTTTCTGTGCCATCATAGATCACTAAAACATTTCATGTATGAAGGGCTGGCGTACCAGCCCAAATTTTTGTCTAACCCGGCGGTAGTGTAACGCGTTTTATTCTGTCGTTCACATATCGGTTGTCAATAACGCCTGTCAAAAATCTGACTTTCAAATTTGATTATCGTTCGAGTTATGAAATGGAGGTTATCGAGCAAGGGCGTAACCAAACATCAGTCTTAGGAGGGTAGTAGGCAATGAGGTCTTTTGTATGCTTTCACCATTTTCTGTAATACCTTTCGCGAAGCAGTTAATATTATAATAAACAAGGAGAAGATAATCAGCAACTAATTTGATGAAATACAAAATTAAAAATTAAAATATAATACGTATTGTGGTGATCCGGAACGCGCTCCTGGCTGCCAGACGTTAGAACGCACCTTTAGCGGTCACGAGACCGAAGTTTGACATTGATGTCATCGACGGATGATTTTTATAAAAAATGTAAGATCTAAGTGTATGAGTGTATAGTCATGAAGTGACTTGATGAAGTTCAGATAAGTAATGTATTTGATTATTACTACATTCTATATTGTTCAGATATTTTGATACTTGTCAGACCATGAGTGACTTTCTATATTAATTTTCCATCTGTGATTCTGTACTACTGTTCTGTAATGCTTCCTTCCTTTCCTTTCATTCTGTGTTAAATTGTCAATCCGTTTTCACAAAAAAAGATATTGTTCTGTGATGCTTTTGGTTGTTGTGTTTGGTCACTGGAATAAACTAATAAACTAGTGGCTTGTGATATTCGTTGGCATAGTTTTGTTGATAGTTTGTTTAATAATTACGAGAGGGGATTGGTTTTAAAAAAACGTAACAAGCTGGAGACCAAAATTTCAACACAGGGGTTTTTGAGTCTTTTTCACGAATATTTGCAGGTATGTTGTCTTTTGAGTTTGTATTATTAACTAATGTGGTCTGGCTACTATTTTTGGAATGTTTCACAAGGTATATACTTATACATCCTGTTTTTGAGACGATACTATATGGCGTTGGGTCTCTGATTTCCGTCTACTCTAGGTATTGCCGGCTAATGGTGAACAGAGATAACTCTGTCTTATTTATCTGTATCTATTTCAACCTTTACTGATTTCTCTTTATATATATATGATATTTATTTACGGAAGGCCGATGTCCTGGTAACAACCCAGGTCGGACCTATTCCAATTATCTCCTTTATTTACTCCTTTATATGGTTGGTTATATTAATTTATTTATATATATGCTGATATTTTACCTTTTTCCACATTCTATCCATATTTCTCTCCCTGACGTTAAACAGAGATCTAGCCCACCATGTATTATTATTATTATTTATCATTTAGACTGTGTATGTTTATAACCATTTCTTTATTATACAACATCAATAACAAGAGCCAGTTTACCACTATTATTAAGACATTTTTGAATGGTATATTTCAACATATCAATATAAATATTACACCAGTAAAATATATGAAATACAAAGCACTCATGATTTGATAGATACAAGAATCAAGTAACAAAACCATACCATAAACACTCAGCACTCATGATTAATAAATACAAAACAAATGTTAAGAAACAAATAATAAAAAAAAACCATATCACAACATTTCTGTGTTTGATTTCATTCTCTCTGAGTTGGTACACATGCATGCTAAAAGAATCTGGTTACCATGGGCACACATACAACATTGGGTTCTAAATTCCACCACTAGACGACTTGATCACTTTGGCTACTTCTAAATTTGGTATCGGTTTTGACAGTGACTAGCTGCTCACTACAAAATTGGTGCCGTGACCAGGATGACTGTCTCAGGGCCCGGAGATCGTTGTTCTGGTCAAAATTGTTGCTGTTGCGAAGGAAGCATGTCACTGTGTACTAATTTCAGATGAGGTATGGTTTATTAATCATGAAAGATCTTTTGTTGTTGTCAAGTGTGATACTGCGTAGCAATGTTTGCAGGGTGATCTATACTCAACGATGGAGAACCAAGATTCTACACCAAGAACCAATAAGAATCTGAGCGAGTTAGATGAAACCCAAATTTCTCAAGTCTTATCAAGGGGTGGTACGCCTGTTCCTGATCAATCAGATAGTATGACAGCAAGAAAGCCCTTGTCCCTTGTGAAGAATGTCAACCTTCTAAGACAACCATCAGCGATATTACAGCTTTTTGCAGGCATTTTGGCAGGTCAGTTTCATTTTTAATATCCTATCAACCATTTTACTTCTGTTTTTTATATTATTGCTTGTTCTCAAAGAAACAGGAAAGTTTCGAATCTTATATGTTTGGAATATTGCTATTTCCCTATGACAAATTTTACTATGATAACATATTTCCTATTTTCTTAGCTGCAGACAGGCTAGTTTGCTGAAACCATTGCAGCCACATATGAATGTGTCAGCTGATCGAAGTATTCAGGGAACTTTAAATTTTCTTAAAAGATATCCATCTACTGTTTTGCTTTTTGCTTCAAGTACGTCAATCAGTACTCCTCTTCCATCAGAATTTCTTCCTCTGCTGCCAACTAGGTTTAACATTGCTCTACCTGTTTCTGGTGAACGCACTGCAAGTGAAGCGATGTCGAGTCCTCCATTTCTCATAAAACTATTTCTTCACTCTTTCTATTCTATATCTGATACTATTTTTTTCTTGGTGTCTGTGAAGCTTTCTTTTCCAGCATAGTCTCACCTCTAGGGGCGTGGAGCTTGACTAAGAACATGTAAAGGTCATTTACAGGTAGCCTACAGCCAAAAATTTAAAACAGCTTGTGACTTTCTTACGATTGTGTGTTCTTTATCTTCATTTTATCCAGGGTTATAGTGATTTGCTATTAAATCCTGACATTTGTCTGGTGATGATTTTTTTTGTTTCTTTCCCTCATGTATTAGTTACAATAATAATCATTATTATCATTTTATAATACATTGGGATATGTGTTACGTCAAGAATGCCATCTGTGAAGTCTACCTTGACAGCTGACGGCTGGCCTCTTTCGAACTGTGCTGTCTAGCCCACGAGTGACCAATGTTGCCAGATCGTAACACATGAGACTGGTTTTACATGAGGCGTGAGGTCCAATGTTGCCAGGTCGTAACACATGTTTGGTTTTACATGAGGGGCGAGCTCCAATATTGCCAGGTCATAACCGATGTGATTGCTTGGTCTTTTACATTAGGGGCGAGGTGAAGTCAAGTACATTTCTGACTTTTAGTTATATTATGGTCCACACTGTGTGTCGACCCTATCTTATTCTAATATTTACACTTTGTGGGACCTACAAACTGGTGAATGTTATGGAAACTTAATATTTCCAACTTGAAGTTTTTCAGTCGAATGTTTGGTTGAAGTTTTCAATTGTTTGAATTGTTATCAAGTATTGTGACTTAAAAGAAATACATATGTGTTCTTTGAAGTCGTTGGTTATTCCTCATTTCTAGTTTTAGAAGATTATTTACTATCTGATTTCATAAATCTGCTGTTTGAATTTTTCTTGTTGCATGTATCGACGCGGCGGTGCTCATGAGGCCATGGAACTACAAGAAAATTTTTCCAGCCAGGAACTAAGGGATGTTGGAAAGTTACCCAGCCTCCTTCGTCTTTGGATACCTTTCCAAAGGGGCGTTTGTGGTGATCCGGAACGCGCTCCTGGCTGCCAGACGTTAGAACGCACCTTTAGCGGTCACGAGACCGAAGTTTGACATTGATGTCATCGACGGATGATTTTTATAAAAAATGTAAGATCTAAGTGTATGAGTGTATAGTCATGAAGTGACTTGATGAAGTTCAGATAAGTAATGTATTTGATTATTACTACATTCTATATTGTTCAGATATTTTGATACTTGTCAGACCATGAGTGACTTTCTATATTAATTTTCCATCTGTGATTCTGTACTACTGTTCTGTAATGCTTCCTTCCTTTCCTTTCATTCTGTGTTAAATTGTCAATCCGTTTTCACAAAAAAAGATATTGTTCTGTGATGCTTTTGGTTGTTGTGTTTGGTCACTGGAATAAACTAATAAACTAGTGGCTTGTGATATTCGTTGCCATAGTTTTGTTGATAGTTTGTTTAATAATTACGAGAGGGGATTGGTTTTAAAAAAACGTAACAAGCTGGAGACCAAAATTTCAACACAGGGGTTTTTGAGTCTTTTTCACGAATATTTGCAGGTATGTTGTCTTTTGAGTTTGTATTATTAACTAATGTGGTCTGGCTACTATTTTTGGAATGTTTCACAAGGTATATACTTATACATCCTGTTTTTGAGACGATACTATATGGCGTTGGGTCTCTGATTTCCGTCTACTCTAGGTATTGCCGGCTAATGGTGAACAGAGATAACTCTGTCTTATTTATCTGTATCTATTTCAACCTTTACTGATTTCTCTTTATATATATATGATATTTATTTACGGAAGGCCGATGTCCTGGTAACAACCCAGGTCGGACCTATTCCAATTATCTCCTTTATTTACTCCTTTATATGGTTGGTTATATTAATTTATTTATATATATGCTGATATTTTACCTTTTTCCACATTCTATCCATATTTCTCTCCCTGACGTTAAACAGAGATCTAGCCCACCATGTATTATTATTATTATTTATCATTTAGACTGTGTATGTTTATAACCATTTCTTTATTATACAATATCAATAACAAGAGCCAGTTTACCACTATTATTAAGACATTTTTGAATGGTATATTTCAACATATCAATATAAATATTACACCAGTAAAATATATGAAATACAAAGCACTCATGATTTGATAGATACAAGAATCAAGTAACAAAACCATACCATAAACACTCAGCACTCATGATTAATAAATACAAAACAAATGTTAAGAAACAAATAATAAAAAAAACCATATCACAACATTTCTGTGTTTGATTTCATTCTCTCTGAGTTGGTACACATGCATGCTAAAAGAATCTGGTTACCATGGGCACACATACAACATTGGGTTCTAAATTCCACCACTAGACGACTTGATCACTTTGGCTACTTCTAAATTTGGTATCGGTTTTGACAGTGACTAGCTGCTCACTACAGTATTAGCGAAAGCATTTTATTAGCACATCACAAAAAACTAAATGATGATAAACACTAAACAGTCAGGTAGCCAGGGCATTTTGACCTAAATACAGGGTGGAGCATATAGGAATCAAGTGTTTTCAAAATAATCATAAAATTATTAGTTTTTACTCTTAAAAAAATTATTGGTAGTAGAACATAGCTGATAATATACCGTTTTGAAATATCTAAGTGCAAAAATTACATCTGGCATATGATGCAGCCGTTCACGAAAATTCCACTCCACTGTTTCCAGCATGTCTCTGTTGATTTTTGAGAGATTTCATGGCGAATCGCTTCCTTCCCTGCGTCTATCGTACGGGAATTGGCCCTTTAAACACGTGACTTGAGTTACCCCCATAGAAAAAAATCACAAATTGATAAGTCGGGAGACCGAGAAGGTCATGAAATTTCACCAAACCTCGAAATTAAACGATTTGGAAACAGGTGGCGAAGAACAGCCATGGATGGCTCTGGCGATGTGTGCCGTGGCCCAATCTTGCTGGAACCACAAATCTTTGATATCCACACCTCTTCTTTGCAATTCAGGTATGAATAATAAATATGAATGTAACGTTCAGATGTTACTGTAGCGGTGACCCCATTTTCTCCAAAAAAATATGAGAATGATGCCACGCGTTGTTCTAGCGTCTACCGCTCCATGATGGCAAGTGGCAAGTGAGAAAGTGAAATGGTTTAAGTCAAATAATGGATTGTAATAAACCGCGCGCTCCTCCCTTTTCTAATATATGAGTACTTCTCAAACCAAAAACACTTGGTTTTTATGCCCCACCCTGTATTAATAAATAAAGATATTCATATATTATGTGAAACAAGAAATTAACATATATTTTTTTACCATTCCATCAACACCTAACCAAAAAATACAGCTCAGATAACATAACTTCGAATAACAAGTGTAGATATGAGGTCTCAAAAACAAATAAACAAAATATGCCGTTGATTTCAAGTTATCGCAAGGTTTGCAGAATTTTGAGTTCAATGATACCTGAGTCATGTTATTCATTTCTAAAATCAGAGTAAGAAAAAAAGGAATAGTATAGTGTATACGAAGTCACTTGGAACAGCAAAAAATGCTTGGGCGGCTTCTCCTTTGTGAAACGCCTCCGGGACCCTGTATACCTGCCGCGCACCGACGATAAGTGTCGGTGCTGCCGCGTTTCACAAAGGAGATGCCGCCAAGCATTTTTTGCTGTTCCAAGTGACTTCGTATACACTTTACATACTCTAATCTAATTGATCCAATCTGAAAAGACCACCACAGATATGTTCATAACTGAGTGTATATATGCATTAAATTTTTGATTGAGTCATAATATATAAACAGCACAAGAAAAATTTGAACTTAGATAACCTGAACTTTGCTTCATACACTTGCGAATCCACAAAGTTTAGCTTTAAAATCCAAATTCTTATTGTTCCTGGGCAGTAAGCGGCCGCAAAAGATGGAGTGCAAGTAATATGTCTAACAAAATTTGATTCAAACACATATTTATGTTGATCGTAGAAAAAGTTGCGAAACAAGTGCAAAAAGAACATCAATAAAATTTTTGATAAAAAAAAATAAAAAAAAGTTGGAAGGCCTGGGTTTCGATCCAAAGACCCCAAAGACCCTGAGATCCACTATCGGACTCTCTAACCACTGGGCCATCCTTCGATTAAGGAGATCTTTTCAACGAAACATATTTGATTAGGTACTTATAGTGTATACGAAGTCACTTGGAACAGCAAAAAATGCTTGGGCGGCTTCTCCTTTGTGAAACGCCCCCGGGACCCTGTATACCTGCCGCGCACCGACGATAAACCGAGTGTCGGTGCTGCCGCGTTTCACAAAGGAGATGCCGCCAAGCATTTTTTGCTGTTCCAAGTGACTTCGTATACACTTTACTTACTGGAATCTGTAATCTGACTTCAACTTTAAACATTCAAAAACATATTTATTTCGATCGTAGACTTCGTCTCGAGCTGCAAACTTCATTCATCGACTGTGTTGCAACAAATATACACTAGTTACCGGTTTAGCAGTACGTATTTTCGCGATTGGCTGGGAATGTAGAATCTAGTGTCGGAGTAGGACGTTGTTGGTCAAAGGAGCATCCTTACCGCCATGGTGACGTCACACGGGAGCCATCGGCGTGTTTTCGGTACTCAATTCAAAAACCCATTTTTATTTTGATATAACTTTTGAATTATTGCGAAAAAAAGAAAACAAAAACAGTTTTGTTATAAAACTTATATATGATCTTTCCATTTATCACAAAAAAAGTACTTTTTCTCTTAATTCAAAACCTCAATTTCGACTTCGATATGACAATTGCAACGGTCGAAACGAATTGGAATAGACTTCCAGAGCAACAACTGAAGCCCAAGACTATGAAAATATTTTCCGACATGAAAGCCGCGCTTAAAGCACTCTGCACTTGACTCCATTCACTGTACATCCAAAACAGTAATGTAATCTTGTAGTAGCAGGAATCGAAGCAACTGATATTTTAGCTAAAAGAGGAGCTCGCTTCAAACCTTTACCTATATACCTCTATTTTCAACGAAAACCGGAAACTACGGTTCACTGGAAATATTACTTTGCTGACATATCATATATATGGGTGTTAGAGTGTTACCCTGACTCCTATACAGCTTTAGTTGCGCCCTGTAAACAGGCAACATTGTCAGATGCTGGACTCTATAACTTCTTACTTGAAATATTCTTGAGAGTGCCAATACGACTGAATTGTTGTTAGTTTTGATACCTCTATATTCCAAATGTTGCCATTCTATTATCTCAATACAGAGGAAAAAAATTAATATCGAGACAGCAGTAAGGCAGGGATGTGACCCCTATTGTTTGACGTCTACTCGGAAGAGGTATTCAGGAGAGCTTTAGAAGACACCCCGGATGGTATAATTTATTATAAATGGGCAATGGAATAAGAACCTGCGTTACGCTGACGACATGGTTATTCCAGCAGATAGTGCTGAGGCACTGCAACGACTAATGAACCGAGTAACAACATGCGAAGAGTTTGGAATGGAATTAAACACAAAGCAAACAGAAATGATGGTTATCAGCAAACATCAGAACAAGAAAGTCAAAATTAACGTCAATGGAACGAGGAAACCTAAATACCTGGGCTTCACGATAACGAAGGATGCCAACAACAGAGGAAGAAATAAAAAATAGACTGGGACAAACAAGATCCTGCATAAGACAACTCCATAGTGTAATCTGGAATAACATCAGCGGCAAAACTAAAAAGATGATATACCAAACAATAATAAAAGTATTATGACATATGCAGCGAAGATGTGGATAATCAACAAGAAAAACCAAAGGAGCATTCTGACAACCGAAATGGAATATTGGAGAAGATGCTGTGGCATTACCAGAAAAGACAGAATAACAAATGGAGAGATACGGAGGAGAATGAAAGTGGAAACAGACGCTCTACAATATATAGAGGAAAGAAGACTAATATGGTATGGCCACGTACGTAAAGCAGAAAACACCTGGATAAATAAGGCTGCAGAATGGAGTCCCAGGGGAACAAGCAGAAGAGGAAGACTTAGAAGATCCTGGAAAAATGAAGTCGACGAAGCCATGACAAGAAAAGGACTGGAAGACGGAGACTGGGAAGACCGAGAAAAATGGAAGACCTGGCTGACGGAAGGGAGACGGCACTATCTGTAGACAACCTTTAGTACATTCAATATAGGAACAGAGCTGGAAAGAGTGAGATGAATAAATTACCTTGGAAGTAATCTTGAAGCATGCGACCAATTACTAGAGATAAGACACGCATAGAAAAAGCACGTAACGTATTTTATAGAATGCAAAAGATACTATGCAGCCGCCAACTTAATACACCATTAAGAGCTCGAATACTTAAATGCTATGTTTTTTCCACTATACTGTACGGTGTTGAGGCTTGGTCAACGACAGAAGCAACACGAACAATATCCTCGGCGCATCACATTCTATGTTGATGTTAAGCTCCTTGGATTCACAGGCAGACTATACTTGGACCTTGGACCTGAAGGCAAGATGGGCCGAACGCAAGGCCATCCCAATAATGGGCGGGGCGAGAATGGGCTACTCTAGACTACAAACTTCACCAAGAGGAATTTACAAGGATCTTGGACACAACGAAATCGCAGAATATGTGGGGCATACCATAAAGAATGCTAGAAAGGACCACATAACTCCGAAATATATCTTCAACAAGAAATTCTAGACTATAATTAGAGATCCAGAACTGTGAAGTAAACAATCTGCAATGGGATAGTCTGGTATACAGATAGAACAGAGACCGAGCAGGGCACAGGAGCGGGAATCTTGGGAAGAGGAACTAGACAGAGCATTCTGCTGGGAAAATACGCTTCGGTATTTCAGTCAGAGGTGTACGCCATCCTGCAATGTGCAAGGATAAATAATGAGCGATCCTACAGAAACAAGAGGATCGCGATACTTACAGACAGTCACGCCACACTTAGGACACTAGAGGGTCCCAGAGTTACGTCTGCTCTAGTCTGGGAATGTCGTCAAGAACTGGGAAGGCTGGCAGAACACAACAAAGTAACTTTGGAGTGGGTGCCAGGACACCCAGGTATAAGTGGCAATGAAAGGGCGGATGAGTTAGCAAGACTAGGCTCGTCTGCTCTATACATTGGAGCAGAACCCGCCCTGGGGGTGCCTAAAAGCACAGTCAGACAGCAGGTCGTAGAATGGATGAAACAACAGCACAAGGAGCAGTGGAACTTGTTGCCGGGATGTGTTCATGGAAAAACATTCATGAAAGCTCCATGCAAGAAAACAGCTGAAACACTGCTCTCCTTGAGTAGGAATCAACTCAGAATAACGACGGGTCACCTCACGGGAGATTGTGGCCTGAAGGAACACCTGAATAAAACGGGACTCTACAATGGAAACCTCAACTGCAGACTATGTGAAAGAGGGACTGAATCAGCCCTACACGTGCTCTGTGAGTGCGAAGTTCTAGATCACAAGAGACAACAACTCTTTGGGAAGCCAAAGGTAGAACCAATGGAGTACAGCTCGGCACCAGGACCAGTAGGACAGCTGCATAAACTTATGCAAGGATCTAGATTGCTGGAGTGGATACTATAAATGAGAAGAGTAATAATACAATAGGCCTTATAAGGCTTCAGTATTGACGGGGACAGCATGGTGGGACGGCTCCTGGAAAAAAAGGCCACCCTCACCTTTGCGATGAGCGCTGGACTTGGGAACAAGGAGAGTCGCAGAAGCACCCGCTTGTAGCCAGCCGCAGAAAGCCTGTCTCCTTCATTCACCAGGCCGTGTAGCAGACAATATAACGGTGTGTAGTCTGTACATAAGTAGATGTAATCCAATGCAAAGTGGTGAATTATCCGACGGACATGATCTATTTGGCGCATAATGTCTCCTATTTGGAACGACGCATTATACAATAAAGAGCTCGGGTCAACGTATCCTGTCAAGCTAATAACACATTCTCGACGACATGACATAAACAGTATTTCCTCGTTCCTCCTTCGTATTTTTTGCGCCCTCTTTGTACCAACGCATTCCGCTTTTAACGAACGATGGCGTAAGCAATCGAGTACGTCCTGTAGGGATGGTTTCAATCGAATCGATTCCAGGGTGAGTCGATACTTAAAGCCAGGAGAGTACCGGAAGGATCGAATCGATATAGGAGTTGCGATTCAGCGTTTACGCGCATTTTCCTTAGATTTTCCCAGCTTACTTCTTTTCCCCCTTCACATCCAAACCTACGTGGCACAGACAAAAATAGAACAGCAAATCTGAGCAGCTGGCAGAATTGACACGAGTCCATAGCAATGAAGAAGTTCAAGAAGAAAGCTTAGGTTATTAATGAAAAAATCAATAATCGAATCTTTGAAAAAAATTGGTGTATTTGTTAAATTTTTTTAAGTCATTCCAATCCCTAGAGTAATCCGAATAGTTTTGTAGGTGACTCGGTTATTATCCTCAATCATCTGTCGAACTGCAGCAACATTTTCTCACGAAGTACAGAAATTGGCCTTCCTTCACTGAGAGAAACTGCTTCAAATTTTAATTTGTTGTACCAACCATACACAGGTCTCAAACATGGGGCTTCATTATCAAATGCAGCACGAAGTCTTTCAGTACAGTGTTTCGGAGAGGGACCATACTTTTGAAATCGTAAAACGAAAATGTTCAGACGTTAAATACATTCTGACAGAGAGAAGCTGATTTTGAATTTTCGCAAAAAATTAACAGGAGCAACTGTCAACTTAAAATTATTCTGTCAAACCGGACATAAAATCGACTTTTGTAAGCTACGTGTTCGATATGCTATAAGATAAACAATAATTTTAGCAAAATAGAATAGAACAGAGACAACCACAGTATAAATTTTAGAAGTTACATGAAACCGTAACTTTTATGTACGTAAAGCATGACCTTTCAAAGCAAGATATTATTTTAATTGTGGCACTGTCGCGTGAGATTTAATGTGCTGAGGGTCGGTTTCTCAATGCTTAGATAGAACTGTCAGTTTGGTAGCTGCCAGTTAAATTGTTTTTAGCGTTTCTGGTGCATATATTAACTGTCAGTCACTTGACTGAAAGATTTACGTGAATACGTTCAGCTTGATACGCCTGAATGAGTGCCAATCAACAGAAAACGGTAAAATATGGATGTGGGATTTAGATAATTCGTGAAAATTATATGTTTCTTGTGGTATTGATTACTACGGATAGTACAGATTGAAGTTTCATGTTTTATTTTCGTAATACATCAGACAACAGCTGAGTAATTGGACTGATCGTGTGATTCCTGGAAGAAAAATGTTCAGTATCGACAATTTCCGTCATGACATTAGCTTTTGCAGTTTTTTGTTATTTGATATACATCTTTTTTCTTGACTATAGTTCACAATTCGAAGACAAAAAGATAGTGGTGCATGTGAGAGTAGGCGGCAGAAAAGGTCTGCCTGTGCGCCATTTGGTACCCGGAAGTAACGGCAAACCAAAGAAAGTCACTGCCAAACAGCATCAAACTTCTTGGTGGAACGCAAAGGCGCATTCGCTTGACCTAACCAGATAGGCGCGCTTCTATGCCAACTGCATATGAGAGTCGATATACGAGGGTTGCGACGGATATATAGAGCAACCCTCGTATAGTGGTGCATGTTTAAAATCAACACTTATCTTCCTTTTTCAATGATGTTAGTCCCTTTCAACTTTAAAAATGTTATAAGCACACATCAATCCTACAGCCAGGTTTTTTGATACCTATCTGTATATTTTCCTCCCACTTTTGCAACCAATCCTTCCACTCCATTGCAAAAGTTCAATAATCTCATTATCATCGTCGCTAGACAAATTTATAAATTGAAACTCCATTGTCAGTTTAAAAATGGGAAACCACATATTTAACCCCCTCCCCATTCTTATAGGGACAAAAGAATATAAAAATGTATAACCAATCTCGGAAATTGACAATATAAAACTAACACGATGTATAACTGATATTCTGTTTCGTGCTTCTAGTTTTTTTTTAAATCTGCTTACATTTAAGACCACATCGTATACTTGCAGGTAAATGGTTGTAATGGATCTAAGCGCGGATATTTTTTTTTTTTTTGACTTCGTTAAAGAGAATTTGGCAGCTCTCAATTCTTTAGATGACCTGGTCTGGTGTGGTAATCAGCGTTGCGTTGGTAGTAAAGCTATTTTTGTAATGTGGATGTCAAGTAGTTAAGTATAGAATAGAATAGTGTGCCGATCCGGCCCTGTCCTTATTCCAAGAAGCGGAGGCTGCGAGCGTTATAGAAGATTTCCAGAACGCGTAGAAGTCTCTGGAAGGCGACGGGAAGGGGACGGACTTGTCTCGAAGCCGCGATGCGTATAAATAGATGCGGGCAGGCAACCAGAGTGACAGTCGATACAGTGCCGTGCAGAGGAAAGCAATACGTGACGTCCAGTGGCGCGCGCGAAATAAATGAAGTGTGATATAAATTAGTGAAGTTAAGGACCAACATAAATTAGTGTAGTGACTTTAGATAAATTAGACTGTCAAGTATTAGGCTAGGTGTAGTGTACATAGTTAGTGAAAATAAATAGTGAAATCCGTACCAAGTGTTTCTTTGCCCAATCGGACTAAAGACTTGTAACAGTGGTGTCAGAAGTGGGATTTGCTTTTCGGAAAAGTATGGGCTTGATCAGGGTAACCAATTTAGAAAATATTACTCAATGGTTTTGAATCAATGAAACACCGGATATGGTATCGTATACAATTCACATTGAATTCCCATACGTGAGAGATCGGCCCCGAATCGATTAGATTGTATCGACCATTTGAAATATTTGGCCATCCCTAGTGCGTCCCCAACTCAGGAAGAGACAAACAACGGAGGTGATTTATACGGGCTGAAAAGCTATTGTCTTTTATGGGATAGGCCGTTAACCGAAAGGAATGAAGTTGATAGTAACTTGGACGGGGGGATATTCACTTGCCGTATCGATGTGATTAGAAGTTGTTGGTTGAGGGTTTGTCATTGATCCTTATAGTTGTTTAAGGCTTTAAGAAGGAAGGATTTTCAGCAAAAAGTTATATGAAATCGCCAAAGAATACTCTATATTGAAAAGTTGTTTTTTTTCCAGGAGCCGTTCAACCTTGCTGTCCCTGTCAATACTTAAGCCTTAAGGCCTATTGTATTATTGCTCCTCTCTTTTACAGTATCCACTCCAGCAATCTGGATCCCTGCATAAGTTTATGCAGTTTACCTACTGGTCCTGGTGCTGAGCCGTACTCCATTGGTTCTAGCTTGGTCTTCCCAAAGAGCTGTTGTCTCTTGTGATCTAGCGCTTCGCACTCACAGAGTACATGTAGGGCTGACTCAGTTTCTCTTCCACACAATCTGCAGTTGAGGTCTCCATTGTAGAGTCCCATTTTATTCAGGTGTTCCTTCAGGCCACAATGTCCTGTGAGGAGACCCGTCGTTATTCGGAGCTGATTTCTACTCAAGGAGAGCAGTGTTTCAGCTATTTTCTTGCATGGAGCCTTAATGAATGATTTTCCAAACACATCCTGGCAACAAGTTCCACTACTCTTTGTGCTATGTTTCATCCATTCTCCCATCTGGTGTCTGATTGTACTTTTAAGCACCCCCAGGGCGGGTTCTGCTCCAATGTATAGGGCAGACGAGCCTAGTCTTGCTAGCTCGTCTGCCCTTTCATTGCCTCTTATACCTGAGTGTCTAGGCACCCACTCCAAAGTTACTTTGTTGTGTTCTGCCAGTCTTCCCAGGTCTTGTAAATATTCCCACACTATGAAAAGTTGTTAGTCTATCTACCTCTAGTAATTTATTCCCTAAAAGCCCTTAAGAACAAAGATCCCCCTCTTCGTGTGTACCAACAAATTTGAATAGGTTAGAAGAAGTAAACAAAGTATTCGTTTGTTTGAACCATAGTAGATGGTGGCACAGGATTATTTGATTATGTTGCCAGGTCTTTTTCGGTTAAAGTTTTAGTATTTTCCTTATATACTAGTCCAATAATGTGAATATTAAAGCTGGTTTGGCCATATATTGCAGTTATTGCAGTAATAGTAAAATGGCTTAAGAAACTGCTGGAAATAACGTCCAATTCAATCTACAGCTTCGCAGACGACAGTACAGTAATATCGTGCATGGAACCAGGTAAGCCACTATCATCCCAGAGATAGTACGTCGGCGACAGCAACATGCCTCACAGATCAACGTAGATATTAAAACCGTATAGAAAACTCAGGCAACAACACTGACAAAGAAGTTTCACGTTGGCTTACCAACTGTGGAAATGGCGGGTCACCCAATAGTCGAGTCGTCTTCCGTCGAGCTTTTGGAGATCAACATTGTTCCGCTGTAGGAAGCTGTATACAACAGAGCATCTACTGTAGCTCTACACGGCACAGATCCGACCATTCATCGTTGGAGTATTGCTCCCATGTGTGGGGATGCGCTCCGAAGCACTCTCTAAAGCTTCTGGACACTATCCAGAGAAGAGCAATTAGTCTAATCGATACACCTAACCTCACAAAGGACCTCCACAGCCTGGAACATCGAAGAAGGGTGGCTGACCTGTCCCTATTTTACAGATTCTATCACGGAAGATGTTCGAGTGAGCTCTTCCCAGGGTTCTCCCAGATAATAATAACACCGAAGACCGTTCAAACGAGTAACACAGTGTCGAGGTCCCTACTCCCCAAACCATTCTCCTCCAGCATTCCTCCTGTTAGAACTTCGACGCTGAGGAAGACTAGAACGGCTCTGCGAGCTCATCCTTACCAGGTCGAGGTCCCTACTCCTCGACCCAGTCTCCTCCATCTAATCTGCACATACAGTTATCCTCTCGCAGCACTTCTGCAGCGCCATAGTCTTTCAGCCTTTGCGAGAGGCTGACCATAAAAAAAACTTGTAAGGAAGATCGCAAAATAGCCAATTGCCTCACAGCAACATACTGATCCAATGTATTTGTTTGCATACTCCACTACCACACAATTTGGCATATACGAACAATTTAAAAAAAATTATTGGGGATGTAGTCACGTAGTATGCCGTATAAACAATTATTTATTACAAAACGTGAAAACGTTGTATCGAAGGCCTGTGATCTTCAGCGAATCAGTATAAACAACGAACAGTGGCAGCGCTTTATTTTAGTTTGTTCTCATTCTGGTTGTTAGGCGATTTTTGAGTGACTTTTGAGTTTTGTCAGTACAAAAGTGAAGAAAAGACTATTTTAGACAATTTCAAAAGATGGTGAAGTGCCGCGCTATTTGCAAGAGACAATTTGAGCTTAATTAGTTCAAATGTTATCATTAGTAAGAATGTAAACAAATGGTAAAAAATGGAATCAAGTTGATTGACTCAGTACTTCCCACACATAACGATGATACCATTTTATTATTTCCCATTGCATGAAGCTATAGTCTAAAATCCCTTTGCAACTAAATTATCGCCCATCCGCCCGCAAAAACAACATCCAACACAAAAAACCCTCGTAAATAGTTTGTTTCGTTTCCCTCCTTTGGAACTAGGACGCCACAGTTTTTGTTCTGCATGCTTCAACTGGACGATGAGAAACGACCAAAAGCCTACAACGCGTCTAAAAACGAAGTTTGAGCTAATTTTATGTTTCTGGTTTTTTGATTATTGCTGCGCCGCCACTGACACGGTTTTTCAAAAACAGAGTCGTTTCCATTCTCGCAGCGGTAATAAATTCTGTCAAAATTTCATTAAAATCAATTCAATAATTTTCGCTTTACGCAATATACATAGAACGAAAAAAAGCAAAACTCGTATGTACAGATCACAAAATTAGTTTCTGTAATAGGCAAGCCAATGTTCGGATGAATCTAAAAAAGTGTAATATGCCGCTAGGTATTTCTTCTACAAATCAATGGACAGACTATTATGAATACACCAAATTATTCAGTTCTACAACCTCGTATGTATACATCACAAATGCTAAGTCCCTTGGTTTTTATAATAAGCAATGCAATGTTCGGATGTATGTAAAAAGTGTATTATGCTGCTAGGTTTTTCATTCAAAGATCAATGGACAACCCATTATGAGTACAACAAATTTTTCAGTTTTACAACCCCCCACCCTCCAACCACCCCAAATTCACCTTCACCCCAACTAACGTAGAAAATGATCAGAAACCCCTAAAACGCCTAAAAACAAAGTTTGAGCTGTTTTTATATTTTTAGTTTTTTTATTTTTGCCGCGCCGCCACTGACCCGATTTTTCAAAAACATAACTTGCCGCGGGAGTAATACTGTGTCAAAATTTCATTAAAATCAATTGAACAATTTTCGCGTTACGCGATATTGAACGATCTAAAACAATACTCGTATGTATGTATACATCACAAATTCTAAGCCCCGTGGCTTCTATAATAAGCATGCAACGTTCGGATGGACCTAAAAAATTGTATCATGCCGCTAGGTTTTTCATTCACATATCAATGGACAGCCCATTACAAATACAACAAATTTTTCAGTAACGCAGTAACTAAAACGCCTAAAAACGAAGTTTGAGGAATATTTGAAAATTTTCGTTTTTTGCTAATTACTCCGCCCCCGTATAACGATTTTCAAAATTACCTACTACGACCCCACAGCATAACGCTGCCCAAATTTCATCACAATCCATGCAGCGGTTACTGAGATTACGAGGGTAGAAAAACGCGACAGACAGACAGACAGACCGACGGAAGTGAGTGACGTGGATTTTCGTTATGTTCACATCATGAAACGCCCAAAAAGCGTATTATCTCAAAATCGAAAAATTTCGCGATCACAATACTCCCCCCACCTATCGGTGTGGGAAGTAAAAATAATAACAATATGGTCTTCCAAACACACACATGCCTCCTAGAGCATTGGCTTTGCTCGAGTGCGTTGGTCTGTACGGAAACAAACTTTGCGGGGGAATTTAAGGTCCTCCACCTTCTCCCGCAGTAGGTTTAAGTGTACAAATACCTGTAGGCTGGTTCAGACTGGGACGTCTGAGGTATCCGTAATGGGAATAGAAAGGTCGACTAACTGTGTAGGACTGTAGGAGATTATTATTTACCGAAGTCGAAGGGATACAATTATCACGGCCCACGCTCGGTCGCCACGAACGGAAATTAATTTTGCCGTTTATTAAATGGAGTTATCTGGAACATTCCGGGAATCATATATTCTCAGAAAGGCTCGGAGAATTATGAGGATTCTGTGGACCTCAAAAGCTTGCGGTCGATTCAGAGGCGAAAGGTAACTTTGAACATGGAAGCATTCAATACTTGGGATAGATTGGGAGGTAGTGATAGACGAGAAATTAATTAACCGTTTTCGTAGAATAACTCCTAATAAGCTAGATTTTCTCAAGAGGGTTTAGGAGGATGAAGCATAAGAATATACAGGGTGTTAATTAAGTATGTTAACAAATTTTAACCACGAATAGTACTCCGAAAAATATGAAGAAAATGTCATATGAACATGTGTCCGGAAATGCTTCCTAAGGGAGCTACGCTCCTTTGCATGGGGCACCCTGAAGACGGTTATCCCTCGATATTCTCGAAACCATTCATAACAAAATTACGAAATTAGGTACGATGGGTAAACTTTTGACGCTGAATCTGATTCTGAATTCAGAATTTCATAATTTTAATCAGAGGCGTATCATACGGGAGGAGTTAAGGGTAAAAATAACCCCATTTTCTAAATGGTAATTTTTTTGACATTTTGATTTCAGAATATGGTATTTCAGAGATTTCTACGTAAAAATGGTCTCTTGGTACATCTCGCTAGGGCTAACCGTTTTCGAGACAAATGCAAATTATTGAATCGATGCAGGCTATTGTAAATAAATAAATGTTCATCTATTTAGTAAGAGTGCTGTGTGTGTGTGTGTGTGTGTGCTATTTACAACAGCCTGCATCGATTCAATAATTTGCATTTTTCCCGAAAACGGTTAGCCCTACCGAGGGCGCGACCACAATACTCCCCTCACCTGTAGGTGTGGGAAGTAAAACATCTGCTCAGAAAATGTTACGTGCAAAAATACAGTTTAAAGTATAAATATTTTAAAAACTTTTAAAAAGAACTTCTACGTTAGGTTAGGTTAGCTTTTAAAAAAACATCTGCTCAAAAAGGTTATCAGAGATGGCGTGTTTTCGTGATGAATTTATCAAGGTTGTGAAATTGAACATACGTTCAACTGCAGTTGATTATTGTAAATTTGTGTTGTACCTAATAAATATTTCTCTAATTAATTTATAATTTTTTTTAGATTATGGAGCATTTTTGTATTATTTATTCTATCCTCTAGGTACTGTAATAATCTAATTACAATTTGCTTTTTGATAAATCATTTTCGAATGAAAACGCTATAGACTGGCCTATGTGATTTTTGGCAAGCCACACTTAACACAGGGGGGAGTAATTAAGTATTTTTAAAAGTAGTTGAATCTCAAAAAAGTAGTTAAAATAAAGTAGTTAGCAATGAGTATTTTACTACTTTTTTCGAATATTTTATGTTGGCATTTAACGAATCAGGACGCATTGTTTTATTCTTTAATGCACCATGTTTACTAACCCCCTTATGTCAATTTCCGCAAATTACTGTCAGACAAAGCGAGAAATAAAAAACTTCACTGTTATTGAAACCCATTTACTTGTGTAGACTTTCCAAACAGCCCACATACCTTCAATTTAGCATACACCACAACCTAATCTTAAACAAATATCCAACAAATAAAATCGTACGTATCTCCCCTACGAAAGACAATTACCAAACCAAATATTGTCCTAACCGCATTTATGTGGCGTGCCTGCAAAACGAACTCCGGGCGACAGTGACGGTATAAAGGGACTTGCCCTTTTGTCGAGGGATTTCTCAACCAGAAAGGGAAACAGAGATTTTTTAACTAAAACTGTGATTCCATTGTATTTCATATACTACGTTAATACGTTTGCCTTAAAACGGTTTACTATAAAACACTTTCGTTAAAACCTATGTATAAACACTGGTTAAAATGATTTAAGGCGTTAAGAGGTCTATTCTGTAAATTTCTGGTTTAAACAGATTAGAAAAATTTTACAATCATTGGTATTCGGTAAACATGAAATTTAACCGGGCGGTTATGCGAGACGTTTTAGCTGGCGCCGTTAAAAATGAGTATCTAGGCAACCATCACCTAAGCATGCGATGTTGTCATGTCTCATGTTCACACTGTTCACAGACAGTGTGAAATCTGATGAAACAGTGTTATTTTACTGAAACCTCACACGGTAACTATGCAAGTGGGAAAAATAAAGCTGGTGTACTCACTATTGTATATGTTGCGGCTAATGTGTTTACTTTGACAGTTTATATACTAGCTGGATAGTATACAAACTATCCAAATGTCTTGTTATTTTGATGGAAACTCATATTTCAACTAAAATAGCTGTGAATATTGGTTGGTTTGTATACTAGCCAGCTAGTTTATAAACTATACAAGATATGCCGCTAAAGTATATACCACAAAGATATCACACATATTATTAACCAGTGTTTCTGGTCAGTTTACAAACTATCCACATCATTTGGATAAGGTATGCACCTAATATCTCTAGTAATACATAATAACCTACTCATTGGTTAGTATGTAAACTAACCAATCCTCTTTGGTTAGTATGTAAGTTTACGAATTTTCTTTGGTCAATTTAACAGAAAACTGAGGTTATGTTTATGGCAAGCGCAAGTGTGACGTCTTGGGATTGTTTACTGTCGTGCCTTGCAAAAAAAATTGTTCAAGAACCGCTATCTTGTTACCAAAAACAATAGCAATTTGAAAAGTTACTATTAGAATGTTACGAGAAAAAGTCCCAAAATTCAAAATTAATGAACGACAGTGATTATATTGTACTTCTGCAACATATATAAAGAAAATACGCGAACAAGGACCTAACACTAATAACAAGATTGATTATCATGTAATAAATACTTATGATTTACAGAGAATCGAATCATCTTATGTAATCTTATATAAAATATCTGGAAAGATTACGTTTGAGTGAAAACTATGATGCCATTAAAGCTGCCCACCAGATTTATTTTATATATGAATATTTGGTACACAAATAGTATTTCCGTTTATCTTACTTATTTTTAGGTAGTTATAGCAATTGTATGTTGTATGAATAAACTTTACTTTTGATTAAACATTTTTTTCTAAACTAAAGTAACCAAAAAGGATTTACATACTAACCAACGAGTTGGATATTATGTAGTACTAGAGATATTAGGTACATACTTTATCCAAATGATGAGGATAGTTTGTAAACTGATCAGAAACACTGGTTAATATGTGTGATATCTTTGTGGTATATACTTTAGCGGCATATCTTGTATAGTTTATAAACTAGCTGGATAGTATACAAACCTACCAATATTCATAGCTATTTTAATAGAAATATGATTTTCCATCAGAATAACGAGATATTTGGTTAGTTTGTATACTATCCAGCTAGTATATAAACTATCAAAGTAAACACTTTAACCGTAACATATATATAGTAGAAATCATATTCCGCAGTGATGTTTTCTAAATGTCTGGCAACATTGGAAGTTTTGGCAAGGCATCCGAGTTCAATGTTGACATTTCAATGAAGGCAAGTGAGTGTGCCGTTCTGTTTTTGTTTTTTGCTGAAATTTAAAAATGAAAAAAAGCGGGATCACTCAACAAAAAAAACAAGTAGCAGCGATGAATTTATTTATTTGTGCCCATCTGCAAAGTGAGATGTTCCAGTGTCTAGTCGGTAGCACCCATGTCCTAAAAAATTAAGCACGCAGAATACTCGTATATACTTGGGCATTGCAGTTACCCCTCACACTTTCCTGCATATGCGGAAGTGAAGTCTGAATAGAAACTGTCCAGCGTCTCTGTTGAGATGAAACAATTTCAAAAATGTGTTTTCAGGGAGCTGAAAGACGTCACTGGTTGCGGTTCGCTAGCATCCTATCAACAAACGATTTACCTCATAGTTGAATCAGTTGCAAACAAATTTACCTTTGCTTTCGTGTTGAATAACCGCTTCTTGATTTGTAATCACGAAATAAAATGGTACAGCAGCCATTCCGATCAATTTTTCTTCTAGGTTAGGTGTATAACGCTACACAAAAGCCTTGCCGTTATACATACAATTTTAACTGCCGATTGTAACCACTGGCGTTTATAATTTTAACTAGCTCTCTGTTTACAGATTACCTATGATGGTTATAATGGGCGTTAGATATTTTATCCATGTTTAACCATGCTGTTACAGAAAAGACCCCTAAAACAGATTAACTGAAAGCATCTTAAAAATTTGGCTTAACGTGGCTTAATCCGGTTTTACATGCCGTACAGACGGTTTAACTTGTCTTAGATGCAGAGGTGCCAACGACCACTTACAAATTCAAAATCCCTTTCAAGGTTGACGCTCAGCTTTAATAAAACACGACCAGAACAAACTTTAGCGCTTCGAGAATCGCACTTTACACCACAAAACGACGCGGTTATTTACACTTTCACACGGTTAACGCCTTTGCCAAAAAGAGACGTTATTTCTGTTGAAGCCTTTTCATTTTGACATGTTTGGCCCAATAAGTGATAGGTTGGCGGCACTATTACTATTTTCAATCAGTTTTCTTAAATCGGTTCGTAAAATTAACGTGTGAACCCTTAAGGGCCGGTTGTACAAACACAGTTTAACTCGAGTTCAACTTTGAACCGAGTTCATCTCTAATTTGCTGTTGTACCAACAAAGTTCAAGCGTTGACTTCAGTTCAACCTCAGATCAAGTTGAACGGCCACCGGGGAGCGTTTAACGGCGGTTCAAGGTTTAAAATGGCGATGTTTACGACCAGCTGATCAGTTCCTAACCCTAATATCCGACGTGAGTGACATAGTCAAATGCGATATTTTCACTTGAGTTACACATGATGGACTACTTTAACGAACCTTAGACCGAGGATGACATTATTAGGAAAAACGACCTGAAAAATGCCAAATGATATTTGTACCTAATGTATCGTGACCAAATTCTCAATTAATTGTAGGCACATCAGCAATAAAAGTTTCCGCATCATCGTCGAATGTAGATGTGAATCCTGTTATTTGGGGTCCGATTTTTCTTTTATTGATATGTCCAAGTCCTGTATTTTGAAATCCTGCGAAGGCCCACCGCCGGTATTATGGATGTACTGTCTCTCATCGGCAAATTTTTGTTTTGTCCTTTTTTTTTTTAAATTTTCGTAATTGCTTTTCAGTACCTTTGCTTCACGAAATGTCTCTCCACGCAAACTGTTGGACAAGTTCAATCTTTTCGTTTTGATTCTATGAATATTTGTATCCGTTTTCTGGCATTCCAAAACAGTCTCATATTTTTTTCACAAATTCTATTAATACGGCCTCTTCTTTCGCCGTAAAATTAGTCGCCCTTTTTTTGGATTCCATTATAAAATTGCAAAATACTTCTTGACCGACAACAAAATTTGATGAATGTCAGAATTTGACATTGATAGACGTGACATTAACATAACCTGCATAACATTAAACATTAAAAACGAAAAGTAACTAGTTTCGCCACCAAATGCCCTATATCCATTGCTACCAATCCTCTTTTGATCCAGTTCAGCTGATCCTTCCCAGAACGGAGTTTGTACAACGCGTCAACCGTTGAACCGTGTTCATCACTGAGCTTAAGGTTACGTGATCGGGAGTTCACTGAGCGTTTGTACAACCGGCCCTAAGTAATGCGGTTTTTGGTTGAACCGTTCCAAAATTAAAACGGTTTAAGAAACCGTGTAAAGGCAATTATTACATATTTCGCCATTTTGTAGCAGGTGAAGATATTAACTTTATATTCTACAGTTGTGAAGTATTCGTCAGTAGCTTCAAAAAGATGTGTCACAAGACCCCATTTCAATTTAATTTGTTTTCCAAGATGGCGTCCACTCGCCATTTTGTTTCATCTATCAAGTCATCATCAAGTTTCATCTATCGATTGTACTCCAAAATATAGTATTTTTTTAATTGACCCGTTCAAAAAATACGAGGAGGGGGACATTATTCCGGCTGTCAAATCTGTTGAGATGTCACGTCAAAATTTGTTGTCTAAAATATCGTCTAAATGCATTTATATACAAAAAATAAGACTTGTGGAAAGCTATAGAAGCTTAATTTCCAGTCCAGGACGCCAGGAGTAAGAAGGACAAATAAATCATCTTCAAGGGGGGGTGGGTTGGCCCAGTGGTTAGGGTCGAGGGCTCGTGACCGGAAGGTCCCGGGTTCGATTCTCGTTAGAGGCGGAAATTTATTTCTGGTTTTTTCAACCAAAAATAAAATATCCATAAAAAAAAGCTCAGCGAGAATCCCCACCTGAGCATTCACTGTTGGCTTCTAATTAACAGTGCTGTTCCTAAGTGGCGCCGGGAAACAGTAACAAAGCCTACACAGAACACGAGGCTAATGACCAAAGTAGTCGATGCCGATGACACAGAAGTAAAAAAAAAAAAAAAAAAAAATCATCTTCAAAATTGAGCTACTTGGATGGGATGCAAGCAATAGGTTAGATAAATTATAGTGTTTCTATCTATACCTATTCCTCATTCAAGGCCATTGCCTTCGAGGTGGACATATTTGTAGTTCATTGATACGAATAAAATAAATTGAAAAAAAGAAAAGCACTGTATATGCAAAAATGTCCTAGTACCCTCCGTATGTTACGGCGCATTTAGACTATGCAACATGTTGTAAAACATCGTGTTTTAAAACACTGTTGTACAACAAGTTGCAAATACTAACGAAAAATGTTTTACAACTTATCTGTTTTAAAACAACTTTTGTGTTTTACAACAAGTTGTCGCCTTTCCGTCTTGAGCCGGAAAATGTCCAACATGTTTTAAAACATATTGATATTTCATTTTATGAAACTACAACTTCTTTCAAAACACGGGGCGGTGCCACAGGGCGGTACAGTGCTCTGGTGCATTTAGTGAGGTATTATGGTAAACCAGGTAAATATCAGGAATTGATACTTATTCCAGTCTATTGGCTACTGCAATGTACTAGAGATTAAAAGTATCCAAAATCATTGAAAACTATCAAATGAAAGAAAAACTCCCACCGAACGTTGCTGGCAGTTTATTCTCCAAAATAAAATTTCACTTTTCATTACTCAAAAATGAGGTCAAGTTGATTGACTCAGTATTTCTCACACATTATGGTGACAACAATTTATTGTTTTCCTATAGCATGAAGCTGTAGTCTGAGATGCCCCTGCAACCATTCAACGCCCGCCCGCCCGCAAAAAAAATTAAAAATGTGTTATGTTACTGGGTCTCTTTTTCACAGGTCAACGACGTTTTATGAATACATCAAATTTATCAGTCTTACAACCCCCACTCTACAACCACCTCAATTTTACCCCCCCAAAAAAAAAAAACAATGAAAATAATCTGGAACCCCTAAAATGTATAAAAACGATGCTTGAGGGCTTGAGCTGTTTTTATATTTTTAGTTTTACTTCCCACACCAATAGGTGAGGTGAGTATTGTGTTCGCGAAAATTTTCGATTTTGAGATAATATACTTTTTGGGCGTTTTATGATGTCTACATAACGAAAATCCACGTCACTTATTTCCGTCGGTCTGTCGGTCTGTCTGTCTGTTGGCGTTTTTCTAGCCTCCTAACCTCAGTAACCGGTGCATATATTTTGATGAAATTTGGGTAGCGATATGGAGTGTGGTCGTAGTAGGTAATGTCGCTACAATTTTGGAAATCGGTGCATGGGCGGCGGAGTAATTAGCAAAAAACAAAAAATTTCAAATATTCTTTAAACTTCGTTTTTAGGCATTTTGGGGGTTCATGATCATTTTCTACTTTTTTTTGGGTGAGGGTGAAATTGGGGTGGTTGGGGGGTGGGGGGTTGTAAACCTGAAACATTTGTTGTATTCATAATAGGCTGTCCATTGACCTGAGAGAAAAAACCTAGCGGTATAATACACTTTTTTAGGTTCACCCGAACATTGCCTTGTCTATTACAAGAACCAAGGGACTTAGAAAATTTTCCGATGTATAAATACGAGTACTTTTTTTAGATCGTTCTGTATTTCAGAATGTGGAAACTACTGAATTGATGTTAATGAAATTTCGGCACAGTATTACTACTTTGAAGAGGATGGAAAACGGGTATGATTTTTATAAATCGTCTCAGTGGCGGCGCAGCAATATTAAATAAACTAAAATATGAAAACAGCTCAAACTTCGTTTTTAGGCGTTCCTGATCTTTTTCTACTTTTTTTTTGGGTGGGGGTGAAATTGGGGTGGTTGAGGGGTAGGAGGGTCGTAAAAATTAATTTTTTTGTATTCATAATAGGCTATCCGTTGACCCGTGAAGGAAAGACCTAGCGGTATAATACAATTTTAGGTCCACTCAAACATTGCCTTGCCGATTACAGAAACTATAAGGGACTGAGAGAATTTTCTGATGTATACACAATACATAAGAGTATTTCTTTAGATCGTTCTGTATTGTGTAACGTGGCAACTTTTAAATTGACTTTAATCACATTCTGACACAGATTTATTACCGTGACGAGGATGGAAGACGCGTATTGTTTTTGGAAATCGTTTCAGTGGCCGCGCGGCATTAATAAAAAAAAATGGAGTCGAGTTGATTGACTCAGTACTTCCCACACATAATAATGATACCATTTTATTATATTCATTTTCCATGAAGCTATAGTCTAAGAGCCCTTGCAACCAAGTAATCATTCGCATGTCCTCAAAAAACATCAAACACAAAAACTAGTAAATACATTCCTAAGTCTCTCCGTGGGAATTAAAACGACACAATTTTTATTCTCCCAGCTTCAGCTGGACGAGCGAAACAATCAGGAACACCCAAATTGCTTAAAAACGAAGTTTGAGCTATTTTTTAATTTTTAGTTTTTCTATTATTGCTGCGCCGCCAATAACTCGATTTTTGAAAACCATACACGTTTTTCATCCTCGGTAATAATATTGTGTCTAAATTTCATTGAAATCGATTTCATAATTTCCATGTTACTAAATTCAGAACGATCTAAAGCAATAGTCGTATGTATACATCAGACAACTCTAAGTCTCTTTATTCCTGTAACAGCCAAAGCAATGTTCGGATGGACCTAAAAAAGGGTATTATGCCACTAGGTCTTTCTTTCACAGTCAATGGATAGCCTATTATGAATAGAACAAATTTTTGAGTTTTACAACCCCCCACCCCCTAACCACCCTAATTTCACCCCCACCCAAAAAAAGTAGAAAATGATCAGGAACCCCTAAAACGCCTAAAAACGAAGTTTGAGGAACATTTCAAATTTTTCGTTTTTTGCTAATTCCTCCACCCCCCGTACAACGATTTCCAAAATTATCGGAACATTACCTACTAAGACACCACAACACATCGCTACCCAAGTTCCATCACAATCCATGCAGCGGTTACTGAGATTACGACGTTAGAAAAACGCGAACAGACAGACAGACAGACAGACCGACCGACCGACGGAAATGAGTGACGTGGATTTTCGTTATGTTAACATCACAACACGCCAGATCACAATACTACCCTCACCTATCGGTGTGGGAAGAAATAAAAATATAAAAACACCTCAAACTTCGTTTTTAGACGTTTTAGGGGTTCCTGATCATTTTCATTTTCTTGGGTAGGGGTGAAATTGGGGTGATTAGGGGGTGGGAGGTTTTAAAAACCAAACTTTTGTTGTAATCCTGATAGATTGTCCATTGACCTGTCAAAGAAATGCACAGTAGAATAACACACTTTTTGCGGTCGGGCGAGCGATGATTTGATTGCAAGGGGATCTGGACTATAGCTTCATGCTATAGGAAAATGATAAAACTGGTATCATCGGAATGGGTGGGAAGTACTGAGTCAATCAACTTGACTACATTTTTTTATTATCTCTGGGCCGCGACTGGTGCGATTCATAAAAATGTTATAAAAACGTGGGCCTTTGTTCCAGAGGTCAGTTTTACAGCCCGACCCCCTAACCACCATAAATTTCACCCCCACCCAAAAAAGTAGAGAACTATCACTAACCCCTAAAATGCGTAAAAACGAAGTTTCAGGAATATTTCTTTTGTTTTTTGCTAATTGCTCTGCCTTCCATTCACCGATCAAAATTATATAGCAGCATTACCTACTACAACACCACAGCATATCGCTACGCAAATTTTATCACAGTCCATGCAGCGGTTACTGAGATTGCGAGGGTAGAAGAACGCTAACAGACAGTCAGACCGACGGAAATGAGTGACGTGGATTTTCGTTATGTAGACGTCATAAAACGCCCAAAAAGTATATTATCTCAAAATCGAAGATGTTCATGATCGTAATACTCCCCTCACCTATCGGTGTTGGAAGCAAAAACAAAACGGCGATATGTCAGGCTTTTATCATACACCCTGTATAAGTCATTATTTTTAAAATGAAGTCCACCTCAACCTACATAGACTAGGCATAGTTATTTTTCTGAAAAGATATATTGTTTGATCACAAGAGTCCGATGCTTTGAGCTTGACTCACCCTGTATAGATATAAATTAAATGGCTCATAGCGACCATAATCTCACCAGAAGCACTAGAGCACATGATTCTGTACCATAATTGGCACCGCTCGGTATTTTACAACAAGTTGCAGTTTCAGAAAATGAAATATGAACGCGTTTTGCAACATGTTTTAAAACATGTTGGATGTTTCCGACTCAAGGCGGGAACGCGACAACTTGTTGTAAAACACGAAATTTGTTTTAAAACAGATAAGTTGTAAAACATTTTCATTAGGATTTACAACTTGTTGTACAACAATGTTTTGAAACCCCTTGTTTTACAACATGTTGCATAGTCTAAATGCGATTTTTGTGCCAAAATGATTATTGTTTTACAACATGTTGTAAAACACCATGCTTGTTTTAAAACAAATGTTTATTAAACATGTTGCATAGTCTAAATGCGCCTTAAGTGACGACACTGTTCCAACATCTAAATTAAATTACTTCGGAGGGGAGCACGTAATCGTCGTGGAATGCGCTTTAAACCGTCCTGTAATGAAATTTTCAGTCGCTCATAAAGATTTTCCATAAAATAATCAACCTAAAAAAACTTCATTTCCGTATGAAGCTGCATATGCATGAGAGAAAATTTCCAGGAAACCTTTTATGGTAGGAATCATCTAGAAACATATCCGCGCAATTTGCCATTCATGCTAGAATATCGCACACACAAAAAAAACCGCTTGAGTGAAGAGAGAAAATTCTTTTATGATATTGACGTTTTCCATGAAGTAATTTCGCGTTGCTTGAGATAAACAGGGCATTTTCAATTACGGACGTCGGTTCGCTACGCTAGAGTCAAATGAGTGCTATGCTTTTATGAAATTTATTTGGGACTCGTGCAGAATTGCAAAGTATATTAATAATCTTGCAATTACAGTAATATCCGCCTATAACGAACCCGCTTTTTGCGAACTTTCGTTTATAACGAACCAAATCTAGAGGTACGAAACTTCGGTATTACTAAACGTGTGTTAATTTTTTCGCAAATAACGAACTCTTTTATAACGAACTTTCGGATAAAACGAACCTTAAACTTTGATATATTGTCGTAAGATTTGTCTTTTATACTGAACCTAAAAAGGGTATCGCTGGGGATTTACCGAATTATTTCGATCGCAAGGCACCTGAAACGATATTTCACCGCTGGTGATTCCCCGAATTCTAAAATAATCCATCTTAGGTGGAATAAACTTCCTTCATATGGCATGGCGGAGGGTATCAAAACAAACAATTTTTAATTGTTTTCAACACGGTGGTTTGCTGAAAGTGGAAAATGATTTAAATTCAGACGATGACTTGGCATTAGCCGAATGGCTGAAAAAAGTTGGACAGGAAGATGAAAACAATATTCTAGACAATCTTCCTTGTTCTGAAAATGAGTTCAATGAATTTGTACGTATTGTCACCGTACATTAACAATGTCGGTGGTATTGTTGATAATCTTGTAAGTGTTGATTACTTGGGTAATGATGCCATTGTCGCTTCTGTGTCTTCTTCAGTTTATATTGATAACGATGAGGAGGCAGAAGATGAAAAACCTGTGAGTACAGAGTTGAGACCAGTTCCAACCTCATCAGAGGCACTTGAACATACTGATAAAGTTCGTGATTTTCTTCAGTCACGAAATACTCCGCAAACAGTGGTTTGCACCAGTCATAGTTAAACCTTTGGCTTAACTAATTAAAGCTTAACTTTAATTAAGGCTTAAAGTTGTGTGTCTTTGCACCGGTCATGACTAACTTTAATTATGAGTTAACTTTTTCTTACAGGGAAATTTAACGAATTTCAGATTTTACGTTGGCAATCATGTCGTATTTTTGATGTTCTGTGATGGAAATGAAGGTTCATGTCACTGTCGTTGATGGCTGTCAAACATTATCTTTCAAGTTCAACTGAAGCTATTTGTTTTGATTAAGAAATTTCGGATTCATTTTAGTATTTTTGGTTTCATTTTCATTAATTGATAACCCATTATCGTAAATATCCAACTCACAGAATATAACAACAGTGGTAAAAAAAGTAAATCCTTGAAGTAAATGCTCTTCTTTAGGCAAGATTTTGTCTATGAAATAGTTGATTGCAGTGACCCAACATTTGGTGGATTTTGGGTGTCTTAATTCTGGATTCTCTTGTATAGGAGTGGCTACAGAAGACATCAGAGTAATAACATTTATGCCGGATCTGTTTGTGGTAAGTAAAAATATAGAGAAATGTCCAAAGTGCTGAGGTCAACTAAAGACATCTTTATTATACATTTATAGTGTTAAACTAGCAAAATGTCCATTCATAGATAATCATTACAATTTTTATATGTATATATAGGTGGTTTCAAGGAATGAAACAATTAAAACAGTAATCTTTTGGCATAACCTTAAGATGAGTTTCCGGAACAAGTGATATAATATGCCACGAACAATATACATATTATGACTATCAACTTCTCTATTAAAACAGATTTGTGATATATGCACTACTACAAAATACTTTCTTTTTGTCATTGCAGGTGTGGAGAAAGAATTATTCAGGTTGCCAAGTATTTGAGAAAGAAGAGGCAGTCCGATACCATGAGGCGAAGAGCACATAATGTTATGCATTTAGAGCTTCATTGTGATGGCTTTATAGAAAGTAAATACTAATATGTTCCACATACTGTGTAAATTAATAGAACCAATAAATGCATATGTTATCCATATATTGTAATTATATCTGTTAATAAAGGTGGAGAAAAAAAATCACTTTCTTATAACTTCTCATATAACAAAATCTAAAATATTTCATAGTATCAGTAGCTAATATGTGATATAAAATGTTGTCTAGATATAGAATGCCTTGTTAAAAATATGTATTTTAAATGATAGTTTGTATAACATGCTCACAGATAGTGATTAATTTCTGTCTTGTCAAACAAGGTGATTATTTAAAAAAACACTCATTGGGTGACTGTAAAGTTGCACCCAGCAGAAGGTAAGTTTTATTACTTGAACAAAAACTACTGGTTGAATATCTTATATTTTTATTATATATATTTTCTTTCAATATATCAGGGCTTGTCCTGAATAGTAGAAAATTCAGTAATTAGGATAGGGTGATCGGTGGAACACACAACAGTGATTTGCTGCCGCAGTGCTCAATAATACAGTATGGGTCAATATTATTCAAATTACTCAGTTTTTGTTAATAAAGGGGCTTCAGTTTTTCACTAGTCCCATAAAGTATTCATTATCATCCGTGATCCTGAAATAAACAATATTTTTATTAAAAATAGAAGGAAATTAACTAATGGGTGGTGAAGATGAATTAAATAAAATCCATGTGAGAACGGGAGGACACTTGCATTCTAATTTTTACAGTAATAACTACTACTGTGATAGCTATTCACATAATAATACTGCATTTTGCAGCAGCAGCAAAATAATTCAAGCAGATCAATTTATTTTCTTTATATGGTAAAAATTGGGCAACTAAGATGCATTATCAAACAACTGTCCCTAGTGAATGTGATAACTGTAATTTACAAATAAACGTTTTATATTTACTGTTTTCAAAATCCATCCAAGTTTTGAGCGCCCATTATCTCATAAATTACAGCATTCTAAATAACTGAATTGCTTACCTGCTAAGATAGACTCCTTGAACAAGACAGCAGTAACACAACAATGACCAAAAAGCTGTTGAACACGAAAAATCTCATAAACCATAACACGGTGTCTTACAACAGTGATATTTGTCCAATTCCAGAATCAGCTTTATATAGTTGTAGATTGAGGTTATGGTCGTATCCTCAGTTCCCCACGACTTGATATTGAATCCAAGTGATCTATTTTTATTCATAATTGCTTATAGGATATAGAAATAATTTCATAAAATATATTTCACAAACTAACCAAACTTATTTCTGTGGTGATCTGTCAGAATATGTTAAACCCACAAATGTCAAAAGTTAAGCCAAGAAACGTCAAAGTTAAACCCTACTTTGCCTTTGGCTTAAAGTTAGTTATGAGTTTGACGCTAACTACAACCGGTGCAAAGCAATTCGTACTTTAATTAAGGCTTAACTTTAATTACAACTTTAACTATGACTGGTGCAAACCACTGAAAGTGTTTTTAATCAATTAGCCCAAGTAGAATTACGTATTTTATGTACCCTCATATCTATGTATTAATAAATATATTAATAAAAACATCTTTTTTATTTATCGTTTATAGCGAACTTCGCTTATAACGAACCGTTTTCGCCGGTCCCATGAAATTCGTTATAAATGAACATTACTGTATTTATAAACTATTTTTATATTCTAGATATTTATAAGGTATCTACTTTAAAATATCAGTTAATGTAATTTAGTTATTATTTTGACTCCATTGTAATTACTTAATCAATCTGTCAACAACGTGTTTCTTAACATTGACATTGACGTCTTTGACGGTTCTCAAATAGATCAAACCATAATGCACAAACGATAATCAACAGAGCAACCAAACATAACCAACGAACACTTACGTTACGTCACTTACGTCACGTCAATTTGCTTTTTTAATCATTACTCTAAGGGCCGGTTGTACAATGCAAGCTTAAGCTTCGGCTTAAGGTAAGCCGACGTTAAACCAAGTCAGTGGCAAAATGTCCGTTGTACAATGCTAGCTTAACCCCCCACTCCAAGCTTAACACGAGCTTACGTAAGCCGATGCTCAACGCGAGCTTAGCTGAGGTTTAAACCTAACCTGGTATAAAAATGACATGATTTGTCAAGGATGAACCTTCAAATTGCTTGTCACTTTATTAGGTCAAATTTTTTGGAAGATTTGTGTCTAATTTAACAAAGAGAGCGAATGAAAGAACAGAGACAAAAACGGTCGTTGCCAAAATTTGACACAAACTGTCATAAGTGCCTAACCAAAAAAGGTAATTTTTCAGGTCATTATGTCAGTACGTATTGCTTCATTGATGCCAACTGTAGTGAATTTCATTATCAACCAGGTTTAACTAAGCCGACGATTGTACAACGAGTCTCGACTTTAAGCCTGAGCTTAGCTAAGCTTAGGCTTAACAAAGCTCGTGCTAAACCCGCATTTGTACAACCGGCCCTAAGTTTAAAGGTAACGTCAGGAGCTTCTAAATGCGGAATGCATTTTTATGGCAAACTTTGGAGCGGCCACGCCTCTTCTATAACACGCGAATACGTGTTTTCTTTGATTCTCAATTTCGCGAGCAGAATCTTTTAAAATAAATGAATTTTCTCTTTCTTTCACACATACCCCTATACTAAAGTAGGTATCTGGTGTTTCTACTTAAAAAAATGTTTGTGTGTATGTATATACAAGCTCAAACCTCACTTTGATATTCGTGATTTTCTAAAATGTTTGGATGAGTGTTAAATTAAGGGCAAAGTGTGGGGGTTGCTCAGAGCAACAACTGAACATAAAGGTAGTAAACAAACCACTTTAGCATGGCGTGCTCAAAGCCATCATCTTTTGACACTTCAGCCTCCAAACATTGCCAACTAACCTAAAAATTCTTCCAATGCAACCCATGTTACAAATCACTACAGTTACCAACAAAGAGCTAGTTCGATTTTACTGACCAAGCATAAAAGACGCACAAACAAAACAAACGTTTGACAGCCGGGATTCTACCGTAAACAAATCGCAGGAAAATTATATCGGCATAGCAAGCTCCTTAAAATTTATGACTTCAGAATTTGCGTTTATGATGAAAAAATATGCAGTAACGCAGTAGAGGTCAACATTGATTTTGCTGTAATCATTCCTGAACCATCAAAATACCGTCTGTTTTAACGTAGAATGGAATATTTCTGGTTACTATACAATTAAGACGATAGTAAATAATTATCATTGCCGTATCTGGTGGTCAATATGACAACGTAAGAAAAGATGTTGGCCTATTAGAAATTAGTTGTTTACTACCTCTATGTTCTATAAATAGCTCTAGAAATTAGGTATGATAGAACGTATACATATAATTCTTCAATTGTTCGTTGACAAATTGCGGATCTTTGAGCAGGAAAAACATGTGGTAAGTAGAAAGATCATATATACGTTTTATAACAAAACTATTTTTTTTTTCTTTTTCGCAATAACTTTAAAAGTTATATCAAAATGAAAATTGATTTTTGAATCCAGTACCGAAGACACGCCGACAGGTTCCGTATAAAACCAAGCGCGTGTGACGTCAGAATGTTAGTTTTCACCAACGCAATATTTTTTTCTAGATTGCCAGCTGATCGTGAAAAGAGTTACTTGTAAAACTAGTTATATTTGTTGCACGATAGACGACGAATGATGCAGCTCGAGACGAAGTCTACGATCGAAATAAATAGGTTTTTGTATGTTTGAAATGACAAGTTTTGGTGAAGCATTTTTTCGGCGCCATGGTAGGTCAACGGCTAAGCGCTCAGCCTTCCGCCCTACAACGTCCCGGTTCGATCCCAGAGTTAGAAAACTTTTTTTTTATTTAAACTACCAGAAGAAGAAGTTATTGTTCACTTCAAACTCCTGTAATACGATTCACATACAACGCTGCAGTGCTATGAAAGTACCGTTTGATGAGAAATTTTATCTTTTTACAGACTGTGTATTTATACTAGATCCACCGAAGAAAAAGAGCGCAAAAAATTCATCGTGTTCACGTGCTCTCAATATTTGCGAGACCTGTTTACACGGTAACCACCGACGGTAACAGTCAGTCTTTCCTGGAACGACAAATTGACGGTGTCATACAAAGGTGACGTGAGCCACCGATCTGCTGTTTTGAGAAAATAGTTCTGTATTAAGCTGCCTTCTCGACTGTTCTAGTTAAAAAACACTCTTATTATAATTTTTTATATTCAAATAAAATTAGGAAAATATTACCAAACCCGACATAAGATTTAATAGCAGGAATGGACCACCTGTCTACCCAAATAAGTACGCTGAGTTTAACAGTGTTGTTTAACAGTTGCTTTTCCTCAATCTCTGAATCTGAATCACGACCACTTCTTCCAAGATGTTTTTAAAATCTTGACTTGTGAGATTCATTCAAATGAGAGATGATTATGCAAAACGTGAATGAGCTTGCAGACCAGCTTAATATTATGACCATCGTAGGATTTTGACCATATGAGTTTCTTAACAGAAGCATGTTTATTTGTATTTACATATTTACGTGAGTAGGAACCGACTTGCTTTTGCGTACCCATCCTAGCTTCATATTCCAATCAAATATTGAAAATACCCCTACCTGGTCTGCCAACGAATATACCTTCAAGGAATACGTTCAACCTGATCTTGTACAGTTTTGATATCATATTTCATCTAGCAATCTATACTAACGACTTATAGTTTTTCAATAATGGTGTACATCACACATATTGTGGATTATAATATTGCTATATTAATGAAGCGGAGAAACAGGAAACAAAAAAATGTGATGTTTATGTTCATGTGTTTTTGACGTTTGGCAAACCTGTTTAGACCACAATACGTCCGCGGCCATATTATGAGGGGGCGTCGACAAACAGCTGTGTATTTGATTCTTCAAGAAACGCGGCCTGTTCTCCCAATTTGTCGGTGCTAGGCGTGCGCTTAGGCATTGGCATTTCCAAGTGGTGTAAGCTTGCATCTGACCATGCCACGAGAACTCACTCTTTGCTCACCTGTTTTCCCGTTTGTCCGCTGAATGGATATTACTGAATTTCTTCATTAGATTATTGCTTTGACAATATAGAAAAGGAACTTGCCGACAGATGTCGCCAAAATGGGAACAGGGGTTCAGGATATTTATGTTCAATGTAGAATGGAACGTGCAGGTTGGTATCAAATAAACGATTATAACAAAAATTATGTTAAATTCCTTATGGCACAACGCCATCCACATCGTGTTCGTTTCAAGAGGCGGTCTGCTGTGGTGAAAGCTTGCCTACGGCCACGCGACAAGAATTCATTCATCTTGCACGTGCTCACTCTTTTTCTTTGCTGGACAGAGAATAGTATGTTGCTACATAATATCGGGTGGTAAATTTACCAACCATGCGCCGAAATCGCTGGAAATCCAATGATGATGGAAAAAAATGGAATCTTTCTGAAACAGTTGAAAATCGGACCGTACTTTATATGACATTTTTTGTTGGAAGTGAGCTGTATAGTCTTCTCCTAAAGTATCTTCCATTCGTCATACTTCCCATTGGATTAAACAGGGCTGTATTTGAGGAATGCTGAATCAAAGCGTGGGTATTTGAAAAAGTAAATTAGTTATTTTAACTGCGAGATTTGAAGAGAATTGACCCGATTTCAATTGTTAATTGAATAATTTCCTCATCCCCGATGCCCGTCATAGTTGAACGATTGGACAACGCACATTTCCGTAATGGAAAAAACAACGCATCCTCTTCTACCTTCTACCTCATTTTTCCCTGTACCAGATCCTGCAATTATTCGTCGAATTGAAATATAATCGAAGCTCGAATAAAAAATCTAAAAGTAAAACGGTCGTGAAATTTACATTCAGCGATTACTTGTACCGAATGCGAAAAAGGGTAATCTGATGGGGCGCAACTGTATTGCGACCTCGATTTCGTGTAAAGCCTCCGGTCGACTCATACATTTATGTATTAGGAATTGGCTAGATAGTTTCTTGAAAAAAAAATGGATCGATATTATTGGAATTGTTTCTGCTGGCTAGTATTTCCTCCAAGTGGGTCAACTTTGGAGTTTAAATTCGTGTATATAGGTTGCCGAATGCGACATGTTGCAGGCATTCATAGAGAAGGCTTTTTATTTAAAAGGTACACACATAAAAATAAATTCTTGAACGAAGGATAACTGGACCCAATGCCCACAATCGGCTACAGAGTAGGAACGACAAAATACTTGGCGTGGAGTAATAGGTTATATTTTGTCAAATTAATGTATTATTCATGTCATGCCAATACCCTCCTCATACAGGGTATATCCTTCGAGAGTCGCTATATTTGTACTCATTACAAATGAATAAAAAAAATAAAGAATGTAATATTTTTGATCATATAGGGTTATGTTAACTAAATATCACCTATGGGGTGCAGACTAGCTCGCGTCCGTAGCAGGAAGCTACACGTGCACCCTGGGTAACGCTAAATGAGCTAGAGCGAACCTGGCAACCAGACTCGTTTTTTTTTGAGATTTCCTGGTTAAAACATGACGAACTTATGTGCTGTTTGTACGCCAAATCAATATGTGTTTTATTCGTATTTGTCAACTAAATGTGGAGAGCATAAGCAGAGCTAAAAGCGAATGCATCTCCAAACTACTTTTGGACAATAAGGTTGATGTCATAGCGATCCAAGAAACTCACGCCGACAGTGAGGAATCACTCACCAGACGGGGACACATTTCTGGTTATACATTACTGGGAGCTACTTACCACCATACTTACGGCGTAGCCTCTTATATTCGCAACAATATTGACAATGCCCAACTCATTTCCAATGACACAAATAACAACATACAAAGCGTAATAGTAAAAGTGGGAGAAGTCACAATTGTAAACGTATATAAGCCACCGGCAGCGGAGTGGCCTGAACAACCACTTCCAGTACAACAGCATCCGGCTATATATATTGGAGACTTTAACAGCCACCACCAACGGTGGAGATACCCCGACTGTGACGAAAATGGCACAAGGTTGGCTGACTGGGCTGACGATAATGATATCTTTCTTGTATTTGATGCCAAAGATAAAGGCACTTTCAAATCAGCAGCCTGGAACTCAGAAAGTAACCCTGATTTGTGCTTTGTGAGCTGCAACCGGAAAGGGATCCCTATACCAGCTAACAGAAAAGTCGCAGAGGCCTTCCCACACAGCCAACACAGGCCAGTTTTCTTAGAGGTGGGAATCCAAATACCCCTAATACGATCCATCCCTCGGCCTCGATGGAATCTTGCAAAGGCGGACTGGTGTAACTACTCACGGGAGTTGGACCGGCTGGTACAGTGGATACCGCCAACATCAAACAGTTGCAAACGTTTCGTTGGAGCAATGATGAGCGCTGCAAAAAGGACCATTCCTAGGGGATACAGGAAGGAATATATCCCAGGGTGGGATGAGCGGTGCGAACTCCTATACGGCGACTTTCAGGAAACCAACAATCCAGATATTGCCGACGAACTCATCTCTGCCCTGGACAGCTCACGAAGACGTAAGTGGGCACGGGCACCGTCGGGAGTAACTCCAGACAAGATTGCTGCGCATATTGTAGAAACGTCAAGAGCACCTTCTGATAGAGAGCATACAAAACGCGTGAAGAAGGGATTGACTTTACTGAGGAGGAACGCTCCTACCCAAACAACGTTTTCCCGACCCTTCTCGATCGAAGACATTAATAATGCCATATCAGATGTTAGGCCTGGAAGGGCTCCTGGTTTCGACGGCGTCCTGCCGGAATTTCTCATTCACGCAGGTCAGCAAACAAGAGTGTGGCTGTCTCTCTTCTTCACAAACCTCCTTAATACGGGAAACCTCCCACAGGAATTCAAAAGAACGAAGGTTATATCAATATTAAAACCCGGTAAACCGAACGATCAACCCGCCAGCTACAGACCTATAGCCTTGCTCAGTTGCTCCTATAAATTACTAGAAAGAGCCGTCTACAACCGATTGAGCGCGACTATCTTAGACCGGGTCCCGATAACCCAGGCTGGTTTCAGACCGGGTCGCAGTTGTTGTGATCAAGTACTGTCCCTCACAACGCATATAGAGGCAGGCTACCAGCAAAAGATGAAGACGGGAGTGGCGTTTGTTGACCTCACTGCCGCATACGATACGGTCTGGAGGGAGGGTCTCCTATATAAGTTGCTGCAGGTGATTCCCTGTCAGACCACTACAAGACTCATAAGCAACATGTTATGCGACAGAAAGTTCCAAGTAATCCTAAACGAGAAAGCAAGCAGGCAGCGCAAATTGAACAACGGACTTCCACAAGGCTCAGTACTGGCCCCCTTACTTTTCAATCTATATATATCTGACATGCCAGAAACAGTCAGTTACAAGTTTTGCTATGCGGACGATATAGCCATAGCTTTTTCCGATAAGAGCTTCAAGAACGTTGAGCATACTCTTTCTAACACCTTGTTAGCTCTAAGCAACTACTTCAAGAAATGGAGACTAGTACCGAGCCCCAACAAAACCGAAGTTGCCTGCTTCCACCTGAATAACAAACTAGCTAAATATGAACTGCAGGTACTTTTTGCAGGCGAACCCCTGAAGCATAACCATTTCCCAAAATATCTTGGAGTAACGTTAGATCGCACCCTCTGCTATAAGAAACATCTCGCAAACACTGCAGGAAAACTCAGAACACGCAACAACATTATCCAAAAGCTGTGTGGAACGACGTGGGGTGCCACTGCTCCAACTCTACGAACCAGTGCATTAGCTCTTGTCTATTCGTGTGCTGAGTACTGTGCGCCTGTCTGGATTAACAGCCATCATACCAGACTAATTGACGTCCAACTAAATCACACTATGAGACTTATTACAGGCGCAGTTAAGACAACCCCAACTCAATGGCTGCCTGTACTCTCTGGAATAGCCCCACCGCAGCTGCGAAGGACTGACGCCCTTCTAAGGGAGTATAACAAGATTACGGCCAACCAGAGCTGTCATTACTTCAAGTAAAGTACTTGAAAAATGTATTTCAATTACTTTCTGGTATTTGAAGTACTGTACTTCAAATACATTGTTTTTGTGATATTTGTACTTGATTCCTCAAATACTCTCTAAGAAGTATTTGTATTTGGTACTTGTAGCACAAAAAATATATTTCAAATACCTGGCATTTTTATTTGAAATACTAAAGAAGTAAAGTACTTGAAAAATTTATTTCAATTACTTTCTGGTATTTGAAGTACTGTATTTCAAATTAATTTTATTTCCCAAATGCTATAAGAAGTATTTGTATTTGGTACTTCCACACAAAAAATATAATTCAAATTTATACATTTATACTCGAAATACTAAAGTGAGTAAGAAATACATATTAGTATAGCTCGATGAAAATATAAAAATACTTGAAATACACATTTCAAGCATTAAATGCTCAAGTCTAGACAAGTATGGACAAATCAACATTACGCAACGCGTCGCCTTGCGCTCTGTCTCTGTCGTACACATAGGATAGTCTACGCGACACTCTGACTCTACAGGACAGTCTCATCACAATCAACACAATCACAAAATATCAGTTCGTCTTGTTGCGTTCAACAAAATGCGTTGTTGATGTTGATTGAGGTTAAAATAATCTGTGAATGTGAGCTGTGAATTTACTGCCATTATAATAACAATCTTCAAAACTCTGTACTTTGTCGTGGTGGTTACGAATTGCAGATGTAAAAAGGTAATTTTTCTCAAGCATCTCTTTATGAAAAAATTCATATACCGGGTGGCAATGGAATCGTGATACAAAGCTCCCTTCTTTTACAATCCTAGATGGAGGTTTGAAATTTTGAAGAATTATATGGTTAACGGAGATGCACAATAGCCATGAGAAAACAAATATATGCTTATTTTGGTTTAGCCGGAAGTGAGGTTAGGCTCTGAATTTTCAATGACACCCTATATATTTTTTCACACATTCGGATTGACATTTGGATTCCCTTGATGATTGAATTTGAGTTGTTGTCATTGCTTGGTATTTCTGTTATACTTTTCACGAGTTCTGTGAATGAATGTATGCAAGAATCAAACAAGTGGATATGCTTTTTATTTATTATGTATGCCAGAAAAATGCTAGAAAAGCGGCGCTTTGTATGCTGACTGCTGACAATTCATATTATTTGATGGATCTGTTAATGTTAAACACCTTCATTTGCATGGCATACGCGACGACTCGCGACGACGCCGCGCCGACTGTACCTTTTATTACTTATCTCTTCTACTTATTTATTAGCATTTTTGAAAAAGCGTATATTCAAAAATTGGGAACGTATTGTCGTTTTTAGGTAATTTCTGAAACTTATCCTGTGGTTTTCTGTTGTAGTCTGTTCGCTCATCTGGTTTTGGCAACCTCTGTGGCCTTTTTCAAAGTACAAAAAAATTTCCAATTCAATTTCGTACTTTGAAAAAGGCGACAGACGTGGCCGAAACGTCAGTAAATTCTAGAATCAACACATGTGGTTTTATTGAAGGCCAGATGAGCGAACGAACAGTTATTTTTAGGGTGTCATTTGATTCGTTTTGAGATGTAGAATTTAAATACTGGGTGTCTAAAAGACGTTGCTATTTGAAAAAATCGACTTATTGCATAATTAATGCGTTTTTCAATTTTAACCAGTTGTAAAAACTAAAGTAAAACGAAAACTATAAAAGACAGATTTTTTTATAAACATCTTTGTCATTCAGAGTGATTTGGGCCTGGTCACAGCATTCTTGATTGAAAACAAAAAAAATATTTTCAAAAAATCAAGTCCTGGAAGTCACTAAAAACACTCAAACTGTACTCAAAATGTGTCTCGCTTTCTAAAAATAAAAAAATATACAGGGTGTTCCATTTGAAATTCTAAAAATGGGTTCACTTCCGGTTAGACCGGAAGTCATGGAACACGTCTGAATAGCGAAAAATGGATCTATTTTGTGCTTGATTCCTCCCAATTTCAAAGTGCAGTCGATGAAAGTTTGGTAGCTACAGCTTGTCTAACGATTCCGTTGTCACCCCGTATATATAGATAAATAGGTGGATAGATATATAGAAAGATAGATATAGATAAGGTACTTTTTATTACTCAACAATAATTATGAAATACTTGAAATATCCATCGCCGTATTTGAAATACTATATCAAGTAATTCAAGTATTAGTATGGTATTTGAATTACTTTTTTAAGTACTTGAAATATTAGTATCGTATTTGAATTACTTTATTTGAAAAATCAAGTACCAAATTAAAGTATTTGATACTTGAAGTACTTTCAAAAATAAAATTACTTGGTATTTGTACTTTGACGCATGCGACTCTGGTAATTGGTAATTGGTATTTGAAATACTATTTACTAGTACTTGTGACAGCTCTGCGGCCAACAACAAACTGCCCATCCACCGAGCAATACCCCCGTTGCAGATAAACAGACTTAAATCCCGACAACCACCAATGAGGGATGCAGAAGGGCTTAAAACCAACAACTTCGACTCCTTAAACCAATGGCGCTCCCAGTGGGAAGGTTTTGCGGAACACCACTCGCGATGCGCATTTATGGGGGCAGCCTTACTTCCAGGATCAGAACTACCCCGGAAAGAGTGGGTAAAACTTAATAGAGTCCGAACAGGCCACGGCAGATGTGCCGACTCCCTTTACAAGTGGGGCTATGTGCAATCTCCCTTATGTGACTGTGGCGCGCCCCGCCAAACAATAAACCATATTACGAGCGAACGTGAACTGCGTGCGTTTCAGGGATCGCGAGAAGAGTTCTTTACAGCCACACCGTTAGCGCTGAAGTGGTTGAAAGAACTTGACATCAACCTGTAAATACCAAAGACTATGTATCTTAGTTTGTAGCTGTATATAATTTATTTTAGTATAGGTTATAATAGTTTTTCTTTTAATCTATATTTACTATTGTCATGTTTTTGAGCCATACGATAAATAAATAAAAATAAATATCACCTATAAGAATACTATACTGACTGAATCATTTCATAATCTTGGCGCAAGCACGTTAAGATCTTAGTCTTCTTGAGACAAGGATCTAAGGGCATCTATATGAGCATTCGCCATTTTTACGTTATGTAGTATATTATATTATTACAGAGGAATATATTACGCCCACCGGTCCACCATTATTTATGTTCCATTCACAAGTCCTTACATTATATACAGGGTGTCCATTTAGTGTGTAATTAATTTAATATGAATAAATGTTATAGGAATACTACATCAATTTGGACATGTTACTTGCGACCATGCAAATCCGAAATTTTGCTGAAAATAAATTATAACTTGACAACGTCGCAACCGATCTCAGGAATATGTTGGGATTAAATAAAGATTAATGATGGAAACTAAATGAGGTTAAAAAAAGATAATGGTTCCATTTAAAAAAATCAAGTTGATCATTATCCTGCTTTCTCAACACCCTGTATTTTTCAAAATAATTTTAGGAAATTCGCCTTAAACGACCAAATAACTTTTGTGTTTAACATTTTCTTCTACCAGGTATATCTTGCGAGATATTGAAGAATTACACACTAAATACATATCCCATACTTGGTGCTTACATACGAACATTTGTATGAGGTGTTCCTCAGGGATCTGTCCTATCCCTTATACTGTTTCTCCTGTACATCAACGAGCTGCTGGAAATAACATCCAATAATCTACAGCTTCGCAGACGACAGTACATTAATATCGTGCATAGAACCAGGCAAGCTACTATCATCCCAGGTTACGGTAGCCTAACGTCAGTCTCTACGGGAGGCTGACCTTAAAAAAATAATAATTTCCTCATAGTCAGGAGACCGAATAGCGAATATCGTAAATAGTACTCCCAAATTTTGAGAAGAGAAGAAAATTATCAAAGAACAATATATCCTTGATACATTTAAAAAAATCACCCTCTAAATTTTTGCCGCATGTTTACCAAACGCCCTGTATATACCAATCGTCGTATAAGGTTTTTTTGAAGCGACTTGAGCAAGTAGCAATCTGCTTTCAAACTGCATCTTTTTTTACGTTTCTGTTAAAATACTTAGCGACGCGACCGTTTCTTCATTTCGCAAGAAAGCGTCTGAGCAAATAACACGGTTAACCCACTTTTGTAAAACTGTGTACGTAGTAGTGCCTTTCTACGCTCCATTACTCTCTATTCAGGCGAGGATGTAGCGTAGTAATAGTAGTAGTAAAAGCATTATTACAACTGCTTTCTGCGAAGTAATAATAATAGTTTAATTTATCTTTCACATCCCAACAGGCTGAGGAAGTGATGTAAATAAAGGGTGTATGTATTGTACAATGATTTACAGAAGATTTGAACTTGCCATCATTTATGCAGTAAGAAAAGTAAATTCGGTTAGGATTAGTAAAGTTGTAGCACAGCATTCTAAACAATCAGCAGAATATACTGTGTAAGGCTTTCGCGGCCATCGTCCAATGAATTTGTGGTTCTTGGGTTTTTAGGCCGGCGTCGTTTAGCGTTAAAGCTTGACGTTTCGCCACCACGAGTGGATGGCATCTTCAGAAGCTATTTCACCTCGGTGACTTCCAAAATACTGACGGCTGGTAGATCTGCACCTATATTTATACCTGCTAATGGTGACGTGGCCCAACCAGGTAGCGTTGGTAGCGAAGTAGGTAGTATGAGTAAAATTGTGGAAAGTAACTATGAAACATTCTTAGAGTAAACTGCTAATTACATAGCAATGCAAAAAATGGAATAGCTGTGCAATATAACATTTATAGTCTACAAAAAGAAGGAAACTAAATAAACATAAAATAAAGTTTACATCCTTTGTACAAAAATTATGCAAAATATTAGCAACCTGACAACCTTGAATCTACGCTCAATTCAAATTAAAATAGTCACATCCTATCTACATCGGCATAAAAATCACTTTTGATTGGTTGATTTCTTAGGCGGCAAGTTTAAGAGATTTAAATGAGCTCTTTTCAAGGGGATGATTTTCAAAGTCTATCTTTACTCCACGAGGGCACAAAACAATTGAGCAAACACTGCCATCATTACAAATTAGATACAAGCAACCCATTTCAGCCATTAAACAGGCAATATTAGCAAGTTGGAAAATACCCCATTGTAATGTATATGTTAAGAGCAAACACCGATTTCGGCCAATGGATGGAAAATATGGCCAAAACGCGTTTTGGCTGCTACCATTTTACCAATGTCCGAATTATCGCTTTCCGACTGTTTAATGTAGGCCAGAACGTGTTTTGGCTGAACTACGATTGCCAAAACGCGTCCTGTTCTACTGCGATTGCCATAACGCGTGGTGGATTTTGTGAGTGTCTGAGCTTGTAAACGATACCTCGAGGGCTAGTGTATTCATTTAGTATTTGATCTTTGTGCGGGTTAGACAGTAGCTAGAGAGTGCCATGGAAGACCTAAGGTTATGTTTTAATGACGAACTGCAAAAAGTCATAAGTGGTAGCAATGATCGTAGTAAATTTGTACAAGAGAAAGATACGACCAAACACTCACAGAGGTAAAGGCGGCAAAAGCTTGTAAAAGTAACGGTGATACAATATCTTCGAAACAAAGACAACGATTGAAAAGGTATGATATTTTAAAAATTGGCTATATCGAAAAGCTAATTGAAAGAAGAACAGACGAAACAGCCGAACTGCGTTATTTTTGCATGACCCACGAGTTATTTGACATTATTCATTCCGCTCATGTGGGAGCTGAACATAAGAGATTGTGAGGTATGTTTCTTTCAGTTTTTTTTTTCACGGACCTAAGATCTACAAGTGTTTTTATTCATTTTAGTTATGGATTCTAAGCTCAGAGGAAATATTGTAACACAACACGGCAAATAATTGAGATTTACTTATTCGTAGTAGAATATAGAACGTGTTCTGGCAATCGTAGTTGATCCAAAACGCGTTCTGGGCTACATTGAACAGCCGGAAAGCGATAATTCGGACATTGGCAAAACGGTAGCAGTCAAAACGCGTTTTGACCATATTTTCCGTCCATTGGCCGAAATCGGTGTTTGCTCCTAACATATACATACAAACATGTAAACTATTGTAAAAGCCTCATACAAGGCCTGGCCTTTCGAGGTCGCGATATTTACGTAATATATAGTATAGTTCGTGTGGAAATGTGCTTGCGAGTTCTCAATATTTCAGAGGCTATGACCTGTGACATACAGCAAGCAATGCGCTTTGTTCTGAAACACCCTTTACATACTTGCATAATTCCGTCCAGCATTGTGCTCTACATACTCAGAATCGTTCACGTTAGCGAGCTTCAGTCGAGTTCCAGTCAATCATCATTTCAGCATAAATCATGTAGATTGCCGACCGTTTGTGGAAGCTTCAGAAACTAATTTAGCAGAAAGTACTGGCTAAACCATGAGGAAATGTTTGAAGGATGTTTCTCTGTTCATTCTTTGTCATTGTGATCGCGAATATTTAGTCTAGACAGATAGTTCTTTTAAGGCCGGTTTCTCAATGTCTAGTTAAAAGTGTCAGATAGTTAGCTGCTAGTTAGCGTTTCTATGGATATTAAGTGTCAGATAAGATTTAAGTGAATTCGCAAGTTTAACCTCCAATAGGGTACTTGCAGAAAAAAATATTATGTCGTTTACGCGTTCCTTAGAGCCTAGTTTGGTTTTTTGGAATCGGCTGTGAGAGATATTCCAAAAATTATTCCAAATGCCGGAAAATGCCGCTCAAACAACCTCTGACGTCAGTGGTATTCGATATCGATAGCCGGGCAAATTGCAGCCGCGGTTAGGGTATAATATTATAAATCTCAAATGTGACCATAAAAGATGTTGTAAATTGCAGCGAGGGTCCCTCATCGGCTTATCGGCGTAGCCGCAAGGGGTGGATTACGGTTAGTCTACCTGTGTGGAGGTATTCTAAAAATTAATTTGGATTTGTATGGCAAAATATTATATAATAATATTATGTGACAGGTCAAATTAATTTTTATCTGAAGCAACGATTCGGTGGCATTTACTTACCTACTTCTGTTAGTGATCTCGAAAACTATATGACATCATAATGATTTTTTTAAATTAAACACCCAAAATTTTATTCGCACTTATTGTTATAGAGATTTTGCAATTCTCTACTTAACTAACTACAACTTAACTAGAAAAGTTAATTTCTTGTTACTAAATAGTATGCATATAAAGATACCCTTGTATCAGCAGGCTGAATTCCTGCCAAGTCGAAAGAATAAGCGTCAGCTACTTCGTTAGGATTCAGAAATTGTAAGCCAAATGTATATTTTAACCATTTACCAATATCGGCCAAATTTTTGTATTCACTCGCTGAACCTAGACTTTGAATTTTACGCCACCACGCTTGACCTAAGTGAAATCGATATCTGAACTTTAGGTCAAACATTTTTTACTGCAGTGTGTATTGCTTTTTAAAAATCTATTACTACAGTTGTTGGTTCTAAATGTAACTGTCTTTACAACAAATAAGTAATTACAATCTCATCTATCCCTAACAGAGGGTCGTCCGCTGCAATTTACATGTTTACCTGAAATGGGAAAATAACCAGCCGCTGCAATTTTCATATCCCGGATTAAGAATACTTGACCATCGCTGCAATTTGCAATCGCTGCGATAGCCAGTGCTAACCTAACATTTTGACATTGATCATTATAACCACAAAACACAGTCACTCACAAAAGTCAAAAGAATAAAAGTTAGGCTAGATTACTAATTCACTTTGTAGGGATGGGCTTGAATTAGATTCTATCTTTGGATTCATTCATAATGGGATGCGCCGAAATAAAATGCTGGCTTCGATTAGTTGCGAATCTCGGTCACAAACAGGATGAACTATGATACCTATCAGATATAAAAATGTATTGCAACGAAAACGCTAATGGGTTAATTGCCTGTTTCAAATATGTTTAAATATCAATAAATGGAGTCGCATTGTTAAAAAATTCAGATCATCTCTAGTTTGCAGTTGAATCTCACTGACCTGCGCTGTAGCAGTATCGATTGTCGATATCGATAAGATACCTGTGACGTCAGCCCTTGTTTTAAGTCACGTGGAAAAATTTGAATATATCCTTATTTTATTTTGCAAATATATTGTTTTGGCCGTCAGTAAAATCATGTTTTTTGTTTCCTACTGCTTCTTGATATGGTTTTCTTTACGCTATGTATACTCCCGAGACGATTTCACGACCTCTGCAAGTACCCTATTGTTTAAACAATTTATCTAACAGTTAACCGTGAAGTTCCAGGTAAATATTTAGCTGGACATTGAGAAACCGGCCCCAAGTCTGAGAACCAGCGATTGGCAATTTTTTTTATAACTGAGCATACCGAGAAGGCAAACCCTAAATACCAGAGTATCGCGGCCGCTATGAAAAGGTTACGTTAGGGGATGTTTGTTAACGCGGGACTTGAATAGCAGTCCAGATGATAGGTGTTTTTTGACAGCAAAAGGTCGGAAAGAAATGAAATTTGGTGGGATGGTAGGCATTGATCTCCTGAACCTACACTTTAGTTTGCTACCTCGGAGTGGCACCGCTAGTGCTATAGAAAAGGTTGAAATGAGAGAATTCAATTTGCGACAGTGGAGGTTGCCGCTCGAGGCTGGGGGGGGGGGTATGTGTGGCTGAATTTTGTTCTCTCTATGAATCATTTGAACCTTTTTTCGATAGCATTTACTAAAACGACGTTATTTTTCGAAAATGTCCCTGGGTACAAGTGTTATCAAGAATGGGGCATTTTCCAACTTGCTAATATTGCCTGTTTAATGGCTGAAATGGATTGCTTGTATCTAATTTGTAATGATGGCAGGGTTTGCTCAATTTTTTTCTGCCCGCGTGGAGTAAAGATAAGACTTTGAAAATCATCCCTTTGAAAACAGCTCATTTAGATCTCTTAAACCTCCCGCCTAAGAAATCAACCAATCAAAAGTGATTTTTATGCCGGATGTAGATAGGAAGTGACTATTTTAATTTGAATTGAGCGTAGATTCAAGGTTGTCACGTTGTTAATATATTGCATAGTTTTTATATGAAGGATGTAAACTGCATTTTATGTTTATTTAGTTTCCCTCTTTTTGTAGACTATACATGTTATATTGCACAGCTATTCCATTTTTTGCATTGTTATGTAATTAGCAGTTTACTCTAAGAATGTTTCATAGTTACTTTTCACAATTTTACTCGTCATTCGGCAACACTCGTCTTTAACAGCCTGTCACTAGTGTCATGCATATATATAACCGCCCCTGGTGTCACGACTGTCACGGTATCTCATTTAACCAAGATAGTTCAAATGATGTAAACAAACATCTGGCAATATCAATACGAAGCTGAGGTTATGCCTGTAGATGGAGAAAAGGAGGTCAGACGACAAGGTACAGTCACATTCTAAGGATAGCTCCACGAAAGACTCATTACGTCACGCTTAGATTTATTACGTCACAGCTTTGGCGCGAAATTTTATATTTGAACATTGCAGGTGCTTTTTAAGCCACTTCGCGTTCACAGTAAAAAGTAAAAATGTTAGCTACATGGTTTTTGGGGACGTAACATCAATATTCCGTCATAAAATTTTGTTCGAAAATTACCCCATATTGCATATTTCATGCTTAATCTCTGCAGATTAATAATAATAATATAGGGTGACGCACATAATGTCAACTGGTGGTAACAAAATGCTAGAAAAACACGAGTCGAACGGTTCCCCCCCCCCCCCCGTCAGAACTTTGTGTCGCACCCTGTATATCAATAAGAAATAATTTGCAAAGTTGGCATTGCCTTTCAAGGTCATTTAGATTGAATCGAGGCATTTTTCATCGTTCATAACTTAAAAATACCAAGTGGTTATTTAATGGCAAAAATCACATGAGTGAATATTTGATATCGATTAGCCATCAATTGAAACGTTTATCGTAAAACCTCGCGACTTATTGTTAAACCTCATAAATATTGCACGGCGTCCTCGTAAAAATTCAATAAAACTACCAACTGGAACCGGACCTCGTAAAAGATAATTTTATTGGTCAATAATAATAAAAAATAATACCCCATGAACGAATATGTAATGCACCGGTGCTGGAAATAATGCCGTAAAAGGAAATATTTCAACACGAACCCACTCTCAACGGGAGCTATAGCATGTTCTATAATAATAATATGCGCAGATATTTCAAATAGGGTGCGGTAGCCCATATTGAACCAAATTTTGAAAAACTGTCCGTACATGTGTGTCATTAAAAAAATAAATTGATAATACGAAACAAATCTCTCAACTTGAGGAATATTTTGAGTAACATAAATTATTTTTATATTTGTTAACAACAAGAGAAAAGCAAAATTAAAATGCTGTTGCAAACGGTTCATTTTAGGCAACCAGGGGCTCAAATTGACTCGTGGTCTCTTTAAATTGAACCTTCTTCTTCTAGTGCCGTCTCCTAACGGAGGTTGGCGACCACTTCTCTGAATGCATCTTTGTCTTTTGCAATGTGGAACAATTCTCCTACACTCATATCAGTCCATTCTCTAATGTTTCTCAGCCAGGATTTCTTTTTTCTTCCTATGCCCTTTTTTCCATCTACTCGTCCTTGCACGATAGTCTGCAGTAGTTCGTATTTGTTATTCTTTAGAATATGGCCGAGGTATATTGTTTTTCTCCGTTTGATAGTTATTATTAGTTTCCTCTCTTGTCCTACTCGTCTAAAGTCCTCCTCGTTGGTAACTCTAGCCGTCCAGGGTATTTTTAATATTCTGCGATAAAGCCACATTTCAAAAGCCTCCAGTTTTTTGATCGTCCGAGCCTTGAGAGTCCAAGTTTCTACTCCGTACAGTAGTTGTGACCATACATAGCACTCGATAAACTTCAATCTTAGTTTAAGGCATAGATTTTTGTCGCTAAATAGTGTTCGAAATCTTAGGAAAGACTGTCTCGCAATTTCAATTCTGGTTTTTATTTCTTGATCTTGATCTAGGTCTGAAGTTATGTAGGTTCAAATTGAACCTATACTCTCAGATCTTGATAAAGTAGGGCTAATACTTCCAGGAAACAAACTAAACCGAACTAATGTCTCTTTAAGTTGGTAAGTACCGAAACATTTTTTTTTCTAATAACTGCTGACAAAATGTGTAAGAAAATTATATAGTGCAAGTTGAACACTTGAATATTTTCTTTTTGGTCCAACACATTCCCAATGAAACCAAGCGTGGCAGTGCAGGACTGAATCATTTCAACTTGGTCTTCAGTCTGGCTTTAGTACAGAACCACAAAAGTTCAGGTTCATAAGCGTTCGAAATTTAGAATGGGCTTAATTGAACTGGGGTGCAATTTAGAGGTTTCTTAAGTGGTTTAATATGAGCACCTAGCTCCAAAATCAAGATGAACCCCGTATTTGAATAAGTTTTTGACAATGCTGTTGTTAGGTAGCGCTAGAAAACACTGCTATCTAAACAAATTATAAAATTGAAAGAACAAACCTACATTGTCTTGGTTAGACTTGAAACCTTCGCCAAGTTGCCACTGCGCGTGGTCGAAATCTTCAACACTTCATAGATCTGTATTACGTTGTCCTAATCTAAATATCAACTGAGTCGCAAGAAGGTTCAAAGGTGTGGTGTCGAATATTTGATGGCAACAATGCCAAATTTTACGGGAAGTAACAAAAACGTCAAAGGTTCAATTTAGGAGACAGTTCAACATGGGCAACCGCACCCTAAATGCTAAATCCTGTCCAAAAAAATGACGTCAAGTCTCTTGACTCAGTATTTCCCATACATTATCGGTGCAAAGAAAAAAATAGTTTTTATATTTTAAGTTTTTTGATTTTCCTGCGCCGTCACTGACTCGATTTCTGAAAACCATACTCGTTTTCGATCCTCGCCACGGTAATAATACTGTACATGTCAACATTTCATTAAAATCAGGTCAATAATTTCACCGTTGCACAATACAGAACGATCTAAAGCAATATGTCAACGGAAAGCCTATTTACGAATACAAAAGCTTCTCAGTTTTATAACCCTCCACCCCCCAACCACCCAAATTTCACTTCCACCTAAAAAGGTAGGAAATAATCAAAATTCCTAAAACGTCTAAAAACGAAGTTTGAGGAATATCCAACCCCTTAATCCAAAGGTGAGTTACAAAGCCACAAACAAACATGCAGGTGAAGCTAATAAAATCCTGTTAAAAAGGTGAGTAGGAATTAATTCAAGGTCCTGTTTAGAAAAGCAAAAAATAATTTTGTTTTCTGACCTTTTCCAGCAGTAGTTTCAAAAGGATCAAATTACATTTCTAAAGAGTCATAGTTTCAAACTATGAGTTGTAATTTTCAGAGTAATCGGAAAAACCAAATTAAAGACGATGTTCAATAATTTCACAATATTAAGATGAAGAAAGGGGTCAAACACTCACAAATCGTTAGGTCCGTGGGAAGTACTAAATCAACCTAAGTATTTTACGTCATTTTTGTAAATCCGTTTACTGCAATTTTCGAGTATGGCAGAGAGAAAAAAGTATCATACTAGGCATAACCTTTATTTGTCCTTATAGGATACATTTAGCACAAAAATTTGAGATGCAAATACTTTTTGGATTTTATGCGCCCTCCGCAGATTGTTCTATCATCTCCTTAGTATCGGATAACATTTCTTCATCTGAAACTAAAGAAAAATCGAATTTACTACCAGTGCAATACTTTTTTCTGTCCTTGAAGTGTTATGGTCACAGCCAAAGCGCGTTGAGTTAGAGAGGACCAAGACACTTAGATCCCAACTTTAAAGGTAAGGAAAAATTAAAGGTACTCAATATATCTATATTATGGACGTATGCGATCAGCATGAAGTAAGAGATATAATTGCAAGACACAATTACAGGGTTAAAAAATGAAGTAAATTGAGTGATTCAGTACTTCCCACAGCAGATTATTCAACGTTGTTAACATTTTCAATGCGTAGAGCGCGCTTATACTAATACTTATAAAGGGCATCAGATTTCAACAAGCATTTTTCTAAGGCATGAAAAATCGTATAACAAACTTAGCACCTCCGCACACGTGGTCGATGCACGTCTACTCGGTTTCTCATGCACAGATGTGCGTTTTCAATCAGAATGAAAGTGAACTTCGATGGTTGGTGTGTCTTGTTCGTCTTATAGCGGTAAATATTTGAGGTTATACTGTCAAATCAGTCTTGATTTTATAATTACATGTAGTTTGAGGAGATTACAAGCTTTTTGGATCCAGGGCTTCCACGTGTCATCACGTAAGATGAAGGTTTAGGGTAAACTGAAATGTATTATTTACTACTCCACTTGTGTGCGACTATAAAACGTCGACCATCGACCTATGTCCGGAGGCACTTAAGTATCTTGAGGTTAGAAGACTATACCAATTCGATTACTACGAAAAATTCTTCCTTAAGAAATTACTACGATGCTTTGCATACAACAAGCAAACATTTTAAAACAGATTTTCAAAATTTATAGCTGCATCTATCGACAAATCGACAAATGTTATGGCTTTGTTCACAACATCGTGACTATCGATAATTTTATTATCGATAGGCAGAAATGACGTCATATCGAATAACTTGTCGGCCCTCTTTCCCAAGCAATTGGTTCATATACATATAATTTTTGTCTAGCGGTTTTCGAGTTTTTGTAGTAAGTATAACCCTGCCCAATATTTGAAAACTCCTTACTACGCAATAAAAAGTAAAAATAGTTGCGGAAATTAACAGCGGATAGACTAATGTGGGCATTAGTAGAAAGTATGGCTTGTCAACTTCGACAGTGTTTGTTGGAAGGCTTTTATTTGACGTCGTAAGCATGCATGTGTAAAATGTAATTTTTTAAACCTAGCTGGTGCTAATTATTTTAGCATCTTCATGGGAAGATGTACACTTTCACTCCTCTGAAGGCAACGTAGCAAACTCACGTCGGGTTTGAAAAAATCTGTTTGGCAAGTAATTAGACTATGCACTGTTCATGGTTGCACAGCCAAATGTTTTGCATTACATACAACATTTTGTTACATTATAATGGAAGTAAAAATAGCGGATGAGCGTATTTTTAAATGTATATTCACCATTTTTCCAGTTCGACAAGGTTCTTTGGATAACTATTACCGGATTATCTTTGTCGAAAACTAAACTAAATCCAAATACAGTGTGTTTCATATTGATGTATAAATATTTCAGGGGATGATTCCTAGATGATACTGAGTAAAAAACTTTATATGAACGTATCTCCTAAACGTCATAACATTCGAGCTACAGGGTGTCAAAGTTCTAATAAAAAAATTCTTTTTGAAATAACTTTGGTAACGCTTCAGTTTTCTTTATGAAACTTGCTATATTGTGTACATGTACCAAAAGGTACTTTTTGATGAAGAAACTTTTTTTATTTTTACCAGTGGCGTTCGTGCGGTACAGGATTTCAACATCTTCAACAAAAAAGTGGTACGCCAGTTTGATTTTGAATTCGCCTTTCATTTTTAAAAAATTTCGGTCCCTTGATTTTTTTTCCGTCCGAGGCTCGGTTTTATGATATCTACATAACGAAAATTCACATCACTCATTTCTGTCGGTCTGTTGACGTTTTTCTACCCTCGTAATATCAGTAAACGCTGCATGGATTGTGATGAAATTTGGATAGCAATATGATGTGGGGTCGTAGTAGGTAATGTTGCACGCTATAATGCACTTTTTAGGACCATCCAAAGATAGCCTGGCCTACCACAGGAACGAATGGACTGAATTTTTTGATGTATACACATACATACGAGTATTGCTTTAGATCGTTCATTGTTGTGTAACGTGAAAATTATCGAAATGATTTTGATGAAATTTTGACACAGTATTACTACCTTGGCGAGGATGGAAAATGCGTATGGTTTTTAGGAATCGTATCAGGGACGGCGCAGCAATAACAAAAAACAAAAAAAAATGAAAACATCTCAAATTTCGTTTTTCGACAATCTGGAAGTTCCTGATCGTTTTCGACATTTAAATTCGCACAGGGGAGTATTGTGATCGCGAAAAGTTTCAATTTTGAGATACTACGCTCTTTGGGCGTTATATGATATGAACAAAATCCACGTCAGTCATTTCCGTCCGTCTGCCTGTATATTGAGGTTTTTCTAGCCGCGTAATCTCAGTAACCGCTGCTTGGCTTGTGATGAGATTTGGGTAGCGATATGCTGTGGGGTCTTGGTAGGTTTTGAAAATCGGTGTATTGGCGGCAGAAAAATAGGTAAATAACAAAAAATTATCAGAACTCCTCCAAACTTCTTTCCCGGCGTTTCAGGGGTTCCTAATCCTGAAAAAATTTCAAAATCGTTTAAACCTCGTTTTTAGATGTTTCAAAGGTCTCTGATCATTGTCTACTTTTTTGGTGAGAATGGTGTAGAGATACAGAACTCGAAATTTTTTGTTAGCATAGATAATGTGTGGGAAATACTGAGTCAACGCTTGACGCCATCTTTTAACCAATTTTACGTAATTTGAAAGAAAATGATGTTAAGAATTGAAAAAAAATGGTTGCCAGCTCTCAGTCACCCGCAGAGTTAAGGTTGCCATGTGTGATACAAACAGGATCAAGCAGTGGGCACGTGCATTGTTTTATCCCCTACAATATTTTTTGATCGTCGTTGATTCAACCTTTTCAAGCCGAAAGCATCAACCTATAAAATGGACGCATCCATTATCCGACAAACTGTTTATGCCTGAAATTGGCTCTCTTATAATTACCTATTAAAATTTCAGTACAAAATTTGCAATCTCGATAGTTGCGAAGCCGTATACTGGTAATATTTTGTGCTTTGAAACTAAAACGTCAACATTTCATCGTTCCCGGGGTAAATTAATTGTGTAGGTCGCCGCGACAGTTATCAAACGAAATCTCGTTTCCTCTTTGGGAAACGTCGATTCGGATGAGCAATTAGTTCAGAGCAGTTGTTAGCTTTGGCACAGTCTGGTAAACATTTTCCTGCTGGTTTTCGTGTATAACATTGGTTAGTGGCCCAAACAACTATTCCCATCAGGAGTGTCGATCTATATATTTAAACCATCACCAGATGTGTATGTCCAGAAAAGGAGTTCGTCAGGGATGTGTATTATCTCCGATGTTATTTAACTTTTACTCTGAACTTGTGATGAGACAGGTATTGGACAACTGGAATGGCGGTATAACTATTGGCGGTAGCAAAATATCCAACTTGAGATTTGCTGACGATACAACCTTTATTGCTGCTTCTCAGGAAGAACTAGTAGCTCTATTAAACATCTTAGAACAACACAGTGCAGCACAATTATGGTCTTGGTATTAACTATAACAAGACCAAGGTTATGATCGTAGATAGAGAGCACGATAATCATCGAGAAATAAAGTCAGTAGGCCGTTGTGAAGTAGTTCAAAGTTTTATGTACCTCGGTTCTTTGATCGACAATTCGGGTAGCTGTGAAAATGAGATTTGACGGCGCATTCAACAGGCACGTGTGGCCATGACAAAGCTTACTAAAGTATGGCGTGACCATAACATCACTATAACTACCAAAATGTTGCTGGTTCAGTCTCTTGTGTTCTCCATGTTTTCGTATGCCTCGGAAACTTGGACTGTTAAAAACGCAGATCGAGCTTGCATAGATGCTTTTGAAATGTGCACATGGAGGAGAATGCTGAGTCCCTTATACCGCCCATCGAACTAACGTTTCCATACTGGGTGAACTCGGTAATCCGAAAAAACTATCCTGCGTTGTGTCGACGAGAATGCTTACATTCTTCGGATATATTCACAGAAGTGATAATATGGAGAAACTTGTAGTTCAGTGCCATGCCCCGAGTGAGCGGTGCCGTGGCCGTTCCCCTACACGCTACGACGAAACAGTTGCTGGATATGCGTATCAAGAGCGCTACTGAACTGACAGTAAATCGCGAACGATGGCGAGCTACAGTGTTCAAAACTATTGATAATATTCGTGTCGGCAATACTCCAGCTCCGACTTAATGCATTTTACGAGTTCACAACATGTCTGTTAAGACAGTGTAATTATGATGATGATGTATAGAGTTGCCATAAATGCTTTAGCCAATGTCGGGACAGAGTATAGAGTAGAATGTACTGTGTGAGGCTTTCGCGGCCATCGTCCAACGAATTTGTGGTTCTTGGGTTTTTAGGCCGTTGGATGGCACCTTCAAAAGCTATTTCACTTCGGTGACTTCCAAATACTGACGGCTGGTGGATCTGCACCTGTATTTATACCTGTTAATGGTGACGTGGCCCCTTGCGATATGGCAGTGTCTTCAGGTCCTTTAGGCTGGGTACCCATGTCCGGCTGAATTTCTGTATTTCCTCTTTTCTATCGAAATTATTGTGGTGTTTTTGTATAAGCCATACAAATACGCGATGGCGAAGCGATTGTTCCACCACGTCCAATCCACGGCTATTATCGTTCATTTAAATGGCGTTCACCGGACTTGACCCCACCTGATTTTTTCTTGTGGGGTGTAATGGAACAGACAGTTTATGTCGGCATGTCAAATACACCCGAGGAACTTATTAGCAAAATTATTCACTTCGGAAATGAATTACGGAATGACAAAGCGACGATCAGTCGCTCTACGCAACATGTGTCAGTACAACAGCACGTCTGCAACACCAAGGGGGACATTTCAGACAATGGTTGTAACATTTGTTTCTTTTTTCCCAAAATAAATGTCGTGACCACTAAGTATTTTGTTCAATTGCCTTCTCAACTGCCGGATTAGACAATAAAGGGTTATATTCAAACTATCATAGCTTCTAAACTACTTTACTTAGCGCTATGATGTACCGGTATTTTTTTAGAAAACGCCATGTATACTCTGTTGCCTGATACTTTAAACTGGCTTGACGTCTATTTGATAGGTATCAGCTGACAAAGAAGTGCATCCCAGATTTAATTTTTTAGTAGTGGTCTGAATTGGCAATCCTGCAAGTAAGGACCGTCTTAGTAATATTCTTACTGAATATCTCATTGCCAAAAAATAAAGACTATTTTTGTGAACAAGAAATTGATTCACTATCTAAAAATTGACAGCAAAAATGTTTTACCAAAACAAATACATTTTTTCGTTTATATATTGTTAAGAACCAATTACTCGTTAGTAGTGGTACAACCTGACAAGCGTACCACGAGCCGTGAGAAATATGAAATAGACAAGGATAGCAAGAGACGAGAGGATATGAAATAACGCGTGCGTGTGAGACAGCGGCGAAATTTCCAAGTCTCTTGCTACACTTGTCGGGCTGTACCTATGCCGTCAAAGCTTGTGTCAAGATTCATTCTGGGGGATTTTTAGTTATCACTAGCCTAACATCTGTTCGCTTTTGACACGGATGACAGTTTAAAGTATCGGGTAACAGGGTATACTCTCGCTAAGAAATAAAAAAATGTAGGTTAACTGCTTAGATTTTTTTGAAAAAACTAAAATTGTAAAAAAGCGCAAAAAATACATAATTATTTCCTTTTAACATTTTTTGCTCTCGTATGAAATGAATTTGGAAAATGTTTACCATTACTTTATGATCTGCATGTTTCGCTATCGAATGATATTTATTTTGTGTTTGTAGAACCTCTTATGCCTCATCATCATAGTCACAATGTCTTAACAGACATGTTGTGAACTCGTAAAATGCATTAAGTCAGAGCTAGAGTATTGCCGACACGAATATTATCAATAGTTTTGAGAACTCGCCATCGTTCGCGATTTACCGTCAGTTTAGTGGCGCTCTTGATACTCATATCCAGCAACTGTTTCGTCGTATCCACCCAGCGTGTAGAGGGCCGGCGCCGCACACTCGGGGTATGACCCTGAACTACTTTTATGCCTAAACACGCCTAAATTAGTACAACACCCGTGCATCAATTAAACAAAAACCAAAATGGCTGCCATTTCATTAATTTGGGAGAAAAACTACTTTTGAGGGGTGATTTGTCAATAAAAAGGTAACGTATTTTATTCCCCTAAAGTCTCCGATACCGATGACCAGACACGTTGTATACTGGTATAGATAAAAAAAAGGCAGGAATCGGAACATAAATGGAACAAATGCCGCTACACATTTTTCGAATAAATATTTGAAGGATAAGATTTTTCATTGTGGGCAAAGTTCCATAAATTATGTAAACATGTAACGTCGTAAATAACTCACTGTCTCGCTCACCGTGACGTTACGGGTATGACACACGTCGCCGACGTTTCGTTGAAAAACGTCTTAATGCTGCAGTTGTGTAAATTTGCAGATTAGCACTTGATTTTTTACGAGGAACTCGACGTGCATTGTGTCACCTACTCACGCCACTACAAGCCTGGCATAAGAAAATGGATACAGCGTTTCCCCGGAAAGAATTATGGCATTGATAAGATAACTGTAAAATCGCACAGCAAACGCTAAACTGTCTCATCTTCCTGTTCACATCCTCTGCACAAGTGCACAGAGGGGAGGTTATAGTACGTATAGGTATGAGAGCTATTTGCAACTGCCCTGAAAAATCTGATGAAATCCAAATATGTATCCAGAAATACCAAAGATAAAATTTATACAACTGTTATAAGACCAACAGCGACATATGCTTGTGAGACGTGGACTATGAACAAAGAGGAGGAAGAAAAAATTATAAGATGGGAGAGAAAAATGTTAAGAGCTATTTATGGAGGCGTAAGGACAAACGAGGGATGGAGGAGAAGAACCAACCAGGAACTGGAAGATATGAATGAGAACTCCAATGTTATAGCAGTCATCAAAGCGCAGAAAATAAGGTGGCTGGGACATGTGGATAGGCTGAATGGGATGAGAATGGCAAAACTAGTTCTCAACAGGAGACCAATAGGAAAAAAAAGGAAGGATCTTTTACGAGGAACGCGACGTGCATTGAGTCACCTACTCACGCCACTACAAGCCTGGCATAAGAAGATGGATACAGCGTTTCCCCAGAAAGAATTATGGCAATGATAAGATAACTGTGCAATCGCACAGCAAATGCTAAACTGTCTTATCTTCCTGTTCACATCCTCTGCACAGAGGTGTACCGCTTAAGAGGAGGCTATAGTACGTGTATGAGAGCTGTTTGCAATGGTTCAGCTGTAACCATTTTTTGACTATCAATTTTGAGATTACTGAATTGATAAAAATATGAGCATGAAGAAAAAGGATAGTTGCCAAATGTGGCGCTTTTTTGACTAAATTGACTAATTGACTAATTTACGGTCTCGTTAATCAACCTGTATAAGCTTATTCTAAAATCTGGATCGACATTAGCTTAAAGGGGTGATACACGTACGAGCAAGTATGCGTACTTATAGCTCGATGACTTTTTTCGCCTGTGTGTCCGTACTTTAAAACCGTCGCGCAAACCGCCGGCGATCCAACTGGTTTGAAATCTTGCTCGTAGCTTGTCTCGGCTCGTACGTGTGACAGCACTGCGAGCCGCGAGCCACCATTTTGTTTCGGCAGTCCATCGATGCGCAATGCTTGTTGTGTTTAGCGTTTGTTAAAAGTTTTGTTGATTTAGGAAAATTATCAAAAAGAGTGATTTCAGCTTCACGTGTTTCACCGACGTCGATCGGTGTTGCGTCGAGTCGAGTAAGTCCGCAAACTTAAAAACCGCGTACTTAAAGTTCGTACGTGTATCACACACTATAGATTGAAGTTTTAAGAAAACGAAAACCAAGTTTATAAATTAATTATTACGACAATTATTAATATACAGGGTCAAAAATGGTTACAGCCAGAGCCTTGCATTGAACAATCGCGCGCCTATTGGGACACTAATACAAGCGCTACCAATACAAAAATATGCAAACAACAGTTTATGAATGACCTTAGGTTCATTCATTTCTGAAACGAGATAGATGTTGTTTTGAGCATCGACTAAAGTCTTCATATCCTCTGCACAGAGGTGTATCGCTTAACCTCTTGTTGTAGATGTGTTTCCTTAGCTGATAGTGTCCGGTAACAGCATCAGTCGCAATGTGTAAACTATCACTATGGGCGTTGCTCAAGGATCAATACTAGGCCCTTTACTATTCTTAATTTATATTAACGATTTAGATAACCTGTCAGCACCTGCTGTATATACAATGTATGCGGATGACACCTCTATTCTGATCTCAGACAAACAGCAGCCTGTGATTGCTGAAAAATGTCAGTACACAATAAACTGTTCTTATGATTGGTTTAATAGGAATGGCCTGTAACTGAATGCAGGTAAAACTGTAGCTTTAAGATTCCATAATAGACAAAAAGAGTGCGATAATCTTATATTGAAGGTTGGAGAATCGACAATCATAACAAACACACTTGAAAATGTTAAATTTCTTTGTATGTACCTATAGATCCATGCTTAATTTGGAAATTTCACTGTCAATCACTAATAAGTAAGTTGCATTCTACAGCATTTCTTATGAATAACTTGAGGTCTGTTTTGCGACATGATCACTTATTGATGGTTTATCATGCCTGTATAGGCAGCAGATTGCGATATGGTGTGTGTTTCTGGGGTATGAATGCGTTATCAGATGATGTATTCGTGGCTCAGAAAAGGGTACTAAGATGTATGATAGGTTTATCTCGAAGCCAGTCTTGCAGAAATGCATTTAATTTTTTCTATTTTACCGTTGCCTTGTCTATTCATTTTGGAAATGTGTGTGTATGTGCTTAAAAACATAGGAAATTTGAATTTGTTTGTGAAATCTGTGAAAACTTCTTTATTAGAACATTGCTCTTTATACTATTGAGGAATTTTTAGACCGGTGACTTTTAAAAACTCCATATTACTAATTTTATTATTTGTTTTATTGTTTCATTGTTTGGTCCACTTTTTTTATGACCACTCTGATACGATTTGTGAAAATTGTCCTTTGGAAAATAAATATTATTATTATTATTATGTGTTACCCCACTAGGGTAGCTAAGGCGCAATGCACACTGAACGGCAAGGACGTCGCCGTTTTGGCTACAAAGGATGGTTACCGCCTGGATCAAACATGCATTTTCAAGTTCTGATGGAGATATAAAAATACAGTAAACCACAACTTGCATTGAACACCAAATTTTTTAGCGCTTTTATGACAGGCTAGGGCTAAGATGTACAGCTATTTTTTTAGGAAACACCAAACAGCTTAAATTTTTTGAAGAAACTATAAAAAAGGTAGAAAATGTGCAGGAACCCCTAAAACATCTAAAAACGAAGTTTGAGCTGTTTTCATATATTTTTTTTATTATTGCTACGCTGCCAATGACATGATTTCTAACAACCATACGCGTTTTCCATCCTCTCCACGGTAGTAATACTGTGTCAAAATTTCATTATAATGAATTTAATAGTTGTCACGTTACAAAATACAAAACGATCTATAGCAATAAATACGTATGTATACAGAAAATTCTAAGTCCCTTAGTTTCGGTAATAGGCTAGGCAATGTTTGGATGGGCCTAAAAAGGTAATTTATGTCGCTAGGTCTTCCTTCACAGGTTAGTGGACAGCCTATTATGAATACAACAAATTTTTCAGTTTTTTAACCCCCCCACCCCCAACCACCCCAATTTCACCCCACCCAAAAAAACGCAGAAAATGATCAGGAACCTCTAAAACGCTTAAAAACGAAGTTTGAGCTGTTTTTATGTTTTTAGTTTTTTTTAATTTCTGCGCCGACACTGGCACGATTTATAAAAACCAATCGCATTTTTCATCCTAGCCACGGTGATAATACTGTGTCCAAATTCCATTAAAATCAATTCAACAGTTTCCTCGTTACACAATATAGAACGATCTAAAGCAATACTCGTATAATAATTATGTTTACACCAGACAAAATTCTAAGTCCCCCCAACCACCCCAATTTCACCCCCACCCAAAAAAAAAGTAGAAAATGATCAGGACCCCTAAAACGCCTAAAAACGAAGTTTGAGCAACATTTATTTTTTTTTTGTTTTTTGATAATTACTCCGCCGCCCATGCACCGATTTTCACAAATAATAGGAACATTACCTACTACGACCTCACAGCATATCGCTGCCCAAATTTCATCACGATCCATGCAGCGGTTGCTGAGATTACGAGGGTAGAAAAACGCGACAGACAGACAGACAGACAGACCGACAGACAGACCGACAGACAGAAAGACAGACAGACAGACAGACAGACAGACAGACAGACAGACAGACAGACAGACAGACAGACAGACAGACAGACAGACAGACAGACAGACAGACAGACAGACATACAGACCGACAGACAGATAGACAGACCGACAGACCGACGGAAATGAGTGACGTGGATTTTCGTTATGTAGGCATCATAAATCGCCCAAAAGGTGTATTATCTCAAAATCGAAAATTTTCGCGATCACAATACTCCCCTCACCTATCGGTGTGGAAAGTAAAAAGCAAAAAATTACACAATTATTTTCTTTTAATATTATTTTTGCCCTGATATGAAATAAAATTTGGAAAATTTTCACCGTTAGTTTATGGTCTACATGTTTCGCTATCGTAAGAAACTTATTTTGTGTTTGTAAGTAGAACCTCTGCATAGGTGGCTATGGCTAAATTAGTATAACACGCGTGCATCAATTAAACAAAAAACAAAATGTGGAAGGTGATTTGTCGATAAAAAATACTGTATTTCATCCCTCTAAAGGCTCCGACACCGATGACCGGACACATTGTAGATGCTGAATTCTCAAAAAAAATGTATTATATTACTGCTCATTTTATATATCTGTTAATGTAACAGAAGTTTTTCAATAGTTTTATATTCTTTTGAATCATTATTATTTGTTATTCATATATAATATAAATAAAGGTTGCTTTGCTTATAAATATTTTAAAAATGATCCAAGTGGTTATGTACACCTGATGTCGCACGTTAGTGGTTAAAGGTTAATTATAGCAGTGTAATATGGTGTACACGGTAAATCGGGGCTTCATGCCTCATGTTTTACAGATAATTCTACGAAACTCTTGCTGACATACATGTGACGGATTTGGCCGAACGAAGAGTTGTTGCCTAAAGTACTACCTTATATCTCTGCAGCAGCATAGCTATCACCAGAATCAGATTGGACTAAAACGGTGTACCTAATCCAATATCGTATATGCAGACCTAGTAATACTGGTAGTATAAGGAGAATAGAAAAAAAAAGAGGTCGAAAGAAACTCGATACAATTAACTATCTGGTGCATTTTGTATTCCTCGAAGGCAATTACGTTCGGAATCAAAATGAAAAATGCATGCGGCATTCTCTGAAACTGTGTCGTCTGGTCGCGTGCTCGCCATTTTACAACAAAGTGTCGTTGAACTATTAAAATTAAATATTGAAATAGTCGCAGCGGCACCACACTGGTATGGTACTTGCGCGTTTTCATTTTAATATATTCGGCACGCCCAAAATAACACGTCCACCTGTTTTGGTGCTTATAATATCGCAGGTGAGAAACCTATTGTCTTTTACACAAGGTGTTTTAGTTGGCATTCTTGATATCAAATCAAGATTCATGTCACATCTGAAGCGAAACAATGTGAACGTTGAACGAGGTAGACCTGTTCTAGGAACTTCCCCGACTCAAGTGGTTGTTGTTTATACCCTGTCCTTGTTCACCCCTTGTTTTACCATAAATATAGTTATTGACATTTGTACATTTCACCCCTATTTATTTTTTTAGTCGCTTTTTTGGGAAAAAAATCATAAATACACATTCTCTTTCAACAGGTGCTATCAAAAATATATGTTGTATTACATTTTTGTTGTACACCCTCCACCCTTTTCCACCCCCATTGTCCGATCGGCACCAAAACCTTTTCAACTTGAAAGAACCTTTACCTTAATAGACTTAACAGACATGTTGTGAACTCGTGAAATGCATTAAGTCGGAGCTAGAGTATCGCCAACACGAATATCATCAATAGTTTTGAGAACTGTAGCTCGCCATCGTTCGTCAGTTCAGTTGCGCTCTTGATACTCACATCCAGCAACTGTATCGTCATATCCACCCAGTATGTAGGGGGACGGCCACGGCTCCGCCCACTCGGGGTGTGACCCTGAACTACAAGTTTCTCCATATTATCGCTTCTGTGAATATGTCCGAAGAATGTAAGCATTTTCGTCGACACAATGGAGGATAGTTTCTTTGGATTACCGTGCTCATCCAGTATGGAACGTCCACATTTCAAAAGCATCTATGCGAGCTCGATCTGCCTTTTTAACAGTCCAAGTTTCCGAGGCATACGAAAATATGGAAAACACTAGAGACTGAATCAGCGAAATTTTGGTAGCTTCAGTGATGTTATGGTCACACCTCACACCATATTTTAGTAAGCTTTGTCATGGCCACACGGGCCTATTGAATGCGCCGTCGAATCTCATTTTCACAGCTACCCGAATTGTCGATCAAAGAACCGAGGTACATAAAACTTTGAACTACTTCATAACGGCCTATTGACTTCATTTCTCGATGATTATCATGCTCTCCATCTACGATCATAACCTTGGACTTGTAGTTAATACCAAGACCATACACAGACGGACATCAAAAAACCAGTTTTCCGATTTTCATCAAACTTGGTCATGATATAAAAAGGTTAACATTAGAAACAAAAATCTAGTTTTTGGTCCCGCTCCGATGATTAAAAAGGGGTGGGAGTGGGGGTAACTCAAAAAAGAATGTCATACGTGAAATTCTAATGCTACCACAATAAAGAGCATGTTTTCTTATGCCGCAAAAGGCACAGGCTGCAAAATTTCCAAAACGGCGGAATAAAAATTCTCAAAAAGTAGCAAATTTTCGAACCCTAAAATGGCAGTAACTGTCACAAACTAAGCCTAAGTTTTATAAAGCTGGTGCTAAACCGGTATTTGTACCGCACTCTACATCATGATAAAATATCATCCCCATATGCTCATTTCAATTGGTGTTTTATCCAACCGAACGCAAAATTTTACTGCATATCTTTGCTCCACTTCCATTTGTTCGATGGGTACGCAAAATACTGGAATTTCAATAATAAATTTCATCAGAAATTAAAACGTAAAGTCAGTTATTAGAATAGTGAAAAGTTACAACTTTGACAAAAACTATATCGTTGATGAAATAGCGCGAAGTAGTGGGTGTGAAGTTTTGAGACCTCCACGCCATTTTTGTATTTTGAACCCGATTCAACTAATATGGAGCGAATTAAAAAGAAATATCAGAGAGTACAATAATCGAATAATCACTCCGGAAGCTCATCAGCAGTTATAAATCACATTATAGATCAGGAACTTTTAATAACTCAAGAAAAATGACGAAACTGCATTAAACATGTAATAAAAGTATAGTCATCTTTTTTTATTAGGTACACGGCCGAATGAAATTATTATCAACTTGAATGATGGCGACACATCTGAATCTGATTTTGACTTGTGTTAAATTATTTTTGTTTCATTATAATCTTAAGGCCCGGTTTCATAATCAAACTTAATTCACCCATTATGTTTAATCCGAGCATTAGGAAATAAATGGTTTTCAATAATTGCTAACAGATTAAAATGACAATTGTCCAATAAGGTAATGGCTTGCCCTCGGCCAGTTAAAGCACATTAATTGAAAAATCAACCTATAAATCTGACATGTCGTTTGTATGAGTTGACACATATATCAGAATTTCATTAGGTTAAGGTTGAGTTGACAGTGGGTTTTCACTTTTATCAGTGTTTATAAAATTTATTTCACAGATTGCACAGATTCATAGCTGCTTTTGAGCACAATTGAAAGCAAGTATTCATCTAATTGCATAATCTTTCCTTTATTTATCTCTATATGTATTTGTAGACGACTGTATTATATCCTCACTCATCTATTCTCCTGACTGTTCACTTCATCTGTAAATTTGTGTTCTATAGTGCTTTTGAATATTGCTACTGTACGAATGAGTAGCAGCTCCTCTTCTTTAGTGAAGTTACTACCACGCGCACGTTTTGCTTTTTGTGGCTTTGATTCCATACCTTTCTTTTAATAATGCTGTAATAATATTGATAGAATTGCAAACACGAACACTTATGTCACAATCTGACACATTCACTGTTATAGGTTAAGCGAAATGTCATAATGTCGTTCAAACAGCACAGAATGTGGCATAAAGCCTTCTTCCAGATGTACCAACCACATTTTATTGCCTGTTAATTAATTGACGTTTCCAAATGCATTATGAAACGCGCATCACTTTAATGGAATGATTAAGTTAATAGGTACATTTGCTAATCAACGCATTAGTGAATGATTATGAAACCGGGCCTAGGTAATATTGTTAAAAGTTAAGTTTGAATGGTATTTAATGTAGATTTTATAGTAATGAATATATATATTAAAAATTTAATAGTCAACCACGTTTTGTTTTCTTCTTTAATGGTGGTGTGGCCCTGGATCGTTCGGCCCTCAACATCCGGCACGCGACACTGCGTTGTACAATACATGTTTCTGGCCAGTAAAGGAGATTAACTTTTAGACAAATAAGGGACATAAAATTACTGCAGGGTATATCTAAGTATTAAATTTTCCCTTATTACGAGTAAACCGAACTCACCTAGTAAGGTTCTTCCCTTCTTGGGCATTTAGACAAGCACCACAAATCCACACACAACCCGGGCTGTCGGAAAATTCTGTATACCAGGAAGATATTCGGAAAATTAGCATGCACGCCAGGAAACCGCAAAGTACTCCTTACGCTAGGAAACCCCGCGGAGACTAAATTATATTTTTGGCAAGTCTTGAACTATTAAAAATAACTCTTCTCAATCATAAGGACTATAGTGTAGCGGCGTCGTGCGGCATATTTTATTTAAAAGACATATTTATTCGTTAATAGTCGCCTGTGTGAATAGTCCAGTCACTCAAGATACATGCACTCTGTATTTTGTGTTTGATGAAGTTCTATTAGTTAAGGCAATGACGCGTATAGTATTTGAGTTCTAAAGGCACTTTCGAAACTTTTTGTCATTGCACCACAACCCCAAAATGGGAGGGATAGGAGATAAAGCGGTTTGCGAGTACCATTTTTTTAAAATGAAAAAAAAAGGAATCACCACGAAACCGGTCGGAACTTAATGAAAGACGCTTTGTTTGTTTTGTAATTGACACAAAAAATACTGCCATCCGTTTCTGCTGGGCAGTTTATGAGAAATTTGATTGTAAGGTTCGATTTTTCACGCCATTTTCGTTGAAATTCGTTAAAAAATTGTTCATATTGTTTAAAACAGATGACGTTCTTTATACATGTTCTTAGGAGGTCCAACTATGACATGTATCAATGTCATCCGTTTTTATTGTGTTTAACCCCATTTTTAACCCCTATAGGGGGTGACATTATTGAACGCCTTCCTTATCCTTTCAGAAGCGCTTGTAGCCTGGCTTTTACTCTTAATATCACACAAAAATAGGCAAGTTAGAGAAGAATGATCAGTTTGCATGTATTGGTAGATACTTTGCAACGCATTGAGCTTCATGTGCAGTCATCTATTTATGGGGTTAATATTCAGAATGATATAATTGGCCTCAAATATCTACCAATACATACAAACTGACAATTCTTAACTAACTTACCTATTTTCGTGTCATACCTATTAAGTGTAAAAGCGAGACAGAGGTTAGAAGCGGTTCTGAAAGGATGTCACCTCGTATAAGGGTTCAAAAATGGGGTTAAACATATAATAAAAAAAACGGATGACATTGATACATTGTCATGGATCCCCCAGGAACATGTATGAAAAACGTCAACTACTTTAAACAAATATTAACAATTTTTTAACGGTTTTTAATGAAATTTTATGTAAAAATCGAACTGTAAGCTCAAATTTCTCATAAACTGACCAGCAGAAACGAATGACAGTATTTTTTGTGTTATCTACGAAACAAACAAAGAATTTTCCATCAAATTCCGACCGGTTTAGGGTATTTTCAGAGATATGGCCACTTTTATGTGAACATTTTAATAAACTCATTACCTTTTATCTTAATTAATCAATAACTGGAAGCTTGATTCACAACGCTAAAATAATTTCCTGGTTGTCTAGTTTTGTCTAAAATTATCAATTTTCTGCTATCTTTGATTCTGTATAGATGGTTAATCAAAACTCACGACCATAATTTTCATGGTTATTTTAAATGGAACACCCTGTATTTTATAGCATCGTCAGAAAGTTCTTACAATACAGGGTGTCCCAGAAATAACACGCCAGAGTGACACGGAAGGCAGATTGGCTTTAGATTAATCAGATAACATCGACATGACCTTAGTAAAAGTTTCCTAGTTTTCGAGATATTGCCACTTTTAAGGTTTTTCAAAAAATTCCTACTTTTGCTCCTTTTGTTGCCCGTTATGGCTATAAGGATTTGCAGACTTATGATCTTTTCTTTCTCGGGCTACTACTAATAGTTAGTTGAGATGACAAAGTATTGGTTTCATTGAAAACAATCACGGTATGTTAAAAAAACAACCAAATTCTTAGATTTTGTGTCAATGCGAAAACCTTAACCAAGGTTTAACTGATTACTGTGACAACGAATGAACTAGACTGAATCCGCAAATGCTCTTAAAAACCAACCTACTTAATGCTCTTTCAAAAACAGTATAACATTTATAGGTTCCTCTTACTAAAAATTGAATAGCCCCCAGTTTTTTCATAGAACTCGTAATACTTCTACGTCTAAAACGCCTAGATACATTGTCCTTTTTAATTCGTTGTAGGCATCAAAATAATGAATAAAGCATAAAGCTGTTTTTTCATTTTCTATTGATTTTTAGTCACTGTAACGTATTTCCAAAATGTTTACCACCCACTCTTATACACAACCTGCATCTTCTTAAAAATGGTCGCTTTAAACTTCTCAAATCTAGATCAGAAATTTCACGTGCTTCTTGATGGATTCGTTGATGCAATTCATTGGCTGATCGAACTGGTTTTCCGTACACCTTATCTTTTAAACATCCCCAGGAAAAAAATCCAGAGGAATCAGGTCTGGAGAGCTGGAAACTGGTCCTTGCCGGCCAATCCATCTGTTAGCGAAGCTTTCAACAAGATAAGCCCTTACTGCACGACCATAGTGCGCAGGGCACCCATCATGCTGTTACCACATCCTTCTTCTTGACTGAAGAGGCACATCTTCCAAAAGAATGGGTAGATGATGTTGCAAAAAATCCAGATACATTCCTGCATTGAGGGTGGTAGGGAGTTCGAATGGGACAATCATGCATCCGTTGTGGATCCCGGCCCAAAGATTTACCTTAAACTGATGCTGTGAACGGTCCTCTCTTATTTCATGGGGATTTTCCAACTGCCAGCTGTGGATATTATGCAAGTTAAGATACCCATCTGTTTTACAGGCCGACTCGTCGCTCCACAAAATCCTGTCGCAAAAATTTGGGTCTTCCTGATGCTTCTCCAGCATTGTCCGACAAAACGAAACACGTGTAGCAGCATCAACAGTCTACGCATTTCACCTCTAGTGAGTACACAGACATGGTGCTAATTTATGGAGAAACAAGAAGCGTTTCTTCACGCGTCAACGTCTCGTATAACGCAAGACTGGCAGCGAGATTGTACTCTGAAAGATACCCACCCAAACCGCAGGCGAACGACCCATGAGATTATTCTTCGCACTGTCAATTCCTACCAAGAAGGCAGAAACCCTGGCCGGAAGGGTTCTGAGGGAAGACCCCGTAGTACTCAAGAGGATGAAGTTGTATTAGAGCTTGGTTAAGGTTTTCGCATTCACACAAAATCTAAGAATTCGGTGGTTTTTTTAACATACCGCGATATTTTTCAGTGAAATCAATACCCTGTCGTCTCAACCGACTATTAGTAGTAGCCCGAGAAAAAAAATATCATAAGTCCGCAAATCCTTATAGCCATAACAGGCAACAAAATGACCAAAGGTAGGAATTTTTTGAAAAACCTTAAAAGTGGCAATATCTCGAAAACTAGAAAACTTTTACTAAGGTCATGTCGATGTTATCTGATTGATCTAAAGCCAATCTACCTTCCATGTCACTCTGGCGTGTTATTTCTGGGACACCCTGTATACTTCCACTTTTATAAGCATGCCCTATACCTAAACATAATAGTTATGGAGTTATTTCGATTTGAAGCAGTAAAACAGTATTTTTGCCAAATTCTGGTTTTTGTTCATTTTCTGTTACAATCTTCTGTTAGTTCTTTCATTCCTGTCCTTTAAGTCCTTCCATCTTTCACTTAGTTCTTTCCTAAGAAAGATCAAACAGTATAACAAACACGGTAGTCATGGCCAACTCAGAAACTTTCAGTATTTGGCAAAAATGTAATAATATTAGGAATCGTTTTCTACTTCAGATCGGAATGACTCCATAACTGTTACATTCAGGTATAGGGAATGCTTATAAAATTGGAACTATTTTGTAAGAACTTTCTGACGATGCTATAAAATACAAGGCGTTCCATTTAAAATAATGAAGAAAATTATGGTCGCGAGTTTTGGTTCACCCCGTATACAAAATAGGAATAGGGAGAGCGAGCACAATTCAAATTTAGGATAATATATAGGGTGTTCCATTTGAAAAAACACACGCAGATAACAGCGGGAAACAATATAAAACTACTAAACACAGCCGAGTACGACAGAAAAGGACAGAAAACAGCTAAAAACAACAGACAGCAAGCAGATAACAACTGTAAAAGGTAGAAAACGACCAAATACAACCGAATAGAGTCAAAACTAGCTCAAAACGACAGAAAGCAAGCAGATAGCAGCGGGAAAATGTCCAAACACAGCCGAATACAGCAGAAAAGAACAGAAAACAGCTAAAAACAACACAAAGTAAGCAGATAACAACTGTAAACGATAGAAAACGACGAAATACAACCGAATAGAACAGAAAACAGCCCATAACATCTAGGATGCAAGGTTTCCTCATCATGGAAGGTCAAATAAAGATTTTTGATTTTTTGCGGGTGAACCTCAGGATCCGGGCATCGGAGATTTTCCATTTTCGTTGAATGAGACTGAAGCTCAAACCATCGGCCGGATTTGTAATTAGGATATTCAAATTATCTAGGATGCGAGGTTTCGTCATCATGGAAGGTCAAATAAAGATTTTTGATTTTTTGCGGGCGAACCTCAGGATCCGGGCATCGGAGATTTTCCATTTTCGTTGAACGAGACTAAAACTCAAACCATCGGCCGGATTTGTAATAAGGATATTCTAATTATCTAGGATGCGAGGTTTCGTCATCATGGAAGGTCAAATAAAAATTTTCGATTTTTTGCGGGTGAACCTCAGGATGCGGGCATGGAAGATTTTTCATTTTCAGAGCACACAACTTTGGTATGCTGTGACTTTATCAATAACCCTGTATATTATAAAAATGTAGACCTTAGCTTTATCTACAACTTTTTTTCAAACGATTTTTTGTATGTTCCATAATAACGGAGTTTTCAATCTTTGGAGTATAAATTGATCTCCCTGTATTTTGTTAATGTTTAGAATGAATGAGTATCAAGGTCTATGTTTTTTGATCCTCGTTGTGCTTTATGAAATTCTAACCATCATCATGATTCCCCTATCTCAGTCTAAAACGACCGTACTATCACGAAGCTGGCAACAATCCAGTCAAGTCCCCCCAAAGCCTGCAACTCCTGCTCATTTCCCGGCTCGACTGTCACAATCCGGGAACGGCTTCGAAAACACGCGAATTTATTTTATTAAGTTTAAATAGAAATGTATTTATTGCACAATCGAGTGAGTACTGCATTAATAAATTCGCTGGATTCCAATGTGACACTAATTGCTTTTGCTGGCTCTAATTTCAAATGGACCGTGCACAATTTCAGCTTACAGATATTATTTGATGCTAATTTGTTCGTTGGACGTAACAAATTAATCGATGGATTGTCCTCATTTATGTCTACCGATTTAGGATTCGAATAAAATCAATTTTCTTTAATTTTCCGCAAACAACCTGGAAATTCAGCATTTCTCTGCTCGATCGTCGATTTGCTAGTACTCGTCGTTCAGGTAATCTCGTTAAGAAAACCGAGTGCTATTTTTAAATTCGTCATGAAAGCAAAACAAGAACTGTATATTTTATGGAGGTCAATATTTTGTGAAAAGCTTCGAAATATTTGGAGAACTATTGATAGGCAACACCAGAAAATCGGATAGAGGTGGATGAATGAGAATACATATTTGTAATTTATTACTCCAAATACTAGCACTGTTTTCTTTTGAGAATTTAAGAAGTTCAATAACCTCAACTTTTAAAAAAACAGTGTTCAATGGGATAGATAATAAAATTATTTAACGACTTCTATACACAGTTTAAAATGAAGTGTCAACTTAGGACTCGCCCTGTATATGTAGTATTTTAACTGCCAATAGAATAAACTAGTTTTTGTGTTTTTTTTTTAAGTTAACTTGATTCAGTATTTTTAGCCGTTACTGAAGAAAATGTGTCTTTGTTGTCTTTGTTTGTAGAGCTTTCTTAATTTATCAAATTTCCACTGCTTGACTAGGTCCCAAAACCTTCACAAAAAATGGAGTCAAGTTGATTGACTCAGTACTTCCCACACATTACTGTGATACCAGTTTATTATTTTCCCATAGCATGAAGCTATAGTCTGAAATCCCCCCTTGCGACCTAATCATCGCCCATTTACGCGCAAAAAAACACCCAACACAAAAACTCTGGAAAATAGTTTCTTACGTCTCCCTCCTTAGGAACTAGGACGCCACAGTTTTGATTCTGTATGCGATGCGAAACGCCCAGGAGCCTAAAAACCGTCTAAAAACGAAGTATGAGCTGTTTCTATATTTTTAGTTTTTTGATTATTGTTGCGCCGCCACTGACACGATTTTCCAGAAACTGACGTGTTTTCCATTCTCGCCGCGATAGTAATTCCTGTGTCGACATTTCATTAAAATCAATTCAATCATTTTCGCTTTACGCAATATGTACATAGAACGAAATTAAGCAACCCTCGTATATGTAAACATCACAAAATTCTAAGTCCCATGGTTTCTGTAATAGGCAAGCCAATGTTCAGATGAACTTAAAAAAAGAATATGCCGCTAGGTATTTTTTCCATAGGTCAATGGACACACTATTATGAATACAACAAATTTTTCAGTTTTACAACCCACCCACCCCCCAACCACCCCAAATGCACCCCTACCCAAAAAAAAGTAGAAAATGATCAGAAACCCCTAAAACGCCTAAAAACAAAGTTTGAGCTGTTTTTATATTTTTTGTTTTTTTATTATTGCTACGCCGCCACTGACACGATTTTTCCAAAACATCGCGTTTTCCATCCTCGCCGCGGTAGTAATACTGTGTCAAAACTTCATTAAAATCCATTCAGTCATTTTTGCGTTAAGCAATACAACGATCTAAAACAATACTCGTATGTATGTACATCACAAATTCTAAGTCCTTGGTTTCTATTATAAGCGAGGCAATGTTTGGATGGACCTAAAAAGGTGAATTATGCCGCTACGCTAGGTCTTTCATTCACAGGTCATTGGACAGCCCTTTATGAATACAACAAATTTTTCAGTTTTATAACCTCCCACCCCCCAACCACCCCAAATCCACCCTCACCCAAAAAAAAATAGAAAATGATCAGAAACTCCTGAAACGCCTAAAAACGAAGTTTGAGGAATATCTATTTTTTTTTTGTTTTTTGCTAATTACTCCGCCGCCAATGCACCGATTTTCAAAATTTTAGCAGCATTACCTACTAGGACCCCACGGCATATCGCTACCCAAATTTCATCACAATCCATGCAGCGATTACTGAGATTACGAGGGTAGAAAACGCGACAGACAGACAGACAGACAGACCGACAGACAGAACGACAGACAGGCAGACCGACGGAAATGAGTGACGTGGATTTTCGTTATGTAGACATCATGAAACGCCCAAAAAGTGGATTATCTCAAAATCGAAAATTTTCGCGATCACAATACTCCCCTCACCTATCGGTGTGTGAAGTAAAAGCAAGAACAATATATGGAAAGCAACCATAAACTCATAGGCATCTCTACCATACCCACAAATTTCTAGATTCAGAAATACATCACATTCTGTTAGGCTTTTAATGATTAACCAAAAATAAGCCAAAGTTACCTAATTATTTGTCCACACAAGATATACATAGTTTCTGTCGAATCACTTAATTTGTTCAGTTATTCATGGTAAATTTATTGCAAGCAGCTGTTCAACTGCCTGCACTTGGCGACATCTATTTAATTCAAGCAATGCTTCACGCAGTATACGCATTTAGTGCTTGAAAATGGGGTTACTTGAACTTCTGAGGGAATTGATATTTTTGGCATGTGCTTTCTTGGATTGTTCCCTTGCCACTTTGACAACAAACTTTTGACAATATCTCTTTTCTGCTTCAAAACTCATTCTAAGCTGGTTGAGTATCCCTGAGAAATCCCTGCTGGACTACTTAGGCCCAGTTTCACAACCAGTGGTCACTCTGACGGTTTACTAATCTCGACCTGCGGGTTAACTCGAACAATCGAACGCCTCTTGTTTCACAATCATAAAATGACGTAGGGCTAACTGACCGCGCGCTGTATTTTATTTTTAGCGGTTGGTAGTACTGTGTCCGCAATTTTTGAAATTATTCTTCTTATTTCCTTCGTTAGGTGTTTCGTGCTGGTGTTTTGTGTTTTTCTGACAAGACTGTCAAAGAATGAGTTCGTTGAGTTGTCAGTTCCATGCGATTTCCAACCTCATTTTGGTTTTTTCCGCTAACGTTTTTTTTTCATTTCATTCGCAGTTATTTGGTGTTTGGCAAAGATAAAAGCTTTTTAGCTTGGGTTGGTGTTTGGTCTGCTTGGCATTGTATATAGTTGTTTCTGGGGCCTTTTTCAAATAATAGTCGTGTGTCAGCATGGAAAAACCAAAAAGAGCGAACAACTTATCAAAAGATGAATAATATCTGTTCATTTCGTTAGTAGAAAAGTACAGGCATGTAATAGAATGCAAAACAAAAGGTGCAACAACATGGAGCGAAAAAGACAACGCCTGGGAAGAGATAGGAGAAGAATTTAATTAAAATAATATTCGTGGTCTCATTGCTTCTTCATCACTGCTATACGCATTTACATCATAACCATCCATTTCAAATAAAAAGAACGATGGAAAGCATTAAGCTAAACGATAAAATATGAAACTTCAAACGCCTAGCAAGTAACAAAATCAAAGTGACATAACCTAATGTGCATGCGTCATCGCAAACTTGGGGTTAACTCAAGAATTTCTTGGGGTCAAGTTAACTCAGAGTTAACCTCAAGTAAAATCGAAAACCACCATTTGTGGAACATGACATCTAGGATTAACCTCCCTAACTTTGAGTTAACCCATCATTGTGAAACCGCCCCTTAAGGTTGACAAACCGCATTTCAATTCTCGGTTATGTAAGTTTAGTAGGTACCATATACATGTAGTATATGATGAATGCTAATTATACAGGTGTAAATTGGTACATTTTTTCTAGTCATTTGATATTGTCCATAACTTGTTGGAAAGTCGCGCAAGTCCGACTTGGACTATACTTTGCAAAAACAGCTCGTAAAAACAAAAAAAAACCCAATTAAACACTACCATGACGTATAATGAATGGTAAGTGGCGCCTGTTCGGATTACAGACATTGCCGCGCTGCAACTATTAATTTTACAAAAAAATATGTTGACATAGAAATTGCAGTTAATTTTCTCTATCATAAAACTATTTCCATCGTGAAATGGGTCGAAAAAGCATAGCTAAAAAAATGGTCAGTTCATAAAATTCCGGCATTTTCTTCTGATGTATGCGAGTAGTTTGTAAGCTCCATTAGACTTGTTATTAACATGTTTCCAGACATAAAATTGATTGCCAAACGCAATACCTAAGTTACTAGCGTAACTACATCTGGCAAGCGGTGTAGTATTTATGACATTCATAACTCGTCCAGTTAAGTGATATCCTACCACTGACTATTTGATTATGTTCAAGTTATTTTGTACAGTCTATCCGAAGTCACTTGGAATAGCAGAAAAATGCTTGGGCGGCATCTCCTTTGTGAAACGCGACGCATGCTTGTCGAAGGCCCGAATTTATCAACACAGGCATTTTAACAAAGAATTTGACCAATCTGAGCAGCCCATTCAAAAACATGCATCTGTCAAAGTTCTCTGAAAATGATTGATTTCTGTTGAAATTTACTTCAATAAGGTGAAAAAAGACATGCTTTATATGGGTGATTCTACATTAAGAGGTCACTGATTATAAGGGACAGGCGGCACAGCATATTTTTTCTTCTTTTGATCTCATAATGGGAGGATTTATCAAAACAGCTACTCTGAGCGTTTCTGTAACGTGGCCAGTTATTTTTCTCATTTTTTGTTGTTTTAAGAGGTACCAGGGGAGATATTCTATGCAGGGGAGATACAGCAGGGCAGGGTAGGATAAAATTTGAACAGGGAAAGGACTTTGATGGTAGTGTATATAAGAAAAACATGCTTTTACAAAATAAACTTTACTTAGAAAGACCCCTAACTATTAATAAATCAGACTTAACTTTCTTAAACAACGTTTTGCTGTTAAATACAGCCAGTCAACGTAAATCAGAACTCTTGAAACAAATTTTAATGAAAATACATATAATTATTATATTTTTTGTGTATCATAAACTGGCATCATAGACATAAAAATAGCATAAAACAAAACATTCAATATTCTGAGCTTTGGCTACTGAAATCAGAAACCAGCATAAGTAAATAAAAATGTAATTCTTCATCTCTGCTCATAGATGTTAACACTTTCAGTCGAAGAAAAAAAAACCTGCTGTCCTTTCGTAGTTTTTCTAAAATCTGGTGTGAGTAATAAACGAAATGTCTCAATCATCAGTTCTCGGGAATTTTTTGCAGTATTGTCGCAGATTTTACAAAAGACTACCTCATTATCTTCTTCCACACCAGTACACATTGCTGTAACAGTATTCAGTTCCCTTGTGTAGTAATTTGACTATAGCACAAAACTGTCGTTGCAGTATGATGTTTTCCCAAATGTTGAGGATTGTCCTGCATCTTCAGTACATTTTGTTCTTGGCTACCAGTCTTAATTTTGCTTTTTGTTTCTTTAGAGTTTTAGTTCCTTTTCTCTTTCAAATATTCTGTATTGATTCACTAATTTTCCACTTATTACACTTTTAAACAGTCTCCTCTCCGAGCTCCTCTCTTTCTGTTGGTAGATCTGGAAAGTTTTCTTTTAGTTGTTGGGAATTAACTTCACCAAACAGCTTTCTCTTTATGATTTCTTTCGCACTTGGTGCATCTACCAACTTGACTATTTTGTTATTTGGTGTTTGCTCCAGCTTGTTTTGTTGATCTTTGAAGTTTTTTTTGCACCATTGCACATCAGATTTCAGTTTAGCTATTTGTGCTGCTTGTTTTTTGATTGTCAAAATTTCTTGCTTTCCTAGTACGAATTGACTTCTTCGTTGCTTTTCTCGCCATAACTTTTAGGCTTTTAGGCTTTCACGGGGAGTCATTCAGTCTGTATAGTGTAAGACTTTCGCGGCCATGATCCGATGAACTGTTGGTTCTTGGGCTATTCGGCCGGCGTCGACACGCTCCGCCGCCTTGGCGTCGGCGCGCTTCGCTGCTTGACGCCGGTTCCATTCAGTCCACAGTCTTGATATTACCTTTCTCTTTTTTCTTTCCATACTTTTTCTTTTCTTTATCTTTTTGTTCCTCATATTTTGCTAGATCATTTTTTATGCGCTGCTGTCGTAATCTTTCTGCCTGACGTTCTTTTGCAAGGCGTTCCTCACGAGTAATTTTTTTCCTGTTAGCCATTGTACTGTAAAGAAATCCATATGTCAGATATCGGCAAAGCACATGGCATTAAAAAAACAGTATTGCATTGCAATATTGCTTGTACAAATCATGGCAGTATTCCCATTTGGCATATTGGTATCTCCTCTGGACATGTTCTCTCTACCCTGGCATCTTAGGAGGCAGGGGAGATATACCAGGGGAGGGGATTTTTCGCCAGAAAATAGATATAACAATAAAACTATTTAGCACTCAGAGACACAAAAGTAATGTAACAATTTACACACAAGTTACAGCTAGTTCAGGAAACTAATGAATCGTTAACATCAATTTTCATGAATTAGTACTCACCAGAGGAAAGACAGCATTCACTGGAAACACTTGCCACCAACAAGCTTCTTGATGAAAATAGCCGCTAGCGAGACCGGGTTAACTCGCGCCATGCTTCCTGCAAACTTCATGTCACAGGCATACCATTCAGACCCAAGTCATCAAATATAAATGAAAATAAATTAGATATTTCAAAAATTGCAAAATGCCAGGGGAGGAGACGCGAAATATAAGGGACAAAGTTTGCCAAAATATATCTCATGGATAAGGATATCTTCATTAATTGTACTATTTGGGTAGTGATTAAAATTTATACTAGTTCATATAATAACTCACATTGAACTATTTAACTGTATTAAAGTGTATTTAAAGTTACTGATTGAATGACGATACAGTCAAAAGACATACCAGAGGAGGGACTTTTTCGAAGGTTAAAGTGTGATTAAGGCGAAAGTATGGAAAATACAGTGATGAAATTCTCTAGCACTAAAGCAGATGCTGAATACTGAGACCTACTAGCTTTACTTTTAATAAATTTTAGAATGTAGTATGTGTTTTTGTTGTGGCCGCTGACAGTACCTCTTAATGTAGAACCACCCATATATAATTGACCATTATGAACCCTCTAGTATCTTTTCAACTCTGATTTTCCATCCTAAATGGGTGAAAACTTGCATTTTCCTGTTTAACAAAGAGTTTAGGGATTACTAATCTCAACCAAACAGATTCCACAAAACCGATACATTTGATCACTGGATCACTGGATCAAATGTATTGTTAATGTAATGATAATGATGACAAGAAAATCAAATTACTGCATTATTTTGATAAAACAATAATTTACAATCGATAATAATTATAAATACCTGCAATATACCTTTGTATTACAGTAAAAAGGAGTAAAAATAACATTTTATTGCATTTCACAAACTACACACACGACAAGTGCATTACTATTACTGGTTGCCTATCCTTAACAGCAAAGCTTGTGAGCTGGAAAAAGTAACTATAACGTATAACCTTATTTTTCCTAAACCAGAAACCTTTCGTATAGTCAGAGATGCTTTATATAATTTTTATTCATATTATACATGCCTTACCATGCTACGGTGCCTTTTACTCTTTGTTGATGTACGGTGCTTTTACGCAGTGCATTTCCAATCTTTACATCCTCTGTGAATATTTCTATAAGAAGGTCTATAACAAACATGCAACCAGTCTATAATCAATCTGACTGCAATTGCAATTAGTAATTATACAATAATTATAAGGTAAACATTAAAAATCTAGCATTAATTTGCAAATCAATCGCTTTGCTTTGATTTTCTGCTATGATTTTGATCCATGAATTCTAAAATATGTTTGATAAAAGTGTCATCCAGCATTGACGTTTTGTTTCCAATATTGATAAAATACTTTTGGATGATACTAACATAGCCCTCAATACCCAATAGAAAGCTTTTGCTAAACAGCATCCAATAGAAAAGCTTTGTCAAAGTCTTTGCTAAATATGCATGTTGATAAAATCGGGCCTTAGAATAATAATATATTTCGCATAAATATGAATATTTTCAAAAAAAAATCAGAACAGTGCATTTTAGCTGAAAAGAGGCAAGAGTGTCGGTAAAGTTCTTTCAAGATTCAAGATTTTTACTTCCCACACCGATAGGAGTTTTGTTCTGCTGCAGGAAGCTTAATACAGCAGAGCAACTACTGCTACTCTTACAAGGCACAGATCCGATCATCGCTGGAGTATTGCTCCCCTTGTGGAGATGCGCTCCGCAGCACTCTCTAAAGCTTCTGGAGCCTATCCAGAAGAGATCAATTAGACTAATCCATAAGCCTAACCTCCTAAAGGACCTCCAAAGTTTGGAACATCGAAGAAGGATGGCTGACCTGTCCCTGTTTTACAGATTCTATCTCGGAAGATGTTCGAATGAGCTCTCCCAGATAATAACACCGAAGGCCGTTCAAACGAGGAACACTATAGAGCAGTGGTTCCTAACCTTTTCAATATTGTTACCCCTATAACCTATGAGGAAAACTGATTTTACCCCCCTTTAAAATCTTATCAAAACAAACAGTACAAGCAAATACAACCATCTTTATTTATCATAATTTGCACAATAGCCTTACAATTTTAACTAGTAATATAAACAATGAATTAATAATACCCAGTTACACTGACTAACAGTGAAACTAATTCTAACATAAAAAACTAATTAATGTAAAGGTTGGTATTGTTTTCCATTCACAAGTTTCTTAATGTTAGGTTTAGCTTCACTTAAAGCGAATCTCAAATCATGTTCCATATTGAGACGATTTCTGACCTTTGTTTTGAGTGTTATTGAAGTAGAAAAACCACTCTCACATCTGTAGGTGGTAGCAAATGGTATTAGCATATTTAAAGCTCTGTTAGCTAAAACAAGATATATATGCACCTTCTTTGAGCCAAAATGTGCCGAGATTGCGCAGTGCTGTGTACCTTTTTCTGTATTTTTTATTTTACGATCCCGGTTATTAGGCTCCTCGTTACCCCCCATAAATTAGATGACTTACCCCTGCGAGGGTAATTACTCCCAAGTTAGGAACCACTGCTATAGAGGCTCTGCGAGCTCATCCTTGCCAGGTCGAGGTCCTACTCCCCGAATCAGTCTCCTCCAGCATTTCCTCCTTTGGAGAACTTCGACGCTGTGGAATGAGCTGCCAGGGAATTTGTTTCGAATCTAACGTGCACAGACACTTATCCTCTCGCAGTGCTTCTACAGCGCCATAAGCTTCCACCCTTTAGGAGAGGCTGACCATAAAAAAAATCAACTATTGAACAGCACTGTTTTCACCCTTATGCACCCATCAGGTAGTGACGAGCCTCAAATATTTTGCCAGAGAGATACGTTCTTTGGATAAAAGATAACAACACTTCACCGTCAACGCGAAATGACAGGACGAGCGATGAGAGCTTATTTCCATCCCGCTGGCTGTGCGTTTTCCACGGGTCAACGTCAGCTTTCCCAACGTGCATTCGTCGGCTGCTGTCCCCTTCCTCTATCACCACTTGATCGCCTGCGAAAAACCCATTCTGTGTGCAAAAATCGATCCGACTACGGGTGTCCCCATTGTTTACGTATTTATCCTCTGCCATTCTTCCGCTGCTCTCATGGTATATTTAGACTTGGATCGCGCAAAAGGTGATGTAGTGTGCTTGTAGCCCTTATGTGTGAAGTTTCGCTATTAATTCCCGAGTTTTCGTGCGGTTTGAGCCGTTTTTTAAGAAGTGGACGTATAGAATAGTGGTAGCAGAACAGAATTTAGTGTCTTATTTCTTTTTCTCTCATTTCTGTTCCTCTGATAGTCCAATACAGGTGAGGGAGGGTGAACGTCATTTTCAACAAGACGGCATGGCATTGATCTGTTTTTTTGTTGTTTCTGCTGTACATCAACGAGGTGCTTGAAATAACATCCAATCCAATCTACAGCTTCGCTTCTACAGTACATTAATATCGCGCATGGATCCAGGCAAGCCACTATCATCCCAGGAGACGGTACGTCGCGTCGGTGACAGCAACATGATTCACAAATCAACGTAGATATCAAAACAATTGACGAGTGGGGATTAGTAAATAACGTACAGTATAACGGACAGAAAACTCCAACCAACTGTGGAAATGGAAGGTTACCTTCCGTCAAGCTTTTGGAGATCAACATCAACAATAATATGTCCTGGCACGACCACGTCGTCAGTATTGCTAAAACGGCATCCCAGAAGCTTGGAGTTTTGTTCCGCTATAGGAAGCTGTATACACAAGAGCAACTACTGCTGCTCTACAAGAAATAGATACTACGATCGCTGGAGTATTGCTCCCATGTGTGGGGATGCGCTCCGAAGCACCCTCTAAAGCTTTGTATCCAGAAGAGACTAATCGTTTTTTAGGGTCAACTTGAAGATCTGAGGGCCTGAAAATTTTTGATTTTCTTTACCCGACGCTGAAACTCAAAACATCGGCCTGATTTAAAATTGGCACCTTCAATCTATACACGATACAAATTTTCGTCCTGATAGGAAGTCAAATAAGGATATTAGATTTTCAAGGTCAACTTGAAGATCTGAAGGTCTGAAAATATTTAATTTGTTTACCCGAGACTGAAACTCAAAACAACGGTCTGATTTGAAATTGGCACCCTCAGGCTATACACGATACAAATAATTTTCGTTCTGATAGGAAGTCAGATAACGATTTTAGATTTTTAGGGTCAACTTGAAGATGCGAGGGTCCGAAAATTTTTGATTTTCTTTACTCGAGGCTGAAACTCAAAACAACGGCCGGAATTGAACTTGGCACCCTCAAACTATACACCATACAAGTTTTCGTCCTAATAGGAGGTCAAATAACGATTTTAGATTTTTAAGGTCAACTTGAAGATTTGAGGGTCTGAAAATTTTTGATTTTCTTTACCCGAAGCTGAAACTCAAAACAACACTCGGAATTGAAATTGGCACCATCAAACTATACACCATACGAGTTTTCGTCCTGATAGGGAGCCAGATAACGATTTTGGATGTTTAGGGTAAACTCTCGGGTAAACTTGAAGATCTGAGGGTCTGAAAAATTTTTGATTTTCTTTACCCGACGCTGAAACTCAAAAAAACACCCGGAATTCAAATTGGCACCATCAAACTATACACCGTACGAGTTTTCGTCCTGATAGGAAGCCAGACAACGATTTTAGTCTTTTATTAGGGTCAACTTGAAGATGTGAGGGTCCGAAAATTGTTGATTTTCTTTACCCGAGGCTGAAACTCAAAACAACGGCCGGAATTGAAATTGGCACCCTCAAACTATACACCATACAAATTTTCGTTATGACAGGGAGTCATATAACGATTTTAGATTTTTAGGATCAACTTGAAGATCTGAGGGTCTGAAATTTTTTGATTTTCTTTACCCGAGGCTGACGCTCAAAACAACGCCCGGAATTGAACTTGGCACCATAAAACTATACACCATACGAGTTTTCGTCCTGATAGAAAGCCAGGCAACGATTTTAGATTTTTAGGGTAAACTTGAAGATCTGAGGGTCTGAAAAATTTTTGATTTTCTTTACCCGAAACTGAAACTCAAACAACGGCCTGATTTGAAATTGGCACCCTCAAGCTATACACGATACAAGTTTTCGTTATGATAGGGAGTCAGATAACGATTTTAGATTTTTAGGGTCAACTATGAAGATCTGAGGGGTCTGAAAATTTTTTATTTTCTTTACCAGAGGCTGAAACTCAAAACAACGCCCGGAATTGAAATTGGCACCATCAATCTATACACCATACGAGTTTTCGTTCTGATAGGAAGCCAGACAACGATTTTAGATTTTTAGGGTAAACTTGAAGATCTGAAGGTCTGAAAATTTTTGATTTTCTTTACCCAAGGCTGAAACTCAAAACAACGTCCGGAATTGAAATTGGCACCATCAAACTATACACCATACGAGTTTTTGTTAGGATAGGAAGCCAGACAATGATTTTAGATTTTTAGGGTAAACTTGAAGATCTGGGGGTCTGAAAAATTTTGATTTTCTTTACCCGAAACTGAAACTCAAAACAACGACTGGAATGGAAATTGGCACCCTCATGCCATACACCACAAGAGTTTTCGTCCTGATAGGAAGCTAGATAACGATTTTGGATATTTAGGGTGAACTTGAAGATCTGAGGGTCTGAAAATTTTTAATTTTCTTTACCCGGAACTGAAACTCAAAACAACGGCCGGAATTGACATTGGCACCCTCAAGCCATACACCACACGAGTTTTTGTCGTGATAGGAAACCAGGCAACGATTTTAGATTTTTAGGATCAACTTGAAGATGTGAGGGTCCGAAAATTTTTGATTTTCTTTACTCGAGGCTGAAACTCAAAACAACGGCCGGAATTGAACTTGGCACCCTCAAACTATACACCATACAAGTTTTCGTCCTAATAGGAGGTCAAATAACGATTTTAGATTTTTAAGGTCAACTTGAAGATTTGAGGGTCTGAAAATTTTTGATTTTCTTTACCCGACGCTGAAACTCAAAACAACACTCGGAATTGAAATTGGCACCATCAAACTATACACCATACGAGTTTTCGTCCTGATAGGGAGCCAGATAACGATTTTGGATATTTAGGGTAAACTCTCGGGTAAACTTGAAGATCTGAGGGTCTGAAAAATTTTTGATTTTCTTTACCCGACGCTGAAACTCAAAACAACACCCGGAATTCAAATTGGCACCATCAAACTATACACCGTACGAGTTTTCGTCCTGATAGGAAGCCAGACAATGATTTTAGACTTTTATTAGGGTCAACTTGAAGATGTGAGGGTCCGAAAATTGTTGATTTTCTTTACCCGAGGCTGAAACTCAAAACAACGGCCGGAATTGAAATTGGCACCCTCAAACTATACACCATACAAATTTTCGTTATGACAGGGAGTCATATAACGATTTTAGATTTTTAGGATCAACTTGAAGATCTGAGAGTCTGAAATTTTTTGATTTTCTTTACCCGAGGCTGACGCTCAAAACAACGCCCGGAATTGAACTTGGCACCATAAAACTATACACCATACGAGTTTTCGTCCTGATAGAAAGCCAGGCAACGATTTTAGATTTTTAGGGTAAACTTGAAGATCTGAGGGTCTGAAAAATTTTTGATTTTCTTTACCCGAAACTGAAACTCAAACAACGGCCTGATTTGAAATTGGCACCCTCAAGCTATACACGATACAAATTTTCGTTATGATAGGGAGTCAGATAACGATTTTAGATTTTTAGGATCAACCGAGGGGGAAACCGCTGAAGCAATGTGGTGTACACGGCCAAGAAAATGTGAAAGCAATGCTACCAAATGTGTGCAATGTATGAAAATTAGCAGCAATGGTCAAGCAATGCAGAAATATTCGAAGCAATGTGAAATCAATGCGAAAATTTTAAGCAATGTCATGCAATAGACAGCAATAAAACGCAGTAAAAAGCAATGTGTTCCTAGAAAAGCAATGTTTTTTTTCTGGGATAATCTGCGCGAGACAGTCAGCGACATCTGTGCGACACGTGCCCACTCATCCATGCCAGAAAAAAATCTGTAACGGCGTTGCTGTCATAATAGCCACTAGCCAAGTAGCCAGCTCAGTATTGTGCCAGTTCGGCCCTGAACGTCCGGCCGCATACGTGAAGTCTAGAAAAATTCCTTCTCGTACAATCGGTAATGATCGCGAAATGTCGCGAACGTTCCAGAGATGGCGCCGCCTAGCATAAAAGCGCCGTCGCACGAGAGATGAAAACAGTTCGAGCAAAGTTTACGGAATACATATAAGTTGGATCACTCCGCAAAGATATCAAAACGGCCCGCCCCTTGCCCCGTCTCCCCGGTACACCGGTAGCAGTGTACCGACGTCAGCCGGGAGATACGGGGCGGCGCAAAGTAGAGGTTGAACGTGTTTAACGCGAAGTCTATACAGTGTCTCAAAAATATCGGATTTTGTTATCTCGGATTTGTTTGCAGGAAATGGATAATCTTTTTAGAAGTTTGGGAGTAATCAATTTCGCGAGAAAAGATATTACCAATAAATTTAAATTTATTGACGGATTGAGAATGACAATCAGATCCATCCTTATCTTGTGGTAAACCTTGAAATGTAAGGGATATAAATACAGGGTATCCCACGACGATTATGACAAGAAATATGTCGGAACTGGGCAGTAGTAGAGAATTATAATTTTGGGCATGTAAATTAGAGCAGATGTTTTGTCTTTTTTTTCATTGTACTACCCAACGAGGTATTTTTTGTTGGTCACGTGACATTCGATTCAAAATTATTAAAGGGACACCCTGTATATTTGTGCCTGTGTTCCTTCCGATAAAACAATTCCAACAAACTAGCACACTTGGGGTCTAAAGTGATTAGTTCAAGAGCTACAGGTGCTTAAAGGATTGTATCACGCTAAAAACGTTTAGTGAGACAAAATATTCATTCGGTGATCTTACCATACCACCCAGGGACATTGTAAATTGTATTTTAGAGCTCGAAAATATGTTTATTGATAACTTTAATAGTTTAGTTTCTGCAGTAGCAATTGGAATGTTACTGAAAGGCAAAATGTCAAAAATAATTTATTCATATCCATGTAAAGCATTTCCACATGATTATCTTTTAAAATTGTACATACGAGTTCGTATATACTATACCATAAAATGTATAAACTGTGATCTCAAAAATAAGGCAAATAAACAAAACATTAAAGTAAAAATTCTACAGCACCTTTGAACCATCAGTGTTTACTTATCTACGAAAGAGCTACAATATGTGAAATCATTTGAGATTCATTAGTAATAGTTTTACTAGGCTTTATTTTTGATATCCATTTATGTAACTTAGTGCATTAGCAAAATAAACGTTATATTTGTATTTGTATGTCTAAATCGGCCGTCAATACATAATTTTTCAATGACCCTCGTATATACGTACAACCCAGGCGTTAGCAAGTCCCCGCTAAAAGACCCTCGTACTTGAGCAAAAAACAACGCAAAAACTAACTGGCGCGTGCGACCGCGGCATCGCTTTCATGTGAGTTCTTCAAAGTGCCGACTGAGAGTGATCCAACTTATATGTATTCCGTAAACTTTGGTTCGAGTCAGTTACAGACAGTGCAGGCGAGCAGTCGAATACGCGATAGCCAGTGGCGCGCGCAAAATAAATGAACTGTGATATAAATTAGTGAAGTTAAGGAACAATATAAATTAGTGTAGTGACTTTAGATAAATTAGACTATTAAGTAGTGTACATAGTTAGTGAAACTAAATAGTGAAATCCGTACCAAGTGTTTCTTTGCCCAATCGGACTAAAGACTTGTAACAGTGGTGTCAGGTGTGGGGTAGACTGATTGATTGGGCAATGTGGTACGGACAGTTAAGTGAATAAACTGTCAAGATGGTGAGATTCAGTGAACTGAAGGTTGCGGATTTAAGGAAAGAGCTCGACGAACGCGGTGCCGATAGCAGCGGGCTGAAGGCCGTTCTCCAGGATCGACTCCGACAAATAATGATTGAAGAGGGTGAGGATCCAGATACCTTCGAATTCGAGTGACCTGAATTCCAGTGGGCCAAGAAGCTTGAAGCAAAAATCGAAGCAAGCTCCAAACAGTCGGAATCTGCTCGACTGTCGCTCGAAGCAAAAATCGAAGAAAGCTCCAAACAGTCGAAATCTGGTCGACTGTCGCTCGAAGCAAAAATCGAAGCAAGCACCAAATACTCGGAATCTGATCGACTGTCGCCCGAGTCAAAAATCGAAGCAATCTCCAAACAGTCGGAAACGCTCCAATCAAAAATCGAAAATTCTCTCAGCGAGATTACTGCTTTTAAAAAGGACATTGAAGAAAGAATCGGCACCAGAATTGACATCTTAGAATCGGAAATCACTGATGATTTCTATCGAGTTTAGGTTCTTTTAGTCAAAAGCAATGTAAAGCAATGATAAAAATTAGGCAAATGTAAAGAAATGTAAGCAATGTGTAGCAATGCTGAGAAATTGGAAGCAATGCTTGGCAATGTACCGAAAATGCCAGCAATGTAATAAAATAGGTGCAATATTGAAGCAATGTGATACATTCTGTAGCAATGTTAGGCAATGATGCAATTGGTGTACAAATTTTGATCCAGCGGTTTTCCCCTCGGGATCAACTATGAAGATCTGAGGGGTCTGAAAATTTTTTATTTTCTTTACCAGAGGCTGAAACTCAAAACAACGCCCGGAATTGAAATTGGCACCATCAATCTATACACCATACGAGTTTTCGTTCTGATAGGAAGCCAGACAACGATTTTAGATTTTTAGGGTAAACTTGAAGATCTGAAGGTCTGAAAATTTTTGATTTTCTTTACCCAAGGCTGAAACTCAAAACAACGTCCGGAATTGAAATTGGCACCATCAAACTATACACCATACGGGTTTTTGTTAGGATAGGAAGCCAGACAATGATTTTAGATTTTTAGGGTAAACTTGAAGATCTGGGGGTCTGAAAAATTTTGATTTTCTTTACCCGAAACTGAAACTCACAACAACGACTGGAATGGAAATTGGCACCCTCATGCCATACACCACAAGAGTTTTCGTCCTGATAGGAAGCTAGATAACGATTTTGGATATTTAGGGTGAACTTGAAGATCTGAGGGTCTGAAAATTTTTAATTTTCTTTACCCGGAACTGAAACTCAAAACAACGGCCGGAATTGACATTGGCACCCTCAAGCCATACACCACACGAGTTTTTGTCGTGATAGGAAACCAGGCAACGATTTTAGATTTTTAGGATCAACTTGAAGATCTGAGGGTCTGAAAATTTTTGATTTTCTTTACCCGAGGCTGAAACTCAAAACAACGCCCGGAATTGAAATTGGCACCATCAAACTATACACCATACGAGTTTTCGTCCTGATAGGAAGCCAGGCAACGATTTCAGATTTATAGAAATACTTGAAGATCTGGGGGTCTGAACATTTTTAATTTTCTTTACCCGGAACTGAAACTCAAAACAACGGCCGGAATGGAAATTGGCACCCTCATACCATACACCACACGAGTTTTCGTCCTGATAGGAAGCCAGACAATGATTTTAGATTTTTAGGGTAAACTTGAAGATCTGGGGGTCTGAAAATTTTTGATTTTCTTTACCCGAAACTGAAACTCAAAACAACGGCCGGAATTGACATTGGCACCGTCAAACCATACACCACACGAGTTTTTGTCGTGATAGGAAGCCAGGCAACGATTTTAGATTTTTAGGGTAAACTTGAAGATCTGAGGGACTGAAAATTTTTGATTTTCTTTAGCCGAGGCTGAAACTCGAAACAACGCCCGGAATTGAAATTGGCACCATCAAACTATACACCATACGAGTTTTCGTCCTTATAGGAAGCCAGACAACGATTTTAAGAATTTTAGGGTAAACTTGAAAATCTGAGGGTCTGAAAATCTTTGATTTTCTTTACCCGAGGCTGAAACTCAGAAAAATCCCGGAACTGAAACTGGCACCATCAAACTATACGCCATACGAGTTTTCGTCCTGATAGGAAGCCAGACAACGATTTTGGATTTTTAGGGTGAGCAGGTTGCTCACGTATCTGGGAAGCTTCTGCCCCTACTACCCTGCCTATACTTGATGCGGTCCAAAGAGCAATTCGACTAATCGGTGACCCCGCCTTGACGCGCCACCTTCAGCCACTTTCTCACCAGCGTGCTGTTGATGACCTCTCACTTTTCTACCGGTATACAAACAGAGTCTGCTCGTCTGAACTATGAGCTATAATCAGGGCTATAATTCCGATGCTTACGAGGCCATGAGATGCAACTGCGGAACTACTGCATCTCATCCCGAGGTAGTCGTTCTTCGTACATCAAGAACCGAGCAGTACGACCGCATTTTTGTTTATAGGGTGACCAGGACTTGGAACGGAGTGCCAGGATATGCATTTATTGAGTCTGTGAGTTTTGGCCAATTCAAGTTCCGCGTTAACAGCAAAAAAATCTCTGCAAAATCTCTTCATAATATTCAAAATGTTTTTTGGTCGATATCGAAAATACGTGGTAAGTACCGAGCCAAAGTACTGTTAGAATTTTACTCGCTGTAAATTCTCGAATAATACAGACACGCTCCATTCAATTACCGTCCACTTATCAATAAACAAGTGTTGTTCATGGACCTACTGGCGACCAGTATGTAGTCCGCGCATCGGATCTATTAATTTTAATGTCACTCCCGTGTTGTAGTCCTCGAAAACAATTTCATTTATTTCGGAAGGCTAATGGATGGGAGGGTATGCCTCTTCAATAATACCTCGCTAATACTCGTACCTTCGACGTAACATCATTAATATTACAATTCTGAAAAATTCATTAATAAATCGGTCGGCATCGAAACACATTTTTTTATTATTTTTTGTGTGATGGTTACGGTTCATGCATCTGTTCCGGCGAAGTTTGAAATCGATTTTAAACTAACCTCCTGAGGAGCTGGACGCTTGACTTGAACTGTCAAATTATCCTGTATCTTTTAAAAACTAGCCACAATTACCTGTAATTAATTCGCTAACGTAACTTGCAACTATGCTTTTTCCTCGGTTTTTTCAGTCAAATTTACGTCATGAGAGAGAAAATTATGTAAAGATTTGGAAAGAAGAATGGTTTGCATCTCTTAGAGCCGGTTTCTCAATGTCCAGTTAAAGTGTCAGATAGGTATCTGCCAGATAGCGTTGCTATGGATACAACTGTCAGATAAGGTTTACGCGAGGGTTTACGTGACTTCATAAGTTTAGCCTTCAATTGTTTAAACAATTTATCTAACAGTTGCTGTTATCTTGCAGATAAATATTTAACTGGACATTGTGAAACCGGTCCTTAGTCGGCCACAGCGTTAGCCAGGTGTGAACAGGTATATTACTGTTAATTATCTGCAGTCACTTGTTTATTTTATTTGAATACAAAATTAAAGTTTCATCACAAAAATCCATGGGTGCCAGTTGGAAAATGGCCGCAAAAAGAGGTTGCCATGGTTTTTATGAGCGATTCTTGCTCAATCACTTATTCAACGACAGACAATATGGATTCCGACACCAAAGATCAACTGGAGATCTCCTGGCTTACGTCACACATGTGTGGAGCAAACTCATCCAGTCATTTGGCGAGGCTCACGTCGTTGCTCTCGATATTTCAAAGGCATTCGATCAACTGTGGCATGAAGCTCTCCTAAACAAGCTCCCGGGCTCCCTGTTAAGCTTTGCAGTTGGCTCGCAGACTTCCTCTCAGGTCGGAAAATCTCTGTCGTGGTAGACGGCTTTTCCTCTTCTTTCCATAGCATCAATGCTGGGGTTCCGCAGGGATCGGTATTGGCTCCGACATTGTTTCTGCTTCACACTAATGATCTACTCTTTAGCACTACAAACCCAAGCTGCTGGAACGAGAAGACTGGCAGCGGCAGCTTCACTTTCAAAGGATCTCGATACCATTACCGCTTGGGGGCTCAAGAATATGGTAAAATTTAATGCTTCCAAGACCCAATACTGGGTCTTGGAAGCATTAAATTTTACCTCTATCAAACAAGAAGTGTCACTCATTCAAGCTGTTAGGAATCACATTACAGAAAATCTGATCTGGCACGAAAACATTGCGTCAATTGCAACAGATATTGGTAAAAAGCTTGGGTACCTATTTAGAGCCAGAAAATACCATGTCACCTCCTCACGCCATATAAAGCCAAGATAAGACCTGGCCTGGAATACTGCTCTCATGTCTGGGGAGCTAGGAAGGGCAATTCGACCAATTGGCGACCCGGCCTTAACGCGCCACCTCCAGCCACTTTCTCACCTGTTGGTGACCTTTCACTCGTCTACCGATATTCAAATGGAATCTGCTCCTCTGAGCTATCCTCTATATCGTTCCGCCGCTCACCGCTCCTATCAGATGCACCCGCGCGACCGCTGCACCTCATCCTAAGGCGGTCGTTCTTCATACATCAAGAACCCAGCGGTACAACCGCACATTTATTCCCAGGGTGTCCAAGGCTTGGAATGGATTGCAAGGAGATGTAATTATTGGCCCATTCCGGTCCCGCATTAACAAACTTCACCTATCATAACCCTTTCACAGCATCCGCGGAACGCTGGTATTTAGGCTCTGCCAACGCGGTCTGCTCAGTTATAAAAAACTTTTTTGAACTCCTTTTGTACGCTTAAAGCAGATATGAAAATGACACGCACGCGTGTTGACCATAGATTCAAGTTGCCTTGCATCCGATTTTACAAGGAGAACTCGAAGTACACGCTCATAAATTCTAGACTTAATTGAATATATTTAGAATTTTAAATAGTATATATTTGAGTATTTTCGAATGACCCTGACGTCCTAAGCTTGGAAAATAAAACCCAAAATAAACGCATCTGGCTATGTTCCCGGAAAAAGGCAACATTATCGGAAAGTTCGTAGCCCCGCGGAAGGTTAACAGAACCATAAATAATAATAATAAAGTCAACCATATACTAGTAGAAAGGTGTCGAAGTATCACGATATGGACGGTTTTCGAGACGGTTTCTAAGATGATCAAAGATTATTAAATCATGTGACATCATACCCTTGATCTTACCAATATGCGAGCCAATATGTGACTCAACACGTTAGGAATGAAGTTATTTGCTAAATGAAAAAGGGTAACTCCTAAAATCCCTTATTTAAGTTGCTGGATTGAACGCTAATCAAAAACTAACGTCAAGTGTGTTGCCTCAGTACTTCCCACACATTATCTATGCTAGCAGAGAATTAAATTTGGAGTTCCCCTATCCCTACACGTCGCCCTACACCATCCGCATCAAAAAAGTACCTAGACAATGATTAGGGACCTTTAAAACATCTAAAAACGAAGTTTGATCGTTTTTTAACTTTTATTCGTTATTTATTTTCTCCTCCGCCACTGGCAACTGTTCCATCAACAACACTGTTACCATTTTCTCCACGGTAGTAATACGGTGTCGTAATTTCATCACAATCAAGTTCGTAGTTTCCAAGTTACACATTATAGGATTATAAAATGTATGTATCAAACTATTCCACAGATATAAAACTTAAAAGCAACATTTGGATAGGTTTAAAAGGCACACCATATCACTAAAGTAATTATTTTATGAATACAACAAATTTTTGAGTTTTAAACGCCTCACCATCCCAATTTCACCACCTCCCAAAAACAAATGGAACTCTTGAAACGCCTAAAAATGATGTTTGAAGGGGTTCTGATGATTTTTTGTTTTTTGCCAATTTCTACGCCGCCAATGCACCGATTTTCTAAACCCCCCACAGCACATCACTACCCAAATCATCACTATCACAATCCATGCAGCAGTTACTGAGCTTATGACAGACAGACAGACTGACGGAAATGAATGACGTGGATTTTCGTTATGTAGATACCATAACAGGCTCAAAAAACGTATAGTCTCAATATCGAAAATTTTCAGCATAAAAAGTAAAATGTGGAAAACGATCAGGAACCTCCAAATCGCCTAAAAACAAAGATCGAGCTGTTCTTATATTTTTAGTTTTTTTTATTATTGCGGCACCACCACTGACACGATTTTTAAGAAACATACGCGCGAGCAAACGCGTCTTCCATCCTCACCATGGTAATAATACTGAGTCAAATTACATCAAAATTCATCCAATAATATTCAGGTTAAACAATATGGAACGATCTAAAGCAATACTTGCATGCGAGCTTGCATGTATGTATCAGAGAATTGCCCTGGTTTGTGATATAGGCAAGCCAAATGTCAGGATGGAGCTAAAAAAAAGTACAAAATGATCAGGCACCCTTAAAAAAAACATCAAAAAACGAAGTTTGATGAATATTTGAGATTTTTTGTTCTTTTTTTGCTAATTACTTCACTATCTATGCACCAATTTTCAAAAGTATAACAGCATTACCTACTATGACCCCACGGCATATTGCTACCCAAATTTCATCACAATTTATGCAGTGGTTACTGAGATTACAAGGCTAGAAGAACGCCAACAGATAGACAGACTGGCTGTAGTACTTTTATTATTATTATACTACTATTTAATGAATATTAATGAATGTAATACATGTTTCTTACTAAAATAAGGATGGTGGCTATAAGAAGAAAAAACTAGCTACAATATAAGGAAAAATAATATTTAGATTAATGGCAATGATTTGAATAATGTATCTGGAACATATAAAGCACACTGTGTTGGTGGTAGCTGCTGCACTTTATAGATAAAAGTTTTCTAATATTTATGAAAATCAAAGGCAGTTTCTGAAAATATCCCATCTATGCCAAACTTCCAGGCAGCAATATAAACACTGTCATATTTAAATGATGGGTTGCTTTGTAGTGATGCATTACAGCATTCTGTTTAATGTAATTGACCTATTAGTCCAATTTGGTTACTTTAAAAATAGCTTGCCTGGACTGGTATGTCAGGACGATTTGTGTATTGTTGCATATTAGATTAAGCATGCACTAACATACTAACAGTTTGAGGGTATCATGATCAAGTATAATGTATTGATTCTCAAACTACATAGAGTTAGGACATTTTTGGGGGTGCATTTGTAACTCTGTAGGCACATGTAGTATGTACTCTTTTAATAACCTTCAAAAGTCAAGGTAGTAAATCTTTTTGAGACTAACAGTCTTCAAACAGCAGTCTCAATTAAAACATATCTTTAATTTTAATTTAGAAGGGTATTTCAGTTGGCTTGACCACTGCTTTTAGAAATTTTCAGGTAACTCCAAAATGACAAAAGTAAAATATAAAATATAATGTGGTAATTTGATCTAATGCGATGAGATTTTTTGAAGGATTTTTCATCCATGCCATATCCATAAATATTTCATTGCAATTAGTTAAGCACACTGTAGTTGTAGAGGGGCAGAACTTGTTTCAGAAAAAATGTGTACCACATCATATTAAATAAAATCAATATGACACATTTAGATTATGTAAGTAATGAAATGTTATATATGTTAGCAGATAACACTAAAATCAATAATATAAGGATTACTACCACAAACTTGCATTACATGAAGGCTTACACTTTACTAATCCCTTTATAGATAAGCCACTATATCTGAATTATGACTTGTCATATTTTTGCCACATTTTCAAGTTACATTATTTACTGAGTGCAAATGCTGAAAAATACAGTGATAATGCTAATAATATATCTATAAAACATATCTTCCAGGACAATTTTTGGAATTTGTAAAGAGATGCCTCGGTGAAGCCCTGTCATGACTACTACAGATAATAATTGATAGATCTGACTGATGATTATCATGCTTTTTAGTCTTTCCTTATAGTTCTTTGCCTGTTATAAAGTATGCTATTTCAATATTGACTCAAATACCACTTACTTAAGCAATCTCAAATTATTTTCTCTTTTTAGTCTTGCTCAAAATAAAAGAATATAGACAATCTTGTAGATAACCATGACTCCTAGATAAAATGGACATTTCAGTTTTGTAAAGACAAATTCATATATTAGAACACTGCAAATGAACATTAGAAGCAGAAATAGGGGTGGGTGTAGGGGAACATACCATATCAGAGAAGTGCCTATCCTCCTAAAAAGGCTTGTAAAAAGGGGATACTTGGAAACCCAAACCACATGTGCAATGAGACTTTCAAGGCCTATCCGATAATTAACCCAAATTGAAGATTCTGCTGAATATTTAATATTTTGTAACCTAATTATCTGATAGCAAGGCCAACAGTGACCTCATGAAGGACCTTGCACCATTGCTGCATTTTATATTATGTGAGGTAATGCTCCCTATTATCCTCTTAGATTCTGAATGTTTTTTAAGCCTATTGAGTATAGACTACTATAAAACTGTATAAAAAATGAAATGCATTTGTTGTTTATGTTAACGTTTTGAATGATGTAAGAAAGTAAATATAAGTGGTTTGGGCACTACAGCTGAAAAACATATAGATGGAGGATTAGAGTCTTATTCACAGCTTATATATGCATATCATCTTAGTATAATTTCCAAACCTGTAGTAGGTTTGTTACAGAGGGGCATGACAATATCGCTTTTGCTGAGATTGTATTCATTTGGTACCATCAATTAATTGTGGTAACAAGGTATGGGCTGGGGATAACTTTGGAGTATTATTTATTACTGATAATAGCTGAACTCTTGCTTAGAGGGTGATATAAAAATTCTTGGTGTACCTATACCTAGACACCCTTACATAGCAGCTTGTATCCAAAATTATGTTAAAAAATATCTTAATCAGTAGTTTTGCTTGCATCCCTAGCCTGTCACCTATAGGCAGTTTTGGTGCTCTTTTCTGAAGCAGCAATATTGTGGAGTATAGTACTTACCTTCATCTTTGGAGATAGTGGATTCATCTGGAGACACGACTTCGGGGGCGCTGGCCCCAGTACCGTCGTACAGTATGGAAGTAGTCCTGCTCTCCCTGAGCCTGGTGAAGTAGTCCGCCGCGTAGGACACCACGTCGCCCGGTTGTTCCAGCAAGTAGCTGATCGTGAACTCCAGAAGCACCTCTCGCAGCTCGTCGGGCACCTGGATCCTCGGTCCGCACTGTCCGCGGCTCATATTTCGTTCTCTTCTTATCAGCGGGGCCTCTCTTCAACCGACACTGAAAAATCTGCTAAATGTACCGTTCTGCACTTCAGTCCAAGCCGTCGGATCGAGATTGACACCACCTTCGAGACCGCTACCGAATCGCGTGGATTTTGCACCAGGCCGAAATGCAAAGGACGATTCCGCTAGACGTCTTTCCTCGTATGGGGCATCACTTAAATGAATTAAAAATCGTGCCAAAAAGGGAGGAATGCAACATTCAACTGTTTTCCTGACGGCGGAGTATCGGGCAGCAGGGCGAGTGAGCCCTTCGGCGAAAATGGAGGTGGATTTGTAAGGGCACGAGCTTACCGCGCGCTTATCTCGTCTGCCTCTCACCACCGCGGCTCGAATACGCCGAACGACACTTTCCTAGAATGCGAATTGAACAGTTTTTCATTGCATTTTTCGAAATGTTCCGGCGGCACTGCACTAAATACGCTTTGCGCCCAAGGTATAATCAATGATTAATGATCGACTGACACTTTCGGGCCACGGATGACAGGTAGACAGGTGGAAAATTTGACTGGAAATGGAAAACACGCCAGCGGCGAATGCGAAATGCAGGCCAACAGACGGATCGGCGACGTATTGTTGGTTGCATACTTTTAACAGATGAAATTGATTATTAGGCAGTGGCGTAACTAGGAAGAAGCAACGGAGGATTTTCAGAAGATAAATCATACGCTCTAACGCGCAATTATATTTAAAAATCTCTCCATTAAATCGTTCGAGGGCCAGTGACGCTATTGAAGTATTTTTTGTGTCAAACCCATGCGTATTGCTTGGAAACATTGTTGTCAAGTTGTAAAAAAATGGAAAACAACCGGTTGCTCTTACTAGCATAAACATAATTATGTTTAGCCTTTGGTGATCGTCTTAATGTGGAACTACTGCATCTATAATAATTGTTCATCGAAAGCAGACTGCACTGTAAATGAATATCTGAACCACATAAGTTCAACAGCGCAGTCTTGGGACCAGTATACTTGGTGTCAAATATACTATCGAATGCGCTTGAAAGCATCAATGCTATTAACTACTAAAGTTCGCTCGGTTTGATCAACCTTAGTGTTAGATTCTGTTAGATATAAACACATTAATGTATAAATAAGGTGTGTTGAGATTTTAGTTTAGAGTGACTAGAGCGTATGCATCTAATTGCTATTTTATCACTTTTTGAAGCGATAGTTATTTCAAAAAAGTAGAAGAAAACTTTGTTAAAAGAGCCACTTAAGATAGAACTTGCAGAGCTGGACTAAGCAAAGATTTAATAAAACACTTTGTATATACAGGGTGGGCCAATAGTGCGTGGACGGAGGATTGTGGGCTTATTGAAAAATATTTCAAAAATCTGTCACTTGACCATGGTAGGCACTCTTGAGGGCTATAACGTAAAAATATTTTCATTTAAATTCTGACGTTTATACAGGGTGATTCATATCAAACTTATATTTTTTTGAATGGAACCCCCTATATATTATTGCACATTTGGATTCCTTGGTCAATTCTAGTGTGACTTTATGTATCACACATGGAACTTTAAACGAACCGTTTAGGCGCAAATCACCATTTTTGGTATAAGTAGGTATCAGAAAAAATTGAATATCGCAGCGATTATCAAACTTAGAAGGCCGTGACTTTGCGGTACGACTAAGCATGAAATGCGTCACCTAAGGTCAGACGGCTAAATTTGAATTCTTTTTGTACTTGGAGAAATCGATAGATTAATTAAGGAAACTTCAATCACAGATAACTTGATTTTTTCAAATGGGAATGCCTATTTTGGTTTAAAGAATCAAATGTAAAATTTGATTACCTTTCTAACGATATAGCATTCTTGATATCAATCTTTTTTGGTTTTCATTTTATTTCAAATTTTCAGTTAAATCGATGTTTTTCAATTTTCCTGCGTGCAAGCAACCTAGCAGGCCATGAAAAATAAACAAAAGCTCGTTAATATGGAAGAAACCAACTAACTTAGTAGCAAGATGCAAACTAACTAGAGCAACGAGGCAAGATTATGAAAATTTCTTACAACATATTAGCTCTAACCGGATACAGCAGCGGCAAGATATCTAATGTCAATGAGTAGCTGGGGTATGACAGAAGTGTTTGTTTTCCACAGCCTACTAGCTATTGAGATCTACTAGAGCTTGACAACTTTCCAAAACGATTAAACATTTTGAAACAAAAGGAAAACTACCAGCGATTTTTGCTTATAGTCTAACATGTTTAGAATGGAATTTCACATTTAATAGGATAAAAAAATTAGACATTTCCGTTTAGTTAAGTCAAAAGTGAAGATATCTCCAACTAGAGCATTCTGAACATCTATTGAAATAATTGCTCGAATTTTTTAATTACGCTATGTTGTAATTACGATTATTTCATGTAGTTTTCTACAAACTAAATTATGTTTTACAATTCAAACAGACTGCAAATCAAGTTTCATTTTCTACGATTTTTCTAATAAGTAGAAGAAGAATTTGAAGGGTTCCAGTCAGAGGTATCATTACTTTTGACTTATGGAAATTGCTACTTTTTCATAGCATTAAATGTGAAAATTTATTCAGAAGACACAGATATTCTACTGCCAGTAGCAATCACTAGTAGTTTTCCTTTGATTAAATAGTTTTTTTGGAAATTGGATAATAGCTAGTAGGCTGTGAAAAATGAGCGTTCTTGTTACCACTATTGTTTCCGGTTAGACCTAATATGTTGTAAGGAATTTTGATAATCTTGCCTCGTTGCTCAGATTAGTTTGCATTTTTCTACTAAGTTAGTTGCTTTCTTCCATATTAACGAGCTTTTGTTTATTTTTCAGGGCCTGCTAGGTTGCTTGCATGCAGGAAAATTGAAAAACGCCGATTTGACTGAAAATTTGAAATAAAATGAAAACCAAAAAAGATTGATATCAAGAATGCTATATCGTTAGAAAGGTAATCAAATTTTACATTTGATTCTTTAAACCAAAATAGGCATTCCCATTTGAAAAAATCAAGTTATCTGTGATCGAAGTTTCCTTAATTTATCCTCTGATTTCTTCAAGTACAAAAAGAATTCAAATTTAGCCGTCTGACTGAAGGTGACGCATTTTATGCCTAGTCGTACTGCAAAGTCAAGGCCCTCTAAGTTTTACAATCGCTGCGATAGGTAATTTTTTTCTGATACCTACTTATACCAAAAATGGTGATTTGCGCCTAAACGGTTCGTTTAAAGTTCCATGTGTGATACATAAAGTCACACTAGAATTGACCAACGAATCCAAATATGCAATAATATATAGGGGGTTCCATTCAAAAAAATGTAGGTTTGATATGAATCACCCTGTATAAACGTCAGAATTTAAGTGAAAATATTTTTACGTAATAGCCCTCAAGGGTCCCTACCATGATCAAGTGACAGATTTTTGGAATATTTTTCAGTAAGCCCACAATCCTCCGTCCACGCACTATTGGCCCACCCTGTAGAGCAAGGTAGGTTGAAGTTCTAGTTTTTATAGACACATAAATGAATGGACTCACCAATAAATCTATTTCTAACCAGTGTTATACAAAGATTTCGTAGCAGTATTTGTTCAGTGTGGTTTAAGTATTCGACATAAATATTTGCATCTCCAGCAGTATTTCAAATTCGTAAAGATACTTTAATTAACGGGACGTCATGTAATTATGACACTTTTTGTCAAACTGAATCCGTGTCAAACTAATTAGGCTATGAGCTTGCGATAAGGAAGGTTGGGTTTTTTTATAGTAGATGAGCATTTTTTCTGTTTTGCTACGTCGAATTCTAAAAATCGTCACATGTTTATTCAAGAAATACTTGTTTCAGGGACGTATTCCGGCATAATGACAACATTTTCAGGGAAAGATTAAGCCTAAATTTTAACTCCAGCTCGAGTAAAAATTTTAGCGAAACAAAATCGTACGCCGTTTGAATATCGGTGGAAGGGTGAGAGGTCACCAACCGCACGCCGGTGAGAACGCGGCTGGAGGTGGCGCGTTAAGGCCGATCTGGCACAACAGTGCACATACCCAAAAGCTAGACACACAATTGAACGAGACCATGAGGATAATCAGCGGAACGCTAAAATCAACTCCTACGGAATGGCTACCTGTTTTGAGCCATATATCCCCGCCATGCAACAACACACTACGATCCAGAAGACCAACCATAAGAATTGCACACGTCACAGTTCGACCCCATAGACTCTTGGGAGCAAAAATGGACAGATAACTGCCCCCCCCCCTCAGGTCATAAATCTTCTGTGCATAAGAATTAAACCTCTCGCTTTCGAAGAGCCCCGTAAAATATGGACATCATTATACTGAATAGAATACGCACCAACCATGGCGTATGCACGGACTCATGACACAAATGAGGCAGGGTACAATCTGCGAGGTGTGACTGCGGGGCGGAAAAGCAAATAGTTCAACATATAGTGATGGTATGCCCATGGGGAAAATGTTGATGACTTCTTAATGGCAAACTGATGCCTCGATTGACTATATGTCTAGACTAAATGTGTGTTTGTGAATTAATTGAACTAACTTGTAATTTCTTTTATGTGTTTTGTATCACATAGAGCCCCGTGTAGTACTACATAGCTTATAGAGGATGTTGTTCAGAGTCCGCAGCCGTGTTCTGCAGGTGCCTCTTATTATAACTCAGTGTCCTATCTAGGGTGACACCAAGATATTTTGGGTGCGCATTGTGGCGTAGTAAGGTATCCTCGAAGTAAACCTGGAGCAGTCAATTCGCTGCTTTCTTAGTGAGATGGAAGCACGCCGTCTCCGTTTTGTTGGGGTTTGGCCTCAGCCTCCATTTACGGAAATACGTTCCTAAGTGTGTAAAGTCTGAATTTAGGGCAGTTTCTGTTTCTTCTAAGGAACGGTGTTGCGTGGCTAACACCAAGTCATCAGCGTAGCCAAACTACCGAAACGTAGTTCAGGCATATCGCACATGTCAAGGTTGAAAAGCAGTAGGGCCAGAACAGACCCTTGGAGACACCGCCATTGAGCGTTTTTGAGGAACTCGTACTGCTGCCCAATATAACCTCTGGAATACCCTGCCAGTAAGCATGTTGTTCATAAGTTGCACTTTGCAGGGTTTGTTTGCATGCGACTCTATGATACAGTTTATAGAGTAGTCCGTGTCTTCATACAGTGTCGTACGTGCAGAAAGGTCCGAGATGTTTTCAGGTTCTCTTGTAAGCCTGCTTAAATATGGGTTGTGATTGGCATGATCTGAATCTGTGCAGCTTCTCTTTTGTCTAAAGCCGGCCTGTTCGATGGGTGCCTTCTCCAGGATTTAGCTTCCGATTCTTTTACAGAGAAGTATCTCAAGGAGCTTATAGTTTGCGCTTAGTAGCGCTATTGGGCGGTAGCTTTTCGGCTCATCGTTCGGCTTTCCTGGTTTGAGGATCACGATAACTCTTGACTTTTTCATTGCGCCTGGAATGGTTCCCTTTTGGATATGGTATCCTATTCAATTTGAATTGAGGTTTTGAATAAAAATTTTTTTGTCATAAATGGAAAGATCATATATAAGTTTTATAATAAAACTGTTTTTGTTTTCTTTTTTTTTCGCAATAATTCAAAAGTTATATCAAAATAAAAATGGGCTTTTGAATTGAGTACCGAAAACACGCCGACTGCTCCCGAACCCGTGTGACGTCACCATGGCGGTCAGGATGCTCCTTTAACCAACGACGTCCTTCTCCGATACTAGATTCCAGCCAATCGTGAAAATACTTACTGGTACTAGTGTATATTTGTTGCAACATAGAAGATGAATGAAGTTTGCAGCTCGAGAGGGAGTCTACAATCGAAATAAATATCTTTTTGAATGTTTGAAATCAGATTCCAGTAAGTACCTAATCAAATATGTTTTGTTGAAACTATCTGCTGCATGTTCGGCTGGTCTAGTGTCTAGTGGTTACAGGGTCCGATAGTCGGCCTTTGGTTCAAAGCTCAGGCTGTCCAACTTTTTTTTTATCAAAAAATTTATTGGTGTGCTTTTAGCTTACTGACTCACTGAAGACAGCTTATGCAGAAACTGTCTGTCCGTCCGTCCTTCCGTCTGTCCTGTCCCTATACAAAAGATAGCCAAAACTACAGGTGCTACAGAAAAACTAAATACAGATTCGGAATCAGCATGAAAAGGTTAGTCCGGGAAAATCCGGTTTTGTCAATACCGTTGGCATTTATACATTCCGTACATGTATACGGCACCTAGCACAATCCCAATGGTCAGATTTGAATTTTGAACCAATCAAACGGCGAGTGCCGTACGAGTGTACGGAATGTAAATCGGTGCCATACGCACTTACGGAATGTAATATAGTTATGCTCATGTCAAATGTATGGCTATGGCTAGACGCTAGACTCTTGTTTTAATTTTTGTGATTGCCACGCGTCAGGGTAGTTATAATATGTTTGAACTCGCCATGCATGCTGAGGCAAAGTTACCTCCTGATTATAAATATTTTGAACTGAGTCCTGGAAAATATAGATCAAACCTCTTGACTGAGAAAGATGCTAGACGATGGGTTGAAGAATTTGAGTCTTTGACAAATTCTAATTGGAGAGTGTCAGGTGTCAAAACGAATACGCCAAGGCTCGTAATTATGTAGGTAGGTATTTTAGACACAGGTACTAGTAAACGCAACTTATAGAGTCGGAGCATAGAACAAATGCACAAAGCACGTGGTGATCACGCGTTCGGGGTGTGACGAACAACTTGCTTCGATTTTAGGCAGGGGCGCATTGAGGATCAATCGCAATTAAATAGGGAATTTATTATTATCTGTTGAATTTTTTAGTGCCCTGAAGATGTCCTAATAAAGGCAGAAACGTCGGCAAAATAGTAAAAGAGACTCCCTCTTTTTCTTGACCTAAACCCAACCATCTGTTTCCTGGATAACGTTTTTTTGTTTTGTTATATTCTTTAATGTCTTTAGTCTTGTAAGTAATGTATGTTTCCTTTGCCCATTGAAACTCAATACTTAATACCACATTTTTGCAATTATTACATTTAACATTTCTTAAAAATACTCTAACTTAATTTGTAATAAAGTTTACTGCAGTTTAATATAGTTAAAAAATTATTTTCGCTTGAATCGCTTTCCTCTTTGTAAATTTTCAGCTGCATTAAGTACTACATTCCGTAAGTGCGTATGGCACCGATTTACATTCCGTACACACGTACGGCACTCGCCGTTTGATTGGTTCAAACTTCAAATCTGACCAATGGGATTGTGCTAGGTGCCGTATACATGTACGGTATGTATAAATGCATACCGTTGCAGTATGCAGTTCAACTAATATGTCTAATAGAATTTGGTTCAAAAACATATTTATGTTGATCGTAGAAAAAAATGTACTTAACAAGTGCAAAAAGCAGATGAAAAAATTATTTATCAAAAAAATAAAAAAAGAAAGTTGGTAGGCCTGGCTTCGAAACAAAGACCAACAGATCCACTATCGGACACTAACTACTAGGCCAGCCGAACATATAGCAGATAGTTTCAACAAAACATATTTGAGTAGGTACTTACTGGAATCTGTAATCTGATTTCAAACATTCAAAAAGATATTTATTTCGATCGTAGACTTTGTCTTGAGTTGCAAACTTCATTCATCGACTGCGATGCAACAAATATACAATAGTTGCTAGAATCTAGTATCGGTGTAGGACGTCGTTGGTCAAAGAAGCATCCTGACCGCCATGGTGACGTCACACGGGTTCGTGAGCCGTCGCCGTCGGCGTGTTTTCGGTACTTGATTCAAAAACCCATTTTTATTTTGATATAACTTTTGAATCATTGCGAAAAAAAGAAAACAAAAACGGTTTTGTTATAAAACATATATGATCTTTCCATTTATCACAAAAAAATTATTTTTTTTTTTAATTCAAAACCTGAATTGGATTCACATGTAAACGTAGTAACTACCGGGATAAATAAAAGCCTTGAGTAGATATATAACTTTAATCTTCTGAATTAATACTTATATGATACATCGACGAAGGCGACGGGCGGCCGTTGTCCGCGTAATGTCCAGGGCGGGTGAAGGTCGGTCTCGGGATGGGGGGTGGGGGGTGAGTAGGGGTTGGTCGTCAACGCCTGCCCGTCGCCGCGTTGGCCTTAACAGTAGTTAACGGAGCCCGCGTGCGCCATTTGAGAGTGGGCGGGGGGCATCTGGCGGCACGGCGGCGGCGCGGCGCGGTCGTCCTGTCGTCACTCGCTCCTCCTCCCGCGCGCTCACGAGCTCAGGTGCAGGTTCTGGTTCATCACGGGCCGACCCTCCAGCTTCGAGTAGTCCAGGTGGAACTCCTTCGCCACCTGCCGACAAAATTCAGTACTATTAAAGCATTCAAAGCCACACAACGCGTATTTATGGCGGCGTGGCAGCGACGTTATGTCACGGCTCAACGGGCCGCCACAAGGGGGGGGGGGCAGCCGGGTACTGTTGTCCCGGGCGCGGGCCTCGTAGGGGCCCGGTTTGGGCCTGAATCTTAGTAAACGCTGACGTGCGGGCGACTGTTTTTTAACAGTGTATGTTATGTTACTCAACAAAACGAAGATCATATTTTACTGATTCATTTTTCAATAAACTATAATGAAGCAATTTCATTTTTGTAGCAATTATTTTTTTTCCGGTTTTTCACTTAATACACAATCTATATTCTTTCAAGTGCTATATTTGCAATTCGTACTATTCTAAGATGAAAAGATAACAAAATTCCATAAGTAATAACTACTTAACGAACGTGAATACTACTGTTTTCAATTTTCAGTTACAGTTTCTTAAATTTATTAAAAAAAATGAAAGATGAAAAACATAACTTGTGTGAGGAAATCAATAGTTTTTCAACATGGTATTGGCATAGCCGTGGGCATAGCCATCTTGTTGCCAGTTCGAAGGTCACGGCCTCATCACTTGAGACGGCTATGATATTGGGGGCCCGTGGCCAGAATCTGGTCCTGGGCCCAACCTTGCGATGTGGCGGCCCTGCGGCTTAACAAACTATCAGCTGTCTTACTCACGCTCGGTTCCTTTGTGATGACGTGTTGCAAATATCTGACGTCAGCAACGCCATTTTGGGATAGTTTCATTCGCCCTGACAGGGGCGGAGTAGAAAAAAGTGTACAACAGGAAAGAATTAAGAAATAATACTCAACCTATGCAGTGAAAAAGAAAGGTAAAGATTAAAGATGACATAAAGTTTATGTTGTCCTTAATGTTTACCTCCTATAAAGTACTAGATTTGCGCTGTGATCTATATTATTTATCTCTATACTCATATTCTATGTAGATAGCCATGACTCTGCCGTGCCGCCGCTGTTGAAATCTATCTCTCTCTGACCCAAAATATCGATGCGCAAAGGGATCGGCGCAAAGCATCCCCAGACCTTGAGTAAGACAGCTCATTGTTCATTCGAATTATTTGATGTTCCTGGAGTATTAATTCGTTTTAGATACAATCAGTGGCGGCTCGTGGGTTCTGAATAAGGGGGCACAAAAACCATATACCTACAAATAAGTTCAACTGTCCACTTATTTTCATTTTTCCCAAAACACTAAAATCCATGCATGCATGTATTTCATTGCCCTAACCGCAATGTGGTTTAAATCATCCAACCCTTATTTATTCCAGGCACTGACATCTTTCTCAAAATAGGCATATAAAACAAAATATAAGTATAGTTTATTATTGTTTGTAAACATGCACACAACCACTATCGTATATTCCATAAATATTTCGATTGAATGCTCAATTATAATAATTATAAGTACGGGTTTTACTTGTGGAACTATAATTAATTTGAAAATCATGAGTAGGCCTTCCTTTTTTCTTAATTAAAAGTTAATTTGTTATAAAATTGTGTGAGGTGAGGCAGAGAAAACTCCTAGGCATGTTATCTTCGACTATCCTGCCCTTAGTGAAAGCAGCAGGAACTCCTATAGGAATTTGGGGCAGAAGGATAGACAGGAGAGCATAGTACAACGCATCTTAAATTTGCAAAGAATTTAAGATGGGAGTCCGTTTGATCACATTGACTGGGGGTGCACAATAAGCCTTAAGGGTCTAGGGTATAGCGCGCGAAGTTGAGAATCCAAGAAAATACGTATCCCGTGTTAGCAAGGAGGCGTGGCGGCCTGTTCCCTTTTTCCAGTATATGTACCTAAGATGAGGGGAGGTAAGTCCAAAAGTCCAAAGGTAAGGTCAAAAGGTCACCATAAAAATGAATTTCGGATTTCGAAGCTCCTGACGTTACCTATACACTTACAGTAATGATTCGAAAAGCAAATTGAAGAAGAAAGCTTGCGCTATGCCACTTCGGTGGCCTTGTTTTGATATCGTGTTTGGTTGTTTTTACATGCATTACAGACATTTGAAGAATGTATGATTTTGCATTGAGTTTTTTTGCACACTAAAAAACTTTTTTGAAAAAACTTTTCTAAGATCTCATTCATTAAGGACTTAACTATACCTTCTGAAATACTGTGTATGTAGTTTGAAAAACAAGTGAGTTCTCTCAAATTTCACAAAATTTAAGATACTTATAACAAGTTTATATACGTCTTCACCATTTTTTGAGGGAAGTCAATAAAATGTTGTCCCTTTTTGCCAGGGCCTATAAAAGTAAGGTCTATGTTTTTCAATATATTGCGTATCATAAAATTTGTACTCTTTATAAGAAATGTTTAGATACACCTTCACCATTTTTTTGAGAAACTCGAAAACCATCTATTCCATTTTCCCAAAACACTAAAAGTAAGCTTATGTTTTTTCAATATTTTTCGAGATACCACTATCACAAAAGTTGCTATTTATAAGTTTATATGCGCCTTCACCATTTTTTGAACAAAGTCGTTAAAATTTTAGCTCAGTCTGTCTATCGAAATGGGAATCCGCGTTTTACATGGCCAAATACATTTATGTATAGATGTGTGTACCCAGGCCCCTCAATTACTCACCTTACGCCAATTTTGCGCATCAAAGAAATAGTATGTACCCCGTTCGTACGTCGCCGTCTTTTCGATGAGCACCATGCCTGGAACTTGCGTGATCCACACCTTCTCTTCTATGTGGTACCTCCACTCCCGACTGTATCTGAATAAGAACAAATCAATTGATATCTTAAATTCAAAATCATTATTTGAATTGCTGCTGTTTCAATAAAAAGTGAAAGTTACACCGTCATACCGTCATGATTTGTTTGGAGCAGTTAAACATCATAAAGAGAGGTTACATATTATTATATTTATCCTTTGTCATTATGTACATGCCACTATGTATTTTCTGACTCTCCACAAACTATAGAAGTTTCTACGAATAATAACGTTGTTAACAGCGGTACTTACAATTCAGAAGCTGCGGCTATTTGAAGTACATCACCAACACTGTTGTAAAACATAAAAAAGAGCAGATCATCTTTATACCGACTCAGCTTCATTGACGCCAGTTTATCCCTGGAAAAAAAGAGTTTTAAGTCATTCCTGGTGGATTAGTCCAATCGCCACGTCGTAAAAAAAGCTTTTGACAGCAAAAGGTCAGAAAGAAATGAAATTTGGTGGGCTGGTAGACATTGGTCGCCTAAACCTACCTAAGTTTGCGACCTCTGGGGGATTGCCGCTCGAAAGGTGGAGGGGTGAAAACTATGCTTCGCGACGATTTTCGAAAAATTGCGTCGTTTTGGTAAATTATTTCGAAAAAAGGTTCAAATGATTTATGGAGAGAAGAAAATTCACCGCTTTCCCCTTCCAACCACGAGCGGGAACAGCCAGAGGTCCAAAATTGAATGCTTTCATTTCAACCTTTTTTCAATAGCACTTTTCAAAACGACGCTTTTTTTCGAAAATAATCGCTAAGCAGAGTTTTCATCCCCCCACCCCCCGAGCGGCAACCCCTCTAGATCGCAAACTTAGATATCGATGTTCGGCCAGAGTCCAGAAGGAGCGGCCATTGGAATACGACATAACAAAACTCTAAACTACATAGTAAAATGGCACAAAAGTAACATTCTAACTTATGTAACATTCTAACTTGAAATATGAACTAACAGCATTAAAATGCAAATCACCGATTAGAAAACTACTTAGCAAAGACGCCTTAAATTGATTAAAAAGGTAACTAACTAACCTTAAAAATAATAAGTTGTTACACTTTGTCTAAATGATTATTTTATTGGTAGAAATAATGTTTCTTAAATTAAAAAATTAAAGATAAGTCACCAATTACGGCCTCATTGATTGAAGAAACAAGTTGGATGGTTTCGGTTGCCTCCAGAACTGCATCAGAGGTTTGGAGTTTATCGTCCTATTCAGATTTCTGGAACTGTTGTACCAGTATCTATTATCTTCAAAGGTTTTTTGCACTATGGGTATTTTAGTCCTTTTGTTTTTTAATATAGTTACTTTCTATCCTACATTCATGGTATATAGTCTTTTTGGCAGAATTATGTAGTATTTTTTAAATTTCAATCATCTCATCATCATTACACTTGGTATTTTACAATGTATACAGGATGTTTCCTCATACTTCGATACCCTTGTTACCTTTTTTATTTGAAGAGATAGAGAAAACGTTCTTATATGATAATTTTATAGATTTCTCGCTAAGGGTTCGCTTTAGCGAAACCCGAAACGGGCGTTGAGATTGGTGTCAATCAACGCGGATCGACGCCCTGAGTCGAACGATACCACTCCCAGACTGAGGAAACGCTCCGGTGAAAAACTACAGCACTTTGATTCCAAACCTAACCTAACTTAACCAAACTAGTTGAATTATTGAAGCTGAAATGGGTTCTATTCGACTCGGATTGAAGTCCTAAGACGAACTATACTGTGCCAAGCTAGACCAAACGAAAACCAACCCGCGTGCGTGATCGGCTCGTGTCGGTGGGGTCCCTAGTAGTCCAGTACATTATGTGTAAATTGTATGCTATAATCTGGCAAGTCAAAATCTCCAAGGCTGACTGGAAAGTAGGTCCAAATATGCAATGTCATGTGTTCATTGCCTAATGATCATTACAAACTGGCAACTGGCTACTTTTGAGTTGCAATGGGCTCATAGGGCAACTCTTTTAAATAGTCATGTAAAATTTCATAATTGAACTGGACTATATTTGGCGCGTTCGCAGACGTTAGCGGACAGTAACCACGCGAATGTTGCATGCGACTGTTTATTTGGAGTCTATCTTGGGATTGAATATACTGTAGACCATTACCAGCGCGAGAAAACATTTTGGTGAAAGTCTACGCTACTTTGAAATTCACAATATTCCGATAGCTTACCTAATATAAAGAAAGCAAATCGGTTGAGGTAAAAAAGTGTGTCTAGCGACTCAATCTGATATCTTGACTTAAATTGTACCAAATCTAGACTGTACAACCGTTTATTTTGATTCTCAATTGGAAATTAATCGAAATAAGTTCCTCTACCCCCGCATGCTATGGAAAAAACCTAACAAGTGAGAATCCTACTTGTGTTGCTTAGACTATTCAAAATATTCAAAAACAGTGAGGTCTGGGGGGCCGGGCCCCCCAGGCTCCCCGCTATACGTTCCCACAAACCTAATTCAACATAAACTAACCGGGTTTTCGGTTATTAATATTTCCTCAATAGCTTTGACATTTTTAAAGTATCATAACTTTTTTATTTTCCATTTTAGGATGTTGCGTCTAGCGCTTTCGCACGATATATAATTTGACCACACATTTCATTAAAAAATCATCGAAATATCGAAGTAATTTTGAGGTTAGGTTTGAAATTTTAAAGTGGCGCAGATTTTCATCGGAGCGTTTCCTCAGTCTTGGAGAGGACTAATTCGACTCAGGACATCAAGAAGAATTGACGACCAATTAAACCGAACTTGACCTCAATAAGTTGACCGTTTGGCACAAGTGAGATTAGGTTTTTTTTTTCCTCTGGGAGCCGTCAGCACTTAAGCCTATTGGCCTATTGTACTATGACTTCCCAGAGGGGGGACGGTGCACGGCCAGCACCGTTGGAATGATTACACTATCATCATCCCGGACGGTCCGACGGGGGTCACCCGTCCGGTCCTTCCAGTCGATCATCCAAAGTGCCGGCCGCTTAAGATGCTCCGCTCAGCGCTCGTGTGGGCGACACCAACACGGTCGAAACTGAATGCCCTGTGTATATACAGTCACCCACCCAAGCGCTAACCGCGCACAAGGCTGCTGCTGCCCCACTATCGAAGGCAGACGCTGTTCATCGCGCAGCCACGTGGGTCCCCAGTGAGATTAGGTACTGAAACTTTAAAGTGTCACAGAATTTTACCGGGACGTTTCCTCAGTCTAGGAGTGATGTCGTTCGACTCAATCCGCGTCGATTGACACCAACCTCAACGCCCGTTTCGAGTTTCGCTAAAACGAACTCCAGCCATTTTCTCTTATCATTTAGAAGTTGATACGAACAAAAATATTTTTTTGATTCATGGACGAAGGTGTTATTAAAAGGTTCACTCGCTGCACGAATACAGAACGTAAATTACCTGATACTGTGGTTGATGAGATACTCGGGCGGCACGTGATAGTCGACGTCCTGCGGCCTGAGCGGGTGCTCCGCCCAGGGGCCCCCGAACGTCGGATACAGGTTGTCGGCGGAGTTGAGGTTGAGGCCGAGGGCCGTCAGGTCCTGGCCCAGCGCTAACGACACCAGGTTGGGGTCCGTTTCGGCGGCCCGGATGAACGTCAGCAGACCGACGATGCCGAATTGGTCGGACACCATGCTGGCCGGGATGTTGGTCACGCGCCCGTCCGGCAGCGTCTGGATACCTGCCACATTACAACAATGGTTAGACACAATAAAACAACATTTTATCTAGAAACCATATTTTCTATTTAAGTGGAGGTTATAGTAAGCTGCTTGAGGATAACACATTTGCGGGGTAAGGGCAGAGGTAAGAAGTCGAGTAAGAGGGGGCGTGGCCTATTTACTATTCCTACTACAAGGATATACCACCAAGTTATAAAAAGTATTTGTAGGCGCCGCACTCTTTTGTTTAAATACCGAGGGGTCTGTGATGGTGATGCCGAACCGGCTCCCGCTGACCCTTTTTTGATCGTCCGTCGCTGTCGCGTTGAGAAATAGACATTGAGGCTAATGAATAAAAATGTAGCAATTGCTTTTTCCGCCAGCAATTGCTTACAAGCGCAGGAATTGCTTTTAGTGAATGCTTTTTCTTAAAAAATAGAAGCAATTGCTACCTTTTACTTGAAATGTGATGAATAAATTGAGAAATTGCTTTTTCTAGCGTAGCAATTGCGCTCAAATTTGGAAGGTAGGTCGACCCCTGCATCATTTGCTTGGCAGCAGTTAGCAGTGGTTTTTCGCGGCACTCACTTATGAGTTGCTCTTTATTTGTGTCTTTAATTATGGCTGAATACATGAACGTCCGTAAAATAAAAATCTACAGTGTACGTAAAAATTGCAGAAATGAAGATTTCAGAAAGTTGTATCGATTTGACTGTGAAAATGTTGAGTGGTTGGCAAATTATTTTTTAGCTGATACTGGTGAAAAGCGAGTGGGTGCACTATCACCTGTAAATAAGATGAAAATATTTCTGCGGCAACTGTCGGATCCGGGCTTTCAAAATTCTGTAGGTGAAGAACTTGGTATTCATCAAACTACTGTCTGTAAGACATACGCTTCTGTAATGGATGCAGTTTTGAAGAAGGCCAATATTTTTATTAAATTTCCTAAAAGTGCTGAAGCTATTGTGAAAGCTAAACAGTTGTGGTCAGAAAGATACCGGTTTCCAAATTGCATTGGCGTAATTGACTGTACGCACGTCAGGATTCCAAAGTTTCAAGAATTTGGTGATGAGTATATAAACCGAAAAGGGTACCCCAGCATCAACGTGCAGGCAACTTGTAATGCACAAGAAGTTTTTACAAGTGTAGACTGCCAATGCAGTGCATGATAGCAGGATTGTCAAAAATTCAAGTATATACAATATACTTAAAAATAGCGCAGAAGAATGCGTATTATTAGGAGACGATGGCTACTCCATATCGCCTTGGATTATGACTCCCTGGAGAACTCCTGCAACCCAACAGCAGCAAAATTATAACAACGTTTTTTGTCGTGAACGTGTCATAATTGAACGATGTTTTGGACAGCTGAAAGCAAGGTTCCCTGTCCTTCAGTATAAGATCAGGAATAAAATAGATAAAATCCCATCCACGATAATTGCCTGCATTGTTCTTCATAATATCGCTAAACAATTAAACGATGAGGAATTTGATTACTCAAATCAGAATGATGATTTTGGAATGAACGCACAAAATTACGATCTGACAACAAATATGGTTCGCCAATTAGGACAGCAAAAAAGGAAATTAATCACTCGAATTCTCTCCAGTTAATCATGTAGGTAAGTATGATCTATACGTAAATTATTATATTTTAGTTACCAATTCATTAAAAAAAAATAAATGAGTAACATAAATATAAAAAAATAAATATCACGCATGATCAACTTAGGATTTATTCTTATACAAATATCATTTGGAACCAAACTGAAATAATAAATATTAGTTTTATGTGTAAGTATTTAACTAGCTTATAAATTATAATACACGTTTTGTTCCGTAACAATGTTTGCTTTAAGTAAATCATCCTCGCGTTTTCTCCTCAAGATTTCTTCCTGTTGCATGCGACATAGTTTCAACTGCTCAAGTAAAACTAATCGCTGCAGTTCAGCAGTTGACAATGATTTTGTTTCCGCAGTTTCAGGTAATTCGTTTGATATTTTAATTTTCTTTTTAGGAGGATTGCTACATGCTGCAGCTACAGGAACAACACAGTCACTCGTTGATGTAGAGGGCTTAAAATGTATCATTTCTTCACCAGTTCCAACAGACGCAGCGCCTAAGAATTTGTATTTTTAGTTTAAAAAAATTATTATTAAAAGTTTGGCTCCTAAAATACCTGGTATTTTTTTAAATACGGGATTCTTCTGTACGTCCAAAGTTTCCAAGAATAATTTTTTCCAGGGCTTGTAGATGATAGGTTTATTTCCTGTCTTATTAATATCAAACTTCTTTTTTATGTCTGCCTTCATATTACTAATTTTCTTTGCTAACTGTTTAGGTCTAAGTGAAACGTTAAAAATATCTCTATATTGCTGTACTAAGACGGTTAAAGCTGCCTCCTTTTCTGCTTTAACTTGCGGAACTTGTGATTTATTCAGAACTTTGTGTTCTTTCAATTCATGGACAAATATCAGTTGTTTGTCTGTAATTTCTTCATCACTAGCACTACTATCAAATTCCTCATTTTCACTGAACTCTGCCATATCACAAAAATGTATGTTCTTATTTTCCACAGAAGCGTAACTCGTCAACTCTACTGCAAACTAGGAACCAAACTGAAGATAATCTCGAAGAGTGGACGAAAAACACGTCTCGACTTATTTTGAGTCAGCAGCAATTGCTACAGGGGTATCAGAAAAGCAGCAATTGCTTCAGACTTTTATTCATATCAAGATCAAGCAATTGCTTTTGCTTGTAGTATTTGCTAGTTAAGCAATTGCTTTTACTAATAAGTAATTGCTTCAAGTAATTGCTTCGTTTTTATTCATTAGCCTCATTGTACAATTTATACCTGGCATTACAGTCGATCCCTTTTCTGTGCATTTCAGGCATATACATAATAATAAATACAATATGAGTATAAAAAGTTGTTTATAAGTGCGACTGAGTTGTCACACAAAAAATTGAATTTATCCTATGTACAAGAGCGAAAATAAGAAAAATCAACAAGAAGTACCAATGACAATATTATGCGTGTATATGTTATTTGTAAAGCAGCTAAATTCAGTGAAGTTCACTGTACATTGAGCAGTTTTTTAGATATGCCAATGCCGTAGGATAACTAAAAGATGTAAACGTATTACAGAATTGGCGTAAATATAGGGGACAGGGGAGACGTGTTCCCCCCTTGGAACTATAAATTAAAAAAACTATCATGTCTCATACTTTTTGCCTAAAGCACCCCCAGAAGGCGCCAGCAAAATTATTGTTGAATTCACAACAAACTCCAGAAAAATAAACCAAATTATGCCTCCCCCCCTCCCCCCACCGGTAGGCCTCCAAAAATATATCCCCCATAGTGAAACTATATCTACCTGCATTCTGAATTACAGCCGCCAAACTCGGTATTTCGATGAAGTATTCAAAAAGAGGACGCATTTCAACAACTTTGTGAAATCTATAACACCTCCAACACAGGTGCACCTATGCACCTATGACAAGACGACTATGTACTCTGAAGAAAAATAAAAATTTGCTATCTCTGATGTTGAGCGATTGATAAAAAATGCGAGTATTAATTGCGGACTATAATGGATGCCTATATGATCTCTAATGCTGCCACACCAAGATGGTGTCCTTATTTTACCTGATATAAGACACCTGATGAAGAAGGTATTCAGAGAAGGATGAAAAATGGTGCGTTAAAGAGAAACCACAATTATTGGTTCTATCAAGTTTAGTGGCAGTTCCATGTCACAAAAAGTTACTATTGCTACTTTGCCGTCTGAACACAAAAAATCAAGTGGGGAACTTAGCAAAGGAAAATGACTTCTGGAATGACTAAATGTTAATGAAAATGCAAAGTTTTTATCAGTTTATGTTACAAAGTAAAAAATGTAATTTTTATTCGCGACGCAAAAAAGTGTGAGCCCTAGACTCTAGACTTGGGCCTGCCAGCAATTTAAATTTTAATTACTTACAATTCTGGTAGAAAATTGTAAGATTTCGCAGTAATCCTGAAAATGATAATTGCTCAAAACCAATTACCGCGATTTGTTTAAATTTTGGTAGTTCCTAACTTTTGGCCTGCAGTGTATATCAGTAAGTCACCCAAAACCACAGACTACAAATTCAGTCGATGCCAAAAACAATATCTATCTCATTCCAGAAATGAATGAACTTCAACTCATTCATAAACTGTAGTTTACATACTTTTGTACTGGTGGCGCCTTTATCAGTGTCCCGATAGGCGCGCGATCGTTTAATGCAACGCTCTAGCTGTAACCATTTTTGACCCTATATATTAATAATTTTTGGCACAGAAATCTGATTTGAGTTTTCTTAAAACTTCAATTTAGAGAAATGTCGATCCAGATTTTAGAATAAGTTTATACAGGGTGATTAACGAGACCGTGAATTTAGTCAAAAAAACGTCAATTTTGACATTTTTTAATAATTGTCTATTAGGAAATTTAAAAAAGTCGACATTTTTCTAGAACCATATTTTTTCTTCATGCTCATATTTTTCAGTTCAGTAATCTCAAAATTAATAGTGAAAAAATGGTTACAGCTGAACCATTGCAAGCAGCTCTCATGTACGTACTATAACCCTCTCTTAGGATCTTAGGATCAAAAATGACTTGACTAACCTTTGTTGTTGCCGTTCTTGTCACCGTGGGCGTCCCGGTTGGGCGTCCCCGCGCCGCCCGTCGCCGAGCCCGCGTCCCCTTGTCCCAGTTGCTGCTGTCCCTGTTGCTTGTCCCCGGCCGGCGTCCCCGAGTTGGGCGGCCCCCCTCCCCCGCCGCCGCTGCCCGGCGACGCGCCGTCCCGCGTCGTCTGCGTACCTGGCAACGCTGGAAAGTCTTCCGACGACATCTGGAACTCGCTGGCCTGCCAACCAACACAAACACACGCTATGAGGATCGATCAATCGTTCGATCAATATTTATTTAATGTCATCCATGGCCGACTTTACTCATTAGGCCGGAGCATGAAATATGGCAACACTGAATCAGCGGGCCGAGTTTTTATTTGAGGTTAAGTCATGTGTATTCTTCCAGAGCAGAAAATATGGTTGGAAGGTGATTTTTAATGTGTTTCTAATTATTTACCTGCACAAACGAAACTATAAAGATAAAAAGATGCCTGCAAAGTCTGTAGTACCAGGTTGCACTAGCAATTAGTGCTTCCAATGGAGGACATAAACAGAAGTGGGTGAAAGGTATTCCTCATAAGGGCTGGTTATAAGAATAAAGACAATAATTACAAACATTTTAAAGGATAAGATCTATTTTAAACCACAATATGGTACCTACAATGTTTTCTGGACCCTCCAAATATCACAGAAAAAGACAGTTAATAGAACTCATCTGGGCATACCTACAAAAAGATTTGATAGTGAAAGGGAATACAAAACCAGCAAGAATGGCTTCAAAGTGACCTAATAGTGAATTTTTCTAGCTCAAGTTAAAATTTACAAAGTAAATTGAGTGTTCATCAGCAATTGTGCTTCCAATAAGGGACATAAACAGAAGTGGGTGAACGGTATTCCTCGTATGGGCTGGTTATATTTATAAGAATAAAGACAATACTTTACAAACATTTCAAAGGATAAGACCTATTTTAGAGCACAATGTGGTACCTACAATGTTTTCTGAACCTCCCGAATATCACAGAAAAATACAGTTAATACAACTCATCTGGGCAGGCCAACGATGGCATGCATCTGGGTATACCTACGAAAAGATTTTATAGTGAAAGGGAATCAAGACCAGCAAGAATGGCTTCACAGTGACCTAATAGTGAATTTTTCTAGCTCAAGTGACAATTTACAAAGTAAAGTGAGTGTTCATTTAAGTGGAAGTGGCAGCAGGAAACAGGTTGCTTTATTTTTATTTTGTAGTGTCTGACTATGATGAACCAGACATCAGATGTAAGTGGTATTAGTAGTAGTAGTAGTTCTAAAAAGCATTTTTTTCTTAATTTATTAACCCAGATGAACTCTAATACATATAAAATGTAATAATTATTCTGAAACTATAGGCCTACTATTTGACAGCTAAGCCACGTTGCCACATCTAAGGCTCTGGCCTAGTGTAGAGTCGGCCATGTTTAATGTCATCTCATGAAATGCCTACACACGTCAAACGGTAATTGCCTCTACCTTTATACTAGTACTACCTTTATACTAGTCTAGTTACACTAGACAATTCCTAATCGTAAAAGATACTAAGGGCCGTATTCATACTCGTCTCTTGAGTAATACTTAAGGTTCCCCTAGCCCTTTTGTTCCCAGTGGTTTCACTTTGAAATAATGTATTTTTCGCGTCCCAGTTGTCACGGTATGAAACCACGAAGGTTATAATGAGCTAGAGCTGCCCTCAGAGTAACAACTGAACATAGAGGTAGTAAACCACAGAGTTAACATCTCTAGAGGGAGCCTAATTTGAATATTGGTCAGCCAACATCTATAGCGCTATTGCCACTCTTCTTCGTCCGCTCAAGGATCTTTCAGTTTCTTCAAAATCTGGCAGTTTCCGCAGTTTGAACACAAAGTATTTAACTGGGTATTTAACTATACATTCCAATATACTTGCAATGTAACTGATTTACGTGAAGATAATTTGTATTGATTTAATCAAATCTCAAAAATGGTAAATTTCATAGCGGAATATCGCACTAACTTCTAACATGTCATAAATCTAGCAACCTACAATCGACGTGCCCTTAAGCTGTCATGTGGCTGTCATTGTGGTTGCGGTTATTGCGTGTGTCGAGATTTTTGTGAATTTAGTGTATATTTGACTGACTTTGTGACTATTTGTGGTGTGAATTAAATTATTTATGAACAATATTGTCATAATTGCATGATGAGACAACATGAAAAGTGCATAGTTTGCTGTAATAGCGACGAATCGGTGAACACTTCTTATCATAGGTGAGTATAGGTTTTGTATTAGTTTTCAGTAGCATAATATATGGGGATAAGTGGGAACAAAAGTAACTTCACTCCAGTTTGAGGAATAATAATGGTTGTTTAATGTATGTTTTGTGCACGCATTACATTCATGTCAATCAACATGAATTTTCCAAATTTCATTTTTTAATTTATTTGAGGACGTGAAATGCAAAAATGTATGCCACATTTACTTACAGAAAATCTATCTATGAGAATTTTATAGAACTGGATATTACCTAATGCAATTATTAGATTTTATTGCTGAAGTAAAAATACGATGCAGCCATTCCAACAGGCTACCTTTTAGAACACTGTTAGATATGTTTTGAAAAACACTTCATGGTAATAATAAATTATCAACTGTTACAATGCAATTATAATAAAGGAAACTCTCTAAGTATAGCTAAATACTAATACAACTTGTTGGTATCAGTTTGTAACATCACAGTAATAATTGAATCTATTAATGAACATCCAATTTTAATATAAAGCCGCACGCTACTGGTAATGCCCTTAAGCTGTCAAAATGTCCGTTACATGTTGGCTGGTCAGCGACCTGTGCATTTTGTTGTTTACACTCCCTCTATAGATGTTAACTCTGTGTAGTAAACAAACCACTTCAGCATGGCGTGCTCAAAGCTATGATCTTTGACACTTCAGCCCCCACACATTGCCAACTAACCTGAAAATTCTTCCATGTTACAAACACTGCTCTGCACTGTCCCATCTCGAAAAACTGTTAAACTACACTCGAATATAGCACAGAAAGTCCGTAAAGCTTCACTACAGTTACCAACAAATAGCGAATTCGGTTTTACTAACCAAGCATAAAAGAGGCAAACCAAAACAAACGTTTGACAGTCGGAGGTTACCGTATATAGGCGTTGCCAGTTCCTCAAAATTTATGTAAGACAGAATTTACGTTTATGATGAAGAAACATGCAGTAACGCAGTAGAGGTCAACATATCTATCGAATTTGCTGTAGTCATTCCTGAACCCTCAAAATACCGTCTTTTTAACGCAGAATGGAATATTTCTGGATACTATACAATTAAGACGATAGTGAACAATTATGATTGCCGTATCTGGTGATCAATATGACAACGTCAGAAAAGATGTTGGCCTATTAGAATTAGTTGTTTACTACCTCTATGTTCAGTTGTTACTCTGAGGAGCTGCCATATCTCTTAATGGGAACAAAAAGTTATTTCTTAAAACCTGTAGTTACACTATATTTCTGCTTTGCATGGGTCTGGCACATGAAACGCTTGCAAACCGTTGTAAATCTTTGTTTTTGAAATTGGTAATGTATTGAGTTTGTTTATTGTAAGATGGTCATACTTTACTAATTGTACTATGAATTGGTAAAACCATAGTCTATTTCTACAACTTATTAAATTATGGATACGCCGCAAAACCACTGGAACTTACAAGGCAGTAATATTTTCAGAAAAGATGGATCTTTCTCGAATTGAAAAACATGAAGACGAATGAATTTGAAACTTTGTTCAGAAGAATTCCTTCTAACATAAAATCAAATGTACATTATGGTGATGATTTAGAAGATGCGACGCCTTTAGAGAAGTGAAGAAGTGTAAAAAATAATTTCAGCGTTTTGTGTTCTAGTGGTTACATATAGTGGACACCACTTTTTTTACGATTACGAATGTTAATTTTATGATAAGGAATGTTGAAAAAAGGAGTAAAGTTTTATTTGAAAAAATGTTAATTTGGGACTGAAATGGTTAAGTAACCCTCAAGTGTGGCCTTCCTTGTGTAACTGTTTCCTAGGCAACATTTACGAGACGGCGGGATTCATTTAGCAACTTTATCATATTTCAAATAGAAGTCAATTTTTTATACTTATGTGTTTTGATGTTTTCTGTTATCTATTTTTGTTTTGTGCCAGTATTTCGTGTTTCGTGACGGACATTTTTCCGGATGTGACAGAAACTGAAAAGACCGTCCTCCAAAATTAACCTACAAAATCGCGTTGACTGCAACGAAATGCCATTTTGACATGTCAGGTTGATATCTCGTTACTTCAGTATTACTCAAGGGAGCCTTACGTAAGTGACCCTTCAGTAGTTGTCAAAACACAAAACCTTACTTAAGTTAAGAGACCCTTAAGTATCGACTATGAATATGACCCTAAGTTAAAATATATACTTAATACTATTACATGCATATTTTACGTTTAAAAAAGGCATACAGTTAAAACTTGTAGCTCAAATATTGCTGAATTGAATTTAAAGTAGCAGATGTTTGATTTTATTTATTATAGTTATGAAGGTCCTCCTTAATACAAATGATTCTCTAGAACATACAGACAATGCAAGGTATCCCCAATTTTCCATGATAAATATGTATAACAATAAATAAATATTTCATTATGTTTCACTGGCCCTCTAATAAAAATGACATATACTTAGGTATCATGTTATTTATTGTAGAGGATCTCAAGTAAGGTTGACCTTCACCATTCTGTTTACCAAACTTATATTATACCAATTAAAATATGTTGTTAAACTCCTACTAATTGGGTTGTCTAAAGAATAATTAATTTTTAAAAAATTCACTGTTGTGCTTTACAAATGAAATATATATTAAAGTGCAATTTTACTGCAAATGCAGTAGTTTAGGGTTGCCTACAAAAATGTGTTCATAAAAACTGGTTACCAGGCGTTCAAATACAAAATTTAGAGCAAGCTAGGCGTGTGATGGAGAGACACTGTGAGAACTATTTGATGACATATACAAAGATAAGACATTGAATTCTCAGACAACTAATGTTACAGCTACCCCTTCAACATCAATCAAACACTGATGTAACATAACCCTTTGCATTTCAGTGCTTAAGCAATGAATTTATTATTTCACATTGCATATTGCTGTGTGAGCACTATTACTTACCTCGGATGCTGGTTGTTTGACCATCCCCACATAGGGCTTCGCCCCAGGCATAGGTCCAGGTGCTGATAAGGATGCATGGGTGCCATCTCCTGAAGTGCCTCCCCCTCGGTTATTTGTCAGCGATGGAAATTCGCTCAGATCCAGTAGTGAGGGTGTATTCGAGTCACCAGAACCAAACACGCTATTGAAAGAGTAGTTGCCCAATGTGTTCATGTTTCCTACCTGGTTGCTGTTTCTGTAATAGGCATTTATAATACTTCAGTATTTGCTTCAACAATAATAATAATATATTATAAAAATATAGAAGTTTAAGAGCCATTTTACATTTGTCAAATGGAATTATACTTAATATTTGATAAAATAGATACACCAGACAAATTCCATGTTGGTACTGTGGTTTTTGATTATATACTAACTTTATATTGTCTTTAGTTGTCATTTTCAAATGCTGAAATCAGTTTTTTACCACAACACTCAATTAATTAATGTGATTTCAAACTATTATACTAAAGTAGTGTTTTAGTTTCCAAATATCTAGGACTGTTCACAGAAATTCTCATAAAGGAAACTAACTCGTGAAAATCTCGACAGCAAGACATTTAATTGAAAAATCTGTGCTAGCATCTAGCTAACTATAACTATCTAGCAATGTTCAGAGATTGAGTAGTACCTGAGGGTAATAAATTCAAGAAATTAATCTTTTTTGAGTCCTTTCAACATATGGTTCTAACGTTTTATTTTCAATTAGTTCAAAGCTATTTTTGAAAAAAAGGACAAAAAAAAGACTAATTTTCAAGACATAGATATGGTGTCATTTTTTATATATCTGAAAAAGAATATTTATTTATTCTTTTTTATATCCTTTATATTTTCTTTCTTTCATCCTCAATTTCTTGTCTTGAATATATCGCAACTAGGCCCCCCTAAATCTTAAAGTGGTTGGCTAACTAAATACACAATCAGACTAATCTAACTATGAAATAGTTAAAATACACTATCTTGAATATGTGATTACATACTATTTCAAAAAACCTCATCAAAGTTCAAGTAGGTCATTACGTCTAACAAAATAATATCAACATATTGGAAGAAGTTCAAATTTTGCTCACTCTTGGATAGTTAATGAAAATATTAAACCTTCTTAGAAACCACATATCCCAGCAGTCAGTAGTGTTTTGTGAAAGAAGTAAAAGAAACACTGCTATCCTAGTTTTTTGATGTGATTACAGTGTTATCTCTGATTCTCAAATTAATAAGCATTTAATATTAAGTTTCAGCATCATTGTATAAGCAATTTAGCAAACTAAAATGCCTACTTTAAGAAAAAAGAGCTCTCTATATTTGATTAGTTGACAGTTTTCAGTGTATAGTAATTTAATATGTTGAAAGAAACATTATGACATATCATATTAGGTTAATGGTAAATAGATTAAAATATAATATGAGTAATGACTGCATACATATTTCTTCAGAATGAGGTATATACATATATATCCCTGGTGGTTTGTAAAATTTTATAAAATAAGCAAGTTAACAATAACTTTTCCTAGGCCACTGATTGTGTTAGTAAGAGCAGTTTTAGTAGTCTGCTATATGATCTGTAATAGAATAGTTTGACTGTAATACCCTGCATAGGCATTGTATAGTTACTGAAAGATCTAAAGTGTTAAATGAATATTAGACAGGGAAGTAAGATGGACATGTAATAGTCTAACAAAAAATTACAAACAATAACCTACTAATATAGCTAGATTTTTTAAATATCATAAGGTATTTCTTTGTTTCTATAATAAGCTTCTGTGACAATATTTTATAAATATCATATGGTTGTTTCTATGGACTTAAAACATATTTTGCAAATAAAAAGATATTTCTATTCAATAAAGCAACAAAATATATGTAGTCATTTATAAAATAGACCCAAATCTTATTCATTATAAATTATAATGATGTTTACTGCTGGAGTTCTTGAGATTTTTCTTATCAAATTTACATAATTTGTTTTGTAGATTTCAATGCAGATGGACGTGAGCTAGTGTAAATATAGTAACACATATTTATGTCAGTCTTCATATAGATTATCAATGCGAGACATGTTTATTTCAGCAGTTTTAGAAATCAATAATGCATACAGAGTTTCAATAGTATAAACAAGATAAAAATTAGTTGTCTGATATTAATGATGATCAGATTATATATTGCTACAGCATAGAGATAACAACAAAACATTTACCTTACTTTAATAATTAATATGGAAGCCATAGATAGCATTTTTCACTGTATATGATATTCAACATAAAGATAATACCACATAGTTAAGATAATAGTAAAAACTCTTTTAGTTGCCACTGCTATTGTCAAGAATAGGTTATGTTGAGATAATTTTGACAATTTTTCAATCATAGACATTGGAAATGACTTTAAAATTTGGTTATGCATAAGAGCATTTCTTGTAGTATTCATTAAAAGAAACTAAGTTAGGATATATGTCTATTTGGACATCTTACTGAGTGTACAGATGTGAATGCTTCTTTGTTGTTCGCTTTGGTAACATTTTGGGCAATTGAGCAAGCATGTTGCAAAACATGTAATAGATTAATGCAATGCATAATTACCCCATAGCTGGCAAAGTCCTCCTTTCCGACGGTGTCCTTTGACCAAAAACGGGGGTAACATGACCAGACATAGAATTGCTCCCAAAGCTCACACTTGTTCGACCGAGGCTGTTACCTCCAATGCTTCTCGTGAAGTTTAAATTCGCCATGGCTATCTGATATGCTGCAAATCAACTTTAAGCATAACGAAAAGGATACGGTCTCAAGTTCTTCTGTCGATTTTCTTACTCCAAAAAGCTTATTTCAGACTATTACCACAAAAAAATACACTAAACATTATTTCTTATACTGAAGTGTAAATGCAGACGTTGATGGAAAACTAGAAGTATGAGACCACTTGTTGTACAATGCACTATCATCAAATTCAGGATTTTTTGGAATATTTTCAGGCAGAGTATTCTAACTTTAGGCAAATAAATGTTATTGTCCTACTGTTCTTCGCCATTACGTTTTATAACTGTCATTCTGTCAAAAAACGCGCAATGACCACTGACAATTGTCATTATTTGACAGCTGTCAGTAAAGCATCATCTGTACATGAATAGGTTAACTAATAAATCGATTGCCTGTAAAGTTTTCTATAAGGTGTCAGAGCAGCACAGCACCATCTGTACATCCAAAGACTAACTAACGATTCGACTCTTCTAAACTTCTAAAGTTTTCTTTATCGTGTCACTAGCATGCAACAGACAGAGACGGCTTCAGGACAGAGAAATTGCAAATGCGGTTATCCCACGAAGTAATATTTGTCTTTGAAGCAACTATACGTAAGGAATTATCTTGTCGGTGTGGTACTTAAATTTACTTTATTATTATTATATTGTCAAATGATGGAAACCTTTCTCTATTTTTTAATTTTTTACCAGCATTGTTGCTACTATTTCAGGACACATTAGCTTTATTGTTGTTGTTCTTATAATGGACGATTATTTTTTTGTTATAAGGAGGGGTGCGTATAAATAAACAAAAAAATTGTAAAAACATTTTTATTTTCTATTTATTTCACGTCCATAGCTCCACACAAACACAAACGAATACAGCAAGAGTAAGCTAACTTAGATTACAAAAATATACATCCACATAGCAGTTAACACAATATTCATTCAGTTTACTTGGTAATTATTGTAACAATAAATGTTTGATATATATTAAAATATCATCTAAATCCACCGACTATAAACATAAACCTAGTATTTATACGCATCTATTTACAAACATGTTTGGCTGGAACGTTGGAGCACTGTTGCCCGATTGCAAGGTAAGGAGTGCCAAATTTACGAAATGCATGTCCATTAATTGTTTTCAGTATCATTAGACTCATTGAAGGTAGAGCCTGGAGTAACAGTTGGAAATAATATACCTAATGCTTGAGCAATGTTTATAAATCCTCATCCCTGAAAACGTTAAAACGTGAAAATCAAGAATGTGGTGCGTACGTCGAGGCTCTATTATGGACTCAAACAAAGGGCGTTCTAGAACGCGGCGTTATGGCGTTCTCTAACGCCGCGTTACAGCATTCCGTTATTTGTACCGAACAGGCCTGTTTATTGGGTTGAGCAAAAGCGTTACGCCAATTTTTGTTAAGATGTCAAGTGACTCAAACATAGATTAACTCAAGACCCGGACAAACTCACAGCATTCAAGAACGCGGCGTTACGGCGTCCTAGAACGCCGCGTTACAGCGTTCCGCTGTATTATTAGAGAACGCCGTAACGCCGCGTTCCAGAACGCCCTCTGTTTGACCGAGCCTTTAATGTTCCGCCGTAAGCAAATGTAACATTAGGGGTCTTACTAGGTTTATAGTCGGGTGTCTAAATCAATTACAGTGGCATAAGGTGATATAAATTAATGTTTATAATAGGGGGGGGGGGGAGAGTAGTAAACTCGTAAGCTAGTAAAATAATCTCTCAAATTTTATAAGCTTTTCTGGAGACTATAAGATTCTAGAGAGCTTAAACAATTATATTAAAAGACTATAATAATACATCGATCTAAAAAAACTAAACTTTAAAAAAATTCTGATTGCACTCATATATAATTTCCTTTGAAGAACTGAACTCTAAATTTCCAATGTTGCCTTATTTGACTTATATCAGAAAAAAAATAATGAAAACAAAAGAGAGAACAAAACAAAAGGAATGAGAAAACGTCATGACATGAAGCGAAGAAATAGTGGAGATACATTCTTATAAGTCAGAGAAAATAGAGTTTTTTGTCTATATAACTCTACTACTTGAAGGAAAATCAATTAAATATTGGTCACCAAATAATACATTGACGAAGAATAATAATATATTACAGCATAATTCCTAATGGTAAGATTGTTAAGAGCTATGTCTTGCAAAACACCCTGTATAGACCTTATTATCCCACAATGACTCTACTTGTATAAAAAATACATAATTCTAAATACTGTAAAATGAACTGACCATCTGATCTGACAACCGTCAGTGATTTTCATATCTACAAACTAAACACGAGAACGCGAATTCTCAAGCATCCCTTTTGTAGACCTTCTTCAGTAGCTTGAAGAACAGCTCGTGAGGAAGTCCCTTAGATATCTGCTGAATGTGAGTTCGGATCCTGTTGTAACTCTCCTCCTCATATGTTGCATAGATGTGTGGCAGGTTCAGCTCCAGGTACAGATCCTTCACCTGTTGATCATAAAATTTGGTCAGAAGAACAGTGCGGCATTCCAATCGTCAATGGTTTTCAGGTTTGGTTAGCCAGACATGAGGAAGAAGTAAGGGATGAATAGGAGAAGGAAGGAAGGAGAAGGAGAGAGGAGGAATAGTGGGTCGGTTGAATATTAACAGTATTTCAGATTAAACAGATAAAAACACAAGCTTTTTGTCTTTAGATGTCTCTTCGTACTACTACCCGTCGTTAGCTGTCAAGGCGATCCGGTGGACCTTTGCCTTTATGTCACAGACACGTATCCAGGAATGAGTGGGGGGGGGGGGAGAGTCCAGATTAGAGTCCTCAAGCCTCGTGTCCACTTGCAAGTAAACTTGTGATAGTTTTTGCAGAAGTACTTGCTTGTTTGTCTACACTATCTTTTAATTGTTCGCAAATTTAATCTAGGAAATTGCTCTCTCAATCTTACTTGGGCTTGATTGTTCTAATTCCGTGTACACTATAGATAAGATGTCGTATGCAAAATCTGTAGCTGCTGCGGTAGTTGTGATATATTTCACTAAAAAAAAAAAAGAAAACAAGAGAAAGCTAGTAAAAGGCGTAGAAAATGTTGGGTGAGAAAGTGGATTCAGCGTAGAACTACTCTAGGGATACATGAAGTTTAATGAATCAAAGAACTCCCAAGTACTCTTATATATTTCATTAGTCCCTTGTCCACTTTTCTTTTTTTTTAATTTTTCTCCACTCTTGGTTAACTTGAGTTCTCAAATTAGGTGTCTTCCTTTGAATTTCCGCTGTAGAAGTATTAAATAGGTCGGCCAATTTTTGTAATGCATTCTGCTTTTTGATTCTGTCCTTAAATTCTGTAGTATGTACATTCCATAATTCGGGATATAATTCGAAATTTTCAATCAAAAGACACGTGTCCTCTGTCGTCCAGTTGAACTTCTCCATATTTGATTTACAACATTCCTTGCTGCAAGACTTTCGAAACAGTCTCGAAATTTTTGTGGCAAACCAATTTCCTGAGAGCTACCGAGTTACCATGTACACTACAAGCTCTCAGCAAGTCGCAAGTCCTTTATGTGCAAGTAATTTTGCTGCAATATTTCTCTAATGATGTCGTGCACACGCTACTCAAGTGACGTGTGGGAGTAACTCTAGCAATTTTATTTGCTAGTGGACACGAGGCTTCACAGTTGCTGGGGCTAGGAACATCGTGAATGAAAAAAGAATAAAGTATCGGGCCAAGGACCGAATCCAAATAAGAAATGTCTCGTCGTATTACACTTTGTTTTCAAGGAAAAAATAAAAATAATTTCATCAGCTGCCGAAAAAAATATTAAACCAAAACAAGTTAATTTTGGTCTTCTTCTTGATAGGCCGTATTTTATGAGCATATTTTTGAACAAATTCGTCAAGTATAAAAGTTCATATAAACACGAGTCTGGTTTTCACTCGGGCTTTCAAGATACAGGGTGTCAAAAAATTCAATTTTTCCAAGCTTTGTCACCCTTTATCTTGAAAACCAAACTCTTTAGGACACGTGTGTTTATATGAACTTTTCTACTTAAATTTTGGTCAGAATTAGCCCTTTTAATTTTGGCGTATCGTTAAGTAACACCCTGTGTACGTACCATTTGGACTGACTTCTCGTCATCTTTGCCGTAATGTTCTTCCATGATCTTCCGTTGAGCGGGTGTTGCTCTTTGTAAGGTGACAACTGCCAACCAGCTGCATTTGCCCTCCTTGATATCTGTGCTCTTCTTGCCCATCAGTTCTTGGTCACCAAAGCAGTCCAAAAAGTCGTCCTGGAATCAACACAAATAATATTTCTAAGTAGTACTAGCCCATAAGAGTACAAGCATGCAAATTACTTAAATAAATAATAGTCCAAAATAGAGATGGCTAGTGATTCGATGATTCGAGTCTTCTAACCACGTATACTATTTTGCAAGCCGTGAGCCGTGCGGATAAAAAAAGTGAAATGCAACTTGTGCTCGGAAATTTTGACAGTTAAAAGTAAGACAGGAACTTCTTCAAATATGATGAGACACATAATTTTCAAATATCCCGCAGTGAAAACAAAAAATGAGAATTGATGTTTTCAAAAGATAGCGAAATGAATTTCAAGAAACAGAATATTAATAAACATCTAAGTACTAAAATTCATGGTGGAAAACTATCAACCTTTCAATATTGTTGAGACTGAACATTATCAAAAATGTACATACCAATGTTGAATAAATCATTTGCAGATAACACTTACTTCACCGCAGGCAACTATTTGATTTAGATTTATTGATTTGACTGATCGGAATTATTATACTACCATATCACAATCACCTGTATTTGGAAAAATTCTCCTATTTCTAGCAAAATTGTTTTAGCCTGACGATGTTGCTCCGGGTCGTGCATGTTCGCCAAATACATCGCTAGGGCCACTGGTAACTGGAAGGTGTAGTAGGCAGTTTTATACTTCACGATCGCACTGAAATTGTAAAAGAAACTAATGAAGAAACTCGAACCAAAATAAACGAACGGGGCTCGGCATTGGCGTATATATACGGGAGGATACCTCCCCCTTTGAAGTAAAAATTAAGAGTAAACTATAGCATATCTGATATTATTTGCCTATACCACCCCCCATCCCTCGCTTCCCCCCAGGAAGGCAAATATCGCTGGATGCAATACCAAATAGGTATCTCCCACCATTTGAACTAAAAATGTAATCTATATGATGTCTCATACTATTTGCCTATAGCACCTCCCCATGAGGAAACCACAATTATCATAAAATTCACCGCCACCATATATGTACAGTTGTACACTAAGTGACATACAAACCCGAACACCCAGAGATATGAATTTATTTGAGTATTTTTTTTTTCAAAAATATAAGGAGGGTCACACTAAGGAAGCGAATCAAATTTCAATTCGCCCTTTTAAGATACTCAAAGTTTGATCAGTTCCATGGTTAATGATGTGTTGATGCATGGACGATGGTCCCAATGCCAAAAAAATGTGTTGATGCGGCATGCACAGGCGTATACAAGGGCGGGGTAATAGGGGTAATTACCCCTCCCAAGATTTTCGAAAAAAAAACTCAATTCAACTCTGACTTATTTTGTTTGACTTATTTATTTAAACAATTATCGCACTGAAAAACATCTTTTTTGCAGTAACTAAATTACAAAAGGGTTTGTTTTGCATTATTACAGTGATGCATGTCTAATATATTCCCATTGTTATATAATCAGTTGAATGTCCTATCCAACGTGATAGCTTGTCACAAAAATTTACCTAACTCATTAATTACCTGTTTTGAAAATTGCACCGATTAGAAAAGTTAAAACACTAATTAAAAAAATGGAGTACGTGTTGTGGCTACTAGGGTACCTACCTGACAGTTGAGTGTTCATGATCGTTTAATTTTGTATGCTGTGCCAATAAAATGTTCACGGATGATACGTATTACATATTATTTCCGTAAAATTAATCAATAGATTTTTTATTTCATCTCCCTAAAATACCTAATACTCCACTGTTTCACTTGCTGTGTATATCTTCTTTTTTATTTTAATGCTATTAACATTTTCCTTTTCCCTTGCATTAAGAAAAAAGTCAAGCAGATGTTACTGGACCTCTATTTCTATTCCACACAGGAATATCTGAGCACCAATATTAACGGTTCTCACTGAGGTGTATTTTCTTTTTCTGAATTACTATCTACTTGTGCTCTGTACATACATACATACATACATACATATTAAGTTAATCTTAATTAGATATGTTTGTTTTTTGTATTCTTTCTAGGCTTTCTCCATTTTGACTTACCATAAATGCGTTCATTTGTATAAAATGGTCAAATAAAAACTACTACTACTACAATGTCCGTCACGAAGGTATTACAAAAAATGGTGAAAGCACACACAACTTCATGCCCCGCTAGCCCCCCCCCCCCCCCAAGACTGAGGTCTGGATACGCCCCTGGCGGCATGGTATCTTGCACATTGACTAATGCGCCTCCTCCTAGGGAAATTTCGTTCCAGGCTACCTCAACCCCATGTTAGAGTGAAACCAGCCTCTGAGGAGGCTGTTGTAAATTGTTCCCATACGTGTTCAATTGGGAACAAATCTGGAGGCTGTGGTGGCCACGGCATCAGATTGATAGTTCACCTCATGGTTTGAGCAGTAATCATTGCGTAATGGAACAGCTACCCGATATATCGGAGCCTGGGTTGCACCTTATTTGTTTTTTAGTTAAATATAATATTATCTGATCATCTGCTCAATTAAACTTACCTAGATCGATTCATGGTGAAGAGATCCAGACGAGGTGTCCCATCTGGATTGTTACACATCATGTCTAAGCTTTGTCCCATTATAGTTTTGTTCGTGATCTCGTGGAACAGCTCTGTGATGTACCTGTCAGAGACGTTCAACATATAATAATAATAAGCCGACTTTGTTCACATAAAATATTATATAAGAGTGTGAACAAAAAATAGATCATATCATACATAATTTTCTTGAAAACATGAGTGTTTATATCATTTAGTAACAAAAAGATGTAAATGCGCATATCAAGACAAACAGATTGTAATTACAGAAGCTCAAAGATTTAGCTCACAGGAACGCATATCTCAATTTAAAAAAATGTAGTCAAGTTGATTGACTCAGTACTTCCCACACGTAATGATAATACCATTTTATTATTTCCCATTGCATGAAGCTAGTCTAAAATCCCCTTGCCACTAAATTATGGCCCATCTGCCCGCAAAAACAACATCCAACACAAAAACCCTCGTAAATAGTTTCTTGCGTATCCCTCCTTAGGAACTAGGGCGCCACAGTTTTTTTCTGCATGCTTGAACTGGACGATGCGAAACGGTCAAGAGCCTCCAACCCGTCTAAAAACGAAGTTCGAGCTGATTTTATGTTTTTGGTTTTTTGATTATTGCTGTGCCACCACTGACACGGTTTTTCAAAAACAGAGCCGTTTTCCATTCTCCCAGCGGTAATAAACTGTGTGTCAAAATTTTATTAACATCATTCAATATGTATAGATCACAAAATTGGTTTCTGTAATAGGCAAGCCAATGTTTGGATGGACCTAAAAAAGTGTAATATGCCGCTAGGTATTTCTTCTACAGGTCAATAGAGGGCCTATTATAAATACAACAAATTTTTCAGTTCTACCACCCCCACTCTCCAACCACCCCAAATTCACCCTCACCCAAAAAAACGTAGAAAATGATCAGAAACTCCTAAAACGCATAAAAACAAAGTTTGAGCTGTTTTCATATTTTTTGTTTTTTTATTATTGCTGCGCCGCCACTGACCCGATTTTTCCAGAACATACGCGTTCTCCATCCTCGCCTTGGAAGTAATACTATGTCAAAATTTCATTACAATCGATTGAACAATTTTCGCGTTACGCGATATCGAACGATCTAAAACAATACTCGTATGTATACATCACAAATTCTAAGTGCCGTGGTTTCTATAATAAGCATGCAACGTTCGGATAGACCTAAAAAAGTGTATCATGCCGCTAGGTTCTTCATTCACTAATTACTTCACCCCCCGTATAACGATTTTCAAAATTATAGGAACATTACCTACTACGACCCCACAGCATAACGCTGCCCAAATTTCATCACAAACCATGCAGCGGTTATTGCGATTACGAGGGTAGAAAAACGCGACAGACAGACAGACCGACAGACAGACAGACAGACCGACAGACCGACAGACCGACAGACCGACAGACCGACAGACCGACAGACCGACAGACCGACAGGCCGACAGACCCACAGACCGACAGACCGACAGACCGACAGACCGACAGACCGACAGACCGACAGACCGACAGACCGACAGACAGACAGACAGACAGACCGACAGACCGACAGACCGACAGACCGACAGACCGACAGACAGACAGACCGACAGACCGACAGACCGACAGACCGACAGACCGACAGACAGACAGACAGACAGACAGACAGACAGACAGACAGACCGACCGACAGACAGACAGACAGACAGACCGACAGACCGACAGACCGACAGACCGACAGACAGACAGACCGACAGACAGACAGACCGACAGACAGACAGACCGACAGACCGACAGACAGACCGACAGACCGACAGACCGACAGACCGACAGACAGACAGACCGACGGAAATGAGTGACGTGGATTTTTGTTATGTACACATCATAAAACGCCTCAAAAGCGTATTATCTCAAAATCGAAAATTTTCGCGATCACAATACTCCCCTCACCTATCGGTGTGGGAAATAAAAGAAAACAAAAATTGAAAACAAACAGCAATTCTCCTTAAACCACCAGAGGAGGAGGTCCAATTCAGATCGGTATAGTTATGAATCTATTGCCGAAAGAAAAAATTAGACCTTTGTATTTCAACTTGTTGACGGTAAGTATTTTGAATAATTCTGGTAATACGTAACATTACCTACTACGACCTCACAGCATCTCGCTACCCAAAGTTCAATGAAATCCATGCAGCGGTTACTGAGATTACGAGGCTAGAAAAACGCCAACAAATAGACAGACATACCGATTACCGACCGACAGACAGACCAACGGAAACGAGTGACGTGGATTTTTGTTATGTAGATATGATAAAACGCCCAAAAAGCGTATTATCTCAGAAAAAGATTTTGGCGATCACAATACTCCCCTCACCTATACGTGTGGGATAAGTAAAACAACAGGTCTTATGATCATGTCGTGTGGTTGTATCTCTGATCCATGATGCTCTACTTGCCAATCAATCAAATTACATTTATTTTGGAACAAATATTCATCGACGTTTCGGCATATAATATTAACAATGTTATATTTGTAAAAAGTAACAAAATACATTATGTGCAGTACCTGTAGCATTCCTTTTCACTGAAGTACTTGCGCAGCAGCGTGTAGATGCTGGACTCTACCAGAAGGGCGTCATTGATAGCTGCCATCCCCACTCCCTCTAGTCTGTACCAACAGGGCTGGCCGCGACGGAGCTCCGACTTATCCATCACGTCGTCGATGATTAAGAAGTAACTTTGTAACTGGAATACCGATTGATATTTCAATGAATATGATCAAACCACAAAGTCAGAAAATAGTTTTTAACTCCAATAATAAGCGGCTATGTAAAGAGTTGTTCTTAGATATCAAATCAGTAAAAGAAGTTATTTGATATTTTCTCTTGAGATTACAATATAACCAGGGCTCGAAACGGACTTATTTACGAACCGGAACGTTTTTGAACAGCAAAAAGAGGTCCCAACTACTGTTGTCAATACTGACGTCATGTTATTATCTTCTGAGGAGTGAAAAAAATTAATTAGATACTGCAACAAACCACTTCCAATACAAATGTTACAAGTCACATTTTTCAACAGAACGGTCACATTTTTTTTTTCACGAAGCAGAACGGCGTTCTGGGCATTCCAGTTCCATTTCGAGCACTGAATATAAAAATTGTTAAGCCACAGCCACCCTACTTGTGAAGTTACCCAAAGTTTCAAGGACAAGGGTCTGAATCGTCACTTCGGACTACTTCGCTCCTCTTTGAGCTACTTCCAGTCGTTGTCAGTCTCTGCACCGAGGCAAAGGTTTGAAATCGCGAAGCAAAGTGACCTTTCAGACATCTCAGGGTTGCTCATTGAAAGAAAATGTTCTGTAAATCTGTTTTGTGCTGAAAATAGGGCACTTGCTTGAAATAAGTGAGAGTGCACAATGCAAGTGTAGCTGCCTCATAACCCTCAGCCTCACTTCCTCGTCGAAGTAAGAGGGTCACCACACGATACTTGCTTAACTTCAGGAGGAATTCTACTCGCAAGAACCTAACCTTGCTTTGTAAATAACGAAGTCAGTTGACAATAGCAAAATGGATGATGATGTGCAAGAGGCAGCTGCACTTGAACTGTCTACCGTTGGCTTACCAACTGTGAAAATGGAGGATCACCCAATAGTAGAGTCACCTTTCGTCAAGCTTTTGGGGATCAACATCAACAATAACATGTCCTGGCATGACTACGCCGTCAGTATTGCGAAAATGGCATCCCAGAGAAGCTTGAAGTCTTGTTCCGCTGTAGGAAGCTGTATACACACAAAGCAACTACTGCTGCTCTACAAGGTACAGATGGGGGGATGCGCTCCGAAGCACTATCTCAAGCTTCTGGATATTATCCAAAAGAGAGCAATTAGACTAATCGATACGCCTAACCTCACAAAGGACCTCCACAGCCTGGATCATCGAAGAAGGGTGGCTGTGTCCCTGTTTTACAGATTCTATCACTGAAGATGTTCGAGTGAGCTCTCCCAGATAATAACACCGAAGGCCGTCCGAACGAGGAACACTAGATAGACTCTGCGAGCCCATCCTTACCAGGCCGAGGTCCCTACTCTCCGTACCAGTCTCCTACAGCATTCCTTCTTTTAGAGAACTTCCACACTATGGAATGAGCTGCCGAGGAATTCGTTTCCTGAAGGCTACAACCTGCAACGTTTTAAATCTAACGTGCACAGACACTTATCCTCTCGCAGCGCCTCTACATCGCCATAGGCCTCTGCGGGAGGTTGTCCACAAAAAATATATATAAAAGAAATCAGCCACATTTTGACCACAAAACGGATTCACAGAACATTTTCATTCGACGGTAAGACTGGGAGTAGCTGGAAGAGGAGCGAACTAGTTCGAAGCGATCATTCACACTCTCGTACTTAACTTTGGGTAACTTCGCTAGTAGTGTGGCCGTGGCTTTATGCTTTTGGAACAATTTGTTATAGCATAATAGCCAATTTATATTGGACCATATCTTGTATAAGAAAGTGTATGATGTAGTACAGTCTTAACATAGAAAACGTTACATTACTGAGAGAAAATATATTGTTTTATGATTTGATAATGAGATTGTGGTTTATCATACATATTCATACCTTAGCTCTAGCATGACGTATGTAACATAGAGTCAAAATCGGTAAAAAGATAGTTATAAACAAAACTGTTTTTTATATGCAGGAGATTCTCATTTTACTCCTACATTATATTTGCTCTGTATAAAAGCACCTTTAAAGTGCTCGCCCACTTAAACGAAGCGTCGCGAACGCGGCGTGAAGCGTCGCGTCGCGTCGCGTCTTTTACGGCGCGACGCGAATTTTATTTGTTTTTAAGCAGTTAAACGAGTTGTCTAGTGAGGTACGATGAGCAGTTCATCAGAAGAGGAACTCTTTGTATTGAGTTTAATTGCCACTATGGAAGAAGAAGAAAAGAAAAAAAAAACAAAAGAAAATGCTGGGTAATTAAATTGCCTTTGTAATTGATGTCTTTGTATCACAGCCAGAGACTGCAATTTAGCCCCACTTTCTACAAAATACTGCTAAACATTGAAAATATGCGCATTCAGGCGAAACGAAGCGTCAAGAGAAACGACGCCTAGTTGGTCCGAAGAGAATTCGCGCGTCAAACGACGCGTCTCTTCACTTCGCGCCGCGTGAGTGTGCGGGCTGCCATATAACCTAATGTAAATTTCTCTGGGGTCAAATCCACAATTTTCTTCACGCCGCTTCTGTTCGCGACGCTTCGTCCAAGTGTGCGAGCACGTTTAGTTTGCAGACCCTTTCACGACCCTTTATCATGACAAGTATGCGTCAAACAACTTACATAATGAAACTTCAGTTGACCTTATATTATGCGCTCGTACTGGGAACGCAATCAGTTGATAGTTTTTGGCCTCCCCCGGTAGACATAGACTTGAAGCAAGAGGAAGTTTTCGAACTCTCTGACCCTATAAAGGACGAAGAAGTCCAGGATGTTTACGATGAAGATGAGATGATTCAAGAACATCACAGAAAAGCTTTAGGTGTAAAACCTTATTCCGATGAACTATACGTTTTTCATAGAAATTTGAAACGAGAGGAAATGAAAAAGACACCAGTGGAAACGAAACAAATCCAAAAGGTAGTGGAATCAAATCCAGATGTGGAGGAGGCAGTTCCTTGGAAAGCTGGAATCGTTAACGAGAAGGGTACTGTCGTCATTTGCTCGTCATCTAAATTTGACCATCTCTATCACAGGGTAGAATAAATATAGGAAAAATTAAGGCGGCAATAATAAATGGTTTGCACAAAACTAACACTAATAAAAAAATTGACTCAGTACTTCCTACATATTACCGTAGTGATAGCATTTTATTATTTTCTCATTGCATGAAGCAATAATCTGAGATCCCCTTGCAACCAAATCATCGCCCGCCCAACCGCAAAAAAACATCCAACACAAAAGCTTTCTGACAGTTTCTTGCATCTCTATCCGTAAGAACTAGGACGACACAGGTTTTTTTTTGTTGAGATCATCAACTGATATCCTAAGCATGCCGATTATCCAATATTTAAAGGTAGATTATATTATCAGTATCAATCTTTAAAGGGCAACGAGAAGTGTTCCGGGGTTTCACAACCACCCTATCCGAGATCCCATCCTACCTCGGCTCATTTTAAGATCTTCAGTCTCTTTTGACGAAAATAAAAAATTTCTCATTTTTCAGATCTTCAGGTTGACCTGAAAAATCAAAAATCTTAATATGGCTCTCTATTAAGATGAAATATTATATTTTGGGTAATATGAGGGTGCTGATTACAAATTCGGTCGCAGTTTTGGGTACCAGTCTCTTTTGACGAAATGTTTTTTATTTTTGACATCCTCAGGTTGACCTAAAAAATTCAAAATATTTATATGCCTTTCAATCAAGACGTAATATTGTGTTTTTGGTAATTTGATAGTGTTGATTACAAACTCAGTTGCAGTTTTGAGTTTCAGCCCCTTTTGACGAAAATAAAAAATCTGATTTTTCAAATCTTCAGGTTGACCTGAATAATAAAAAATCTTTATTTGGCTTTCTATCAAGGTACAATATCGTGTTTTGGGTAATTCGAGGGTGCTGATTACAAATTTGGTGGCAGTTTTGAGTTTCAGTCGCTTTTGACGGAAATAAAAAAATTCTGATTTTTCAGATCTTCAGGTTGACCTGAAAAATAAAAAATACTTATTTGGCTTTATATTATGATGGAATATTCCGTTTTAAGTAATTTGAGGGTGCTGACTATAAATCCGGTCGTAGTTTTGAGTTTCAGTCTCTTATGGCGAAAATAAAAAAAATCTTATTTCTCCGATCTTCAGGTTGACCTCTAAAAAATAAAAAATCTTTATTTGGCTTTTTATTACGATGAAATATTGTATTTTGGGTAATTTGAGGGTGATGATTACAAATTCGGTCGCAGTTTTGAGTTTGTCTCTTTTGACGAAAATAAAAAAATTATGACTTTTCAGATCTTCATCAGGTTGATCTGAAAAATCGAAAATCTTTATTTGGCTTTCTATTCAGATGAAATATTGTGTTTTGAGTAATTTGAGGGTGCTGATTACAAATTCGGTCGCAGTTTTGAGTTTCAGTCTCTTTTGACGAAAATAAAAAAATTCTGATTTTTCAGATCTTCATCAGGTTGACCTGAAAAATGAAAAATCTTTATTTGGCTTTCTATTCAGATGAAATATTGTGTTTTTGGTAATTTGAGGGTCCTGATGACAAATTCGGTCGCAGTTTTGAGTTTTAGTCTGGTCTGACCAAAATAAAAAAATTCTGATTTTTCAGATCTTCAGCAGGTTGACCTGACAAATCAAAAATTTTTATTTGTCCTTCTGTTATGATGAAATATTGTGTTTTGGGTAATTTGAGGGTGCTAATTATAAATTCGGTCGCGGTTTTGAGTTTCAGCCCCTTTTGACGAAAATAAAAAATTTCTGATTTTTCAGATCTTCTGCGCCGGCACACTTGAGAGACAAAAACGCGTTTCTATCACCATAACGACCATGACGATCGGGCAGTTTCGGGTGCCTACCACAAAATGCTTATACGCTGGCATTTACGGAGTCACCCGATCCTATAAGTACATAGTGCATAGAAACGCGTTTCTAAGTTACAGAGTACGGCTCGACTGGAAACTGCCTACTCATCCCGTAAAATATCACTTTCGGCACTTGTTACGTAAATAACTATTGTTTATGTCTGTTTCCGAAAAACTTTATCGTATCAGGACTTCATAAACTTTAAAAGGTTTACAACGAAACAAACGAAAATAACACATTGGTTACAGGAGAGTTGTCTGAAGACGTCTACTACTTTGACGGGGAAGATCTGAAAGAATCTAAGAAACGTAAGAGAGCAGACGAAGAAACAACGGAAGCTAACTATGACTATGCCCACATGAAGGCAGAATACAACAAACTAGCGGAGGAAGCAGCACGCTCTAAAGAAACTCTGAACTACACGGAAGTCAAAGAAGATGAAACGCCCAAGGAGGCTGTAGAAACGGTGATGGACTTAAAAGTGCCGAAAAACTGTACCGAACAGGAGAAACTGGGTATAGGATTGCAGGCGATTGAATGTCTGATCAATGACCTCAGCAATCCAAAGATGAAAAATCGTACTTTAGGCAAGTTGTTGTATACAGGCTCATTTGGGAACTTCCCACCACGGACTTATCGAGAACTGCTGATCAAAAGAAACAACGCCGCAACACGTAAAAAGATGTGTCAAGGGGGACAACTTTTTAACCAAAAAGTACTTCATCCCCTTGTTCCCTCTGCCTCTCAGGGTCACCACGTTAAAAAATGTTAAATCGCAAAGTGTATCGAGTAACATCTTGTTTCAAAGGTATGCCAAAGTCCTTCATCTTGAATTTTTTAAATTGGTTGCTTCGTTTTTTAAAAAATCAGAAAAATCTTTATGTATCTTAAGGGGCCTGGGTAGACACCTTTATACGTATGTATTTGCCATGTAAAACGCGGAATCACAATTCCCCGCACAACTCACTTTATTTTCAAATTATATATTTAATATTCCAGAAGGCGAGTTAAGACCTTAATGAATGACAACTATATTCGATTTTCTCAAAAAAGTTTTTTAATGTGAAAAAAACTCGCAGTGCAAAATCATACATTCTATAAATGCCTGTAATTTAACAACCAAACACGATATCAAAAAAGTAAAAGGCTAAATAGTTGCACAAGCGTAAGCTTTCTTCTTCAATTTGCTTTTTGAATCATTACTTAAGTTTAAAGGTAACGTCACGAGCTTGGAAATGCGAAATTCATTTTTGTATTGACCTTTAGACCTTATCTTTGGACCTTTTGACCTTACCTTTGGATTTTTGGACTTATCTGCCCTCATTTTAGACACACACACACTGGAGAAAGGGATCAGGCGGCCACGCCTCCTCGCTAACACGGAAATACGTCTTATCTTGGATTCTCAATTTCGCGTGCCATACCCTAGACCCTTAAGGTTTCTAGATAAATGGATAGGGTGAACAGGTCCTATAGAAAAACCTGCTTGATTCCCTGACTTGACGCCATCAGACCTTTTTCTATTAGTCCATTTAAAATCTATTGTTTTCAGCCCAACCTGAAAGTTTGGATGAGCTTCTTCAACCCATCATCGAAATCTGCTATCCCACATGTTTTTGCAATTGTCCGTCAGGAATTTGAACATCGCCTACATTGTTTGGCCAATAACGGGCGCCATTTTGAAACGTATTGCAATAAAAAGTGATATTTTTGTGTGTCCTTGTTTTTTATCTGAACAAATTAAGACAGAGATTTTTATAATTTTCTCAAAAAAAAAAATAATCGGCCAATTTTAAACAAGGGAGGGACAAATCCGTGGTGAAAAGTTTTCAAATGAACACCCTGTATATAAGGTACAAGTACTGTGATATTGGTAGAATACCTTTCTTCAAATGCAGAATACATCTACTCCTTGCACTTTTTTGTAAGAATATTATGATATTCGAAATATAACGCTCTTTTACTAACATTTCAGAGAGGATTATAAGGATTACGATAATATGGATGTCGATATACTTGGTGTTGGCTACTTTTTGTTGGTGCCAATATGGGTGGTGTTGCTGTTGTTTTAGATGCAAGGTTTGCCGACCTCGCGAACAAATCGACGAGGCAAAGAAGTTTTTCGTCGAAAATCCTCTTGGAGTTTACAAGGAAAACGCCGACACTATTCATAGATACCAGCCTACGTACTACGAGAAATACGCCTTGAAACAGCTGGAGAAAGAATTAGCAAGATTATGAACCTTTAGGTACTGTTATTTTAGAAAGACAATATTGCATGTTTATTGTTATTCGAGATTGTTTTTGGTTTAAAATACCAACTTTAGGTTTTTGGTTCTGAAAACAATTACTAGTAATAAAACGTTCTTTATAGAAAGAGCTTATTCTTCTACAATTCTACCTTCCAAAATCGCAATGTTCAACGATGGGGGCCCTGTCACCTTCAAGGGTACAAAAGGGCTGTATGAAAAAAAAATGCAAATCCAAATCGACCTAACTGAAATTACCTCTGCAATATTGTTCGAAACCCCTACTCCTCCAGCACTTCTTTTGGAGAACTTCGACGCATGTGGAATGAGCTGCTGGGGAATTTGATTCCTGGCAGCTACAAGCTGCAGCGTTTCAAATCTAACGTTCACTGACACTTGCTACAGTTCTACAGCGCCACAGGCTTTCAGCTTTTGCGGGAGGTTGACCATAAGAAAAAGAATAATGGCCGAAAACACGGATTTCATACTTATTTTTTCTCTACAACTGAATTGTAAAAAAAGTCATTTGATTGACTCAGTACTTCCCACACTTTAAGGTGATACCATTTTATTATTCTCCCATAGCTTTACCATATAATCTGAGGTCTTTCTTTCACAGGTCAATGGACAGCCTGATGAATACAACAAATTTTTGAGTTTTACCATGTTTTACAACCCTCCACCCCCAAACCAGCCCAATTTCACCCCCACCAAAAAAAAAAGTAGAAAATGCCCAGGAACCCCTAAAACGTCAGAAAACTAAGTTTGAGGAATATATGAATTTTTTTTCTAATTACCTAATTACTCCGCCACCTATGCGCCGACCCCACAGTATCTCGCTTCACAAGTTTCACCACAATCCATGCAGCAGTTACTGAGATTCCGACGTTAGAAAAGACGGACCGACGGAGTTACGTGGGTTTTTGTGAAATCATGAAACGCCCAAAGAGCGTATTATCTCGAAATGGGTAAAAATAATTCTTCACACTCGATGTTCCTATTAATTCTCTCAAAAATTTAATTTTCCTCTCATATTTCAATCACAATTTACAATTTTGAATATATTATATATTCCTAGATAAAGGATACTCGTAGACCATACCGTATCTCCAAATTTATAGAACTGATAGAAGCCTGTCGAAAAAAATGTTGAAAAGTCCAATGTGCATAATTATATTCAATAGGGTAAATGTAGATTTTATATATATAATGAAATTCAGAACAGTTTTGATAATCTGATTTTCAAAAATATTGTAGCATCGCCTACTGCATACCACACCCGATAATTCATCAAAATCGATGGAGCAGTTACTGAGATTACGTGAGTGTACATCATAGTTTCAGTCTGTTTGGCATAGGAAGAAAGTGGGGAAAGGTATAGAATAAAAAAATATAGCCAAAGCAAAGCTTTGACTGTGTAAAGGTAAAAGAAGAAATAAGAGATTTCTTGTTTACATACATTTTTATTAACAATTTATAAAATTGAGCGGCAATACAAATTTACCTTAATTATCACCAAGCTTTACTCTCCATCACCCTACTTAAAGATGTTTTTGCACCCTAAAGTAGAATAAATGAATAAAGCGATTTGTATATTAATATAATACACACTACATACTAAAAAAAGATTCACCTCAAATTGAATTATTGACTCCAATTTGTAGCAATCACTCAGGGTCAATTACACGACACCATAATAACATTAAATAGCGAAAATAAATTTTATTTTACGTCAATTCGTGTTGTTACGGGGTAGTGAAACTAGACCCAAAATATCACACAGATAAAACTTAAAATTCTACAGACCCAACTAATATTACATTTAAAATTAGCTGTTAAAATTAGAGTGGGTTTTATCAATAAGGATGTAAAATGTTTGGAAATATTGCTTCAAAAGGAAACCTTGAACATTGAACAAAAATAAAAAAATCACCGAAAAAAAAAATCTAGTAATTTGCTTGTCAAGAAATAGTATGCAGTTACATATTTACACTAAATGTCCACTTGCAGAATTTGCTCTGCTATATAATTATTGCTGAAAAAATATATATTCTTATTGAAGTATATTATTTCAGGGTATTGAGGCATACAACTAGGTTAATATTTTTCTATAATAAAGCACCCCGATAAACAAAAACTTTTCATAGCCATTTTTTACCATAGTAGAACTTAACGGAGAACTTTTTAAAGATCCATTATTTCAAGAACTATTAAATAAAAAAAAAGAAAATAATTTTGGAGGTCTCAATTTTTGTTATTACTATCTAGACTCAATTCAAAATTAATACCCACCAATTCATAAATCTGAAAAAATAATACTGAATGCACAAAAAATGCATAAAACGTGGACCAAAAATTTTGAATTCGAAATAATCCCAGCTCAAATTAAAACAGAAGCTTGGACAATAAAAACCGCTCACACGATGACACAAAAAAGTCAAAAGTTTTAAATGACGTCACTGGTATATCATGTTTAAAGTTCTACGACAGTATCTGTTTTTTTTTTTCAATTTTCCTTAGCCGCAATATTTCCAATGCACAAAGCACGTATTCACACGAATGATATCCAGAGTTTTACAGACTACTCATAAGCGTATAACTTATCCAACAGTGTGAAGAACAGTTCATGTGGCAAACCCTTAGAAATCTGTTGGATATGAGTATGGATGAAATTGTAGCTCTCTTCTTCGTAAGCTGTATATGTCGCGGGAAGGCCAAGAGCAACGTACAAATCTCTGATGTTATCTACCGCTTCTTGGCCTGGTTTTCCATAATACTTTTCCATGGTCTTCCTTTGAGTGGCGTTTGCCCTTTGTAAAGCGACCACGGCCAACCACGAGCATTTTCCTTCGTTTATGTCAGAGCCAACTTGACCCACAAGCTCCGGCGTGCCAAAACAGTTCAGGAAGTCTTTCTGTAACAAGGAAACGATTTCGATAAAAAATGGGTCAGTATTTGTCGGCAGCCTTGTTACATAAAAATTCGCGACAGCAATCGCTGAGTAGATGTCGAGCAACAACGACATGACAGCAAAAGGACCGTCAACATTTTAGGTTATATGTTGTTGCCAGTTTGATAGCAGATATTGCGCGATTTTCACCCGTTGCTTGTCGTCAGCTGCAAGATACATGATAAGGCTGCGGGTTTGTATTATGAGTCATATGACGTCATCACCTGTTCCATAATCAGTCGCTGATAATAGGAAAATCGAAATAGCAAAACCACAAAAATAGAAAACCTATTTTTAGAAAAGCAATATAGGGTGAATTCTCAGTTGATGCTATTTTTTAACTGTATATAGAAGTCGAAATATCTTTTTCAGATTTTCTGAAAACTGAAAAATAAGCGAGATACAAATAAAAAGTAAATCTGTGCTTGGATTTTTGTCTTATCATCAGGCATTGTACTTGTCATGTAGTGCACTCGTTACTTTCAGTTTATCATAGATAATTTTAAATTGGTAAATTTTGAAAGTTGTTTCATAAAAATGTGCCATTTTTAGGATTTACCAATTTAAAATTAACAGAGGTAATTAGAAAAGTGGCCTCTGCACTATCTGACAGGTGCAATGCCTAATCGATTTGACAAAGATCCCAGCAAAAACTAAACATAAACGGACTATACTGTATTCACAGCCAAGCTAGACCAAATGAAAACAAGCCCGCGTGCGTGATCGGCTCGTGACGGTGGGGTCCCTAATAGTTCAGTACATTAGGTGTAAATTGTGTGTTATAATCTGGCAAGTCAAAATCTCCTAGGCTGACTGGAAAGTAGATCCAAATATGCAATGTCAAGTGTTCATTGCCTAATAATCATTTCAAACTGGCAACTGGCTACTTTTGAGTTGCAATGGGCTCATAGGGCAACTATTTTAAATAGTCATATAAAGTTTCATAATTGCACTGGACTATAGCTGGCACGTTCGCAGACGTTAGCGGACAGTAACCACGCGAATGTTGCATGCCACTGTTTATTTGAAGTCTATGTTGGGATTGAATATGCTGTAGGTACGTTTTGATACACAAGCCCAGATACACTTTTTTATTCTGTATCTCGCCTTTTTTTCAGTTTTCTGGAAAAAGCTATTTGAAACAGTTGTTTATTTTAATGACTTCTATAAACAGTTAAAAAAAGTATCAACTTAGAACTCACCCTGTAAACATTCTCTAAAGAGATTAGAGAGAAACTGACTACATTTTTTTTATTACAACTGACGCGACTCCGAAGGATAGACTATTATATTTTCTCTATTAATAAACATAACCTCAAAGCTGCAGATTCAAAACAACTACGCCTTCACTTTTACGTCTGACAATGGTTATGTATGTTTGTCGAAAGCAATTAGGGAATACCCATTCATTATTATAAAAGAGTTAGAATGAAACTGAATTCAAAACGCTTAAAAACAAGTGTGTTGAAATATACACCGTGTCCCATGATGAATTCCGAACACTTTAAGGGACTTTCAGGCACCGACTTATATGTTTATTCTTAATAGCTAACAAGTTGAAGTACCCTTAATTAGATCGCGAAATGGTTAATGTGTGGCTGCCCTTATCATATTCGTACGTCGCTACGTCACGACCAGGTGCTAGCTGAGGTAAGCAATCGACAAAAACATTAAAAAAACTTGTTAGCGTGACCGTACTAAACGATCTTCCCCCTTTTTTGCTGTAAAATCTAAAATGTTTTTACCAAAAGTGGAACTGAAATAAGGTGGGCCATACACGTTTTAATCATCTTTACAACAAAATTTCAAACGTTGATTTCTTTGAACAAATAAGAATTTAAAAATAATTCCTTTTGATATTGGTTTTTACATTCCGAAAACCGAGTGTGATTTCTTTTTTGGGATTTGTCCTGGGACACGTTAAATATTTTTAGTCAACAATTTAAATTATTAATCATTTACGAATTATGACGTTCAGTAATAGTCGTGGTGGATAAAAGATACTGCGAAAGAATTGAAATGACACGACTCAGAAGGATAGACTACTTTCTTCACGGCCTTTTGTAAACATAACCTCAAAGCTGCAGGTTCAAGACAACAAAGCCTCCATATTTGCGTCTGACAATTATTATGTACGTTTGTTGAAAGCAGTTGAAGAATATTCATTATTATTACACAGATGTTATAATGAAACGCATAAGAAGTATGTCAAAATATTAATTTAAGAAAAAAGGCAACAATATTTACTGTAATATTATTAAAGGTGATTTACAGTTTCGGTAGGAAATGATTCTTTAATGCAAGGCTCTGGCTGGCAAAAACAATGGTTTCCGTTTTCTTAAAAGTTCAATCTAGGTCAATATCAATCTATATTTCAGAATTATTGTATACAAGGTGATTAACAAGAGCTTGAGTTTAGCAAAAAAAAACACGTCACATTTAGCAATTTTTTTATAATTCTATATTAGGGAATTTTAAAAAATACGTCGACATTTCTCTAGAACTATTCCTTTTCTTCATGCTCGTATTTTTCTCAGTTCAAAGCCTCAAAATTAATGGTCCTAAAATGGGTACAGCTGAACCATTGCATCTTCAGGACGAAAATCTAAAATTTCAGATCTTTCAGATCTCCAGGATTACAAAAAGAAACACAGAATATCCTTATTTGGCTTTCTATTAAGATGAAACCTCGTGTTTTGGATAACTGGAGGGGCTGATTAGAAATCCGGTCGCAGTTTTGAGTCTCAATCTCGTTTGACGAAAATCAAAAATTTCAGATCTTCAGGTTTACTAAAAAAAATCGAAAGTCTTTATTTGGCTTTCTATTAAGGTGAAACCTTGTAATTGGATAAACTGGGAGTGCTGTTGAGAAATCCGGTCGCAGTGTTGAGTTTGTTTCGTTTGAAAAAAAAAATAAAAGATTTAAATCTTTCAGATCTTCAGGTTTACTAAAAAAAAAAATCGAAAATCTTTATTTGGCTCTCTATTGAAGTGAAACCTTGTATTTTGGATAAATTGGGAGTCCTGTTTAGAAATCCGGTCGCAGTTTTGAGGTTGTCTTGTTCGAAAAAATAAAAAATTTAAATCTTTCAGATCTTCATGTTTAATAAAAAAATCGAAAGTATTTGGCTTTCTATTAAATGAATCCTCGTATATTGGATAACTTGAGGGTGCTGATTAGAAATCCGGTTGCTGTTTTGAGTTTCGGTCTAGTTTGAAGAAAATCAAAAATTTCAGACCTTTCAGATCCTCAGGTTTACTAAAAAAATCGAAAGTCTTTATTTCGCTTTCTATTAAGGTGAAAACCTTGTGTTTTGTATAAATTGGGAGCACTGATTAGAAATCCGGTCGCAGTTTTGAGTTTCAGTCTCGTTTGAAGAAAATCAAAAATTTCAGACCTTTCAGATCCTCAGGTTTACTAAAAAAATCGAAAGTCTTTATTTCGCTTTCTATTAAGGTGAAAACCTTGTGTTTTGTATAAATTGGGAGCACTGATTAGAAATCCGGTCGCAGTTTTGAGTTTCAGTCTCGTTTGAAGAAAATAAAAAATTTCAGATCTTTCAGATCTTCAGGTTTACTAAAAAAATCGACAGTCTTTATTTGACTTTCTATTATCATGAAACCTCGTATTTTGAATAAGTTGAGGGTGCTGATTAGAAATCCGGTCGCAGTTTTGAGTTTCAGTCTCGTTTGAAGAAAATACAAATTTTCAGATCCTCCAGATCTTCAAGTTTACTTAAAAAATCGAAAATATTTATTTGGCTTTATATTAAGATGGAACTTAGTGTTTTGGATAACTTGAAGGTGCTGATTAGAAATCCGGTCGCAGTTTTGAGTTTCGGTCTCGTTTGAAGGAAACCAATAATTTCAGATTTTTACGTTCTTCAGGCTTAATAAAAAAAATCGAATGTCTTTATTTGGCTTTCTATTAAGGGCAAACCTTGTGTTTTGGATAAATTGGGAGTGCTGATTAGAAATCCGGTCGCAGTTTTGAGTTTGAGTCTCATTTGACGAAAATCAAAATTTTTAGATCTTACAGATATTCAGGTTTACTTAAAAAACCGAATATCTTTATTTGGCTTTCTATTAAGATGAAACCTCGTGTTTTGGATAACTTGGGGGTGCTGAAGAGAAATCCAGTCGCAGGTTTGAGTCTCAGTCGCATTTGACGAAAATCTAAAATTTCAGATCTTTCAGATCTCCAGGTTTACCAAAAAACTGAATATCTTTATTTGGCTTGCTATTAAGATGAAACATCTTGTTTTGGATGACTTGAGGGTGCTGATTAGAAATCCGGTCGCAGTTTTGAGTTTCAGTCTCGTTTGAAGAAAATCAAAAATTTCAGATCTTTCAGATCTTCAGGTTTAGGTACTTAAAAAATCGAAAATCTTTATTTGGCTTTCTATTAAGATGAAACCTCGTACTTTGTATAATTTGAGGGTGCTGATTAGAAATCCGGCTGCAGTTTTGAGTTTCGGTCTCGTTTGAAAAAAATCAAAAATTTCAGACGTTTCAGATCTTCAGGTTTACTAAAAAAATCGAAAGTGTTTATTTGGCTATCTGTTAAGGTGAAAACATTGTGTTTTGTATAAATTGGGAGCACTGATTAGAAATCCGGTCGCAGTTTTGAGTTTCAGTCTCTATTGAAGAAAATAAAAAATTTCAGATCTTTCAGATCTTCAGGTTACTAAAAAAATCGACAGTCTTTATTTGACTTTCTATCGAGATAAAACCTTGTGTTTTGGATAATGTGGGAGTGCTGATTACTAATCCGGTCACAGTTTTGAGTTTCGGTCTCGTTTGCAGAAAATAAAAAATTTCAGATATTTCAGATCTTCAGGTTTAATAAAAAAATCGAAAATCTTTATTTGGCTTTCTATTAAGGTGGAATCTTGTGTTTTGGATAATTTGGGCGTGCTGATTCCTAATATGGTCGCAGTTTTGAGTTTCAGTCTTGTTTGGAGAAAATCAAAATTTTCAGATCATACAGATCTTAAGGTTTACTTAAAAAATCGAAAATCTGTATTTGGCTTTCTATTAAGGTGGAACCTTGTGTTTTGGATAATTTGGGAGTGCTGATTCCTAATATGGTCGCAGTTTTGAGTTTCAGTCTTGTTTGGAGATCAAAATTTTCAGATCATACAGATCTTAAGGTTTACTAAAAAAATCGAAAATCTTTATTTGGCTTTCTATTGAGATGAAACCTGTCACGTACGTAATATAACCCCCCCTTACGTTTACCAACTCACCTGAATGTGGAAAAACTGCCCCATCTCCAACAGGATGGTCTTGGCCTGCCTGTGTTGCTCAGGGTCATCCTTGTTGGCCAGATACATCGCAGCGGCGACGGGCAGCTGGAAACTATAGTACCCTGTTCGGTACTTCATTATCAAATTATAGTTCTTCATGGTGAACTTCTTCAGATCGGGATTGCCCTCGTTGGTGATGGACGTTTCCAGAGCCTTGCCCATGGCGCTCTTCATGGTCACATCGTGGAAGAGCTGCTGCATCTGGGTGTACATCGGATGCTGGGACAGGTACTTCTTCAGTACCGCGTATACGCTACTCTCCAAAAGTGCGCTGTCGGCGATGGCTTTCAAGCCGACGTCCTCCTGTTTGTACCAACATGGCGTGTGTCTGCGCAACTCGGATTTGTCGATTATATCGTCCGCAATCTGACCGAAAGATTTCAACTGCAACAAAAAATTGAAGATGGTGATGTTGTCTTTGATTCGAAGATACTTCCCTCTTAAGTGTATATATGCTACACTACATCTACATATTATAGCTTCTTCTACAGGAGTTGCCACACTTGAGGTGTTAGAAATGAGCAGCAGCAGAATGGTTAGTTCAGGATAGATATTTTCTATTAACCACTGATTAACCAGTTGGTAAAAAACTGCGACGTTTCAAAGAAAACTCACTCAACAGTTGAGTTCTTTAAACGAGAATAGACGCACTAAGTATTTTCCCGTATGGCGGAAAAAGATTAGTAGTAAAATGTAGTAAACATTGTATAAAACTATAATATACTTTATATACAGGGTATTCATTTGAAAACTTCCCACCGCAAATTTCTCGAAAACGGCCGACTAAAAGGAAAAACGCCGAGACGTGTCAAAAGATTTGTCAAAGGGGAGAACTTCTTATCCAAAAACTACCTCATCCCCTTGTACCCTTTCTCCCAGGTTCATCCCCTTAAAAAATTTAAATGACAAGTGGTATCGAGTAATACCAATACCTTGTTTTAAAGATATGCCGAAGTACTTTATTTTGATGTTTGATTTTTTAAAATCGGTCAATTCGTTTTTGGGAAAATTAGAATCTCTATGTATCTTAACTTCTTCAAATAGAATACAAAAATACACGAAAATATCACTTTTTATTGCAATAAAAGCGAAACGACGTCGTCTGTGATCAGTTTCGGATGAATGAATGAAATTGCTAATCTTTAATAGAGTTAAGTTACTTTTTAGCATAAACCGAATGTCGGGAGCGTGAAATGAGTGTTCCACAATAAAGAGTCTGTTTGTTGTCGTACCCGCAGGTTTCTATACCTGATGCTTTTAAACGGGTCACATAAACAGTGCTCGGATACTAAATTAAACGCTCAGGTACCGGCTTTGCTAGATAGATGGCGAACCAATACTTTTTCAAAGTACTGCTTCCCAATATCTATATTTTGCTACTAATTGTAATAAGTGTTCACGGCCAAGCAATGATACAGGCGATTTTTTCAATTTCTGACTGGCCATGGCCATAGAAAATTTGCACTTTTTCCTCTACATTTTGAATGGACTATTTTTGGAGCTGTCTAATACTATAAAGTGATTAAAGATTAGCAATTTCAGTCATTCATCCGAAACCAATCACAGATGACGTCGGCGTCGTTTCGCTTTCATTAAATCTCGTCAGTGTGATTTAGGTCTCAGGTCTCAGACGAATAAATGAAATTGCAAGCTAGTGCCTAACTGCCTAGTTTGCAAAACTCGTACTAGTAGTAGCAAATTATAGATATTGGGAAGCAGTTCTTTGAGTTGCTACTACTATAAAGTGGTTGTAACAGACATTTAAACAAATATTTAAGAATAGACGCAACCTTATTCCCTTTATATGATATCGTACTAATTTAACCTCGTAGTGGTCAAGTATAATCTTTAGCACAAATTGAAGCCCGTTGTTCCTTTTTAGGACTAATTAAAGTAGGAAATAGTCAAACATAAATTCGGTTAAATTAAATTAATTTTAAATACATTTTGAGGGGTCCTTAATTGTGTGACTCACTAGATAGCATGAAGCCTTTTTTTGTATTTATTTGTACACACCCTATACAGGGTGAGTTTTTAGTACCGGATTGGTCGATAACTCCACTCCTGTAAAAGATAACGAAAATGGTTGCATATAAAAGTTGTAGCCAAGGATATGCTCCTTGCTCCGAAAATATTTTGATTTATACAGGGCAATCCTTGGCTACAATTTTTATATACAACTTTTTTCGCTATATTCTGCAGTATTCGAGTTATCGACCAATCCGATACTAAAAATGGAGTCAAGTTGATTGACTCAGTACTTCCACACATAATAATGATACCATTTCATTGCTTTCCCATTGCATGAAGCTATAGTCTGAAATCCCCTTGCAACCAAATCATCGCCCACCCGCCCGCAAAAAAATATCCAACACAAGAACTCTCGTAGTTTCTTGTTTCTCTCTCCTTAGGAACTAGGACACCACAATTTGTATTCTGCATGCTCCAACTCGACGATGCGAAACGATCAGCAGCTTCCAAACCGTCTAAAAACGAAGTATGAGATGTTTTTATATATCTGATTTTTTGACTATTGTTGCGCCGCCACTGACACGATTTTTCCAAAACATACGTGTTTTCTATCCTCGCCGCGGTAGTAATACTGTGTCAAAATTTCATTAAAATCAATTCAATAATTTTAACGACCTAAAACAATACTCGTATGCAAAAATTCCCTTGGCTTCTATAATAAGCAAGACAATGTTCAGATGTACCTAAAAAAGTGTACTATGCCGCTAGGTTTTTCATTCACAGGTCAATCGGCAGCCCGTTATGGATAAAACCAATTTTTCAGTTTTACAACCACCCACCCCCAACCACCCCAAATTCACCCCAACCAAAAAAGAGTAGAAACTGATCAAGAACTCTTAAAACGCCTAAAAATGAAGTTTGAGGAATATTTATTTTTTTGTTGTTTTTTGCTCATTACTCCACCGCCAATGCACCGATTTTCAAAATTACCATTAGGTTACTGAGATTACGAGGGTAGAAAAACGCGACAGACAGACAGACAGATAGACCGACAGACCGACGGAAATGAGTGAGGTAGATTTTCGTTATGTATAGACATCATAAAACGCCCAAAAAACGTATTATCTCAAAATCGAAAATTTTCGCGATCACAATACTCCTCTCACCTGTCGGTGTAGGAAATAAAACTCAGCTTGTATACAAATACCACGCGGACAATGGCTTGTATCTGAATTGTACTTAAATTTAGTTACAATAGGTCCCCATCTCTGGTCATAGTGGTTTCATTTTTTTATTTTGGAAATAGGGGCGATAGAAAGTTTGCGAAGTTACAAAACCTCCTGTGGCGCCACTGCAACTTGCTAATTCGTCTGAGACGCAGTACATTTTTCACAGATCATTATGTAAAATGATGAAAACAAAGCCGATTTGCCCGTTACGTCAACTATCGGCGTAAAAACGCCCACCGAATTCAGTCCGGACGATATTCATCCAATTACTACCTCTAATGTGCTCTAATCCGGTTAGAGCGTCCGAGAAACCTTTCCGGGCCGTATAAATGCCCCGGAGGAACGTCGTCGGGCACTTCTGGTGGAAGTACCGAGCGTAGTACGCGACCGGCCGACCGACATTCGCAACTCCTTTCGCAAACTCCCGATCAAGGCGCTCCCGAGCTCGACTCCTCTCTTCAATGGTGGTAGCCGTCAAAGTTTTCAAGAAGACCACACCGAATGGTAAAGTCACCGTATACCTGAGCAAGAGGGACTTCATAGACCATCTCACTCACACCGATCCCGTTGACGGAGTTATCGTTGTTGAGGATGGATACTTGCAAGGTTAGAAACGTCTCTATTCTCACATTAACGTGTGTTGCAAAAGTGTTGAGAGGTTTTGAAAAAATTAAAAAAATATCTCACAATAATATATTTGAACTGTAACAAGAACTAAAAAAAAATAATATTTCATAATATAAAAATGATATTAAAGTATTGCTAATGGGTCATGATCTTCCACGGCTCGCAATTTCCTCTTGATGTTCCTCATTAGGTTTTGAACAGATTCTGAATCAAATTATCTGATCTTTAGCATTATTCTTCTTCTTAACTATAGCACACCACACTAACACTTTGTTTTCAGACTTTTCGTTTAAATTTTACATTATCTGGACAGGCTTCAAAGTCTCTTGTATAAAAACCATCATTACCTTTGATTTCTGAGTTCCAAAATGTGAAATGCTTTTCATCGTCAAGAATAATTTTTATGTTGCCAGCAAAGTGAGTACGACGTAAATTGCGACAGCATTGAGGAATTCTTTCTAACTGATTTGGGGAATACTTTGGACATTTTCCTCTTTTTCGGAAATTTAAGTTATTTCTCTTCATTTCTCTACAGGTTGTGCGGCTAGACTTCGTTTTAGCGGAAACCGATTTGAGGCTTGAGAGTAGTGTCAGTCGACTCGGTTTGACGTCCTGAGTAAAACGAGACCACTCCTAGACCGAGGAAACGCTCCGGTGAAAAACTACGGCATTTTAAAGTTTCAGTACCTAACCTAACTTAACCCGACGGGTCAAGTTGTTGAGGTCAAAATAGGTTAAATGGGGTTTAAAGGACTGTTAATTGACTCGGTTTGACGCCTCGAATGGGATTAGACCATACCCAGCCTAAGAAAACGGCCAGATAAAAATCTATGCCTCTTTGAAATTTCAAACCTAACCTAAAAACGACTTGGAAATTTCTATATTTTTGCCATGAAATATATGATCAATTCGAAAGTACTTGACGAGTAGGGTACAATGACACCAGAAGCAACACTAAGAAAAGGACAATAAAAAAGTTATGATACTTTGAATTCTTAATGTTCCTAGAAATAAGGTAAATTTAAGTTGGATTAGGTTTGTTGACTTGTATAGTCGGGGGGGCCTGGGGGGGCTGGCCCCCCCAGACGTTACTAATTTTGTAGATTTTGAATACTCCATGTAACATACTCCCAGGTAAGTAGGGTAGGTCACCTGTTCAGTTTTTTCAGTATGCTGGAATAGGCCCCAGGCGCAGACCATCGAAGACCTTTTTTGGCTTAATTTCCTAAACTGAGAATCAAAATAAACGTTTTTTCAGTCTACTAGTTGATACAGTTCGAGTCAGGACATCAAACCGAGTTGATTGACACCCTTTTTTAGCCCGACCGTATTAGTTGGGTTATATCAGGTAAGATATTGAAATTGCCAAGTTTTAAAATGGCGTAGATTTTCACTGCAATGTTTCTTCACTTTGGAAGTGTTCAAGTTCGAGTAACGATGTCCAACCACGTCGATTAACACTCATTTTGAGCTCAACAAGTAAACTTTTCTGGATAAGTTAGGTTAGGTAACGAAACTTCAAAATGCTGTAGCTCTTCACCAGAACGTTTCCTCGGTCTGGGAGTGGTCTCGTTCGATTCAGGACATCAAACCACGTCGTTTGACACCACTCTCGACCCCCATTTCGGTTTCCGCTAAAACGAAGTCTTACCGGTTGTGCTAGCCTTGACGTGGAAAATGCGTCCAAGTAGTTTTCGTGTTCAAGTTCCAACTCGTTCACTTCTGTTGACCATTTTTTGAACCGTAGCAGCATTCAACGCTCATCGACGTCCACTTTTTGGTAAATTTATACAAGCAATACCTTCTTTGCATTCACGGATCGCTCGATAAATTGTGGAAACAGAAATATTTTGATCTTGATATAAGCGAACTATTTCTTTTTTTTTCAAGACGTCCAACTAGATTGTAAATACTCTTCCGAATATCTAATTTGTACGACATTTTGACAACTTATAACCAAAATGGTTTTTTTATTGTTGTTTAGATGTTGACTGGTCACCATGGTAACGATTTCTGAATTGTTTCCAACGGTGAAACTACCTCCCGAGATTTGAAAAAAATTATCAAACCTTTTGCAACACAGGTTACGTTGTTGCGATAGTTCAAAAATCCTTCAATTGATTATTATGGTAGGAAGCCTTAAGGGCTACAATGTAAAAATATTTTCACTTATATTTTGACGTTCATACAGGGTCATTCATGGCAAACTTAATTTTTTATATTGAACCCCTGTGTATACAGGTGATTGGTAATTCGATACACTAATTTGGGGAGGTAATAGTAGAATAGAATATATACAGGGTGTAACTAAATAAGTGTAAAACATTTTAGAGGCTTCATCGAAAAAAAGGATAAGATCTTTCATATAAAGAAACTTCATTGAAGCATCCCTTATTAAGATACAGCCCCTGAAAGGGGGTTCATAAAATTTATTTAACAATTTTTTTCACAAGCACTAAAAAAGTTGCAGTATAGAAATTAGCCTGACATTTTCTACTACAGATAAAATACCAGTAATTTATTTGGTTTACCTCATGGTTGTAAGGGGTGGAAAACGCAACCCCTAAAATTTATTTCCAATGCAACTTTTTGACTTATTATTTGTTTAAAAATTCATTTCCGATAACCTGTTTCATTCTAAACAAAAAATGTTTCTAGAATTTTTGGGCCAAAATAAACCAGTTCGCAGCAAAAAATTATTTTACGAACAAGATGCACATCGCATATTAGACTGGCACAGTTTACAACCACATATAGACACACAAATATTAAAAAAAGGCTTGCCAACTATATAAAATCTATTTCTGTCAAATTATATTCTAAAATAATATAGTTTCATACTTTTTTTAATTAACATTTTTTTGAGGTGGTAAGCTTATAAATTCACCATATATCATGCCCAACTCCTGAAAGTTTCCGAGGTAAATTGAATTTTAGAGATTTTCATTTAAATGCAGATCTACAAACGAAAACCCTAGGAAAATGAAATTTTATGGTCGGATTTTGGAATGTTTGGTATTAGTCTTTACAAACATTTCGCGAGAGGGTGTCAAAATCGGCAGGTGTTGGAAACTGACTTGAAGATACGTTACAGCAAGATGAATTTATCTTAAAAAGTCAAGAAATAATTTACCGTGCACTTTCCGGTGAAACATGCCCATCATTCTAGCTTTCTAGTGATCCATTGGTATCATAAGGTTGTAAATGTGGTAAACACAGGCAATAGGATTGCATTTAAATACTAGAAGCATAATAAATCTCCGAAAGTACAAAGCTTCAACAGAGAGTTTGGCAAAAAGTTGTCATCGATTTCTAATTTTTGTTATGCTTGAATAATGTGCTATTACATCATGATTAGTCATAAAAAGTGATCGGTTAACTAAAACTTCGGTATAGGGTCTCAAAATTAAGATTAAGATAAATTTGTGGTTCTTGGGTTTAAGCTTTAACGCTAAACGCTAAACGACGCCGGCCTAAAAACCCAAGAACCACAAATTCATTGGACGATGGCCGCGAAAACCTTACCCAGTATATAAGATTAAGATAATTTATTCTGTTAGTCGATAATGACATATTAGCATATTTTCTAAGGAGTAATACCAAAAATTTTCGTTTGGCGGGTTGCATTTTAAAGAAAACCTCTTGAATCAAATTTATCTCGGAAACTATCAGGAATTGAACATGGTGTTATACGGTCAATTCAACACCTCTACTACCTACTCTCTCTACTATCACCTCCAAAAGTTAATCAATGGATCGATTTACCAATCACCCTGTATATTTGGATCCCTTGGTGAGTTCTAGTGTGAATGCATGTATCACACATGGCTATTTTCATTTTGTACCCAGGACGAATCCCGGAAAAAGAAATCGCATTAAGGGTTTGGCTTGTGAAGTCCATATGAAGAGGAATTATCGTTAAACTTGCGTTTACCACAGATAAATTGACGTTTAAAGTTTTGTTGTAAATATAATTGAAACGTGTGTGGCCTACCTTAATGAAAGAGAATTTCACTTTCGATTTTACAGCAAAAAACGGAGTAGGTCCTTCGGTAAGGTTACCAACGTTTTTGTCGATCGTTTGCCTCAACTATTAGATGTTCATTAAGAACAAAGATGATACATTCGTTAAGGAGGTCATACACTACTATTTATGCCATCTAATTAAGGACATTTCAACTTTTTAACTATTACGGATAAACATATTATAGCAGCAATCATTTTCTCAAAGTTTTCGATATTCGTCCAGGGAAATTTTGTATATTTATGGAAATTTCGAAAAAGCTAATGATTGAGTGATTTATAGGTCGTAGAGTATTCGGCCAGCTCCTCACCGTCTATCGCTATGGACGGGAGGAGGACGAGGTCATGGGCGTCAAATTCAGCAAGGAAATGGTTGTCGCCAGCGATCAACTAGTTCCCTGCAAGAAAGGGGAGAAGCAGCCACTCACACCGATCCAGGAGAAGTTGATGAAAAAAGTGGGCCCCAATGCCTTCCCTTTCACCTTCACCTTCCCGGACATGTCGCCGTGCTCTGTGACTCTTCAACCAGGTAAGTCAACAGGTCACTGACACCCTAACAAAGATATATGGATAAATTATGTCTCCACGTTAGATCGATTTTATGTGTGATAGAAATGATCCCTCTAGACTTGCTAGCGACTTTGGAAACCGCAGTAATACTGGTTGGTCGCCTTTTTTAGTCCACTATGTTGTTTGTCCAATTCTAATGACCATTTTGTTTGTCTTGAGGTGGGTTAAAGCCTACAACAACAGCAACAAAGTCAACCGTATAGCGGACGGTCTAGCCAGGAAGGCTGCTGACCAAAGAATTTTAGGACCATGTAGCCTTTCTGGAACGTCGACAACCACAATTGCAGAAATAGCCAAAACACACTCCCATGCCCAAATGGTTAAACGATGGGAAGAACTACAAGGATACCGATTTGCCCTTGCAGGTTTTGACATGGCAATATCCAAGGAGCACTTGACGATGACTAGGTCAAACCTACGTCTCTTAGAAGGATTCCTGACTGGTCATTGTCAACCCAGGAAACACCTCCATATTATGGGGTTCAGTGTCACACCGATATGTAGAGTGTATGAATGCGAAGACGAAACTGTGGAACACGTCATATGTTGGTGTCCAAGGTTATCTTCATCAGAGGGTTTGCGTTCGATGATTCTTGGCTTACACTTGTCCACATAAGGGAGATGTCCCCAAGCAACCTGTCCACCTCCCTGAAATGGGCAAGGTGGATGATGACCCGAGGACTCCCAGGGAGGATGCATAATGGACCAGTTGTGGCCTAAGTGCAGTGGGACTACTCACTCTCCTCACTTTACAGATACAGATGTCCCATTCGTGATAACAAAAAGTGACGTATAGACCTAAAACTGACAAAAAAAGAAATTTCTTCAAAACGCAGCGATAATTAATTCATCCCGCTGTGCTTTTCTAGCATGTGCTCTTTCCAAACATTTTCTTCTACTAGGGCCCTCATACAAGACCGTGTCTCCTCTTACAGGTGAGGACGATGACGGCAAACCCCTTGGTGTGGAATATTTCGTGAAATGCTATGTGGGGGGCAACGAAGATGATAAGGGTCACAAGAGAAGCACCGTTCAGTTGGCTATCAAGAAGCTGCAGTTTGCTCCGGCATCAAGGTTAGTTAAAAAAAATATATGAAAGAAAATAACAACAAGTCTCTGAAGGTCTGGTAACGTACCGGCCCCTGAACAGTCAACTGATGTGGTTACGCGTGGTTTTCATTAAAAAAGAGAAGTCAGCGCGTCACGTTTTTATACTTCCCGTTAGAAACAATATGAACATTAAGAAAAATAATACGAAAATAATAATAATACAGACGCCTTTGGAATTGTCTTCATCCTAACATCACAATCACCCAAAACACGAACCCAAGTTTCAACAAGCAAAATCATATCACAAAGTTAGCAGAAACAATAGAAACCTGAGAAATTTGTCAATGTTTCCATGACGAATATCAAACTAAAAGTCCTCAGCTACCGTTCATGCATTGTGTTAATTTTGATCTTTTGAGCATTCCTAATGTAAATATTCTCTGTGCAGGTCTGTGAGCAGACTGCCCAGCTCTTTGGTATCGAAGGGATTCACTTTCTCATCAGGCAAGATCAACTTGGAGGTAACTCTTGACAAGGACGTGTACTACCATGGAGAGAAGATTGGTGCTAACCTGATGATTAGCAATAATTCAAGAAAGCAAGTGAGGAACATCAAGGTGTACGTCGTTCAACATTGCGAGGTACGTGATTAAAATATAAAATAGACGAATTAATCATTATTATTTGTATTTTCGAAAAAAATTATTAGAAAATTTGTAATCATTCGCCCATTTTTTTAATACACCTTTATTAGCTTCAGGTGAATGTTTATGGGTTTGTAACTCTGCTTGCAATTAAGAGATCGAAATTTTTTCATTTTAAGATGCTTTTTGGACGTTTTATGACATCACGAAAATCTATTCACCCATTTGCGTCGGTCTGTCTGTTGATATTTCTTACCCGGCGTAATCTCTGTAACAGCTGCACTAATTTTGACGAAAGTTGGGGTGTAATATACCGTAGGATCATAGTAGGATTTAGAAATTTTTGAAAATCGGTGCAGCAGCGGAGAAGTAATTTGCAAAAATTCAAAATTCTCACAATTTCTCCAACTTCGTTACTACCGCGAGTGTTTGGAAAATATTAAGTCAAGCTACTTGAAACCATTTTTAACAAATGTTATAAGTTGGATAAAAAATAGTATGTACAAAGGCACCCAACCTCTTTCAAGTTCCATACAAGGCTAAGAATAACCTACTTTCTGCTCTAGCTACACGAACAAAAAACGACAAACAAAGAATAAATTCGTTATACAACATGTGCTTGCTCTAATGATCTCAAGTGGGTTAGTTTTATGCAACACATAACGCAAATTGGTTGTGATGGATACTTCAGGCGACAACATTCCGTTTAAAATTATTTGCGCATGGGTTGCAAGTTACTCACCATAATCATTCAATTACGTTTTTTGTTGTTATTTTGCACTTCATGGATAATATTATTCAGCGTTGAAATATGGTGGCAAAATAGTAACAAGCGTGGTGAAAGTAATAATAGGCATTCAGATACACGGCATTTTGTTTTTTAGTCTGTTTCATTGCAATTCTAGGATGTCTTACATACTTAGAGTAATATTAGTTAAAATTTGTAGTTTGAATGAAGGTGATTTGAAAATTGCACTGCGATTTACAGAATTTGAATGATGCTGAGATAAGACCTCAACATGCAAAGTACCTAATTTATGCGTGTGCTTTGACTTGCGCTAAGGTTAACTCAGGGGCCAATAGGCACTGTGGGCCAAAAACAAAGCTCTTCCTCTGTTTTGGGCACAGTATCTAGAAAGGATTTATCTGTGGGTATTCTTCGACAGTAAAAGACAATAATTTCCCCTGCCTCTTCGGCTAATGATATTGACATTTTCTGAAAATCTATTTCCTTCTAGGTAACCATGGTGAATGCGCAGTTTTCCAAATACGTGGCAAGCCTGGAAACAAGAGAGGGTTGCCCCATAACACCAGGAGCAAGCTTCACCAAAGTGGTGTATCTCGTCCCATTGGCTTCTAGCAACAGGGACAGAAGAGGTGTAGCTTTAGATGGAAGATTGAAGGATGACGATGCTAATCTGGCTAGCTCCACTTTAGTACCTGAAGGAAAATGCCCGATTGATGCCATTGGTAAGATTTTCAACATTTTGTATCTATCCAGCTTTGTTTGTATCATTCTCCTCCAAAGCTGCATTTTCAACGCTTTCAGTCAGTCAGTATATAGTAGTTTACATTTTCTCTCCACATCTCTATTTAGAGGATACAATTCTTCCTTTATCTACTTTAGTTGACCAGCTTATATCTTATCTAAGAGATGCGGAGTACAAGACTATGAATTTCAAGATCTCAGCCTTTCTCTTCAAAAATATACATCACATTATTTGTACTTGCTCATTTGCATTGTGTTATTTGACAAGCTCTACATGTTGAGCGTTTAATTTCTAGATCTAAATCTATTATTTAGTATCAAGTATTTACCAAAGTATTTCTGATAAGTTTTGCTAAAAAGGAAATACTTGGACATCCAGTTGTAAGACTATTACAAAGAATTCATATGGTGCTATAGACACACGAAATATACTTCTAGTTTTTTTATAATCATATTATTGAAAATTTCTGTATTAAGTATCCACTCGGTTAAGCAGTCGCCCCCTCCGTTACTTTAAAAGTTAACGGAAGATAGGTGAACGGAGGGGAGAATTTTTTCTTTGATTACATTTCTGACTAAACCAAAGCCTTTCATCTAACTTCAAATACGCTGTTAGAGAGTCCCGACTATCCTTTATTGGAAATTACAAATTACTTCTGTTCCTGATTATTCTGATTGGACCATTTACACAGGTTAACGGAGGAGAGTAGTATGCTTTACACATATAGTTTTACTTAAATTTGCAATAACTGTCCTCCAAACACAGTAAAATCGTAAAAAAGGATGACGGCGTAACACTACCGCTCCTGCTACAGATGGCATTGCGGTTATAAGCGAATTTTATTAATTTATTAAATGCGTTAACTGAAGACAGATTTTGAGAGGAAAGACTAATTTCAATTGTTATCAATAATATAGCCAGTCGCCGACAATAATTCAATATCAAGGGTATCAGATGAAGTTAGTTCAAAAAGAACGAACAACAAATACATCAAACAAATTCTTCACTGTGTGGTACAACAGGTACGGAGACAGCTAACGGAGTGGAGATTTCACTCCCTTTATTGTTTTTTTCCAATATATTTGACTCAGTATAACTTTCAGCTATATCTAAAACATCCAGAAGGCTAAAAGTTCAACGAATCACTATCAATAATACTTGGCTTTTAGTTTTTTTGTTTTGGATATGTTACGCTCAATACCTGAATTCGCGCAATGCCATAAACAAATACACAGAACTAGTTTTGAGCAAGGAATATTTCCCAAATCCGAAATATTAATTTTATACGGCTATTGAGGGATCAGACAATCAAATAGGCAGAACTAGTTTTGCGCATCCTGAAATGCACAGAACTATTTTTGCGCAACTTAAAATGCACAGAACTAGTTCTGTGGTACGGAATGACAGCCAAAGTGAACATTCGCAATGCATTGTGTGTCAAAAACCTATCGTTTAGGTTAGTTTTCCTTCCCAACGTTCCTGCAATGTAAGTACGAATCGTGAAAACGCAAAAAGAGGTTTGGAAGCACAAGCCAATGTGATGCTGACACAATCAAATAAAAAATTTAAACCAGCCTCAGTTGGCGATTTATTATTTGTTGGTATTCATTAAAATATATTTAACTTCTCCAACTTTATGTTTATTTGAGTCCGTCGCTGGCGCTGATTAAATGGAAGAGGCAGAATTTGTGCTGGTCATTCAGATTCAGAAAATATACAGAACTAGTCCTGTGTATTTCAAGATGCGCAAAACTAGTTCTACCTATTAGGTAATGCTCAATAGCCATATAAAATTCCTCTTTCGGGTTTGGCAAATACTCCTTGCTCAAACTAGTTTAGCGTATTTTTTTCGGGCATTGCCCGAATTCGGCTATTGAGCCTAACATATATAACACACGGTGACCTACTTTTTCGTTTTCGGTGAGAATTTCCCTATATTCCACAAAATCATTACGTGTTTTAACCTCAATCCTTCCCACCAGGTATTGTGATCTCTTATTCGCTCCGCGTCAAACTCAACTGCGGAACCTTGGGTGGAGAACTGGTCACGGACGTGCCTTTCAAACTGCTTCACCCGGCACCTGGTAGCGTCGAGAAGGAACGGGCCCAAGCTCTGAAGAAGATGAAGTCGGTGGACAAGTCCAGATACGAGCAAAGCTTCGCCAACGACGATGAAGACAACATCGTCTTTGAGGAGTTTGCTCGGTTCAGAATGTCCAGAGATGAACTTGAGTAAAGAGAATGTGGAAGCCAGGACATTTTGGAATTGGGCGACGGAGTCAGGGATCATTGAGTGAGCAAGTGAGATGACAGAATCTTCGTTATTACTCTTGCTCTCTTCGTCATACTTATTGAATCCGGAATGTCCAATTTGGAAATTTCCAAATCTGCATGGCAATTCGGGGATGTTGGGCAGGTCATTGATTAGAATCTCCACTTTTTCGATATTACGAGGGGTATACACTTTTTCACATACAACATCTTATTTTGACCCCTTTGGGCACTGAGACTGACTTCCATCGTACGAATTATCAGATTCTAAGACATGCCTGCGCATTGTCCCTGATTTTTTTTAACATAGGATTTGTTTGGTCAACTTCAAGCGAGAATATGAGATACATTTGCATTTCCTTTCCCCAATTATTGAAGAAAAACAGCAAAAAAATTGAAAAAAGGACGTAAAAATAAGAAATTACTTAAGAAAACAATGGTTATTCCTCCAGAAGTGATCCAACTTACCCTGTTATTTATAAGGAATATCAGGATGTTAACAAAAAAAATTCATGAACTTGCTTCTGGTTACGCCTGACTATTGTAATCTTTTAGTTGATAGGATATATTATGCATGCATACAATAAAATCATGATTGACAGATCAACAGTGGTTTTATTCAGATTCCTAGATTTATTTCCAGCCCAGAATTCAAGACCCAAATAATTTGTATTTTAATTCAGTGACATAATGGATGGACATTCGAAAACCAAGACAAAACAAAATAATGGCTTCAGAAAATAAATTTTCAGGAATTTTTACAGGACTAGGTAGGTACTGTGCTAAAACTAAAGTAGAAGCCAACGAGGAAAATGCTATAATTATTGAAAATTGCTAAAGTGTTAATGGAACAATGAAAAAGAAAAGATATGGATAGGCATAAAAGCCTAAAACCTTTTATAATGTGAAAATTTTCAAAATGGCGGAATAAAAATTCATAGAAAGTAGCAAATTTTCGAACTTCAAAATGACAGTAACTGTCACAAAAATGATCCAAGTAATTTCAAACTTTACAGTCATAGAGAGGTTTTTGTTCTCTATCTTTTGGTCCACTTTTGGTGCAAATCTATTTTTTTAATGTTGGGGGGTGGTGAGGGTTACTCAAAAAATAATAATATAACAGCATTTTCTTTTCAGAAAATGAGTCAGGTGATTTTACCTTGAGAATGATACCCCGAACGTTGATTTCGGTAAAATTTGCGAAAACTGGCCGATTCTAATAACTTACCCCTGCTCTTTTGTGGGGGATGTTAAAAATGTAAAATTTTGTGTTTATGGGTCCAAAATTCTTGATTATGACGAAACCAACGTTGTGATGTAATCATACATCCAATCGGGTACGCAACAATATTTCTAAATGTGACATCCATAAAATGCATATAAACAATATAATGAAGGCCATTGTTTGAAAATAGATTGGTTTTTGCGAGATAAAAACAATTGACACCGCATTGTGGAAAATTTTGTCCGACTATTAGGTATTTTTATAGCACCATCTAGAACTATTAAACTTTTAATACATGTAACGATATTATATCAATAGGTACCACTTAGAAAAATATAGACTATTGTTAGTTATATAAACATAGGAAAGTTTTAGAGTTGAACAATCGAGTCCTTAAACCAACTATTTAGAGAGGTACGCATATTATTTATGAAATTATATTAATTTTCGATAAGTCGGCGAGCTTCAAAATTATTTTTTTTAGAAAATACTGACATTCTTAGATAACATTTTAAACGAGAGTCTACGCATAGACTGACTAAAGAAAATGCATTTGATGCTCAATAAACTTAATTTCAAATTTTATCAATAATATAGCCAACCGTAGACAATAATTCAACATCAGGGGTATCACATGAAGTTCAAAATAAATTCTTCAATGTGTGGAATAACAGGTGGGGAGACAGTTAATGTAGGGCAGATTTGACTACCTTTATTATTTTTTTATTGAATATATTTTCCTCAATGAAACTTTTAACTATATTGGAACCGTTCAGAAGGCTAAAAACACCACGAATCACCCTCAATAAGACTTAGCTTTTTAGTTTTTTTTTTTTAATAACACGCGATGACTTACTTTTTCATTTTTGGTGAGAACGACCCACCACTGTACCTAAAGAACATACTGGGGTACTATACTAATCTATGTACTTCGAGAACCTATGCTAAACCCCCCTACCCCCTAATCTCCTGACCTGGCTCCATGAGACTTCAATATGATTAATCATCATCATAGTCACAATGTCTTAACAGACAGACAGAAATGCATGAAGTCGGAGCTAGAGTATTGCCGACACGAATATTATCGATAGTTTTGAGAACTGTAGCTCGCCATCGTACGCGATTTACTGTCAGTTTAGTGGCGCTCTTGATACTCATATCCAGCAACTGTTTCGTTGTATCCACCCAGTGTGTAGGGGAACGGCCACGGCGCCGCCCACTCGGGGCATGACCCTGAACTACAAATTTCTCCATATTATCGCTTCTGTGAATATGTCCGATGAATTTAAGCATTCTCGTTGACACAATGGAGGAGTCTCTTTGGATCACAGAGCTCATCCAGTATGGAAACTTTAGTTCGATAGGCGGTATAAGCAATATGACTAAATAGAATATCAAAACATAAAATCTTGATTGCACGAGGCACCACTCTCAAAAAATACCACAACCAAAAACCGGTTAGGTTGGAGATTACACAGCTGTTATCAAAAACAAGATACACGTTCCAAGTGTGGTTAACATGCTCATACAATGCAATCATACAAGTGTGATTTAAGCTAACAGTACATATCAGCTCTTTCAACTAAAGTATTGTCATTGTTCTCATCTTGACGTAAATCCCAAGAAAATATTTATAATTACTTTATCAGGACGATTCTAAAATAAACATTCATTACGATACTATTTATATATTCCATCATTTAACCTCAGAGGAGGCAAGGATTACATTTCACTTGATCTTCCAAAAGCGGTTGTGGAATCATGCGAAAATATCGTGATCATATTTTATTCCGTTTCTAAGTGCTATCATTGTGTTTGGAATTAAAACAATATGCATTGGGATATGTGCATTTTTTATTTGAATATCAAATCAAGCACACGCTTGCGGCGTGATAAGGAGGAACACATGCTAGGAGTATCTGACATTACTTAAAAGGTCACAGAATATTTTTTTTATATAGACGCCTGATGACTGTAAAAAATTTCCACGTATGAATACGACAGTGCATGGTAGGTCAACGATTTTAGTATTAGATGGAAGAGTTCAAAATATTTAACGAAAACACAACTTGGAAAATAGAACGGGGACTGACTGAGATTTTTCATGTCGAGTCTAAAAAAGGATAGAGAAAATAAGTGAAACAAGGGCATTAAATATTGTCTACATACAACGCACAGTGTCGCGTGCCAGATGGTGAGGACAGAATCATCCAGGGTCACACTAACATTAAAGAAGAAAACCAATATGCTAGGAGTATCTGACATTACTTAAAAGGCCACAGAATATTTTTTATAGGCGCCTGATGACTGTAAAAAATGTCCATGTATGAATACGACAGTGCATGATAGGTCAACGGTTTTAATATTAGATTAAAGTGTTCAAAATGTTTAATGAAGACACAACTTGGAAAATAGAACGCGGATTGACTGGGGATTTTTCATGTCGAGTCTAAAAAAGGATAGAGAAAATAAGTAAAACAAGGACATTAAATATTGTCTGTATACAACGCACAGTGTCTTGCGTCGGATGTTGAGGACAGAACCATCCATGGCCACAATAACATTAAAGAAGAAAACCAATATGCTAGAAGCATCTGAAATTACTGAAAAGGTCACAGAATATTTTTTTATAGGCGCCTGATGACTGTAAAAAATGTCCATGTATGAATAGGACAGTGCATGATAGGTCAACGATTTTAGTAGTAGATTGAAGAGTTCAAAACATTTAATGAAGACACAACTTGGAAAATAGAACGCGGACTGACTGGAGATTTTTCATGTCGAGTCTAAAAAGGGATAGAGAAAATAAGTATAACAAGGGCATTAAATATTGTCTACATACAACGCACAGTGTCGCGTGCTGGATGTTGAGGACAGAAGCATCCAGGGCCACACTAACATTAAAGAAGAAAACCAATATGCTAGGAGTATCTGACATTACTTAAAAGGTCACAGAATATTTTTTTATAGGCGCCTGATGACTGTAAAAAATTTCCATGTATGAATACGACAGTGCATGATAGGTCAACGATTTTAGTATTAGATTGAAGAGTTCAAAATGTTTAATGAAGACGCAACTTGGAAAATAGAACGCGGATTGACTGAGATTTTTCATATCGAGTCTAAAAAAGGATAGAGAAAATAAGTAAAACAAGGACATTGAATATTGTCTGCATACAACGCACAGTGTCGCGTGCCAGATGTTGAGGACAGAACAATCCAGGACCACACTAATATTAAAGAAGAAAACCAAACGTATTAGATTTTTAATAGATATTGTTTATCATTATTAAATTTATAATAAATACTATTGAAACTTCCATTCTAACAATATCACTTAAGAATACAAATGAAAAATGAGGAAATAAAAAGATTTTAACACAAGTCAAAATCTGATTCAGATGAATCGCTATCATTTAGGTTAATAACAATTTCATTCGGTCGTGTCTTTAAAAATGATTACTTCTATTACATGTTTAATTCAATTTAATAATTAGAAAGTTTTTTTAAGTAACAATATTTTTTTAGTTTAGGTACCTTGTTTACATTTCATGACAAAAGCATCAATATAATTTCCCAAATCTCGCAAGGCATGAAAAAAAGTAAACTCAACAATCATCTTTAATAAATTTACATATAAACACATTGTAATCGCGTACGTTGGACGATCAAATATAATTAAAACAATAATTAGAAAATATGATAGTAAATCGAGTTATTTTTATCCAAACAACGCAATACATCATGGGTAGGAAGAAATATATTCGGAAAAAATAAACAGTATCCTTGAACCCAAAAAAAAAGTGCGCAAATCTGTTAAGTGGATTATCTACTTTCGTTACACTTGTTGAATAATGTATTGCTTGTAAACTATCGCGGCGCAATTGAAATTACCTCATATGTTTACGAATTTTTTGGGGTACGAGAGGAAAGCGAAAAGTTTTATTATAACGTGTGAACGTGCGTTGTTAGTATAACTTTAATTTCATGTATAAGCACCTAGTTTCCGCAAATACAAAGAATCATTTTTTTTTATTCAACCCTAATTAAAAAAAGGCATTATGCATAAGTACGGTTGCCAACTTTTTTTGTAAGGAAAAAGTATAATAGAATTAAAGGCGGAAAAAACAGTATTGTATTTTTTCATGTTTTAAACACATACTTTTTGGTGCTTTTCGCAAAGCTTATCAATAAAGTATCATTTCTGAATGCCTCATCACATTTTAGGTCAAAATTAAAATATATGAGTAGCTCGTTTTTTATTCAATTAACTGAGGCTCGCTTCCTATCATCTCACCACTTCGTATTCATCAGAGACTTTACTATGAATGCCGAAGTGGCAGGAAAAGAAAGTAAATATGAAATAATTTTGGTAATATTAACGAATTCCTTTGAAGCATTTACTAGCAAATAACATTTTTTGCCAGTGCTCATGTTGTTAAAAACTTTATGGCTTCAACAGTATGGCTGGCAACCGTATGCATAAGGCACGTTAGTGAGATATTCGTATAACCATTTTTTAAATACAAATATTCGAATACTGAAAGCAGTAAACCATTACTGCCAGCAAAAATGCTGGTACCTCTTCTGCTTACACAGGGCGAGTCCTAAATTGATACTTTTTATAACTGTGTTTAGAAGTTGTTAAAATAAACAACTTTTTCAAATAACATTTTTCCGAAAACAGAAAAAAGGGAGACATACAGAATCCAAAAGACTCAGTCTGGACTTGTGTATCCAGACGTACCTAGTTTGTTTATGTTTAGTTTTTTGCTCGGATTTTTGTTAATTAGTGCACTGGTCACTGTCAGTTTATCGTAGTCAATTTGTAAATATGAAAGTTGCGTTCATAATAATTTGCCACTTTTAGGATGTACTAATTTAAAATTAACAGAAAGTGACTACTGCACTATCTGACAGGTGCAATGCCTTATTGACAAGGCAAAAATCCGAGCAAAAAATTAAACATAACATATAGGTACGTCTTGATATACAAGCCCAGATGTACATTTTTTATTTTGTACCTTACTTATTTTCCAGTATTCTGAAAAAAGTTATTCGAAAAATTTGTTTGTTTTAACGACTTCTATACACAGTTAAAAAAGTATCAACGTAGGATTCACCCTGTATAATGACTCGGAAAGTACCGAACTGATTCAATGAAATGTTTGCAGTCTGTTGCTCTACAGCGAGAAAGGAAATATTAATACTTTTTTTTGGTTCAGTTGCTCGAGAGTTATGATAACAAAGTTAGTATGGCTTGTCCATAAATAACTTTTGTGAGTTACCAATACTGGCCACAGGGGTTTTGAAAAGATTCAAATTTTCTGAAAACCGAGTAGATACCGATAAATAATAAAAAGAATGATTGTTTTAGACCTTTGAATTAGTTATGAATTGCTTCATCAACAAACTCAAAAAACATTTACTATAATTTTTTTGCGGTATCAAATGCTAGAGGTCATTACGAGCCTACTCTTTTTCATATCCAACGTTCAGCATCAGCTATTGGCAAAAGTTTTTTATGGTTTTCATAATTTTTTATGTACCTCGAACATACTTGGACAATTTCTTATTCCATGAATGTGATGCAAGATACAACCTCTAACCACTACACACCACGAATTTGACTGTAAATTCAAATCAGCGATGAAGCAGCACATAATTTTTTAAAGCTGTAGAATCGAATAAATTTATCAACTTATCATATTGTGCCCGTAGATATTTCCGCGGGCCTCAGGAGAGCAGTAGACATGGACTGAATAAAATATATATAAGCGTGAGAGTTATGTCAGATCTAAATAAAAATATTTACAAGCTATATTTAGAAAGTATGATTGATTCCGGATCTGGTATAATTATAGTAAATATACATGAGTGCAACGTAAGTTAAGGACGTACTGAAACGAGCTGTTTCAGTCTCATCACTTGTGTTAAATGCACTTATATGTACATGAACAGCATTCAATAATTGCTGCCAGGTTCTTATAGGGTGCTGACCATGATTTAGTCAGTTACCTTGTTCATTTAAAAAGAGCTATCCACCATTTTATAGTTTCGAGATATAATGCTTCAAACATAAACGTCATACATTGCTGCACATTTTCTAGCTGTGACTATTAGGTTAAAACATTATATCAGAACTGTAAAATGGTAGAAGGTTCTTTTAAAATAAATATCATCCATTTGATTTTTTTTTGCGAAACTCTCTGAAATGTTGGGTCACAGGGATCATCCGTATAAATCACTATCTCTCCATTTAAAAATAATTGGTTGTTGCGTGTCTAATCACTAAAGTGTAGGTTTTTCCTGTAACGCATTTTAAAATAAATTTTCGACCGACAACGCTTGACAGGTGATAGACCTCACATTTTTATGAACATTGAGATAGGAATATGAAGCCTTAAAATGTTTAATTTTCAAGATACAGGGTGTCAAAGTTTTACTTTTGTTTTAGTTTTATTTTTCAATTATTCTGCCAATAAAATGGCACAACGATCTAAAATTAGTTGTAAAATGTGATCGAAAGAATTATCGGTATTCAAAAACGAATTAATATTAGATCAAAAACGTGTTTCAAACATATGTATCTAATTTTAAAATAGGTGGTCATGAAGATTAAGAATACTTCGTTCATGGTATGTAAAAGTATAAGCGTAGTAATCATTTGTGCGGAAATACCGCTTTGGAAATTTCAGTGAACGTTATCTCAAAACGGTTACCACTAGGGACAACAAAGTATTCCTTTTTCACGTAAAACATATTGAGGAAGCGATTTTTTAAATACTCACATTGATGCACCAAACCGGAAAAAAGTTTTGATCATTTAAATGAGTTCAATATGCCGTAGGTGGCACCCTCTATTCATAATAGCAAAACCGTTGTTGAATTTGTATTTCTCTCCTTAAAAATCCCTCGATACGTAATTTTAGACAGTTGTGCCATTTTATTGTGGAATAAGTGAGAAAAAAAAAGAAAATAAAAGTCAATCTTTGACACCCTGTATTTTAAAAATTAATCATTTTGAGGCTTCATGTTCATATCTCAATGTTCATAAAAATGTGACGTCACCTGTCACCTGTCAAGCAGCGTTGTCGGTCGAATATCCGGACATCCTGTATATTTGAATAAATAAACAATTCTTCGTATTTTCGTATCAAAACAGATGAACATACCAGCAACATAACACATGGCTGCAGCCAACTATGATGAACTTTTGGTTTAGTTTTTAGCTCGTCTTTATTTTTTTCATGCATGCAACTTGTTGATGTATACATTAAAATACCATAATACGACCCAGTTTAATCTTTCAATTCGTTGCCGTTACACAATATATGTACACATCGAATAAAATGCAGATAACAAATATATTATAGCAGTTTGTTGAATCAGCGTGAAATGTCTATGGAAAAGTATGCGCTTTTTTGATAAACCACAATCTCTAGAACATTCCTCGGTGAAAGAAGCCGCAAAATACATAGTAATCAGGTTTTATAAACAATGTCCACACTAACGTTCCAAAGCATTTAGCAGCAATATTGCGAAAATAAGGTTAGATTAAATGCCGCTATAGACAAACAAACACGTCTGTGAGATGTGGAAATGCAAGACTCTTTTCAAAAAGGTTAAAAAACATGGTCGATTGAATTAGTGATACGCATCAGAGGGGTCACTGATACCTTGAAACATTGAATCTTTATTGAGACGGGATGAGATATATTTAGCAGATCAATTTACACCAGGATTTTTTTTGGGCACGGTATAGGTATATCTCCTTTTCCAATTGAAGGGTCCAATGCAAGAAGTGTCAGGTCACATTTTCATCAATTATAGACTATCAGTGCCATTTATGCTAACTTTTTGTTAGCTTTCTAGTCGAATATCTAAAATTGTAGATTGTACCCAAGTAATTATATGAGCATATGACTATTTTAAAATACATCTCAGTTCAGTGCAACATGTGCCTAAGTCTAGGCAAATATTAGATAAAATACCTTCAATAGGAAACTCCTGGTTTATGCTGAGATAAACTAAAAAATTTATTATATAAAGCAAAACTGTCAACTGTACCACATTTCTCTATTATTAGAAAAAAGTGCGGGACTCTAGAGAGACGAGACTAGACTAGAGATTAGAGACACGAGAAAGATTTCGCAGACTGCTTATCTCGAGCTAATTTGAAACACTCATTTGATCTTTATCAAAAACGGCGAATAGGGGGCGCTGTTCGCAGCAATTTCTCTTGAAGCGATATTTGACAAAGACAAAGGTATTTTTCTTAATTTCCGCCAATACTTTCGGACGTTAGTGTAGGAAATTTCCATTCATTTTCTGCGGAAAAACTCACCATTTCGACACACCAACCGAGAACGTTGGCCAGCCTGATATTCTCAGGCGTCAGGTTCTCGGGCTTTTCTAATATTTTATAAGAGATCACAGTCGATAGTCCCCTGACTTTTTTACCGTTGGGGACATTGTATTGCAATACTTTGGCAAACCTGTAACAAAGAAATCTTCCGGTCAGGCTTCTAGCGTACGGTAGGGAGAACGACGGAGATGAAAGGGTGAAAAGTTCAAAAGTTTTACCCCAAGAAAGTACATTAATTTAAGATTCGAATGATTGTGCGTAATTTGGTGATCTTATATATGACGTCTGACTTTGAGTTGTTATTTGAGATACTGAATAGGTTTAGAAACATTATTTTAGAATTACTGTCAGAAATGGACGGGAAATAGGTAATACTATTATTATTTTTAGGCTGTTTGATTCTATTTATAACGGAAATCAATTGTTAACTCTTTAGGGCCGTATTCATAGTCGTCACTTTGGTAATACTTAAGGTTTCCTTGAGTAATACTCAAGGGATACTTAAGTTAAGGGAACCTCAAGTATGTCCTTTCTTGTGTATCTGTTTCCCAGATAACATCTACGAGATGGCGGGCAAACATATAGGGAAGGTTCTCATAACTCAAATAAAAGTCTATTTGTTATGCTTATGCCTACGCATTTGGATGTTTTCTGTTATTCTATATTATATTACATTATATATTCTGTTCTCTTTTTGTTTTGTGCCAGTATTTCGTCTTTTGTACCGGACATTTTTCGTACATAACAGAAACAAAATTAGCCGACAGAATCGCCTTGACTGCAACGAAATGTCATGTTGACATTTTGTTACTTGAGTATTACTGAACGGAGCCTTACGTAAGGGACACTCAAGTAGTTGTCGAAACAGAAAAGCATACTTAAGGAACTCTCAAGTATTAAGAGACCCTCAAGTGTGAGACTAAGGGAGCGCCTGAAAAACATTCTGGAGGCCCTGTATAAGGATCAGAAAATTACACACAACTGTTTATATGGGTCATAGTATATTATTATGATCAATGGAGGTGAGAACGAGACATTTGGATGCATAATATGTTGACCTACTGATTCTCATTTGTGTTTTTTCACATTTTAAATGTAACTGACATACGCTTCAGAAAAATATCAGATATACGAAAAAATCAAGGAGAATGATTTTGATCGAATTAACAAATGTATACACCGCATGAGGATCCATTTTATGCTCTCAATTTGGTGACATTGAATTATTTTTTTAACTCATGAAATGACTGCTGATGGACTTAACTCGCCATTTTGACGAGACGAAATTAGAACCAACGAAAGAAAGAAAAAAAGCGTTGTCAAAATGAAAGTAATATAAAATAGAATGCCGCTTTTTGGAATGACTGGAGAGACAAAGAATATTTTCGATATTTCTTGATCATTCTTTTAACCAGGCTATAATCCATCGGAAGCTTTTTGTTCTTCATTTTACAGGTTTATGCCATATATTGGTGACTGTGAACTGTGATACACGTCGAATGGTGAGTAAAGAAGAACAGGCAGAAATTTTATATTCTTACCAAATAGAAAACCCTAAAATGACGTTCCAACCACCAAATATAAAGTAACATAAACAATGCTGTTCATAGATAAATTCATATTTTCATAATGCATAGATGATAAGGGGTATTTGAAAACGAAGCTTTCTGCCACGAGATAGGCAATGACCAGCTGTTTTTTACTTGCAGATCTGTTATCGAATCCTTGTTGCCAAATGCGCATGGAAAATATTAAAATCTAGGTAATTTGTTGTCCATAAATTACTCCATTTCATACTTATGACCTCAATTATTCATTAAAGACAACACCCCCCTATACCCCATGACAAGGGAATTATTTCTGTATGCAATACATTCAAATACTTATAAACATATGTCTATGTAGTTTTATCATCGGTGGTTGAAACACAGATCCTTGAATGCTGATATACAACTAAGAGCTGATGTGTTATACAGGGTAATTTGTTAGAGATCCTAACTCTTTTGGGGATTGTAGGGGAGATTACAAATTACAAAGATAAATATATGAACGACAAGTTTTCTAGATGTTCGTATATTTGAACCTGAATTTAAAATTTAAAGGAAAAGAAATACTAGTAAGTAGTAAACACGTTTGTCATCATTTCTAATTTTACCAGCTTCGCTTTTATTAGTATATAATGAATATAAAAAAAATAAATAGTACGTCAAAAACCCTAGATTTACTTTTTATATAAAAGTGACAAATATGTGTGCAACATTTCTGCGAAATATTTTTAAGGTTCTAAAAACTACAGAAAAACCTTTTTGATTGATGATCTCCCCTACAACCTCTTGAAAGTATCGTGACCTTCAATAAAACACTACAGGGAGAAAACCCAAACAGTTGGCTAGAATGTTTAGTCCTTTTAATAAAAATTTTAATTGAAAAAAAATCGTGTTGATAATAAGCCGCTACCTTTAGCTTGAAAGATCGACCCTAACTTTTCAAATCAAAATTCTAATTATAAGTACAAAACATTCTAACCAACCGTTTGTGTGAATCACCTTTCATATACTGATCAGATTGAATTAGGAAGCAGTTCGTCGACAACGGTGAAATATTCGAAAAATGGCCTGAGCACGGTTCTCTTGCTGTTCCAAACGAAACCTACCTTTTGGTGACCTCCGGAATGTCTGTATGGCGGCCAGCGTCCGTGAGGTCCCTGACGATATCAGGAAAGACAGCCATAAACTCCCTGCTTTCCTCTTTGGAAAAGAAGGGAGTTGCGGCTAGGGGCGGCTTTGCCTTTGTCTGAATCGTAGATAAGGCCCTGAAACAAAAGACAAACGCTTTACTTCCGCTACTCAACACGTGTCATAATACTGCCACGAAACACGTATAGCTCTAGTGATTTCATCCTTATTTTCAAAAAGGAAGATTTGAGCATAGGCGTAGTTAATCCCTAAATCTGGGGAAGCTTAAGTCCTCGCCCCAAATACAATAAACTTAACAGAACGAATTATTTTTTGATTTTTGGGGGGATACTCTCGTTCTCAGTCCTCGCCCCAAATACAATAAACTTAACAGAACGAATTATTTTTGGATTTTTGTGGGGCTACTCTCGTTCTCCAACCCCCCAATCCCCCACCTAACTACGCCTATGGTTTTGAGTGTTTAAACATTGAGGAAACCCATTTTAGGAAGGCGCCAAGTTCGCACCCCGTAACCCCCCCCCCCTTTTTTCGTCCATCGACCAATGAATTTGTGGTTCTTGGGTTTTTTAGGCCGGCGTCTTACTTATACCTGTTAACGGTGACGTGGCCCAACCAGGTCCTTTAGAATGGGTATGGCGCTGTGAAAGACGCTGCGAGAAGATAAGTGTCGGTGCACGTTAGATTTGAAACGCTGTAGGTTGTAGCCGTCGGGAAATGAATTCCCCAGCAGCTCATTCCACAGCGTCGAAATTTTCCAAAAGAAGGAATGCTGGAGGAGTCTGGTTCGGGGAGTAGGGACCTCGACATGGTAAGGATTAGCTCGCAGCTCTAGTGTTCCTCATTCGGACAGCCTTTGGTGTTATATTATCTGGGACAGCTCAATTGACCATCATCCGTGATATAATCTGTAAAACAGGGACAGGTCAGCCACCCTGCTTCGATGTTCCAGGCTGTGGAGGTCCTTTGAGAAGTTAAGCGTATCGCTTAGTCTAATTATTACTCTTCTGGATGGTGTCCAGAAGCTTTAGAAAGTGCTCATGAGAGCAATACTCTAACGATGATCAGATCTGTGCCTTGTAGAGTAGCAGTAGTTACTTTCGTGTACGACGTGGTTCACTATTGGGTGACTCTCCATTTCCACAGTTGGTAAGCCAACGTGAGACTTCTTTGTTAGTGTTGTTGCCCGAGTTTTCTATACGCTAAACTGTACTTTATTTACGAATCCCCATTCGACAATGGTTTTGATATCTAGATTGATCTATAATCTGTGAGGCATGTACTGTCGCCGACGTACTGTCGTCTGCGAAGCTGTAGATTGGTTTGGATGCTATTTCCAGCAGCTCGTTGATGTACAACAGAACAGTGTAAGGGATAGGACAGATCCCTGCGGAACACCGGCGTTTATTGAAAATACATTCATTTGTAGTCCCATCTGATCACCTACTGAAGCTATACCGTCAATTAGTCTTTGAAGACTCCCAGAACTATCCGTGGGTATGACTGTGTCATCATCACCGATTGAAAATACCAAATAAAGCTTAATTGCTTAATTCAAATGCACACGATATCCGACTATACGACAGTACGAAACTGTTCGTATTGGTTGAAATATTCAAAATGATGTCAACTTAAAATATTTCAACCAATAGGAACTTTTTCGTACTGCGTCGTACCGTCGTATCGTCGGATGTCGCATGTGTCTAAATTAAGCTTAACTTGATGAAAAACTATCAAAAACGAAGGGATTCGAACAGATCTCCACGAAACGTCACGCTTCGCTACTATGACGAAAATTTCAACGCCCTATCGACACGTTTCGCGTGCAAAAAAACCGAAAGTTCATCGTCCGGTGCGAAATCAGCCAGCAACCAGAATAGGCGATACAATTTTTATTGTTCGCATACCGTTAGTCCATTGGTAGCGATCATTAATCATCTAATTAGGAAAAGCAAGGGATTTGTTCGTGTACGCGCAGTACAAAGGTTGGTGTCGGTAATTTTATTGTTTGTCGCACACATAGACTCTGCCCATTGTAATTGAGGACATAAGCCACGGTTTACTGAACATCCATCAAGAGAGTGAAAAAATAGAACAGTTAGTCGTCGAAAGGATTGGGATCCTGGTTATAAATAGAACCAATCTATCTCACTTTGGGTTGGTTAAGTCAGTAACTGAATTACTGGAACAGAGATGTAAATGTATACTTTATTTCTTTCAACTAAATACATAGTTAGAAAGCGTCAAATGTATAATGGACATAACACAAAAATACACAAACAGATCATTCTTATACAATAATTCGTCCAAGGTATAGAAACACCTGTCATAGAGAAATAGCTTGAGATCTTTCCTAAATGCTTCAATAGTCGCTTTGGATGTTATACAGGGTGGTCCAATAAGCGCGCGGTGCTCTCTGGCGGCCATACCGTTTAAATTAGACGAAAATGTTTTAGAGATAAAACGTTTCCTTTCAAAGGCTCTACATTTAGAAAATAATTTCAATGATTGCGGACTTCCGGATATACCGGAAGTAGGTATCAACTTCCTTATTTTAAATGAAACACCCTGTCTATTATTACGTTTTTGAATTCAGCACCGATTTTTAGGTCCAGTTTGTTAAACATTGTTTATATCTACAAAACCTATTTTCGGAGTTATTCGGCAATTTTTGCAAAATTTTACGTTCGTAGTACTTAACAAGAAACGTTAATATCTCGGGAACTAAACGCGATAGAAAGATGCGGTTTGCGGTTTTGAAACAAGCAGGGAACGTATTTGTGTTTTAGTAAGACCGATGTTTCAAAAGGACATTAAATCAATAGACTAGCAATTTTCAAATTTGAAAAGTTAAAAACGTTAAAACGTTAAAAACTTTTTTTTCAAATGGGATGGTATGATAAGTTTCACATCGGTGGATGCGAAATTAAATTCTCTTTCACTTATATCTAGTCACATGTGGTTCTATCTTTGATGATTTTCAAGATATTTACGGTTTTGTAATTATGGCGTAGGAATTGAAAAAATCGTTGGTGGCGTGGCTCGCAGACGAAACAATTGGCAGGAAACTTTTTATCCAAAGTGTTTCCGTCCAATACTAAAATGTGGTTTCGCTCCAACTACCTGTGAACCAGATTATTCTTAAAAACTCCAGTGGTAAATTTTCCAACAGGTTTTCCAAATTTTCATTTAGAAAATTTTAGAAAGCATTAGTTTAATATGCGGTTTCCAATAATACCACCCCAAATGCTTAGACTCCATGCTGGTTGTCAATAAACCTCTCAAAATTTAGATTTCCGTCATCTTTGAAATTATTTTCTAAATGTAGAGCATTTGAAAAGAAACGTTTTTTATTTAAAACATTTTCGCCTAGTTTAAACGGTATGGCCGCTAGAGAGTACCGCGCACTTATTGGACCACCCTGTATTGGGAGGTAGTTTATTATATATTATAAGTCCAAGAATTGTTGGTGCAGATTGGGATATGTTCAGCCTACATTTAGGGATTCTAAAGTGGTTTTGTTGTCTAGTATTGAAAGTGTGCACATCACAGCTTCTCGCATATTGATTCTTGTTACGGTATACTGATACAGACAATTATGCATCAAAATACCTGTTAGTGTTAAAATTCCATATTGTTTGAAATACGGACGGTATGACGTTTTCGAACTGACATTAAAAATACACATCAGAGCACGTTTCTGTAATTAAAAAATCATCTAAAGCTGCTGAACTAGATCCCCATAATTCGATGCCATATTGTAATCGTGAGTGTACTTGAGCATAGTATATGTTCATCAACAGAGCTATAGTTAAAACATTGCGTAACAACCTCAACTGAAAACAAGAGGAGTTCAACCTCTTCACTGGGTTTTGACAATGGGTTGCCCAATTTAAGGTTTCATCGAGGTAAATTCCAAAAAAATTTGTACTTTCAGCCTTGAGATTATATTACTGCCATTATTAATGTTTATATTCATATTATTCCTATTTTGCCTAAGGTGAAAACGCATGTAGTTAGTTTTTTCACTATTTAGAAGAAGAGAATTACCACTAAACCATTTAACAAGTTCTTCTATAGCATGATTGCATTTGGTCTCCAAGGCTTCAGATGAGTGGGGATACGGTTTCAAAAACTGTATTGAATGGAACGTACAATTTTACATTTTTATATTTTAATAAATGTATGTATGTTATCCTAAGCCAATCAATTTGTGTAATAATTTTGATCTACTATGACGAACTTGCTTGCTACCTTTTTTTAGGATTAGGTCGGAATTAAAACAAAAACTTCTTATTTTGCTTTATGCTGCGTTTCGACTAATATGTACTCATCGGGAAAGTCGATGTTTTCATTGTATTAATGAATAGGGCGACAGTATGGCTAGATATTGGTTAAAACATTGCCCACAGTACACAATTAAACATTCATTTAAAAAATGAGAATAGTATATATCTGCATTCGACAGAAGAAAGTTGAGGAGTTGAACTACTCTCTCTGTGTATGGGACAAATTCAATTCTCTTGTTTTTTCTTACTTCTATGTCAACGGCATCGACTGCGCTGGTAATTAGCCTCGTGTTCTGTGTAGGCTTTGTCACTGTTTCTTGGCGCCACTCTAGGAACGGCACTGTTAATTAGAAGCCAACAGTGAAGGCTCACGTGGGGATTCTCGCAGGGCTTTTTTTCATGCAAATTTATTTCTGCAAAAGCCAGAAACAAATTTCCGCCTCTAACGGGAATCGACCTTCCGATCACGAGCCCGCGGCTCTAACCACTGAGCCAACCCACCCCCTTCAATTCTCAATGTTTGTAATTTTTTTCGCGGTAATAATGGAAAAAATCGTTAAGTTCTGATTGCTAACTTCTTCCGCTTAGAAAAAAGCATTCTTACTCACTCTAAATAGTTGTTATGTGTATTTTGCAGTACTACTGTGTGTTGCAATATTGCTGAGGTCTTAAAACATTCGCAATTACTGTTAGCTTTTTCGTACTTCTTATCTCTATTGAAGTGACCTAGTTTCACACTTTCAACATGATTGGGTTGCTTGGTGATGCCAGTTCAAAGACCAATGGCCCGATTAAAATAACAAAATGTTCTTTATACTAATAATAAGTTACTCAATTCATTATTATCATTAATGACGTACTGTTCATTCTGCGAATGACGCACTATATACAGGGTGTAACTTTTAAGGATGTCCACACCTATACCACCATGTAGATCTCCATGATTGATCATTTTTCGATAAGCAACATGGGTCCAAAAACGAACCGTTACGGAGATAACGCTACCGAAAGTTATCCTTGCTGACGCTTGAAGTTAGGCAATTCATTCAACGCCTCGTGATTGGCAGAGGAGAGAGGGGGTTACGGATCAGCTGCTAAGACAGATTCGGCTTGTCAACATTTAATCGTCATGGCCAAAGTGTCAATAGTAAACCAAACGAACAAAACAAAAAAAACATTGCAAAAAAACAACAACAAAAAACACCGAGATCAGTCAAAAATCAGTGAAGGAGAGGCTCCACGTGGCCATCGCCTTCTTGCTCGCACAATCTGGCTCGATGGATGACCGATGCAGTGGCAGCGTTGATTACCTGTGGCTGCTCCCTGACGTCTCCAGCTGCTGCAATGATGCGTGCAATCAGCTCTTCTGCTGTGTGCGGTGCACCCCTTTGGTAGACAAGTGTTTCCAGGTGACCTCAGAGGAAAAAATCCAGGGGATTGAGATCCGGAGACCGCGCCGTCCACGCTACTGGCCGCAAGGCGTCGAATTAATTGCCTAACTTCAGGCGTCAGAAAGGACTACTTCCAGTAGCGCTATCTCCGAAACGGTTCGTTTCCGGACCTATGTTGCTTATTGAAAAATGATCAGCTCAGCAAGATCTACACGGTAATATAGGTGTGGACATCCTTAAAAGTTACACCCTGTATACATGGGACAGAGAGGTGGCAGTAACTTCAATAAACTTTATCTTCACGTACATGTGGTTTTTAGTGATGGCACGACAGAATATTATGCTATTTTGGATATAAGCATTAAGCATTAATCTAGATGCAGTGTCAATATTAACTTGTCAAACAAGTCAGCAGAATAAATCATGGTAAAATAAAAACTGCATTTTGCGCTGATGCAATAGTTATAAACTGCTTTTCGAAGTCCACAGAATATACCGAATAACAATATTCATTAAAGCTGCTTGGTTCGTTATCATAATCCTATAGCCTGCATATTTTTCAATAAGTTAAGATATTTTATAAGTCATTTGTGGTCAGTTTTGGTTGAAGTAGGACTCTGAACCTGGTATAACGAGTCTAGCGGCATCACCTTGAAGGTTAAAACGATGATTATATTATCTATCTTTTCCGCTGGCGTGGTCGGAAATATACACAGCCGTAAGCTGAGGCAACTCACAAATATTTATGAGATTTTAGTTACATAATATCGTATATATAGGGTGTCTTAAAATGTAACGTTCTCAAATTCTCTATTTTGCAATTCAAAAAGATTAAGAATAGCTTATACGAATATTGATTCACGCATTTTTCCTGGGAGGGTCGCAGGCCCTGAATTGGGGCATTGAAGATAAGTTTTAAACGACTCAATCTCAGTATGTTCAAGTTACCTTACTGATGGTATAGAAGTCGCCATACAAAATTCAGGGAGTCTGAGAAAAAATTTTGTATGTTTTGACTCCACAATCACAGAACAAAAATTGTCCTCAATACAATTCTTATACAATATCAATATAAAAAGTTACCTTAGTGGCCTTACCTCCCCCCCCACCTGGCGGCACCCATGCCCAATATATGTTATAGAATGAATGCGTTATAGAATGCAACGGTATTGCAAATAATGCAGAAGTATTTCAAACACTATCTTAATCACTTCATAGATTTCGTAAGATTAAACTGATACTTAACTGATACTTTGATCTGTTGCAATGCATTCAAGCATTGAAATGCAAACATATCATTAAAATGTACCCCCCCCCCCAGTATGTACTGCGAGAAAGAGAACAACATCAAACAACATTTTAATAAAAATGACAAATGGAAGTAACTTTTCATAAAAAAAACTTTAAAATGACTTCCTATAAATATCTTGTTTTGATATGGATTTTTGTATGAAAATTACTTCTCAATCTAATTGATATATCTTTATGTCTTCTATGTCTATAGATCGCCAAAAATTAGCAAAGCACATGAAAAAACATGTTATTCGATAGATATGTTCATTTCGGTTTATTAAAATGTTTGCAGATGCATACATCACATATCTTTATCTGACATTGGTAATCAATCTTCATCGCAGCGATCTGATCTAGTGAAGTAACATAAATCAAAACAGTTCAAAGATCAACTATTGAACACTGAACATTAATCTTAACGAATGTTTCCTCGCATTTGATTCATAATTATTGTACAATCTTGGTTCGATTACGAATTTTTAAGACCGTCGAGGTCAATCGGGTTGAAGCACTGTAGAAAGTTTAATAGTAACAAAATCAGTCATGAATAGAATACTTTCATGTATGTATAGATGTATGTAAACATCTTTATTCTCAAAATTCACAAATGGGCGGAGTTTAGCTATTCTACCACTCAATCCTATATCTACTTGAGACAAGTAAGTCTCATTGGGGCAAATTTTAAGTCTTCTAGAATACGTATGCGACATTTTTTCATAAAGGAATATTTTATGAAGTCCACAGAAAAAATGAACATAAATATAAGTAATTTTTTCTCTTATTTAAATAACGTCGATCAATTACGTACTTTGAAAAAAAACATTTGAAACCTTAGTAACCAGTTTTAAACTTGTAGAAACAAAAAAAATTTGATTAATTTCATCACTGTATACATAATATATAAAAAAATCTAGGATAAATTTGGGAAAACATTGACTGATCAAATTTGGTATTTCATTTTTGACTCAATAATACTATTACGTTCAAAACGACAACGAATTGGGAAATTGGAATTAATCTGAAAGTTTTTTTGGTTGCATCTGCCCCTCCAAATAACTTACTTACTCCGCCACCACTGGAGCAGATCTTGAATTCATAAACTATTTAGACCTCTACAAGGCAGGTAATACGTATTAAAATATCATTATAATCAAGTTCGTAGTTTCTAGGAAATTTACGATTTATCCCATAATTCGACCCCATAAAATTACTTGCATTTTCTTTGAAAAATGCTAAACGTTATTTGCGCATTTGCATTTTCAGCGGCGTATGTCTTAAAGTAAAAGAATAAGTCAGGTTGATTGACTCAGTACTTCCCAGCTTCCCACATTATGGCGATACCAGGCTATTATTTTCCCACAGCATGAAGCTATAGTCAGAGATCTCCTTGCAACCAAATCATCACCCGCCCGCAAAAAAGTGTGTTATGCCGTTAGATTGTCCTTCTTTCACAGGTCAATGAACAGCCTATGATAAATACAACAACTTTTTCAGTTTTACAATCCTCCGCCTCATTTTCATAGCCACCCAAAAAAAAAAAGAAGAAAATAATCAGGATCCAGGCACACGATTTCTAAAAACCATACGAGTTCTCCATCCTGGCAAAAATTATAACACTGTGTCAAATAGTCATTCAAATCAGTTCAATAATTTCCACCTTACACAATACCGAACGATCTAAAGTAATACTCGTATGTATACATCACAAAATTCAGAAAATTTCTTTGGTTCCTGTAATAGGCAAGGCAATGTTCGGATGGACCTAAAAAAGGGTATCATGCCGCCAGGTCTTCCTTTTACAGGTCATGGACAGTCTATCATGAATACAACAAATTTTTCAGTTTTACAACCCTCCATCCCCCAACCACCTCAATTAAACAAGCGCTCAAAAAAAAGTAGAACATGATCAGGAACCCCTAAAACGCCTTGAAACGAAGTTGGAGGAATATTTGAAATTTTTAGTTTTTTGCCAATTTTCGAAATGTTTTACCTACCTTTCACCTACTACTACTCCACATCCTATGGCTGAACAAAATTTCATCACAGTCCATGAAGCTGTTACAGATTTTCGATATTATGTAGACGTCATAAAACGCCCAAAAAGCGTGTATCTCAAAATCTAAAAATTTCGCGGTGTTGGAAGTAAAACTATTGTAAATAGACCATTTTAGGGCGACGTTATTTTTCGGCCATCAATTGTTTATGTCGTGGTCAAATGTGTGGTTTGGACTCGACTAAAAAATTTGTGTCAAAAATGAATATTTTTATTATAATTCTTTCCAGCTCGGTACGCACGAATTTAGTAAGAATTGCATACAGTGCTTATCTTGGGGCCTGTGGCAGATATCAAAACTCACTGCTGGGGATCCAGTGCTTTCTACTACAAGAACATTTCAGCACAGTATTATCTTCTGGTTCGTCAGTTCTTTCAGTTATGTTGAACGCCACGTGTCATACTTATTATTAATTGCTAGCACGATTACGTTACACGTTTCTTTAAAAGCGATACTTTTTTAATTTCAGATGTCGGTTACATTTCTGTAAAATCCAAAAATATTAACTCGTGAATGTAACCAATACAAAAGAAATATAAAGGAAATAACTCATATTAAGAATCACCCAAATTCAATAAATTTCAGAACAGATATAAATCAATTAGGCGATATAATAATTTAATAAAGTAGGGTTTCTGCATCTTGAATTAATCTAACAAACCATATTTAAGTATACACAGATAGATACAAAAGCTTTCACCCCTATTGTTCCATCAATCTTTTCCCACCACTTTAGAAACATCTGTGTATTTTACAATATCCTAAAAACGCCGTACTGGCCATTCAACTCTCTCAACCCGTAGAGGCTGTTTCACAAACAAAACCATTTTACAGAAATGTAACCGACATCTGAAATTAACGTAAGTAGGTTTGTTAGTATTATTTTCCTTGTCTCAGTAAATTTAATTCTTTTATATTTATTCTCAATAAACGAAAATAAAACCACTAAGTTTATGTCTAAAAGTTTTATATATACATTTATAGTTAGTTATATTTCTACTTTACACATACAATTTATAATTGTTTTATTTAATTGTCTTTTTTGTGTTTTTTTTTGTTGTATTTTTATTCTTATTTTTATTATATACAGATCATTTCCTATTCATTTATAGACACCTGAAGATGGTTTAGATTAAAATAACCCGAAACGTAGTGAAGGAAAGTTATAGTTCCAATCGTTGACCGAAACCCATGAAAAACAACCATAATATCACTCATACATCATCCATTTCAGCAATGAGTAGATCCAACAGCCCAACCTGTGTAAGTACCTGGTAATTTTTTAATATAAGTTACATGTTTGTGTCGTAAATGTACTTCAGACAGTCGTAAATCGAGTCCCAAATGTATTATTTACGACGCACCCAACCCCTGCAAACAGGGTGAGGTGGACAAAGGTAGTTGGTAGTGTTTAGAAAAAGGGGCATGGAAGGAAAGGCAGATTATGCGGCTGCCTGCGGATCGTCACGTAGGCTATGAGAAGTCGTTGGCCTTTCTTGCAACATCGCATCGCCGTCGATACCAGCAGAGAGCAGAGGCGGAGACGAAAAATACACGATTTCACGGACCAGCCCGAGACAGACAGAGACGGTAGATATCGTTAAATGTAGGTCGGAACACCCGTACCAAAACAAACGAAAACAACCTGCCTGCTACTTGAACGTTCAATTGTTAATAAACATCATTACCGAGGATCCAATGCAAGCTAGACATTAATATGCTCATTGTGCTTATCAAATAATATACAGTGTGTTTCAGCTAAAATTTGCGATCCACCTTATCTCTGAAATGTTAAAAAAAATAAAAAATCGCCGTGACACCTCGATTTTTATATCGAAGGGGAACTCTTCCACCGAATACGTCATCATTGTGGCATCAACCCTCTCACCCCCAGCAACCCCTACTTCAAAATCTTAAATGAAACCACCATACTTGTGATATATCATTTTGGAGGGGATTCAATGACAAAATACAATAATGTAATCGTATTGGGAATTTATTAACTATTATGGAAGTTAATAAAAGATATGATGATTATCTTTCTATATATTACTTGAAATCAACAAGCTTAAATTATCAGGTAACCTCCTCAACTGTGTAACAGATTTAAAAAAATTCACCCCTTTTCGCAGAATAAGGGCTTACCATTTAACTACTCTTTTATTTTTGAGTACATTCCCAAGGTAGTTGCATTTTATTATCAACATATCAGCAAAACACTTGAATCTTTCTTATATTTTGTACTTTGAAAACCTTCAGACCGAAAGTTAGTAATGCATTGTAATTATTTAGCAAATTTATTTCCTCATCTATTATAGCATTTGATACATTTTTGGTAGAAAAAAATATTAAACTTTTTTATCAGTACGACGTTTTTTACCAAGGCATTAATATATATTTTTTTATAGTATGATATGCTTATTTAGCAAATTATTTAGTTTATTATTGTATACGATTTTCCTAAACAAATAAATGCATGTACATATGTATTTTTATGGTTACATCGGTGGTTACAACATACAGCATAGAAGGCTAATTATGCTAGAATAAAAATAAAAACAAAAAATAAACAATCAAAACAACCTTTTTGTTTTAATGGCTCTGCTTTTTATAGATTTGGGCAACAATTTTACGATAAGAGCACTCGATAATAAAATATATGTCAAACGCAAAAACAACTTGTTGTCGCAAATTTCAAGCAATTTTAATTAACCAGATTTTATCTCGGAAATGTTTACAAACTTCAGCACGATCATGGATAACTCAATTATTATGTTCCTAACACAAACTTTAGTCAGTAATGCAAGGTCTTTGTTTTGTTAAAAAGCACGCGCTAAAAAATGAAAAGTATCTATTTATATCGTGGTATCAAATATGTAATTGTTGTATGTGTAATAATATAATAAAAGTACTTATACCGTGGTATCAAATATAATAATGTAATTGTGATATTTATGGTTTTTAAAAGTATGTAATAATATTTTTTCAGTTCAAATGTTTTGATTATTTTTTTTATTATGTTGTACAGTACACTACAGATGTTTTGTCTATTTGAAGACGCTAATGATAACTACAAAAAATATATTTGAAAGGCTCCGATAAAAATTTGCCATATTTCATGTTAATTAAATCCTGGGTTAATACTCATCTATCTACAATGAATCCCTACCAGAAAGTTTAAATACATATGCAGTATAAACAATTACGTTTTTATGCTGTTGATTGTGAAATGCTGAGCAACGATGTTTTAAAGCGTTCTACTTCATGACACGACAGGTATTCAAGTTTTCCGAGTTAGGCTTATGTAACTAGTAATCTTATCAACGTATAAACAAATATTATTTAATAGCTATCATAGGTACAGCCTGCATTTCTATATCCTGCCGAAGATTAGATTGGATTGTGTATATTTGGCAAGTGAAGGACCAAAAAAGTGAATAATATGGCTATGATGATAAATTTCATCTATAAACATTTTGAAAATAATAAACATAATTCTTAAATTTTTAAGCGTTTTTTTATATTTTGAATGATATTTGCACTTATAATGGCATAACTTCCTCAACGATTTAGGGTATATGGTGATAAATTACAAAAACCAGTGGTGGAGATATGGATATACAATTTTCTTATGCTTTAAAACATACTCCTATGCCACTGACTTTGCTGCAGATAAGATTATGCGAGACTCCATAGTTTTTAAAACAAAAAAAGGACCTTGTATTTTTCGTACGACTATTTAGGGTTTATACAGATCATTTCACTTTTTTGACTAGATGGATAGGGCAATGTGGAGGGAGTTAGAATTCGATTTTGGAAACGATCATTCTTCAAGAATTGGAAGAAGAATATTGGGGCATGTAGTTGAAGAAATAAGAATGCCAAAATTATTTGATTATCTATTTGGACTTAACTGTTTGGACTGTTAATAAAAAAAATAATTTTTGTGTGTTCTAATATAAATAATTTGAAAAACACTACATTTTTGAATATTTTATACATAAAAAACGTCTTTATTGTTATTCTTTCAAAAGTCCTATTTTTGCGTTAGAAATTTTGATACAATCAAGGTAACTCCATTTTTCCACAATAAATATGAATTATAAAATAATTCATATATGTATGGCATATTTAAATTGAATAAGAATGCACAGAGGTAATAGTGAAAAATTGCAGTAATTATGTCAGATCCTGTTTCGAGGTATACATGATAATTAAACAATAATCTATAAACTCCGATATTATGTATGCATTTCACAGACCACACCATCCAGATTTGTTATTTCCTGAATGTTTGCTCATGCACAACACAACAACAAAAACTCATGAGGTTTTAACAATAAAGTCACCTTGAGCATCGCTCGTCTGGGCAAAAGACTCTCCAGGAAGGTCAAGGTTTTAACAAGGGGCAAACAAAATCTTCTGGGTCTTTGTCCAAAATCTCTCAACTCATTTCAAAGAAACATAGACATGATTTTTCGTAAAGCGGCTAAACATATTCAGAAACTATTACACAAAAAATTAAGTCAAGTTGATTGACTCAGTACTACCCGACTATCCCAATTTCACCCCCCCCCCCCCCCAAAAAAACGCCTAAAAGCGAAGTTTGAGCTGTTTGTATATTTTTAAATTTTTTGATTGTTGTTCCACCGCCACTGACACGATTTCTAACAACCATACGCGTTTTCCATTCTCGCCACGGTAATAATATTGTATCAAAATTTCATTAAAATTCAATCATCCCCACGTTACACAATACAGAACGAAAAGAACGATCTAAAGCAATACTTCTAAAGTCTAGTCAAGTATCATTTACGCCGCGCCAAAACAAAAGTTGAGCGCTGGGCAGCAGGCGACGGCAAAATTGCGACGCTCTCATTGGTCTACCGGCCATTAATTTCTAGGCAGGCAGCGACGTGAATTGAACAGGTCTGTATCGGCATCGGCCGTGTATCAGCGTACACACTGACACTGTGCATAGTCTTTGAATAGATTGCACACTGATAACGCGCTGGTTGCTCTGCACCTTAAGTTTAACTTATTCGAAGATATGATTATATTGTTTTGATAGTGACAGATCGCAATTATGTCCTCGACTGATACGGCTGATGAGTCTGCAAATGGTATATCTGCGTCTGAGATCTCTCCTCCTAGAAAACGCCAAAAAAAAGGACATCTCAACGTTCAAGCAAAAGAAATTGTGCTGAATGTTTATAAGAGTGAAATTTTAGAAAATCCTCGCATGTTCGTACATGATGTAGAAAGAAGAGTTGCGAGCAAAACAGGCATATGTTCTAAAACTGTATTTAATATCGTAAAAGAATACAGGGAATTTAATAAACTGTCTGAACCTCGTAAAAAGCTGCATCATTCTAGAACAATCTGCAACAGCGTGGATGATTTCGACAGAAATGCTATCAGACGTAAAGTTCACCAATTTTTCTTCAAAAGTGAGCTCCCAACAATCGACAAAGTACTGAAAGACGTCAATGATGATCCTGATTTACCAAATTTTAGGAGAACTACATTTTTCAAATTATTAAAAAAACTTCATTTTGAATTTAAAACACGGGGAAGGAATAGTCTACTGTTGGATAAAGAAGAAATTGTTTTGTGGAGAAGAAATTATCTGAAATCTATAAAAAAGTACAGAAACGAGTGCCGGAAAATCTACTACCTGGATGAAACGTGGATAAATGCCGGACATACCAAATCTAAAGTATGGGTCGATGCGTCAGTTGTTTCATCCAGGCAAGCCTTTTTAGATGGACTCTCCACTGGGTTGAAGAACCCGTCAGGTATGTATAGAATGTTTCGTCAAAAAGAAAAATACGTCAAATTACAAAATGAAAGTAAGAAAAATACACAACTAGCTGACTAAATTCAATTTTGTAGAATGCGTATTTAACCAGGTATTTTCATTGATCGTTACATCTATCATTGTATACTGGTAATATTGTTCGTACAATTCGTCTGTTATATTGAATTTTGTAGGAAAAGGGAAAAGGCTCATCATATGCCATATCGGCAGTACCAGTACCAGATGCACTATGGGCATTCGAATCCAAGAAATCGGGCGACTATCATGAAGAAATGACGGGTGAATCATTTGAAAACTGGTTTTCAAAAACACTACCAAAGTGCGCAGATAATTGCGTGATTGTGATGGATAATGCGCCATACCATTCAAGGAAGTTGGAAAAACTTCCCACTACTGGGTTCAGGAAATGTGATATTCAAAAATGGTTACGCTCAATTCGACGATACAATGCTCAAAGCAGAACTTCTGGCACTAGTTAAACATCACAAAAAGAAATATAATAAATTTATAGTAGACGAAATGGCTAAACGGCAAAACAAAATAGTGCTCCGTCTTCCACCATATCACTGCGAACTTAATCCAATCGAGCTGATTTGGGCAGACGTAAAGCAATATGTAGCAGCCAAAAATTCAACTTTTAATTTTGATGATATGAAAATGCTCTTCCACGAAGGAATATCAGCAGTCTCTCATGAAAAGTGGCAACGATGCATCAAACATGTCAGCCAAAAGATTGAATTAAAAATGTGGGAGCTGGATAATATAGTAGACCGGCAAATGGAACCGTTAATAATAAACATTGGCGAGGACAGTTCATCAAATTTTTCCGATCAATCAGAATCGGAATGATGTATCTTGGAAAACGTGTTTCATATTTGTACTTATTTAGATTTGTTTCCGGTGAAATATCATTTCAGTTTGCAAATATTGCCATTTTTTACTTTTGCGAACATTTTCTTCCCGGAAAAAGTGCCAAAAATGACTTTAATACAGTTCGTATGTGTTTCTGTTGAACTGATATCATATACTTCCTGCTCAAGACCACTGTGACCACTGTCACAACACTACCATGTAAGTCTAGAAAATTTGTTATACAATTGTTGCACTATTGCCACAATTTTTTGTTGATTTTCTATTTTCAACATTTCAAGATTATAAAGATAAATACGGCCCTGGATAATTTGAACGCCTGGAACGTTGTGTTTTGTTTTGACGGGGCGTAAATGATAGTTGAATACACTGTATATACATATAAATCAGAAAAATATGTTCCTTGGTTTCTATACTAAGGAATGCAATGTTCGGATGGACCTAAAAAAGTGTATTACCCCACCACCTAACCACCCAATTTCACCCGCACCCAAAAAAAGTAGAAAATGATCAGGAACCTGTAGAACGCCTAAAAATGAAGTTTGACGAATATTTGAATTTTTTATTTTTGCTAATTACTCCGCCTCCCATGCAGTGATTTGCAAAGTTATAGCAGCATTACCTACTGCAACCCCACAGAATATCGCTACCCAAATTTCATAAAAATCCATGCAGTAGTTACTGAGATTATGAGGCTAGAAGAACGCCAACAAACCGACAGACTGACAGACCGACGGAAATGAGTGACGTGGATTAAAAAACGCCCAAAAAGCGTATCTCCAAATAGAAAATTTTCGCGATCACAATACTCCCCTCACCAATCGGTAGTGAACAAATAATTAATAATTGGGTATTTTCTTAAAAATCAATATAATAAGGCAATACGGATTCTCCAAAACAAGTTTTACTCGCAATGAGTAGTGACGAATACTTTTTATCCAAAACAATTTCTGGACCACTACAAATGAAACATCCTGTATAATTCTTCATAGACGCCGTCAGGGGGGTCAAATGGAATCTTTTCAGACGACACCACATACCCCCAAATAACTATTTTTTTTTTTATAATTTCTGAGCTCGTATCTTTTTGTATATACACGGTTAGTGTTCTGTAGAATGAACAAAATATATTCTTTATAGGTAGTATTATATACTTACATTAAAATATAGGAATACATTATTAGATCAAAACCTATATGTGTCTCACTTGTGAAATTTTGTTTGCCCCCTTAAAAAACAGCGCGCCCTCCCCTGGTTACTTTTTTGGAGGCGCATAATATACGACTTTTGGTACTGGCGTACCGGCAGTATTAAAATGGGTATATACTATTTATTAAATTTTAGCATTTTTTGTTGAAAATTAACGTTCGATCAGGAAGACAACAAACTGTCTTAGTTTTGCAGTGGCGTATGTGGAAATTTATTTGAGGGCACCCATAGTAAAAATACAGTTGATAATAAATAAAATAAGTAGATTATAGAACAATAAACGGACACAAATATTCACCAAATTAAGTAGACACAAAAGAAAAAGGAAGGATAGAACAATATTTTATACAGGGCCGGCGCGTGCCCTGAAAAAGTGGGGGGTCCAAAAACAACTTATATACGACAATCTTCCAGAAATGATAAGAATAAGAGATGTAGAGTGCTGGAAATTGGAAAATAATGCAGTAGCGGGTGTAATTATAATCTACTTTGTAATAATAAAAAAAAATAAGTATGTACGTATACAATAAAATTTAATAATATACATAATGAAGTTAAAAAATGGACACGTGAAAAATAATTTCCTATTAACTTTTTTAACTCCAAAAAAGTGGGGGGGCCTTGGCCCCCCCATGCCCCCCCCGACGCGCCGCCACTGATTTTATATGGATAAAATGTAAAAATTTGTAAGCCATTTAGGAATCGTTAAGAACATTATTTCACAAAATATGTAAATGATGAGCAGCCTTAGAACCGAAAACGAACTGCAGAAAGCAGTAAGAGCCAAAGTTTAATTCAAGTCAGCCCACTCACCTAATGTTATTTTGCCTGCTCATCTTAATCCATTTGGACTTTGTATGCCTGTCCGCGTTGAAATCCTCCTGCCTGGAGGAAATAGCCTCGCTGTTGGAGGCCGAGGAAGTCTTGCTGATGCTCCTCCTCAGTTCCCTCAGGATTTCTCGGCTGGTCCGACTAAAAAACATCTTCTCAGACGCAAACATGTCGCATGTATACGGATGACCTCGATTCTCTTCGATGCACTGGTAAACTGTTGAAGAAGAAGGCGCCGATTCGTTTATAAACCGGTAGAAAGAGACGCGAAGAAAACAATCGCAGGTCGACGCGACGTCTCGCTCGCACTTCGCGGTGTTGCCGGATCGTCGGAGTGAAGATTGCCGTGGAACGATTAATGGAGGGGTTGACAAGATATGTCGGTTATTTATAGTCCGGTTGTTGGCTGTTGGGTAACCGTCTTTTGCAATAGCATTGTTTTTGTTGATTTCTGGTGACATGCGTTGTCGTGTTCTGTTCTGACTGATTTGTTTTTGTTATAGCGTTGAAGTATTTCACAACGATTTTATATTTTCGTGACCGTAGATTTCAAACTTGATTTTTTCTAGTGGTGCAAGTTGCGGTAAAATAAATGAAACACTTTTCCTTCCCACGACGTTTCGATTTATTATACCTAAACCATCGTCAGGTGTCTATAAAGAATTATAAAAACAGGTAAATATGTTGTCTAGTAGATGAACTGTATATATGTATATAAGAAAACCTCTAGTAAAAATGGAAAACAAACATTACTTAACAATATAACAGAACAATATACAATGAAAAAATTTGGATTAAACGAAGATAAAATAAAAACACTACCTACATTTTGCTTCAGTTTGTTACATATTTTTTAAGCGTTATACAGGGTTACTGGTAACACGACCACTTTCCTGCAAGAGGTGATAGAGGGACTCAAATGTAATAGATTTAACCCCCCATACGTAATTCCGAAAACCGATAGTTTTCGAGATAATTGACATTTAATGTTTTTCAGCCAAGTGTCCAAATTTCCACACTAGATCCTAAACTAAGAAAAAACCTATTGTTGATTCTGATAATTTTTGTTTTAGTATTTAACTAACACATACACAAAGCTAACTTAGTATTAAAATGTTTCAAAATATTGAACAGTTCCAAACTTAATACAAATATTTAAAAAATAATCAACAAAATTTTACATTCACCGTGAAAGAAAATTATCTAGCTCAAAAAAAAATTATACAAACTGTTGAACAAATCGCTAAAAAAACTTTCCTACCTAATAACCTTTTCAGAAAGATTATAAACAGCAATGAATAAAAATCACCTATTCAAAAAGAACGAATGACAGTATAATCATTATTGATAACTCAGTTACATACTAGAATGTTTGCAAATGCGGTCGATGATTTTATCCAAGTAAAACAAATCAAATCCACTCAAAGCTTCTAGAGATCTTGCTCAATGTGTTGCCCTTGATTTCGGATACAAGTACGGATCCGCTTCCTCACTTCGGTTTTTGTAACTCGTGTTGAAAAAGTTCGTTTCATCTCCTCCGCCGCATTGATAATTGTTTGCCTTAGTTCGTCAGCAGTATTAATTGGAGTCTCGTAAATTAATGCCTTCATGTGACCCAGACGTAAAAATCAAGAGGTGTCAGATCTGGGCTCCGCGCAGGCCATGGGATGGGTTCACCCCTCCCTATCCATTTGTTCGGGTATGTGTTGTCCAACAACTGCCGAATTGTGATACGGTAATGTGCTGGACAACCATCATGCTGGAATATCATGTTGTTGATGATTCTGTATTATGTTGATAAATTTTTTTAAATAGTTACTTGTGGTTGTACTGTCATTCTTGTCCTTGGAATAGGCCATCAGATAAGGAAGTTTTTAAAGTAATTTGTTTGACTGGTTGTGTATCTTTTTTTGAGCTAGACAATTTTCTTTCACGGTGAATGTAAAAATTTTGTTCTTTATTTTTTAAATAATGGTATGTAGTTTGAAACTGTTTAGTATTTTTACACATTTAAATACTAAATTAGATTTGCGTATGTGTCAGTAAAAAACTAAATTGGAAATTACTAAAATCGACAGCAGGGTTTTTTCTAAATTTGGGATGTAGTGTGGAAATTTGAACATATCGTTGAAAAACATTAAATGTTAGCTATCTCGAAAACTATCGATTTTCGGAATTACATATAGGGGGTTAAATCTATTGCATTTGAGTCCCTCTATCACTTCCTGCAGGAAAGTGGTCGAGTTACCAGTAACCCTGTATAAAGCGAAACCGTCTTTGAGGGTTCAGGGAACGGAATGACCTTAAAGTTTGGAACTATAAGATGCCATAAAATACCAGATGTTCAGAAAGTGGTGGTGACAAAAGCTAGAGAGTGGGTGTAGGGTGGTAACTTAACGTACATATCTGTATTAATGAATTTATTGATTTAGGTAAGATGCAGAAACCTCATTTTAATAAGCTATTGTATATATTTCCTAACCTGTCAACATCAGACCTAAAGTTTATAGCTTTATCATTATTTTTAATATAAAAAATTTCCTTTATATTTCTTTTATAACGATTTTTTTCCTGTGCAAGAATTTTAGGATTTTGGAAGTCAAATTTGTGTCCGGTTTCATATGCATGTTTACTTAAAGCGGTTGATTCTTTTCCGTTCAATGTATCATACATGTGATTATAAACTCTATTCTTTGACTTACCTAACCTTAACTTTACCTGTTTTTATAATTCTTTATAGGCACCTGACGATGGTTTAGATATAATAAACCGAAACGTCGTGGGAAGGAAAAGTGTTTCATTTATTTGACCGCAATACCACTAGAAAAAATCAAGGATTTCACAACTTCTCGGCTATCTTTGTGGTTTATTCCATGAGGCTCTCTTGATAAATAGAAGGATTGGGGCTTGTTACACTATACAGCGTACGGTTCTGTATCCAGTATTAAATAAAAGCTGATGAATAAAGAAAATTTTCACCTCTCCCAAAGTGAGCTCGAAGGTATCACAATCCACTACAGCGCTGTCATTTTCTTCATGTTTCCCCAAAGACAGCACTCGAGCTAGTAGTGTAATTCAGTGTCGATAGGGCTGTTTGCCCTCTTAGTAGTTGTTTTTTTTTTATGGTGAACCTGCAGGCAAAAGCTGAAAGCCTATGGCGCTGTAAAAGCGCTGCGAGAGGATAAGTATCTGTGCACGTTAGATTTGAAACGCTGCAGGTTGTAGCCGTCGGGCAACAAATTCCCCGACAGCTCATTCCACAGCGTTGAAGTTCTCCAACAGAAGGAATGCTGGAGGAAACTGGCTCGGGGAGTAGGGACCTCGACCTGGTAAGGATGAGCTCGCAGAGCCTCTCTAGTGTTCCTCGTTCGGACGGCTTTCGATGTTATTATCTGGAAGAGCTCACTCGAACATCTTCCGTGATAGAATCTGTAAAACAAGGACAGGTGAGCCACCCTTCATCGATGTTCCAGGCTGTGGGCGTCCTTTGTGAGGTCAGTCGTATCGATTAGTCTAATTGCTCTCTTCTGGATAGTGTCCAAAAGCTTTAGAGGGTGTACCTGCGCCTGTGCCTTCCTTGGCACACCTCTTCGGCCCACCTACTCCCATATATGGCTAGGCACTCAAGATAACGTTACCTTGTTGATCTTGGCCAGTGTCTGGGGCTATATGACAGACCTACAGTATTTTTGAAGTATAATGGTTACCTGCCAAGGTCATCAGAACCACCCGGCTGTCTGAGTTTACATAGATAGTCTGTATCCATTATCTAAGCATTCTTTCTTTCTTTCTTTCTTTCTTTCTTCATTTTGTACTATTGCCATACTGTACAAATACAGTCACATCGAAGGCTATGCCTTGTATGAGGTATTGACATTTTGAAATCTACATTGAAATTTGGCTAACCTATATTCACTGCTGCCCCTCTTATACTGCCATGGTTATCCAGCTCTTGCTACTGCTCTTCATGACCTTCAATGGATCTAATTCGGCTTTCAGGATGCATTCTTCTTCAATGTGCTGGGTGATACCATCGTTTTAGACTTAAAATTTGGATATTCTGCTACATTCCATAATTGTGGCTATTTATGATTGGAAAACAATAGTTTACCTAAGCAGATACTTATCTTTCACTCAGGTCTACCACCGGATAGGCTTCCTCCTGTACCTGATGAATTTTTAGAGCCATCTCAACCATCATTGTACCAGATGATACCATTCGACATATGACATATGCGAGGTTGTCCTAGAGCCCATTCCGATCTGTCACTGAACTTGACTTTGTACGAGATCTCAGTGTCTACGACTCTTGGCATTCTGTTTGGATACATTTTAAGTATGTCGCACTGCAAGGTTGTCAACTATCGTGGTGACAACATTCTGTATGCAGTCATTTTGCCCCTCCCTCTATGTAAATACTAAGAGGTGGCATATTCTGAAGTACCTCCAAAGCTGCAGCTGGTGTCAGGCGCGTAGCCACGAATTCATTTAGGGGGGCAGCCGGGGTTATTAATATCATCAAGGGCGTAGCGGAAGGGGTGTTTGGGGGGTGAGAAACTCCCCTCCCATATCAAGAACGTTTTGAGCATTTTTTTGAATAAGTGTATTAAGTTGACGTCAGTGATAGGTGACATTGACAAGGGAAAAAAGAAGACGTTTTTTGTATTTGAAAGACTTTTTTTATTTGCCCAAAGGTTGCAAGATACAAGAACGTTTATTATGGAAAACAGTTATTTTTTACCTTAGCAGAAAATTTCAATAGTTTTCCTGCAATTTTGTCTCCATTCTTGTGTGCCAGCTTTCTGTGTACATGGAAAAGTGTAGAGAAAGATATCTTCTATGCAACTTGTTGTACAAGGCTATGCCTATGTCTGCTTTCCTCAATAAAGTAGTTCCCTACGGTTTTCTCTTGTCACACCTTTGTTTTTCCACAGGTTATATATACCATAGTTCGGCTTTATTATAAAAAGCTTCCAAATGGTGGTATTGGCAGGAAATTTGTGATTTCTATTTTATATCAACCAGTTACCATATATAATGAACTCATGTGCAAGGTTAATCAACCACCTCCTCTCAACTGTTGACTATAGAATTTCTAGCTACATTTTTTGATTCGATCAGATTCGTAATATGTGTTTAACCATAGTCTGCTAGGAGGGGAGCAGGTGCCCCTTTTTCTTGACCATACCTGGCTACGCCCTTGGTTGGTGTACCCTTCAGCCTTCATGGCGTCCAGTATGCTCACACGCGCAGTCCACTGCACTTTTGTGACCGCTTCAGATGCAATTGGGTGGTGCCGGCACTTTTTGGGGACCACCGCACCGGCCATGGGATTACATGGAATTAAAAAATATCTTTTCGCTTTTTGCACAATCCCAACTCCCTGATCTGGATTGTCCCTTCTCTCCCTCCATATATCTCTGTCCACCGATACCCGATACCTCAGCCTATACTTTTTTCAATTTTTTTTTTTTGTTAGAAGATTCAAGGCAAGCGACCTCCTTCATTACATCTTCCACCAACTAAAAGACGTTCCTTGCTTCATTCTTCATCTCTGACGGTCATAGCTCACTTCACAGGGGGGGGGGGGGGCATGGAAAATTCAGAAAGTATGTAGCAGTGGTATAAGTTGCCAAGCCCCCCATTATACAGATAATTATATTGTATGAACATTATAGGAAAAATAGATACCTACTATGTAAAGAATACAAAACACAAATTTTTATTATCATGTTATAACGTAAAGACTGGACTGTTTAAGTTTTTAAAGGAGGAACATGGCCCCATGGCCACCCCCCTATCACCGCCAGTGTTCTCCATCCAAAGTACCCAGACGCCACGTACGCCATTTCTAAGATCCGGGGAAAGGTCCGCGGACGCGGCAACGCCGCACGCAGTTCACGCATTCTGTGAATGGGCGCCGGCGTCGCGTACGTGCAGATCGGCTGACTCGTCATGGCACACCGAGACAACAAAGGGTCGATCGTCAGCTGTTTTCTGTGTACGCTCACCCCCGCACGCGTCTTGACGCACGTCGTCATCGTCATGGATCGGTGCACTGTGCACTGTCTCCTGGCCTGGGCCTGGCCGAGGGAATTCCGACGCCAGGCGTCGCCGCCAAGTGCAGCGTGAACAAATGCACGTTGACCTTTATAGGAAGAGCGTTCCGCAGACAAAGTAAAGAAACCATTAGATGCTAGGATCTCTGTATTCTGTATGGGAAGTCCGGGCCCCAATTGCACTGCCACATTTCTCTGAAGTGCAAAGGAAAGTGTCCCACATACAAGGGCGCCGTTATGGGGGGTAATGGGGGTACCTGCCCCCCAAGAATAATAAAAAGCAATCCACAATTTCCGAATAAACGCTATATAGTGCAGTAAAAAAATGTAATCCACAATCATCTATGTATACATATCTAATCATCCTATGCCACGAAAATGTGAACCACAAAAATCTACCCCCCCACCCCAACGAATAGTATTTTGAATATTTTGTCACTGATTATGTGTATTACCGCACTAAGAAAAAATTACCACAACCAAGAACAAAAATTATCGTTAAATTATCGACAAACGATATTGAAACTCAAAACTGCGAGCGATCGGATTTGTAATCAGCATCCTCAAATTATCGAAAACACGAGGTTTCATCTTAACAGAAAGCCAAACAAGGATTTTCGATTTTCTAGGCATATCTGGAGATGATCTGAAAGATCTGAAAATTTGTCAGACGATACTGAAACTCAAAACTGCGACCGGATTTGTAATCAGAATTCGCAAATTATCAAAAAATACGAGGTTTTATCTTTATAGAGAGCCAAATAAAGATTTTTGATTTTATTATGCTAAACCTCAAAATCTGAAATGTCTCATTTTTGTCAAACGAGACTGAATTGCGACCGGATTTGTAATCAGCACACTCAAATTATCGAAAACACGAGGTTTCTTATTTATAGAAAGTCAAATAACGTTTTATTATTATTTAGGTCAACCTCAAGATCTGACATTTTTGATTTCCGTCAAACAAGATTAAATCTTAAAACTGCGATCGGATTTGTAATTAGCACCCTCAAATCATCCAAAACATGAGGCTTCATCTTAACAGAAAGTCAAATAAGGATTTTAGATTTTCTAGGTAAACCTGAAGATCTGACATTTTTTATTTCCGTCAAACGAGACTGAAACTCAAAAACTGCAGCTGAGTTTGTAATCAGCACTTTGAAATTATCCCAAATGCTAGGTTTCATCTCAATAGAAAGTCAAATAAAGCTATTCGATTTTTACACCCGCCAGCCCGATAGATCTGAAATTTTTGATTTTCATCAAACGAGACTGAGACTCAACACTGCAACTGGATAATCAGCACTCTCAAATCAACCAAAGCACTATCATTGGAATGGCTGCCGAACATATTAAATCCTTTGCAGTAAAGCTGTCGAGTGAATAAAATCCACAGTCCAAGCATTTTTTTGAGTTCAACATTTTTGAAAAATGTGGGTACAACTACTCGTATCGAAAATTATTGTCCCCTCCTTTAAAGCAAAATCAAAAACAAGAGGCTTGTACATTTTTAGTTTTGTTTCTATACCGGATGGAGCTTTTTTTTTTTTTTTTTTTTAACGAGGGGTGGATGGAGCTTGGAAAGCAGTTTTTCGCCCTGGCTACAAAAGTAGCCTAACATAAACATTTCGTAAAAGTCAGATCAATAATTTCCAAGTTATAGAGAGGGACCAAGTTTAATCTATTGTTATCATTTTTCCACCACTATTGGATGGAGTTTCGGAAAATATAGAACTAAACTATAAATAAATCGACATTTTACGTATTTTTTATTATTTTCCATCCGCAAGTAAAGCCTAGCTAGCAACCAACTGTGGTATTTCAAAGTCGGCGCCTATTGGCGGAGGAAGTAGCGAGAAAATTATGTTTTCCATTCATTCCTTACATAACATTGTGGTTTATTTTTGAAACTATAGTAACTGAAAACAGACTCAAATCTGATAGATAGGATCCATCAAAAGCAACTGACGTGGTTTGGATACACACAACGAATGGGAGAACATAGATGGCCTCGACGAATACCAGAATGGGTGCCACGAGAAAGAAGAAAAAGAGGACGACCGAGAAGAAGCTGCAGGGACGAGATAGATGAAGCCATGGAACTGAGGGATTTGGAAGAAGATATGTGCTTCGATCGAAAAAATTGGAAACTGGGAACGGAGAGACGGCTAAGGCCGTAAAACAAATCCGTATTATATATAGTAACTGATAACGGTGTTACGTATCACACTAATCAGCGTTTTCATCAATAACAATTATCTTTTATCCAGATACGTACATAGAAATGATTAAACTATCAAATTTAATAAATCCTTGGGAAAAGGTAAAATTGAAATATACATCAATGTACCTCAAGATTCTATTATTTGTGTTCTGATTTCATCATTACTAGTGATAAAAATATTTTAACAGAATAACATTTCATATTAACTAATTAATTATATCTGAAGTGGAGTTTAAAAATAGACACTCAAAATCGGGGCAAATTTTTCGGCTGCCTTTGTCGTCTTCCCATTGTATTTCGTAATTATGACAGCAGTAAACAGAATTATTTACATGTTTCCGTGCGATCCTTGCCCCAGATCATGAAAGCATATATATGCGCCTGTATTAAAATACGACTCGCGAATAACAAGTGCGATGTGCAGGCAGTCAGGTAGTCAAGTACAATAACGACCAATTTAACACGCACAGTGGGGCAGGAGAAGCTCAATTGTGGCATCAAATAGGATACTTTTTATTAATATTTTAATTACTATTTTATTTACATCTGGTAGTGATAAAAGTAGAAAATAAAACACAATTCAAGGATATATTTGTCATTTTCACTAGAAAAAATGAAGTCAAGTTAATTGACTCAGTACTTCCTACACATTACGGTGATACCAGTTTACTATTTTCCCATAGCATGAAGCTATGCAACCAAATCATCACCCCCCCCCCCCCTAACCAAAATTGTGTTTTGCCGCTAGGTCTTTCCTTCACAGGTCAATGGACAGCCTATTATCAATACCTACAAACTTTTCAGTTCAACAACCCTCCGCCCCCCCTTCAACCGCACCAATTTCACCCCTACCCAAAAGAGGTAGAAAATGACCAGGAAACCCTAAAACATCTAAAAACGAGGTTTGAACTGTTTTCCTACTTTTGGTTTTTTTGTTATTGCTACGCTATACATGATTTCTAACAAGTATATATGCGTTTTCCATCCTTACCACGGTAGTAATGTGTCAAAATTTCATTAGAATCAATTAATGGTTTCTACGTTACAAAATACAAAAAGGATCTAAAGCAATAAATACTCGTATGTATGCATAAAATTCTAACTCCCTTAGTTTCGGTGATAGGCAAGGCACAGGTCTGTGGATAGACTATTATGAATACAACAAATTTTCCAGTTTTTCAACCCCCCGCCCCTCAACCACCCCAATTTCCCAAAAAAAAGTAGAAAATGATCAGGAACACCTAAAACGGCTAAAAACGAGGTTTGAGGAATATTTGAAATTTTTTGTTTTTTGCTAATTACGCCGCCGCCCATATACCGATTTTCAAAATTATAGCAGCATTACCTACTACGACCTCACAGCAGATTGCTGCCCAAATTTCATCACAATCCATGCAGCGGTTACTAAGATTACGAGGTTAGAAAAACGCGTGCAGACAGATAGACCTACAGAGCGACGGAAATGAGCGACTTGGATTTTCGTTATGTAGACATCATAAAACGCCCAAAAAACGTAATACCTCAAAATCGAAAATGTTGGCGATCACAATACTTCCCTCACCTATCGGTGTGGAAGTAAAAACATTTATAAATAAAAAAAGAGCATATTTCTAGAAAAGTTGTCAAGAGACTAAAAAACGTGAAAAATGCTTCCATTGCATTGGTACTAATTTACAATCAAAAAATAACTATTTGTCCTTGTCTTAACTGGCAGCTTTACTGATACCGAGATCATCGTCCTCATCGTCGTCATTTTCATCATCATCTTCTTCATCATCATTATTTTCATCTCGGACTGTAGAGTTTCTCTTGTTGTGTTTGTTTATGTAGTTTATATTTGCTTGAGATAATGAGATTAGAATTTAGAAAAAATGCGTTAAATATATCTTGGTTGGTTTGTACTCGACTACATTTCCTTGCGTAACTTTCGCGATATTTTTTAAAATCTTTGTTGCGTGCTTCCTGAGCATGTAATGAATCCATCAAGCCATTGTATATCATTTTCGAGAAATCAAATACAATATATATTCTACGTTCCTGAGTCCAACGACACTTGAAATGTGATTCAAAATGAGATATTTTTCATAACGTCCCACAATCCCTCTTAATCACATTTTATTTGTTTTCTCAATTGAGCAATCAAAAAAGCTAACTTTTCTTCAATGCCATTACTTTGTCATCTATTTATATAATATAGGTCTCTTCCTTTCCTTTCCTTTATATAATATAGGTCTCTTCCTTTCAGTAATACAGTATTTTAATTCATTCCTGGAACAAATGACATACAAACATGTATGTATTTTGTAGAAATCAGTTCAAAAATAATTTTTTTCAAACCTCGAAAAAAATGTTTTTATAAGAAAGGAGCAAAAATGAGCAAGTACACTTATCTAGGGAAATTAAATTTCGAAGCTTGATCTCCTTTGAAACATAACTAGAATTATCGTTATTTTCAGGAAAAATTGTATAATATTCATTGAACATTTTAATGCGAGTGACGTTATAAAATAATCACAGAAAAATCACCACAAACCTGACCATGAAAGTTCCATATCGTAAGATATAACTCTGTTATCTAGACTTTCTTAAATAAAATTTTAAGGCAGGTTGCAACTGGCGCGAAATTGGCACCCTTGATCTCTTCGCGGCTATAGGCTATCAACTGATGCGTCTCGCGCCGGTAGGGATAGGGTAGGCGCAAAATGTTTTGTGGTTTACTGTGCCCTGGTTAGGGACGTTTAAAAATTGCACAAACTGAGACGTGTATGCTCAGTTTCATTTTTCTATTTATTGCCATGTTTGAAGGTTTTCTGCCCTACTGTGCGTCGTAAAAAAGGCTTTTGACAGCAAAAGGTCCCCTGAACCTACACCTAAGTTTGCAACCTGAGGGAGTATCCGCTAGAGGGATTGGGGGGTGAAAACTCTGTTTCGCGACGATTTACGAAAAATAGCCTAGGGTGGCCTGGTTGAGGGGGCTGTTGCATAGAGTATTCAAAATATTTAATGTCAGTTTTTAACCGGGGGCGGGGGTCCCTAAGTCCCCCGTAATTACGCGCCTGGTGGCGGCTGATGCCATAAGAGCTGCCGGACTTACAAAACACACGTAATTTCGCCATTTCGTATTTTTATCACGCCTACTTACACCTACATACATTTTATTTAATTAAGTATGTTAACAAACTTTAACCACGAATAGTACTCCGAAAAATAGAAAGAAAATGTCATATGAACATGGGTCCGGAAATGCTTCCTAAGGGAGGTACGCCCCTTTGCATGGGGCACCCTGAAGACGGTTTTCCCTCGATATTCTCGAAACCATTCATAACAAAATTACGAAATTAGGTACGATCAGTAAACTTTTGACGCTGAATCTGATTCTGAATTCAGAATTTCATAATTTTAATCAGAGGTGTATCATACGGGAGAAGTTAGGGGTAAAAATAACCCCATTTTCTAAATGGTAATTTTTGTGACATTTTGATTTTAGAATATGGTATTTCAGGGATTTCTACGTAAAAATGGTCTCTTCTCGATAGGGCTAACCGTTTTCGAGAAAAATACAAATTATTAAATCGATGCAGGCTATTGTAAATAAATAAATGCATTTTTCTCGAAAACGGTTAGCCCTATCGAGATGTACCAAGAGACCATCTTTACGTAGAAATCTCTGAAATACGACATTCTAAAATTAAAATGTCAAAAAATTACCATTTAGAAAATGGGGTTATTTTTATCCTTAACTCCTCCCGTATGTTACGCCTCTGATTAAAATGAAATTCTGAATTCAGAATCAGATTCAGCGTCAAAAATTTACCCATCGTACCTAATTTCGTAATTTTGTTATGAATGGTTTCGAGAATATCGAGGGAAAACCGTCTTCAGAGTGCCCCATGCAAAGGAGCGTAGCTCCCTTAGAAAGCATTTCCGGACCCATGTTCATATGACATTTTCTTTCTATTTTTCGGAGTACTATTCGTGGTTAAAGTTTGTTAACATACTTAATTAACACCCTGTATAGTAAAACATTCGAGATATACCCGGTAGTAATTTTATGGCCCTAATTTCTCAAAAAGTTGAGCTCCTTTAATGACCAGAAATGTGTATTATACAACGCACTGTGTCGCGTGCCGAATGTTGAGGACCGAACCATACAGGGCCACACCAGCATTAAAGAAGAAAACCAAACGTGGTTGCCATTAGATTTTAATAGATAATAATTAACATTATAAAATTTACAATAAATACTATTCAAACTTACATTCTAACACGACCTAACTGTATATCGCTACTCAAATTTTATCACAATCCTTGCAGCGGTTACTGAGATTATGAGGCTAGAAAAACGCCAACAGACAAACATTCAGACAAACCAACCATAAAATGGTCAAAAAGCATGTTTTCTCAAAATCGAAAATTTTTGCGAAAATGCCAAAAAACGAAGTTTCAGCAAGTTTTGTCGTATTTAGTTTATCGTTTTTAGATTATACCTACCCCGCTATTTGAGGAATTTTCAAAAACAGCAAAGTTCTTATGTCTAGACATATCAAATGGACGAGCAGTTAGTAGTAATGAGCAATTTTATACAAAATTGTGTCCGAAATAAGTACATCATTTATATCACTCTTGATAAATGCTTTTTATGGAGCGAGAATATAAACATATTATGCAAAGCTTTGAGATAAGAAATTATAACAAATTCTGCACGTACCCACCTCGTGGTAATGAACGTCACAAATAGCTAAATATATCCGCTGGACAAATAAAAATAAACATTAAAATTTATCGTTTGTAAACACTATATATATTATTTTTGTGCATTGTTTAAAATGGTACTTGCAAGTGATGTGATTAAAAAAATTCCCCTACAGCGTATCTCGGTGTTTATGTTCTGAGTAACTATATTTAAAGCAAACTCTTTTTTTAATGATTTCAAAATTAGTTTTACTGGATTGCTTGTTCATCATCAATACAATTTAAGATAACATAGGAAAAAAGAGCCAGCTAGACTAGATCACAGATTTAGCACTGCTTCTCTGCCAGTTTCATAGCTGCCATTTACCTTAAAAGGCAGTTTTGCCAAGTATTAAAAATTTTTAGGATATAAGTCCATTCGTGTATATGTAAATATGTGTATTCTAAATTATATGAACACTAGATATAAGGACGGTTCCAGAGAGGGGGCTAAGCCACTCTCCAAGGGACTTGGGAAAGAGTGAATTATAATTCATTGATTAATAAAAATATATTTATAGTTTAGTAGTTGGAATAAGAAATCTGTCAATTCCACCGCAAGTTCGGCTCTTCTCCAAATTGTCTTTCTTTTGCCTCTTTTTAAACATAGTAATTTACGTCAATTTTATTTGAAGATTAGATTTAATGGTGAAGGTGCCAGTTAAATAATCTAGATCATATATTTTTTTAAATGGTGGATGAACTTCAATTTATCGTCAATATTGATGATCCTCGTCTGGGCAGGTTAACGTTTAAACGAACAGAACTGAAAAGTGAAAAATAAATATAACTTTAAAAAAAACTAAAAAATACTTTTTTATTGCAGTAACAAGTGAAAAACAATTATTAATATATGCTGAAATTTAATGAATGAAAAATTCTAGTATTATTGTAGTGTAGAAAAGTGTGGGTTAAGAATAATTTTCATTTTTTAGTGCTATACGAGAATTTTAGTTTGTCAAACTATATTTGTTTATTTTATTACTAAAGCATTTGTAACCATTCCTTTGCAACGATTCAACTGAAAATTGGGAGACATCGATTTTGTTAAGTACATATTATAAAACAAAGATGCAAGTCGCTTATAACTCAGTATATTTGATAGTGAAACGTGCACGAAAAATCTTGCAACTTTTATTTGGGCTCACTCACTGATCGAAATGCTGTTTACACTAACGATTAAAGAAAAGTTTTATCTAAACCATAAAATGATTAAGCGGATACGAGTGGAGAAAGATGTATACAAAAGAAGTAACCTTTAATTATTGAGATGAGCAGTTAACATCATTAAAACTGTACCTAAAAAATGAAGTCAAGTTGATTGACTTGGTACTTCCCACACATTACGGTGATACCAGTTTATTATTTTCCCATAGCATGAAGCTTTATTCTGAGATCCCCTTGCAACTAAATCATCGCCAGCACCCCCCCCTAAATTGTCTTATGCCTGGACAGCCTATTATCAATACTACAAACTTTTCAGTTCCATAACCCCCCCCCCCCAACCACCCCAATTTCACCCCCACACCAAAAAAATAGAAAATGATCATGAACCCCTAGAACGCCTAAAAACGAAGTTTGAGCAATATTTTTTTTTGTTTTTTGCTAATTACTCCGCCGCCTATGCACCGATTTTCAAAATTATAGGAGCATTACCTACTACGACCCCACAGCATATCGCTGCCCAAATTTCATCACAATCCATCCAGCGGTTACTGAGATTACGAAGGTAGAAAAACGCGACAGACAGACTGATCGACCGACAGACAGACCGACCGACAGACAGACAGACTGACAGACAGATCGACGGAAATAAGTGACGTGGATTTTCATTATGTAGACATCATGAAACGCCCAAAAAGCGTATTATCTCAAAATCGAAAATTTTCGCGATCACAATACTCCCCTCATCTATCGGTGTGAGAAGTAAAAACACATAAATTAAGTGAAAATTAAGTTTTTACAAGTCTCTTTTATTTAAACAGCATATAATATTAATGTATGGTGATTGCCCAATAAATCTACTACGATAGATTTTTTAAATAACGTGACGTATGCATTTATGTGGCAATAGTTCTGTATGTAATATTGTTAGGAAGTATATTTTAGATAACGGAAACTTGCGTCAATTATTGTACTGTCAAACATAGCCATTATCAATAATAAAGGTAAATAAAAATACTGAATGTAAACATAACGGAAGTAGTATATTCGTACGGTGATATATTTCCATTACGTGATATACTTATATGTAGTTGGAATCATCTCAATTAGATTGCTATTGTTACTAAGCCATAAAAAAGCGTTTTATAGAAATATCGGCCTTGCATAAATACAGTTGGGTAATAAACAGGCAATAGCATCCGATAATAATATGCTAGGGAAAATTGCAATGTGATATCATCATATCACTTCACACGCCCTGCGGCCTCATCAACAGACGTTGATGACTTAATACATCAACGCATTTTCTAATATGCTAGACATGAATGATAAATAAAAATCCATACTTGATAAAAATCGAATTAAAACTGTGCAACTTGTTGGAATTAGGCGACGATATTAAATTTATATGGGTAAAGGCCCATATCGCTCTTATTTTCGTCAAACGAGACTGAGACTCACAACTGCAACTGGATTTGTATTCAGCACCTTGAAGTTATCCCAAATGCGAGGTTTCATCTCAATAGAAATTCAAATAAAGCTTTTCGATTTTTTAGGTACACCCGCCAGCCCGAGAGATCAGAAATTTTTTATTTTCGTCAAACGAGACTGAGACTCAAAACTGCAACTGGATTTGTAATCAGCACCTTCAAATTATCCCAAATGCAAGGTTTCATCTCAATAGAAAGTCAAATAAAGATTTTGGATTTTTTTAGGTACACCCGTCAACCCGAGAGATCGGAATTTTTTATTTTCGTCAAACGAGACTGAGACTCAAAACTGCAACTGGATTTGTAATAAGCACCTTGAAATTATCCCAAATGCGAGGTTTCATCTCAATAGAAAGTCAAATAAAGATTTTGGATTTTTTTAGGTACACCCTCCAGCCCCAGAGATCAAAATTTTTTTATTTTTGTCAAATGAGACTGAGACTCAAAACTGCAAATGGATTTGTAATCAGCACCTTGAAATTATCCCAAATGCGAGGTTTCATCTCAATAGAAAGTCAAATAAAGATTTTGGATTTTTTTAGGTACACCCGCCAGCCCAAGAGATCTGAAATTTTTTATTTTCGTCAAACGAGACTGAGACTCAAAACTGCAACTGGATTTGTAATCAGCACTTTCAAATTATCCCAAATGCAAGGTTTCATCTCAATAGAAAGTCAAGTAAAGATTTTGGAGTTTTTTAGGTACACCCGCCAGCCTGAGAGATCTGAAATTTTTTATTTTCGTCAAACGAGACTGAGACTCAAAACTGCAACTGGGTTTGTAATCAGTACCATGAAATTATCCCAAATGCGAGGTTTCATGTCAATAGAAAGCCAAATAAATATTTTGGATTTTTTAGGTACACCCGCCAGCCCGAGAGATCTGAAATTTTTTATTTTCGTCAAACGAGACCGAGACTCACAACTGCAACTGGATTTGGACTTAGCACCTCGAAATTATCCGAAATGAGAGGTTTCATCTCAATAGAAAGCCAAATGAAGGTTTTGGATTTTTTTAGGTACACCCGCCAGCCCGAGAGATCTGAAATTTTTTATTTTCGTCAAACGAGAGTAAGGCTCAAAACTGCAACTGGATTTGTAATCAGCACCTTCAAATTATCCCGAATGCGAGGTTTCATTTCAATAGAAAGTCAAATAAAGCTTTTCGATTTTTTTAGGTACACCCGCCAGCCCGAGAGATCTGAAATTTTTTATTTTCGTCAAACGAGACTAAGACTCACAACTGCAACTGGATTTGTATTCAGCACCTTGAAGTTATCCCAAATGCGAGGTTTCATCTCAATAGAAAGTCGAATAAAGCTTTTCGATTTTTTAGGTACACCCGCCAGCCCGAGAGATCAGAAATTTTTTATTTTCGGCAAACGAGACTGAGACTTACAACTGCAACTGGGTTTGTAATCAGCACTTTGAAACTATCCCAAATGCGAGGTTTCATCTCAATAGAAAGTCAAATAAAGCTTTTCGATTTTTGTAGGTACACCCGCCAGCCCGAGAGATCGGAAATTTTTTATTTTCGTCAAACGAGACTGAGACTCAAAACTGCAACTGGATTTGTAATTATCTCAAATGCGAGGTTTCATCTCAATAGAAAGTCAAATAAAGATTTTGGATTTTTTTAGGTACACCCGCCAGCCTGAGAGATCTGAAATTTTTTATTTTCGTCAAACGAGACTGAGACTCAAAACTGCAACTGGGCTTGTAATCAGTACCTTGAAATTATCCCAAATGCGAGGTTTCATGTCAATAGAAAGCCAAATAAAGATTTTGGATTTTTTTAGGTACACCCGCCAGCCCGAGAGATCTGAAATTTTTTATTTTCGGCAAACGAGACTGAGACTTACAACTGCAACTGGGTTTGTAATCAGCACTTTGAAACTATCCCAAATGCGAGGTTTCATCTCAATAGAAAGTCAAATAAAGCTTTTCGATTTTTGTAGGTACACCCGCCAGCCCGAGAGATCGGAAATTTTTTATTTTCGTCAAACGAGACTGAGACTCAAAACTGCAACTGGATTTGTAATTATCTCAAATGCGAGGTTTCATCTCAATAGAAAGTCAAATAAAGATTTTGGATTTTTTTAGGTACACCCGCCAGCCTGAGAGATCTGAAATTTTTTATTTTCGTCAAACGAGACTGAGACTCAAAACTGCAACTGGGTTTGTAATCAGTACCTTGAAATTATCCCAAATGCGAGGTTTCATGTCAATAGAAAGCCAAATAAAGATTTTGGATTTTTTTAGGTACACCCGCCAGCCCGAGAGATCTGAAATTTTTTATTGTCGGCAAACGAGACTGAGACTTACAACTGCAACTGGGTTTGTAATCAGCACTTTGAAACTATCCCAAATGCGAGGTTTCATCTCAATAGAAAGTCAAATAAAGCTTTTCGATTTTTGTAGGTACACCCGCCAGCCCGAGAGATCGGAAATTTTTTATTTTCGTCAAACGAGACTGAGACTTACAACTGCAACTGGGTTTGTAATCAGCACTTTGAAACTATCCCAAATGCGAGGTTTCATCTCAATAGAAAGTCAAATAAAGCTTTTCGATTTTTGTAGGTACACCCGCCAGCCCGAGAGATCGGAAATTTTTTATTTTCGTCAAACGAGACTGAGACTCAAAACTGCAACTGGATTTGTAATTATCTCAAATGCGAGGTTTCATCTCAATAGAAAGTCAAATAAAGATTTTGGATTTTTTTAGGTACACCCGCCAGCCTGAGAGATCTGAAATTTTTTATTTTCGTCAAACGAGACTGAGACTCAAAACTGCAACTGGGTTTGTAATCAGTACCTTGAAATTATCCCAAATGCGAGGTTTCATGTCAATAGAAAGCCAAATAAAGATTTTGGATTTTTTTAGGTACACCCGCCAGCCTGAGAGATCTGAAATTTTCTATTTTCGTCAAACGAGACTGAGACTCAAAACTGCAACTGGGTTTGTAATCAGTACCTTGAAATTATCCCAAATGCGAGGTTTCATGTCAATAGAAAGCCAAATAAAGATTTTGGATTTTTTTAGGTACACCCGCCAGCCCGAGAGATCTGAAATTTTTTATTTTCGTCAAACGAGACTGAGACTCAAAACTGCAACTGGGTTTGTAATCAGCACTTTGAAACTATCCCAAATGCGAGGTTTCATCTCAATAGAAAGTCAAATAAAGCTTTTCGATTTTTGTAGGTACACCCGCCAGCCCGAGAGATCGGAAATTTTTTATTTTCGTCAAACGAGACTGAGACTTACAACTGCAACTGGATTTGTAATTATCTCAAATGCGAGGTTTCATGTCAATAGAAAGTCAAATAAAGATTTTGGATTTTTTTAGGTACACCCGCCAGCCTGAGAGATCTGAAATTTTTTATTTTCGTCAAGCGAGACTGAGACTCAAAACTGCAACTGGGTTTGTAATCAGTACCTTGAAATTATCCCAAATGCGAGGTTTCATGTCAATAGAAAGCCAAATAAAGATTTTGGATTTTTTTAGGTACACCCGCCAGCCCGAGAGATCTGAAATTTTTTATTTTCGGCAAACGAGACTGAGACTTACAACTGCAACTGGGTTTGTAATCAGCACTTTGAAACTATCCCAAATGCGAGGTTTCATCTCAATAGAAAGTCAAATAAAGCTTTTCGATTTTTGTAGGTACACCCGCCAGCCCGAGAGATCGGAAATTTTTTATTTTCGTCAAACGAGACTGAGACTTACAACTGCAACTGGATTTGTAATTATCTCAAATGCGAGGTTTCATCTCAATAGAAAGTCAAATAAAGATTTTGGATTTTTTTAGGTACACCCGCCAGCCTGAGAGATCTGAAATTTTTTATTTTCGTCAAACGAGACTGAGACTCAAAGCTGCAACTGGGTTTGTAATCAGTACCTTGAAATTATCCCAAATGCGAGGTTTCATGTCAATAGAAAGCCAAATAAAGATTTTGGATTTTTTTAGGTACACCCGCCAGCCCGAGAGATCTGAAATTTTTTATTTTCGGCAAACGAGACTGAGACTTACAACTGCAACTGGGTTTGTAATCAGCACTTTGAAACTATCCCAAATGCGAGGTTTCATCTCAATAGAAAGTCAAATAAAGCTTTTCGATTTTTGTAGGTACACCCGCCAGCCCGAGAGATCGGAAATTTTTTATTTTCGTCAAACGAGACTGAGACTTACAACTGCAACTGGGTTTGTAATCAGCACTTTGAAACTATCCCAAATGCGAGGTTTCATCTCAATAGAAAGTCAAATAAAGCTTTTCGATTTTTGTAGGTACACCCGCCAGCCCGAGAGATCGGAAATTTTTTATTTTCGTCAAACGAGACTGAGACTCAAAACTGCAACTGGATTTGTAATTATCTCAAATGCGAGGTTTCATCTCAATAGAAAGTCAAATAAAGATTTTGGATTTTTTTAGGTACACCCGCCAGCCTGAGAGATCTGAAATTTTTTATTTTCGTCAAACGAGACTGAGACTCAAAACTGCAACTGGGTTTGTAATCAGTACCTTGAAATTATCCCAAATGCGAGGTTTCATGTCAATAGAAAGCCAAATAAAGATTTTGGATTTTTTTAGGTACACCCGCCAGCCTGAGAGATCTGAAATTTTCTATTTTCGTCAAACGAGACTGAGACTCAAAACTGCAACTGGGTTTGTAATCAGTACCTTGAAATTATCCCAAATGCGAGGTTTCATGTCAATAGAAAGCCAAATAAAGATTTTGGATTTTTTTAGGTACACCCGCCAGCCCGAGAGATCTGAAATTTTTTATTTTCGTCAAACGAGACTGAGACTCAAAACTGCAACTGGGTTTGTAATCAGCACTTTGAAACTATCCCAAATGCGAGGTTTCATCTCAATAGAAAGTCAAATAAAGCTTTTCGATTTTTGTAGGTACACCCGCCAGCCCGAGAGATCGGAAATTTTTTATTTTCGTCAAACGAGACTGAGACTCAAAACTGCAACTGGATTTGTAATTATCTCAAATGCGAGGTTTCATCTCAATAGAAAGTCAAATAAAGATTTTGGATTTTTTTAGGTACACCCGCCAGCCTGAGAGATCTGAAATTTTTTATTTTCGTCAAACGAGACTGAGATTCAAAACTGCAACTGGGTTTGTAATCAGTACCTTGAAATTATCCCAAATGCGAGGTTTCATGTCAATAGAAAGCCAAATAAAGATTTTGGATTTTTTTAGGTACACCCGCCAGCCCGAGAGATCTGAAATTTTTTATTTTCGTCAAACGAGACGGAGACTCAAAACTGCAACTGGGTTTGTAATCAGCACTTTGAAACTATCCCAAATGCGAGGTTTCATCTCAATAGAAAGTCAAATAAAGCTTTTCGATTTTTTTAGGTACACCCGCCAGCCCGAGAGATCTGAAACTTTTATTTTCGTCAAACGAGACTGAGACTCAGAACTGCAACTGGATTTGTAATCAGTACCTTGAAATTATCCCAAATGCGAGGTTTCATGTCAATAGAAAGCCAAATAAAGATTTTGGATTTTTTAGGTACACCCGCCAGCCCGAGAGATCTGAAATTTTTAATTTTCGTCAAACGAGACTGAGACTCCAAACTTCAACTGGGTTTGTAATCAGCACCTTGAAATTATCTCAAATGCGAGGTTTCATCTCAATAGAAAGTCAAATACAGATTTTGGATTTTTTTAGGTACACCCGTCAGCCCGAGAGATCTGAATTTTTTTATTCTTGTCAAACGAGACTGAGACTCAAAACTGCAACTGGATTTGTAATCAGTACCTTGAAATTATCCCAAATGCGAGGTTTCATGTCAATAGAAAGCCAAATAAAGATTTTGGATTTTTTAGGTACACCCGCCAGCCCGAGAGATCTGAAATTTTTTATTTTCGTCAAACGAGACTGAGACTCAAAACTGCAACTGGATTTGTAATCAGTACCTTGAAATTATCCCAAATGCGAGGTTTCATGTCAATAGAAAGCCAAATAAAGATTTTGGATTTTTTAGGTACACCCGCCAGCCCGAGAGATCCGAAATTTTTTATATTCGTCAAACGAGACTGAGACTCACAACTGCAACTGGATTTGTAATCAGCACCTTGAAATTATCCCAAATGCAAGGTTTCATCTCAATAGAAAGCCAAATAAAGATTTTGGATTTTTTAGGTACACCCGCCAACCCGAGAGATCTGAAATTTTTAATTCTCGTCAAACGAGACTGCGACTCACAACTGCAACTGGGTTTGTAATCAGCACCTTGAAATTATCCCAAATGCGAGGTTTTATCTCAATAGAAAGCCAAATAAAGATTTTGGATTTTTTAGGTACACCCGCCAACCCGAGAGATCTGAAATTGTTTATTTTCGTCAAACGAGACTGAGGCTCAAAACTGGAACTGGGTTTGTAATCAGCACCTTGAAATTATCCCACATGCAAGGTTTCATCTCAACAGAAAGCCAAATAAAGATTTTGGATTTTTTAGGTACACCCGCCAGCCCGAGAGATCTGAAATTTTTTATTTTCGTCAAACGAGACTGAGACTCAAAACTGCAACTGGATTTGTAATCAGCACCTTAAAATTATCCCAAATGCGAGGTTCCATCTCAATAGAAAGCCAAATAAAGATTTTGGATTTTTTAGGTACACCCGCCAGCCCGAGAGATATGAAATTGTTTATTTTCGTCAAACGAGACTGAAACTCAAAACTGCATCTGGATTTCTAATTAGCACCTTAAAATTATCCCAAATGCGAGATTTCATCTCAATAGAAAGCCAAATAAAGATTTTGGATTTTTTAGGTACACCTGTCAGCCCCAGAGATCTGAAATTTTTTATTTTCATCAAACGAGACTGAGACTCAAAACTGCAACTGGATTTGTAATCAGAACTTTGAAATTATCCCAAATGCGAGGTTTCATCCACAATAGAAAGCCAAATAAATATTTTGGATTTTTTAGGTACACCCGCCAGCCCGAGAGATCTGAAATTTTTTATTTTCGTCAAACGAGACTGAGACTCAAAACGGCAATTGGATTTGTAATCAGCACCTTAAAATTATCCCAAATGCGAGGTTTCATCTCAATAGAAAGCCAAATAAAGATTTTGGATTTTTTAGGTACACCCGCCAGCCCGAAAGATCTGAAATTTTTTATTTTCGTCAAACGAGACTGAGACTCAAAACTGCAACTGGATTTGTAATCAGAACTTTGAAATTATCCCAAATGCAAGGTTTCATCTCAATAGAAAGCCAAATAAAGATTTTGGATTTTTTAAGTACACCCGCCAGCCCGAGAAATCTGAAATTTTTTATTTTCGTCAAACGGGACTGAGACTCAAAACTGCAACTGGATTTGTAATCAGCACCTTAAAATTATCCCAAATGCGAGATTTCATCTCAATAGAAAGCCAAATAAAGATTTTGGATTTTTTAGGTACACCTGTCAGCCCCAGAGATCTGAAATTTTTTATTTTCATCAAACGAGAGTGAGGCTCAAAACTGCAACTGGATTTGTAATCGGCACCTTCAAATTATCCCAAATGCGAGGTTTCATTTCAATAGAAAGTCAAATAAAGCTTTTCGATTTTTTAGGTACACCCGCCAGCCCGAGAGATCGGAAATTTTTTATTTTCGTCAAACGAGACTGAGACTCAAAACTGCAACTGGATTTGTAATTATCTCAAATGCGAGGTTTCATCTCAATAGAAAGTCAAATAAAGATTTTGGATTTTTTTAGGTACACCCGCCAGCCTGAGAGATCTGAAATTTTTTATTTTCGTCAAACGAGACTGAGAGTCAAAACTGCAACTGGGTTTGTAATCAGTACCTCGAAATTATCCCAAATGCGAGGTTTCATGTCAATAGAAAGCCAAATAAAGATTTTGGATTTCTTTAGGTACACCCGCCAGCCCGAGAGATCTGAAATTTTTTATTTTCGTCAAACGAGACTGAGACTCAGAACTGCAACTGGATTTGTAATCAGCACTTTGAAACTATCCCAAATGCGAGGTTTCATCTCAATAGAAAGTCAAATAAAGCTTTTCGATTTTTTTAGGTACACCCGCCAGCCCGAGAGATCTGAAACTTTTATTTTCGTCAAACGAGACTGAGACTCAGAACTGCAACTGGATTTGTAATCAGTACCTTGAAATTATCCCAAATGCGAGGTTTCATGTCAATAGAAAGCCAAATAAAGATTTTGGATTTTTTAGGTACACCCGCCAGCCCGAGAGATCTGAAATTTTTAATTTTCGTCAAACGAGACTGAGACTCCAAACTTCAACTGGGTTTGTAATCAGCACCTTGAAATTATCTGAAATGCGAGGTTTCATCTCAATAGAAAGTCAAATACAGATTTTGGATTTTTTTAGGTACACCCGTCAGCCCGAGAGATCTGAATTTTTTATTTTTGTCAAACGAGACTGAGACTCAAAACTGCAATTGGATTTGTAATCAGCACCTTGCAATTATCACAAATGCGAGGTTTCATCTCAATAGTAAGCCAAATAAAGATTTTGGATTTTTTTAGGTACACCCGCCAGCCCGAGAGATCTGAAATTTTTAATTTTCGTCAAACGAGACTGAGACTCACAACTGCAACTGGATTTGTAATCAGCACCTTGAAATTATCCCAAATGCAAGGTTTCATCTCAATAGAAAGCCAAATAAAGATTTTGGATTTTTTAGGTACACCCGCCAACCCGAGAGATCTGAAATTTTTAATTCTCGTCAAACGAGACTGAGACTCACAACTGCAACTGGGTTTGTAATCAGCACCTTGAAATTATCCCAAATGGGAGGTTTTATCTCAATAGAAAGCCAAATAAAGATTTTGGATTTTTTAGGTACACCCGCCAACCCGAGAGATCTGAAATTGTTTATTTTCGTCAAACGAGACTGAGGCTCAAAACTGGAACTGGGCTTGTAATCAGCACCTTGAAATTATCCCACATGCGAGGTTTCATCTCAATAGAAAGCCAAATAAAGATTTTGGATTTTTTAGGTACACCCGCCAGCCCGAGAGATCTGAAATTTTTTATTTTCGTCAAACGAGACTGAGACTCAAAACTGCAACTGGATTTGTAATCAGAACTTTGAAATTATCCCAAATGCGAGGTTCCATCTCAATAGAAAGCCAAATAAAGATTTTGGATTTTTTAGGTACACCCGCCAGCCCGAGAGATATGAAATTGTTTATTTTCGTCAAACGAGACTGAAACTCAAAACTGCATCTGGATTTGTAATTAGCACCTTAAAATTATCCCAAATGCGAGATTTCATCTCAATAGAAAGCCAAATAAAGATTTTGGATTTTTTAGGTACACCTGTCAGCCCCAGAGATCTGAAATTTTTTATTTTCATCAAACGAGACTGAGACTCAAAAGTGCAACTGGATTTGTAATCAGAACTTTGAAATTATCCCAAATGCGAGGTTTCATCCACAATAGAAAGCCAAATAAATATTTTGGATTTTTTAGGTACACCCGCCAGCCCGAGAGATCAGAAATGTTTTATTTTCCTCAAACGAGACTGAGACTCAAAACTGCAACTAGATTTGTAATCAGCACCTTGAAATTATCCCAAATGCGAGGTTTCATCTCAATAGAAAGACAAATAAAGATTTTGGATTTTTTAAGTACCTACACCCGCCAGCCCGAGAGATCAGACATTTTTTATTTTCGTCAAACGAGACTGAGACTCAAAACTGCAACTGGATTTGTAATCAGCACCTTGAAGTTATCCCAAATGCGAGGTTTCATCTCAATAGAAAGTCAAATAAAGCTTTTCGATTTTTTTAGGTACACCCGCCAGCCCGAGAGATCTGAAATCTTTTATTTTCGTCAAACGAGACTGAGACTCACAACTGCAACTGGGTTTGTAATCAGCACCTTGAAACTATCCCAAATGCGAGGTTCCACCTCAATAGAAAGTCAAATAAAGCTTTTCGATTTTTTTAGGTACACCCGCCAGCTCGAGAGATCTGAATTTTTTTATTTTCGTCAAACATGACTGAGACTCAAAACTGCAACTGGATTTGTAATCAGCACCTTGAAATTATCCCAAATGCGGGGTTTCATCTCAATAGAAAGTCAAATAAAGATTTTGGATTTTTTTAGGTACATCCGGCAGCCCGAGAGATCTGAATTTTTTTATTTTCGTTAAACGAGACTGAGACTCAAAACTGCAACTGGATTTTGTAATCAGCACCTTGAAATTATTCCAAATGCGAGGATTCATCTCAATAGAAAGTCAAATAAAGCTTTTCGATTTTTTTAGGTACACTCGCCAGCCCGAGAGATCTGAAATTTTTTATTTTCGTCAAACGAGACTGAGACTCAAAACTGCAACTGGATTAGTAATCAGCGCCTTGAAATTATCCCAAATGCGAGGTTTCATCTCAATAGAAAGTCAAATAAAGCTTTTCGATTTTTTTAGGTACACCCGCCAGCCCGAGAGATCTGAAATTTTTTATTTTCGTCAAACGAGACTGAGACTCAAAACTGCAACTGGATTTGTAATCAGCACCTTGAAATTATGCCAAATGCGAGGTTTCATCTCAATGGAAGGTCAAATAAAGCTTTTCGATTTTTCTAGATACACCCGCCAGCCCGAGAGATCTGAAATTTTTTATTTTCGTCAAACGAGACTGACACTCACAACTGCAACTGGGTTTGTAATCAGCACCTTGAAATTATGCCAAATGCGAGGTTTCATCTCAATAGAAAGTCAAATAAAGCTTTTCGATTTTTTTAGGTACATCCGCCAGCCCGAGAGATCAGAAATTTTTTATTTCCGGCAAACGAGACTGAGACTCACAACTGCAACTGGGTTTGTAATCAGCACCTTGAAACTATCCCAAATGCGAGGTTTCATCTCAATAGAACGTCAAATAAAGCTTTTCGATTTTTTTAGGTACACCCGCCACCCCGAGAGATCAGAAATTTTTTATTTTCGGCAAACGAGACTGAGACTCACAACTGCAACTGGGTTTGTAATCAGCACCTTGAAATTATCCCAAATGCGAGGTTTCATCTCAACAGAAGGTCAAATAAAGATTTTGGACTTTTTTAGGTATACCCGCCAGCCCGAGAGACGTGATTTTTTTATTTTCGTCAAAAGAGACTGAGACTCAAAACTGCAACTGGATTTGTAATCAGCACCTTGAAATTATGCGAAATGCGAGGTTTCATCTCAATGGAAGGTCAAATAAAGCTTTTCGATTTTTCTAGATACACCCGCCAGCCCGAGAGATCTGAAATTTTTTATTTTCGTCAAACGAGACTGACACTCACAACTGCAACTGGGTTTGTAATCAGCACCTTGAAATTATGCCAAATGCGAGGTTTCATCTCAATAGAAAGTCAAATAAAGCTTTTCGATTTTTTTAGGTACACCCGCCACCCCGAGAGATCAGAAATTTTTTATTTTCGGCAAACGAGACTGAGACTCACAACTGCAACTGGGTTTGTAATCAGCACCTTGAAATTATCCCAAATGCGAGGTTTCATCTCAACAGAAGGTCAAATAAAGATTTTGGACTTTTTTAGGTATACCCGCCAGCCCGAGAGACGTGATTTTTTTATTTTCGTCAAAAGAGACTGAGACTCAAAACTGCAACTGTATTTGTAATCAGCACCTTGAAGTTATCCCAAATGCGAGGTTTCATCTCAATAGAAAGTCAAATAAATATTTTGGATTTTTTAGGTACACCCGCCAGCCCGAGAGATCTGAAATTTTTTATTTTAGTCAAACGAGACTGAGACTCAAAACGGCAATTGGATTTGTAATCAGCACCTTAAAATTATCCCAAATGCGAGGTTTCATCTCAATAGAAAGCCAAATAAAGATTTTGGATTTTTTAGGTACACCCGCCAGCCCGAAAGATCTGAAATTTTTTATTTTCGTCAAACGAGACTGAGACTCAAAACTGCAACTGGATTTGTAATCAGAACTTTGAAATTATCCCAAATGCAAGGCTTCATCTCAATAGAAAGCCAAATAAAGATTTTGGATTTTTAGGTACACCCGCCAGCCCGAAAGATCTGAAATTTTTTATTTTCGTCAAACGAGACTGAAACTCAAAACTGCAATTGGATTTGTAATCAGCACCTTAAAATTATCCCAAATGCGAGGTTTCATCTCAATAGAAAGCCAAATAAAGATTTTGGTTTTTTTTAAGTACAACCGCCAGCCCGAGAGATCAGAATTTTTTTATTTTCGTCAAACATGACTGAGACTCAAAACTGCAACTGGATTTGTAATCAGCACCTTGAAATTATCCCAAATGCGGGGTTTCATCTCAATAGAAAGTCAAATAAAGATTTTGGATTTTTTTAGGTACATCCGGCAGCCCGAGAGATCTGAATTTTTTTCTTTTCGTTAAACGAGACTGAGACTCAAAACTGCAACTGGATTTTGTAATCAGCACCTTGAAATTATTCCAAATGCGAGGATTCATCTCAATAGAAAGTCAAATAAAGCTTTTCGATTTTCTTAGGTACACTCGCCAGCCCGAGAGATCTGAAATTTTTTATTTTCGTCAAACGAGACTGAGACTCAAAACTGCAACTGGATTAGTAATCAGCGCCTTGAAATTATCCCAAATGCGAGATTTCATCTCAATAGAAAGTCAAATAAAGCTTTTCGATTTTTTTAGGTACACCCGCCAGCCCGAGAGATCTGAAATTTTTTATTTTCGTCAAACGAGACTGAGACTCAAAACTGCAACTGGATTTGTAATCAGCACCTTGAAATTATGCCAAATGCGAGGTTTCATCTCAATGGAAGGTCAAATAAAGCTTTTCGATTTTTTTAGATACACCCGCCAGCCCGAGAGATCTGAAATTTTTTATTTTCGTCAAACGAGACTGACACTCACAACTGCAACTGGGTTTGTAATCAGCACGTTGAAATTATGCCAAATGCGAGGTTTCATCTCAATAGAAAGTCAAATAAAGCTTTTCGATTTTTTTAGGTACATCCGCCAGCCCGAGAGATCAGAAATTTTTTATTTTCGGCAAACGAGACTGAGACTCACAACTGCAACTGGGTTTGTAATCAGCACCTTGAAACTATCCCAAATGCGAGGTTTCATCTCAATAGAAAGTCAAATAAAGCTTTTCGATTTTTTTAGGTACACCCGCCACCCCGAGAGATCAGAAATTTTTTATTTTCGGCAAACGAGACTGAGACTCACAACTGCAACTGGGTTTGTAATCAGCACCTTGAAATTATCTCAAATGCGAGGTTTCATCTCAATAGAAAGTCAAATACAGATTTTGGATTTTTTTAGGTACACCCGTCAGCCCGAGAGATCTGAATTTTTTTATTTTTGTCAAACGAGACTGAGACTCAAAACTGCAATTGGATTTGTAATCAGCACCTTGCAATTATCCCAAATGCGAGGTTTCATCTCAATAGTAAGCCAAATAAAGATTTTGGATTTTTTTAGGTACACCCGCCAGCCCGAGAGATCTGAAATTTTTTATTTTCGTCAAACGAGACTGAGACTCACAACTGCAACTGGATTTGTAATCAGCACCTTGAAATTATCCCAAATGCAAGGTTTCATCTCAATAGAAAGCCAAATAAAGATTTTGGATTTTTTAGGTACACCCGCCAACCCGAGAGATCTGAAATTTTTAATTCTCGTCAAACGAGACTGAGACTCACAACTGCAACTGGGTTTGTAATCAGCACCTTGAAATTATCCCAAATGCGAGGTTTTATCTCAATAGAAAGCCAAATAAAAATTTTGGATTTTTTAGGTACACACGCCAACCCGAGAGATCTGAAATTGTTTATTTTCGTCAAACGAGACTGAGGCTCAAAACTGGAACTGGGCTTGTAATCAGCACCTTGAAATTATCCCACATGCGAGGTTTCATCTCAATAGAAAGCCAAATAAAGATTTTGGATTTTTTAGGTACACCCGCCAGCCCGAGAGATCTGAAATTTTTTATTTTCGTCAAACGAGACTGAGACTCAAAACTGCAACTGGATTTGTAATCAGCACCTTAAAATTATCCCAAATGCGAGGTTCCATCTCAATAGAAAGCCAAATAAAGATTTTGGATTTTTTAGGTACACCCGCCAGCCCGAGAGATATGAAATTGTTTATTTTCGTCAAACGAGACTGAAACTCAAAACTGCATCTGGATTTGTAATTAGCACCTTAAAATTATCCCAAATGCGAGATTTCATCTCAATAGAAAGCCAAATAAAGATTTTGGATTTTTTAGGTACACCTGTCAGCCCCAGAGATCTGAATTTTTTTATTTTCATCAAACGAGACTGAGACTCAAAACTGCAACTGGATTTGTAATCAGAACTCTGAAATTATCCCAAATGCGAGGTTTCATCCACAATAGAAAGCCAAATAAATATTTTGGATTTTTTAGGTACACCCGCCAGCCCGAGAGATCTGAAATTTTTTATTTTCGTCAAACGAGACTGAGACTCAAAACGGCAATTGGATTTGTAATCAGCACCTTAAAATTATCCCAAATGCGAGGTTTCATCTCAATAGAAAGCCAAATAAAGATTTTGGATTTTTTAGGTACACCCGCCAGCCCGAAAGATCTGAAATTTTTTATTTTCGTCAAACGAGACTGAGACTCAAAACTGCAACTGGATTTGTAATCAGAACTTTGAAATTATCCCAAATGCAAGGTTTCATCTCAATAGAAAGCCAAATAAAGATTTTGGATTTTTTAAGTACACCCGCCAGCCCGAGAAATCTGAAATTTTTTATTTTCGTCAAACGGGACTGAGACTCAAAACTGCAACTGGATTTGTAATCAGCACCTTAAAATTATCCCAAATGCGAGGTTTCATCTCAATAGAAAGCCAAATAAAGATTTTGGATTTTTAGGTACACCCGCCAGCCCGAAAGATCTGAAATTTTTTATTTTCGTCAAACGAGACTGAGACTCAAAACTGCAACTGGATTTGTAGTCAGCACCTTAAAATTATCCCAAATGCGAGGTTTCATCTCAATAGAAAGCCAAATAAAGATTTTGGATTTTTTAAGTACACCCGCCAGCCCGAGAGATCTGAATTTTTTTATTTTCGTCAAACGAGACTGAAACTCAAAACTGCAATTGGATTTGTAATCAGCACCTTAAAATTATCCCAAATGCGAGGTTTCATCTCAATAGAAAGCCAAATAAAGATTTTGGATTTTTTAGGTACACCCGCCAGCCCGAGAGATCTGAAATTTTTTATTTTCGTCAAACGAGGCTGAGACTCAAAACTGCAACTGGATTTGTAATCAGAACTTTGAAATTATCCCAAATGCGAGGTTTCATCCACAATAGAAAGCCAAATAAAGATTTTGGATTTTTTAGGTACACCCGCCAGCCCGAGAGATCTGAAATTTTTTATTTTCGTCAAAAGAGACTGAGACTCAAAACTGCAACTGGATTTGTAATCAACACCTTGAAATTATCCCAAATGCGAGGTTTCATCTCAATAGAAAGCCAAATAAAGATTTTGGTTTTTTTTAAGTACAACCGCCAGCCCGAGAGATCAGAATTTTTTTATTTTCGTCAAACGAGACTGAGACTCAAAACTGCAACTGGGTTTGTGATCAGGACCTTGAAATTATCCCAAATGCGAGGTTTCATGTCAATAAAAATCCAAATAAAGATTTTGGATTTTTTTAGGTACACCCGCCAGCCCGTGAGATCTGAAATTTTTAATTTTCGTCAAACGAAACTGAAACTCAAAACTGCAACTGGATTTGTAATCAGCACCTTGAAATTATCCCAAATGCGAGGTTTCATCTCAATAGAAAGCCAAATAAAGATTTTGGTTTTTTTTAAGTACAACCGCCAGCCCGAGAGATCAGAATTTTTTTATTTTCGTCAAACGAGACTTAGACTCAAAACTGCAACTGAGTTTGTAATCAGCACTTTGAAATTATCCCAAATGAGAGGTTTCATCTCAATAGAAAGCCAAATAAAGATTTTGGATTTTTTAGGTACACCCGCCAGCCCGAGAGATCAGAAATGTTTTATTTTCCTCAAACGAGACTGAGACTCAAAACTGCAACTGGATTTGTAATCAGCACCTTGAAATTATCCCAAATGCGAGGTTTCATCTCAATAGAAAGACAAATAAAGATTTTGGATTTTTTAAGTACCTACACCCGCCAGTCCGAGAGATCAGACATTTTTTATTTTCGTCAAACGAGACTGAGACTCAAAACTGCAACTAGATTTGTAATCAGCACCTTGAAGTTATCCCAAATGCGAGGTTTCATCTCAATAGAAAGTCAAATAAAGCTTTTCGATTTTTTTAGGTACACCCGCCAGCCCGAGAGATCTGAAATCTTTTATTTTCGTCAAACGAGACTGAGACTCACAACTGCAACTGGGTTGGTAATCAGCACCTTGAAATTATCCCAAATGCGAGGTTTTATCTCAATAGAAAGCCAAATAAAGATTTTGGATTTTTTAGGTACACACGCCAACCCGAGAGATCTGAAATTGTTTATTTTCGTCAAACGAGACTGAGGCTCAAAACTGGAACTGGGCTTGTAATCAGCACCTTGAAATTATCCCACATGCGAGGTTTCATCTCAATAGAAAGCCAAATAAAGATTTTGGATTTTTTAGGTACACCCGCCAGCCCGAGAGATCTGAAATTTTTTATTTTCGTCAAACGAGACTGAGACTCAAAACTGCAACTGGATTTGTAATCAGCACCTTAAAATTATCCCAAATGCGAGGTTCCATCTCAATAGAAAGCCAAATAAAGATTTTGGATTTTTTAGGTACACCCGCCAGCCCGAGAGATATGAAATTGTTTATTTTCGTCAAACGAGACTGAAACTCAAAACTGCATCTGGATTTGTAATTAGCACCTTAAAATTATCCCAAATGCGAGATTTCATCTCAATAGAAAGCCAAATAAAGATTTTGGATTTTTTAGGTACACCTGTCAGCCCCAGAGATCTGAAATTTTTTATTTTCATCAAACGAGACTGAGACTCAAAACTGCAACTGGATTTGTAATCAGAACTTTGAAATTATCCCAAATGCGAGGTTTCATCCACAATAGAAAGCCAAATAAATATTTTGGATTTTTTAGGTACACCCGCCAGCCCGAGAGATCTGAAATTTTTTATTTTCGTCAAACGAGACTGAGACTCAAAACGGCAATTGGATTTGTAATCAGCACCTTAAAATTATCCCAAATGCGAGGTTTCATCTCAATAGAAAGCCAAATAAAGATTTTGGATTTTTTAGGTACACCCGCCAGCCCGAAAGATCTGAAATTTTTTATTTTCGTCAAACGAGACTGAGACTCAAAACTGCAACTGGATTTGTAATCAGAACTTTGAAATTATCCCAAATGCAAGGTTTCATCTCAATAGAAAGCCAAATAAAGATTTTGGATTTTTTAAGTACCTACACCCGCCAGCCCGAGAAATCTGAAATTTTTTATTTTCGTCAAACGGGACTGAGACTCAAAACTGCAACTGGATTTGTAATCAGCACCTTAAAATTATCCCAAATGCGAGGTTTCATCTCAATAGAAAGCCAAATAAAGATTTTGGATTTTTAGGTACACCCGCCAGCCCGAAAGATCTGAAATTTTTTATTTTCGTCAAACGAGACTGAGACTCAAAACTGCAACTGGATTTGTAGTCAGCACCTTAAAATTATCCCAAATGCGAGGTTTCATCTCAATAGAAAGCCAAATAAAGATTTTGGATTTTTTAAGTACACCCGCCAGCCCGAGAGATCTGAATTTTTTTATTTTCGTCAAACGAGACTGAAACTCAAAACTGCAATTGGATTTGTAATCAGCACCTTAAAATTATCCCAAATGCGAGGTTTCATCTCAATAGAAAGCCAAATAAAGATTTTGGATTTTTTAGGTACACCCGCCAGCCCGAGAGATCTGAAATTTTTTATTTTCGTCAAACGAGGCTGAGACTCAAAACTGCAACTGGATTTGTAATCAGAACTTTGAAATTATCCCAAATGCGAGGTTTCATCCACAATAGAAAGCCAAATAAAGATTTTGGATTTTTTAGGTACACCCGCCAGCCCGAGAGATCTGAAATTTTTTATTTTCGTCAAACGAGACTGAGACTCAAAACTGCAACTGGATTTGTAATCAACACCTTGAAATTATCCCAAATGCGAGGTTTCATCTCAATAGAAAGCCAAATAAAGATTTTGGTTTTTTTTAAGTACAACCGCCAGCCCGAGAGATCAGAATTTTTTTATTTTCGTCAAACGAGACTGAGACTCAAAACTGCAACTGGGTTTGTGATCAGGACCTTGAAATTATCCCAAATGCGAGGTTTCATCTCAATAGAAAGCCAAATAAAGATTTTGGATTTTTAGGTACACCCGCCAGCCCGAAAGATCTGAAATTTTTTATTTTCGTCAAACGAGACTGAGACTCAAAACTGCAACTGGATTTGTAGTCAGCACCTTAAAATTATCCCAAATGCGAGGTTTCATCTCAATAGAAAGCCAAATAAAGATTTTGGATTTTTTAAGTACACCCGCCAGCCCGAGAGATCTGAATTTTTTTATTTTCGTCAAACGAGACTGAAACTCAAAACTGCAATTGGATTTGTAATCAGCACCTTAAAATTATCCCAAATGCGAGGTTTCATCTCAATAGAAAGCCAAATAAAGATTTTGGATTTTTTAGGTACACCCGCCAGCCCGAGAGATCTGAAATTTTTTATTTTCGTCAAACGAGGCTGAGACTCAAAACTGCAACTGGATTTGTAATCAGAACTTTGAAATTATCCCAAATGCGAGGTTTCATCCACAATAGAAAGCCAAATAAAGATTTTGGATTTTTTAGGTACACCCGCCAGCCCGAGAGATCTGAAATTTTTTATTTTCGTCAAACGAGACTGAGACTCAAAACTGCAACTGGATTTGTAATCAACACCTTGAAATTATCCCAAATGCGAGGTTTCATCTCAATAGAAAGCCAAATAAAGATTTTGGTTTTTTTTAAGTACAACCGCCAGCCCGAGAGATCAGAATTTTTTTATTTTCGTCAAACGAGACTGAGACTCAAAACTGCAACTGGGTTTGTGATCAGGACCTTGAAATTATCCCAAATGCGAGGTTTCATGTCAATAAAAATCCAAATAAAGATTTTGGATTTTTTTAGGTACACCCGCCAGCCCGTGAGATCTGAAATTTTTAATTTTCGTCAAACGAAACTGAAACTCAAAACTGCAACTGGATTTGTAATCAGCACCTTGAAATTATCCCAAATGCGAGGTTTCATCTCAATAGAAAGCCAAATAAAGATTTTGGTTTTTTTTAAGTACAACCGCCAGCCCGAGAGATCAGAATTTTTTTATTTTCGTCAAACGAGACTCAGACTCAAAACTGCAACTGAGTTTGTAATCAGCACTTTGAAATTATCCCAAATGAGAGGTTTCATCTCAATAGAAAGCCAAATAAAGATTTTGGATTTTTTAGGTACACCCGCCAGCCCGAGAGATCAGAAATGTTTTATTTTCCTCAAACGAGACTGAGACTCAAAACTGCAACTGGATTTGTAATCAGCACCTTGAAATTATCCCAAATGCGAGGTTTCATCTCAATAGAAAGACAAATAAAGATTTTGGATTTTTTAAGTACCTACACCCGCCAGCCCGAGAGATCAGACATTTTTTATTTTCGTCAAACGAGACTGAGACTCAAAACTGCAACTGGATTTGTAATCAGCACCTTGAAGTTATCCCAAATGCGAGGTTTCCTCTCAATAGAAAGTCAAATAAAGCTTTTCGATTTTTTTAGGTACACCCGCCAGCCCGAGAGATCTGAAATCTTTTATTTTCGTCAAACGAGACTGAGACTCACAACTGCAACTGGGATTGTAATCAGCACCTTGAAACTATCCCAAATGCGAGGTTCCACCTCAATAGAAAGTCAAATAAAGCTTTTCGATTTTTTTAGGTACACCCGCCAGCTCGAGAGATCTGAATTTTTTTATTTTCGTCAAACATGACTGAGACTCAAAACTGCAACTGGATTTGTAATCAGCACCTTGAAATTATCCCAAATGCGGGGTTTCATCTCAATAGAAAGTCAAATAAAGATTTTGGATTTTTTTAGGTACATCCGGCAGCCCGAGAGATCTGAATTTTTTTATTTTCGTTAAACGAGACTGAGACTCAAAACTGCAACTGGATTTTGTAATCAGCACCTTGAAATTATTCCAAATGCGAGGATTCATCTCAATAGAAAGTCAAATAAAGCTTTTCGATTTTTTTAGGTACACTCGCCAGCCCGAGAGATCTGAAATTTTTTATTTTCGTCAAACGAGACTGAGACTCAAAACTGCAACTGGATTAGTAATCAGCGCCTTGAAATTATCCCAAATGCGAGGTTTCATCTCAATAGAAAGTCAAATAAAGCTTTTCGATTTTTTTAGGTACACCCGCCAGCCCGAGAGATCTGAAATTTTTTATTTTCGTCAAACGAGACTGAGACTCAAAACTGCAACTGGATTTGTAATCAGCACCTTGAAATTATGCCAAATGCGAGGTTTCATCTCAATGGAAGGTCAAATAAAGCTTTTCGATTTTTCTAGATACACCCGCCAGCCCGAGAGATCTGAAATTTTTTATTTTCGTCAAACGAGACTGACACTCACAACTGCAACTGGGTTTGTAATCAGCACCTTGAAATTATGCCAAATGCGAGGTTTCATCTCAATAGAAAGTCAAATAAAGCTTTTCGATTTTTTTAGGTACATCCGCCAGCCCGAGAGATCAGAAATTTTTTATTTTCGGCAAACGAGACTGAGACTCACAACTGCAACTGGGTTTGTAATCAGCACCTTGAAACTATCCCAAATGCGAGGTTTCATCTCAATAGAACGTCAAATAAAGCTTTTCGATTTTTTTAGGTACACCCGCCACCCCGAGAGATCAGAAATTTTTTATTTTCGGCAAACGAGACTGAGACTCACAACTGCAACTGGGTTTGTAATCAGCACCTTGAAATTATCCCAAATGCGAGGTTTCATCTCAACAGAAAGTCAAATAAAGATTTTGGACTTTTTTAGGTATACCCGCCAGCCCGAGAGACGTGATTTTTTTATTTTCGTCAAAAGAGACTGAGACTCAAAACTGCAACTGTATTTGTAATCAGCACCTTGAAGTTATCCCAAATGCGAGGTTTCATCTCAATAGAAAGTCAAATAAATATTTTGGATTTTTTAGGTACACCCGCCAGCCCGAGAGATCTGAAATTTTTTATTATAGTCAAACGAGACTGAGACTCAAAACGGCAATTGGATTTGTAATCAGCACCTTAAAATTATCCCAAATGCGAGGTTTCATCTCAATAGAAAGCCAAATAAAGATTTTGGATTTTTTAGGTACACCCGCCAGCCCGAAAGATCTGAAATTTTTTATTTTCGTCAAACGAGACTGAGACTCAAAACTGCAACTGGATTTGTAATCAGAACTTTGAAATTATCCCAAATGCAAGGTTTCATCTCAATAGAAAGCCAAATAAAGATTTTGGATTTTTAGGTACACCCGCCAGCCCGAAAGATCTGAAATTTTTTATTTTCGTCAAACGAGACTGAGACTCAAAACTGCAACTGGATTTGTAGTCAGCACCTTAAAATTATCCCAAATGCGAGGTTTCATCTCAATAGAAAGCCAAATAAAGATTTTGGATTTTTTAAGTACACCCGCCAGCCCGAGAGATCTGAATTTTTTTATTTTCGTCAAACGAGACTGAAACTCAAAACTGCAATTGGATTTGTAATCAGCACCTTAAAATTATCCCAAATGCGAGGTTTCATCTCAATAGAAAGCCAAATAAAGATTTTGGTTTTTTTTTTAAGTACAACCGCCAGCCCGAGAGATCAGAATTTTTTTATTTTCGTCAAACATGACTGAGACTCAAAACTGCAACTGGATTTGTAATCAGCACCTTGAAGTTATCCCAAATGCGGGGTTTCATCTCAATAGAAAGTCAAATAAAGGTTTTGGATTTTTTTAGGTACATCCGGCAGCCCGAGAGATCTGAATTTTTTTCTTTTCGTTAAACGAGACTGAGACTCAAAACTGCAACTGGATTTTGTAATCAGCACCTTGAAATTATTCCAAATGCGAGGATTCATCTCAATAGAAAGTCAAATAAAGCTTTTCGATTTTTTTAGGTACACTCGCCAGCCCGAGAGATCTGAAATTTTTTATTTTCGTCAAACGAGACTGAGACTCAAAACTGCAACAGGATTAGTAATCAGCGCCTTGAAATTATCCCAAATGCGAGGTTTCATCTCAATAGAAAGTCAAATAAAGCTTTTCGATTTTTTTAGGTACACCCGCCAGCCCGAGAGATCTGAAATTTTTTATTTTCGTCAAACGAGACTGAGACTCAAAACTGCAACTGGATTTGTAATCAGCACCTTGAAATTATGCCAAATGCGAGGTTTCATCTCAATGGAAGGTCAAATAAAGCTTTTCGATTTTTTTAGATACACCCGCCAGCCCGAGAGATCTGAAATTTTTTATTTTCGTCAAACGAGACTGACACTCACAACTGCAGCTGGGTTTGTAATCAGCACCTTGAAATTATGCCAAATGCGAGGTTTCATCTCAATAGAAAGTCAAATAAAGCTTTTCGATTTTTTTAGGTACATCCGCCAGCCCGAGAGATCAGAAATTTTTTATTTTCGGCAAACGAGACTGAGACTCACAACTGCAACTGGGTTTGTAATCAGCACCTTGAAACTATCCCAAATGCGAGGTTTCATCTCAATACAAAGTCAAATAAAGCTTTTCGATTTTTTTAGGTACACCCGCCACCCCGAGAGATCAGAAATTTTTTATTTTCGGCAAACGAGACTGAGACTCACAACTGCAACTGGGTTTGTAATCAGCACCTTGAAATTATCCCAAATGCGAGGTTTCATCTCAATAGAAAGTCAAATAAAGATTTTGGACTTTTTTAGGTATACCCGCCAGCCCGAGAGACGTGATTTTTTTATTTTCGTCAAACGAGACTGTGACTCATAACTGCAACTGGATTTGTAGTCAGCACCTTGAAACTATCCCAAATGCGAGGTTTCATCTCAATTGAAAGTCAAATAAAGATTTTGGATGTTTTTGGGTACACCTTCCAGACCGAGAGATCTGAAATTTTTGATTTTCGTCAAACGAGACTCAGACTCAAAACTGCAACTGGATTTGTAATCAGCACCTTGAAATTATGCCAAATGCGAGGTTTCGTCTCAATAGAAAGTCAAATAAAGATTTTGAATTTTTTTAGGTACACCCGCCAGCCCGAGAGATCTGATTTTTTTTATTTTCGTCAAACGAAACTGAGACTCAAAACTGCAACTCGATTTGTAATCAGCACCTTGAAATTATCCCAAATGCGAGGTTTCATCTCAATAGAAACTCAAATAAAGATTTTGGATTTTTTTAGGTACACCCGCCAGCCCGAGAGATCTGAAATTTTTTATTTTCGTCAAACTAGACTGAGTCTCAAAACTGCAACTGGGTTTGTAATCAGCACCTTGAAATTATCCCAAATGCGAGGTTTCATCTCAATAGAAAGTCAAGTAAAGGTTTGGATTTTTTTAGGTACACCCGCCAGCCCGAGAGATCTGAAATTAATTAATTAAATTAGTCGAATTGCCCTTCTCTGGACGGCATCAAGTATAGACAGGGTAGTAGGGGCAGCAGCTCCCCAGACATGATAGCAATACTCCAGGCCAGGTCTTATCTGGGCTTTATATACCGTGAGGAGGTTAATGGTGAGAATTACTTTCTGGCTCTAAATAGGTACCCAAGCTTTTTACCAGCAGCTGTTGCAATTGACGCAACGTGTTCGTGCCAGATCAGATTTTCTGTAATGTTACCTCCCGACAGCTTGAAGGAGTGACTCCTTGGCAGGGTTCTTCTTGTTTGATACCGTACAATACTGGGTCTTGGAAGCATTGAATTTTACCATATTCTTGAGCCCCCCAAGCGGTAATGGTATCGAGATCCTTTGAAAGTGAAGCTGCCACTGCCAGTCTTTTGCATTCCAGCTCGACCACAGAGATTGGTCTGTTGCTCATGATGCCTGCATGCAGCGTACTGTCATCTGCAAAACTGTGGATTGGATTCCTAGTGCTTAGAGAGTAGATCGTTAATGTAAAGCAGAAACATGTCGGAGCCAATACCGATCCCTGGGGAACCCCAGTATTGATGCTATGGAAAGAAGAGGAAAAGCCGTCTACCATGACAGAAATTTTCCTACCTGAGAGGAAGTCTACGAGCCAACCGCAGAGATTAACATGGAGCCCGTAAGAGGGAGCATGATAATAATATTAATAATGTCGGGCGAGGTTTAGCTGCGCTATTCTTCCACCTAACCCTTATTATAAGTATAAGTAACATAGTTTTGTTTAAAACAATATAATGTCGACGATAAGTGTATGGTGAAACAGTGATAATAACTCTGGACAGTCAATGTTACCATTTACCAGCGACTTATCCACCTTCCTAAAATTGGCAGGATAGACGACGACCTGAGAAAACAACTCCCTGGGAGGATGCAAAATGGGCCAGTTGTGGCCTAAGTGCAGTGGGTCTACACACCCTCCCCACTCTACAGATACAGATCTAATATACCGCACACACGCAAACGTTGTACCTTAACAGGTGGTGATGGAAATTTGACTGACAGTTCAAAAACACTGATAACCCTTTATCCTTTGTTTCCCATAATTATAACAATTTTGGTAGTCGAGGTATTACAGTCTGATGGATTTCCCAGAAGCCATGTCACCACAAACAATGCCAATTTTTTCGTGTTCATTTTTTCATCACCTCCAAAATTTGCATGTTGGAAATAGCACAAAGGTTATTCAAATCAGTGTCATCGTATTTAATTAATCTGGAAACATCATTGGTAAAGAATCCGCACCATCATACCATCATCAGGCAGCAAGGACAAACGTATTTAGAGCGTAAAAATATTTTTTCTAACGTCATTACCTATGAATGCTTTACTATTTATTTTCTAGCAAAATGGGGGAATAATGACAACCCTACAGGATGTAAATTATCTATATACCAAGTACTCGAGTATTTGAATAAATGTAAAACAAATTTTCTTCTCAAGCAAACGTTCCACAATTTTAGATGGTAGGTTTTACTTCCCACACCAATAGGTGAAAATTTTCGATTTTGAGGTAATACACTTTTTGGGTGTTTTATGATGTCTACATAACGAAAATCTACGTTACTCATTTCCGTCTGTCTGTCGGTCTGTCTGTCGGTCTGTCTGTCGGTCTGTCTGTCGGTCTGTCTGTCGGTCTGTCTGTCGGTCTGTCTGTCGGTCTGTCTGTCGGTCTGTCTGTCGGTCTGTCTGTCGGTCTGTCTGTCGGTCTGTCTGTCGGTCTGTCTGTCGGTCTGTCTGTTGGTCTGTCTGTCGGTCTGTCTGTCGGTCTGTCTGTCGGTCTGTCTGTCGGTCTGTCTGTCGGTCTGTCTGTCGGTCTGTCTGTCGGTCTGTCTGTCGGTCTGTCTGTCGGTCTGTCTGTCGGTCTGTCTGTCGGTCTGTCTGTCGGTCTGTCTGTCGGTCTGTCTGTCGGTCTGTCTGTCGGTCTGTCGGTCTGTCTGTCGGTCTGTCTGTCGGTCTGTCGGTCTGTCTGTCTGTTGGCGTTTTTCTAACGTCGTAATCTCAGTAACCGCTGCATGGATTGTGATGAAATTTGGGTAGCGATATGCTGTGGGGTCGTAGTTGGTAATGTTCCTATAATATTGGAAATCGTTGTACAGGGGCCGGAGTACTTAGCAAAAAAAAATTCAAATATTCCTCGGACTTCGTTTTTAAGCATTTTAGGGGTCCCCGATCATTTTCTACTTTTTTTTGGGTTGGGGTGAATTTGGGGTGGTCGGAGGGGGGGGGGGGAGGGTTGTAAAACTGAAAACTTTGTTGTATTCATAATAATCTGTCCATTGACCTGTAAATGAAAAACCTAGCGGCATAATACACTTTTTTAGGTCCATCCGAACACTGTCTTGCTTATTATAGAAACCAAGGGACTTAGAATTTGTGATGCATACATACGAGTATTGTTTTAGATCGTTCTATATTGCGTAACGCGAAAGTTATTGAATTGCTTTTAATGAAATTTTCACACAGTAATACTACCGCGGCGAGAATCGGAAACGCGTATGTTTTGGAAAAATCGTGTCAGTGACGGCGCAGCAATAATAAAAAAAGCTAAAAATATAAAAGAGCTCTAACTTGGTTTTTAGACGGTTTGGAGGCTACTGATCGCTTAGCATCGTCCAGTTGAAGCATGCAGAAAAAAACTGTGGCGTCCTACCTTCTAAGGAGGGAGACGCAAGAAACTATTTACGAGAGTTTTTGTGATGGATGCTTTTTTGCGGGCGGGTGGGCGATGATTTGGTTGCAAGAGGATTTCAGACTATAGCATCATTATGTGTGGGAAGTACTGAGTCAATCAACCTGACACCAGCTTTTAATATCATTTATAAATGTATAGATCAAAACCAATCATCAATGCATGCCATTCTACGTAATAACCGCTTTCCTGTTGCAATTCTGATAACAATGGTGTCGAGCATAGTGATTTGAAACACGCATTTTTAAGTTACTGACGAAGAAATTTTGCACCTTATTTAGTTTATGTTTAAAAAAGGCTGCGCATTAATAAAAACATCATGCATAAAAATGCTGAGAAAGCGTAAATACTCATTTTGCCGCTCTCAATACCACATATTGAAAAATATTCAAGAAACTTTTAAAACGAAGGTTTGCCTATTTTAAATTTCCTGTGTGCCTTTTTGGTTAGTTCGCCGCCACTGCACAGCTTCTCGCAAACCATACACAGAATCTGTCCTAACAATGAAACAACATTTAATAACAACATTCAGGGTACCCAATGAATAACTGAATTGTTTATTTAAAATATATAATACTAGGAGATTTTAACGTGGATATGCTTCACGTCAATTCTCTATCGCACTGTTTTGACTCCTACGGATTTGTTCAGTTAGTCACTATGCCCACACGCATTACAGAAAATAGTGCTACCCTTTTAGACCCAATTTTTGCCTATACAAGCTTTATCATTGATGATTGCATAACTGTAGATACGGATTCAATATCCGACCATAAGTTGACTCGTGCTACTTGCAATATTGTTCATGAAAAACCAAAACAGAAGTTTGTCACATTCAGGGATTTTGCATGTTTTGACGAGCATATGTTTTTAAATGATCTAAATTCGATTGCTTTCCACGACATCTGTTTTATGTCTGACATAGACGACAAAGTAAGCTTTTTCACTCATCAGCTAATTGAGGTCTACAACAAACATGCGCCAGTAAGAACTATTAGAGTGAATAAACCTAAGGCACCTTGGCTTACTTACGGTTTAAAACAAATCTTGAAAGTTAAAAATGATGCGCTCTCTGCATATAGGAAAAACAGAACAAATGAAAATTGGGCGACCTACAAAGAAAGAAGGAATTATGCCTTATCGGCGATCAGGCGGGAGAAAGCTGCTTATTTGGAGTTTATAGAATCTGAAAATAATCCTAAAAAAATTTGGTCTGCACTTAAACAAATGAAAATTCAGGTATCCAATAAGCCACAAATCCCCTCTCATCTCATGGATGCATCACAAATTAATAACTATTTTATGACGGTTTTTGATGGAAATCATGTTCCACAATCATCTTTAGATTTTTATAATAGTAATGTTTTTTCACACAAGACATTTTCATTTAGATTATTGGACCCTACAGAGATTTATGGCATAATAAAATCATTCAGATCTGAAGCCAAGGGTGTGGATGGTTTGAGCTTGTCAATGATCCAATTGAGCCTGCCAGTCACTTTAATTTATATAACTCATATAGTGAATAGTTGCCTGGAAAAGGGATATTTTCCAAAATCATGGAGACAGGCGATTGTAATTCCTATACCGAAGATTAGCAAACCTGATGAATTTGCTCATTTAAGACCTATTAGTTTGTTATCTATTTTGTCAAAAATATTGGAGAAAGCAGTTCACATTCAGTTGATTTCATACTTAGATGAAAATTGTATCATCCCGGCAGGTCAGTCTGGTTTTCGTAAATCGCATAGCACTACAACGTGTCTTCTTGATATGTGCGATAATATATTAAGAGCACTTGATAAAAAAATTAGTGTTGGCCTAGTTTCAATAGACTTTTCTAAGGCATTTGATAAGATCAGTCACAGTTTGCTCATTACTAAATTAAAATATTACGGATTTGATTGTACATCAGTTAGTTTCTTCAAAAGCTATCTTGATAATAGATCACAGTGTGTTTCTTTGGGTGATATTAGATCTGAATTCAATGTTATTAGTTCAGGAGTACCACAAGGATCCGTATTAGGGCCACTTCTATTTCTTATATATGTTGCAGATCTAGCTAGTAAGGTTTATACATCTCATTTGCATTCATATGCGGATGACACGCAGCTCATCCACTACTTTGACGCAGATAACATACAGCAAACTGAATCTGATCTGAACAATGACTTAGCAAACATATGTAAGTATTGCGAAGATCACAATCTTCAAATAAATGCCACAAAATCTAGTCTTATTTTGTTCTGTCCTGATGCTAGAAGAGAATTTATTAAATCACACCTTAATGTCAAGATCAGCACAGAGAATTTAAAATTCTCCGAAAGTGTCAAAATTCTCGGGGTTACATTTGATGAGAAGCTAAGATTTACTAACCATGTTAAAAATCTCTTGAAGAAAACTTACTTAAGATTACGTACACTTTATGCCCATAAATTCATTTTAAACTTTAAAACAAAGAAAAAACTTTGTGAATCTCTAGTAATGTCAATTTTTAACTACTGTGATGTATTATTTTATCCATGTCTTGATCAGGTGACTAGAAATCGCATACAAATTGTTCAAAATAATTGTGTTAGGTTAATTTTTAGCTTAAGGCGTTACGATCATATTTCAGAAAAGTACCCTATTATTAAATGGCTGAAAATGTCTCAGTTAATTAAATTCCATTATCTCGTATTTGTTCATAAGGTTATTACGACCTCAAAACCACAGTATCTGAGGGAAAAGTTATTACTACGGGCGGATGCGCACAATCTAAATATAAGACATGGTTCCACTCTTACTATACCCTACCATGTTACCACACTTTTTCAACGTAGCTTCTCGTATAACGCTGCTATTGTTTATAACTCGGTTAGTGCCCAGTATAAAGAAATGTCGTTGAACATTTTCAAAAAAAAAGTCAAGGCCTTAATGTTTGGTCTTTAATATCGCAATAACTCTTCGTAACAGCTGGGAAACTACTGCTACGCCAAATTATTATAATCAAGCTTGTTTTTTTAGTTTATTTTTAACATCTAATAAATGTGAGACACTGGTGGTTAAGTGTAAGAATAGCACTTTGCTAAACTTCGCCACCGATGCCCTATCCTGATGTAAGCTATCTTACATGATATGTTTATTTTCAATAAACAATAATAGCAGATGATAAAAAAATGAGAAGCCATTACTCTTTTAGGGAAACAAAAATGTTACACGACTTAATCCGCAATGAAAATCCGATTTTAGTAAAAATCAAAAACCACCCCTTAACTTTGGGGCGCCCGTGTGGGGGCGGGTTAGAATATCTCCCATCGTATATCCTGCGTGTCGTAAAAGGCTGCTAAAAGGAACACCGAACTACTGTCGGTATAAGCAGTAACCTCTTCTCAACCAACAGCTTCAGGTGGACGAGTTGAGAAGAGTCAGGACACCTTATTGTCCTTCGCGTGAGAAATTGCCCCTAAAGGCGGATGAACCAGTAGATACCATCTGGTCAACGGCATGAGGATGCAGAAAGCAAATGGGAAACTACTGCATTAAAGATCTTAAAGATATCCCAAGGGAAACTCGTAAAATGTGTAAATGCATTTTACGAGTTCCCAACATGTCTGTTAAGACATTGTGACTATGATGATGAACTTGGGGCGCTGCAGGAGGGAAACTATTGGTCACATACGAAAAATTTACAGACCAAAATTATGTAGAATTTTGTTCTCTCCATAAATTATTTGAAGCTTTTTTCGATATTACTTTCCAAAACGGCGTTATTTTTCGAAACTCGTCGCGAAGCAGAATTTTCATCCCCCCACCCCTCGAGCAACAAACCTCCGAGGTCGCAAACTTAGATGTAGGTTCAGGGGACCAATGTCTACCATCCCACCAAATTTCACTTCCCTTCGACCTTTTGTTGAACAGCCCAACTTGCAACTGAAACTACACCTTCAGGATCCTGGTCATCAGTCCACTCCAAGAAGCTTAGTTGTGGTCCTTGGGGGTTTAGCTCGGGTTTCTGCTGCTACAGAGGCATTCTGTTGTACAACGTTGGCAATTTTCACGTTCTGCACATCACATCTAATGTACGAAGTTCGTACATAACACTTAATATAATTGTTATTTTTCAAGAACACAAATACATCTGGCCGCCTATGATCCCGTGCCATATGTAAGCCTGTATTTCTACGCGGTGTACTTCACAGAATATTTTCTGAGGAGGAGTACCATCAGAGAATGAGCGAAAAAAGCCGTACTCAGCTTAAGGGACGTTCACACGCTTGCCAAGGCTCGACAAGCATCCACAAGTCCCAAGCGTTCACAAATGTCGCTTGGCATTTGGAAGTCGTTTACACGCTTGCGAATGCGTCAGTGTGTTACGGACATCCAAGCATAGCGGACACTGAACTTGTATCGGCTCTTACGTTCGGTTTAACTTACTTTTACTTCAAATACAAGAAATCACCCAATGACTCTTTTTTAGATAATCACCTTGTTTGATAGGATAAAAATTAACCACACTATGTTAAGCTAAGTGCTATTTAAAATACATTTTTAAATTGCTCTATCTGCTCATGTTACATATTTGGAAAAAAAGGACGAATGCGAGTATAAGTTATTGATATTATAAAAATATTTTCAATTCGATTATGTGAGAAGCATATATTCCAAGAACATTTAAACTCTCTTCGTTCGACCAGTCACTCATTTTGAATAGAAAACTATACGTCCGTTCATCACGCAATCACAGCCGCTACTAAACGCGCACCAACGTGTAAATGCGTCGCAAGCGCTTGCCGCAAACGCCCTTTGATCTCTGTCAAAAAACCGACACTAGTCCCGATCGGATACAAGCGTCCGCAAGTTCACGCAAATCAAGCCAAAAGGACTCTTCACACGCTTGTGCTTGTGGATGCTTGTCGAACCTTGGCAAGCGTGTAAATGCGGCATTAGAGTGGCACTTCTATATGTGTTCGGTGTTCTTAAATAACTTCATCAACAAATGCGTGAATGAGGAAACATGAGAAAATTACCAATAAAACCACACTTTGACTCATTTTTTTGAAGTGCGGAACACCTAGAGAAAGGAGTGGTCAGAACATTTTAAAAAAAGTATCAACTATATAATGCCATGTATGCAGAGGAACCAACTGATTTTGATTCTACCCGGAAAACCTCCTCCTGAATAAAGTGTAATAAGGCCAGGAGCCCCTAAATCACCTAAAAACGAAGTTTTGAGCAGTTCTGGGCATTTTCTTTTTTTGTTTATCATTTAGATGCCAATATAAGATTGGGTCATAGAATATTACACCCTAATTCAACATCGATGCAGCGGTTACTGAAATTATGTATGTACAGAAATAGAAAACTTTTGCGACTATAACACTCCCCTCCTCACCCTCACCCAAGGCTCGTTCGGCAATGTATAATAATGTATGTATAATAATAATAATAATAATACTAAATATACTGCGCAAAATACCGGTGTGCCGTGCGGCGGCGCACATATTAGCCGCCAGAATGCAGACGGCAGTCATCCTTGGGTCCCTTCGTCTACTTAGAGCGCACGATTCGCGGACCCAGTGATTGCTCACCTCACGGTGTAAGGAGTAGTCATTGGGTAATGGAACAGCAGCTCGGTGTGTCGGAGCCCGGGCTGGTTTTTTTTTGTAAGTAATAAGGCCGCTCTTACGATGGTATTTACTATGTTGTCATTTTTCCGGAAATATAATAAATTTTGTTATTACAAATGGATCACCCTGGTCATTTCTACCTTTTTGCAATCCCTGAAAAAATTATTTTTTGTATAATATTTTCTATACCTAAATCTCATAATTTCGGAGTTATCACTAAATTTACATTGCATCTGCCAAGTTAAAATAACTAAATAAGATGTCTACGATTACGAAATCATCAAAAAAATTATAAAAGAATGCATGCTGCTGGTGAGGATGGATCCATAGAATGTCAAGAAGAAGAAGCAAATCATTGAAAGGCGAACGAATATAGCAGTTCAAAGGCAGCAGTGAAGTTAGGTTAGCAAAATTTTAGTGTTTATCAATACCTGCCAATACCCCATACAAGGCGTAGCCTTCTAAGTGGCAGTATTTGTATTGTACAGTACAAATAAATGAATGAGTCACTGTTAAAAATTCAGCCGTTATGTCAAAATGTACTGCGAAGTTTGAATAATCGTATGGCTTGTTGTACTGAAGCATGGCCGTCTCTACTCACTAGGCCGGAGAATTGAAATATGGCAACGTTGGAGATCAGGCCGTGTTTTCATTTGTTGTTATGTCATGTGTATTCTTCCAGGTGCAGAAAATATGGTTGGAAGGTGATTATTAATTTGTTTCTAATTATTTACCTGCACAAACGAAACTATAAAGATAACAAGATGCCTGCAAAGCGTGTAGTACCAGGTTGCAGCCCAGTAGAGGACTACCAAACCATGGCCCAACATCACGTTATTCCAGATTAAAAAGAACGTTGCAAGGTGATTTTGAATGGGTTTCTACTTATTTACCTGCACAAATGAAACTATAAAGATAAAAAGATGCCTGCAAAGCGTGTAGTACCAGGTTGCAGCTTAGTAGAGGCATGAGTAGAGGACTACCAAACCATGGCCCAACATAACCTTATTCCAGATTAAAAAGAACGTTGCAAGGTGATTTTGAATGGGTTTCTACTTATTTACCTGCACAAATGAAACTATAAAGATAAAAAGATGCCTGCAAAGTGTGTAGTACCAGGTTGCACTAGCAATTGTGTGTCCGATAAGGGACATAAACAGAAGTGGGTGAAAGGTATTCCTCGGAAGGGCTGGTTATATTTATAAGGATAAAGACAATAATTGACAAACATTTCAAAGGATAAGACCTATTTTAAAGCACAATGTGGTACCTATAATGTTTTCTGGACCTCCCAAATATCACAGAAAAATACAGTTAATAGAACTCATCTGGGCATGGCCTGGGGCATACCTACGAAAGCATTTGATAGTAAAAGGGAAATCAAGACCAGCAAGAATGGCTTCACAGTGACCTAATAGTGAATTTTTCTAGCTCAAGTGATAATTTACAAAGTAAATTGAGTGTTCATTTAAGTGGAAATGGAAGTGGCGGCAGGAAACAGGTTGCGTTTATTTTTATTTTGTTGTAAGTGATATTAGTAGTAGTAGTTCTAAAAAGTATTTTTCTTAATTTATTAACCGAGATGAACTCTAATACATATAAAATGTAATAATTATTCTGAAACTATAGGGCCACTATTTGACAGCTAAGCCACCTTGCCACATCTAACGCTCCGGCCTAGTGTAGAGTCGGCCATGACTGAAGTAAACAGACAACAATCTGAGCATCTGCTGCTCAGAGTAACAACTGAACATAGAGGTAGTGAACACACCACTTCAGCATGGCGTGCTCAAAACCATCATCTTTGACATTTCAGTCACCAAATACTGATCAGCTGTGACCTCGCAGTGACAGTGCAAATTGTAAACAATGCTGTGTAACGCCAACTAACCTGAAAATTCTTCCAATGCAAACCATGTTACAAACACTGCACTTTTCGAGCTCCATCTCGAAAAACTGTTAACTACACTCGGATATAGCACAGCAAGTCCGTAAAGCTTCACTAGAGTTACCAACAAATAGCAAATTCGATTTTATTGACCAAGCATAAAAGACGCACAAACAATAAACAAAGCAAACGTTTGACAGTTGAGGGCATGCGGCGTTGCCAGCTCCTCAAAATTATGCAAGACTTCAGAATTTGCGTTTATGATGAAGCAATATGCAGTAACGCAGTAGAGGTCAACATATCTATTGATTTTGCGGTAATCATTCCTGAACCATCAAAATACAGTCTTTTTTAACGTAGAATGGAATATTTCTGGATACTATACAATTAAGACGATAGTAAATAATTATAATTGCCGTACTTGGTGGTCGATATGACAACGTACGAAAAGATGTCGGCCTATTAGAATTAGTTGTTTACCTCTATGTTCAGTTGTTACTCTGATATCTGCTTTAATCGCCTTCATGTTTTTTGAAGTTAATGTCTTATTTTAACTTGGACGGATGCAATGTAAATTTAGGTATAGGAAATATTAAACAAAAATATTCAGTATTTTTCAAGGATTTCAAAAATGTAGAAATATACAGTGTGATCAGTTTGAAATAACAAAGTTTATGATATATCGGTCAGATCGACCGTACTGAAAATCCCCCTATCCCAAAATTCATGAAAATCGAGCAAACCATTTCCGAGATAATAATTGAGGCGATCCATACTTTAGACTCACCTTGTATAATGCCTGCGATAAATAAATGCTACTTCCGGAATCCTCAGGAAATGCCGAAGTTGTACGTGAGCTGAAAAGAAGCTGTGCTGCATCAAGAACTACATATTTACCTTCTCCGCGTCGACTTCAGTAACTTCCACATAGGGTAAATTGGTAAATTGTACCACATTGCACACTTTATCAAATATCTCGCTATTGACTTGATTTGAATTTAACAAAGCTAGAAATTACAGTTATTTAACATATCCCTGTCAAATTGCATAATAGAAAAGTTACATAAAGACTGACAGTTTGACATAATAAATGTTTTTTTAAAATGTTGCAAACGGTACAAATTGTCCATGGCAAAATGCATAAGATGGTCGTTGTTGATAGAACAACAGGTTTGTAATACAATACATTGCAATGAATCAAACTTTTTATTTGTAAAACTTCAGCACATAAATCACAAATTAGGAAACCATTGGGTAAAACAAAATATTGCCTTAGCAAATAACTAATACTCAATACTTATTTAACTCAAACACAAAAGTCTCAAATATAGTCCAATCGACTGGGAAATGAAGCACAGCTTTGATGCACCCAATTTGCACAAAATTTCCAGTTTTATAGTTTCTTATTGCTGCCTTCGTATCTTGCTCTGACCACTGCCAGTATTTTGTAGGTACCCTTGCGAGGCATGAGTGAAAAAAATACTGGAATTTGGTAAATTGTACCGGTACGATTTAACAAACTAGGTGGTGGTCCAAATTAGCAAACCGATATTACTGACACAAATTGGTTTATTTCTTAAAAAAAAGTGATGTTAGGGTAAATATAAACCGCCTCAACTATTTCCAAATGTCCAATAATTACGAAGAACGTCACCTCAACTACCAAAAACCGATGATTCGGATACAAAGGCTTATCTAAAGTTGTATAATACTTACTGCGTAAAGTCGTTTTTCAGAAAAACACAAATTTTAAGTTTCACGAGAGACCGCCGTTTACGCGTCCTGGTAACTAATGTTTTGACAACAAGAGGTATCAAAAGAGCAAACTAGATGACGCTAGAGGCTTAAAATTTAATAAATATTGAGGTGGTACAATTTAACAACTGGTACAATATACCCGACTTTACCCTAGCTTCTCTCTCGCGCCTCGCCTTGTAGATTATACCAGGCGCGCTCAACATAAACCGAGCCGTACTTTACTCGAAATATCGCAAACCTAATGTACAGTAAGCCACATAGGACATTCGAAACATGCCGATGATGGTACGATGGCTGGTTACCGTGAAGCAATGACCATCCAGTGACCCGTGCACACGTCAGCTTTCCCGGAAACGCCCGCCGCGCGGACAAAAGAGCATCGCTTCCGGCCGCCAAGGCCTCCCTGGATGATGGACCAGCGATCCGACGGAGGATGACAGTTCGCGGGTGCCGGTGACACCGAAAACGCGACACACGCGTTCTGCCTACGACGTGTGGATTTTGCTCTATTCTGGACTGGATTGTGAGACAGGTGTCAGGCTGAGGCAAAGGGCTATACTGTAAGTTGGGCGAAACGAGGGATTGGTGGTAGTGGTGGTGGTGGTCTCTTTCCTCCAAATACGTAAGTTTTCTCCTTTTTGTAATCTTCATTCTTAAGGGGTGATTTGAAGGCCCCTCCGGAGAGGGGGAGGGGGGAGATTAGGGTTGTCAAATGGTTGGTATTTGGCGGGATTTATTTGGCTTCAGATCCAATCTCGTATTTTGCGTAATTTGAGGGCGCTGATTTGAAATCCGGTCGCAGTTTTAAGTTTCAGACTCGTTTGACGAACATCAAAAATTTGAGATTTTTCAGTTCTTCAGGTTTCCCTAAATAGTCGAAAATCTTTATTTGCCTTTCCATTAAGATGAAATCTCGTGTTTTGGATAATTTGAGGATGCTGATGATAAATCCGGTCGCAGTTTGGAAGTTCAGTCTTGTTTGACGAAAATCAAAAGTTTCAGATATTTCAAATCTTCAGGTTTGTCGTTTGACGAAAATAAAAAAAATCTGATTTCTCAGATCTTCAGGTTGACCTCTAAAAAATAAAATATCTTTATTTGGCTTTTCATTACGATGAAATATTGTATTTTGGGTAATTTGAGGGTGATGATTACAAATATCGGCCGCAGTTTTGAGTTTCAGTCTCTTTTGGCGAAAATAAAAAATTCTGATTTCTCAGATCTTCAGGTTGACCTGAAAACTCAAAAATCTTCATTTGATTTTCTATTAAGATGAAATATTGTGTTTTGCGTAATTTGAGGGTGCTGATGATAAATCCGGTCGCAGTTTGGAAGTTCAGTCTTGTTTGACGAAAATCAAAAGTTTCAGATATTTCAAATCTTCGGGTTTGTCTAAAAAATGGAAAATTTTTATTTGGCTTTCTATTTAGTTAAAACTGCGTGTTTTGGATCACTTGAGGGTGCTGATTACAAATCTGGTCGGAGTTTTGATTTTCAATCTCGTTTGACGAAAATAAAAAATATCAGATATTTCAATCTTCAGGTCTGCGTAAAAAATCGAAAATCTTTATTTGGCTTTCTATTAAGATGAATCTTCGTGTTTTGGATAATTTGAAGGTTTTGATTACAAATCCGGTCGCAGTTTTGAGTTTCAGTCTCGTTTGACGAAAATAAAAAAATTCAGATCTTTTAGATCCTCAGGCTTGCCTAAAAAAAAGAAAATCTTTATTTGACTTTTTATCGAGATCAAGCCTCGTGTTTTGGATAATTTGATGGTGCTAATTACAAATTCGGTCGCGGTTTTGGGTTTCAATCTCGTTTGACGAAAATGAAAAATTTCAGATATGTCAGATCTTCAGGTCTGCCTAAAAAATCGAAAATCTTTATTTGGCTTTCTATTAAGATGAAACCTCGTATTTTGGACGATTTGAGGGCGCTGATTACAAATCCGGTCTTAGTTTTGAGTTTCAATGTGGGTTGACGAAAATCAAAAATGTTCTGATATTTCGACCTTCAAGTTTGCCTAGAAAATCGAAAATCTTTATTTGGCTTTCTATTAAGATGAAACCTCGTGTTGGATGATTTTGAGGGCGCTGATTACAAATCCTGTCGCAGTTTTTAACACATTCGTGGCGCGTTCACAGGTCACTTGATTTTGTTTCAAATTTTATCTAGTTTTAATTGTGCATAATTATTGAAATAATATATTAATAATTAAATTTCATTAAGTATCAATATATTATTAAAAAATTTTTAAAATACTTGAAAAATAGGTGAATATTTTTTTCAAAATCAGAAATCTCACTAGCGCTTTTCCTTTATCAATACCAAAAAAAAGCAACAATAACTTCTGGGTTTACTCTTAACATTATTTAATACCAACACAACTTATTCACATCATATACAGGGTTGGGATAAAGTATGGAACCAAGCAAATAACTTCGGAACGGAAAGAGTGATATTGCTGAAAATTTGCAGGCAAGTGTAGTGACGTCTAATGCATCCGAAGACATTATGTCAGCTATTAATGTACTTCCGGTTTAACCGGAAGTACCGTCAACTTTTTCAATTTAAATGGGACAGCCTGTATATTTTTGCAGATTTTAATTCATCTTTTTTTTCTGAATACGTCCATAGTGGGTTTAGCATTAGTCTCTGTAAAAACGGGAAAGATATAGCTTCTTTATCATTTCAGGTGTTTAAAATGCCGGTCATTCAAAGTCGGTTTTGGCGATCGCGTGAGAACTCACAAAGAAGTGTGTCAACTTTTAATGATTTACGTACCGACAGGGGTCCTATAACACGTTTGACGGTGACTAAAAACAAAAATACAAAAAAAATTACCTCAAACAGGAAGACCGCAGACCGCCACGGACGAATTTGTGAGACAAATTTTTTAAGAAACAAATACTAAACCCACTATGGACGTATTCGGAAAAAATGATGAATTAAAATCTGCAAAAATATACAGGGTGTCCCATTTAAATTAAAAAAGTTGATGGTACTTCCGGTTAAACCGGAAGTACATTAATAGCTAACATAAGTCTTCGGATGCATTAGACGTCACTACACTTGCCTGCAAATTTTCAGCAATATCACTCTTTCCATCCCAAAGTTATTTGCTTGGTTCCATACTTTATCCCAACCCTGTATAACATCAGGACGTTTATATTAACGTATGAACATTATTATAACACATTTTCATTTTGCATATGCATAACTTATGAGCGTACATCAAAGACCGATTCTAAGTACAGCTCTGGTTTATCGTATCCCAAATTCTCTGGAAAATCACATCCCAATTCAGCTACTGTAGGGGTCACTTCTTGTAGTATGTATGGCCAAATCTCGTCGACGTTATTTCCGCACTTGCATTTCACCATTTCCAAAAACCTAATATATAGAATGAATTTATTCAGTAACATATAAAAATTAGCCAATTTTGCCACTTTTTTTGCTTACGAAGGATTAAGTTTGGTAAAATTTGACAAAATTATACCCAAATTTAGTTACAATGACTTTAGAAATCGAATACTGCAGGTTCAATAAACATTAGTATAGACACTTATTGATGATTAATCCTTTGATTAACCTTTTATTTATTTATCTTGTAAGGTTTGTTCACGTCCTTAATAAAACTATACTTCAATCCTGTGTCACACTAAACTAGGTATCAGATACTGGCGCCGGAATAATAATTTTAACAGATCTCCAGGCGTACGATGGAATTTCTCAACCCTAGAGTGAGTGGTGCGAATGAGCTCAACTGTTAATAAATGTTGTTTCCTTCATTCATGCCTTCATCAATTTCACAACTAGTACAACATACAACAGAGTCGTTGCATTGAACCTATCTTTGGCCAGTTTTCCATTCAGATGTCAACAGCTCTTTTAATAGAAACAACACGTGTTTTCTGTTATTTCTTTTTGTTTTATATCAGTATTTCGTGTTTTGTGCCGCAGATTTTTTCGGATGTGACATAAACTAACAACACCTTAACTCCAAAATTAACGTACAAAATCGCCTTCACTGCAACGAAATGTCACGTTGACATGTCATCTTGACGTTTCGTTACTTGAGTATTACTCTAGGGAGTCTTAAGGGACCCTTCAAGTAGCTGTCGAAACACTAAACCATACTTAGGAACCCTCAAGTTTTAAGGGACCCTTAAGTATACAACCATGAATGCGGCCCTAAATTACGGATTGAACGATATACAACACATCATATCCAATTGACTTTTTTTATAAGAGTATCAGGCAAAGACGAGAATAAATATTTTTGTTCAAAAAGAAAAGCATTTTTTTTTACTTTGCATATAAAATTATTGGAAAGAAACTATCGTCAAGGAACTTTAAAATTAATTTGGTATCTGATCATATAAAATTATTCCAGTATACATTTATACTACTGCCACTATAGTACTCAAAAAATCAAAAAACTATATGCCTAGCTTATCACCTTGTGCCCAACTAACTGTCATATAAGTGCAGTACTCAGGTATTTCAAGCAACTATAAGGGTCAGTTTCACCACCTCATGATAAGTGTCAGATAGCCTAACCGGAAGTTTTTGTCACTTGAAAGTGACAAAGAAAAGTATGTACATAAGCTATCTGACACTTATCAGGAGGGGGTGAAACTGGGTCTTAGGCCCAGTTTCACAATCGTTAGTTAACTAGTGGTCAAAAGAATGTGGTTAACGAGAATATTCCATTTCATATTCGACAGTTTACGTTAAAAGCTCTGGTCAACCAGTAGTTATGTTAACCCAAGGACAAGGTATGGATTATCTTTACGTTTGTTGTAGTCAACCGATAACAGCTTTGGGGGTTATAAAAGTTTGGATGTTGACACTGACGTCTAAGACGTCGATGGATTTTGATTATACTCTGTAATGACATAAATGAAAAATATGAAGAAAGGTTAGGTTTCTTTGTCAAAGGGTTAGGTTGTATTCACGGAACACCATTATGGCAGTGCTCTGAGACCAATACGTGGTGCCAACATAAAGATAAATAAGCTTTACCATTGGTTTCCTTTGTGAAACAGAGCTCCCCGATAACTACTGGTCAACTTCCATCTGTCGGTTGAGTGACTACCAGAAGTTACCAATGATTGTGAAACTGAGCCTTAAAGTTTAAAGCTGGAGTTTTAATGGTATGAAATGTGAGACTACAACAATCAATACCCAATGGAAAACTTGCGTTAAATAACATCCAATAGAAAAGCTTCATCATAGCATTCGCCAGAATATGCATGTTGATAAAATCGGGCCTAAATCTATATAGTCGTAAGTCTACTAATCTGTCAAAAAATACCTAGTTTCAACTCTTATCAGTAACAGATTTTCAGGGGGTAATCAAAAAGTAATAACATCAAATAAAAGTAGCTCAGTTATTCAAAGCTCACATTTTTAATTCAACGAAAAAGAACCTTGAAATAGTGATTGCCTGCAATGATTAGAAACGACTAGTTATGAATAAAAATGGCACAGATAAGCATACTTACTGGAAACATTTTTATGATCAATTATTCGTATATAGGAATTGCAAAAAATGTATTGTTCAAAAAATTTTGTGCGTAGTTATCGTAATCTCGTAAACAACAGGCATTCCTACGTATTTTTGGCTATAACTCATTGCATTTCATCGGAATAGATCACTATGTGTTATTTGTTTTGAAGGCAATGACTTCTCGTCTAGGACAAATATGTACATTTTAGGATTACTTATTATTCAATTTACAAATCTCTAACTTCTCTTGTGAAGATGAAATCCCTTTTTTGTAGTGATAGCTTTTTTAATATTATTGATCTAGCAATGTAAGAATAAATATAAATTTTGATTTTGCGGGAAGGCGAACTGACTGCAGGCTTTCACTTTTTCTCTCACACGCATTTTTTGACAAATCAATGATTTGAAATCATTTATCTGCAGTGGCAATGTTTTGGTTCTATTTACCTAACAGATAAAGCGTAATCATTGAGTCTTCTACAAGCATGAAGGGCAGCAATGATGATCCTTGGTTCTGGAACGCTGTCGTAACCAGTTAGATCGTTCATAGCTTGCCTGATATCCCATCCGTCAGCATCTTCACGATTGAACAAGCATTCGTATCTACGATTGGAGCCTTTTATTAGCTTAAATCTGCATTTATTTCTGTATACAACGCAATGTTTGAATGGTAGTTTAAACTACTATAAGCCGCTGGATTAAACTAAACATTTGCAGACTTATGGAGAGCCGATGACTATATAAAAATGTAGTCTTTGCTTCAATACCTTGGCCAAGATAATAAGGATTGATGATTGATACTTTGTTGAGCCTAATCACCACTTCTTGAAAAAAGTAATACACGTACTTTAGCGCCACATTTACCATTGAGGGCCGGTTGTACAATGCAAGCTTAAGCTTCGGCTTAAGGTAAGCCGACGTTAAACCACGTTAGTTGCAAATCCTCCGTTGTACAATGCTAGCTTAGCCCCCCCCACTCCAAGCTAAGCACGAGCTTACGTAAGCCGAAGCTTAACGCGAGCTTAGCTGAGGTTTAAACCTAACCTGATACAAGCGACATGATATGTCAAGAACAAACCTTCAAATTGCTTGTCACTTTATTAGGTCATATTTTTTGTAAGATTTGTGTCTAATTTAACAAAGAGAGAAAATGAAAGAACAGAGACGGAAACGATCGTTGCCGTCTGTCATAAGTGCCTAACCAAAAAAGGTAGTTTTTCGGATGATTATGTCAGTACGTATTTAGGTCTGTTTTTACAGAGAATCACAAACTAGTCAGAGCCAATCAGTATTCCCCATTGCAGTTGTCAAACTATTTCTGACTAGTACTGGCCAATCAAACTGACGCTGACTAGTTTGTGTTTGCTGTAAAAACAGACCTATAGCTTTACTGATGCCAACTGTAGTGAATTTCATTATCAACTAGGTTTAACTAAGCCGACCATTGTACAACGGGTGTCGACTTTAAGCCTGAGCTTAGCTAAGCTTAGGCTTAACAAAGCTCGTGCTAAACCCGCATTTGTACAACCGGTCCTAAATTGCGTCTTCAAGTTATTCATAACTGTAAGTTCGCTTAAGGTTTGGAAATCAAAAATATTGATGCAGTAATGTTGCAGCATCGCTAGGGCTATCACGAATCCAAAATAGTAAAAGTTAAAAAACTGTAAATCTCGCTTTTTAATCAAATTCAAGTAAACAGTAATAATTAATTTGAACTACTTTGTCCACCACCGATAGAAAGTCAACTAAATCAATCAAATTATAATAGAGTGATAACATTTCAAAAGGTCTGTTTCGGACTTCCATTGTCTATATAATTTTAGATTACAGCGTTTCGATTCGAAGATACCATATCAATCGAAACGTTGTAATCTAAAATTATATAGACAATGGAAGTCCGATACAGACCTTTTGAAACATCTACCTTGTCTAAAATTTTCAAACAACATAATAGATATTATAAAAAAGCATGAGCAGCTCAAATTACATTGATAAATATGTTCCATTAGTAGCAAATTGTAAAATGTTAGTAAAAAAAATGCATAAAAACTACACACTTTTCGCAATACTATATTCTTGTGTTTTACTCTTATTTTAAATTCCGGGAATTAGTGAATTTTGTTGTGCTAGCCGATCTTCTGTGGCTACTCGGCAAGATATTATTAATGAAAATTTTCGAGATATATCTTGCTTTTTGCATCGATTTGCTATAAAAGTGTGTTTTTTGTTTATAAACTAAGTATTATTTATTCAAACACCTTTCACGAATATTTCGGAACAACATGCAACGTTGTATTTCAAGTTCACGAACGACCTGAATGAAAATCATACATAAAGATAAATCATATTTGAATATTCATAAATAACCAGATGATTCACCATAAACATGTTGCTCACATAATATAGCAATTTATTAGAAAATAATTTGCAATGGTAATAACGATTCGCTGCTTTGGTTTGCCGAACATTGCAGCTATTTTAGTTTGCTATATACTGTTGGATTGTTGCAGTACTATGGACTTCTTAAAATGAGGATCTCTTCAATACAGGATTTGAGGAAATATGTCTGCACTTAGAAGCTAAATTTATTGTAGATTTGGCAATGATGACCTTCCTAAGAATTTTATGCGACGAACAGAGGAAAATTTTGTACTAATATCTCACAAATATGGAAAGATAATGACATAATTCTTTCTTTCCCAAATAACAATATTTTCATGTTCTATGGGCGCGAGGGATTTCTGGTAGCTTCTTTTAACACTGCTGTAAGATCAGGTTCCTGCTTTTGAAGAACAGCCATGCTTTCTGCTTTAATTAACAACATTGTTCCATGCTACACCTCAGAAGCCCTTTTGGAACCATATCTTTTTTTCGAACGCAATATTGGATATGTTAAGCTCTGCCTTCCTGGTTGTTTTGGGATTTCATATACTTTTGGAGGTTTTGAGAGGACAGTTTATGAGTGCTGCCAAGGTTGGTGCCTATGTTTAAACCTATCAAGAATTCTGTTACTATCTTTCTATTTTTGTGAGAGTTTAGAACATGCTTTTTCAACTTTTTCTTCTGATAGTCCCATAAAATTCCCAGGGAGATCAAACCTACTACAAATGTTGCTTAAAACAGCAATGTGATCTGAAGCAACGCTGACAAATTTCAAATCTATACTTGTTTTCCATTCATTTGGGATTTATCAATATATCCTGTACAAAATTTATTCAAAACTAAAATATATCGGAATTCGGTTTTGCCCAAAATTGAGAGGCCCTTGTACGCCACCACACCAGCTCAAACCTCTTCGAAGTACTTGAACGTATGATAATATCAATCATATTGCATAAACAAATCAAATATCAGGATCACCATATAACACATAGTAATAAAAATAGAAAATGAATTTATACTTGCGCGGCCAAAATCGGAATCGCACAAGGGCGGCCAAGCCCCCAGAATCGGTCCTGATTATGATGATTATGTTCGAGCAGGGCCGCGCCAAATATTTCTGCCGCCCGTGTGCAAATGATAAGTGGCCGCCCCCTATTACCCCAAGTACAATGAGAGACGGTAATAAAATTTCATTATGTACTTTAACCTTAAAAACAGAAACTTTCAGAAAATAAAACTAAATATTTTAAAAACCTTAAGTTTAATGTTTTAAACTTAGACAGTGAAAAAACAAAACATAATTATGTACTTCAACTTAAAAACAAAGGCTCCTACAAAATAATATAAAATATTTTTTAAAAACTTAAGTTGAATATTTTAAACATGAACAAAAACAAACAGAACAGATAATTATGTACTTTAAACTTAAAAACAAAAACTCCTAGAAAATAAAATATGATGCACCTATCTTTTTATGAAACTTATAGAAAAGACCTTGCTTTAAGTGCTGCAAAATCCTTTATAATTTGGTCTGTATTTAGTTTTTCAAATAATTCAGATTCAATGGAAATTAATGCCAAATTATCGAGTCTTTCCTGGTTCATCGAGGATCTTAAGTAATTTTTATTGAGATTTAGCTTTGAAAATGATCTTTCTCCGCTTGCAACTGATATTGGAAGTGTTAAAAGGATTCTAAGAGCAATCGAAATATTGAGGAATATATCAAATAAATCATTTTTAAATATATATATTGTAACACCTCTAAAGGACAGCTGAATGGCTGGTGTCGGTGGCATGTCCCATAGTGGGCGGTACTTAGCAGTAACAGGCGTATCGAGCGGGAAGCGGGACATTCAGGAGACTGAGCGTATCGCAGAATAATGGAGTCTAAAAAAGACAGAGTTGTCCAGATGAACAAAAAATCATAGGGGCCGCGCCGCCACCCTTTTAGGCTTGCCGCCCATGTACGGTGCACACCGTGCACACGGGGTTGGCGCGGCCCTGTATTCCAGTTTTAATTAAGATTAAGCATAAGTGACAGACTGTAACATGGCCAAGAACCAGTCTGTGTTGCAGTCCCTATAATGTGCTGGTTTATTCTGCTAACCCGCAGAAGCCATAACGATAAAAGAAAGAAAGAAAATGAATAATAGGACCGCTGCTCACCTGCAGATCATGTCGTCGACGCTCTCGTGATCCACGGCGATGCTGCTGATGGGGCGCGGCGGTCGCGGTCTCAGCAGCACCCTCGACACTTGCCCGAACAACAAAGACGAAGCTTTGCGCATCAACGACATCTGAAACGAGAGAAAAACACCTTATTTAAATCTCAAAAGGACGATCTCTTATTGTGCATCCACAGAGACGCACAATGTCACAAGTAACGCTTTACAAAACCTAAACGTCACAAGGTGACGTGGCATGGCACGCGTTGTTTCGAGGACAAAAGGAACTACATCTGAGTGAAGGTCGGAAGGTTAGATCTTCGGGATTGTAGGATAAATTATGTTTGGTATACAGGGCGATTCAAGAGTATTTAGGATAATCCTCATACTGATCACAGTCCGATTTTTTCTCCCAATATTTTTTTCCAATATTTCGTCAGAAAAGCTCGGGATTTAAGCAAGTCTGGAAAAATTGAAAAATACCTCACGAAACCACTGTCAATGATCCAGTTTTAAACAGATATTATGTTTTTAACTGAGCAGACCGCGATGGTACAGCCTAAATACGAGAGTACCGCGGCTGCTGTGACAGTGTTATGTTAGGGGAAGTTTGTTAACGCGGGATTTGAAATGGGCCAACACCCGCAGGCCCAATAAATACATCTCCTGGCAGTCCATTCCAAGCCCTGGACACTCTGAGAACAAAGGTGCGATCATACCGCTCAGTTCTTGATGTATAATGAACGACCGCATTGGGATGAGATGCAGCGGCCCCGCGGGTGCATCTATTAGGCTTGATAATAATAATAAAGACCAATGGAAAAACCAACCCGAAAAGGAAGTAGTAAGTGGCCAAACGCTGGACAACATTGATAAGAGGAAACGTACAAGTACCTGGGCTCCAATCAGACCGTTAAGATAGACCAAGTCAAGGCACAACTATAACACAAGAATTTAAAGACCGCCTCATTATACTATGAAAAACAAAATTGAATTCTAAGAACCTCACAAAAACCATTAATACATTTGTGATAGTTGGTGGTCACACACGGACATAGAAAACATGCATATACTTATAGGAACAGAACTCACAAAACACAGAATGTCACATCCGAACGCGTGCAAGGAGAGGCTTACCATAGACAGAAAACTAGGGGGCAGAGGAATTATAGACATACAGTCACTTCGCATAACACAAATACAAACACTCAGACATTTCTGCACTGCACGGGAAACATAGATACCGTGTCACCCAAGACCACATTAACAAAAAACAGTCATACACCTGGTTGCAGGATGGCCAGCTGTTCCCAGAAACGGAGGGATTCATGCTTGCTATCCAGGACCAAGTGATTGCAACACGAAACTCCAAAAAAATATATAATTAAAGATCCATCCATAACAGACGATAATTGCAGAAAATGTCACCAACAAAAGGAAACAATAGATCACATAACAAGCAGGTGCAAAACTCTTGCCGGTACCGAATACACAGCCAGACATAACTCTGCGGTGAAGGGACATACACCAAGCACTAACCACAACAAACAAACTAATAGAAAACATAGATCCGTATTACAGTTACATTCTGACATCAATACTTGAAAACAATTGATGCAAACTATACTGGGATGTCGAAATACATACAGACAAGACTATCCCAGCCAATAGACCAGATACAGTTTTCCAGTCAAAGGCCGACAAAATTACCTATTTAATAGATATTGCCATTCCCAATGATGTGAATATCCAAAACACCAACGCTGGGAAGATACCTAAATACACGGACCTTGCCATGGAAGTAAAACTGTCTCAGGCCTTACACCAAACACGTTTACACAACACCTTCAACAGTTGGGCCTGGACGAAAAGTTACACAAAGTATTCCAAAAGTCTGTAATCCTGAAGACCTGTAATATTGTGCGATCCTCCCTAAATTCCGATCAATAATAGTCCGTGTGTTGACTTGGCACAGCCCGTCAACACTTGTTGCTACCGCAATTGTGCGAGAGGAACTTAGAAAGTCAGATGAATAATAATAATAATACACACAATACATACAATACATACAGACAAGACTATTCCAATATTCCAATAGACCAGATAAAGATTTCCAGTTAAAAAGGCCGACAAAATTTCCTATTTGATAGATCTTGCCATTCCCAACGATGTGAATACCCAAAACACCTACGCTGGGAAGATATCTAAATACACGGACCTTCCTATAGAAATAAAACGACTTTGGAAACAAAACAAAGTCACTATTGACCCCCTCATTATGTCGGTGTCAGGCCTTACACCAAACACGTTTACACAACACCTTCAATATTTGGGCCTGGACGAAAAGTTACACAAAGTATTCCGAAAGTTTATAATCCTGAAGACCTGTAATATTGTGCTATCTTTACTAAATTCCGATCAATAATAGTCCGGGTGTTGATTTGGCACAGCCCGGCAACACTTGTTGCTACCACAATTATGCGAGAGGAAGTCAGATAATAATAATAATAATGATAAGTTTATTTGCTTTTATGTGATACAGAGAAATAACTAAAAAATATGTACTACACGATACATACATAAACTTGCAAATAAGCTACGAATGCGATGCAAAAAGGTGACAAGTTGTTATAGGTTATACTTATTTTTTCTAGACTAACTATTTACATCTTTATTATTTATTATTGATGAGTGGCAAACTCATAGAAGAAGCTCAAAGGAGCACATTCCGTTTGCACATCGGTAGAAAAGTGAGACGTTATCAACCGCACTGGCTGAAGGCTAAAGCTGGCGTTAAGTCTGGGTTTTCGATTAGTCGAATTGTTCTTCTCTGGACTGCGTCAAGTATAGCCAAGGTAGTGGGGGTAGCAGCTCCCCAGTTTTATACTACGTGAGAAGGTTGGATGGTGAGAAGTATTTTTTGACATTAAATACGTATCCGAGCATTTTTTCAGCAGCTATTGACTGCTGAAAGCTTGAATGAGTAACTTTCTGTCATTACCCTAAATTGGGGTGAGAGAAGGCCGGGCGACGCTTGTTTCGGCACTCATTTGCCTTACAGAATTAGTGAGTAGTGAATCCCGGGATGAATAATCCCAGGATACCGGTCAATTGTCGATACCAAATATCCCGGGATTTTTGAGCATCCAACCCCGAGAGTTTCAGGACCTTTTTAACACCACTATTCATCAGGAGATGCTGCTTTACGAAGAAGGAGTCATTTAACAGTTTGTATATAACTTTTTACTAACTATTCCTCCTATAGATGTGGAATGAGGGAGGTTTTTTCAGCCGCAGGAGCCGATTGCTCAAAAATGCGGTCAAGATTGTGAGACAGATAAACTGACCTTGAGTTATTAGTTCAACCACTCTTCTTATACGAATATTTTCAGAAAAAATAACATTATTACATACAGGGCTTATATATTTCGATACTTTACTTTTGGGCTTTGATTTTGTATATTTCACAATACATACTTATACTTAGTTTCACTTTTCGAATGTAAGTTGGGATACTTAGTACCTACCTACCTAATCTCTCAAAAGTATTTTATTTATACCTGTATATTTTTTAATTTACCGGGATCCCTGAATTGGAAAAATCAACCCCGAAAATCCCGGGATTATGAAATCTCGGTCAATTTGCATTTCCTAGCAATGGTCAATCAACTTCACAACTCCTTTTGTCGTTACCGTTAGTCGGTGACGATGGTCAATTCTAAAATGTTACACCCATAAATGCCTCTTAATTGCTAGATAAAATGGTGTAACGTCCGCGTTTCCAAAATCCAAATATGATCCTAAAATTCACCGTTGGTGTGCTGCTAGCTACTGTGCGGTACTCGTTCCAAAAGAGTGACCGGTGACCATCGATGTCGGCGAGATAGAGCGTGCACCCCACACAGCAGCTTCCGGTTTTTTTGTTTTCCGGCGATATAGTTAGCACTTCGCGCACGGCCGACGGCGACGGCGATCGGATGGCTCGCATTCCCCGCGATCATCATGATTCATGATCGAATACGATGATATATTGTAGCAGTAGTACTCGGAGTACGAGGCGTACTCAAGTCAAGATGGACTATATACAGGGTGTCCCACGACGATTAAGACAAGCAATATATCGGAACTGGACAGTAGTAGCGAATTATAATTAGAGCAAATATAGTATCTTTTCTTATTATTCTGTCATCCAATGAGGTATTTGTTTTTGATCCCATGACGTCCGATTCAAAATTTTTAATAGGACACCCTGTATATTTGTGACTTTTTGTCTTCCTCCCGATAAAACAATTCCAACAAACTCACACACTTGGGGTCTAAAGTGATTCATTCAAGAGCTACAGGTACATAAAGGATGGTACCACTACCATTATGAAACACTACCAAAATAATTTAACTATATAATTTCGACGTAAGGGGCCTGGGTACACACATTTATACATATGTATTTGCCATGTAAAACACAGATTCGCAAGTAAGCGCACAACTCACTTGTTTTTCAAACTACATACATAGTATTTCAGAAGGTGATCTCAGAGCAATGTTCAAAAAAAATGTTTACTGTTGAAAAAACTCGCTATACAAAATCATACATTCTTCAAACGTCTGTCATTTAACAACCAAACACGATATCAAAACAGGGCCAGAAAGTGACAAAGCGCAAGCTTTCTTCTTCAATTTGCTTTTTGAATCATTACTGTGAGTTTAAAGGTCACGTCAGGAGCTTCTAAATAAGAAATTAATTTTTATGGCGACCTTTGGACCTTACCTTTCGACCTTTTGACCTTACGTTTGGCCTTTTGGACCTATCTCCCATCAGAAACGGAACAGGAGGCTACGGATGGAATACATATTTTCTTAGATTCTCAATTTCGCGCGCTATACCCTAGACTCTTAATTGCTGTATAGTGAAATGCACTATAGAAGAGTTTCCTTCGACTCGTGGTGCGGGGACAGACCTCGATGTAAAAATGAACTATTTTGTTCTCCAATCGACATCGCTGAAGATCGCGTGGAAAACCGCGAGGGTGACTGGGTGAAGGCATCTTCGGTCGGTTCAGTCTCATAAAAAAATTAAGTCAAGTTCAATGACCCAGTACTTCCCACATATTATGGTAATACCGGTTTATTACTTTTTACATAGCACGCAGCCATAGTTTGAGATCCCCTTCCAACCAAATCGTCATGATAGGAACCACTGAAACGCCTTAAAACAAAGTTTGAGCTGTCTTTATATTTTTAGTTTTTTTATTATTACTGCGCCGCCACTGGCACGGTTTTTAAAAACCATCCACGTTTTCTACTACTATGTCAAAATTTCATTAAAACCCATTCGATAGTTTCCACGTTACACAATACAGAACGATCTAAAGCAATATCGTATGTATAGGTATATAAGAAAATTCCAAGTCCCTTGGTTTCTGTAGTCTGTCTTTCACAGGTCAGCAGACAGCCTATTATGAATTCTAAAAAATTTCAGTTTCACACCACCCCACCCCCAACCACCTCAAATTTCACCCCCACCCAAAAAAAAAAGTAGAAAATGATCAGGCACCCCTAAAACGCCCAAAAACGAAGTTTGAGGAATATTTCAATTTTTTTGTGTTTTGCTTGCCACCGCTCATGCACCGATTTTCAAAATTATACCAGCACTACCTACATATCGGTAAAAATTCTATGCTGTCTCAGATTAAAATGTTCCAATTTTACCACTAATTATTAATCCTTTCACCCCTTGTTTTATTTTATTTTGAAAGGAAACGGCAAATCATATATATCACTTAATATTCATGTAAGTAGTTCATAAAACTTATAACTACAACCGGCATTAGCAGATTTTTTTCCCCAACTTAAAGACTGTGCAGCATCGTGATTGAATACTCGCTACAGACAAGATTTACTGTCCTTGTTTTACTTAGTTTGGCTATCCCCTTTTAGACTCGACATGATAATGACGATCGCTATATTAGAGAATCTTCCGCTCCCCTTAACTCATGCGCTGGTGAATTTACCACGACCACACAGTGGACAAAAATGTGGTCACAATTTTTCTTTGAACGATAGCGTTAACTGCATCGCAATCAGGAAAAATTTGCCGTTGATAGAGTCGCTAAGAACCGTTTGTATCATCGCAGCACCGTATGGGGCTCCCAATACTTTGCCTACCTTTTTTCTTGCGCCCCTGCATTTCCAAATTTGAATAGAAAATTATCGCGTAGTGAGCATGTGTAAAGGAACACGATCAGATACAAAGTCGTTACACATAACGGTTTGAAAAAGATTCGCCTTCATTGGAATCGCCGTGAATAGATAATAGAAGTTTTCGATTTTTTAAGTTGCTTATGAGACTTATCCCAGATATAATTTTGACTGAGTGAAAACGGCGCGAAAATAATCTCTGGCGTCAGCGATGTATCATATAGATGGGATGTGAAGCATCGTAATCACTTTTGAGTCGATAACACTTGTTTTCACACTTGTCATGTTTTGTCTAACGAGAATTTCAATTTGATTCAAGATTGTTCTCACAAATGAATGATTGATACCTATTTGTTTAGTTTGCCATTCTAAGGTGATTGTTGCATTGGTATCATTATTATTATCACCATTTATTTGTTTTACTTTAAAAAAATCGTATCTGCTGACAACTCGAATAAACAGAAGATGCAATAATAAATCTCCGATTGCATTTAATGGAGCTGATTGACCGTGTGCGGTCGTGTGCGAAATCACGTGTTGGATAGCATACAATAGCCCAATAAATCAATTATTTATAGCGGTGCATCAATACGAAAACGATTAATGTGACCTTTTGAGCGCATTTCATCTTTGATAAAGTACTATCACATATACGAAATACGTACAGCAGTCATCAATTAGTAGCTGTATTTTTATTGGTTTATCGATCGATTCCACGAAATTAACAATAACTGTTGGTGCTTTTGCATGATCTCATTGCATAGTTGAGTGATTCAAAATTAAGTCTGGTTAACAAAATTTGGCTATACAAGATTATTATTAGACCTGCAATTACTTACGCATGTGCGGCTTGGTGTTTTCTAGCTAAGATGCACATGCGAGCTTTGCAGGTACTCCAAAGCAGGATCCTGAGAACCATTACAAATGCTCTTTGGTATGCTTCAAACGAGATCCTATATGAAGATCTCGATATTCCTAGCTTAAGAGGAGGTTATAGTACGTACATGAGAGCTGTTTGCAATGGTTCAACTGTAACCATTTTTTCACTATTAATTTTGAGATTACTGAACTGAAAAAATATGAGCATGAAGAGAAAGGATAGTTCTAGGCTAATGTCGGCGTATTTTTTTAAATTTCGTAATAGACAATTATTAAAAAATTGTCAAATGTGGCGGACTATATCAAAACATAGGCGCAGTGGCGTTATGAACGAGCGGAATCGTATAGCAACGATTTGCTGCGTGACTCAGGGCCGGTTTCTCAATGTCCAGTTAAATATTTATCTGGAATTGTTTAAACAATTTATCTAACAGTTAACCGTTAACTTCCAGATAAATATTTAACTGGACATTGAGAAACCGGCCCTCAGTGGACTACACGACTGCCGAGCAAATCCGCAAGCAATCCAGGCCGCGGCTCGCACTGTAATAAAAATTAAGTGGTAGAATTTTAGATCATATAAATTCACTTTTTAGCACCAATCCCAACAAAATTGCGTTTAGAACATCCCAACCTGCAAAATCTGGCTTAGATGTTTCAATTTTGATCCGGGACTTATTAATTTGCTTGCAAATTGCTTCATAAATAGAATTTCCAATTCGGGATCGCGATATCCCAGGCTCCCAGATTTTTGTTCTCAGCCTCCCGGTATTAATGAAACGGGAGCCCGATAATATCGATTTTTAATGTCCTGACAAAGGAAAGGTAAGTTATTAGAATCGGCCCGTTTTCGCAAATTTTACCCAAATCAACATGCGAGGTGTCATTTCCAAGGTAAACTCACCTCCTGACTCATTTTCTGAAAAGAAAATTCTATGTTATATTATTATTTTTTCTAGTCAGCCCCACCACCTCCACCATTAAATCATAGATTTGCACCAAAAGTGGACCAAAAGATAGAGAACGAAAACCTCTTTATGACAGTAAAATTTGAAATTATTTGAATCATTTTTGTGACAGTTACTGCAATTTTGAAGTTCGAAAACTTGCTACTTTTTATGAATCTTTATTCCGCCATTTTGAAAATTTTGCGGCATGCTCGGTAGCTTTTTCCACATGAGAAAACATGCTCTTTATTGTGGTAGCATTAGAATTTTACGTTTTGACATTATTTTTTGAGTTACCCCAACCCCTTTTTTATCATCGCAGCGGGACCGAAAACTAGATTTTTGTTTCTAATGATAACCTTTTTATAGCGACGAAATTTGAAGAAAATCGAAAAATTTTGGTTTTTTGAAGTCTGTTTCTTGTGCATTTTTATCCCTGCTGTTAATAATGTTGAAAAAATTATTGGGTCAGTGCCGGAATCTTGGGAAGGAAGATGTTTATCCCGGGATCTTGAAACGGTAACCCGATCCCAAAAATTGGACCCTACCTATTCATAAATGACGTGCAACAACATAATCTACCTCGCAGACCTGCTAATCATTATTCGATGATGACGGTCTTCCCAGCCCTGGCGTCCATCATGCATTTCTAATGCAATAGTTATACCCGATGTAGCAGGTATATAATAATACCACCAGTTGAGTTGCGATTATGATTCGAATCGCCGGTCAGCCTTGAATCTTTTCTACTTTTTATAATAAAATCGCATGCAAATTTTAAAAACCATCGGATCATCATCCAGAGTTATCGCACTTCCGTTCACGCCCGTAGCCCAAACAACACCAATTTTACAATTTGCCATGGTAAGTTGATATCCATACAGTTAAATTGTACTATTCGATTAACTTGCCAACATTTACAGGCTTTATACAAGGTGTTATGAAATAACGTTCTTGAATAACGCGATCTGACTGTGATCACATAATATTAAGAAAACTTCGTGTGAAAATCGCTTATTCAGAAACTACATTGACGATTTTAACACTAGGCACAACATATTATGTCTCTTCATTTCAAATCTACTTTGATAAAACCAATATTTAAAAAATGTGGACGTGGTCTACCTCGTTCAGGAACTTCCCCGACTCAGTGGTTGTTGTTCATCCCCTATCCTTATTTAATTTTTTTAGCCTCCATTTCAGAGAAAAACTAACGTGTGATATATCGTTTTAGACATAAATACACATCCTCTTTTAACGGGTGCTATCAAATTTATTACGTTGTATCACAATTTTTGTTCACCCCCACCCTTTTCCACCCCCCCCCTTTTCCACCCGCCCCCCCATTGTCTGATCGGCACGAAAACTTTTTCAACTCGAAACGACCTTTATTAATTCAAGTTGTCCAAATTCTGGAGCAATCACTTGAGCCATTTTTGAGTAAGCGTTGGAGAACGAAATCGCGGACGTACATACACACAGACGGACATCAAAAAACCAAAGTTTTTCAATTTGCCTTAAACTTGGTCACTATAAAAAGGTTATTATTAGAAACAAAAATCTAGTTTTTGATCCCGCTGCGATGATAAAAAGGGGTGGGTATGGGGGTAACTTAAAAAATAATGTCATAACGTGAAATCCAAATGTACTAAATTTTGTTGGCCAAAGCAAAACTCCGGGTTAATTTATAGACCCCTTAAACAATAATTTTTTCTAAATTTTTGGTGTACTAAATTTTGTTGGCCAAAGCAAAACTTCGGGTTAATTTTTAGACCCCTTAGAAAAATAAATTTTCCTAAATTTTTACTGTACTACATTTTGTTGGCCAAAGCAAAAATTCGGGTTAATTTATAGACCCCCTAAAAAAATAAATTTTCCTAAATTACTTACCTGGCTTCGTCTCCCCATCACTACTACTAATGATTGACTCAGTACTTCCCACACATTCCGGTAATACGAGTTTTCATATTTTCCCGTAGCATGAAGCTATAGTCCAAGATACCCTTGCAACCAAATCATCGCTTGCCCGACCGCAAGAAAAGTGTGTTATTCCACTAGGCACTTCTTTCACAGGTCAATGGATAATGAACACAGCAAATTTTTGAGATTTACGACCCCCCAGCCCCGAACCACCTCATTTCGCCCCCACCCAAATAAAAATTAAAATGATCAGGAACCCTTAAAACATCTAAAAGCGGAGTTTGAGGTGTTTTTATATTTTTAGTTTTTTTTTATTACTGCCGCGCCGCCACTGAAACGATTTCTAAAAATCATATGCGTTTGCCATCCGCGCCAAAGTAGTAATACTGTGCCGAAATTTCATTAACATCAATTCAGCAGTTTCCACATTATAAAATACAGAACAATCTAAAGCAATAATCGTATACAGTGTGGTCCAAAGAGTGTGCAACTAATGGGATTTTTTTTTATTAGCTGCACAATCAAAAATCCAATATTGCCAAAAGTTGGTGCATGTCCGATAACTAATTTAGGTGCACTTAGAATGGTTCCAAGTTCATCAGTATACGGGGTGAATCAAAAAATATAAAAATTGTACAAGAGTAAAGTACCCTTATTATCAAAAATTCAGCAAAATGTTATTAACAAAAGTTGTTTAGAATGAAGAGCTATGCCTAAATACCAAAACTTGGCCTCCTCTGAGAAAAAAAAAATTTTTGTATAGACATCGGAAAAGTCCTTGGCTTCTTAAATAAGTTAATCAATGGTTTCTGTAATGTTTGGATGGACCTAAAAGAGGGCAATATAGATCGGGAACCCCTAAGACGCGTAAAAACGAAGTTTGAGGAATATTTGAAATTTTTTTTTTGCTAATTACCCATGCACCGATTTTCAAAATTATAGCAGTATTACCTGCCACGACCCCACACCATATCGCTACCCAAATTTCAGCAAAATCTATGCAGCGATTACTGAGATTAGAGGGTTATAAAAAACGCCAACAGGCAGACAGACCGACAGACCGACCGACCGACAGAGCGACAGACCAATAAAGATCACGATTTCTTATGTCAAAAACGCTTCCGCGCATGCCGCAAAATTTCAAATTCATAAAAAGTAAATTTTATAACTTCAAAATGGCAGTAACTGTCACAAAAATGATCCAAATCATTTCAAACTTTACTGTCACAAAGAGGTCTTTGTTCTTTTGGTCCACTTTCGGTGCAAAACTATAATTAAATGGTGGGGTGGTGGTGTAACATAGCATTTTCCTTTTAGAAAGAAAAGTAAAAAGGGGAGGCTTGACAGTTTCATAAAAAAAATATTCCATCATTAATGAAAAACAATTCGAAAACAACTCTACAGTAATATTGACACGAATCTGCCCCCTCCTGGGCTTGCGATAAACGTTACCCTACTTTTGGAAATGCTTGAACATATTGGGATAAGAGGACACTGTCTGAATCTTTTTGAAAAGTATTCATTCAAAAGGCTGCAGAGTGTATCGATAGACGGAGTGGTTAGTGAAGATCAGGAGCCTACTTACGGAGTACCCCATGGAACTATCCTAGGTACGACTCTCTTCTTGATATATGTATGTGAATGACATATTTTCATTTTATACAGAAAGCAATATAACATCATTTGCTGATTACACTGTTCTATGACAGCTGGGAATCACTCAGGAATAAAGTCCGTGAAGATTTTCTTAGAATAAAGAGGCGGTCAGTACTATAGAGAAGCCAATGGTTGCATTCAGCAGACTCAACAGTTGCGGAGCCTCTACCAAATTTTCTGCTGAACGCGAGCGCTACCTAGCAGCTACCGCTCCAGCGGTCACAATTTTTTGTAGCGATAGAAAAGTACGCTCACTTGAAGCGCAGCGGAATTAGCTACTTCTCACCTTGTGAGTGTTACATGTTATGACACTTGTCTTATAGGTTATGTTGTCATATTTAAAAAAAACTCAATGATATGATGTATGATCTATGAAAAAGTCGTTGTCCACACAAATTTACACAATCCAAAACTTTGATACAACCATGTTTTTTTTTATTTTTTAATAAACACGCCCACCCTAACCTCAAATGTGACCACTCATTTGACATTTCACTGAAACCTGACAGTCGACACAAACTATTTATCGTGATATCTCAGAGCGCACAAATAACGCTTTTCAGTAGAACGCCAACTGTTGAGATGCAGCGGCTACAAAAGTTGCGGCTCCCGATCTTTCTGCTGAATGCAGCCATTGACTACCACACGCTCCAACGAATTTGAAAGACATAGTTCTGCCAACGTCATGAAACGTCAAAAAAAATCTCAAATTTAAGAATATTTCGCGATTACAACGCCCCTTCCTTTTATTACAGCCGGGGGTAGTAAAAGCAATTCAGTCTTTCTCGTCAACTTATTCATACTACGAGATACTACAGAATTATCCGTATCAATAAATCTCACGTGACCTAGTTGTCGTGGGAAGCCGGAAGTAACAAACGAAAATCAAATTACCCATTTGTTTCGGCAGATTCACAGTTGGCCGATCCTAGATGACTGTCCACTGTCCCTTGATGTACATACATCCTGCCGATCGCAAAGCCTATGAATCTGGTGTCGTTAACGTTATAGACCAGTAAAATTAGAATACTGCTCTTAAAAATATACAGATTAAAAAAAGCCGTTGTGTGAAAGGCACTTATGAAAACAATATAGGAACTATATTTATATATTCCTACTTTTTTTCAAGTCTACATTAAGAAACATTACACGTCTAACCACTTGCCAACTATTCATTGACTATTTCTAAAGTTTCATATATAGTCAACTTTTCAAAGTTTATTATATCACAGACTAATTTTAAATCATCTATAGTAGTTTTTGAGTTTTTGACAGACAAAAATTGTCTTTAAAATTTCGATAATTTTGCAAATTTTAGTACCCAAAACTAGGCAATACGAGCCTTGAATTACATACACGTATAATAAATAAAGTGAACACAAATTGTTCATATCTCTTCCAAAGGGTCGGTAAATATTATTTTCCAATATATTAGTTGCAATATTAACGACTTTTATCTAAGTATATTATAAAGATATTTTGACTTAGAAGATTTTAACAGTTAACATATCGGTATACCTACTAAAATCGATGTGGCATATAAATGATTTACCAGAAATTTTTAAATTCATCCAATATCAGTAGCATATTCATTATTTTTGATATCATGTTATATCGGTTATGCCTAATAAGAATTATAAAAAAACCAAATTGAAGCTTCGAAATCACAAGTGAATTTACTGCGTCTATTGTTTTAAGAGAGAAGAGAAGCTTTTTACAAGGTTATCTACTTAGCATCTTGAGCTACTGATTCAACCTTAGAAAATATTTGCTTCGCATTCAATCCTTTGACTCGACGGTGTAGAAATTTTTTGATTCTTTGTGTGGCTGGGATTGCTTCTAAAATGCTTGTACTATCAAATCAATTGTATCCATCATTTTGATCGTTTTTTACCGTTTGTTTGCAGGATCGGAAGTATGTCCAGATAGTAGGCGGACAACTGAGACACCGGACCAAGATGAAAAGCTACCCATACATACCCAGCATGGTGCAAGCTATTACTGTACTTACGGTCTTGAAGATGATGACGAAAGGTAATCTTATATTATGATATACATTCATCGTATAATATTATTATTATTTTATTATTATAAATCACTAGATGGTCTTCAAAAATCTAATTCAATCTTGAGAATCGGCATTGTCTACCATACCATATCATTTAATGATCATTTCAAATATTGCAGATGTGGGAGGTTCTAAACTAAGAAAGGGAATAAAAACATGGGTTAATGAAATAGGTTAATCTTTTCATGATCATGGTCCTATTTCCTCCTGCTATATTGCCATCAGACTTTTGTCTATGGGGGCCATTTAAAATTTATTGTGCTTAGTCCCCAACTTGAAAGTTTAGTTGAGCTTCGTCGAAGCATCATCTAAAGCAGCCATGATATCCCACAACATATGTTTGCTCCTGTTCGTCAGGAACTTAAACATCACCAGTATCATTGTTTGGACAATAACGCGCAACAATCTGAACACTTATTGCAATAAAAATTGATATTTTCGCGTGCTTTTGTTTTCTATTTGAACAAATTAAGATAAAGATTCTAATTTTCTCGAAAACGATTACACCGATTTTAAGTAATCAAACGTTAAAATAAAGAACTTCGACATACCTTTGAAACGAGATAATACTCGATACATTTAAACATTTATAAGGGGATGTCCCTGGTGGCAGAGGGTACAAGGGGGTGAAGTAGTTTTTGGTTAAAAAGTTGTCCCCCCTGACAAATTTTTTGACGTGTCTCGGAATTTTTTTCTTTTAATCAGTGGTTTTCGATGAATCCATTGTGGGAAGTTTTCAAATGAACAGCCTGTATGTATGCGTGTCTTTATAGATTGTATCTATCACAGCATACTAACCAACCAGCACAATATCTCTGAGGATTTCCTATATAAAAATGGTTTCTACGAAATTTGACCTTGAGGGCGCCATTATCAGCCATTATGGGTGTGAAGTCGCTTAAAAAATATCGATGACAAAAGGACCGATACAGTAATGTAAATTTTTAAGTAACATTTTGTTTGTTATATTTTATGTTGTTATTCAAACAATATAAACTAGGAAATATATAACTTGATATTTTGCAAAAAAAATGAGGAAACTCTTTGAATGTGATTAAAATACTTTGTTCAAAAAAATATCGGGAAGAAAGTAGGTACGTGCACAGCGCTATCCTGTTATGAAATGTATTGAAATTGATCCAAAAGATGTACTGAATTCGAGAAAAACGTTCTAAAAAGCAGTTTAAAATATCATCAATAGGCTTGTATAAAATGTAGCTCAAAAGTTTGTTGGCTGTACAGCTGTTATATAAATCAAATCAGTTAAGTCGTCTCAATCGATCCGTAAAAATAGTGTTCGTACATTTTTGAGTACATATTTTATTTGTATATGTGCCTTCCTTCGAAAATCTAAAAAAAAACTGTTCCGCAATTATTGTACTTATCTCTGCAGTGTTTGGCAGCATATACCACCGCGTTTACAAAATCTGATAGCGTACGCCTTTGCATTTTATCTCAGGAATAAGCAAATACGAGCGTCGGCCTTGTGTCAATGGTTTCCACCGAGTATAGACGCTTATGCCTCTTTTGACAGATACTCACCCAAAATGGCGGGATGCGCGTATGATTAGGTACCCATACACCAGCAGTCATTCCTGCCATTCTTTCCTTTGACGTTCTTTCTTGTTTAAAAACAAAAACGAAAGATCGTTCTTCGTATCCCACTAACACAATCGTGATTTTGCTATCTTTCCTGGTAGTCTTTATACTGACGGACAATACTCTCGTTTTTCAAAAGGATTGTATTCCTCTCAGAGCCCACTAACACAAAATGCCTTTCCTTGCAGTTTTGAAAGGATTAATTGCTTATACCGCAAATTTGGCAGGATTGTGAAGAATTATCTCGCCGAACGATCATTTCACTCGAGAACGTGAGGATTCGACGGGATGTTGTGATTCAGTATTACAGGTGATATTTGAGCTGTTAAAATGGAACCTGGAAGAAGTATTACAATTGCCTGTATTGGTATGGCAACTAAAGTTTTGTTTAAGAAAAAGAGGAGGCGTCGTGTATGGTCAAAGCAGTGGTTACAGAAACGGAAAATGTACAGCGATCATTTCTTACTTCACTAACGCACAAATTTCTGAGAGGAAGAAACGTCAACGGAAAGAATGGCAAGAATGACTGCTGGTGTATGGGTACCTATTGCCGCCAACCTGAGATACTGTGCTGATTGTTTGGTATGCTGTGGTATCTACGATCTACGTACAAAGTCATCCATAGATCGACCTCAGCACTTTCGGAACAAAGAAGAACCTGAAGAAGGAAACAAATTTCTCGAAACATCGACAGATTTTACTTACAGTTGTATTCCTTTTACATTATAATCTAAAAATGGGGGAATACAAAACTGAATTGTTTGCAGCCCAGACGTCGTGCGGTTCGGGGGCCACGAACGGCAAGCTGCTGTACGAGCGGCTGCCCAACATCCAGCTGCAGGGCTTCGACGACGACGTGGTGCGAGACTCGGCGCCCCCTTTCGCCGTGCTGGAGAAGTGCCAGGACCTGTGCATGCGCGACCGATCCTCCAACAACATCGTCCGCGCGTGCTCCTCCTTCGACTTCCAACCGGGCAGTCGGATCGCCTCCTACTCGGGGGCGGGGGAATACGAGGAGAGCACCTGCTACCTGACCGCCGAACAGGCGCAACCGGAGGGCATCGGCAACCTGATACTGATGCCTAACAGCGTCCATTTCACGGAAGTCTGCATCACTTGTAAGTCAATCTGTCTTAATAGTCTAAGATCCGCATATAAGCCGAACTGGTTAATGGATGAAAAGCATTTTATATTAAATTTAATATGTTAAGGAAGATATCGCGAGTGGGTTGGCTGAAAAATTTCAGTCCAGGATATGATTAATTAAATATTGAAAAAATAATTTTTTTAAAACATTTCACTGGTTTGGTTAATAGACAAATCACATATCAATAGAAAGTATGAAGCCCATAGAATACGCAAACGTTAGGTTGGCTACGTTTTTCCCGTCCCAACTATAGGGGAGGCAGGTATAAACAGGTAAATCGATGATAGTAATTTGCACCGGTGCCGGTGTGGTTAATGCATGAAACTTATATCAAAATAAAGATAATTTTATTGCAAACACGTCGATATAGGGTTGTCTGCAAAAAATCAGTCTGGAATTCCGGTTGTCGAATTTTAAAGATCAAAATAATACTGCCAGTGAATACGTGCGCCAGAGAGGTCCAAGCGAACTATCCCACGATACATATACATGGAGAACTATCCCGTGTATTAACAAAGGACGCAGCATATGCAGCTGCGTGTAGCTCGGTCATTGAATGAAAGAGAGTGCGCATGTCATGTGTCCGTGAAATTGAAATGATTCATTTGAAGGAAACATAATCAAAAATGTATAAATTTATTAATCTTCCATGCCATTATTTCACAATTAAAAAATTTAAAAGTTGTATTTACTAAGATAGTTTTGAAGGTTAAATTATTATGCACTTACCGTATTCTCACCAAGAAAGTTATTAAACCCTTCATTATATTTTTTACCCAAAGCAGTCTCTTTTTTGTAGCACGTGGTATGATAACCTACAAAATCGAGTAATGCATTGGTTAACTCAACGCCACTGTATTAAAAATTTTTCTTTTTACGAAAATTTAATTTCAACGAACAGTTTTTATACGTTTCATCGTTAAAATCAAGAACATCATCGCCCGAATTGCATAGAAAACACTTTTCAGCCATTATTTATCACAATTTAATGCTTATAAATAACAACAATCAGTATAGTAGTAGTAGCACGTTTTTTCAATTCAGAAGAATAAGGCAAACTGTTCCAATACAATGATGCACAGCATTTACGAGGATATCGCTATCCTTTTGAATTTCACGGACACATGACATGCGCACTTTGTTAATACACGGGATAGTTCGCTCGGACGTCTCTGGCGCACGTATTCACTGGCAGCATTATTTTGATCTTTAAAATTCGACAACCGGAATTCCAGGCTGATTTTTTGCAGACAACCCTATATCGACGTGTTTGCAATAAAATTATCTTTATTTTGATATAAGTTTCATGCATTAACCACACCTGCCTACCCTATAGTTGGGACGGGAAAAACGTAGCCAACGCAACGTTTGCATATTCTACGGACTTCATACTTTCGATTGGTATGCGATTTGTCTATCAACCAAACCAGTAAAATGTTTAAAAAAAAATTAATTTTTCAATATCTAATTCATCATATCCTGGACTGAAATTTTTCAGCCAACCCACTCGCGATATATTTCTTAACATATTAAATTTAATATAAAATGCTTTTCATCCATTAACCAGTTCGGTGAAGGTCAGCTTATATTCGGATCTTCTACTATAAGGCGGCCATAGACCGGCCTACATGGTTCTACGTTGATATTCGCTGGTGTGTAGGCAAAAAGTGACATGCATGTGCGATATACAAATTTTCCGTTTTAACTTGAATTCATGCACGCCCATACATGAATGAACATGTATGTCGGTGTGTCGATTAACCTCACTTTGTCTTAACGTGATTATTCGGTTCAGTGTCGCGTAGGTAATGTCATATATTATTTATAAAGTATTATTTTCACAAGGTCTGATTTGAGAAGTTTCTCAAGAGATTTCATAACATAATTCATTGAACTTCATTAAACTTTTGACTGTGGAAAACGAAATGCAAAAAATACATGAATAAAATTAAAAAAGATCCAGTGTATGATATATTATTGAATAAACTACGGGAAATTGAACCAAATGTGACAAAAGAACGTTTAAAGCTAAAATAAATAGTATTTGTGGGAGTTTCCTCCCAGTCGTGAAACAGCTAAGCGTGGTTGATAATCGTTCATGAGGTGATATAGCAGACCTCAGTATTGTGTCCTGCTTCTGAATTACTGGAATTGCTAAATCAAGCAGCATACGACAACTGGCTTCATTCATCTTTAAATAGTTTCTCCAATCATCCGGTTGTTAGCGTAATTCTTCCAGTAAATTTATATGTGTGAAAAGTTGTCGTTTTGAAAACCATTGCTTCATCCAGTTTGTGCGAGTCTGCCGTTGTTTGATTTTGTTTCTCTTTTTTTTGACAATGCACGCGTATGCCACTGACATCAAAATTAACTCGTGTAACATGTAACATGTTTGACAATCAAACAACCTTGTTTGTGGACAACAGCGTATTTACCGTCATGCTCAGTGTGTGTTTCGCATACTAGTTTGACAGTCCTGTATGTCACACGGTCTATGGCCGCCCTTAGGCTACTTACGCACGCCACTGCCATTATCGTTATTTCATTTTCACTGAATGACATGTTCGTTTACCACCACAACTACGTAAAGACGGGCACACAACTTCGTGCGTCTGTAGAAAATATACTAAGGTGGACGTGGAGGAGAATGCTGAGAGTTCCTTATACCGCCCATCGAACTAACGTTTCCATACTAGATAAGCTCGGTAATTCAAAGAGACTATCCCCCATTGTGTCGACGAGAATGCTTACATTTTTAGGAATACACAGAAGCGATAAGATGGAGAAACTAGTAGTTCAGGGTCATGCTCTGAGTGGGCGGCGCAGTGGCCGTTCCCCTACACGCTGGGTGGATACGACGAAACAGTTGCTGGATATGAGCATCAAGAGCACCACTGAACTGACAGTAAACCGTGAACGATGGCGAGCTGCAGTTCTCAAAACTATTGATAATATTGGTGTCGGTAAAGCTCCGACTTAGTGCATTTTACGAGTCCACAACATGTCCGTAAAGACATTGTGACTATGATGATGACTACGGCATTATTTAAATGAAGTTGTTCATATAACGTTGCTATTATTTATAATTCTTTACTAAATCAATGCTTTAAAAATAAATTTGAAACTGCATTAAAAATAAAACGCATCAAAATCTGTGCTTTTTTATTTTGAGACTTTGACTTAGCCGAAACTTTTAACATATACAGCTACTGAATTTTTCCAGCAAACAGGCCAGAACGAGAATGTCCCAACAGGCGATACGTCTTCGAAAGGCACCCTAGGAAGAAGCTGAAGCTGCCGACACCAGACATCAAGGAAGTGAACGCTGCCAACAGGACAGAGTGCGAGGATAAGTGCCTGAACGAATTCAGCTTCGTCTGCAGGTCTGCCACGTTTGACGCGAAAATGAGGATGTGCACCCTCAGCAGGTTCACCAGAAGGACACACCCGGAGTTGCTGGTCGACGACAGGGATTCGGATTACTTGGAGAACACTTGTTTGAATGGTAATTTGTAGAATAATTGAATTAAGGAGTAGCCAATTCATTCATTCATCCGAAACCTATCACAGACGACGTCGTTTCGCTTTTATTAAAGCTCGTCAGTGTGATTTAGGTCTCAGACGAATAAATCAAATTGCATGATAGTGCCTAGCTGGCAAAACTCAAACTAGTAGTAGCAACATATAGATATTGGCAAAGTTTACGGAATACATATAAGTTAGATCACTCTCGGTCGGCACTTTGAAGACCTCACATCAAAGCGATGCCGCGGCCCCACGCGCCAATTAGCTTTTGCGTTGATTTTTGCCCAAGTACGACGGTCTTTTGGCGGGGACTTGCTAACACATGCGTTTCACGTATATACGAGGGTCATTGAAAGACTAGGTATTGACAGCCGAATTAGATATACAAATACAAATATAACGTTTATTTCGCTAATACGCTAAGTTACATAAATGGATATCAAAAATAAAACCTAGTAAAACTATTACTAATGAATCTCAAATGATTTCACATATTGAAGCTATTTCGTAGATAAGTAAAAAATGGTACAAAGGTGCTGTAGTATTTTTACCTTAATGTTTTGTTTATTTGGCTTATTTTTGAGACCACAGCTTATAAAATTTATGGTGTAGTACATACGAACTGGTACGTACAATTTTAAAAGATAATCATGTGGAAATGCTTTACTTGGATGTGAATAAATTATTTTTGACATTTCGCTTTTCAGTGTCATTCCAATTGCTACTGTAGAAACTAAATTGTTAAAGTTATCAATAAAAATATTTCCGAGCTCTAAAATATAATTCAGGATGTCCCTGGGTGGTATGGTAAGACCACCGAATGAATATTTTGTCTCACTATACGCTTTTAGCATGATACAATCCTTTAAGTACCTGTAGTTCTTGAATTAATCACTTTATACCTCAAGTGTGCTAGTCTGTTGGAATTGTTTTATCGGGAGGAAGACAGAAAGGCACAAATGTACAGGGTGTCCCATTAATAATTTTGAATCGAATGTCACGTGACCAAAAACAAATACCTCATTGGGTAGTAAGTACAATGACAAAAAAAGACACAACATCTGCTCTAATTTACATCCCCAAAATTATAATTCTCTACTACTGCCCAGTTCCGACATATTGCTTGTCTTAATCGTCATGAAACACCTTGTATTTATATCCTTTACATTTCAAGGTTTAACATAAAATAAGGATGGATCTGATTGTCATTTTCCATCCGTTAATAAATGTAATTGATAAAATCAAACTTCTAAAAATATTATCCATTTCCTGCAAACAAATCCGAGATAACAAAACCTGATATTTTTGAGACACTGTATACACTTCGCGTTAAACACGTTCAACCTCTTCTTTGCATCGCCTCGTATCTCCCGGCTGACGTCGGTACACTGCTACCGGTGTACCGGGCTGACGGAGCAAGGGGCAAGCCGTTTTGATATTTTTCGGAGTGATCCAACTTATATGTATTCCGTATTCTTTGATATTGGGAAGCAGTACTTTGAAAAAGTATTGCTTTGCCATCTATCTACCAAAGCCGGTACCTGAGCGTTTAATTTGAGTATCCGAGCACTGTTTATGTGACCCGTTTAAAAGTATCAGATATAGAAAGCTGCGGATGCGACAACAAACACTAACGAGCTTTAATAAAAGCGAAACGACATCGTCTGTGATTGGTTTCGGATGAATGAATGAAATTGCTACTCTTTAATTGAGTTAAGTTGCTTTTTAGCATAAACCGAACGTCGGGAGTGTTAACACAAAAAAGAGTCTGTTGTCTGTTTTTTGTCGTACTCGCAGGTTTCTATACCTGATACTTCACTTAAACAGTGCTCGGATAATCAAATTAAACGCTCAGGTACCGGCTTTAGTAGATAGATGGCGAACCAATACTTTTTCAAAGTACTGCTTCCCAATATCTACATATATGTTGCTACTAAAATGATTGAAAGAAAAAAGATGTACCGTGGAGAGAGTCCAGTGTACCTAGTCCAATCAATACGAATACTGACTGGACGTTCTTGGCAAGTTATGCTATCCCATAAGTCGTAGAGTCATTAGGAAAACGTCGTTTTTCCAAAAAATCTGCCGTTATTAGTGCAAACAAAAAGAAGAAAAATCAGCATTTTCACAAGATGGTAGTCGATTGTTAAAACGGGGATATAGAAATTGAGTTTTATACTTTTCGATCGATATTCGATGTAAAAAAAATATTTCGTGATGGTATCATTTTAGTGTTATTTATTAAATCAAAGCCAGATCGGCTTCGCAAGGTTCATCGCTTATTTTAGATATACATACTTCAGAAAGCGCTAACACGAGAAGGCATATTTTATTGGATTCTCCCCAGCCCCTTAAGGAAATATGCCGCAGAAGCTGCAGAAACATATTTATTTTTTCAGACTGATACAAATTCAGCTTAATTCAAATTCACTGTATCACATTTTTTATTTCAGCTGATCGGAGATGCGACGGCTTAGCAGTGTTCATCAAGGAAGAAAACAAGCGACTTGGAGGCCCGTTTGAGGCAGAGATGTTCACCAACTTGACGCTAGAAGACTGCCAAGCGATGTGTGTCAGAGCTGAGAAGTATTTTTGCAGATCGATCGAATACGACGAGATGACCAAACAGTGCACCTTGTCAGAAGAAGATTCGATATCTCAGAAGGATGACCTCGGGACTGCCAGCAGTCCTTCGCATAACTTCTACGATTTTGCCTGTTTGGACAGTCGTAAGTACTCTTCATTCGCAGTTATAACCTACAGAAAAGCTTTTTTAGTTGTATCCTAGACAATTAGAGTATTCTAATTACAAATACGGCCGATGTTTCGAGTTTTAGTATCGTTCAACGAAAATGAAAAATCTCCGATGCCTCGATCCTGAGATTCACCCGCAAAAAACCTAAAATCTTTATTTGACCTTCTACGAGAACGAAACCTCGTGTCCTAGATAACTAGAGTATTCTAATCACAAATCCGGCCGATGTTTCGAGTTTTAGTCTCGTTCAACGAAAATGAAAAATCTCCGATGCCTCGATCCTGAGATTCACCCGCAAAAAACCTAAAATCTTTATTTGACCTTCTACGAGAACGAAACCTCATATCCTAGATAATCAGAGTATTCTAATTACAAATCCGGCCGATGTTTCGAGTTTTAGTCTCGTTCAACGAAAATGAAAAATCTCCGATGCCTCGATCCTGAGATTCACCCGCAAAAACCTAAAATCTTTACTTGACCTTCTACGAGAACGAAACCTCGTGTCCTAGATAACTAGAGTATTCTAATTACAAATCCGGCGGATGTTTCAAGTTTTAGTCTCGTTCAACGAAAATGAAAAATCTCCGATGCCTCGATCCTGAGATTCACCCGCAAAAAACCTAAAATCTTTATTTGACCTTCTACGAGAACGAAACCTCGTGTCCTAGATAATTAGAGTATTCTAATCACAAATCCGGCCGATGTTTCGAGTTTTAGTCTCGTTCAAAGAAAATGAAAAATCTCCGATGCCTCGATCCTGAGATTCACCCGCAAAAAACCTAAAATCTTTATTTGACCTTCTACGAGAACGAAACCTCATATCCTAGATAATCAGAGTATTCTAATTACAAATCCGGCCGATGTTTCGAGTTTTAGTCTCGTTCAACGAAAATGAAAAATCTCCGATGCCTCGATCCTGAGATTCACCCGCAAAAAACCTAAAATCTTTACTTGACCTTCTACGAGAACGAAACCTCGTGTCCTAGATAATTAGAGTATTCTAATTACAAATCCGGCCGATGTTTCGAGTTTTAGTCTCGTTCAACGAAAATGAAAAATCTCCGATGCCTCGATCCTGAGATTCACCCGCAAAAAACCTAAAATCTTTATTTGACCTTCTACGAGAACGAAACCTCGTGTCCTAGATAATTAGAGTATTCTAATTACAAATCCGGCCGATGTTTCGAGTTTTAGTCTCGTTCAACGAAAATGAAAAATCTCCGATGCCTCGATCCTGAGATTCACCCGCAAAAAACCTAAAATCTTTATTTGACCTTCTACGAGAACGAAACCTCGTGTCCTAGATAATTAGAGTATTCTAATTACAAATCCGGCCGATGTTTCGAGTTTTAGTCTCGTTCAACGAAAATGAAAAATCTCCGATGTCTCGATCCTGAGATTCACCCGCAAAAAACCTAAAATCTTTATTTGACCTTCTACGAGAACGAAACCTCGTGTCCTAGATAATTAGAGTATTCTAATTACAAATCCAGCCGATGTTTCGAGTTTTAGTCTCGTTCAACGAAAATGAAAAATCTCCGATGCCTCGATCCTGAGATTCACCCGCAAAAAACCTAAAATCTTTACTTGACCTTCTACGAGAACGAAACCTCGTGTCCTAGATAATTAGAGTATTCTAATTACAAATCCGGCCGATGTTTCGAGTTTTAGTCTCGTTCAACGAAAATGAAAAATCTCCGATGCCTCGATCTTGAGATTCACCCGCAAAAAACCTAAAATCTTTATTTGACCTTCTACGAGAACGAAACCTCGTGTCCTAGATAATTAGAGTATTCTAATTACAAATCCGGCCGATGTTTCGAGTTTTAGTCTCGTTCAACGAAAATGAAAAATCTCCGATGCCTCGATCCTGAGATTCACCCGCAAAAAACCTAAAATCTTTATTTGACCTTCTACGAGAACGAAACCTCGTGTCCTAGATAATTAGAGTATTCTAATTACAAATCCGGCCGATGTTTCGAGTTTTAGTCTCGTTCAACGAAAATGAAAAATCTCCGATGTCTCGATCCTGAGATTCACCCGCAAAAAACCTAAAATCTTTATTTGACCTTCTACGAGAACGAAACCTCGTGTCCTAGATAATTAGAGTATTCTAATTACAAATCCGGCCGATGTTTCGAGTTTTAGTCTCGTTCAACGAAAATGAAAAATCTCCGATGCCTCGATCCTGAAATTCACCCGCAAAAAACCTAAAATCTTTATTTGACCTTCTACGAGAACGAAACCTCGTGTCCTAGATAATTAGAGTATTCTAATTACAAATCCGGCCGATGTTTCGAGTTTTAGTCTCGTTCAACGAAAATGAAAAATCTCCGATGTCTCGATCCTGAGATTCACCCGCAAAAAACCTAAAATCTTTATTTGACCTTCTACGAGAACGAAACCTCGTGTCCTAGATAATTAGAGTATTCTAATTACAAATCCGGCCGATGTTTCGAGTTTTAGTCTCGTTCAACGAAAATGAAAAATCTCCGATGCCTCGATCCTGAGATTCACCCGCAAAAAACCTAAAATCTTTATTTGACCTTCTATGAGAACAAAACCTCGTGTCCTAGATAATTAGAGTATTCTAATTACAAATCCGGCGGATGTTTCAAGTTTTAGTCTCGTTCAACGAAAATGAAAAATCTCCGATGCCTCGATCCTGAGATTCACCCGCAAAAAACCTAAAATCTTTATTTGACCCTCTATGAGAACGAAACCTCGTGTCCTAGATAATTAGAGTATTCTAATTACAAATCCGGCCGATGTTTCGAGTTTTAGTCTCGTTCAACGAAAATGAAAAATCTCCGATGTCTCGATCCTGAGATTCACCCGCAAAAAACCTAAAATCTTTATTTGACCTTCTACGAGAACGAAACCTCGTGTCCTAGATAATTAGAGTATTCTAATTACAAATCCGGCCGATGTTTCGAGTTTTAGTCTCGTTCAACGAAAATGAAAAATCTCCGATGCCTCGATCCTGAGATTCACCCGCAAAAAACCTAAAATCTTTATTTGACCTTCTACGAGAACGAAACCTCGTGTCCTAGATAATTAGAGTATTCTAATTACAAATCCGGCCGATGTTTCGAGTTTTAGTCTCGTTCAACGAAAATGAAAAATCTCCGATGCCTCGATCCTGAGATTCGCCCGCAAAAAACCTAAAATCTTTATTTGACCTTCTATGAGAACGAAACCTCGTGTCCTAGATAATTAGAGTATTCTAATTACAAATCCGGCCGATGTTTCGAGTTTTAGTCTCGTTCAACGAAAATGAAAAATCTCCGATGCCTCGATCCTGAGATTCACCCGCAAAAAACCTAAAATCTTTATTTGACCTTCTACGAGAACGAAACCTCGTGTCCTAGATAATTAGAGTATTCTAATTACAAATCCGGCCGATGTTTCGAGTTTTAGTCTCGTTCAACGAAAATGAAAAATCTCCGATGCCTCGATCCTGAGATTCACCCGCAGAAAACCTAAAATCTTTACTTGACCTTCTATGAGAACGAAACCTCGTGTCCTAGATAATTAGAGTATTCTAATTACAAATCCGGCCGATGTTTCGAGTTTTAGTCTCGTTCAACGAAAATGAAAAATCTCCGATGCCTCGATCCTGAGATTCACCCGCAAAAAACCTAAAATCTTTATTTGACCTTCCATGAGAACGAAACCTCGTGTCCTAGATAATTAGAGTCTTCTAATTACAAATCCGGCGGATGTTTCAAGTTTTAGTCTCGTTCAACGAAAATGAAAAATCTCCGATGCCTCGATCCTGAGATTCACCCGCAAAAAACCTAAAATCTTTATTTGACCTTCTACAAGAACGAAACCTCGTGTCCTAGATAATTAGAGTATTCTAATTACAAATCCGGCCGATGTTTCGAGTTTTAGTCTCGTTCAACGAAAATGAAAAATCTTCGATGCCTCGATCCTGAGATTCACCCGCAAAAAACCTAAAATCTTTATTTGACCTTCTACGAGAACGAAACCTCGTATCCTAGATAATTAGAGTATTCTAATTACAAATCCGGCGGATGTTTCAAGTTTTAGTCTCGTTCAACGAAAATAAAAAATCTCCGATGCCTCGATCCTGAGATTCACCCGCAAAAAACCTAAAATCTTTATTTGGCCGTCTATGAGAACGAAACCTCGTGTCCTAGATAATTAGAGTATTCTAATTACAAATCCGGCCGATGTTTCGAGTTTTAGTCTCGTTCAACGAAAATGAAAAATCTCCGATGCCTCGATCCTGAGATTCACCCGCAAAAAACCTAAAATCTTTATTTGACCTTCTATGAGAACGAAACCTCGTATCCTAGATAATTAGAGTATTCTAACTACAAATCCGGCCGATGTTTCAAGTTTTAGTCTCGTTCAACGAAAATGAAAAATCTCGGATGCCTCGATTCTGAGATTCACCCGCAAAAAACCTAAAATCTTTATTTGACCTTCTACGAGAACGAAACCTCGTATCCTAGATAATTGTAGTATTCTAACTACAAATCCGGCCGATGTTTCAAGTTTTAGTCTCGTTCAACGAAAATGAAAAATCTCGGATGCCTCGATCCTGAGATTCACCCGCAAAAAACCTAAAATCTTTATTTGACCTTCTACGAGAACGAAACCTCGTGTCCTAGATAATTAGAGTATCCTAATTACAAATCCGGCCGATGTTTCAAGTTTTAGCCTCGTTCAACCAAAATGAAAAATCTCGGATGCCTCGGTCCTGAGATTCACCCGCAAAAAACCTAAAATCTTTATTTGACCTTCTAGTAGTAGTAAGTTTAACAACCTTTAGCATATTTTTTAAGATTCAGATCTGATAAAAATAAAGATTGGGCATTGAAATTTGTTTCTAATAAACTTTTTTTGTAATGCATAGTGTTTATATGACTTGATTCACCACAGTTCATTTGACAGCGAAACATTATAAGAATTCAAAAATATTCGATAATTTTGTCCATGAGTGTATAATGTTTATTATGCAACAAGATGTGATAACTAACGGCTTCTCTGTGAAATCGGTGCTTATCTATGGAACTTTTCTCAGCAACCCTTCTTTCAGCACGAGGGCAAGAGTACCCGGACAACTCGGTCACCTCCCATCTGTTCAGCGGTAAGAAACCGGACACGGCTTTCCAGCGGTACCGGAACAGCCGTCTGGGTGGAGAGCACCATTCGGAAATATCGGGCAGATCGCTGAGCGAATGTTTGGACGAATGTTTGCGCCAGCCCAGCTTCCAGTGTCGATCGGCGGAGTACAGCGAAAGGTACCGGACATGCCGGTTGACCAGGTACAACCAGAAGGACGGCATGAGGATCATCTACGACGCCGATTATGACTACTACGAAAACCTGATGCGTAAGTACCAAATCACTATTCACTTTGACGTGGAATGTTACTTGACAGTAGTTCAAGCGAGATATAGACGTACTTTGGAATGGTCAGCATCACGATCAGACGCATTGTCATTTTCTTCACTTGCGAGTCTTGGAGATGCAACGGATGCTTCGGAGCACATTGGCACATTATATTCCAATAGGTTTCGCTCTAGAAAACGGTATGGTTAGCGCCTCCGCACACGGGTTGATTGTCGATGTGATCGACGCGATTTCCTACGCACGTGCGCTCGGGTTCTCATGCAAAGTATTGGAGCGCCACTAAAGGGTCGTTTGATAATCGTCTCGAGAGGCTCGAGACGTGCGTTTTTAATCTTCTCGTTTTCAATCGTATGCGATCAGAATGGAATAAGTGTAGTTAGAGTGGTTCGTGCGACTTGCGTGTGTGACGGCGGTAAATATTTGAGGTTATATAACAAATCAGTCTAGTAATATGAGGACATTACAAGCTTCTGTGATCTAGGGGTTCCAAGTGTAATCATTAAATAAGATAAAGGTCTAGGGCAGACGCGCATTTCCGAGCAGAACGAGTATCTCGTATGGTTATAAACGCATTGAACAGATTGACCCATGTGCGGAGGCTTTTAATACTAGTTCTTAGAAATTTAAAGACATGTACAATAGATATATGTACCATGTAGACGGTAGTTTCAACCTGAACCGACACACGTAGCTCCTCAATTTAAAAGAAAAAGCCGCGCCAAGGTTCTAGAAGTTAGGTTGAAAGTGAGTGAGGCAGCGCTGCCTCCTTCCACTGCAACTCAGAACTCAGTTGTGTCTATTGTGGCTCACACCTTTTTAGAGTTCACCGTACAGTCAGCACCGCCTTTGCGAAGGCGATCAACGTGAATGGTGAAACTTCCTTGAAGTCATGAGGTTCCAGTTGGGCAAATCCAAATGTCTGGAACCTAGCGTTATCCAGTACTGGACAGGAGCTAAAAATATGCTCCGCTGTTTCGTCCTCCACGTAGCAGAAGCGACAGTCTTCAGACCAACCAGAATGCGGAGATAGTTGCTGTTACATTCCATGATCTTCTGGGGGGCCTGACTCGAGGGGTATCTTATGAACGCCTTCGAGTGCAGTAGCCCTAGTGTATCTCGCCAGTGCAGGAGTGCTTTCCTCTCTGCCCAGTCTGAGATGGTCTTTTTAGCGGTGCTTGCAATGCCCGCAAATGGTTCTGGTCCTATGAACACAGATTCAGTTCCTAATCTTGCGAGCGCGTCGGCCAATACATTGCCTTCCACTCCGCTGTGACCCGGACCCCAAATGAATTCCGCCATATACAAAACTGTTAATATTAACACTCACAAGCCTGCCGACTAAGGTAATGGGTGACGTCTACTTCTGACCTAGTGTGAATTCGTTGTTCTGGACCAGTAGCCTTTCTAGACATGAACTCTCATTTTGGTTTACCAGAAATGACGCCATGACATAACAAAGACTGCCTCTATTAAGTTAACAACCGCATTTTGCATCCGGATTTATAGATATTATATTTTGTGTGATTAACATTTTAGACGATTGTCAAGGAATCCTGTAACAAATAGTCTCAGAACACAGCAAAAAACAGCAGTAAGCTGGCTACTTCCTCGGGTACTTCAACCATAATTCAGTGCAATTTTTCAATTGGAAAAGCTGTTTTCTTGAAATTTTTCTATATACAGTGTTTGTTAATTGGCTTAGGATATGCTGCTGCTGTTGTATATTATTTTTTATTATTTTTAGTGTTGTAAAAACTAGTGTTGTTTTGTAGACTACTACTACTACTGATAGTGGTACTGGAAATATCAGCATTAAACGCATAAGTTTGGCCATTTGGAGAATCATGAGTTGCCCCAAAACACTAGATTGCGTTCCAGACATTTTGCACCTGATGCATTCATCATAAGGGCAAAATACTGTACTTATTATCTATGTTTAAAAAAAATGCAACGAGTGCAAACTAACGTTATGACGTCAGACGCGCTCGGTTTTGTTTGGGAACTGTCGGCGCGTGTGTTCGGTACAGGATTCAAAAATGCCTTTTAATTTTTATTTTGATATAACTTTTGACCTATTGCGAAAATAAGAAAAAAATAGTTTTGATTATAGAGTTTATATATTATAACCTTTACTACTGTCTCAAAAAGAATTGTTTTCAAAAACTCAATTAACCACTATTTTCAGTCGGTGGGGAAGGTGAGGGCACCGCTGGAGGAAGACCTGGAGACCAAGGATATCCAGGAGGAAGACCAGGAGGTCGGTATCCGCCCGTAGTAGGTCCGGATAAATACGCTCCAGGCAGTGGCGGTATAGCAGGAGACAGGTATCCCCCACCAAGGTACCCGACCAGGTACCCGGACGAACGGTACCCGCCGGTACGACGACCTAGACCACCACCTCCATCGTACTATAATCGATATCCGGACTACGACGATAAGTACCAGGACGGCTACGGGGGGAGGCATCCGAGCGGCGGGGGATCTAGGTACCAGGGGAGGTACCCAGAAGATAGGTATTAGTTTTATTAGATAACTACAGTGTGACCATCGAAAATTGACGAGCAAAAAAAATTTTATGAAAGAAGTGTGGACGTTGCCATAACATTATTTTAGATATCAAAAGTTAAAATTTGTATACTGAAAATGTTCCAATGATATACAAAAAAATACTCAATTTTATTACTAACTATAGCTGACCCGACAGACACTGTTCTGTCTTAGCTATGAAGATTGAAATTGAACTTAAATCTGCAACAAATAATAATTATCTGCAAAGCAAAGTAATCACTGATATACTTTTTGACATCCACATGTTTTGTTTTTTGGGCGCGTAAATAAATAATGATATTTTTGGTTGTGTTTGGTCGTTTTCTAACATTTACAGTTGTTATCTGCTTGCTTTCTGTTGTTTTTAGCTGTTTTCTGTTCTTTTCTGTTGTATTCGGCTGTGTTTAGTTGTTTTCTGTTTTTTGCCGCCCTTATCTGCACGCTTTCTGTTGTTTTGAGCTAGTTATGAATTGAATATTTGGTCGTTTTCTATCATTTACAGTTGGTATCTGCTTGCTTTCTGTTGTTTCGAGCTGTTTTCTGTTTTTTTCTGTTGTAGTCGGCTGTGTTTAGTCGTTTTCTAGTGTTAGCGCTGTTATCTGCTTGATCTCTTTAGTTTTGAGCTGTTTTCTGTTCTTTTCTGTTGTATTCGGCTGTGTTTAGACGTTTTCTATTGTTTATCGCTGTTATCTGCCTGTTTTCTGTTGTATTTAGCTATTATTGAATCTACTCGGTTGTACTTGGTCGTTTTCTATCGCTTGCAGTTGTTATCTGCTTGATTCCTGCGGTTTTGAGCTCTTTTCTGTTCTTTTCTGTTGTATTCGGCTGTGTTTAGTCGGTTTCTGTTGTTTCCCATTGTTATTTGCTTGCTTTCTGTTGTTTTGAGCTAGTTTTGATTCTATTCGGTTGTATTTGGTCGTTTTCTACAGTCTACAGTTGTTATCTACTTGCTTTCTGTTGTTATGGGCTGTTTTGTGTTCTATTCAGTTGTATTTGAGAATTAGTTATCGTCATTGCAAATTCAAGCCACCTAATGACGTCTCTTCCACGTATCCTACTGTGTTTTGGAGAAAAAAAAATAGAAACCAGTTCTAGCCTGTAGAAAAGGTGGAGCTATGTAATGAAGTGGTTTTTATTTATTTGTTCGAAAACAACGTGAGATACGAAGAGACATTAAAAGAAACAAAAATATCTGAAAAGCAGCATTTTTTCAAGGTCAGTGGCGTACATCTTTTTGCTAATATTTTCGTGGGACTGTCCCCCCACCCCCGACACGCCACGGGAAAAGATAATTATCTTCTACTTAGTGGCGACTTAGACTCTTAATGCAGTGACAAACATTGACAAATTGAAAAAAAAGGGCTCATTAATGTTTAAGACATTGATAAAAAACAATTTTATTTCCAATCTTTGACATCCTGTTTCTTGAAATCCAGAAACTTCAAGACACATTTTCAATCATTGCTTATTCATAACAACATAAAGCCTTAATACGCTTAGTTATCGAGATACGCGGTGTCAAAGTTTCACTTTAATTTGGGTTTTTCTCAATTATTCCGCAATACAATGGCACAGCAACTGCGTTCTCTCTTCAATCTGCTAAATGCTATAGGCTATATGCTTCCCATACGTTTATATAGGCGAGTCGCCACTGGCTTCAGCTGAGGGGGTTGAACAGCTAATTGTGAAAAATACTTAGGATGATTTACAAAGAGCCCAAAGGCGTTCAGTATCACAATTCTCGATTGATTCACTAGATCTTATAATAAATTCATACTCCAAGAAGCTAGTAAAAGCAACAACACAAGAGAATTCTACCAAAGGGTCCTGAAGAGTACAGGCACAAGCACGTACTCCTTATGTCCATCATGCGGAGAAGAAAAAAATTAAGTCAGGGTGATTGACTTAGTACTTCCCACACAGTTTATTATTTTCCCATAGCATGAAGCTATAATCTGAGATCCCCTTGCAACCAAATCATCGCTCACCTGCCCACAAAAAAAAGTTTGTGACTTCGCTAGGTCTTTCTCTCCCAGGTCAATGGACAACCTATTAAAAATACAACAAATTTTCCTCTTTTAAAACCCCCACCCTCCAACCACCCCAATTTCCACCCACTCAAAAAAAATTAGTATAAACTCTTCGGGTACCCCTCAAACGCCTAAAAACGAAGTTCAAGCTTTTTTTATATTTTTAGGTTTTTGCTTATTGCTGCACCGCCACTGACACGTCTTCTGAAAACCATAAGTGTTTTCATCCTCGCTCCTCGCCAAAGTAACAATACTGTGTTGAAATTTCATTAAAATCAATTCAATAGTTTCTACGTTACACGATACAGAATGATCAAAAGCAATCAACGTATGTATATATCAGAAAATTCAAAGTTCCTTGATTTCGTAATGTTTCGGCAATGTTGGATGGACCTAAAAAAGTGTGTTATGACGCTAGGTCTTTCTTTCACAGGTTGGTGGACAGCCTATTATGAATACAGAAAATTTTTCAGTTTTTACAACCCCCCATCCACCCCAATCTCATCGAAAATTTTCGCGATCACAATACTCCCCTCACCTATCGGTGTGTGAAGTAAAAAAGGATCAACGCTAATGTGCCATTCATTTTACAATTCCATGCAAAATAGTCAGCAAAAAATTTAAGTGCTGTCGACGAATTTTGGCTTACACCGTTTATCTCAGGAAATACTTTGAATTTCCAAACTCTTCAAGTATCATTTTTTTGAATCACCTTCCTGCGCAACCTGCTAATCAAACCAAAAGGAATGACGGAAACAACCAGGGTATTGTCACATGTAACATCTTTATAATACTCAAAAATTTCCAACAGGTACCCTCCTGACCGCCGATATCCGTACTACCCTCCCTCCGGAGGAGGTGACCGGTACTACCCATCAGGTGGTGGGAGGTACGGCAGCAGGTATGGTAACAGGTACGACGACTACCACGACAGGAATGGAGGAAGACATGGGGTCTATGACGGAGACAGATATCCGGGGGATCGGTACGGAAACAGGTACGACGATGAGCAGTTCGGTAGCCGGTACGGCGGGTACGGTGGAAGATATGGAAGTAGATTTGGAGATAGGTAAGCTCCATAAAGATTACACTGATTGACTTTGAAACTAGACAAAGACATACACTAGTGCGTTCCAAAAGGATCTGTTCTAATTCCTCCAACAACAACAAAAAGCTCAACATCAACGCAGAGCTTCTTATACAGGGTGGGCCAATAGTGAGTGAACGGAACATCGCGGCCTTACTAAAACGAGTTTTAAAAACCTGATCGTGGCAGCAGGGGGCCTTAAGGCTACGGCCAAGCTTGCGACCGGGTCGCGGCGATAGAAACGTTGCGACCCGATCGCTGTGTTGTAAATTCTTTACACATGGCCACGCTTATAAATCTGCGACAGCGTTTTTCAACTTCAACTCAAAACCAAACTATGGATAATAATGATCTTCTGTTAGCAATCATTGTCTTGAGGTATTTAAGGAAAAACGAAGTGAAAAAATATTGTCTCCACACGTCAGAGACACTTTGGTTGAGTCCTTCATTACGCCTGCATGTAGCGTAGCTTGGCAGTATGACAAGACATTATGGTTTTTAGATATGTACGTAGTTGGATTATACTTAAAGCACTTATTTAAACATTTATATTTTCCGCATCTTCTGTAGGATAACTCAATGTGGCAATGTCGATTTCGATGAATTTTGCTGGGAGGTCAAAAAAATTAGCCCAGCAGCTAACTATTTTCCAATGACTTAATCGCGTTACATCGTCAACTTTGACTTTTTTAGTTTTTTTGTTTCATATCTAAAAACTACAATCATAATATTAAACACGCCCGTACCTGGGCCAGGATGAATCCCGAAAAAAGAAATCGCACTTAGTGTTTCAGAATGTGAAGCGATATCAAAAAGGAACTATTCTGAAATTCCCATTTATTATAGAGAAATCAACATTTGGAGTTTGGTTGTAAAGATAACTGAAACGTGTGTGGCCCACCTTATTTCACTGACACCTTCAGGAATTCCTTGCAAAAACGAATAAGGTCGGATTAAGCTAACGGGTATTTTGATTTTTTTGGTCGACTGTTTACAGCAAATATCATATGTTGTATTACTTTTACGGTACGAATATGATAAAGGGGCCCAAACATCAACCATCCCGCGATCTAATTAAGGGAATTTCAACTTTTTTAATACTAAGCATAAACGTATAATTTAATCATATTATCTCATAAGTCGGTGCCAGAAATCATCCCTTGAACTTTCGGGATTCGTCCTGGGAAACGGTGTCTAGAGACAGTATGTATTTAGATTTAAAATAAATATTATAATCGCATCAAGAAATGGTTCGAAAATAAAATGTGTGAACAAATATTTGCTCAACTTTTTTGTTTTTATCTGTATTAATGGGTTTGCTCCAGTCTGGCAGTATAGTACTGGTTACTTCTATCCAAAATTTTCTGTTTATATCCCTAATCGTGTATTCTTTGAACTTTGTATTACACAGCGCCGGCCGTGTTTGAATTTTATATATAAATAATCCGGAGTAAAACATGTTCACTTCCTTTTTCATGCCGATCGTAAAGAGACTAAAAATGTGCTTTTTCCAACATCGCAGCCACGTTTGGAACGCAAATATGGCCACCTGCATAAGAAACTATGGAGAGCGTATTTGTCGCGGCGTTCCGAAAACGCTCATAGAGGCGTTTTCAAAATCACTCGCTGTCGCTGGTCGCTAGCATGGCCGCCTACATAACAATCAATGGAACACATCACTGCGACCAGGTCGCAAGCTTGGCCTTGCCTAAGACCTATAACCCGAGAAGAGCCACCACAGAGAAGCGACACAGCAAGGACCGATTTTCATAACGCATGCGCGGGGTTATTGTGGTCAAATGTCAAACTCCACGATACACTGGAAGAAAAAGTTAAATTTCCTGAAAGTATGTGTTATGAAGTATGTGTTATTTTTTCAGTTTAGTATTGTATGTGGATACGCAATAAATACACATCACAACTCATAATAAATTCTTATAAAGTTTATTATATTTTCAGTGTAACAAATTATTAAATTGACGAAAATATTTTTCTCAGTGTAATATTGTGGATGCGAGTTAGTTCAAGCCGATTCGAGGTTCCTAATATGACCCGCCGAACATTAAAGGTGCCGACAGGCTTTGTCGCTTCTCTGTGATGGCTATTCTCGGCTATAACCTTCAAATATTCTCACTTAAATTTTGACGTCTATACAGGGTGATCCATATCAAACTTACATTTTTTTGGATAGAAACCCCTATATTTTGTTACACATTTGGATTCCTTGGTGAATTTTAGTGTGACTTTACGTTACTTTATATGGAATTTTAAACGAACCATTTAGGCGCTAATCACTATTTTTGGTCTAAGAAGGTACATCAGAAAAAAATTGAGTATCGCAGCGATTATAAAATTTAGAAGGCCGTGACTTTGCGATGTGACAAAGCATGAAATGTGTCATTTTATATCAGACGCTCAAATTTCAATCCATTCTGAACTCGGAGAAATGAGTAGATTAATTAAGGAAATTTCAATCACAGATAACTTACTTATTTCGAATGGGAATGCATAATTTTTTATACCATCAAATGTAAAAATTGATAACCTTTCCAACAGTGTAGGATTGTCAATATAAATCCTCTTTAGTTTTCATTTTATTTCAAATTTTCAGTAAAATCGGTGTTTCATTTTTCCAACCTATAAGCAACCTAGCAGACCATGAAAAATAAACAAAAACCTGTTCAGATGGAAGAAACAAACTAACTTAGCAGAAAGATGCAAACAGACTAGAACAATGAGCCAAGATTATTAAAATTCGTTACAACATAGAAGCTCTAACCAGAAACAACAGCGGCAACAAGAATGCTTATTTTTAACAGCCTACTGGCTATTGGCAAATTTCCAAAATCAGTAAAAAAATTTTAAATGATAGGAAAACTACCAGCGTTTGTTGCTGGCAGTAGAATATCTATATCTTCACAATCTTCCGTAAGTCAAAACTAACGATACATCTGACTGGATCCCTTCAAATTCTTCACTAGGTACTTCTACTTATTAGAAAAATCGCAGAAGTGAAAATTAATTGCAGTATGCTGATCTTATAGAAATATGCGATTTCTGTACTGGCTCTGTTACACATCGAAACCACAACCAAATACAGTGAAACACCAATATTTGAGAAAATTTGATCTTCCAAATACTTCCTGCTTATTTTTTTGGCACAGCACAATTTTTATACGTCTTGTAGTCTTTAGGTAGAATTCGGTCCAAAGCGTATTGCTAAACTAGTGCAACCGTATATATTTCTAATCGCCAGAAGCTCGTGTTAAGAATAGCCGAGTCAGCACTGTATTGAAAACGAAATTACTTATTTTGTTAGGTTAACATTTACGTTTGGGTATCAACATTCATGCCCAGTTGCTCCAACTTTCACCTAAGGAACGATTAACAAAGGATACCTCAACATTTAAGATGACCTTAAAGTTCCAATCGTTTGCACGTCGAACCTTACTTAGTTAAGTACTTGTTATATGTGGCAACGCTGGTTCTGTCACGCCTATTTTGTGTTTTTCTTCTTATTTCCGTGGTTCCTTGGATTGGAGGTTGAAGTTTGAAGTATTGAAGCTAACCTTAAACCTTACCGTTTTTGTACATTGGAATATATCTAAAGAATATATATATATTAGAAAAAAAGAAAAATGAATGAATGCATACAAGATATAGATGCCACAGTATTTTTGTAAACCCTAAACATTTTGAAAAAGCTTAATTTATCTAGCTCCTCAAAGTAATTTGGCCTGTGGTAAATACGCCTAGTAATTTCACACTCCACACTCCACGATATCGACAACTTCCACATCATCATCCAAAAAATCTAAATCTTGCATAATCACGATAGAAAGACAGCACCAGATCACATAGATGCGATAATTAAATTCAAACGGCACTTAAGTCGTGTTTAAGTCGCTAAAATCGAGCACTTTATAAAGGAAGGTTTAAGGAGACTTTGAGTGTTCTTTAAATGTTGGTGCAATGAAATATTCTACATAAGCATGATTTAAGGATGCTTAACATTCCAGGATTCCTTAGAAGAGATGGTGCAAATGGGTATCAGTTCTCCAGAAATACACTGTTTAGCTCAGTTTCAAAAACATCAATATCAAAACTTTCCAATAGTAGCAGAAGTTAATCGACTCTATTTTCCAGATTTGGTGGTGGTACCAGATACAACGACCGTTACAACGGCAACCGGTTCGATTACTACGGCGACGATCGCAATGGTGCAGGCGGTACCAGATGGTCATTCAGGCCGGACAGACGACCTGCAGGCAGACCCGTAGACCGACCTCCTTACGAAAGGCCTCCGTACGACAGACCTCACCCTCCCAACAGAAGGCCAATATCCCCTGGACCCGACGGACCCATCTACGAGAACTACGGTGGTGGAGGAGGAGCCCCGATAGGACCAGTTGGCGTTCATAGACCGGCTTTGACAAGGTTAGTGGGTCTCGTGGTGATCTATAGTCAATTCGCTAGACTAACCACCACGAATTTATCGAAAACCACTGATTCAAAGAAAAAACGGCGAGACACGTCAAAAGATTTGTCAACTCTTTAAACAAAAACTACTTCACCTCCTTGTATCCTCTGCCCCCCAGGGTCATTCCCTCAAAAAGTTTAAATGACAAGGGGTATCAAGGGATAGCTTGCTTCAAAGGCATGTCGAACTCCTTTATTTTAACGTTTGATTTTTCAAAATCGGACGCATCGTGTTCGAGAAAATTAGGAAAATCTTTATTAATTCAGATAGAAAAAAAACACAAAATCGCTTTGTGCAGAGGGTACAAGGGAGTGAGTTGTCCCCCTTGACATGTCTCGGCGTTTTTTATTTTAATTAGTAGTTTTCGATGAATCCGGGGTGGGAAATTTTCAAATGAACTCTGTATATATTACTCGTATAATAAAGTCTTATTATTACTATTTATTATAATTATAAATATTCCCATCAGATGCGGTGAAGAAGGAGATAACTTCAGACAAGTAGGCTTCCGCCAGAGGATGAGGAAAGAGTTTATCAAGCATTCTTTGTACACACCTACGTTAAGAGACTGCGAACGAGAATGTGTGGAAGCAAGAGACTTTATCTGCAGATCCTTCAACTACAAGTAAGCATATCCAACTCTTTTTACTTCCCACACCGATAGGTGAGGGGAGTATTGTGATCGCGAAAATTTTCGATTTTGAGATAATACGCTATAAGAATAAGAGGCAGACAAACAGGAGAAATCCTAGTCATACGAAGAAGAAGAAGATAATACGCTTTTTGGGCGTTTTATGATGTCTACATAACGAAAATCCACGTCACTCATTTCCGTCGGTCTGTCTGTCGGTCTGTCTGTCTGTCTGTCTGTCTGTCTGTCGCTTTTTTCTAGCCTCGTAATCTCAGCAACCGCTGCACCGCTGCATGGATTGTGATGAAATTTGGGCAGCGATATGCTGTGGGGTCGTAGTAGGTAATGTCCCTATAATTTTGAAAATCGGTGCATGGGCGGCGGAGTAATTAGCAAAATACGAAAAAAATTAAATATTGCTTAAACTTCGTTTTTAGGCGTTTTAGGGGTTCCTGATCATTTTCTACTTTTTTTTTGGGTGGGGGTGAAATTGGGGTGGTTGGGGGGTGGGGGGTTGTAAAATTGAAGAATTTGTTGCTTTCATAATAGACTGTCCACTGACCAATGAAGGAAGACCTAGCGGCATAAATAACTTTTTTAGGTCCATCCGAACATTGCCTTGCCTATTACAGAAACCAAAGGACTTGTATTGAAGTATTGCTTTTTAGATCCTTCTATATTGTGTTCCAAGGAAACTGTTGAATTGATTTTAATGAAATTTTGACACAGTATTACTACCGTAGTGAGGATGAAAAACGCGTATGGTTTTTATAAATCGTGCCAGTGGCGGCGCAGGAATAATAAAAACACTAAAATATAAAAACAGCTCAAACTTCTTTTTTAAGCATTTTAGAGGTTCCTGATCATTTTCTGCGTTTTTTTGGGTGGGGGTGAAATTGGGATGATTCAGGGGTGGGAGTTTGAAAAACTGAGAAATTTCTTGTATTCACAATAGACTGTCCACTAACCTGTGAATGAAGACCTAGCGGCATAAATCAACTTTTTAGGTCCATCCGAACATATTACGAAAACTAAGGGAATTTTCTGTATACATACGAGTATTTATTGCTTTATATCATTTTGTATTTTGTAACATGGACACTATTAAACTGATTCTAATGAAATTTTGACACAGTATTATTACCTTGGTGAGGATGGAAAACGCGTATGTTTGTTAAAAATCGTGTCAGTGGCAGCGTAGCAATAATAAGAAAACTAAAAGTATGAAAACAACTCAAACTTCATTTTTAGATGTTTTAGGGGTTCCTGATCATTTCCTACCTTTTTTTTTGCTAGGGGTGAAATTGGGGTGGTTGGGCGGTGGGGCGTTGTAAAACTGAAAAGTTTGTAGTATTGATAATAGGCTGTCCATTGACCTGTGAAGGAAAGACCTAGCGGCATAAGACAATTTTAGGGGGGGAGGCTGCCGATGATTTGGTTGCAAGGGGATCTCAGACTAAAGCTTCATGCTATGGGAAAATAATAAACTGGTATTACAGTAATGTGTGGGATGTACTGAGTCACTCAACTTGACTCCATTTTTTGGCTCTGGATTACTTTTTGAACATATCCGGACGAGACCCAGATACAAAGCTCATATCGCAGACGTTATGTTTTTAATTATTTATAATTATGAATTCGCTGTATTCAATACGCAGTCTTTAAAAATGAGACAATCATCTAGGTATAATTCCAAAAGCCTGGTCTCCACATTGGTCTGTAAATCCAAGTTATTCAACTCTATAACCATGGGTTCCTTCGACTTCTGGACAATGTGAAATCTAACAGGTTTTTCAATGTTCAAATGGAGATGGTTATCTTTGAACCAGTCTCTGCCGCTATCTAGTGAGCTGTACCGTTTTTTCTTAATGAACGAATGAAAGATGAAGATCGCCTTAAAGTTAAATGTTCTTTGTTAGGTACAATGGTTGAGGCATCGTCTGCATATAATGTAAAATACGCTGAGTTATCACCTTGGAAAATAATACAGGACCCAGCATAGACCCTTGTGGAACACCTAGCCCAACATTTATCTTATCAGATTTTACATGTTTCCTTTCTATAGCACTTGTGTAGGTGACAGGCACGAATTGCAACCTATTCTATAAGCAAGACTTTATCTAGAGGTACGGAGACCCACCAATTCCAAAACGAGACAGTTTTTGCAACAATTAATCATGACAGACACAATCAAAAGCCCTACTAAGATCACAGAAAATGCCAACATGACATTCCCTATCTTGTATACAGCGTGTCTTCAAAGTTAGGACGTTCCTTTTGAAAAGCAACTGCCTGTGGCATGAGAAAGCTAATGTACCTACGGTGAATCAGCAGCAGAATTAAAAAATGTGGTAATAAGGTACTTGCTACTAGTTTGCAGCGAAGTTTTAAGTACGGTCCTGTCACATGGGTCTTGGAGATACGGTTCGAAGTTCGCGCGACGAGATTGCGAGATTGAAAAGCGACTTTATCTCTTCTTCAATTTGGACTACTCGTAGTTATCTAGGTCTTCCAGCGTGTCCATCATAATGTGGATACAAACATCCTGTGTCTCTAGCTCTCTGCAAGAGATCGACCAATCGACAGGGTGCAGGGTGAATACGGTCAGAGAAACGATCAGCAAACACTCGCAAAGCCTGAAGGACATTTAAACATTCACCGTACACTAAAATCATGTCCATAAGTTCATTATAGTTATTACGGATCACAATTTTTGTTGTTTTTAAAGTCCGATGTAGCACGTCAAGAATTCAAGTGACCTCAAACGCGCGCTGTCACGTACATCTGTGCTCCGTAGTCTGCGTTTATTAGGGATCTTTTGCACGGCTCTTTCCAAATGTCAGTAGTAAAACTTTAAGGGTTATTTACGTCATCAAACGGTGCTAACGTTACGCTATGTAGAGTATACAATTTTGACTTTTTGCATACACCTTTGTTTATCGTAGCACAAAATAAGTGAGGTCCGTAGGTCTTCTGTGTTTTTTTATTGTTTTTATAGTCTTTGTATTGCAAACGCTCAGAATGGAACAAGCTTTGGACATCATTTTGATGCATCGGCAACATAATTAATGGACGTAATCTTAAATAAATCAATCGATTATGACATTTCACTCTCAGTTCTGTTTGACACGCTGTTGCCGGAGACGCTCAATTTTGTCGCTTTTATTGGACAATACTGCCAAATTAAACTGATAGAAGAAAACCTGATCCTTTTCTACAATGATAAACCAAATAATAACTATTGTTACTGTCTAAGTCATCACGGTTTTGTTCTCATTGCGGCATATCGTTTTAGACCTGGCAATACCGCCCGTAATCATACGTACCGTAATCTTCCGTAGATAACGTACAGCTTTATCGGTTATTAGCCGATTCGGTTTTTCGGGAGAACTGCGCAAGTCACAAATAGCTGACAACATGAAATAACGTCAGACAACGGACTTGCAAAAGGTGCCTAATGTCTCTGTTTTGGTCTAGTCGCACAGGAGCGAAATTAGAAATGAAGATTTCATTAACAGTCAATATCTTGATAACCCTAAACATTATGTTTATACATACAGGGTGTCCCACGATGATTAAGACAAGCAATATATCGTAACTGGGCAGTAAGTAGTAGCAAATTATCATTTTGGATGTGTAAATTAGAGCAAATATAGTATCTTTTCCTATTATTGTGTCATCCAATGAGGTACTTGTTTTTGGTCACGTGACGACCGATTCAAAATTTTTAATGGGATACCCTGCATATTTGTGACTTTTTGTGTTCCTCCCGATAAAACAATTCCAACAAACTAGCACACTTGGGGTCCAAAGTGACTAATTCAAGAGCTACAGGTACCTAAAGGACTGTACCACTACCATTATGAAACACTACCAAAGTAATTTAACCGTAGGGGTACATGTTATAATCAATGGTAGTGGTACTATCCTTTATTACATGTAGCTCTTGAATTAATCACTTTAGACCCCAAGTGTGCAGTTTGTTGGAATTGTTTTATTGGGAGGAACACAAAAATTCACAAATATACAGGATGTCCCATTAAAAATTTTGAATCGGATGTTGATCAAAAACAAATACCTCATTGGGTGATACAGTAATAAGAAAAGATACTATATTTGCTCTAATTAAAACCCCCAAAGTTATAATTCGCTACTACTGCCTAGCTCCAATATATTGCTTGTCTTAGTCGTCGTGGGATACCCTGTATTTTACTGGACCGTACTATATGCCTTATGAAGAAGTCTCAACTTATGAAACGCCCTGTATATCTGATCAGCTTATCAAAAAAGGAGCGCAATGCTGTAGCTGTTGATCTTCCCTATGGTTTATGCCCTGGATATCTCACATTACAGAGACACACCTCCAGGAGGTTACGACGCTGATAGGGACAACTGCGAACTCAGCGATCGAGACTCCAGAGACTTTGACATCAGCAACCTCCAGTATTTTGATAATACGGGAAACTACGACTTCTACGAGCGATCTAATAGCAGAGATGGATTGGAAGACGAATGCTTAGACGGTAAATGTAGACTATGTTACTAATGTTTGTTAATGCACATCTATTAAATCAATAAATCAATTTATCTGTATCTATTTGTATTATTGTTGCACAGGACTTAGTAACCTTAGAAGTTAAGCTTCGCTATAAAGTGTGATAAAGATATTGAACTCTCTCCCACTCCTTTTTTCCTGATCTTTAAGTATGATGGATTAGTATTATATTAATGTCTCCTCTTTCAAAACGTTCTTCTTTGTCATAACAGTATATTCTTTTGCGGTAATAGTATTTTTTATACTCTTATACAACAGCGTACTGGCTTCTCTGTTTATAGTGAAAGAGGTTCGAAAAAGTCGAAGAGACAGATGACTGGTTTGAAATTTGTTCATACCCAAAAGATGTGAGATGGTCGGAGATACTAGCATTCGTCAAAAGGTCGGGTGGGTTCGACAACGAAGTGGAGTTTTTAGTGGTTTCAGTATAGGTTCTGTGGGGGTGGACAAAAGGACCAAAGGTGGCCTACTTGCCTGGCTTCGCCTCCTCATCTCTACTACTATTATAACTAAATACTACCGGTCATAATAGCACAACTTCAATTGAAACTAAGGGATATAGAAACCAACTGTTCTTTCAAAGACAATATATAGTTCCTAAATACAGATTATCTTCTGAAAACATTCGCAAACTTTATCTTAAAGTAGAAAGCAATGAAACATTGTGATCTGATAACGCCAGTTAACACAAATATCGTGTGGGTTACCATTGTTCCTTTTTCTTCTCCCTCATCTTTTTCTGTAACGCCAAATTGCTCACACTGTTAGTTTTAAAATGATCAGTTAACTCAAAAGCATAATAAAACCGAAGCTAATCATGAAACAAGTGAGAAGAACATTCACCATAATTCAAAGCAAAGGCGCGCTTAGGTCTAATGACGCCAATTAGCACAAATACGTATCGCTGGGGTCATCATTATTCATTTTTCTTCTCCTGCAAAGCGAACATGCACACATTCAAAAATGATCAATTAACTCAAAAGCATCTAAAAACTGAATCTTGCCATGAAACGAGTGAGCAGAGCATTCACCATAATTCAAATTTATGCGCGTACGAACGATGCACATCCACCATTTTTACAAATCATCTTTGCCCCTTGAACCCAAAGAATTTGTCCAATAATTTATAATACTCGTTTGATAAATGCAAATGTGCTAATTGGCACACATACGTATCACTCGGATTATCATTCTTAACGTAACGTGAACATGCTCACATTGAAAAATGATCATCAAAAGCATCCTAAAACTCAATCTTGTCATGAAACGAGTGCGCAGCGTATTCACCATAATTTCAAATTTAGACTAGTACAAATGAGGCCTGGCCCAGTTAACCCAAAGAATTTTTTCTCCAATAATTACAAGACTCGTTTGAAAGATAACCTACATAGTATTCCACTAGTTGGATTAAAAAATAATAATAATATGATAAAGTTTTTACATAAAACAGCTCTCTTTTCTCGATATGTATGCAACCAGTATGACATTAAGCAAAAATTATTTTGCTGGCAGTTCATTGTAGATGTAGATACTAGTATAATTTATCGATGATGAGGCTTTAATGCTTCTGGTCTGAATACTCGACATTACAAGATAGGAATACAAAGCGGTATATGTAACACCCGATTTTCCATTTCCGTTTACAAATTCAAATCCATTGATATGATACTGTGGATGGAATTTGTCCGCATTGCAGTAATTTGCAAATTCAGAGTAATTGTTGTATAGTCCAGTCTTATTATATATTTTATGAGAAACGAGAAAATAATAAATTTCAAAAAACAAAGGTATTTCTGTCACATTTCATCACGTATATATTTTTTTATTTACCAGGTTTGTCTCCATTAGTTCACTAGTACACATCTTTCAATAAAGTTTTGCAAAGTTAGGATCGTAAACTCAGCATAAACAAACAAAGATAACTACAAATCTGCGAAAGATTGCAATTTATTTGACCACTTTTAATATCATTACTGATTAGAATACTATATCTGACTATTTTATAGTATTATGATAAGATGACGCACGTTCTGACACACAATATTCAATATAATGACATTTTTCGCTTTTCGAAGGTTTTCTTAAAATACCTACTACAAAAGAGAAATCAAACATGTATTCTTTTAATGAACTGTTTTAGACACAGATCCGTTTGATATAACATTATATGTACTAAATTATTTTGTTAAAGTACAAAAAAATACAGATCCGACAAGGCTAGCCACGCATAAGGTAAAAGACACAAAGAAAAAAATCTTGGAAATATAGAATGGTATTTGAAAAATATGTTTAGAAATAAAATCACGTGTAAATTCATAGAAGTTAGTAAATTAATATTTTTAGTTAGATAAATGTCCATCGTCTTTACCCTATTTGATATCCTCATCTGTATTTTTTTTCTTTAAAAAATTTCAACTGAAATATGCTTTCAAGCTGTTCTTTATACGAAATAAAGAAATACATGATAATAATTAATATAGACAAATATATATCTTATAAGATGTTACCTTTTTCCTGTAAAGATGTTTTCTTTCTTTTGTCGTTGTATCAATTTAAAGCATAAATAAACTTATAGTTGCTACAATGATTTGTACATTGAACTCAAAAGAGAACAAATATATTTTTGGCATTAGTCCGCCCATCGAGTGTATTGTGCCGACGCTTGTATGTGCGAAAAGTGAAAAAAAACAGTAACGTCACAGAATTGATGACGTACCGGTGGGGAAAAGGTGGCGGATAACTTTGTTTACAGTCAGAGGCAACAACAGTTTTCTCAATTGGAATTTGAATAATAATATAATGCAAAGAAGTGTGTCCACTTCACGACAACTCTCTTCGGAAACATTGTACTTTGGTAAAATGTAAAACCACACAAAATCAAAAAAGTAAGAAAGAATTTACTTGAATAAATTCAAACGGCGCTCTCACTGTGGGAGTTTTTGGTATAAAAATTTAAAGTTTTTTTAAACAGGATTTTTCCTGGACTAGTTTTTTCATGCTGATTCCGAATCTGTATTTAGTTTTTCTCTAGCACCTGTAGTTTTGGCTATCTTTTGTATAAGGACAGACGGACAGACAGAGGTTCTGCATAAGCTCTCTTCAGTGAGAGCTAAAACAAACTGCACAAGGTAACTCGCACATAAACAAACACAAAAAGATATTCCGCAAAATCAATCTAATTTGCTACTGACGACAATTTGGATGGCAAGCGTACACTGTGCACCTACGTCACTGTCATTAGGCCCTTTTTACTTGGAATTACGGATATCTATGCCGACTAAAAAATCTCTAGGTCAACCTTTGAAATCCCTAAAAAGCATGTTTTTGTACTCCCAAATATACAGGGTTACTGGGTAAGTCGTGCAGAATATTCAAGAGCGTTATTACCTAGCTCATTTCTGATGAATTTGATTATATAAAATGAGGTCCGAACTGTAACCGATATGGAATTTAAAATATTTTTACTAAAAACCGTTTATTTGTTGGCTTTCTATCCAATATTTTGGGTCTGGGCTCCTAGGGTCTGCTTTCAGGGTGTATCCAGTTGGAAGGTATGTCAGTCAATGAAAACAGAACCTACCAACTACTAACAGCTCCAGAAATCTGTTCGACAAATATTAGAATCAAATAATGATTATTATGTGTTTTCAACTTTAAAGCGATTTAAACAAAAAAAATGTATGGAACTTATTCGGCAAATGGGTTTAAAAACTTCTTTCTACGTTTCTTTAGCTTTTCAAAAAGGTATATTACTCGCAATTAAATAGTAAAAACCATTGACAAGATAACAATTAAGACAGCAAAGGGTAGATTTTTAGACTGAGGTGAAAGAAACTAAGATAAATCAGATGAAAAGAGTACATAACATCAGTTCATTTTCTACAGGGTTGCCGCGATTTCTAACACACATTCTCAGTCGCTTTCTTAAATTTTTTTTCACTAATAAAGTTTACAAGTTCTGCCTCATTTTCTCGTCGTCTTCAATAGACTCAGTCAAATACGCCAATATCAGGAACTCGTCGAGTAGGATACCGTAGCATGTATTCATTTCGTGCACGTAATGACACTCCTTCACAAAATCGATGACAGGTCACGATATCAGCATATTCCTCGTTGGTAAAGTTGTCTTGTTCACAATACAAATCAAAATCCATTCACAGTAAAAATACGTCACGATTTACAATAACTCACCGCAATTTCCCGAGCACAAAAAGGGCTACCTGACATTTATTTTATTATTTAGAAGTACCAGATAGTAAATCGGTCTCTTTTGTATCGGTCTGTATCTGTATCAAAATTACATACTAATACTTCGTACTATTACTTCCGCATATTCATATAACATTATTTTGAGATTTTATGACTTTATCTGGTAAATGTTTGAAAAGCTAAAGAAACGTAGAAGTTTTTAAACTCATTTGCCATTTGCCGAATAAGTTCCATACATTGTTTTTTTTAAATCGCAGCACGACTTACCCAGTAACCCTGTATATATAATATACAGCAAGGACGCATTTCTGACCCAACTTAACCTTCTGTCCCCAGTGACCCAAGTATGCAACGAAGACGGCATGGAGTTCACGTTGGTAACGCCAGAGGGCTTCTACGGCCGCATCTACACGTACGGTTTCTACGACCGATGCTTCTTCCGCGGCAACGGCGGTACCGTGAACGTACTACGCATCAGCGGTGCCGGCGGGTATCCGGAGTGCGGTACCCAAAGGTACGGCGACACCATGACCAACATCGCGGTGGTGCAGTTCGCGGACAACGTCCAGACGGGCAGAGATAAACGGTTCAACCTCACCTGTCTGTTCAGGGGTCCTGGAGAGGCGGTGGTTACCTCTGGGTTCATCGGAGCTGGGTAAGATGTAAAGTACACGTCAGAAATATAAGAGTTGTTTACATTTTTTGTACTCCTATCGAGTGCGGACTCGGGTTTAGGGTGTCCAACCCCCCTCCCCCCCCCCCATTAGTATTCCCATGAATGAAATAAACTGCTAAAATCATTCAAAGTAAAAGTCAAATCAAGATGCCTTCTCCAAGCTTAGGGTACCCCAATAAGAACGATAGGAAAGAAAAATTAAGTTAAAAAAACAACGGTTTGAGATATCAAATTGGTTTTGGCTTTATTTTGAAGCTACATCCATGGCATTATGTATGGAATAGAGCATCATTCAAATGTCCGCCTCGGGCTCACTGGCAGTGCTTCAAGCGGTCGGTCCCATTTCGGATGACATTTTTGAGCATTTGCGGCGTTATGGCGTTAAGGTTGCGTTCGGTCCCCCAATTGTCGTTAGCTAAACTAGTAGTTCACAGTAAAAAAAAGATGTCGCTTGGATGTCCATTTGGCTATTACATTTATAAACAGGTATTTGCTATGTAAAACACGGACTCACAATTTCTCGCATAACACACTCTACCTTAAAACTACATATATAATATTTCAGAAGGCGATAGTTAAGACCTTAATGAATGACAACTATTTCCGATTTTCTCAAAAGTTTTTTAATTTCCAAAAAACTCGCAATGCAAAATCATACATTTTATAAATGCATGTAATTTAACAACCAAACACGATATCAAAAAAAAAGTTAGCTTCAGGAGCTTGAAAATACGAAATTCATTTTTGTAGTGACCTTTGGACCTTACCTTTTGACCTTACCTTTGGATATTTGGACTTATCTGCCCTCATCTTAGACACACACACTGGAGAAAGGGAACAGGTGGCCACGCCTCCTCGCTAACACGGGAATACGTCTTTTCTTGGATTCTCAATTTCGCGCGCTATACCCTAGAGCCTTAATGGCTACTCGAATATTGTTTTCAAGGGCATTCAAAGTGGCTGGTTTGTTGCAGTAGACCAATGACTTGACGTTTCCCCAAAAAAAATAATCGAGAGGTGTCAAATCACACAATCACGATGGCCAATCAATGAACGGTCGTCTGGTGATAATCCAGTCGCTAAACTTCTGTCGAACAACTACGAGCGTTGCGTCGCTTGTGTGGCTCGTGGCTGCATCCTGTTGGAACCACATGTCAGTAATATCGATGTTGTCGAACTCTGGCGACAAAAATTCTTCCAACATCGCTCGGTAGCGTGGCCCATTGGTTGTAACGGTGTCTCCTTCCTCATTTCAAAAGAAATAAGGACCGATGATGCCGCCATGCCACAATCCGTACCAGACATTCAATTTTTTCGGGTACTGAACCATTTGACATTTCTTCGGTCATTTGTGGATTGTTCACTGTCCAGTAACGACAATTCTGCTTGTTGACACAGCCACTGAGACAAAAATTGGCTTCGTCTGAGAAGATGATTTTTTGGCCAAAATGAGGATCTTCGTCCAACATTTGTAGCGCCCAATTTGCGAACTCACGGCGACGGCCTATGGTCGTCCGGCTTCAATTGTTGCGCCAGCATGATCTTATACGGGTGCAGGCCCAAATCCAAACGCAAATCTCGTCGAGTTGTCTCATGGGAGAGGCCCAATTCCGCGGCTCGGTGTCGACACGACAAATTGGGGTCATAGTGAACACTGGCCGCTACGGCGGCGATATTTTCTTCACGTCGACTAGTTCGCATCCGGGTTGGTTTCTTTAGGTCCAATAGAGCGTACTCATGCGACGATTTGCCTGCTCACTGAAGCCTTGATGAGGGCCGAGTTCACGACGGGATGCTCGTTGCGTATTTACAATTGAGCGGGAATTTCCGTAGTACTTTTTAATAATTTCCAAACCATCGGTAAGAATGAAACGATCCATGATGAATTGTCAAACGTTACTGAATATTTTTACAGCTGGATGATGTTTGTACCTTTGACAGCTGTCTAGATATCCCTATTAGAAAACCTATCACTTCTATTGGGGCACGCTATAGTATTGTTCACCTTTTTCTGTTTTTAGGCGAATTAAACCATTATAAAATCAAGTCTTTCCGTTTATACATTAACCCGCCCTTGGCCAAAGCCTAGCTACGGCCCCCTGGGTGTCACCTACGTATTCATTTACACATTAAACCAATCATACGAAATTTTCTATCCAGCTCGGGTAGCCCCATCCCTATCGAGTACCTTCCCGCCGAAAACACCCTTAGCTCCAAGGTACGACTGCTGATCTTGTACCAAGGCAGACCGACGACCACCATCGCCGTAGGAGATCCTTTGACATTCAGGCTGGAAGCGCAAGATGGCTATAACTACGCCACTGACATCTTTGCTACCAACGTCGTAGCCAGAGATCCCTATTCCGGAAGATCCGTGCAGCTCATTGATAAATACGGGTGAGTATTTTACCCTCTTAATGCTAGCAACAATCGATGTTAGATATATGATTTCAAAATTTTGGAAAGTTTTATTCTCTAGTACATTTCAGAATTAGTAGGCCGTGAGAAGTATCAATTTATGTGGTACTCCAGTTCCTGTTTGGCCTTAGACATGTTACCAGTGTTATCACAGTTGTTTCTGGTTAGAGTTGATTTTTTGTAAGGAATTGTTATAATCTTGTCCCTTTAGTTGGTATATATCTTTAAGCTGAGCGAGTTGTATTCTTCCAACTGAACACGTCTTTGTTTATATTTCATGACCTGTTAGGTTGCTTATAAGTAGGAAAATTGAGAAATATCGATTTGGTTGAAGATTTTAAATTAAACGAAAACTACCTACTAGAGATTGATATTCACATCCTTAGATTATTAGAAAGGCTATCAAATTTTACGTTTTACCGATCTCTCCAAGTACAAAACTAATTCAAATTTGACCGTCTAAAATAAGCTGATGCATTTCATGCTTAGGCGACACGGCAAAGTCACGGCATTTTATAAGTTCTATAATCGCTACAATATTACATTTTTTTCTGGTATCTACTTATACCAAAAATAGTGATTTACACCTAAACGGTTCGCTTTAAGGAATGTAAATATACCTATACGTTAATTTTATACGTCACGCTTTCAACAAATATAAAAAAAAATAAAAAAAATTAACAAACAAAATAAAAGTAATTTTTAAAAAATAGTCTAACTCGATATACATATACTTGCATACCTAGTGACTTTTCTAAAAGCAGATGTTGTTTGACCACAAAGAGTCCGAGCCTTTGAGCTTGTCTCACACTGTATAACTATTAAATTATTCCAGATGTCCTGTCGACCCATTCGTATTCCCTGAATTGGACAAGGGACGTAACGGAGATACCTTAGAGGCCAGATTCAATGCCTTTAAGATTCCAGAATCCAACTTCCTGGTGTTTGAAGCCACTGTGAGAACCTGCAGAGACGGATGTCAACCAGCGTACTGCCAAACAGGTAACACTTTACTGTGATTAAGGTCGTCGATATGGGTGGAGGCAATGGGGGTAATCTATCCCCCCCCCCCCAATAATAATAAATAGTATTCCACTATTTTTTAATGAACGTAACATAATGCCGAAAAATGTATAATGCACAAAAATACAGACCCCCAAAAAAATTTAATTCAACTTCAAATTTAATTTAACTTCGTTTTTGGGCGTTTTAGGGGTTTCTGGCCTTTTTTTTGGGTGTGAGTAGAATTGGGGTCGCTGGGAGGTGGAGGGTTGTAAAACGTAAAAATTTGTTGTATTCATAGGCTGCCTATTAACCTATGAAAGAAAGACCTAGCGGCATAATAAACTCTTTTAGGTCCATCCGAACATTGCCTTGAATATTACAGAAACCAAGGGACTTGGAATTTTCTGACGTATACATACGAACATTGCTTTAGATCGTTCTATATGGGGTAACTGGAAATGATCGAATTGATTTTAATTTAATTCCGACACAGTATTATTATCTTGGCGAGGACGGAAAACGCCTATAGTTTTTAGAAATTATGTTAGTGGTGGCGCAACAATAATAAAAAAACAAAAAATATAAAAACAGCTCAAACTTCCTTTTTAGGCGTTTTAGGGGTTCCGGATCATGTTCTGTTTTTTTGGTGGGGTAAAATTGGGTTGGTTGGGGGATGGGGGGTTGTAAAACTGAAAAATGTGTTGTATTCATAATAGGCTGTCCATAGACCTGTGAAGGAAAGACCTAGGTATCGGCATAACAGTTTTTTTTGCGGGTGCGGGCGATGACTAGTTACAAGGAGATTTCATATTATAGCTTTATGCTATGGGAAAATAATAAACTGGTATAGTACATCCCAGCGATCTGTTTACATAGCAAGAAGTATCAACAAACAGGACCATACAGCATGGCTTATCGAAAAAAACATAATAAAAACTAACATTATTACGGTTTTTTTTAAACAGACCGCGGACCATGTGAATGTGATCATTAGTAGATATTTTTGAGGAACTTCTCGTTTTGAAGCCTTATTATATCACTGTAATATGTGGGAAGTACTGAGTTAATCAACTTGACTTGATTTTTCCATGATATCTCCTATCTAAGAAATACCTTGTGCAACGAGCAGACAAAAACTTGTTAACGCAACAATTTTTCAAGGGACTGGACGGTCTGAGCCCTCATTTGGAAGAAGACGTCGAGATGTGAATGCTACCTTAGCTGCGGAGGCAAACGAGACGAGTATCGAAGAAGAGGAACCTTTGAACGAAATCGACAAGAACGAAACTACCGTCTCTACTACCAAGATTAGTTTTCCAAAGTTAACGCCGAAAAGCACGACTGCTTCGAATGACAAGACTGGCAAAACTACAACCCCAGCTAGTAATAAGAAAAGAACGGAACAGGCTGAAGAGGTAACTCATATTCATACATTTATAAATGCTCCTTTAAAAGTGCTCAGGTACAAAAAATTAAAGCCCAATGAAAGTTGGAATCATTATAAGGAATTGAGAATATTTGCTAAAGAAACAACAGAATATTTAAATCATTATTTCTCAAAGCAATAGAGCTCTGCAAAGTGTTATAAGACTCTGAAATAGTTCAAGATTCAACCAGAACGTTTTAATGATATACCTGAGCACCTCACCGATGCAGATGAGATAAATAATTATCTTGTCAGTGCTTTCCATAGTAGTGAAATATTGTGCTTAGACAAGATTCAATTTTACAGTAATAATAATAAATATATACCTTTTAAAGACGGTTGTTCTGCGACTAGTTAATGTGTAGTTAATGTTGAAGATGTGATCCGTGCTAATAAGGAAATAAAATCCAATGCTTGTGGCGTAGATAGGATTTGCCAACCATACTGTTAAAAATAGTATTATACTGTTTTTTGCTATATAATACTTTTTACTGTTTAACTTAACTTTTCGAAAAGCTCCAAAAAGTATGAGTTTAAAACATAAAAAAAAAATTAAATACTGTTTTTTTCTCCAAAATACTGCTTTTTCCGCCTTTAATCCTATTATACATTTTTCTTACAAAAAAAGTTGGCAACCCTAGGCCTGGATGGTATCAGTGCCTATATGCTGAAGCTGTGCTTGCCTGTGCTTGAGATTTATGTCACTCACATAGTAAATTGTTGTATTGAGCTTCGTTATTTCCCATCAATGTTTGGAAAACTGCTATAGTTACACCACGTCCCAAACATAATAATCCTGTAAACTTCAATGATTTGAGTTTAATTCCTCTTCTTTGAAAAGTACTCGAAAAAGTTATTTATAGCCAAATAAAAGAACATTTCGACCGAAACGGTATACTATCAGCCTTTTTTATGGTCAACCTCCCGCAAAGGCTGGAAGCCTATGAGCCCGTCCAGATAAGGCGATTTACGCGCGAGTGAACTCGCGCGTAGGCATTCGCGCGTTCCCGAGATACTAGAGTTACATACATCCCGTCCAGATGCTCTCGCGCGTTGTTGTACTCGCGCGTAAAACGCTTGTAGCGAGCGGGACTCTCGACTCGCGCGTTGTACGCGCGAGCGCCGCGCGAGTCGAGATACTCTGGCGACATTGTTATGTCCAGTACGACGCGCGAGTCCGTGGCGTGTGGACGTATTTGTTTCGGAAAATGGAGCGTGATAACTTCGATACAGAACTTTTCATTGACGAAGTCGAAAAAAGAGTAGCCATATGGGATATGGAATCATCCAATTATTCCAATAGACTCATAAAACGTAGGAACTGGGAAGAAATAGTTGAAATATTTCACTGTGTTCTCTCAGCTTTGGGTATAATGTTATAAACATACTGTGCGTCATTCTGTCACGTAGAATTGGATGCACGCTGAATCGTCGCCTTTCTCTTTGTTTATGAAGCTTCCATCGCCGGTATGCACGCCACAACACAACTGCTGTATCCAACTCCATGCTTTTGACTGGAAGGAAATCCCTCCTAGCGTAGAAACGCGCGTGAAACGCGTGTGAAACGCGACATCTGGACGCAATGTAAATTGACTACGCGCGAGTCCACTCGCGCGTAAAGCGCCTTATCTGGACGGGCTCTATGGCGCTGTAGAAGCGCTGCGATAGGATAAGAGCCCGTCCAGATAAAGCGATTTGCGCGCGAGTAGACTCGCGCTAGTCATTCGCGCGTTCCCGAGATACTAGAGTTACATACATCCCGACCAGATGCTCTCGCGCGTTGTTTTACTCGCGCGTAAAACGCTTGTAACGCGCAAGAGCCCGTCCAGATACAGCGAAAAAAGAGTAGCCATATGGGATATGGAATCATCCGATTACTCCAATAATCTGATAAAACGTAGGAACTGGGAAGATATAGTTCAAACACTCTTCACTGCGTTCTCTCAGCTTTGGGTATATTGTTATAAACATACTGTGCGTCATTAGGTCAAATGTAGAATTGGATGCACGTTGAATCGTCGCGTTTCTCTTTGTTTACGAAGCTTCCATCGCTGGTATGCACGCCACAACACAACTGCTGTATCCAACTCCATGTTTTTAACTGGAAGGAAATCTCTCCCAGCGTAGAAACGCAAGTGAAACGCGACATCTGGACGCAATATAAATTGACTACGCGCGAGTCCACTCGCGCGTAAATCGCTTTATCTGGACGGGCTCTAAGAGTCTGTGCACGTTAGATTTGCAACACTGCAGGTTGCAGCCATCGGGACAAATTTCTCTGGCAGCTCAGTCCACAGCGTCGAAGTTCTCCAAAAGAAGGAACGCTGGAGAGACTGGGTCGGGGGCAGGTACCTCGACCTGGTAAGGATGAGCTAGCAAAGCCATCCATGATACAATCCGTAAACCAGCGACAGAACAGTCAGTCTAATTGCTCTCTTCTAGATAATGTCCAAAATCTTTAGAGAGTGCTTTGGAGCGCATCCCCACACATGGAAGCATTACTCCAACGATGGTCCGATCTGTGCCTCGTAGAGCAGCAGTTGTTGCCCTGGTGTATACAACTTCCTACAGCGGAACAAAACTCCAAGCTTCTGGGATGTCGTTTTAGCAATACTGACGACGTGGTCGCGCCAGGGCCTGTTATTGTTGATGTTGTTCCCCAAAAGCTTGACGAAGGCGACTCGACTATTGGGTGACCCTCCATTTGAACAGTTGATAAGCCAACATGAGACTTGTCAGTGTTATTGCCTGAGTTTTCTGTACGTTACACTGTTCTTTATATACTAATCCCCACTCGACAATTGTTTTGATATCTACGTTGATCTGCGAGGCATGTTGTCTCTTGGGATGACGATATCTGGTTTTAGAAAGGGGTAAAGTACTGATGCAGCGTTATCCCTCATAGTAGACGACATAGTCCGTATTTGGGATCGAGGCTTAGCGATTTTAGCAAAGCCTTCGACACCATAAACCATAACTTACTCATCTCAAAATGCAAACATATTGGCTTTGATGATCCCTCTCTTGCTTGGCTTAATTGTTACGTGAAAGGTAGACAGCAGTATGTTTCTACTAAAAATACTACATCATCCATCAGTCAATTTGCTTTGGCGACCCTCAAGGTTCCGTCTTGGGGCCTCTACTATTTTTAATTTACAATTTTGACAGTGCTTTGCTGACGACACTCAAATTATTTATTACACTTTCGATCCTAAAAAATCTAATTCAGCGACTATGAAGATCAACAGTGAGATTAAAATCATCTTAGTGTATGCGAGTAGTCATAACTTGGGTTCAAATTCTTCTCTTTTCATTTGCTTCTTTGCAGAGTCGGCAGGTTTGTCCTCCAACACCCCAATTTTGCTTTAGATGATAATTCAGAGGACAGTGACCAATATTCATACCTGAAAGAATCCTTAGATCCTCCTTTGCAAGCGATTTTGCCCTTATTGGAGAAAACTCGTTATCTACAGGGTGTCCAGTTAGTGGGTAATTCTTCGATATCTCGCAAAGTATACCTGATAGAAGAAAATGCCAAATACAAAAATTATTTGGTTACTTAAGATGCATATTATAAAAGTATTTTGAAATATACAAGGTGTTGCGTGAAAGTAGGATAGTGATCAACTTAATTTTTTTATATGGAACCATACCTTTTTTTTAAATTCTTCTAGTTTCCATCATTGATCTCTATTTAACCCTAAAATATTTTTGGGATTGGTTGCGACGTTGCCAAGTTATAATTTATTTTCTATTAATTTCCGGATTTGCAAGGTCGCAAGTAATACGTCCAAATTGATATATTCCTTTAACTTTTCTTAATAATATTATACAGCGAGTTACTTGAATATCAAGTGGATATTAGTTTGGATATTACCAGCAATTTGTATCTACAGGGTGTTTTTGGCAGAATTTTAAATTACAGCAACGTGTAAGCCATTTTACTTTGTTTTTTTAAATGTAACACCCTGTATTTTTTATTTTAAATCGAAATATCTACTAATACCCTATCTCGCCTTGTAATATTTTTTTTCGCGTTTGCGACGTTGCTAAGTTATAAATTATTTTTCCAAATTTTTAAACAAATTCTCCGATTTTAATTTATTTTAAATAGAATCCTCTACTCATTTTTATTGCAATGAATTGCGCATGTCGAACTTAGTAAGATTCCAAAATTTCAAAATTTTGTTTCTATTAATTACTGAGATACAGCAACACCACTTTTTTTCAGTAAACGGTACCGGAACGCTTAAATATTTCCAAAACCGCCATAGATGGAGAGGTGAACAATACTTGGGGGCTTTTGAACATACAGAATTCAAAAATGCTAACAGCAGTGTTGTCAGATTTACCACTTTTAAGTTAGACTTCATAAATAGGGCATTCCATTCAAAATTATGACGTAAAATTGGTAAATCTGACAACACTACTGTTAGCGTTCTTGAATTCTGTATGTTCAAAATCCGCCAAGTATTGAATTTCACCTCTCCAGCTATGGCGGTTTTGGAAATATTTAAGCGTTCCGGTACCGTTTACTGAAAAAGCGGTGTTGCCGTATCTCAGTAATTATTAGAAACAAAATTTTGAAATTTTGAGATCTTACTAAGTTCGACATGTGCAATTCATTGCAATAAAAATAGGTAGACGATTCTATTTAAAATAAATTAAAATCGGGGATATTTGTTTAAAAATTTGGAAAAATAATTTATAACTTGGCAACGCCGCAAACGCCAAAAAAAATTACAAATCGCGATAGGGTATTAGTAGATATTTCGACTTAAAATAAGACATACAGGGTGTTACATTTAAAAAACAAAGTAAAATGACCTTGAAATTGCCGTAATTTAAAATTCTGCCAAAAACACCCTGTAAATACAAATTGCTGGTAACATCCAAAATAATATCCACTTAATATTCAAGTAACCTGCTGTATAATATTATTGAGAAAAGTTAAAGGAATATACCAATTTGAACGTATTACTTGCGACCTTGCAAATCCGGAAATTCATAGAAAATAGATTATAACTTGGCAACGTCGCAACCGATCCCAAAAATATTTTAGGATTAAATAGAGATCAATGATGGAAACTAGAACAATTTAAGAAAAAGTTATAGTTCCATATAAAAAAATTAAGTTGATCACTATTCTACTTTCCCGCAACACCCTGGATATTTTAAAATATTTTTATAATATGCGTCTTAAGTAACCAAATAACTTTTGTATTTGATATTTTCTTCTATCAGGTATATCTTGCGAGATATCGGAAAATTACACACTAACTAGACACCCTGTATAAACCCCCATAAATTTGCAGGACGAAGAAGAGGAAGAAGAGTTCGTCAGGGAAATGATAGAAGTGTTCGATTCCCGAGAAGAGCTACAACAAGAGGCCAGGCGAGCAGAATACCTCCCGGAGACGGTATGCATGAGCCCGGGAGCCTACCATGGCTTGGTCAGCACCATAATGATCCTGGTAGCAGTCCTGATAACGTGCGCCTTACTCGCAGGGCTGGCCTATCGAAGATACTGGCTCGTGATGAGGAAGAATCTGATCACGGATAGGTCCTGTTCAAATATGTCGTCTTCGTATCCGAACACCAGAAGTAGCGGAGGGTCTATCTTCAGTAACAGTTTGCACAGGTAGGATAGTAGTTTTTGCAATAATTCACTTGGTAATGAATTAGAAGCAAAAAAACCTTTTAACCATTAAAATTTTGCTACTCAACTTATAACCTGTCGCGAGGTTTGCGTAAGTACCTATAAGTATTCAATGGAACAATAATTTTAAAAAAATAACCTTTCAGATTAAGTTACTGAACTAAGTAGGTACTACAGTTTATTTACATAAGTAAGTCGTGCGACAAGCCTTTATGATCAAATAAATTATGTATAATGAATATAATGTATATAATAATAAGTCCATAGGTAAAATTTTAAAGGAACATTGTATTTCCATTTTTTGGGCATTTAAATAAAAGCTGTTTTTTAAACGTTTTTTTGTTATTTTTTACTGTTCATTCAACGCATCATTGTCGTAAGGTCGTTTGCCGATTAATTTCGAACAGTCTAGCTCTTCAATAAGGAAACCTTCTAATGATTTTATACTATTTAGGGCCACCTATGCTTAAGGAAGCATAAGTGGCTTCAAAAGTCTGCCACATTGGATTGATATTAATAACCATAATTTAGAAGTGCATAAACGAGAACTATTCCGCCATCTTGGATGGTCCGCCATATCGGATTAAAATGACGCCACATCATTTTTCGAGTTACTCTCAACAAGCCCTTTCATTTGATACCCATAATGCAGAAGTGCATAAACAAAATAACTATTCCGCCATCTTGGATGTTCCGCCATATTAGATTTAGAATGACTTGACATATTATTTTTCCAGTTACTCTCAACAAGTCCTTCCATTTGGTACCCACGTTGTAGAAATGCATAAAAATACCCATTCCGCCATCTCGGATGTTCCGTCACATTGGATTTAGAATGACAGTGTCAAATGAAAGGGTTTGTTGAGAATAACTCTAAAAATAATGCGACGTCATTCTAAATCCGATATGGCGGACCATCCAAGATGGCGGAATAGTTCTTGTTTATGCACTTCTGTATTATGGGTATTAAATGAAAGGGGAAGGATTATGGAAGACAGTTATTTTCCACATTAGCAGAAAATTTTGAGGTTCTTGCAAAACCGTTTCAATAGTTCACCTGCAATTTTATCTCAATTCCTGTGTACCAACTTTCTGTGTACACGAAAAAGTGGAAAACAATATGTCTGCTTCGCTTAAGGTCTAGTTGCCTAAGGTTTTCTCTTGTCACATATTTATTGCGCCACAGGTTATACCATAGTTCGGCTTCATTATTGAAAGCTTCTAAACGGTGGTATTGGTAAAAAATTGTGATTTCTATTTAATATCAATCAGTGACATATTCAACCATATTGTAGAAATTAGACATGCATTAAAAATAACTATTCCACCATCTTCATTAGATAGAATGACGTCACACAGCTTATCCTGTATTGTCATCCAAACTAAACGTGTATACAAATTTCCAGCTCGATCGGTTGACGATATCTGTTTCCAAATTGAGTAGCAAGATTCCACCCGAATATACATATACATTGCAAGTTAAATAGAAGCTTTCAAAAAATGAAGGTTGGAAATATCTAGTTAATAAACCATCATCCATTTACGAGGGTTGCTCTATATCTCCGTGAATCAACCAGTACGCAGACAGCTGTTTCACGCTTATTAGCGATCATCAGTGCGCCATAGGTCGATTGACGGAGATCGAGAGCATCAGAATTTTCATGTCTACCAGACATGTGAAGCATGTGACAGCAGGCAACAGAAAACATCTGCCGGTGCGCCATGTGGTACCCGAAGGTAACGGCAAACCAAAGAAAATTGCTACTAAACAGCAGCAAACTTCTTGGTGGTACTCCACGGCGCGTCCGCTTGGCATCACCAGAAGAGCGCGGTTCTATAAGCTGCTACATATCGTCCCCTATCTCACGAAAAGACGTAACTGACAAAAAATGAAAAAATGAGATGTCACTGGAAGGTGTCCCATAGGCACAGCTTTTTTCTCACGAAGTATCATAACTGTATCACATGCGGTACCCAAGCAATGGTGCTAATTGCTTTTCACATGTCTGAAAATCCACAACAACGTTAATGCAGTCAATGTCTTAGTTTCATCTCTCTCTTGGAAAATGTATTGGATGCTAGTTACGCCTGTACGTGAGATTGAGGACGATATGAAAGTCGATATACGAGGGTTACTCTATATCTCCGTCAATCCACCAGTACGCAGACAGCTGTTTCACGCTTATTACCGATCATCAGTGCGCCATAGGTGGATTGACGGAGATATAGAGCAACCCTCGTATATCGAATTTCATATGCAGCAGCATATAGGACCGCGCCCTTCTGGCGATTCCAAGCGGACGCGCCGCGCCGTGGCGATCCACCAAGAAGTCTGCTGCTGCTTAGCAGCGATTTTCTTTGGTTTGCCGTTACCTTCGGGTACCAGATAATGCACCAGCAGATCTTTTCTGTCGCCTGCTCTCATCCTCCATTTGTTTTCCAGGCAATTCGTGGGCTTCGGCCGCCCGACCTTCCCAAAGCCGATCTCCCCGGACCCCGAAGTGCCGATCTCAGCGCCCGGGGGGCCCTTCGAGGACCCCAGCGAGCCCATCTACACCGACCCGTCCCTGTTCGAACGATCGCGCAGCTTACGCAGCATAGCAGTCACCTCGAAAAGGAGAAGATCGCCTTTCGAACAGTAGACGAATTTTTTCCTCTTAGGATTCTCGATTATTACCGATCTTCAGTCCAGGCCACGATACATACTTTATACTGAGTTTATTGTGTATGTAGGTTTGCATCCCAAGTCGCGATAGTCTTTATTTTAAGTTGACTTCAGGATGATTCTTAGCGGGTTTTAGGTTTTACCATTAAACATTTGGAAAGGACATCGAACGTTCCTTGTGAAACGCAGGTTCTGTCCAAATTGGCTGGAATTTTAATGTTACCCGTTTGATCAGCTATACTACAACTTAGTCAAAATAATAAATAAAAAAATTTTTAATATGCCTCCACCATGTTTTCTAAATTGTAGAAACTGCTTGAAGATATTCGTAATAAAGTGAAGTAATATATCTTTGGAACTATGTAGTGGAAATAAAACAAAAAATTATCAATTCTCTCATATGTATAGTTTTGCTACGTATAATTAGCATCCTTCCTTTAATATTTTTTTAATAAATCAATATTTAATCCAGAAGTTTTTTTAGTTTTTTTTTTTGAAAAATCCATGTATTAAGTTTTCTCACTTTTATCACTGTATGCCTCCTTGTACACCTCGTCAACGAAATTTTGAATATTTAAAAACAGAAGAAAGAAAGAGTTCAAAATAAATTGACTTCTTGGGAGCAAACTTCGACCCTGTTCTGATAGTCTTCATTGCGAAAAGTAACTATTTTTTCACGTGTTATTATAATATATGAGATCAAACAAATTAGGGTCAAACCTGAATAAGCATTGTAAGTTATTTTGTTTTTCCGCTACATTCGTATGTATAGTGCGATAAGTGAAAATATGTATAACCATTGATTAAAGTATTAATCAATGGTATAACAGATACTTTAAGATGAAATTTTGTCCACCTTGTTTGAGATGAAAAATTGCATTACTTTACGCAATAACCAAAAAAAGTTTCTGTTTTCGCTTCTGTGTATATCGAACTAGTCTGTATGCAAATACAAAACAGAAATTAATCAAACTTGTTATGAATCTGACTCAATATACCTAAAAATGTGTGGTTCTATTTTGAAGAGCTAACCATCGATAATTCAAGAAATTCCAATAAACCAATGTTCATAAAAAAACAAACATATTTTGATAATAACCTGTTTTGACTCAACTAGAAGTGTGAACGGAGCTTTTTTGAAAATATATGTTACAATTTTGTTTACATTTTTGTACCGAACTAGGATTTAGATAACGTTAAAGTTTAAGTAGTAGTATAGATATTATAAATAGGTTTTCAAATTTATCCTCAACTGCAATACTTGAACACTGCCTTACCACTTCTTTTGATGTCCTTAGATGTGATCTTACAAATACTATAGTTTTTAAAATACCACTCCACAGGCATGTCAAATGCGTTTATTATATAAATTCAATTACAATAGTCAAAATGGTGTGTTTTGATCACATATCTGAATGGTAATTATATTAGATTTTTCGTATTTATGTGTATTGACTTTCGATGCTACATAAATATTGAATGCAGGCGTTTGATAAACACGTGAAATTAAGTATAAAAATATCATTATTTTATGAATTCAACTAATATTAGTTTCAGCTTAGATATAAGCATAAATTGATATCTAGGTAGATTAAAGGTGTTTTTATGACGAGCAGAATTTAATTCACGTTTTTTTCATTAGATATTGCTAACCGTAGGTATCATAAGTACCTATGCGTTTTTTTTTTTGTTAAAAATGGCACATAATTGAATAGAATAGATCCAATTACATCGTTTACAATCTCGCATATGCAATACGTATATTATACAAGTAATAGAGTCAAATGCTATAAATAAATATAGCTACTCGGCTTAAAAGCACCTTAAGTTGTAGTACCTATGTCTATAAGTATGTGTTAAATGCGTAATATTTTCGAACGCTAAATCAAGTAAAGAGGCTTTATGTCTCTGAATACGGCTTAAGTTAATTAAAAATTGTATTTATTAATCATATTCGCCTAGAGTAATTGATACAATGATTTGTATTCTCTTTAAGGACCAAAGATTCAGTTAAGAATTTGAAAAATGGAATGTATCTGATGTATGTATAATGATTTTCAGTTTTCTCAATAAGTGCACTCAACTTCCGAAGTTTTTTACTATATTATTGTATTTTGTATATAAAATCTTCTTGCAATAAAGTCTAATATCATAAAATGCATTTGTTTGTTTAGGTCTTATTGTGATAATAACTATTACATCACCATAGAAATTAAAAATTCCATGGAATAAAACAATAACAATTAACGACCCTTTTACAAGCTCTTTATACCGACAATATTATGGATTGGCAATTATGAATTAGTGGTTAGTGAATTAATATTTCCTAGTACGGTCCTGTCCCCATTCCATGGCACAAAGTCGTGTTCGAGCTACCGTTCCATAGATGGCAGTTTCAATCATAAAACAAATAACTGTCAGTGTGTCAGTACTGTCAGTAGCTAGTTTTCTGTTTTATGGCTCTAACCTCAAAATAGATTATAAACCAAAACTATTTTTTCTCAAAATATAGTAAAGTAATTTTAATGCAAATATCCAAACTACACCGCATTCGCAACCGTATTCTCTATTTTGTGACATGATTACTTGATAATACGTGATAATACAAAGCAACTGATTACCGTATTGCAGATTCGAATCTGCTGTTTCCATTTTATTTGGAAAATGTCGGAAAAACAGAAAATGTAAGTAAAATTGATTAGCCCTACCTTTTAACACGGAATTGTCCCTTTTACACTAGATCACGCACTTTATAAAAGTCTTAACTTAAAGTTTATTCTGTACTAAACGAAAAATACACACTACACACTAGCAGACATAAAAAACGACTGAAGCGCGCACTGTCACACTGACATAAAAACATACATAACTGATAACCGCCTACTTTCATTCGAATATTTGAGTAGCGATTATGCATAATCAAATTATTATAATTAAATTCTATTTACTGTTTATTCTGCTGTATGTCCTGTTGAACAATGTATATCTTGAACCATGAAAAACTAATACCACAAAGTGACAAAGTATAGTAATGAGTAATGCACAAAACATACAAATTAATTTCTATTTGGTCCCTGCGACTCCCTGATCATTTGCAGTATAATTTGTTTATCCTGAGTATGCACAAGTATGAGTACTTTTTATTCCAGTCTCTCATTTATTTTATTATCAATGTTCTATTTATTCTACCCACAGAAATCATAATCATCAATCATAATATACCTATGTCCTATGTATTATACAGTTTCAGTTTTATAAGCCTCAATTACTATAGCTTTTATTACCACAATTGACTTAACTGATGGCACCAACTATATGCAGATATCTAAGTGGTTTGAGCACTAAATGGAGGGTTAGAAACACTTGATCACAGCCTATGCATACATTGATATTAACACAATTATTTGTGAACCTGTTGTAGATTTATGAAAAGGGCTCCTGACACTGACAGCGTTGCTTTTGCTCAGCTGCATAACAAAGGATTCTCTCTGTAATTGAATTTAGAAAATGTGGCACAGATAAAAATGCCTCTTATGTTATTCTTTATATAGAATAGAATATAGAAAAAAAATCCTAAGAGGAGGTACCTATTTATTTATGGAGAGGAGGTACATAGTTATCAACCATTCCAAAAATTGCATCAAAAACAAATAAGCTCTGAGAATTTTCCTCAACCTAATAATAACATTGACAATCAATGTAAGATGGGCTCATGGGATTTTAAATAATGGAACTGTTTTTATATTTGTTATAGATTGTTATGTGGTGATGTGGAAGGAAAATTTGAATTTCTGTTCAAACGTGTTGAAACCATAATTAAAAAATCTGGTCAGTTTGATATGATGTTATGTGTAGGCAATTTTTTTGGAGTCAATAACAGAGAGTTCATACCCTACAAAATTGGTGAGAAAAAAGGTAAGTGAAGCTGTTATTTTTTTTTTGTTTTATTGTTTTATTGTTTATTGATAATGATATAAGGATACATAAATAATATACAGGCTACATATAAGTTAAAAAAAAAATATCCTACCAAACAGCAGCTGACGCTAGGCCACAAGGCCTGTCTTGTGAGCCGCAGTTCCAGCAGAGCATTTAACTGATATAACAAGAAACCTATGGGTGTAATAAGTAATAAGTAATTCTGGATGGAAGTAGGCAGCAATTCGAGCATGTCTATGAGCCAATAGAAACAAATAAAATATATAAAAAAATCGGTTTAATTAGAAAAGCACTTCAAATAGAATAATTAGAATTGATTTGGATGATCTTTTATATATTGTTTAACTTCCTTTTTGAAGTTGTTGTAGTTCGAAATTTCCTTCAATCTTTTTGGAATACTATTAAAAAATTTGGGGCCATAAAAAAGAAAAGAATTTTGAGTGGTAGATTTACTAAAAAAGTCAACTTTAATGTTCATATTTTCATTGGCCCTTGCTCTTATGGTGTGTACTTGCGAAAAATTTATCATTCATTATTTTGACTATTTTGAGTTGCTTCAAAATTAAATTACAGCACACTAATATGTCATATAATACTCAATCGAAAAAGTATATCAAAGGGTAGTTGAGGCTGAAGTGACTTAATTGTCGTAATTGCTACATAAACAAAGTCTGATAATGAATTTAGTCTCACTCCTTGTTGTTTTTCAGTGCCATATAGCAATACAAACCAAATAATATTTATTATATTATATTTGATCATTCTTTGATGTAGTTTTAGGTCTAGATTGTCCTCAAAGGATAATGACATCACTCACTGCAAGGCCTGCTTAAAAATGATATCTGAGTAGATGGCGAATAAGAGTACAGATAGAATGTAGCCTTAGTGTTCCCACTTATGTATAACTTATTTCCAGTATAACCAAATGTTGCTGACTATATATTTTGACTTCTAGTACCAATTCCAACTTACATTCTGGGTCCAAATACACAGGAACATGTAGATCAATATCCTAAAGATGAGAGTGAATTTGAAATCTGCAATAATGTTTATTATTTAGGTAAGAAAGATAGGGAAATTGCACAGTGTTTTTAATTAACTGAATTATTAAAGAAACAAAATATTTGCCAGATATCAGCTATTTTGTTTATGTAGTTTGTTGTTATATACAAAAGACACCACTTGAGAAAGAATCATTCTATGTTGAGAAGTGCTGCTTGATAATGCTAATGTCACTGAGCATAGACACAGTAAGAAAGATCACTCTCAGCTTAATGCTGCTTTTCTTGTTCACTGTCTGATGGTACTTTTTGTATAGCTGAGCAAAAACCAGAGTCCTGAACCTACTGTAGAAAGGTTACCTATGTTAGGGAAAGGCTCAATAAATCTCATCTCCTGGCAGTCTGTTCCAAGCCTGGACACTCAGGGGAAAAAATGTCGTTATACTGTTCGGTTTTTGATGTAAGAACACTATTAGAACAGTGACCTGGCTTACGGTGATTTGCAAGACTCTGTTTCTTGGAACACGCTGAACAGGTGACAGCTTCTGAGGATGCCAACCACTGATGTTGGCGAAATGTCAAGCAGTGAAGCCCCAAGGCGGCGGAGCATGTCTACGCCGGCCGAACAGCCCAAGAACAAACAGTTCATGATTAATTGATGTATATTTGCATCTCACTCAACTGGTGCATGACCACCTCCTCTCCCAGGACTAACTACTAATTTTGATGACTTTAATTATTATTTCTACAGGTAAGAGAGGGCTATATACAGATAGCAAAGGTATTAAAATTGCATATATAAGTGGATTATGTAGTGAAAAAGAGGCAAAACCTTGGACGTACACAGAAAAGGATGTCAGTGAGTTATGTGATGCTTGTGTCAAGGGTAATCCATCTTTCAGGGGAGTTGATATCCTGCTGACATCTCAATGGCCATCAAATATTGTGGCAGAAGGTTCTCAGGTAATGTTAAAAATATTTTACTTTGATTTGAAATCAGTATCAGCTGAGGCTATCTTTTCCATTTTGGCGCTGATGAATATTAGCGTGTCATACAATGTTCGTGTTCCCGATACTTCTTAAATTCTCGAAAAAGCTTCACGTTTTTAATGTAATGGCCAGAAAATATTAAAGGCTCAAATTTTATTTAGGTGCTTTGAAGGCACCTGGAAAAAAATTATGTTCCTGTGAATGGGTTTACTATCTGATCTACAGGGATGCTGATTACAAATCCGGTAGCAGTTTTGAGTTTCAGTCCTGTTTGAGGAAAATAAAGAATTTCAGATTTTCATTCAAGCTTTCCTAAAATATCGAAAATCTGTAATGGCTTTCTATCAAGATAAAACATCGCGTTTTGGATAATTTGAGGGTGCTGACTACAAATCTGGTCGAAGTTTCGGTTGCAGTCTCATTTGATGAAACTCAAAAATTTCAGACCTACAAATCCGGTCGCAGTTTTGAGAATCAGTCTCGTTTGACGAAAATCAAAAATTTCAGATCTTGAGGTTCACCTCAAAAATCCTTATTTGGCTTTCTGTTAAGATGAAACCTCGTGTTTTGGATAATTTGACCGTGCTGATTACAAATCCGGTCGCAGTTTTGAGGTTCAGTCTCGTTTGACGAAAATCAAAAATTTCAGATCTTTGAGGTTTGTAACAATAAAAATGTTCATGTAGCAACCAGCAGCTCAATCGGTTCACATGAGACAAGGGTATGTGGGTGCGTGCGTGTGTGCGTGAGTCTATCTAGCCGCCAAGAAATGAAAACTAGGACAACAATGGTTTAATAAAGATTTAATTCGGTATATATGAATGCAGTACATTTTATTTTTTTTTTAAACAAGAACTTAACTTCGGAGGGAAGTCCTCGTGGTGCTCTTCCGAAGAGAAGGTGGTGCTCCAAAGGGCTGGCTTCTTCAGAAGGAGTTCACGTGGTGTCACCCCGGAAAAGTGTTCATGGTGGTGGCATGGAAGAGGTGTGGTGCCCTTCCAAAGAAGTGTGGTTTTCCTTGGTGGCACCCCGAAGAAAGTGGTCTTGATGGTGGCACCCCGAGAAAAAAGGTGGCTTTGATGGTGGCACCCCGAGAAAAAAAAAGTGTTGATGGTGGCACCCCGAAAAAAAAAAGGTGGCTTTGATGGTGGCACCCCAAGAAAAAAGGTGTCTTGATGTTGGCACCCCGAAAAAAAAAAAGGTGGCTTTGATGGTGGCACCCCGAGAAAGGGTGGTTTTCCTTGGCTATCATATTATGGCACAGACACAAAAATTATCTTAGAGAGACATAGCTACTCTATATGTCTTTACTGTTTGAGTTCAGAAAGCAAAAGGAATAAACCATTACATTTCATCTAGAAGCTAATGTCGGTAGAGAGAGAGCATACCCCCCACTCATTAGATTTTCCCAAAATTTGGCACACTTGCACGGTGTGTATAATAAAGTAATATTTTCAGCTGAAGGAAGTAGAGATGGCAAAAAGGTAGAGGTGAGAAGCAAAATAGTTATAAAAATGTACTAGTATAATGAGGAAGCAGTTGCTAAAAATGGAAGTTGTAAACTATTTGTATATGGTAGCCAAGTAAATAATATAAAAATAATTTTGAAAACGGGTGAACCGTTACAGGTTCACCTAGAAAATCGAAAATCCTTATTATTTGGCTTTCTGTTAACATGAAACCTCGTGTTTTGGATGATTTGAGTGTGCTGATTACAAATCCGGTCGCAGTTTTGAGGTTCAGTCTCGTTTGACGAAAATCAAAAATTTCAGATCTTGAGGTTTACCTAGAAAATCGAAAATCCTTATTTGGCTTTCTATTGAGCTGAAACCTCGTGTTTTGGATAATTTTAGGGTGCTGATTACAAATCCGATCGCAGTTTTAAGAATCAATCTCGTTTGACGAAAACAAAAAATTTCAGATGTTTCAGATCTTGAGGTTCACCTCGAAAATCCTTATTTGGCTGTCTGTTAACATGAAACCTCGTGTTTTGGATAATTTGATTGTGCTGATTACAAATCCTGTCGCAGTTTTGAGGTTCAGTCTCGTTTGACGAAAATCAAAAATTTCAGACTTTCAGATCTTGAGGTTCACCTAGAAAATCGAAAATCCTTATTATTTGGCTTTCTGTTAACATGAAACCTCGTGTTTTGGATGATTTGAGTGTGCTGATTACAAATCCGGTCGCAGTTTTGAGGTTCAGTCTCGTTTGACGAAAATCAAAAATTTCAGATCTTGAGGTTTACCTAGAAAATCGAAAATCCTTATTTGGCTTTCTATTGAGCTGAAACCTCGTGTTTTGGATAATTTTAGGGTGCTGATTACAAATCCGATCGCAGTTTTAAGAATCAATCTCGTTTGACGAAAATAAAAAATTTCAGATGTTTCAGATCTTGAGGTTTACCCAGAAAATCGAAAATCCTTATTTGGCTTTCTATTGAGATGGCATCTCGTGTTTTGAATAATTTGAATGTGCTGATTACAAATCCGGTCGCAGTTTTGAGGTTCAGTCTCGTATGACGAAAATCAAAAATTTCAGATCTTGAGGTTTACTTAGAAAATCGAAAATCCTTATTTGGTTTTCTTTGAGATGAAACCTCGTGTTTTGGGTAGTTTGAGTGTGCTGATTACAAATCCGGTCGCAGTTTTGAGGTTCAGTCTCGTATGACGAAAATAAAAAATTTCAGTTCTTGAGGTTTACCTAGAAAATCGAAAATCCTTATTTGATTTTCTATTGAGATGAAATCTCGTGTTTTGAATAATTTGAGTGTGCTGATAACAAATCCGGTCGCAGTTTTGAGAATCAATCTCGTTTGACGAAAATAAGAAATTTCAGATCTTTCAGATCTTGAGGTTCACCTAGAAAATCGAAAATCCTTATTTGGCTTCTTGTTAAGATGAAACCTCGTGTTTTGGATGATTTGAGTGTGCTGGTTATAAATCCGGTCGCAGTTGTAAGGTTCAGTCTCGTTTGACGAAAATCAAAAATTTCAGATATTTCAGATCTTGAGATTTAGCTAGAAAATCGAAAATCCTTATTTAGATTTTGATTGTGAAGGATATTTTGCGAAACGTTTTGAAGTGCGTGGGAGGAATACGGAGCCATATTCTTCTTGAGACTGTTTTTTATATACACCGTGTCCCAGGGTGAATCCCGAAAATTTTACTAACTTATGTTATGATATGTTTAAATCATATGTTTATCCTTAATAGCTAAAAAGTTGAAATGTCCTTAATTAGATTGCAAAATGGTTAATGTGTGGCTTTATCATATTCGTACGGTGCGATAGTACGACCATATGGTACGCGGTACATTTTTTTGCAATTTACTTCAAAAACATTATTGTTTTTATATCCATCAACCTCAAAGCTAAACTACCAGATACATGGATGCGCAATGCACATACAGTACTTAAATACCATCGTACCCTGAATGTCTTAATATTATTGAGAAACATGTTATGTTGCGCGAATTCTATCATTATTATACAGGGTTGAGATAAAGTATGGAACCAAGCAAATAACTTTGGAACGGAAAGAGTGATATTGCTGAAAATTTGCAGGTAAGTGTAGTGACGTTTAGTGCATCCGAAGACATTATGTTAGCTATTAATGTACTTCCGGTTTAACCGGAAGTACCGTCAACTTTTTTAATTTAAATGGGACCCCTGTATGTTTTTGCAGATTTTAATTCATCTTTTTTTTTCCGAATACGTCCATAGTGGGTTTATCATTAGTTTCTGTAAAAACGGGAAAGATAAAGCTTCTTTATCATTTCAGGTGTTTAAAATGCCGGTCATTCAAAGTCGGTTTTGGCGATCGCGTGAGAACTCACAAAGAAGTGTGTCAACTTTTAATGATTTACGTCCCGACAGGGGTCCTATAACACGTTTGACGGTGACTAAAAAAAAATAAAAAAAAAATCACCTCAAACGGGAAGACAACAAATACTAAACCCACTACGGACGTATTCGGAAAAAAAAGATGAATTAAAATCTGCAAAAATATACAGGGTGTCCCATTTAAATTAAAAAAGTTGACGGTACTTCCGGTTAAACCGGAAGTACATTAATAGCTAACATAATGTCTTCGGAAGCATTAGACGTCACTACACTTGCCTGCAAATTTTCAGCAATATCACTCCGTTCCAAAGTTATTTGCTTGGTTCCATACTTTATCCCAACCCTGTATTTGTGTTAATAAATAAATTTTTGTTGGGCAAAAAAGAATTATAGTTATTGTCATATCTTTGACAGGTTTCGTTGTCTACGAACAGAACGAGCGACATGGCGAGCTATCTCTGCATGAAACTAAAGCCCCGTTACATTCTTAGTGGTCTCGAAGGTATCTATTATGAAAGGCCGCCCTTTAGATGCCCCAATCTAGGCGATCATGATATGACAATTGAGTTGGCAACAAGGTTTATAGGCTTGGCAAGGGTAGGAAATGTGAACAAGGACAAATGGATATACGCCCTTAGCTTAACTCCCTTGGATAAGATGAATTTCAAAGAGCTTTTCCAGAAAACTACGGATGAGACCGCTTGCCCTTTCTACATTCAGGAATTAGAATGCAAAAGTAAGTATATTTATTTAATGAAATACTTTTCATAGTATGTACAAATTTTGTATTTCATGATGTCAAGGATATTTTATGCAAAACTCCAATGCTCAAATTTAACTTCACAGAAACATACATAGATTGTTTTAATCATTTAGATATGACTTTCATTTTAGTATTCAATAAGAAACGAAAATCAAGTGGTCAAAGTCAGTATTTCTATGATATGAATGCTCCAATGGAAGATGAACGGGGTAAAAAGAAAATGAAAAAGCCAAAGGTGGAGTTTGATCAGAGTAAATGTTGGTTTTGTCTTGCTAGTCCATCAGTGGAAAAACATCTTATTATATCAGTTGGCACGCACTCTTACTTAGCATTAGCAAAAGGTGAGTATATGTTATGGTGTATATTAATTTTTAGTACAATCCCCGAAAAAATAAACCTATTTTCAAATTATCTTTGGTTTTGGGCATTTTAGAGATTCCTGATTATTTCAGACATTTTTTGGGGCTTAGTTCATGACAGAGAGGGTTAAAATATTTGCCAGACTTTTTAATCTATAGAAGGTTATGAGAAAAAGCAATAAAATCTTCATTATTTGCAATAAATAACAATATTACACTGTGGTAATACTGATAATACAACAATAGATCACGATGTCATGGAAAAACGATGAATTATTTTTCAGAGGCGAAAATAAAATTAAAAAACGATAAAAACTTGTTTTTTTTTGTTTTTTATGTCAACTTTTTTCGTCAATTGCCAAACTTCATTTTTATGAGTTTCCCACATTAAGTTGTGGGAATAAGAATTGTTAAAGAAAGTTTGGTGTTATTTCCTAGATGTCAATATAGTAGTTAATGGTAGAATCTGTTTTATTATTCGTATTTGTAGTTTCTTTATTGCATTCACGTTACGTGTAAAATTGTAGAATTCAAGAATGCATGAGAATTGGAACATATTATTTTTGCCATTGTGTTTTATTTTTCGATTATTCAGGTGCTTTATTTAAAGGTTAACTTTAATCAACAGGTGGGATGGTAGAAGAACATTTCCTGATATGTCCAATAGAACATCATCAGAGCAGCATTGCTCAGCCTGATGAGGTTCTCAATGAGATAAATCAATTCAAAGAAGCTCTTCGCAAATTCTACAAAAAGAAAGGAAATCTTCCGGTATTCTTTGAAAGAAACTATAAAACTTCCCATATGCAACTGCAAGCGGTACCAATACCAGCAAAGGCAAACAGGGAGCTAAAAGAAATATTTTTTGTAAGTACCTTTCATTATATCCATATGTAGATGACATTTGTAGTGCAAAATAATATTAGAACTAAACATTAATTTCTCCTTAGGACTGTTTGCAACCTACGGTTCTATTACCAGAACCGTTTTCATAATGCCCTGCCCTTTTTGCGATACCAGCATCGATTATTGGTTGGTACGCTGGTGGACCAACCAATCACCGTGTTTAGAACTCTAAAATGGGCGGGGCATTATGAAAACGGTTCTGGGACGTTAAAAAAACCGTAAGTAGAACAGCCCTCTTATATCAAATGTCAGTACTGAGAGTTTTATTTATTTATTTATAGTCAAAACAGTTTTTTTACAGTTCTTGAACGTCATAATTTTTTTTATTTACACTGAATAAGTTGGTTTGCTAAAAAAATTCAACAAAATATTATCACTTCATGTCTAGAGCAAGTCTTGATTTTTTATTATTATGATTACTATTATTTATGCCATTTTTTTGTATTCAAATGATGAACAATTTATTTCCAGGATGAATCAGAAGGGCAAGGCTTCAAATTAGAAGCATTAGATTCTACAAGCAGGTTGGACCAGGTGGTTCCTCCCAAGGTCCCTTATTTCACTGTAGAACTACCTGATGGTACCATTTTATACACCAAAATCCAAGGTGCCATGAATTTTCCTTTGAACTTTGCCAGAGAGGTATTGGCCTGTGGACCAGTCTTGAATATGCCAGATCGCAGTGACTGGAGAGAATGTGTCCTCAAAAAGGATGAAGAAGAAGAGATTGTGCAGAGGCTGAGGACAGAATTTGAACCTTTTGATTTTACTGTTGAATAAAGTTATTTTACTACAATTTCGATCATTTCTGACTACAAAGTACAATAATTTGACCAACTAAATTACAGTTTAGGAATAGTATGAGAACACAGGTCACCCAAAAATCTTTTATCTATGAAAACAGATGGCGCTACCAGTCTGATACTAGCCTGACATCTATGATATCTTAACACTACTATTCCTATATAGCATTCCATGGCCGACTCTACACTAGGCCGGAGCCTTAGATGTGGCAACGTGGCTTAGCTGTCAAATAGGGGGCCTATAGTTTCAGAATAATTATTACATTTTATATATATTAGAGTTCATCTGGGTTAATAAATTAAGAAAAATACTTTTTAGAACTACTACTAATACCACTTACATCTGATGTATGGTTCATCATAGTTAGACACTACAAAATAAACGCAACCTGTTTCCTGCTGCCACTTCCATTTAAATGAACACTCAATTTACTTTGTAAATTGTCACTTGAGCTAGAAAAATTCACTATTAGGTCACTGTGAAGCCATTCTAGCTGGTCTTGATTCCCTTTCACTATCAAATCTTTTCGTAGGTATGCCCAGATGAGTTCTATTAACTGTATTTTTCTGCGATATTTGGGAGGTCCAGAAAACATTGTAGGTACCACATTGTGGTTTAAAATAGGTCTTATCCTTTGAAATGTTTGTAAATTATTGTCTTTATTCTTATAAATATAACCAGCCCTTATGAGGAATACCTTTCACCCACTTCTGTTTATGTCCTTCATTGGAAGTGCTAATTGCTAGTGCAGCCTGGTATACACTTTGCAGGCATCTTTTTATCTTTATAGTTTCGTTTGTGCAGGTAAATAATTAGAAACACATTATAAATCACCTTCCAATCTTATTGTTTACTCTGGAAGAATTACACTGACCATAGACAAAACTCGTCGACTTTCTCGTATAATAACACTGGCACAAGCTCGACTCCCGATTCAGTGTTGCCATATTTCAATGCTCCGGCGTCCTTGGCTCCGGCCTAGCGAGTAAAGTCGGCCATGAGCATTGCCTTTGAGAGTCTAGTGATGGGAGGTGTACAATTATTGTAATTTGTAATATTCGTTTACTCTGTTAATTTATTATACTTGTCTCATGTGTGATTACAAGGACACTGGACAATATTTCCTCAATAACCAATATTGTGAGGCTGTCACTGAGTACCTAATAAGTTGCATTATTAATTAAACTGATCTTGGCCGGATAATAATAAATATCACTAAAGGCTGACCATTTCAAGAAACTGTGGCCGAACTACGATACAACAGTTTAAAAAAAAACGAGGAACTTAATTTTGGGTTTGTTTTCGCTGTTGTTTGCGTAGAAAATTATGCCTGCAAACTAAATAACTTCTGGAATTGCCGAAAAGTGATGTAAAATAATCAAGTAACTATTACAAAGTAGTCCTTACTAATGAGTAACTCCATTTCGGAAAGGCTCGTTACTTTTGCCCTCGTTACGTCGTTACTCAGAGTCCGATACACAGTCCTGAGTCCGCGCTAACGCTAACAGTCACTACAATCACGCCACGCCGTCCGCAACCAGTAAACCCTAGGACTGCATCAGAGCGTTCAGTTTTCTTTGTTGTTTTCGAAAAAATGTGTTCAAACGCACTGTTTTTTAATAAAATATCCATCTTTGTATTATAAATACGTACTAACTGCCGATCTCAATGTTCTACAAAATAACTAAACCAAGTAGGGATGTTCGATATACATCGATGCATCGGAAACATCGATACTTTCAATTCGATGCATCGAGTTTACCCGATGCATCGGAAGCTTTCGATGTGTCTCGATGCATCGATGTATCGAAACCATTGAAGGTATACTTATTTTTTATTTCTGTGAAAATACTCGTTGATAATTCGCTCGATAATTAGCTTGGAACTACAATGCACCCTTAAGAGTCAGAATATGTGGCAACAATGCACCGGCTGAGAACTTTTGTTTGTACTTTGTGTTTTGTGATAAAAACATTGGAACGCGGAACGTCAGTGTAGATGTTTTGTGGCGGAACGTAGCTACAAACGTGCAAATGAGTGTAGATGTTTTGTGTGTGCAAATTTTGCTAGGTTGGTGGGTAGAAATTTGGAATGACTTAAAGGTACAATTGCCAAATTTATTCAAAATTGCATACAAGTACCTTACCATGGTTGCAACGTCGGTGCCATCGGAACGATTGTTTTCAAAAGCGGGACAAACTCTTAATGAGCAACGCAACAGATTGAAGGGGGTGTCGATAAAAAATATTGGGACTTAGAGTTGGACTAATGACCAGTGTATTTAACGCATTTTTAGAATTATGTATTGTTTTCTATGTTTATGACGCTTAATAATAAATAAAGATTTATTTTCTGTTTTATTCTAAATTAAATTTAAGAAATAGTCGATGTATCGCAAACATCGATGTTTTTATTTGATATATCGATATGCATCGATGCCTCTTTTCGATGCATTACATCGAATAAAACATCGATGTTTAATTTTGGTGAACATCACTAAAACCAAGTCAAAAGTACCGTGTCAGCCGTCTAAAGTAAACAAAATGGAAAGTAACGAGTCGTTACAAGTCCTTCAAAGTAACCAAAGTTTCCATCACTATTGCCCATAATTGACACTTGATCGACACTGACAAGATGTTTATTGTTTTTAGATATTTTTTATGTTGGTGTGCCTGAATTTAATAGTGAACTTGTCAAAAAGGTTATTTTCATTTCATTGAACAAAATTGCAGTTTTTCACCTCAAAACTACAATTTATCATCAATCATTTATGTAAGACAGCATGTTTTCATTGCAAAATCAAAATCAGGTATGTATTCGTGAATTTACATGATTACACAATTTATCAACGTCTGTTACATTATCACGTACTTCCAGGCATTCGCAACGTTATCGCAATTTTCTGCCAAAGTTTCAACCAGACAAAATGTGTATTTGGGAAAAAAGTCCTCCCAAAAATCCAAACAGGCCGCCAACGTGCTTTGCTTAGACAGCTTCCTAGAAGCAGTGAAGAACTGTGATTTCTCATTTGCAAGACATCTTAATACAAGAACACTGTTCCAAAATCAATTCATAAATAACTTCAAAGTGTCTTACGTCTCGAATGATTCGTTCTTCGAAAATAAGCATGGCTTTTCAGAGAGTGATCTCAAGTCTAATATTCCAACTCTAATAGTAAGGAATAATAAGAAGTTTCACATACCTCAAAGCTTCTACCAAAGGGTAGTATCTGGACTACTAACTGACAACAGATGTACCATCAATATTCAACTGAGGGGTTTCAAGACCGATCGAAGTATAAAAGCCGAGATTCAAAGGAACCCAACTCTAGTAAGCAGAATAAAAAATGCTATGGGGGTCTCAAGTAATCCCCCTCCAATTGAAAACAAATATGTGCCTCCTGGCACAACTAACACTGAAAAATTAAAGCAAATACTGACTGCTGATGATAGCCTGAATGAGACTGAAAAACAGAGAATGAAAATAGCATTTGCTGAAGGATATTTGTTAGGTAATAATGCTGGGTCCAAGACTGGGAAGTCTACAAAATACTTTAAGGTGTTTACACAGGTTCTTACAGTCTTTGTTTTTCTTGCCATTGTTGTCAGTCTAATGGCTAGTGCAAGTGGGTCTGTTTTTAGGTAAGTTGCTATTATTTTTATAATTATAGGGTTACATCAATAAGTTCGAAAGCTATAGTTCTTTTATTTTGAATACAAACTGTTTTTGTATTGACTTCTTGGATATAATAAATAAATTTTACACAATGTCCTTTACCAGAGAAAAAAAATGAGATACTATAAATGGTTGTGTTCATCAGAAAGTATCATTCTAGGATTTGTAGTATAGTTCCATTTGATTCCATTCAGTTGAATATTCATAATGATATGATGCCATAATGACATCAATGTCATTATGAATATTAAAGTAAAGGGAACCAGATCAAACTGAATAACCTAAAAACAAATAGCCAGATCTTATACTCTGTTACATGATGCTTCAGACCATAGGCGTAGTTAGGTGGGGGCTCGGGGGGCTTAGCCCCCCCAAGAATGCAATTAGCCCCCCAAAAATCAAAAAATAATTTGTTAAGTTTATTGTATCCAGGGCGGAGACTTAACCCCCCTCCCCCCCCAGATCCAGAGACTTAAGCCCCCCAGATTCAGGGACTTAACTACGCCTATGCTTCAGACTGGCTTGACATCTATTTGATAGGTATCAGCTGGCGAAAAAGTGCATCTCAGATTTAATTTTTCAGTAGTGGTCTGAGTTGGTAATCTTGCAAGTCAGGACAGTCTTAGTAATATTTTTACTGAATATCTCATTGTCAAAAAATAATTACTACTTTTGTGAACAAGAAATTGATTCACTATCCAAAAAATACAGAAAAATTCTTGATCTAACCAAAAACATTTTTTCGTTTATATATTGTTAAGAGTTGGTGGCTCCTCAGTAGTGGTATGAGCACTAAGTGCAGCCCTATATGCAGTCAAAGCATGTGTCAAGATTTATTCTGGGGGATTTTTAGTTATCACTAGCCAAACATCAGTTTGCTGTTGACATAGATGATAGTCTAAAGTATTGGGTAACAGGGTATAAGTGATTCTGATGTAGACCTAATGTATAAAAATGAGAGAACTGTTGAATATTTACTAGGAAGAAGGTACTCAGACCTGTTGAGGTTTTTTTCTGATGCTTTGAAGTTTTATTTTTATTTAATATTATTTTGTGTAATCAACAGTGTCACTGCCAGAGTTTATTTTAAAATAAGTAACCTGAGTGAAGGTTTTCCAGAATCCAGTTGGGCAACCAGGTGGAAGTAGATCCAGAAGACATACATGTAACATTTGAGGATGTCAAAGGAGTTGACGAAGCCAAACAAGAACTGAAGGATGTGGTTGAGTTCCTGAAGAGCCCTGATAAGTTTTCAAATTTGGGAGGCAAGCTACCCAAGGGAGTATTGCTCGTTGGCCCTCCAGGAACTGGGAAGACCTTATTGGCGAGAGCTGTAGCTGGAGAAGCAGGAGTTCCGTTTTTCCATGCAGCTGGTCCAGAATTTGATGAGGTGTTGGTTGGGCAAGGGGCGAGGAGAGTGAGAGACTTGTTTAGTAAGTAGTACAGATTTTTTCTTGAGAATTTTAATTTAGGGCATAGCAAAAACAACATATTTTGAAAAAAGTCAGTAGACTAACACCCTTTTTTAATTCAACGATTTCTTCGTGAATTTATTCACAGATTAATGCTTGTCTTCTTCAAGGTCAAACTGATTGTGGTTTACATCTGTGAATAAAATGATGGATTTTGTGACAGTATGCAGTGCTGTCAACACGGCTGTCATATAGTTTGGTGGCTTTTGGAAGATCTTTTCAATTTGCATATTATTGTGGCCATTTGAAAGTAAAACTTTTTATTTAGAAAATGTTAAATAATATACAGAGATGAGTATGTAACATGCATGACATGTATCATATGATTTTATGGTTGGCATTACCAAATCTGACATCAAACTTGACAGCAAATTAGAGCAGGTTCTAAATGTGTGAAGAATTCCATGGACTTCTTTGACATCAAATTCCTGTTATACACTACTTGTCAAATTAGATGGAACTGAATCCAGAAATAAAACAATGGATTTGTTGTTGATGTAAAATGGGTTAAAAAATGCAACCTTAGATATCTTTTTGTACCTTTTTCACGCTCTGTATCCCAGACCAACTAGACTAAATCAAAGCCTCTTGAGGAATATGAAAGTAAATGACGAGTTTTTTCATTATTTCTGAGAATATATGCTATGGCTCTATTTTATTTTATTTTATTTTTTCAGAGGCAGCTAAGAAACGAGCTCCTTGTGTGATCTTCATTGACGAAATTGATTCTGTCGGTTCAAAAAGAACCAACAGTGTCTTGCACCCATATGCCAATCAGACTATCAACCAACTGTTGAGCGAAATGGATGGTTTTCATCAGAATGAAGGAGTAATTGTGTTGGGAGCTACAAATAGAAGGGATGATTTGGACACGGCTCTATTGCGACCTGGCAGGTTTGACGTTGAGGTAAGACTCATCTTCAAAAAAGTGTACTGATAGAGCAAGAGCCCATGAGGGGCAGACCTGCAGAATATTATAAAAGCTAAAAGTTAGAAGTATAAAGTTCAATGTTTTATTATTTTATTTGTAATAATATAAAAACTCGCGTTAGATCATTGCTAGAGACTTAGCATCGTTCCAACCCCCCGCCCGGAACCGCTCAATGATATTGTATTATAGAAACTAAATTTTATGTTTTTTGGGAACCCATCAAACGACGTTTTCCCTGTAGCCAGACAGTTTCGAGGGTTCGCTCATCCTGCCAGATACATTGAACGTCTGCAACAGATGTGGGTGCAAATAGTATAGTTATGAGAAGTGTTCAATATGATATATTTCTAACAGGTGACCGTCCCGACTCCCGACTTCACTGGCAGGAAAGAGATTCTCACCCTGTATCTGAGCAAGATCCTGGCGAAGGACATAGACCTCGAGCAGTTGGCGAGAGGTACCACCGGGTTCACGGGCGCCGATTTGGAGAACATGGTGAACCAAGCGGCTCTGAGGGCGGCCATCGACGGTGCCGATTCGGTGTCTATGAAGTACCTGGAGTCTGCCAGAGACAAGGTGCTCATGGGGCCCGAGCGGAAGTCGCGCATCCCCGACGAAGAGGCCAATCTCATCACCGCCTACCACGAGGGCGGGCACGCTATCGTCGCCTATTACACGAAAGACAGCCATCCGCTGCATAAGGTAGTGTATATCAACAAATAACCATATCCAAACCAACCACCAAAGATAGTGCAAAAGTCAACAACCCTAGGAACTTTTCTAAACAATGTTATCTGATTTAAGCACAGCATACTAAACAATCAGCAGAATATACCTGAGGATTTCCTATTTAAAAATGGTTCCTACCTCAGAGTAACAACTGAACATAGAGGTAGTAAACAAACCACTTCAGCATGGCGTGCTCAAAGCCATCATCTTTGACATTTCAGACCCAAACATTGCCAACTAACCTGAAAATTCTTCCAATGCAACCCATGTTACAAACACTGCTCTGCACTGTCCCATCTCGAAAAACTGTTAAACTACACTCGAATATAGCACAGCAAGTCCGTAAAGCGTCACTACAGCAACAAATAGCGAAATCGATTTTACTGACCAAGCATAAAAGACGCACAAACAAAACAAACGTTTGACAGTCGGAGGTTACCATAAACAAATCGCATAGGCGTTGCCAACTCCTCAAAATTTATGTAAGACAGAATTTGCGTTAATGATGAAGAAACATGCAGTAACGCAGTAGAGGTCAACATATCTATTGATTTTGCTGTAATCATTTCTGAACCATCGAAATACCCTCTTTTTTAACTTAGAATGGAATATTTCTGGATACTATACAATTAAGATTGCCGTATCTGGTGGTCGATATGACAACGTAAGAAAAGAGGTTGGCCTATTAGAATTAGTTGTTTACTACCTCTATGTTCAGTTGTTACTCTTGAGGTTCCTACAAAAATTAACCTTGACGGCGGAGGCGAAAATAACAAAAAGTATTGGTGCCGCTAGAAATTCGATATTTTTTGGCTAAGTATCGATACTCTCCGATACTTAAACCAAAGTATCGATTTTCTTAAGTATCTGTATCGACAAGATGGCTTATCGAAAATTTGCATATTAAAAAAATTAAACAAAATACTTTTTGTTGGATGTATTTTCACTAGTTTTTGTACTCTTAAGTAGCTGTAGTGGAATTTGACTTTTTAAAATAGAACCAATAATTACTACATATTTAGACACAATCAACGAGTATCATAGAGAGTACTAGAACCCAAAAATAAGTAGTTTTATTAGGCACCGAACCACGCCTTGAACTACTCAAAGAAATAAAACAAAGGGAGAATGATCTCAAGAGCTCAACATTCCCTTCTTTATAAATAAAAAAAATGGGAATAAAACTTTTACTCAATGGATAATAGATGGCGGTAGTAGTATAAAGAAAGTTGAAGGAAAGATGTGTATATGCCACATAACTCTGACGTCACTTCTGTCAGTGTCAGCGTTCTGTATCCAAACAAAAACAAATCCAACCTAAAAACCCATAAAGGTTTATAAAATGTAAAAGTACTGTATTGAGCTGAAGTTTCCTGAGTCATGCCAAAATATAAAAATAATTAATAATAACCGAGAAACATGCCAATTCTCTAACAAACCTTGAAAAAATAAAGGTTAGAACGACGATAATAGACCTCAGTAAACGTGAAATCCCCAAAATTAAACACTGTAAAACGTTATACAGTCCTTATTGATGATAAATCAGCGTAAGAAATCACAAAAGTACAAAAAAAAAACAACAAACTATTTTTCACATATGCTAAATGTCATAATATACAGAAAAGTTGTTTGGATACAGGAATTGAGCAACCACAACAAAATTGCGTTCTTCGACGTATTCAGTGATTTGGCGTATTGGCTTGATTGAGCCGTTTTGATAGCTAATTTTAACCAGATAGGTAGCTGCCAGTTAGCGTTTCTATGGATACAACTGTCAGATAAGATTTACTCGAATTCATAAGTTTAACCGTTAATTGTTTAAACAATTTATCTGACAGTTGACCGTTAACTGCCAGATAAATATTTAACTGGACATTGAGAAACCGGCCCTAAGTGAGCTAACAATGTTTGTTCAGTAATTACTAAAAAACATAGGCTTATATAAAAACAACTCAAAAGCGTGCTCACTGATCAGCTGTTATCTATCAAATCAGTTACGTCGTCTCAATCGATCCGTAAAAATAGTGTCCGTACCTCAGAGTAACAACTGAACCACAGATTATCAGAATAGGTTGGGTTAAGAAGATGGGACACTCAGTACAACATTTATTCACTATTAGTTCTTACCGCAGTCACAAATGTCGCCACTGTCGCAGATCGTTTTGACAGCTACGTTAGCGGGAAATTTAAATTTCAGACCTATCACTTGCAGGGCTGCTATTCCAATTTTTTTATTGTTTTCATGAAAAAAAAACCTCTGAAGTGTTTGCAGTATTTTATTTTACAATTATTTTGCCACGTACATACATAGCAGTCATAAAGTAATACACAATTTTAGGTTTGTTCTGTTGCGGAAGGCTTCAAATTTGGAATCACCATCGAAATGGGCATCACATATTACAAAGTTGTTCCTCAAACTGGTAACGCTCTTCTCTTGAAGATCCACACGGCCCGTGGCTTTCACCCATATTTTGCACAGCTAACATCAATAGTAAGAATTAGAAAGATGATTTTTATTACAGTTTTCACATACTCAAGCTCAAACCATAGGACATTGCTTACATTATGGATATTGCAATACGATAAATTAAATATTTGCTGTACTCACCTTAGGATCCTTAGGGAACCTATGCACTTTTTTGTTCTTAAAAGAGCAGTTTTTAACGCAGCACCGTGATACCATGATAATTCGATACTATTAAGGAAAAGCGCAGATACGTTACTTAAAACTGACTTAAAAAAACTAATCAAAAACAAAATTAAAATATAAATCGGGGGAAAACAAAAACACTGTGAAATATGACGTAATGTAGACAAAACAAGATATTTGGGCAGCTGTCTGAATAGACACGAGTCCACAGGAAGAGAAGAAGAAGGTTATAAGGTGACTTAGGCTGTCAAGTCTTAAGTGTTATTCACTGGTGTCTCACAAACTAGCTACAGCGCTACCTAACCGTACCTGTTTTGTGGCGCTACTCGTGACTGCGGTAGGAACTAAAAGAGTGTCCAGGGCATGAACTGAACATAGAGGTAGTAAACAACAAATTCTAAAATGCCGACATCTTTCTTACGTTGTCATATTGACCACCAGATACGGCAATCTTAATTGTTTACTATAGTCTTAATTGTATAGTATTCAGAACTATTCCGTTCTACGTTAAAAAAGACGGTATTTTGATGGTTCAGGAATGATTACAGCAAAATTAATAGATATGTTGACCTGTACTGCGTTACTGCATATTTCTTCATCATGAACGCAAATTCTGAAGGCTTGCATAATTTTGAGGAGCTGGCAACGTCGCATGCCCTCGACCTCCCCTCGACTGTCAAACGTCTGCTTTGTTTATTGTTTGTGCGTCTTTTATGCTTGGTCAGTAAAATCGAATTTGCTATTTGTTGGTAACTGTAGTGAAGCTTTATGGACCTTCTGTGCTATCTTCGAGTGTAGTTTAACAGTTTTTCGAGATGGAACTCAAAAAGTGCAGTGTTTGTAACATGGGTTGCATTGGAAGAATTTTCAGGTTAGTTGGCGTTACACAGCATTGTTTACAATTTGAACTGTCACTGCAAGGTCACAGCTGATCAATGTTTGGGGGACGAAGTGTCAAAGATGATGGCTTTGAGCACGCCATGCTGAAGTGGTTTATTTACTACCTCTATGTTCAGTTGGTACTCTTGAGGTCCATTCATATTTTATTTGTAGGTTATATATACTTACCTTACGGGGTCGTTCGGAAGTCTAAAAAAACTTTTTCTGCAATTATAGTTCTTATTTCTGCATTTTTTAGCAACATAAACACTTCTAGCACATTGTCTATCTATTTTAAAGACCATACACTATAAACACCGAATATACAAAATCTAACAGCGTACGCCTATGCATTTTATCTCAGCAAATACGAGCGTTGACCTTGCGTTAATGGTGTCCACCGACGTCTATGTTGTGGTGGCAAGAAATCTCCCAAGCAATAAGAAAGAAAGGTTAGTGATGGTACATCCACCAAAACTATTATAAGCAATCATACTCCCAGTTTTAATGGTAATTCTAGCATGCCTATGCCTGCAGTTATAATCCTTCCCAGCTGGTGGACTTTGCCCTATCTACTGGTTGGTTTCAGTAACGCCGAGCTTTCGTCCACAATGGGCCTATGCCGTGATCTCAGGTTGATCAATTTATTTACTGCGGTATTATTTTTGATGATACATAGCACCGTTTACTGTAAAAAGTCAGTAGAAAACTTGATCCAAACGGGAATAACACTAAAAAGAAAATAGTACTGTAATTTGAAATAACCGATGATGACGTCACCTGTAGGGAACCAATGAGAAGCGTCCTTTCTGTAGGGAACCAATGAGAAGCGTCCTTTCGTGGTCCGATGACTACGAGCCGATGCTATTGTTTTGTACCAGTGAGCTCTTATTGGTTCCCTACAGGTGACGTCACGACCTGGGCGGGAAGTGTATGGATTCAATAGATTCAATATTTAGAGCAATTTTTTTCGGTTATAAATACGATAGAAATATTTTGTAAAATTATTTATGGCATCTACGTGGTGTCAGGGTTCGGTAAGCCAATAAACCAAAAATGTGGTATAGGCCCATTGCACGGGACTTCCTCAAGCAGGTACTCAGGCCACTATGACGACTGATACTCAGTTACAGGCAATAATTTTGTAGTGACAATGCCTGTGATTTTTTTTGCAGGTCACTATAATTCCAAGAGGTCCCAGCTTAGGTCACACCGCATATCTTCCAGAAAAGGAACCTTATCACGTGACGAAAGCCCAATTACTTGCTATGATGGACACGATGATGGGTGGTAGAGCGGCCGAAGAACTGATTTTCGGTCCAGAAAAAATTACTTCGGGTATGTTGGATACTCGATAGATGAGATTGGTAGCATAGTAGTATAAGAAGGAAACATATATTTAAAATTCTACTATTTAACTATCCTTCATATCCCATTGTTTTAACGACTTGTCATAAACTTTTGATAAACCAAAACTTCAGCAAAAGTACACTAAAGATAATGCTTTCATGTCTCCATTTTGTGCATTATTATTCTATCTCTGAAAGAAGTTACAGCACCAGTCTTGATATATACTAGTATAACTGTATTTGGACGAAATACTATCAAATAAAATTATTCAGAAGTATGGAAATAAATACTTGATTCAAAAACCTAATTTGTAAGCGTTGTCCAAACAATTTTTCCGTTTTAGAGTGCTGCAAGTGATTCACTATTTTCAATCAATCATCGTCTACTTTTTGGTGTTAAGACATTTCATTTGATTCAGCATAGATAGAAACGTCTTGAAACACAACATATTTAAAATTTGAAGCTCTCACTATTTTTGATAGGTGCCAGTTCCGACTTGAAGCAGGCAACTTCAATAGCGACACATATGGTAAAAGATTGGGGAATGTCGGAAAAATTAGGCCTTAGGACGATGGCAGAAAATCCCAGAAGCTTGCACGGTGAAACACTGGGTCCGTCGACCAGCGAAATGGTAAGGGATTTTGACATGAAATACGACAACCAGAATCATGAAACTTGTATTCGTCAAAGTATCACAAATCAGCAATGTATTTATTATACATTATTATTATTCATTAACAGTAACTTTTTTTCTATAACAGTCTACTTGACACTGCACACGAATGTGCAGAGTGACAGACTCTAATTCCAGGGGTTATAGAATCCATTGTGGAGAACGAGAGATGCCGGATTTACTGGAACTACTCGTTCCCCACACTTGCGCTTGTACAGGCAAAAAAGTCCGACATAGTCCTCGACCACTAACAGAAGATGATCTTTGCTATAGTTTTCGGCACCTGCCGAGGTGAACATCGTTTTTAAGGAGGAAAAGCGGACCAAATATTAGGAGTTGGTCGGACAACTTGGATCCCTATCTGGAATGAGGAGTATGCTGCTATCTGCACTGCACAAAATGCCAGTGTGCCGTGCGGCGGCGCACATCTTAGCCGCCAGAATGCAGAAGACAGTCATCCTTGGGTCCCTTCGTCTGCTTAGGATGCACGATTCGCGGACCCAGTGATTACTCACCTCACGGGTGTGAGGAGTAGACACTGAGTAATGGAACAGTAGCTCGGTGTGTCGGAGCCCGGGCTGCACCTTTTTGTTTGATAATAATAATAATAATTAGTTTATTTGCAGTATACATTATAGTGAATAGTCATACGTTGTAGCATATTGTACAGCAAATAGCTGCAAAGAGGACTATCAGGCAGTCTGCAACCGATCACACTACTGGCCCTAAATACAATGATACAAAAACTACTTAAATAATGTTTACATACATACATCAGCCAAAAAATTGAAACAATTAACAAAGAAAGAACCCAAGAGTTACCAATTTTAAAAAATAAATCTTTAAGGGCCTATTTCTCAATGTACGGTTAAATATCTTATCTGTAAGTTAACAGTTAACTGTTGGATAAATTGTTTAATCAATCGAAGGTTGAACTTTATCTTACAGTTAATTCCTTTTAACTAGAGGATATTCTGACTGACACTAATACCAACATTACAAACTTACAGTTAAAATAATAACATAAAGATAAATGCACAAAACAACAAATATCATTTAGGCCCACAAACACATATAGAGCATGAAAATGAAACTCCAAACTACTATCCATACCACAAAACACACTTATCTTTTCATAAAACATATACTCATGGTCACGGCGTGGTCACTCAGGCGTACCAACCTGAACGAATTCACGTAAATCCTATCTGACGGTTAATATATGGTTCAGAAATGGTAGAAACTAATTTAACTGACAGTTGAAAATTGTCGTTAACTGACGGCTCCCTAACTGGCGGGTTTATCCGTACATTGAGAAACCGGCCCTTAGTTTATCTAATGTTTTATTTTGTCTTTGTAGGTGGATAACGAGATAAAAAGGATACTTTCAGAGAGTTACGAGAGAGCTAGACAGATTTTGAAGCTCCACGCTAAGGAGCACAAAGCGTTAGCTGAAGCTTTAATGAAATACGAAACGTTGGATGCAGAAGATATCAAAGCCATTATGGCAGACAAAACGTCGGACAAGAGGAAGCATTGAGACGGAGAAAATTTTGACAATTTTGTTATATAAACCGATTTTAACGTTTTAATAAGCACCGAAGGATTAGTATTAGACACACTTTTTTTGTAGAACAGATGTTTGTAAATACATGCCATTCGCTAATATGGGCCTTTCGCGACTTAAATAAATATATTTTTTTCGTTCGCATTTTTTTTTATCGCATCTGACAGTCAATAGATGAGAAGAGATAATTTTGAGAAGAACCTACACTAAAAGTATGGTTCAAAGTTTCAAGCAAATCAGAAATTATGGAACCAGGAGGTAACATATGGAATTATCATAATCATGTATCAGATTTGCCAGAGTGCAGACTTTTCAATAAAAAAAAAGAGGTTCAAAGGTCGGATTCAGTGTCCGTGAAAATTGAATCTCCTAATTTTGCTTGCAAAAACATCTAAAAATAAAAAATGAACCTTGGCCTTGATTTACTCTTGATCTGGGCAACAATTTTACGGTCAAGTCAACTAGTGCAATAAAAGTAGTAGAGATTCAGAACTTTAATTCAGGCTGATTTTTTCGCATAGTAGTATAAGAGATAGTCCTGCAACCATGCTTGAAAAATCAGAGCCCAGTTTCAGCCTACAAACGAAATATACAAGACGATACAAGAAAAACGATACAGTCATGAACCTTAGACGTTGTAATGGAAAATGCTTCAAACCGGCAGAGAAGTGCGGGGTCACCAACCGAACGCCGGTGAGAAAGCGGCTGGAGGTGGCGCGTTAGGCCCAGGTCACCGGTTAACGGCGACAACAGATGTTGCGACTGACGAAAGGTGTTCGTGCCAGATCATGTTTTCTGTGATTTTGACTCGTAAAATCTTGAATCAGTGACTTCTTGACTGGGCCTGATTGTCCATTAGCACCAGGTACTCGCTTGGACACTTCTTGTTTGACAGAATATAGTACTGGGTCAAGGAAGCATTGAATTTTACGACATTCTTGAGTCCCCAAGCAGAAATCCTTGACAGCAAAGCAGCCGCTGCGCTGTCAGCTTTCTGCGTTCCAGCTCGACTACAGAGATCGATCTGCGTGCAAAGTGGTGTCATCTGCAACTGTGGATTCGGTTTGTAGAGCTAGTGAGTTCATGTGAAGCAGAAATAATGTCGGATTCCTACGTGTCATTACAGAATAATTACAAAATCGTAAATATCTTGAAAATCAAAGATAGATCCACATATGCTAAAGTAAAAGCGATGTGAAATTTATCATACCGTCCCATTTGAAAAAAAAACTTACTAACGTTTCAAACTTTCCAAATTTGAAAATTGCTAGTCTATTAATTTAATGTAACTTTGAAACAATAATCTTACTGAAACACAAGTACGGATCTTGCTCGCTTTAAAACCAAAAACAGCATCTTTCTGTCATGCTTAGTTTCCGAGATATCAACATTTCTTGTAAAGTACTACAAGCGTCAAATTTTCTAAATATTGCTGAATAACTTCTAAATTAGACTTCGTAGACATACACTATGGTTAACAAACTGGACCTAAAATTCAATGCTGAAATAAAAAGCGCAATAATATACAGGGTGTTCTATTTAAAATAAGGAAGTTGATGCCAACTTCCGGTATATCTGGATGTCAGCAATCTTTGAAATTATTTTCTACAAGTAGTCCATTTCATAAGAAATGTTTTTTCTTCGAAACATGCTCCTCTAACCGAAACGGTAAGGCCGCTAGAGAGCTTACTGGACCACCCTGTAGAAATGTCGGCACTGATCGAGACCTGAAAAAAATACAGAAACAGATCCAAAAGCTCCGTCCGCAACAAGACAAAAGTCTCCTTTCACTTGAACTATTCAATTCATGCCTTGCGGGAAGCAAAAATAAAACAAGCAAACATATTTGTACAATTTATTGGCCAATTATTCGTAAACATGATAATCAAACCCATACGACTGGCTCAAATACACGCGACCCCAATTAAAATCAGCTTGCAGACTCATTCCAAATCATTCCTATTGCACAATAAATTGTAATAATTACAGCGATGATATAAAAATTCATATTGAAATTAAATTAATAAGGTTAAATCATCAAACGATACAGACGCACCAATAAAAGATAAACGATGATTACATATCACAATTAAATAGTAATAGTATTTACATAACAATTAAATACGCTATTTTTGGTGTGGAAGATAGGTAACAGTGCAACCGTGTTAAAAAGAAAAGTGTCACACGTAGCCTTACAAAAAGTACTTGTTTTGAGAGATGCAGGTGTAAATACAGTTTGCTGCAGAAAGTATAGCAGACTTTAATGCTTCTGGAAAATATGCTAAACGAGGAAATTATGATAATTAATTTTACTAACTATATCTATATTTACTAAAGATAGCCTTGGAAAAAGGAATGCTTCCTAAAATTACACTACTCTATTAATATAAAGCATTTTCAACCCTTAATGCACACATATTTGTCCTTAATAGAAAAAAATAATAGAACAAGCAGGTCCATGTCTACCACATGTATAGGTAAATATTCGTTATGTCATTTATTTTTCAATTTTCTTTCCTTCTAATAATTATAAAAAAGAATATCTTCTATTTTTTAATCTTATAATTATTAGATTGCAGGTTTGAGGTATTTCCGTCGCGTTCGAAGTTATGAAGTAACAAGGAGTTAACAAAATCTTATAAATAAACGCAAATACACGATACTTTTTATTTGGAAATAAATCTAAATCGAGTATTTTTGAGAGAATAACGACAATGTGTTTGATATTAGGCAAACCTATCCCAAATCTTGTTGTTTGTTATAAATATATTCTCACGCTATTTTTCACCAATCCTCAAAACACGATTTGACAGACTATAGTGTCAATAGTTAACAGCTTTCATTTAAATTTTTGAGAAGCTTATTTTTTTCAACAAACAACAAAATTTGGTTACTAGCTGAATGAGCAACATTTTAATTCAGTTTTTTGTAGACAAAATAATTGCTTCCACTGGCGGTTCTGAGTGTCTTATATTACCTTTGTAAACAATTTTTTTCCTGTGTATTTAACAAAAAGTTGAGGGTGAGTTTTAAGGGTTGAAGTACAAAAAAATGTTTTAAAAATATGGTATGACAGACCATATAGTACTTACAACCATATAGTACTTACAAAAATTCCACTCAGTTTTTGTTTGACTTTTTCTTTGTTACGAGAATATAACCTGCCAAGGAAATTCAGGGACACCCTGTAAATCAAAAATTTGAAAAAATACACTCATTTTTGTAAGGCTACGCGTATTAATATTCCAGCGTAAGTATACTGTATATATGATCGGTTTTGTATTGAATAAATCTAATACAAAATATTTATCAATTATAAGACTGATCTGCCTATACATATTTGTTTTGTCCCAAAAAACCAGCATTTTTACTATTTACACATAACAAATAATATTAGTAACGTTATACGAAACGGAAATAATGATATATTAATCTTTTGGTAAATATAAGAAACGAAGCGTTTAGCATCGTTTTTATTTGACGATTAGCGGCTTATCATACAAATAGCTTTGAACAAAACATCACAATCGTCTGCGCAGAAAATGTGCAGTTTCACATGACTATAAACAGCTGCCTATTTAGCAAATGTATCCTCAATCATTTCTAATATATCTGTTTCCATTTACTTCATTATTCAGTCTTTTCCAAAGCTACTTTTAAATATACAGGGTGGGCCAATAGTGCGTGGACGGAGGATTGTGGGCTTACTAAAAAATATTTCAAAAATCTGTCACTTGATCATGGTTGGGACCCTTGAGGCCTATAACGTAAAAATATTTTCACTCAAATTTTGACGTTTATACAGGGTGATTCATATCAAACTTACATTTTTTTGAATGGAAACCCCTATATATTATTGCATATTTGGATTCCTTGGTCAATTCTATTGTGACTTTATGTATCATACATGGAATTTTAAACGAACCGTTTAGGCACAAATCACCATTTTTGGTATAAGTAGGTATCAGAAAAAAATTGAATATCGCAGCGATTATAAAACTTAGAAGGCCTTGACTTTGCGGTACGACTAAGCATGAAATGCACCACCTAAGGTCAGGCGGCTAAATTTGAATTCTTTTTGTACTTGGAGAAATCATTAGATTAATTAAGGAAACTTCAATCACAGATAACTTGATTTTTTCAAATGGGAATGCCTATTTTGGTTTAAAGGATCAAATGTAAAATTTAATTACCTTTCTAGCGATATAGCATTCTTGATATCGATCTTTTTTGGTTTTCATTTTATTTCAAATTTTCAGTCAAATCGGTGTTTTTCAATTTTCCTGCATGCAAGCAACCTAGTAGGCCATGAAAAATAAACAAAAGCTCGTTAATATGGAAGAAAACAACTAACTTAGTAGAAAGATGCAAACGAACTCGAGTAGCGAGGCAAGAACATAAAAATTCCTTACAACACATCAGCTCTAACCGGAAACCACAGCGGCAAGATATCTAATGTCAATGAGTAGCTGGGGTATGACAGAAGCGTTTGTTTTTCACAGCCTACTAGCTATTGAGGTCTACTAGAGCTTGACAACTTTCCAAAACGATTAAAAATTTTGAAAGAAAAGGAAAATTGTCAGCGATTTTTGCTTACAGTCTAACATGTTTAGAATTCAATTTCACATTTAATGGGATAAAAAATATTCATTTCCGTTTAGTTCAGTCAAAAGTAAAGATATCGCCAACTGGAGCATTCTGAACATGTATTGAAATAATTGCTAGAATTTTCTAATTACGCTATGTTGTAATTGTGATTATTTTATGTAGTTTTTGCAAACTAACTTATGTTTTACAATTCAAACAGACTGCAATTCATTTTCCGCGATTTTGCTAATAAGTAGAAGTACCTACTGAAGAATTTGAAGGGTTCCAGTCAGAGGTATCATTACTTTTGACTTACGGAAATGGCTACTTTTTTATAGCATTAAATGTGAAAATTTATTCAAATTTATTCAGAAGACATAGATATTCTACTGCCAGCAACAATCACTAGTAGTTTTCCTTTGATTAGATATTTGTTTTACTGACTTTGGAAATTAGCTAATAGCTAGTAGGCTGTGAAAAATGAGCGTTCTTGTTACCGCTGTTGTTTCTGGTTAGAGCTAATATGTTGTAAGGAATTTTCGTAATCTTGCCTCTTTGCTCTAGTTAGTTTGCATTTTTCTACTAAGTTAGTTGCTTTCTTCCATATTAACGAGCTTTTGTTTATTTTTCATGGCCTGCTAGGTTGCTTGCATGCAGGAAAGTTGAAAAACACCGATTTGACTGAAAATTTGAAATAAAATGAAAACCAAAAGATATTGATATCAAGAATGCTATATCGTTAGAAAGGTAATCAAATTTTACATTTGATTCTTTAAATCAAAATAGACATTCCCATTTGAAAAAATCAAGTTATCTGTGATTGAAGTTTCCTTAATTTATCCTCTGATTTCTCCAAGTACAAAAAGAATTCAAATTTAGCCGTCTGACCTAAGGTGACGCATTTCATGCTTAGTCGTACCGCAAAGTCAAGGCCTTCTAAGTTTTATAATCGCTGCGATATTCAATTTTTTTCTGATACCTACTTATACCAAAAATGGTGATTTGTGCCTAAACGGTTCGTTTAAAATTCCATGTATGATACATAAAGTCACAATAGAATTGACCAAGGAATCCAAATATGCAATAATATATAGGGGTTTCCATTCAAAAAAATGTAAGTTTGATATGAATCACCCTGTATAAACGTCAAAATTTAAGTGAAAATATTTTTACGTTATAGCCCTCAAGGGTCCCTACCTTAGTCAAGTGACAGATTTTTGAAATATTTTTTAGTAAGCCCACAATCCTCCGTCCACGCACTATTGGCCCACCCTGTATAACAGGTACTCTTTATCAAAGTTATGGGTTCACGACAAGCTTATTTTGTCCATTACCCTTTTGTCTTTACCCAGTAGTTCCATGTTAGCTCGAACAAATATACATATAAAGGCTGTATCTCACGATCTCATTTTTCACTCTAAATATTGAAAAAAAAATATCATAAATTTGGGAAGGATTAGTTATTCCCCTCCCCCTGTATACAACGATCAAATTTTATTACAAATATAGGACAGGGGCATGCGCCTTAGGGTCGTATCCATAGTCGATACTTAAGGGTCCCTTTTGTGTTTCGACGGCTACTTTTGAGGGTCCCTTATACGCGGTTCTCTTGTGTAACGAAATGTCATGTTGACAGTTAAGCCGATTTTGTAGGTTAATTTTGTAGTACGGTGTTGTCAGTTTCTGTCATATCCGGAAAAATGTCAGACACAAAACACGAAATACCGGCACAAAACAAAAAGAGAAAACATCAGAAACATCAAAACGTCTAGGCATGACTTATACTTGAAATATGACAACGTCGATTTGTCTAGGAAACAGATATACAAGGAAAGCCACACTTGAGGATCCCTTAAGTATCCCTATACGAATACGGTCCTTAGTAGCACAGTCCTGTCAACTGCCTGTTGACAGTTATCATTTCTGTCAAAGTCGTTGTCGTTCTGTCAATAAGCCACTCCAACGCATGGTTCTCGTTTTAACATTAGGCCCTTACTCAAACTATGGTCGGGTTAACCCGATCACAAGGATCACTGATCCTGATGTTCGGAAAGTGATCTAGGATCAGTCAGAAATATGGTCAGTTCACTCTTGTGCGGTAAATGATCGCGATCGGATGACTCAATCAATAGCTGTTTTTTAACCATCTGTTTTTTATCCTTAAACTAATTTTTTCGTTGTTCGATGGCCGTTAAATCCATGGAATCATAAATCCAACTTGACAGCTGTTTGACATGGTACTGATCAGTCTGGATTCAGATCACGGTTTTCATAATGGCCTATTGTGGCCTACTACATTCTACTGTCAAGTTTGTGATTTTATTCTAACCTTCTAACTAATCTTTGTGGTTGTTTATTTCGAAGATTTGTTCTTGTTTTTGTTGATTTTTTGCCAAGTAGGTTGTTATTCGACAAAAGAAAAAAAAAAGATGCGGACCACATGTAATCTAAAAATATTCAATTTTCAAAACCCCAGTTTTCAACTGCCAAATATTCAAATACGCAGTTTTACATCCAATTTGCCAAATATTTAGAACACGTCCTAAATATTCGAACAAATTGGATGTAAAAGTAAGCAGTATCGAATGCGCAGGCATCCTATTTTTTATTAACTTTTTTGGAAAGTATTTCGGATGGAAACTAGGATTGTGACATACAGCCTTGAGAGTTGTATTGCTACTCAGTCAAATTACTTAGGAACTGCACAGTTTACTTCTATTCGTAACATTCTGGTCAAAGCTTCTCACATGAAATATATTTTAATACGAACTTGTCAAGTAAAATAATTTCTATTGATTGATATCAGCAACATTAATACTTAGCTAACGGTAGCTTCTGTAGCATAAGCCACTCCCTGTTGTTGGAGCACATATAGCCTTTTCTCTACAGCGTCTTTATCTGCAAATAACGTAAAATATAAATATGTAGACATTTGTAGTTAATTTAAGGACTTGGTACAAAATCTTAGTACTAATTCCAGCCCTGTTCTAAAGGTAGGTCAAATGCAAGCTAAAATAAAAGCGAAGCGTATTTTTGCCGATAATTTGTACTGTCAGCCGTGTCAACAGCTGTTCCACTAGTGATAACTAAAAATACTCCAGAAACAGTTTTGACACATGCTTTGACGGAATATAGGGCTGTACTCTGTGCTAGATGAGCAATTATTCACGCCTGACGAAAAATGTCATATTTTGTTCAATTTTTGGCCGATCTTTTCACTGCAAATCAAGTTTGTTATTTTAAGGGTACATTTTTCTGAAAATGAATGTCTAAAATTATTTGGGAACATCCTGAATATATTTACCCACCTTTAGATAGCTTTGTTTTGTAGACTGATAGGATTTTTCATTGGCGCTGTAATTTACGACAAATATTTTGTTATTTTGAAGCGAATTGTGATATAAATAACTATAATAGACTATAACCGTTACTGTCGTTGTAGAATATTATAACAATAGTCGTGACTGACGTTTTATTGTATAAAAATAAAAGAAAACATATTTCTGACATTCCTTTTTGTCAGAAATCATTTTTTTGATGTTATAATTTGATGCTTCTGAGCACTTACATTTATTGAGAAGCATTTTGTCGTGTTGATTTCGCACTTGCTGCGAAAGACTATGGAGGAGTATCTGTGCAGTCTGGTATCGTTGGAAACATAATTCCGGATTCCCAAATAGTTCGTCCAAGGCTGCTGATTGACACTGAAAGATATACATGTTAAAAGTTTTTTTTATGTCAGAAGTTTCTTTTCTTAATGACATTCAACTGACCACACATTTCTTTGGCCCATAGTAATCTTAATAATGCTGTATTATACACTAGGATGCGGGACAAAAAAGGCCAGTGTCTTTGAACTTACTTTCAAAAATATAAAATATGAAACTTACCATTTGGATAGCATGATCGTACAGGATTTTGTCAGCAGTTATGTTGGTGGCTGCAATTTTGTTTAACAGGCCTGTTGTGTGAATCTGTTTACATTCTTGCAGGGTTGATCTGAATTTTGTGTTCAACGTTGAAACAACTGCAATCAAAACGATTCGAATAAGAGAAGTAATCTGAAAGCGTTGTCAAAGTTGCTTCAAATGGACAAATAAAATTGTGACATTCATAGTTCAATGAATATTTTACAGCAAAGAGGCTCATTAGAAAATAAGTATTGTAGTAATACCAAGCCGTAGGCAAATTTTCTAATAGTCTAAGGGTGAACTTGTATGTAACTTAGACCTTCACAGTCAATTTGATTTTAAAAATGAGTCCATGAAAGGACGTCACCTTCTAGGCTGTTTTCATATTCAGGAAAAAAATATCGAATGCGTATAAAAAATGGAGCTGAAAACCAAATTATTTGAAAAGTCATTTGTCAAGATCAAATACCAGGTAACCTACTATCAGCTTAAAAGCGTACAACCAATGATTTTAAATTTTTTTTGATAACGATTTTACCATATTAAACATCACAATTTTCCGCAAATTCTGAATAAAACAAACAACAAATTAAAAGCAAAGACCTTTTATAAAAAATTCTCTAAAAAGGAGAAAATAAAATATTCCTTTAAAATTTTAACTATCGACTTACAGCCTCATTTATATTATTATATAATATCATCATCATTATTTAAATTATCATAAAAGCTTATGTTTATTTGTTATTAGAGCATTTGTATAAAAAAGGTTTTTATGAAAAAGCATTTTTTGTTTTTGATTTATTTTTTTACTTTTTAGTTATCGCTCATAAACACCATCTTGACACCCATATATATTGTAACATACTGTATATTATGGTATTCGTGTATTTGTATTACTTGTCATTGGTTGTCAAACATGATGTAAAGTCAAAGTGCTAGGTTAGATCTTTTGAAGTGTAAACGTCATCGAATCGTCTAGAGTTTTCGAGAATGACGGATGGATTCTAGAAATGTCATCGAATCCTCTAGATGGTTCGATGAAGTATATATAAGGCTACGAGTAGCGTGGCAGGAGTCAGTTAAGTTGAGATCTAGTTGAGATAAGGTTAAGAGATTTTGTATCGAGTTGTGAAGTAAAACGGTGAAAGTTACGTCGAGTTTGATTCCCTGGGTGTACAAAAGAGGCCGTCGTGACAATTGGTGTCAGAAGTGGGATTATCCATCGAATCAAACCAGGAAAAGGAGTTAAGAAGTGAGTACAGCGTCAGTCAATGCCTGTAACCAGAGTTATGGCGTCCGACATGAGTGCATTGATGACTACGCTACAAGAAATGGGAGACAAGTTTGAAAAAAGTGCAGCTGAAATGAGAACCAGCTTAGATAACCAGGCAGCCGTTACGCAAGCAACCGTCGTGAACCTAGAAGAGAAGCTAAAGCAACACCAGGACGAGGCTGTCGTGAACCTAGAAGAGAAGCTAAAGAAACATCAAGACGAAGCAGTCGCAGATTTGAAGAGTGGACAGGAACTTGTGATGGCTAGGCTGGAGGAACAGAAGCAAGTGGTAAGCCAGGCATTAGAGGACCAAGACCAACGTATTAGTGCAATAGAGACGGAGCTGCAGCAAGTGAAAGACCAAGTCAAGGAAATCGTGAGAGACGAAGTGCGAGAACTTAGTGGAGGTGAGCGTGAACAACTACAGCAGATGAAAGATCAGGTCAAGGAAATGATCAGAGAGGAGCTGCGAGAACTTAGTGCAGGTGAGCGTAGTTTAACAGCTGCAGCACCCGCTTTTCCTGATAGACACAGTGGCGTAGTAGCAAAGCCCCATCCGTACAACGGCAAAACGTCCTGGGACATTTATTATATGCAATTTGAAAATATCGCTCGTATGAATAACTGGTCAAATGAAGAAAAAGCTTGTGTGCTTACATCCATGCTAAGAGACTCTGCCGCAGCTATTTTGGAAAATCTCTGCTCATCAGATCTACGTGACTATGATAAGATAACATCTGCACTAAAGTTACGCTTTGGAGATGCACACTTAACAGAGCTGTTGCATGGCCAGTTGCATAACCGGACACAACAAGCGAAGGAAGATTTAACCACATTTGCATACGAAGTCCAAAGCTTAGCTAAACGAGCATTCGTCGGCAGTCCCATCGAGACACAGGAATACGTCGCTGCTCGCCAGTTTGTCGAAGGCATTGCAGACGCGGAAGTTCAACGAATGGTAAAACTATCCAGTCCCATAAATTTACAAGATGCTGTGATCAAGGCTTTGCAAATTGAAGCTGACATAAAAGCCATGCGAATGACAAGGAGGGTGCGCGCTGTCGAGCAGGATACAGAAGCAGAAGTCAGGGCCACACCGTTTATTTCAGGAAGAAGAGGTGCTAGCTTCCAAAGAAACCCAGTTCGCACAAGCCTAGAAGGAGCTGAAAAGTTTACATGCTGGAAATGTGGACAGAAGGGGCATCTTAGGGTAGGCTGCCGCACCCAGGCTGATAAGATACAAGCGGATGTAGAAAAAGCGGATGAATATGCGAACAAAATGAAATCTATGCAAGAGACGATAAACTCAATGAAGGAGCAGTTTGACAGAGACATAAAGAATTTAGTAAAGAAGAATGAAGAAAGTATTGCCAAACTTCAACAACAACACGGAGTAGCCATGAGGGACCTTAGAGCAGACAGGGATAGGATGAAGCAGTTGCTTGCCTCTCAGGAAAGGAGAAGTATGCATATTAAAAGCAAGTTTGAAACGAATAGAAAGAATCTGCTGAAGAAGGACGAACAACACGAAATAGCCTTGAGGAAGCTCAATAAAGAAGTCTCTGCTTTGAAGGGCGAAATCAAGAGATTGAAAGCTTTGAATCAGTTGAAGAAATCAGAGAGGGAATACGACCAAATTAAAGATGAAAATGCAATGCTCAAACAGAAGATAAATCAGATGGAGGCTGAGTATGCATTCTGTAAAAAGAACTTGAACAAAGCGAATGACAAAGCCAAAAGGGTCGGTATCAAGAAGAATGAGTTGAGAGAAAGGTTGGCGCAGCTTGAAGCAGAAAACAAGAAGCTGAGAACAGATTTGAGCGCCGAGGTCGATGATGCGAAAAAGCGAAAGGAAGATTTGTCTAAAGCAAGAGAAGTTGATAGTAAAACTAAACAGCGACTGATGAATTTGGAAAATGAGAATGCTCGACTAAAAAAAGAGCTGGAAAACGCATTGACTGAAGTAGAGTATGGTAGCTCCAAGATGAAGCATATGAAGGATGAAAACAGTAACGTGGAGCAGAAGACTACACAGCTGGAAATTGAGATCGATAAGAAGAAGAGAGAACTGAGTAAGGTTACTGGGGATACAAAGAAGGGTGTGTCCGCAATATTAGCGAAGCCATTTTACGATGTAAAGTTAGAACAGGGATTGGCACAACTGAGGAAAGAAAACCCGAGGATAGGAGCAGAGTTTGGCGCTGCACTCAAGGACGCATCATGGGGTTTGGACCAGACCACGCAACTCAAAAGCGAGAATGTTAAGCAAAAGAACAGGATTGTGCAGGTGGAAGACGAACTCAGCAGGCTCATAGAGGAAGTGGAGAATAGCCTGAGTGATGGGAAGAAGGAAGTGTCGAGAGGTGGCAGTCGTCAAGGCGAAAAGGTGCAACTGAAGAAAATGATAACAGAGCTAGGAAAAGAGAATCCTGCTGGAGCTGAAAATGAGAATCGCAAGTTGGGCAAAGAATATCGCAGTTACGAGATGATCTGGTATGGTCTTGCAACAGACGACGGAAGGAAGGGTAGATGTCCGAAGCTACAACGCCATGAGGAGGAACCCTACGTGGTGATGAAGCGCCTCAACGACGTAGTCTACAGGTCATGTACGGAAAGGGGAAAACCGAAGGTCGACTATGCTGATGTCTGTGGTGATACAAGAATCGAAGTTGTTCGTCGAGGACGCCGAACGCTAAGGGGGGAAGAATGTAACATACTGTATATTATGGTATTCGTGTATTTGTATTACTTGTCATTGGTTGTCAAACATGATGTAAAGTCAAAGTGCTAGGTTAGATCTTTTGAAGTGTAAACGTCATCGAATCGTCTAGAGTTTTCGAGAATGACGGATGGATTCTAGAAATGTCATCGAATCCTCTAGATGGTTCGATGAAGTATATATAAGGCTACGAGTAGCGTGGCAGGAGTCAGTTAAGTTGAGATCTAGTTGAGATAAGGTTAAGAGATTTTGTATCGAGTTGTGAAGTAAAACGGTGAAAGTTACGTCGAGTTTGATTCCCTGGGTGTACAAAAAGAGGCCGTCGTGACAATATATTGGACAAATAACTATTCCGCCATGTTGGATGCTACGCCATATTGGATTTAGAATGAAGTCACATTATTTAAAGAGTTACTCTCAACAAACAACAACAGGGACGTTTTTTTTTTTAGTTTCTTTTTCATTATAAAAAAGAATTTATGTTATTTATACCGTTTGACAAATATGCGTTAGATAAATTTAGTGCGAGGGGTACTATCTGTTTTTGACAGATGGCGCTAAATGGTACTAACCGTTCTTGACGCTGGAGCTAGGCCTCAGCTGGCCCGATCTGAGATGCGCAGTCGCCAGAGCCAAACCGGAGCTGAGCAGTTGAAGAGCCCTCAACAGCAACACCAGCCGTTCGGCCGCCCCTCGTTCCGTGTCTCCCGCGTGGCCGGGTCGCACCAAGCTGCCCTTCCGCCCCTCCTGTTGCTGCCCCTCTTTGGGGGCGGCCAGCGCAGCCGTCAACGGCGCCACTCGCTCGGATGCCAGCTCCAAGACGCAGTCGCTCAGCGCCAGCACGAAGTTCAGCTTGGCCAGGGTTTCGTTGTGTTCGCGCTGCGAAAAATAAACGATATACAATAATAATTATTGAAGCATATATACGGATGAATATACTCAGACCCCACTGCTCTATCATGCAGGTAATTGTTTTTTTTTTATAAAATGAATTTTAAATATATCCTGAGAAAGTAGAAAGGATCAACGATAGGTTGCCTTTTAAAAATTAGCCGCAAGTACCTGTAATTAATTCGCGAATATAATGCAACTAATGTCATTTGAAAGAAAATGATGTAAATATACGAGGGTTGCTACGCAGCAGCGTATAGAACCCGCGCTCTCTGGTGACCAAGCGGATGCGCCGTGGCGTCCCACCAAAGAATCTACTGCCGTTCAGCAGCGATTTCCTTGGTTTGCCGTTACCTTCGGGTACCAGATGGCGCACCGGCAACCTTTCTGTCAGCTGCTACAATGATGTAAATAATTGAAAAAAAAATGGTTGCCAGTTCTCAATCAGCCGCAGCTTTAAGGTTGCCAGGTGTGAACAGGTATATTACTGTTAATTATCTGCACTTACTTGTTTTTTTTTATTTTAATACATTATTGAAGTTTCATCCATAATAATTACGCAAACGGAGGTTGCCATGATTTTTATGAGTGATTCTCGCTCCAGGTAAGTGGAAGCGCAAGGGAGAAGATGCACGCATTGTTATGTGCGACAAATAAGAACAAAGCATGGCAGTTGTGAAACTTATACTATAGCGACATTCTTTTCCAAATTATTTACATCATTTTCTGTCAAATGACGTAACATTGAAAAAACATACAGTTGTAAGTTATGTTAGCTAATTAATTACACTAACATTAAATACAGGCGATTGCGGCTAATTTTTAAAAGGCAACCTATCGTTGATCCATTCTATTGTCATTCAATTGTTGTCAGAAATCATTTAAAATTGATTAAAAAAAACAGCTACCTACAGGATCGAGAACTGTCCACTTGAGAGTACCTTATGCAAGTAAAAATCAGGTGTGTCCTTGTGAATCTATTTCCTAGAGGGAGGGAAACCATTCGGCGACGCTATCCTGTGTCAAATATAAGTACGACATTGCAGAAATGTAAGAAAAACTCCTTTCGAACAAAGATGTATGTTGTGAAATTTGAACTAGACACCTGATTCTAACAATTCTGTTATGTACTGATATCGATTCAAATCTGACGTGCACCGAGACTCATCCTCTCGCAATGCTTCTACAGCGCAATAGGCTTGCAGCCTCTGCGGGAGGCTGACCATAAAAAAAAATTGAAAATTATTTTTACGCTTATTCAGGCTTAGATGACGTTAATACTTTATAGATAGATGCAAAAAAATGATGCTTAACTAGTTCATCAAACTTTAGTCATTCCAACGTCATATATTTGTGAAATAGGTGATCATAATTTCTCATAACAAATATGAAGCAGACACAATTATTTTGAATAATTAGATTACTTTTTGTGACATGATCTAAGCAGGATAGAATAAAATGCTTTCACAAAACGCAGAAACAAGGTTTATAGCATTATTGTGTTCCCTTATTTTAATTTTTTGTGTTCCACTTTTTATTTTTTGTGATATTTCTTAATATAATAAATGTTGGTTTCAAATCATGGTTATAAATTATCACTGCCCGGAATACCCAAAAGCTGTAGTGACACGACTGAAGTTACATCGCCCATGCTAGAGGCTAAGATGCGTTGAGCTCTTATGAATATAATAATTCTAACTTACTTCCAATAGCGTCTCTTCTGGCAGCTCGGGTGCGATGAAAGTAACAGGCCTCTGCTGGGATTCAGTGATATCTCCTCCCGTCATATCTCCTGCAGCCGTCACTGAAGCAGTGCACCCACTGACCATAACGTCGTCATCGAAAAAGACGTCCCTGTAAAAACCACCAAAAATATTGGTAACACTCGACGAATTCGAAGAAAAATTAAATAACTAAGATCAGATAAACATTAACAAACATTGGTTAGCACCAATCCCTTACCTGTAGTTCCCAGTCTCTGAAATTTCCGGCAGGGTCATGGCCCTAGTGCAAAAAGGAATTACGGGCGACCTGCCTAGGCTGTTGTTATTCTCGCCTATCATCAGGTTTGGGCTACTCAGCATTGGGACACGCGCCAAAGGCCCGCTCAGGATGGGCGGCGAAGTACCTGTAAAACAAAATGTATAATTGATGATTAAACCTCTACCATCCCCAAAGAGAGGTCGTAACTAACATAACATCACGAGTCAGATAAATAATCCATTGACATTGTCACTGCTACTTCTGAGCAGCTCAAGTCAGGAGTAACTTATTAGTCGCAGGCTTAATTTATTCAACTGGCAACCGATATTTTTCTTACCATGAACTGACTGTATTCGGTATTGGAAAGAGGGTGATATACCAAGATCACAGCACTCAGGCTGTATTGGGACCCTTGTACATCCTTGCTAAGATCCCTCAAATCTGAGTGCTAGGTCATCCTTTTCACATTCGCTGCTTATATCACTTAACCTCATATTGTAGAAGTGTGTCTTTAGCTGACAGTGTCCAGTACCAGCACCAGTCAAGATGCGGAGGTGTTGCCTGGGCATGGACACATAGTATTTAGTAGAAGGTAGCTTTCTACCATGAACTGACGTCGCGTGAAGAGTAGAGTACAGTAATCACGATCGGCATGGTGGTCAAGCGTACAAAAGACATCAGTCAAGTCTCGGAAGATGGCAGTGTTGACGGTGCTATAAAGGCAGCCTAACATGAAGCGATTATAGGCACTCTTGGACTTTTTGTCCGTCTCTCCACTCCTGATAAAGCGGGAGACAATGTTGCCTTGTCTGAGAATGGGTGATGGGAGAACCTTGATCACACGAGTCCTGGTTCTTAGCCACCGTAGAACAGAGTGGTCCATGCAGATAAATTTCACGATATCCTTATTTATGGTGCAAAGACCCAATATACAAACATTTTCAGATTATCAACCTCCCCATAGTCTGGTAAGTTTCACAGCCGAAGTTAAGGAATCAGGCTCGATGGTCAGCATTCTGCCTAGAAGGTAAAGGAGTGCAGAGACCCTTCACTCTTTGTATCGATAAACCTATAACGCCCTCTTTTGGCTTCTCGATTGAAAATACAAAATAAGCTATACCTGATCTCCGTAAGGGTGAATTCATGGGCATATTCTTAGCTCCTGATACAGGTGATACAGTCCATATGTTCGGTGGAGGCGGTGTCTCACACAAACTTCCTGACGTAGACCGCCTCCTGTTGCCAGGGGGCGTTCCAATCACAAACTGCACCTGGAAAAAAATATGCTTTATAATGTTGGATCACAAATATGTTCTATCTTCAAAATCTAGGCAAAGACGTAGTAGACTACTAAAGAGATAGATTATCTTGAAACACTGTATTGTAGTAGATCATTCGCACATGCTTACCGAAGGTGGAGACATCGAACTAATATCTATATCAGACTTCTGCCTTTCGGGCCTCTTCTTCATCGAGATTGGCTGAGATCTAGGAACACTACTACTAACCTAAAATATAAAATCTGTTAGTAGTTTTTCATTTTCATAGATTTTTTGACAGCAAGAGCTAATCATCCTCGGACATATTACAGAAAATACTGACAACAAGGAAAAATTCAAATCAAATTTTGTATATTTTAGTGTGCACCCAAATGAGGAGTTACGAAATTGCGTAATTTTTTGAGGGACTGCAGATATTTTATTTCAGGCTTATGCCCCTAGTTTTTTTTAAATTCGGTAACGTAATACAAAATACAACAATTTAGATTGATACATATATTTTTTTCTCCTTAGTATCATCTTACAAGTTTCTGAAGACATCGTGGGTGCGATCCTTTAGCTTCATTCAGAGCTAGTTTATGCCAAAAATACTATTGATAACTGCCAGACATCCGAATGAAAGTTCATACATTTCAATGCCACGAAGTTTTGTATAAAATTTTACCCAGAAACACCCCTGTTTGTTTCAAAATAATGTTGAGTCGTGTTGAATTATCCGTGTATTTTCAGAACAAGGTACTCAACAAACTCCTCAAAATAAACTTCTATTAGTGCACGTATAACACACATTATCTGGTATATTACGTACCTCGAGAACCACTCTAAGAATAATTATTTACCTTTGTAGGAGACGATGGTTCATCTTTCTTCTCTGTTTGACTATATATTTTCTTGAAAGCTTCTCGTTGTGTAGGCACCGGGATAGGTTCCGATATGGGCAGAAAACTGGGTCTTGTCGGACTTGCCATAGGACCAAATGGTTGCGGTGATGTTTTCACAGGCAGCTTGAATCTGATGTTCAATTATATAAGTATACATTTAGATCGAAAGTATAACAATTTGCACGTGGATTTTCGTATTTGTGCTTGAAAATTTCATGAAATATTTTGCTTGATTAACTTGAATCTTGGTAATAGCTTCTCAAAATTAAAACGCAATAATTGCGTATATGTCTACGAATACAGTTTTAAATTACAAAACCTCAATTAGGCATTTTAAATATTGATCGTATGAAAACGGTATTATTCTATGTGGCTAAAACTGCGGCCTAGAAAAGAAAAATGATTTGCCATTCTTTTCCAATGTGGGCATTGTAAACTACTAAAAAAATAATTTAAATTTAATAATTTTCGAAAATAGGAAAAATCAGTTTTTTGCTGTCTCGAGCTTCAAGATGAATATAATATTCCAGGTACGCGATATGTCACGCAAGTAATGTATAATATTTAAAATGTTATGTCTGAAAGCGTTGACACTACACCAGTAGTGAATGTTGTATAACTCACCCCGTCCTGTCCTTTTCTAGACTGCTTTCCGTGGAATTGTCGGACTGGATCTGGATATTCTGTGGAACTATAACATAATCATCTTCAGGACTTGAACTGAGCGCGTTTCTTGCAGATCTCGGCGATTCTACAAGCGACAGATGAGATCGTTATGAGCAAAGCAAAACTCTCAAGTGACCAGCTCAATGTGTTACATTTGAATACTACGACAAATGGAAAGAAGAAAATATAGGCTAATCCAAAACTAAACCCTGCCAAACAATCCTAGATTAAGCGCTATTCTCCAATCCCGTATGTTAGTGTCAACAATATGTTAAGTAGTCATTCAGCCAAAGAAGACGTAATTGCCTACTATTAATATCACATACTACCAACAAGAATAACAAAGCAATGTGATCGTCATCATTATACGAAAAAACAACACTAATTTAAACCAGTGATAGATGTGAAATCCAACATTCTGTTTCACTTTCCTTGGAATCTGTTATTTTTTATGTTCAAAAATCGAAGCAAAGCTAATACTTAAACATGTGTATAGTACCTATTGGACTAGTATCGTGCATTTTTTTATGATAGAGTATTGCATAAGAATTTTTTGGGACACGGGAAAGCCGAGAAAATGAGGAAAATATCGGAACCCCTATAGAACCGTGACGTCACGGTCCTAGAGGGAACAGCCAATCGGAAGACGGATATGTGTGCCGTGTTGCCGTCACTCATTAGTGACCGTTGGGATATCAGATAAATGCATAGGACGAAGAGGACCTATAGAATGGCCTGCTAGATCTCCTGATTTAACGCTATTAGATTTTTATATAGGGTTAAACATCCGTCACTGGACAGAAATAAGCGACTTCCAGGAATTACAGAGGGCTTCAATAAATAGGATGATCTGATGAGAGAAAGGATGAACGCCTACGCAGGAATCTGCATGGCACTCTAAGAAGAAGATTCAAAATCTATTGTGTTTACTTCCCAACCTGAAAGTTTGGATAACCTTCGTTAACGCATCATCGAAAGCTCCCATGATATCCCACCACATGTTTTTTCAACTTTCCGTCAGGAATTTGGACATCGCCTATATCATTGTTTGGCCAATAACGGGCAACATTTTGAACACTTATTGCAATAAAAAGTGATATTTACGTGTGTTCTTGTTTTCTCTCTGAACAAATTAAGATACGTAAAGATTTTTTTTAAGAGGTTTTTCGGAAATGAATTGACCGATTTAAAAAAATCAAACGCCAAGATAAAGGACTTCGACATACCTTTTGAAACAAACTATTACTCGATACCCCTTATCATTTGAAAATTTTAAGGGGTAGCCCAGATATTTTTGTTGTTGTCCCACTTGACAAATTTTTTAACGTCTCTCGGCGTTTTTTCTTTTAATCAGTGGTTTTCGATAAATCCGTGGTGGGAAGTTTACAAATGAACACTCTGTATAACAGCACATCAACCATAAGAGTATGAGTGTAGAACAGAAACTTAATAGTCTAAGATCCGAATATAAGACGACCTTCACCGAACTGGTTAATGGATGAAAAGCATTTTATATTAAATTTAATATGTTAAAAAACATATCACGAGTGGGTTAGCTGAAAATTACTATTATTGACTCACCTGTTTATACCTGCCTACCCTATAGTTGGGACGGGAAAAACGTAGCCAACCTAACATTTGCTTATTTTATGGGCTTCATACTTTCGATTGGTATGTGATTTGTCTATTAACCAAACCAGTGAAATGTTAAAAAAAAATAATTTTTCAGTACTTAATTAATCATATCCTGGACTGAAATTTTTCAGCCAACCCACTCGCGATATGTTTTTTAACATATTAAATTTAATATAAAATGCTTTTCATCCATTAACCAGTTCGGTGAAGGTCGTCTTATATTCGGATCTTCTACTATTAGTACTCAGCAGTAAACGTCACATATCCACCTTTCAAACACATGAAGACATACCATCCATATAACAAAACACATCACACAACACGTATGTTGGGTGAAGGAACCTAACTGTCTGTAGATAGACCCTTTGAAATCAGCAAACTAATCGAAATCTCGTAGGGCTCAAACACTGTTAAGAGAATGTCAGAAGTAGAGCTTTCGAAACATGTTAGTGTTGCAGTGTTTGGAGTGTGATGAGATGAAAGAGCTTGGTGTACAAATTACCTGGTTCTGAGTTGGAAGGCGAAGCTATCTTCACAGGTGTAGCGACACGTGGTGACGAGGCGACTTTCGTCAGGCTCGGTGGTGAGCCATACATTATATCTGAAAGAAATATGTATGAAAAGATATGATATGCAATACTTCATTATGTGAATCAACTATTAGGTCCAGTTTCACAATCATTGGTAACCCCTAGTAGTCACTTAACCGCCATATCGAAGTTAACAAATAGTTATCGGGGAGCTCTGTTTCAGAAAGAAAACCAGTGGTTAAGCTTATTTATATTTAATGTGGCACCACGAATGGGCTTCAGAGCACTGCCACAATTGTGTTGCATGAACACAACCTGACGCTTTGACACAGAAAACTAACCTTTGTATTAATATTTTTGAATTTGCACAACAGACTATAATCAAAATCCATCGACGATACAGACGTCAATGCCAAAATCCATGTTTTTGTAACCTCCAAAGCAAGCTTATTTGTCATCAGTTGACCACAACAAACGTCAACTTAACCCATACTTTACCCTTGGGTTAACTAGTGGTTAACCAGTGCTTTTGACGAAAACCGTCGATTATGAAATGGATTGTTTTCGCTACCCACTAGTTTTCTTTTAACAGCTAGTTAGCTGACGACTGAGAAACTGGGCCAACTAGATGGTCTGCAAATTATCGAGTAAATATTACTCAAACTTAGACGGTACCTTCACTTTAACTAGTTGCTTTGCATATTAACGTGAACTAGACCGTCTTTTTCATGCTATTGGCTGCATGTCGGGCACTCAAATGAAGATGCTACCGGAATAATACCGGAAAAAGAACTGACTGTCAGCGGGATTTGAACCCGCGCCCTCCGGATTTCTAGTACGACCCTCCGCCAGCTGAGCCATGGCGGTCATGCCAACCAATACATTTCACTCCCCACACAGAGGTTTCTGTGCTGGCTCGACCTATTGACATCTGGAGTCCAACGCGGTCGGAGATTGTTATTGACCCAACAGATTTCCTTCGATGATACATACGAGCCGCTTCGTGTCACCAGAAGATGGCGGCAGTGGAGCCGTCAGTTGGCGGAGATCGCAGGTTCAAATCCCGCGGTCAGACGGTCCTTCTTCCGGTATTTTTCTGGTAGCATCTTGACTAGACCATTAGTCACTTTTCAGTATTGTTGTTGTTTAGTTGAAGTATAGTTTTGAGAGTCCTGGGTTGATTTTATGATTTCTGATCTATTATTTCAATCAAACGAAACGGTATAATCTCAATGGGTACGTATTTGATGATATTATAAGTAATTTTTATTTTACAAAAATCCTGTTTCGAGGTTTTGTGTTTTTATGTACTATTTTGAGACAGTGCAGAAAATGAATATGGCTTTTATATATTCTTTGATGTCTGCTCACCAGTTTGTAATGGACTCTGTGATTGTGGAGGTTCTGGTCTCTTCAAGAACTTGTGCACGAAGAACGTGTCAAAATTCATACGTTCTCGAGCGTTTCGTTTCAAAAGACCCGTCAGTAGATCAGTCAGTTCGGGACTAGTTCCAAAGGGTATCCTAGAAAAATAATAATAGTAAACAGCTTTAGAATTTTAAATTATATTTAGGTATTGAATAAAGGAGTTGATCAAGATCTCAAAAAAAAAACTGTTTTCTATGGAAATACGGAAATGAGTAAGCTACTTCAGTATCGTGTCCCTATTATGCATATCCACTGGATTGAATCATTTTTGGAAGATCTTGCAGGTACATTAACTTCAATTTTTACAACAACAATGAATTCCATTAATCTGACCACATCACTACACTTAGAAACTCTCTCTTGTAGAAGAGAGCAGAGAGACCTATTTAACTTTCAGAATTGGATTACATGTTACATTTTGGAACACTCATACTGCACAAACTTTCCATCAACAGTTTCATACAGCTAACTATGCTTATCACTCTTTCATTTCTCGTACCCTCAGACGGTGCAATGCATTATCTGACTCAGATTTCTTTGGTCCTTGCAAAATGTAAAGATAGCTATTTTATTTTACAGCGAAAGGAAGAAAGTACTTCAAAACATTAACTGTATATATTTGTTTACTCACTTAGGTGATAAATTCGCATTTTTTTCATAAAACTGTTTCAACGCTTGCGGTGTAGTCGCTTGGAAGGGTGCTTTCCCCGTCAGGCACTGAAAAACTATCGTTCCTAAGCTCCACAAGTCAGCTTTCGCGTCGTACTGGAGAGACATAATCACTTCTGGTGCCTAAAAAGAATAATGTTAACTATTATATACCTGTGTTGGAGTTCCCATGTAAAAACATTGAAGAAGTAGTTGATTCATTGAGTGAACAAAATAATGCCAAAAAAAAATGGTTTAGACGCGTTAAAACAGAACACTGCTAGTTTCTTCTCTTCTGTGAATTTTGCTGATCGGCTTTTAAATATTTGAAAACTGGCACAAACACTGATAACACCCCTGCTTTAGATTATTGTTTAGCTACAAAATAATCTTCATTCTTTTGTAATAAATGTACGGGTTTTGCTATAATGAAGAGCACCAAAAAAGTTTCCCCAGAAATGCAACAATTTTCAATATGTTTCCGAAACATTCTTACTATTAAATTAATTAAACAATTCAAACGGTCATCAACTCTCCAACGCAATAATGTGAACTAAATATTCCAAAGAATACTTTTAAACATTTTTTTATTTTTGTATCTGCTCTTTTTTTTGTATATATAACTGGCCTCAGCAGTATGTTATTCGGCCAAGTATCTGCTCTTAAAACATGTTTATTCTGCCTTTAAATGCAAAAAACGCCAATCTGTTATAAGTACCTACAATTCTGATTTTTAATCGTTAATAACTTTTTGAAATAATCGATAAGATGCTTTAAATTTTTGAGGGGATACCTATGTGATTATCAAAACAAAAAAAATGTCGTCAAGTTGATTGACTCAGTACTTCCCACACATTCCGATGATACCAGTTCTATTATTTTCCCACAGCATGAAACTATAGTCTAGATGCCCCTGCAATCAAATCATGGCTCGCCCGACCGCAAAAAAAGTGTTTCATTCTACTAGGTGCTTCTTTCACAGGTCAATGGACAATCTATCATGAATACAACAAATTTTAGAGTTTTACAAACCCACACCCCCAACCAAAAAAAATTTTAAAATGATCAGGAACCCCTAAAACGTCTAAAACGAAGTTTGAGGTGTTTTTTATATTTTTAGTTTTTTACTATTGCCGCGCCGCCACTGAAATGATTTCTAAAAACGTGCTTCCCATACTCGTCGCGGTAATAAATCTGGGTCAAAATGTCATTGAAGTCAATTCAGAAGTTTCCACGTAACACAATACAAAACGATCCAAAGTAATACTCGTATGTATTTTGTATGCATCAGAAAGTTCAAGCCCCTTGGTTTCTGTAATCGGCAAGGCAATGTTCGGATGGACCTAAAAAAGTGTATTATGCCGCTAGGTCTTTCTCTCTCAGGTCAGTAGACAGCCCATTATGAGTACAACAAATGTTTCAGATTTACAACCCCCCCCTCCAACCACCCTAATTTCACCCCTACCCAAAACAAAAAGTAGAAAATAATCAGGAACCCCTAAAACGCCTAAAAACGAAGTTTTAGCTGATTTCATATTTTTAGTTTTTTTAATATTGCTGCGCCGCCACTGAGACGATTTCTAAAAATCAGACGCGTTTTCCATCCTCGCCAAAGTAGTAATACTGTGCCGAAATTTCATTAACATCAATTCAGTAATTTCAACATTATAAAATACAGAACGATCTAAAGCAATACTCGTATGTATACATCGGAAAATTCTAAGTCCCTTGGTTCCTGTAATACACAAGGCAATGTTCGGATGGATCTAAAAAAGTGTATTGTACCACTAGGCCTTTCTCTCTCAGGTCAGTAGACAGCCTATTATGAGTACAACAAATTTTTCAGTTTTACAACCCCCCACCCCTCAACTACCCCAATTTCACCCCCACCCAAAAAAAGTAGAAAATGATCAGGAACCCCTAAAACACCCAAGAACGAAGTTTGAGGCATATTTGAAATTTTTCGTTTTTTGCTAATTACTCCGCCGCCCATGCACCGATTTTCAAAATTGAAGCAAAATTACCTACTACGACCCTACACCATATCACTACCCAAATTTCATCAAAATCTATGCAGCGGTTACTGAGATTAGGAGGCTAGAAAAACGCGTACAGACAGACAGACCGACCGACAGACAGACAGACAGACAGACCGACGGAAATGAGTGACGTGGATTTTCGTTATCTAGATATAAAACGTCCAAAAAACGTATTATCTCAAACTCGAAAATTTTCGCGATCACAATACTCCCCTCACCTATCGGTGTGGGAAGTAAAAACAACAAATACGAATAAAAAAACAGATTCCACCATTAACTACTATTTGACATCTAGGAAATAACACCAAACTTTCTTCAACAACACTGTCGTGAACAAACTTCTTTAATCCATGTAGGGTGATGGCGTTGAATAAAAGTGAAAAAAAAAAACAGAAAATATGCGTTTAAACTAACAAAATTGCACCAGAATTTTTTTCTTTGAACCTTTGTCACGTGTTTGTCAAACTGTATGTACACTTACCATATACATAGGGCTACCGCAAAGTGTGGCTGCCATAACACCGTCCTGCAGAAATCTGGCGAATCCAAAATCCGCTAAAAACAAAATACACACTTCAGTATCTCAAAGGGTTGTATTATATATTTTTTCAATTACCTATTTTTAGCTTAATCTCAGATGGTTGTGGATGCACTTTCGTTCCACTATGCGACAACAATATATTTTGTGGTTTCAGGTCCCTATGTACTATGCCTTTGGCATACAGAGCTTTCATAGCACCGGCTGAAAATAATAAATTATCAATACGGTGGAAATTCATTCAATTTATTCAATATTAAAGGTATATTAAACGATAATTTGAACTTTTTTCTAATAGGATACGGGAAAGCACAACATGCCTAAGCATAGTTGTCTGTCTTGCTGTGCTACTCTCCCAATATTGAACTAAAACCTTTACACATATACATATTTTTCAGCAGCTTAAGCTAAATAAAATAAAAAATAAAAACAACAGTGTATACTTATTTTCTAATTTAACCTTGAAAGATTATATGAGCAAGAAAAAATACATTGAAAATACGAGACAGCAGGAACGCGAAATATCCAAAAACAAAACTTACACGATTTATGAATAATGATAACAGTTGACTTTAATGGAATGCTTTATAATGTACCCTTTTATTTTTATGATTTTTATTTATTATTATTAGTAGTAGTAGTATTTATTAGTTCTAATTGTTTATGAATTTCGTTGTATAAGTTAGTCCTAGAAAGAAAATGGATTTTTGAGTGACTGTATTTGAAAAGTTGTGTGTTTATTTGTTCATATTGGCAACCCATCTTCTCATACATAAAAAGCAAAATTAAATATAGATTCAGTCCTTACCTAATTGTATCAAAAATAATCTAATGGTATCCTCACTTAACGTCCCCTTAGCTGAAAAGTACGAAAGTTATAAAATCTTTCATAAATACGCACCAGTTATTTCTACTTACCATGCAAATAATCAGCTAAATCACCCCCATTGCAGTACTGGAAAAAGAAAGAAAGTGGACGTTAGAAAACATAAAAATACTCGACATCCACAACAAAAAGACAGTAAGGGCTGGTTTCACCGATCCCTGATAAGTTTCGGATACCCATCTGTCAGACAATACCATATAAATAATATATGTTAGCTGACAGATAGGCTATCCGAAACTTTATCAGGGACCAGTGAAAACGGCCCGTAGCTTAAATGTAAATATAGATTTATTAAACAAATTTAGATTTAAGAAGTTAATTAAGTCTTTACTTTTATATCATTGTTTCTATTCTACACAGGTCAATAAATTATTATTCTATCTATTACTTATCATTAAAGCCTATTTTTTTAAACCGTATTTATTATAACTCTGTGTAATGAAGATGAATAATTGTTTTTGATCAATATTCATAGCATAATCATTGGCCTTTAAGCTATCATCGTCGCTGCACCTCTGTATAATATTAACAAACTTCAAGGTGTCTGCGCCATCTTTTGGTTAGCGGATAGGACTGCTGGTCCGACGAATTTGAGATCAAAATCGTTTTCGCGGCAAAGTTGGCAAAGTCTTAGGGACTAAATAGAGTACGGTAAGGTAAGAGGTAACGTAAGACGTAAGGTAATAAACCTGTGGAATCAGATGAGAGTGTTTATAGTCGTAACGTAAGAAGAAACGTTACGACTATAAACACTCTCATCTGATTCCACAGGTTTATTTTCTTACGTCTTACGTTACCTCTTACCTTACCGCACTCTAATCTGTACTTTATGTTCGGTCCGACAAGGAAAGTTACAAACCCAAAAACATACAGCAGCAACATGAAGCTAATAAAAGTATGTCAATAAAAAATATTGTATTTTCTAGATTAAAAATCAGTCAGATATGACTCAGTTTTGGGAATCATATTTTTTTAAATAGAAACAGGAATCGACTATTATAAAAATATGACTCAAAAACATTCCCCCTAAAGATGATTGAAACTAATAGCCGTTACGAGTAGGATCACAGGTATCAGTATCACGCGCGGATCCACGAGGGGGGATAAGAGAAATCCCCCCCTCCCCCCAATATTCTGAGAAAATACGGACCAGGCAACTTTTTTTTAGTTCAATAAATATTGAAAACCCATCTATTATGTGTTCAAACCACCCCCGATCCTCTTTCTGGATTCGCCCCTCCACAGTATGCGAGTTTTTGGGCCAGTTTTACCACCCTCTGATAAGTTTTTATCACTTTTTACTGTACGTGAAGTGACAAAGAGAAAATACAATACAATACATATTTGGTTTCGCTTCGAAGTACTCTGTAAAGTTTCAGCACACTATCCAGAAGATAGCAATTAGACTAATCGATCCGTCTAACCTTACAAAAGATCTCCACAGCCTGGAACATCAAAGAAGGGCGGCTGACCTGTCTCTGTGTTTTACAGATTCTATCACGGAAGATGTTCTAGTGAGCTCTCCCAGATAATAACACCAAAGGCCATCCGATCGAGGAACACTAGAGAAGCTCTGCGAGCTCATCTTACCAGGTCGAGGTCATTACCCCTCGAACTAGTCTCCTCCAGCATTCCTTCTTTTGGAGAACGTGGACGCTGTGGAATGAGCTTCCGGGGAACTTGTTTCCCGACGGCTACACCCTACAGCGTTTCAAATCTAACGTGCACCGGCCATAAAAGAAGCTATCTGACACTTATCAGAAGGTAGTGAAGCTGGCCCTTAGAAATTAAAATTGAAAAAATCTTGTATTTCCCAAGAAAACCATCAGATATATTTCCTACGCTGAAAAATCAATCAGATATGACTCAACATGACGTCAAATTCTGTATATCGAATCTTTTTTTTCTACAATCGAAACAGAATCGATGATTCCTAGAAATGTGATTCAAAACAGTTCCCCCCGAAAATGATTGACTGAAGCTAACAGACGTTACGTGTGTAGGACACACACAAATGGAAAACACACCGGTATCTTATCTTATCAGAAAGGTGGGTTAATACGATATTTGAAGAGCACACATCATTCACTGCTAACTTTTCTAGCTGATGCATGTCGTATATAGGTGCGAATCAAATAGGTGTGGATAAAATGTTGACGAAACTAGCGGTTTTGTGTTTTCTCTTCAATTTAAGGTAAGAAAAAAATAGGAATTACATTTTTCCACCAAATTTACATCCTCCCAAGTAGGTTTGACAATTTTTTTTTTTCGTTACTAGGTGACGTAAATGAGTCTGATGATGAATACTATGAAATCTGATTTGGTTGAGACCACCTACAAAATTTGCGGTGACAGGAGTTGCTGGATATTACAAAAAAATCAATATCACACTACTGATGCTGTTATATTTTTGAAAATAGGTGCATCAGTAAAACAGTAATTACCAAAAGGAACATATTTTTGTGAAACTTCAAATTTGAGCGCTTAATTTTTCCGAGTGGTTGAACATCATTGCGCATATACAAAAATATTCATAAAATTGGCTCGGTAGTTAAGCTACAGCGATTCTAAATAAAAGGCAAAGTATCAGTGTAAGGAATGTTCAATCTATATGCATGTCAATTTAGAAAAACGAACAAAGTAGACACAACAATTTACACATAGGAACAAAAAATTTAACATAAAAAAGAAGGCTTAAGGCTTTACCTAAAATAATCTTCAAAATTGTTAGTACAGAACTCGTTAATGTTATAAAACGCTTTATCTATTATACATTTCTTTACTGTTTTTTAAACATTATTAAAGACATTAATCTACAGTGCTCAGATATTAAATTGAAGAACTCTATGCCATAACAGTTGGTCCCGCATCTTGACCTTAGCAGTCGGATAAAGTGTGGCCTTGTTTCGTAGCTATGAGCGTTGCCTTGTCTGTTATATTGGTCAGAGTATTTTTTTAAATGCAACAAACACTCCAATATGTAAATGCTTGGGATAGTCAGTATTCCAAGCTGAACAAAAGCTTGTTTGCAGCAGTCTCTGTAGTTCAGCCCAGCAATAATTCGTACACAACGTCGTTGACTTCCAAAAATTTTGGAAATCTGTGGAGAGTGGCCCCAATTTAAAATGCAATATTGTACGTCCGATTGAAAATAGGCATAATATGCTGTCGTTAATGTCTTTTTGAGGTTTGTGTTATTTAAATTACGAATCATGAAGGTGATTTTAGAAAGTTTTTTTTGAAAGGCGTGTAATGTGTGTCTGCCAAGTCATGTTTGAGTCAATAATATGGATTCCTAAAAACTTAACTGGTTCTGTAAAATTACTATCATGACTTCTTGTGATAATTATAGAAGTTATCATTGACAAGTCGTAAAATATTAAAGCTCTCGAAAAACAAGATTCAGTCAATGAACGAGATTTTCACGTTTGAGAAGAAAAGAAACACATCTGTTGCATCGTGGTGGCGTTTTGAGAATACTATCCTGAAAAGGCAAAAAAATGAGAATTATTTATTACAAACATTTACTAATTGAAATATATACATAAATATACACTTTGACAACATAATTACAAATCCTATATCCTCCAGTCAAATATATTTGTTTATTTGCTTTGTGTTTCGTAGTTATTCTGAAGTTTACTTCAATTCAGGGAAGCACTGAGGCGTCAGAGCAACAAATAATAGGTCAGTGGACGGCCGGATCATTTTCTATTTTTTTTTTGGGTGAGAGAGATTGAAATGGTTGGGGGGTGAAGCTTCAAAATTGAAAAATATGTGGTATTCAAAATAGGCTGTCCATTGACCTGTGGAAGAACTAGCGTCATAATACACTTTTTGTATGCGAGTAGTTGACGATTTGGTTGAAAGAGGATCTCAGACTGTAGCTTCATGCTATGGGAAAATAATAAACTGGTATCACCGTAATATGGGAAGTACTATGGGACAAACAACTTGACTTCATTTTTTTAGTGACCTACTTCGTTGTATGGTTACACTCTAGGTCAGATATACTCCATTCTACTTTGCTCAACCGCATTTCCTTCTCGCACTTGTAGCCCGTTTTAAAATGTTTACTATTCGTGTTTGTTTAATATCATCTTATTATTTCTAGTAGCGTTTGTACGAGGCAACACGATAAGGATCCATATTTAAATATGTAAACTTGTCTTAATTTATGATGTCGCGACCGTTTTTGGGATTTATTATGCACCTGCGATGCTTTTGGTACCCGCGCATTTTGTGATGGTGCATTACTTTCTTTTCGTGATAAAGATGTCTTGATTTTAGCTTCAATAAATTTTATTTATATTCGATTTCCTTTTACTTCCCACACCGATATAGGTGAAGGGAGTATTGCGATCGCGAAAATTTTCGATTTTGAGATAATATACTTTTTGGGCATTTCATGATGCCTACATAACGGAAATCCACGTTTCTCATTTCCGTCGGTCTGTCTGTCTGTTGTCGTTTTTCTAGCCACCTAATCTCAGTAACCGCTGCATAGATTTTGATGAAATTTGGGTAGTGATATGGTGTATGGGCGGCGTTTTAGGGGTTCCTGATCATTTTTCTACTTTTTTTTGGGGTGAAGGTGAAATTAGGGTGGTTGGGGGGTGGGGAGTTGCAAATCTGAAAAATTTGTTGTACTCATAATAGGCTGTCTACTGACCTGAGAGAGAAAGACCTAGCGGAATAATACACTTTTTTAGGTCCATCCGAACATTGCCTTGCCGATTACAGAAACCAAGGGACTTGAACTTTCTGATGCATACAAAATACATACGGGTATTACTTTGGATCGTTCTGTATTGTGTACGTGGAAACTTCTGAATTGACTTCAATGACATCTTGACACAGATTTATTACCGCGACGAGTATGGAAAGCGCGTATGGTTTTTAGAAATCATTTCAGTGGCGGCGCGGCAATAATAAAAAGACTAAAAATATAAAAAACATCTCAAACTTCATTTTAGACGTTTTAGGGGTTCCTGATCATTTCAATTTTTTTTGGTTGGGGGTGAAATTGGGGTGGTTCGGGGTGGGGTTTTGTAAAACTCAAAAATTTGTTCATGATAGACCTTGACCTTGATTGAAGAAGCACCTAGTAGAATAAAACACTTTTTTTGTGGTCGGGCGAGCGATGATTTGGTTGCAGGGACATCTAGACTATAGTTTCATACTGTGGGAAAATAATAAAACTGGTATCATCGGAATGTGTGGGAAGTACTGAGTCAATCAACTTGACTATATTTTTTAATTTTGTCAATGCCATAGCTTGACCTTCGTTGTTGTTCTAGTCAACTACAGCTTCACAGCTCGGCTTGTTATGATGCGATATACAGAATGCTAGGCAGATTTTGTGGCGTATATTCAGGGTTATTGGTAATTCGATACATTGGGGAGGTGATAGTAGAGGTGGTAAGCTATTGAACTGACAATAACCATAACACCATATCCAATTCCTAACACTTTCCAAGATAGATTGAATTTTAGAGATTTTCATTAAAATGCAGACCTTCAAACGAAAACCCTAATAAAACAAAATTGTATTGTCGAATTTTGGAAGTCATTATCGGCTAAAAAAAAGTGATCACGTATCAAACACTTCGCGAGATGGTGTTGAAAAGTGACTAATTGGTCGCAAAGGCAAAAGCTAAATACCGGTGTATTGCTGCTATATAAAGAAGTTATGAAGGACATTTTGTTAATAAGAGTGTTGATCACACTTCACCGATCCCGTGATCGGTGAAAATGACCATTCCAAGATTAATTTGAACACCTTAGGAACAAAGATTTAGAACTTTAATTCGAGGCTAAGGACCGGTTGTACAAATGCGGGTTTAGCACGAGCTTAGCTAAGCTCAGGCTTAAAGTCGACACCCGTTGTACAATCGTCGGCTTAGTTAAACCGGGTTGATAATGAAATTCACTACAGTTGGCATCAATGAAGCAATACGTACTGACATAATGATCTGAAAAAATACCTTTTTTGGTTAGGCACTTATGACATTTTGTGTCAAATTTTGGCAACGACCGTTTTTGTCTCTGTTCTTTCATTGGGTGTGTTCAATGGGACTTAGTGCAAAAGCGCTAGCGTGGAAGCGCCTGCAGGCGCTAGGTGTGAGCATTGAACGACTTTCTTTTTGACATGATAAAACTGTCATATCCATCTCCATATTTTAATATTAATTATTATTAATTATTCGTATTGTCAAAAACCTAGGTTATAAAATCACAAAACCTGATATTAAATTGACACAATACAAAGGTAACTGCTTCTTTCCGAACTACAAATAACTTTTTTCTAGTTTTGTGCCGCATCGCTAACCAAACAGCGCTTTTTAAAAGCGCTAACCAAGCTGACTGGCGCTTTTTTGACAGCTTGTCGTTCATCGGTTATTTAGCGCAAAGCGCCCACAAGCGCTTACGTCTGCTAAGTCCCGTTGAACACTACTGACTCTCTTCCAAAAAATTTGACCTAATAAAGTGACAAGCAATTTGAAGGTTCATCCTTGACAAATCATGTCATTTTTATATTAGGTTAGGTTTAAACCTCAGCTAAGCTCGCGTTGAGCATCGGCTTACGTAAGCTCGTGTTAAGCTTGGAGTGGGGGGTTAAGCCAGCATTGTACAACGGACATTTTACCACTGACGTTTAACGTCGGCTTACCTTAAGCCGAAGCTTAAGCTTGCATTGTACAACCGGCCCTAAATTTTCCAAACACAAATGTGAGAAAATAGCGTGGATGATTAACCATTTATAAATTGACTAAGCAGTGCTATTTGATTGTATTTGAAAATAAACAAAAGTCTTTGTATCCTTGATTTTCCTGGTATCTGTTTTTTGATGCACTTACAATAGAGTTAGAAAGACCTAAGTTTTCTTACACTAAGGAATTGCTCTGGAATCTCTTGGAAAACTTTAAACAACTGGCAAAGAAAAACCAGATTACGCTCTGGTGACTGCCAGGGCATGAAGCAATAGTAGGCAATGAAAAGGCTGTTGAACTTGCTAAGAATAAGCGAATAAGTTTATAACTTTTTCGCCAATAAGGGCAAAACAGCCTATATCGTTTGCCAAGGAGGATCTAGGATCCTTACTTACCGGACACTGAACTTCATAAAATTGGGGCGTCAGAGAACAAAACCTGCCATATTTTGATAGAAAAATGCATCTTTTGGAAATTAGTTTTGCTAAATGTTCTCCATATAGGGAGTAAATATCTAGAATGGCATAAGCAACAATCATTTTGGATCATATATTTAATTTTTTCGTTAAGGTCTAAATTTATATACTATTAAGAAATTGGCACAATTCTATCATTTAATTATAATCATAAATGAAAGTATATTAGAGATAACATTATAGGAAGAAAACATCAATAATAAAGATTCTCGGTGGAACATGAACAATCATAATTTTCTATTTAAGATATCGCATTTCCAAGCAAATACGAACTCAAAAAAAATCGTAAACATGGAGATAGTTCGAATCTCTTCTGATAACGACGATCGGGCAGTGAAAATTGATATCATCTCAAATATTTTCTGTCAGTAATCGCAAATAATTGCGTTCTTGATGACATCATCACTTAATGACTGTATCTTGTTTCGTAAAGTGCACTGATTGTGTGATGAATCATATTGTGTACATCTTATCTGTCAAAGTTTTCAGTACCGTAAAAGTTTCAGATATTCGCTCGTGATGGACAAATAAAGCACAACGGAACATTTGGTTTTTTGATGTCTTACACCCCATTCAGAAAAATCATGGTAATCATTGACTTAGGTCTGTTTATCGACTGTATAAAAATGTTTATGAAATTGAATATGATCAAAAAAAGAAGCATTATAATGCTTGGAAATAGTTCTTTGACCAAGAAGTAACCATATCTCGCAATAAGTATGATATGATCGTTATGAAAAAACTGTGCAGTTTTCGGAAATCGATCAACTAGTGGCATGGGGCCTGATGAAATCACAGCGCTATCCAAATATAGGTCTACACTCCAAGAAGTCTTTAACTTCATTCGGAGATCCCTATGGGCGCACAGGGTTGCCAGGATTTTTTTACTGTGTCCTCAGGAATCGTACATATTTACCCGCCTCTTTCGGTTGTCTTACGATTCGGGCCTTTTTCCAAAAGACTGGAAAACAGCTTGCATCCAGACGGCGCCAAAAAAAGGGATCCAAAACTGATCCGACCAACTACAGACCTATAGCTCTGCTTCCTGTAGTCAGTAAAGTGATGGACAGATGCGTCAACCAACAGCTCATTAAATACCTAGAACTCCATCATTTAATCAATGACAGACAATATGGATTCCGACACCAAAGATCAACTGGAGATCTCCTGGCTTACATCACACATGTGTGGAGCAAACTCATCCAGTCATTTGGCGAGGCTCACGTCGTTGCTCTCGATATTTCAAAGGCATTCGATCAACTGTGGCATGCAGCTCTCCTAAACAAGCTTCCGTCTTATGGGCTCCCTGTTAAGCTCTGCGGTTGGCTCGCAGACTTCATCTCAGGTCGGAAAATCTCTGTCGTGGTAGACGGCTTTTCCTCTTCTTTCCATAGCATCAATGCCGGGGTTCCGCAGGGATCGGTATTGGCTCCGACACTGTTTCTGCTTCATATCAATGATCTACTCTTTACCACTACAAACCCAATCCACAGTTTTGCGGATGATAGTACGCTGCATGCAGGCATCATGAGCAATAGACCGATCTCTGTGGTCGAGCTGGAACGCAGAAGACTGGCAGTGGCAGCTTTAGTTTCAAAGGATCTCGATACCATTACCGCTTGGGGGCTTAAGAATATGGTTAAATTTAATGCCTCCAAGACCCAGTATTGTACGCTATCAAACAAGAAGTGCCCAAGCCAACACCAGGTTCTAATGAACAACCAGGCTCTGCCAAGGAGTCACTCATTCAAGCTGTTAGGAGTCAACATTACAGAAAATCTGATCTGGCACGAACATGTCGCGTCAATTGCAACAGCTGCTGGTAAAAAGCTTGGGTACCTATTTAGAGCCAGAAAGTATTTCTCACCATGTAACCTCCTCACGCTATATAAAGCCCAGATAAGACCTTGCCTGGAGTATTGCTCTCATGTCTGGGGAGCTGCTGCCCCCACTACCCTGTCTATACTAGATGCCGTCCAGAGAAGGGCAATTCGACTAATTGGCGATCCGACCTTAACGCGCCACCTTCAGTCACTTTCTCACCGGCGTGTTGTTGGTGACCTCTCACTCTTCTACCGATATTCCAACGGAATCTGCTCCTCTGAGCTATCCTCTGTCGTTCCGCCGCTCACTGCTCCTATCAGATGTACCTGTGCGACCGCTGCATCTCATCCTAAGACGGTCGTTCTTCATACATCAAGAACTGAGCGGTACAACCACACATTTATTCCCAGGGTGTCCAAGGCTTGGAATGGACTGCCAGAAGGTGTATTTATTGGGCCTGCGGGTATTGGCCCATTCAAATCTCGCGTTAACAAACTTCCCCTAACATAACCCTTTCACAGCAGCCGCGGTACTTTGGTATTTAGGCCCTGCCTGCACGGTCTGCTCAGTTATAAAAAAAACTTTGGCATAAGTTAGAAAATAGACACGTGTTGGAAAAATTCAAAAAGTTTTTTATAAGGCATCATGTAAAAATCAATTATTCTCATATTATCAAAATGTCCAAGATATTTTAGACATATTTTTTACTCAGCCATTGTAACTCTATCATATTTAAACAATAGAATTAAAGATCGCGTTTTTATAACTATTCAACTTCAATTTACATTTTTTTTCAGTGTCGTCTATGGATTTGGACAAGATATCATTGGCTTGCCCGCAGAACATGTAAGTATCAATTTTAAAGTTGGCGGTTTCATATTAATAACATTGCAAATGCTTCGCACATTCCAATGCAATTGAGACATTGAATTTTCAAAGCCTATTGGAATTTAGATAGTGAGTAGCAATGAATTTTATTTTAAATTGATGTCAAAGTTCAGGATTTAGGAAGCTATTTAGCCCACCTGTCAATATTTACACGTTTTCTTTGAAGAGTGAGAATAATATTTAACATTTCGATTGTTGAGGCAAGGAAACTGAAGTTCATTTGAAAATGTAATGCAAACCATCGCTTTGCAAGGTTACGTTAAAACTGAACAAAAATTCAACTTTTTCGTAATTTACCATTCTGTATCTTGGCTGTTATCGGTGTCTCAGTGTACGAAATTTTGGTTACATCAACTTTTTTATGTAATAAATTCATTTTCAGATTCATTTATCAGCTTTTATACAGATCGTTCCTTATTGAGATGCCAATATTAAAGATTGGATTTTGGTCTATTAAAAAAAACCTTCATAACTTTTTTTATAATATTGGGATCACATGCCTGACGGATGTTGAAAAACTGACGATTATTTCTTATTCAGTATGGTGAAATGAAGCAATTCCAAGTTTTTTTAATCAAGTACGTTGCATTCAATAAAAAAAAGGTAATTTTTATGTAGAAATACCCAAATGACCAAATCTCCAAAAAAAAAAAAAAAAATTCTAGTGGTTTAAGTGGTTTACTTTTTTTTTAAATTGCAATGAAAATCTTATAAGAATGCCAATGGCAAATATTTCATAAAAAATCTAGAAAAAGCATTTTAGATATTTAGACAAATCTGTAAAATTCACCCCTGGTTCACAAAAGTTCTTAATGTGAGATTTTTTCAAGATGAAGATAAAATCCATCCCCTCAAATATTGTATCATATCATTAAGGACCCCCTGTATAAAAGATTTCACTAATACTCTTGAGAATTGCACAAAATGCTTTTAAAATTTAAAGTCAATGCTTATAGTCCGTCAATATTTAGGGAATACAATTTATAGCATTGGGATATATTATTAAATCATTGATTTGCAAAAGCTATAAACATAATTTCGATGAAAAGAAACAACAATTTTCCAGGACCTGAACAGATACAACGGATTTCCGAGCAACTGGGTGCGGTTGTACGAAAATAACGAAGCGGAAAACGTGGTTGACGATGAAACCATTGAAAATATGTTGGAGACATATCACAGAGTAAGAAAAAGGAGCGCCAATGCAGATGATGCAATTGCAAATGAAGGTAAATGGGATACATGGCATTTTCAGCACTTCACAGCAAAATAGTCACCACTGTATTGGTGGACGTAAGAAGAAACTATAGTGGACTTAATAATGTACTAGAAAACCAACTTCGTTGAGGTAGCAAAAATATTTACTTACTATCAATCACTCCCCGTGTAGCAAAAATTTAAGCTTAAGTTAACATTCGTAGCTTCAATGGAAAAATAAATCAGCTTTGCAGCTATTATATGCGTGTGTTTAATTATATGCATTTCCAACAGAGCAGTACTGGTATCTAGAAGGCGTTGTTCATAACTCACTGTTTGTTTGTAGGTTATATTACCCAAAAATATTTCTGATATATATGACACTCAGTTTCAGACGCAAAATTTTTTGACCATAGTTACTGAGGGTAAGGTTCGGAAGTGTGAGAGCCTCGATCCCTCGTAGCGCACCAGATTTTTTTTAAAATTTGTTTATGTTTTAGGTACAAATTCAACATTAGCCTTTCCCAGCAATGCTACTCATGCTGTCCAAACTCCTGTTGCACCAAACAATGAATCTCTGGCCAATTCAACTGCAAACACTTCTGAACCAACGGTAAGGAATTTAAAAACATGAACACTTGTTCCGGTTGTTTGTATAATCCATGTCATAAGAAAAACCTAATTAAACAATTCGACACACCATTACGGAAAGTTTTTCCAGGCTTGATGTATTGTGCTTGTGTATTTTATATTTGCGTTCGCCCTATTTCAAGCATTATATTATTATCTATTATTTTTAGATAGCGAAGTTATGACATACACCTAGGTATCATGACTAACTTTTTTTGCCAAACGATTTTGTTCAATAGAGCTTTAGGAATAACGAAAATATTGACATGTTTGTAACCACAAAAAAGACAACATAACCGATAAGAAAATCTCGTGGAATCAACTTGTATTACTACGGAGCTTGAGTCGAGAATCATGAATACAGTTTTAAAAAAACTGAAATTAAAACTACGCTTTTAAAGAACGTCAAAGTAAAAAGCTAAAAGTGATTTTTAAAATAAGCTTAAAACAATAATGAACGAAAAATGCTAGTATTATTGTGAAAAAAGCGTCGGGCGCTCGATTTTCTAATAATATCGCACAAAGCACATATATTTTTCGTTCATTATTGTTTTAAGTTTATTCTAAAAATCATTTTTAACCTTTTAGTCCGATGTTCTTTAAAAACGTGTATTTTTTGTTTTTTAAATTATATTTATTTTTAATTTCTTAATTAACTTTATCATGAAAGCGTGTTATTTTTTGTTTTTTTTAACTGTATTTATTAATACTTTGTGTAATGAAGATGAACAATAATTGTTTTTGTTTATTCATAACATAACCATTACTGCATAAACGATAATTAAAACTCTCGACTATCGTGAAGAAATTTCACAAAAATATCAACTCCCAAACAGTTGGATGTCACGCCTTTTAAGCCCTCGTCGCTACGCCTCTGGGTAATATTAACAACCTTAGTCAGCGGATACGACCGCTAGCCCGAAGGATTTGAAACTGTCAAAATCATTTTCGCGGCAAAATTGGAGCGTTCAATATTAGATCTGACCTCTTAATCCAAAAGAGTGTTACAAGCTCACAAATAAATAAACAAACATACAGGTGAAGCTAATAAAAGCGTGTTAAAAAAGAACAAGAACGTCGATACGAAAATCTCGCAAAAAAATAAATTGTATCACCACAAAGCTTGAGCCGAGAACAACAAAACTGACGAGAAGCGACAGCACAATTTCAATCTTGTATGCGCAAGCGCCAAATATGCTGTTTTACAGTCAGTTGCTTGTAGTCCGGTGTCAGCCTAGAATATTTGTTAGTCAGTATTCTTGTCACAGCATAGTAAACAACCAGCATATTTCTGAGGATTTCCTATATAAAAATGGTTTCCACAGAATTTGATCTTGGGATGATTTTACGGATGTGAAGTTTGGGTAGAGATGCGAAAATGAAAATATCGATACCGGTACCAACTCGATATTTTTCAGCCAAATAGGCGCGTTTGGTTCGCACAGAGCAATTGATGACACCCCTCAATAATTATATAATTATTTTCGATACCGATACAAACGTATCGATACTAGCTTGGAATGGCTCAAAAAGTATCGATGACAAAAATACTCGATATTAGTGTAGAAGCACAAATATCGAAGTATCGTTAAGATCCCTACAAAAAATCATCCAAAAAGGGGTTGCGCGTGTAATTACCGCCAACCTGAGATATTGCGCTGGTTGTTTGCTATGCTACTAGTTCCTGTCATGTCAAGCTTCCATACACATCGCCGTTGACAATCCGTAAACTGTGACGTAAAGATACCTATATCTCGAAATTCGGCAAAATGGGATTGATACGCCAGTGCACATAAATTTGACCGAGCTTCAAATTACGACGTCAAGGCGTACTGCAAAAACGCACTGTCCCCGAATATAAAACGAAAACTGTAAGGCGTTACGTTTAAACATTGATTAACACATTTACGGGAAGATGGACAACCCCATTGAAAAAAGGCACGGCACGGCTTTTGTTTCTCCTGGACTGCGGCCATCTATATGAGCACAAATGTACCTCTACCAATACAACTTTGATAGATCGACTTTTAAGTAGCATTTATAGTGCGGTAAGGTAAGAGGTAACGTAAGACGTAAGAATAAGAAAAAAGTGGGTATGCTATAGTGCCGTAAGCGGCTTGCGGCTTAAGTGTCAGACAGATAACAAGGGTAGCCAAGTTTGGTATGTGACTAATAGATGGGGCTACATGTTTTAAGCTTCTTCTTGGAGAGATGTTTTATGATTGTTGTTTTGTTCTTTTTTATTTTTATGGTTATGTCGAATGTCAATGACCCTAGGGCAATATTGTTAATTGTTTAAAGTTATCTCTGATTGTTTATTGTAACTTGTTTACTACTGGAACTTTGTTGAAGGTCTGACGATCAATACGGTACCAGTGCATAGGGGTTTTGGATAGAGGTAAGGCGCTATAGACTGAAATACAATGGATTTCTGGATTCTAAAGAAAACCGCTTTTTACAGGTGGCAATGGGTGCTGACTAGTGTATATTTCGAAGAGCTATACATGTCTCATAGGAATCATAGGGCTGCAATATCTAGTCCAACAATTTTGAATGACTGTCCCTTGTGAGGCGTGCCCTGTATATTTAGTGGACAGTGCAACTGTTTATAGGATGTAGTGATGTACTTTGTTTAATCAAGTGTACTCCATAGAAGAAATTGACGCATACACATACCTGGAATGTTAAAGCAGGTTGTGGTTGTGTGACAAAGATATATGTGAAATTAGTGGGGCAGTTTTCCAATAAAATTACAAAATAGGCAATTGTGGATATATTTCTTCTCAAGTAGAAAGTCTACATATCTATCGCTGTCCATCAGTGTAAAATGTGAGGACAGTGACTTAAAACAAATAGAAATAGAATATACAATTCGAGTTGTGACTGTTTATAAAGGACTTTGTACACATTGTGATGTGATTTTTTTAAGAGTATTTGGCCCAAATGTATTTGTTTGTAAACCAAGTATGTATCCTTCTCTGTATGACAAACTTTTTAGTTTTATAATAAACAGGTCAAAACTACCATTTCTAAAACTATTGTTTTTGCCATGTCATGAAAATATTAAAATATTGTGACTCAGAACAGAGGCAATAGGAAACTATTGAAAATGTTCTAGTCAAACTTGGGTATTGTTATAGGTTGGCCTGGGGCAGCTTGGAATTCCTTCACAAGGCTGTGATGTGCTAGTGAATGAGTGAATGTTGACCAAAAACACTTGGTTGCTGTTGCTACAGAGCCTAAAATTTACTTATCTATTTCTTAACATTTACAATAAAATAACTAGTTGGTTGCTGTCGCTACAGGGCCAACTTTGAGATTCATTTATCTTTGAACAGATGCCATAACATACATATCCCTGTTTGTCAAATTTAAAACCACATAATGCTCTCAAATGATCAAATATTCCATATCCATAACATCATACAACTTTTAAATGAACAAACACTCATTTAACTGTAATAGCACACAGCTTTTTGAACTGTGAGATGCAGCTGGCAATTTTGTAAAGCTATTCTTGAAAAGCTGAATCAGAAACAAGTGAAAGTAACATATGGGAGAATCCTAAAATGTTTGTGTCCATAAAAGTTTTGCTGTGGCCTGAGTAAGGTTTTCAACCCATTCAGAACACTCGCTTTGAAGTCATACCTATGAAGTAAGCATATTGCTTAGCTATATGATAAGTTTTCAAATTACAAAGATGATCACTAACACTCAAAACAAAATTGTGTAGTTGTTGAGTTGGTTTAAGTATTTTGTTGTTTGTTGTGGCAATATTGCATCTGACCAAGTGTACAGTGTAGCTGATGATTTATTGATACACCCTGGATTATCTCTGAAGAGAGATTCAATAAAATACATATCCCTGTTTGTCAGCTTTAGAACCACATAATGCTCTCAAATGAACACATATTCCATATTCATAATAGCATACACATTACATTACATTATTAATTGTAACAGAGCATACAACTTTTATAGGGTATGTCAAGACTTTAAAGTGTGAGGTGCAGCTGGCAAGTTATTCTTGAACAGCTGAATTGGAAACAAGTGGCCTGTTATATATGTTACAACTTGTAGGAAAACATTAACATATGGGAGAATCCTAAAAACGTTTGTGTCTATAAAACTTTTGCGATGGCCTGAGTAAGGTTTCCAGACCTTCCTGAACAGTCACTTTGAAGTCATACCTATGAAGTTATAGCATTGTTCATATACGATATTCTTACAATCTTGAACATGCTTACTTGACTGCAATGATGTTTTGACACTTTACCATATTATTGTGCAAGAGATATGCCCAAAATATGTTCACTACACCATAAACCCAAAAGCAAACTGTGTAGTTGTTAGGTTGATTCAAATATAAGTTGCTCTGGCAAAATTGAATGTGAACAAGCATGCAGTGCAGGTAAGTTATTGACAAAAAATCGATTTCTGATACATAATACTTATACTTTTGATAATACGTGCTATTCAGCAACAACTAACTTATTAGTTCACTATTAAGTTGGGCTGACTGCAATATTTTCACACTTTAGAAAATTGTATATGATTCCATTATACAAAATCAGTTAACGGTTGCATAGTAAAAAGTACAGCATCATACTAAAACTGTATTAAGGGCTTTGCATTTTGTTTGGCGGAATGAGCTTTTATATCTACATATATACTCATATCAATGGAGTACTTATAGCTCTACATCATTAGGGAAGGAGGAACTCCTCACAATCCTCTTCATGTAGGGAAGGAGGAACTCCTCACAATCCTTTTCATGTACACAGAATATAAAAAACCTCAGCAAAATCATGACTACAATATTGTGGGACTATGTTGGTTCCATGTATTTTTTAGGGAAAATATTTTCTAATACTGCAAATCATGTTCTAGCTGTGAAACAGCCTCTGTAGTGCATAGTCTGCCTGGTGTAACCATTCCTTTCCTTGTTCATATAAAAATGTATAGGCCGGTCCTGCACGACTTGTCCTGACCTGCACGCCTTGGTGTGCAAACGTTTTTTTGCAAAAGTCGGTTCAAATCACCCGTCGGTGATTCAAATCTTTGATCACATGTCCAACTCCAGCCTCTGGCGATTGCATTCATTTTGGCGACCATGGCCGAATTCACCGGAATTCACCCGATGCCGTAAGAAAAATGAATTTGGTTTATTTCCGAGGTAAGCAGTATTTCACGAGCATATTTCTAAATTCCCGCGTGTTTTATGCACGATGTCTAGCGATCCTGGCCGATTTCCACCCGAAATCGCTTCTAATTTCATGTCCCGTCATTTTAGAAATGAATTTCTTACGTCTTGCGTTACTTCTTACGTTACGACTATAACCACTCTCATCTGATTCCACAGGTTTATTTTCATACCTCTTACCTTACCTCTTACGTTACAGCACTATAAATGCACCCGTAAGTCTACAAAGTACCCTACTTGCTACTATTTAATCCACCATCTATAAACGCTACTTGCTAAAATTTCCTACAGGTGTCGCCATTCGTTTCGTGTCACGTGGTTTTGACAGATCGGCTGTTATGTTTAGCCTGAGGGGCAAACAGGCTTTTGTTTATTACCTGTTTTCATCGGCCTGTTTTGCATACGATTTCGTTGCACGTTGTACTTGTAAAGTGATTTTTGAGCTATTTTCTTTTAATTTCTGGTGATAATGTCTCGTAGTGAGTATTATTCATCGCTTAGTGGCGACATCAAACTTCGTTGTGATGAAAAAATGAAATTAACGGATGTTGTTGATCCCTATGCTCTGAGGATTGATGAACTTTCGGAAGATGTTAGCTTTTTACCAGCAGTGAAAATCGTGGATCTGATGAATTACTTGGTGCTAACGCATTGTTTTTATACTGGACAGCAGATGAAGGCATACAAATCTTTGCAGGCTTTCCAATATTATGAGGGTATGTCCAACAAACGATGGCAAACATGATGAACACAAACTGCTATGTTGTCATGGGCAAGGTAAGCTAGTTTGCATATTTAACTGTTTCTTTCACGTGTACTAACTGCTGTAAAATTCACTGTAGATTCTAGTGTATATGAGATGATTAGCATGTTGATTATTTTTTTATATACCTACCTGCTGAAATACATGTTCACAAGATTTGGTTTCATCATCACTATGTTGAGGAGAGTTGAAAGCTATCATGTACAGAATATTGCTTAAAATATTTTAATCTATCAAAAAAAAAATAGTTTTAGAGATTAGAAAGAACCATCCATCCTGTTTTCGCCCATAAAAGCAAACTATACCTACTAAACCAGCCCCTATTTTGTTACAGGTTATGCACTCACAAAGAAGAAATGATAAACCACTACAGGTATCGATTATCGTACTGTCAGATGGTGCTATATCATGTGCTCATTGCACTTGTATGGCAGGATTAAGTGAAGTTTGCAGCCACGTAGCAGCAGTTCTTTTCTTCCTTAAAGAATGTCCTAAAAGTGTCTGCCAACAAGAAAGCTATATATACGTATTCTAAAAAAAAGTTGGCATACACAGAGTTGAAGTATTATATTATTATACATAACAAAATGACAATAATTTCTGAGACATTAAAAACATTGTTATAGTATATAGCTACTTCTAACATAATTAGGGATGGTATTGTATGATTTAGCTACATTATATGAGAAATCATCTATCAAAAACTGCATTTTTGTTTAGGCATTGTTAGTTTCACAGAATTCCTAGTAATTGTGAGGATATAATTTACATATATCTAGTATAAACTTATGTGAACAATATAAATGCATTTGAATATGATGTACAGTTGTGTAAAAAATATTGAGACCAATCAAGTGGAATTTGAGATGGACATAAATTTATTAAAGCACTGCATACAACTAAAACTTTGTCAAGAGCACATTTATCATCAGTAAACACAGACAACATGCTAATAGGTATCGGACCTTGAAGTATTTTGTATTTCTTCTTAAGAAAACCAATAACCCGTTCTACATGAATTCTAACTCTCGCAATACTACGAGTGCTTTCTATCTCTACTGGGTGAAGTTGCGTCTTACCTTTTGTAAATGCTGGAATATGTAAGTGACCTCCTAGAACTTCACCTGAGTCTCTAATTAAAAAACCTCTATCTGCTAATATTATGTCACCAGGTATAATTAAATTTAAAAAGCCACAATTTTCTGTTAGATGCTTGTCACTTGTCCTTCCACCATAACCATCGGAAATGTAATTTATGGTACCTTGTGGTGTGATTCCAATCAAAAATTTCACAGTTTGATGATGTTTGTAGTTAGACCAGCAACGAGCCATATTAACTAAACCAGATGGTTTTTCTGTGAAAATTTCAAAACAATCTATTGTCACTGCTAGACGATTACCAAAATTATATCTCTCTGTCTGGCCAGATGACTAGCTTTTTAAATTTTTGATACAATATATCAATGCATTTGTAAAAAGTATCTGAAGCTGTTGCTGGTGAAACACAAAATCTATAAGATAGATATTTGAATGGCAGATTAAGACGCAGTCTCATCAGTGTCAATAGAAATTGTTTGAAAGGACATAACAAACTTTTTGTAGATAAATGAGGCCTTACAATATCGAATATTCGAAACAACATAAATGATTTTGGAAATCCAGTAAAATACAAAGCTTTTGAATCATTTTCTTTGAATGATTCCTCAGAGATGTCCACAACATTCAATCTTTTTTGTAGGTTTTCTATTTTTTCTGTACAAAAATTAAGGTCTGAGTGTAATTTGTTCATATAATCCATGTTGAAATCAGTTTGCACTTCAATATTAATTTTGAGAGTGAGTGAGACATGCTCAAAATAAATGGGCGAAAACAAGGTGACATAATTATGGTGTCACATGAAGGACACAGGCTTTTAATGACACTTCAATGAAATAACAACTGGCAGACAGCTTTTAAGGCAAATGATGAACTCAGCATGTCAGTCCCGAGATGTATTGTATTATCTGTGTTTGTTAAAAATGAAACAAAAATTGTAAAGAAAGATTCAACTGTTTATCATTTAGAATAATAAAATTTTTGAAATGTATCCTGTTTCATTACCTCATCGATACGTTTACGGTTAATTATAATAATAACGTTTAAAATTATGAAGTAATGTGATTATTAAGAACATCATTTAAAATCAAATTTGTTAGCAACATCAGACATGAAATTTGTTTTGAATAAACATAACTAAAATATGTGCACAGACAATTACTCTTATGTAAATTATATAGGGATTTTGACATCACTGAATGGTGTTTCACTCATTGCCCTTCGATACACTGAATTATATACTGTTCGGAACAAGCCTTAATACATCGAAGAAATATATATATATATATATAATAAATACATAGGTAAATATCACTAATAGTTTTTTATTCAATAATCCTTTAGCTTCTGGTGTGTGCAACTTAACAATCATCTAATGAGTGTTTTTTAGATAGTCACCCTGATTGATAAGATACAAATTAATCACACTATGTTAAGCAAAGTGCCATTTGAAATACATATTTTCACCTCTCTGTAGCTAGACACCATTTCATGTTACATATTTGGAAAAAAAGTATGAATGTGGGTATAAGCTAATGATATGAAATATTTTCATTTTGATTATGTGAGAAGCATACCCTATAATAATAAATAATTCATTTTAACTCCACCATTTATTAAAAAATATATGGATAGATAACATGAGCATTTATTGGTGCTGTTAGTGTACACAGTATGTGGAATAAAGTCAGCACACTCTTCGCCTCCTGGTATCGGTGTGCCTCTTCTGTCTCGAATGCTTGGGAAGCAGGAGAATTTTTTCCACACCTATAATGACAAAAAGGAAGCATTTTGAAATAGTGCGTAAATTATTCGAATAGAGAAGTGAATAGTCATAATGTACCTATTTTTTTTGGTGCATATTTACATAATTAATATTCTTAATCCAGAAACTCAACTTTTAGGTTATGTCAAAAGATGAATGTATTAAATGATCCATTTTTTGAACTTGCCTATATATACATAGGTATACAACTAGCAATTATTACCTACGGATGGATGTTTTTGCTACTTTAACATAATCCACCAAAGGTTGGCCACTACAACTTCATTACTTCTATATACTTCACAGATAAAATTTCAAGTAAGAAATGCATTATTTTGGAGTATCAAGTGACAAAAAGGCAGTATGACTATAACAACTATCGCTCTAGTGAATGTGATAACTCATGGGATAACTGTAATTGGCGAATAAAGGTTTTTTTTTCTTTGCTGTTTTCCATATGCATTCAAGTTTTCATCATGCATTATCTCATGAATTACATCATTTTAATTGACAGATGTGCTTACCTGACAAAAAAGGTTCCTTAAAAAACACATCACAACAACAATTATGGTGAAAATGCCCAAGAAATTGTAAAAAACAAATACAATACGGACAACAATGTCAACAACCGCTGTCAGCTGATCGCTGATCATTTCATTCCAAAGTTCCGAACACAAAACATATTTCGAATGTTAGGTCCACCGACGAAACGTATTTTTTATTGTCGGTAGTTAGGTCATTGGCACTTCAAACTTCAAGGTCGTATTTTTATAGCTGGATGCTCCATTGCTCCATCTATTGGGCATATTTATAAAGGATTCAAGAATTTGCGAAATTTATTTCAGAGGGCGCCAGGTGACGGTGGTCGCTAAAGGATGAAAGAGTGAGTGAGATAGAACTAGAGTGAGTGAGATAGACTGCGAGCGCGCGATTTTACTGTGTGGTGGCCCATCTTCCCCTAAATACTTTAATCAATGGTTTAAAATACGTATGGTCACTCTTTTCTAAATCGCTCTCCTGAAAAAAATAAAAAGCGGTAAAAATGAAATACGCCTTTAAGGATTATCAGCGGCGATGTCAGTAGCATAATCTTCTTCTTCTAGTGCCGTCTCCTAACGGAGGTTGGCGACCACTTCTCTGAATGCATCTTTGTCTTTTGCAATGTGGAACAGTTCTCCTACACTCATATCAGTCCATTCTCTAATGTTTCTCAGCCAGGATTTCTTTTTTCTTCCTATGCCCTTTTTTCCATCTACTCGTCCTTGCATGATAGTCTGCAGTAGTTCGTATTTGTGATTCCTTAGAATATGGCCGAGGTATATTGTTTTTCTCCGTTTGATTGTTATTATTAGTTTCCTCTCTTGCCCTATTCGTCTCAAGACCTCCTCGTTGGTAACTCTAGCCGTCCAGGGTATTTTTAATATTCTGCGATAGAGCCACATTTCAAAAGCCTCCAGTTTTTTGATGGTCCGAGCCTTGAGAGTCCAAGTTTCTACTCCGTACAGTAGTTGTGACCATACGTAGCACTCGATAAACTTCAATCTTAGTTTAAGGCATAGATTTTTGTTGCTAAATAGCGTTCGAAATCTTAGGAAAGACTGCCTCGCAATTTCAATTCTGGTTTTTATTTCTTGATCTTGATCTAGGTCTGAAGTTATGTAGGTTCCTAGATATCTATATTTCTCTACGCGCTCTATGGCTTTTCCTTGTATCAGCAGCTGACCTTGATTGACTGGATTTTTTGAGACTACCATAAATTTAGTTTTTACAGTATTTATTGCAGCATAATATGCTATTTTAACGTCAAACGAGAGTATTCAAGGTAATCGAAAATGGCGCCTATGACATCGAACGAAGATCAAAGACACCGCAACCGGCTGTCGCTGTTTCGTTACTTTTGCTATTCTCGGGCTTGAAGGCTAAAAAAAACATGCTAAATTGCCGTGCATCCATTGAAATAGGCATTATTATTCCAATACCGTATTGAGGAAGTATTTCAAGTTAATATGCAGATTATTGAAATGAGGTATTATGTGATTCAAACGAGCGGTTCCGATAGTAAAGGTTATTCGAGATCTCTGAAACAGAAACCTGAATCGGATATGTCTGCATCACAGAGCTGAAAATTACATGATTTGTTGAGGTCTTAATAATAAAAGTTAATTTTTAAATTTCAGAAAGTTGTCGACATATCACCACCACCCAGTCTGAACACAACTGAAGGAGCAAGTGAAAACGTTACAAGCATTGGAGAATCAACAGAAAGTACACCAATTGCAACAAAATCAACCAATGTCGATGGAACTGGAAATGCAACGATCAACAGCACTGTAACATCAATAACACAAGATGAAACAACGACGTCAAATGTGACGATAGAAGCTATCAACTCTACAGCGACAATAAATACTATTAGCACAGATGCAGGAAAAGAAGTCGAGAGTGAAATAAAGCAGACTGATAAAAACGTCACAAAACACACAGAGGTTCTTGGTGAGGTAAGACGGGTATTCAAAAATTGTTGAGCAGTTAAAATAAAAAAAAAATGCAAAATCGTGTCAAGCAGATTGCCCCAGTAGCGCATTCCACGCAATTAATCAAGATCAATTTCAAAATCGGTTGAAATTCGTGTCAAAGTTCAATTAGGATCGTTATTTGAGAAATCTAATAACTCTTATTTGAGGTGAAAGCGGGTATCTAGTATTCTTAGATATTTACGAATAGCCAATAAATCTGAATAGTGATATCAAACAGCAAACCAGTATGGTCGAATTAATTTTGGATTTGAATTAATTCACTAAAAAACGACATTGGTGAAACTTAAAAAAAACTAACAGAGAAGAAATAAACGGACTAAACATTATGAAAAAAATATGACACGCGATACTGAAAAAAAAAAGAAAATTGATAAGTGGAGCTTATTTTGCACACAAAAAGTTTACATAGTTGCAAAATAAATCCATGATAAAAATACAATATTGATATCGAAAACAAAGTATCAGTACCGGAATTTCCAGAGATACCCAGATTAGTAAAACTGCTTCAAAACACACCTTTATGATAGATATGTCAGATTGAGTAAAGATTTAGGCCTTTCTTTAAGGACATTCATCTCTCTACCAGACAAGTATTTTTCTCAAATTGGCATCCGCTTGATATGTGCTCAAAGATTCTTTGGAAAGATATAGTAACAGTGGGTAAAAACTATAACTCTGCGACTGCAATACCGTTTAGACAATCGTTACTACAACCTTATCTACTGATATTTAAGACAAGTGCGCTTTTTTCGATGCAAAAATAAAACTAATGTTTGGACTGAGATAACACATTCAGAATATAATGCCACTGTTATGCTATTACAGTCTGGAGTGTGAATTTACTGACCTGAAAACAAACAAATATGACCCAGTTCCTTTATTTTTATCATGAACCGATTAATCTTGGAATGAAAATAATTGAATTTGTATATTCTTGTATCCAGTACATCTGCAAATAGAATTTGTCGAACACCTGATCCAATTATAGAATTTTAACTAACACTTTGTTAGCATCAAGTAGGTAACATTATAATAGGGCATATACTATATGAAAATGATTGCACATGGAACCCAATAAACTAACCAAAAGAAATTATGGACAACAAATTAACAGACTATAAAGGTATTTGGCTAGGACCAAGTAATTAACATTTTCTAAAAAATTGCCGAATATGCTTTTCCAAATTTGAATCACATTAAACTTACGATTTTTTTTAAGAAGCAGCCTTACTTATTTTCTAGTTATTATTGTATTTAGAACCTGCAGTCACCCTTGGACATACAAATACAGAGCTATCTAAAGCCCTACTTTAATACCATGTTGCACTGTCCAAATTTAAATTGACTTTATATATTTCAGACTCCAGTCCAGATCAATTCCACTACCTCATCAACTCCAAATCATCCTGAGACGCATTTAAAGACATTTGCAAATGATGACAAAAAGGCGAGGAAAGCTACAGACAAGGAAAATATCGACCATCACCAAAGTGGCAATGCTGTGATGACGAATGGTGACAAAACAATGTCAGAAACTGATGCGTCATTGGGCAAGGCAGCAGCTCATGCAAGTATCGGTAAGTATTGTAGCATAGTAGACATTTTCTCGGATTATTATTATTTCAACGATTTGAAAATTATGCACTCATTGTTATTTTCCATCTCGTCCAATAATAGCAAGAGCATTCGAAGAACAACGAACAAAAACTGTGGTATAAATTGCATGATGATGCTATAATTTTGTAAAATGGTTGCTAATAGCATACTGGTCTAGTGTCGATGTAAGGCTTACATTTGGCACTGGCTAATCAACTGTCATTAATAAAATAAATGGTAACTTGCTCCAAAATATATGTATATATAGAGTAGCCATATTTGTATAAGACCTCAGCTGTCTTTGGTTAAACAATACCACAAGAATTCATGTTACATTGCTATACCAAAACAAAGCTATCCTTGTCTCTTGGAGGTTACACAACGGTATTACAACTAGGGTTGCCAACTTTCTTTTGTGAGAAAAAAGTTTATAGAATGAAAGGCGGAAAAATCAGTATTTTGGAGAAAAAACAGTATTGTATCTATTTCATGTTTTAAACACATACTTTTTGGAGATTTTCGCAAAGTTTATCAATACACTATCATTTCTGAAGGCCTCATCACATTTTAGGTCAAAATTATAATATATTTTTCTCATTAAATTAATTGAGGCTCGGTTCATCTCTCCATTTCGCATTTATCAGAGGAAATACCTTTACTATGAATGCCCGAGTGGCAGGAACAGAAAGTAAATATGAAGAAATTTTGGTAATATTAACGAATCCTTCAGAAGCATTTAGTAGTAAATAACATTTTTGCCAGTGCTCATGTTGTTAAAAACTTTATGACTGCGGATAAAGCTCCGGGATCAATGTTAATATAAAAAATGGAGTCAAGTTGATTGACTCAGTACTTCCCACACATAATGATGATGCCATTTTATTATTTCTCCATTGCCTGAAGCTATAGTTTGAAATTCCCTTGCAACCAAATCATCACCCACCCGCCCGCAAAAAACCATCTAACACACAAAAACTCTCGTAAATAGTTTCTTGCGTCTCCCTCTTTAGGAACTAGGAGGATGCTACAGTTTCTTCTGCATGCTTCAACTGGGCGATGCGAAACGATTAGGAGCCTCCAAAACGTCTAACAACAAAGTTTGAGCTGTTTTTATATTTTTAGTTTTTTTATTATTGCTGCGCCGCCACTAACATGATTTTTCAGAAACAGACGCGTTTTCTATTCTCGCCGCGGTAGTAAATTCTGTGTCAAAATTTCATTAAAATCAATTCAATAATTTTTGCTTTACGCAACATACATAGTAGAAAATAAAGCAAAACACGTATCTATACATCACAAAATTGGTTTCTGTAAGGCATGCCAAAGTTCAGATGGACTTACAAAAGTGTAATATGCCGCTAGGTATTTCTTCCACAGGTCAATGGACGAACTATTATGAATACAACAACTTTTTCAGTTTTACAACCCCCCACCCCCCAAACCACCCCAAGTTCACCCCCACCTAAAAAAAAAGTAGAAAATGATCAGGAACCCCTAAAACGCCTAAAAACAAAGTTTGAGCTGTTTTCATATTTTTGGTTATTTTATTATTGCTGCGCCGCCACTGACATGTTTTTTCTAAAACATAAGCGCTTTCTATCCTCGCCGCGGTAGTAATACTGTGTCAAAATTTCATTAAAATCAATTCAACCATTTTTGGGTTACGCAATATATAACGATCTAAAACAATACTCGTATGTATACCTACATCACAAATTCTAAGTCCCTTGGTTTCTATAATAAGTAAGGCAATGTTCGTATCGACCTAAAAAAGTATATTGTGCCGCTAGGTTTTTCATTCACAGGTCAATGGACAGCCCATTATGAATATAACAAATTTTTCAATTTTACAACCCCCCACCCCTCAACCACCCCCACCCAAAAAAAAGCATAAAATGATCAGGAACCCCTAAAACGCCTAAAAACAAAGTTTGAGGAATATTTGAAAATTTTTGTTTTTTAGCTAATTACTCCGCCCCCTGTACAACGATTTCAAAAATTTTATGGACATTACCTACTACGACCTCACAACATATCGCCACCCAAATTTCATCACAATCCATGTACCGGTTACTGAGATTACGACGTTAGAAAAACGCCAACAGACAGACATACAGACAGACCGACCGACAGACAGACAGGCCGACGGAAATGAGTGACGTGGATTTTCGTTATGTAGACATCATGAAACGCCCAAAAAGTGTATTATCTCAAAATCGAAAATTTTCGCTATCACAATACTCCCCTCACCTATCGGTGTGGGAAGTAAAAGTATAATAGATACTTCAATTCACATAAAATAATATTTTCTACAAAATTGTTCATATATACATTATTTCCTACGACCACCCGATTTCGAGAGATATCGGAATACCGTATGAGCGAATTTGACCTAATATGACAAATGAACCAAATCCTTTTTAGGCACTGGATCCCAGGCCGCTTCGCCTAAAGAAGGCGCTTCATCCTCCTCCACTGCCTCTGCCTCCACCGGCAACGACACCAAGATCATCATCTTCCTGGGCGTGGCCGTAGCCGTGGTGGGCGTGGCTGCGGTTGGCTACAACTACTCCCGCAAGAAGAGGCGGACCAATAGGGGATCAGCGCGCGCCGGACAGAACGGTGACGTGGAGACGGGGCGGGAGATGAAACCGCTGATGAGAAGTAACGTGGAGGCAACGATAAACAAAGAGGCGGAAATAAACGCGGAGGAGAGCAAGTAGACGTACAGCAAGTGGGGTTAAGTTTGATACACCTTTGTGCCATTGTTATATTCGTAATGATGTATATGGATCTGCAACGAAAAGTTGATATGTCCGAAAAGGATCCTTAAAACTGATTGTACTGAATGTATCTGTGAAAATTCATAAGTTTGCTAACATTTTATATATGTATTTCATAAAATAAAAAACATTCTGCAACTGCAAGATCAAAACTTGGAAACAACTTACTATAATTTATTGATAGTCTGCAACGAAAAGTTGATATGTCTGAAAAGGATCCTTAAAAACTGATTGTACTGAATGTATCTGTGAGAATTCATAAGTTTGCTAACATTTTATATATGTATTTCATATAATAAAATACATTCTGCAATTGCAAGATCAAAACTTGGAAACAACTTACTATAATTTATTGATAGTGACATACAGTATATAATTTAGTATACTAAAAGCTCATCAAAATACATTTATTTCAACATCTTTTACATTTGTCCATAGTCCAGCTGAGAATTCAAATAACATATGCAGTTAAAGAACAATATGAGGTAGGAGGTATGTCCAGTGATATGGAAAATGGAAAACACAAATTGTTGAATGTATAATACTAACTGATAGGAGCAAACATGTGTCTTTCCACATAGAAACTTCCTTGCCTTTCCTCCAATATTTGAAAATCAATATCACATAATGTGATGATTGCTGAATATATTATATTTAGTGTTAAGCTCAAATAGCTTTAGTATCTAGTAATAATTGTTTTAATTATATCCATGTAAATGTGTTTGCCAATAAATAATTGACATTTACAATTTTTTTATCTAAATAAATTTGGATATTTAGGCTACCTTCTACAGACGTTTTTATAAATGTAAAATGCCAGCACAGGGTTTAATGAGCAAAATTAATACATTATACCTAACGTGTGTAGGTATGCCAAATTGATTGTAAATAATATTTCATTCAAAGATTAATTGCCTTCCCCAGCACAGGTAAAGCTATTGTATATAAGTATATCAAGAAATCATGTGGGTTGCCCTTTTCGTAATCAATAACAGAAAAATTGATGAATTTTTTACTCCGTGAAATCCTGTAACTGCAGTGCCTGTATTCATACCTATAGAAAAACAGTATTCTATAAACTATATAAAAAGGTTCCTTTTCCCTTGGGAATCATGTCACTTGTTAAGTTTGGTTGCTATTATAAATTTTAATTATCTTTCCATAGCTTTCACATTATGAAATTTAAGATTATATATTTATTCTCTCTATATATCAAATATGCTTTTGCTTATACAGGGTGTTTACGATCTTAATTCCGTTATGTAAAGTACAAATATTCCACATCATTGTAATGTTTGTAGCACAAATATAATATGTATATCCCAAATTTGAAGTTTCAAAAAAAATCGCAACATTTTCAACTCAGAATATGCAGCAACAAGTCTAGAGATAATAACATTTGTTTACATATTGAATATCTCCAAAAACACCTGGCAGAAACTAGGGTGATGTTGTCGGAATGTGAGTTTGCAGTCATACCTTTTTAATTTTTTTCCCTTTAACTATGTGTTACCTAACTAGTGAAATGGTAACGGGGTTTCAGGTTCGAAATATCATGATATATCGCTCCTCCAAATTAATGCACTAAGATCGTAAACACCCTGTATACATATACCCATAAATTTGTTAATGGTTAAACCATATTAAGACTAAAATATACTATACCTGATAGTATATCAATTTAATCTAAGAACAAAATTAGTTTTTTTAAAAAGCCTAAAATTATAAAATAAAATATTGAGCAGAATTTGATGAGAAATTTGACAGATGCAAGGAGATTGCTAAGAAATCCTTTTTGCTCATTTCTTATAATATAATAGTAATATTTCAAATAATATTGAACAACCTTTGGGGCCTACTAATACATATTTTTAGTTATTGCTGATAACATTTTTGGGAAATAACAATGGACTGCAAGGGATTCAAAATTTCACATTTGAATTAGGTTTGGAATTAGGTTTCACAGTAGGTTTGGAAGGCTAGAAATTTTGTTCCAGAACATGATACATCTACCTGATATATGAGACTGCTTTAGCAAGCTCCAGTTAAATCAATATTATATTGTTTTTTGTATAGGCTGACTTTTCTCTTCAGGTCAAGTCATTATGATGGCTATCAGAGTTCTGTCAGCTCTGAAAATGCAGGAACGAGACAATGTCAAAGAAAGAAAAAAATGTGTAGAACAAAGATGGACAAAAAAATCTTTAGGACAGAGGTGGCTAGGCATTTTTTAAATATTTCAACAAGTTTTTTCAGATATACTTGACTATATAAATTCAGAATGTAACTTTTAGTGTCACTGGGCAAGTAAAGACACATTGATCATGCAACAAAGGGTTACTGTGCGATTCTGTTTAACTATAGCATTGTTATGCCTGTTGCTTAACAAAGTAACAAAGTCTATTGAATAAAGGACAATGAGGTAACTTTTCTCTTCAACATGCCCTTATTCTAAATTTTAGGTTGATCATTTATAGTCTCCATTTTTTAAATGATATGTAATCTACTTGTAAACAGATGATGGTTATAACTGTCAAACCAACAACTAGGTAATCATAAATAAACAGATCATACAAAAAGAAATAACTACTCTAAAAACCATCTATTTACTTACCTCCATGACCAAATAAACATTATTGGCAGATTCTTTGCAGTCAAGTAAAGCCACCACATTCTCATGGTGTAGTTCAGTCAACTCCTAAAATATGATGTAATCTCTACATTAACTATATCATTAATCAATTAAATAACAATAAAGCATCCACAGTAAAGGCCAAATACTATAGTTAATTTTACCTAGCAACTATTAATAAGGAAATATCTAAAATAGGTTACCTTCAGAATTTTTATCTCCTTTCCTAACAGGTTTTGCGATTTTGCCAGACTTTTCTTTGTGATGCTTTTTATAGCCACTGTACATGAAGTATTCTGAAAAAAGAAAAATAGTGATTCTACTGTTTATTTTGGACGGAATTGGAGCACTGACCTCCCTGAGGCGGCCTTTGAAGACTACTGCGAAGGCACCGTGACCTATAAGATCCTTAGTGCTGTATTCATAATCACCCACGATCTCCATTTTTTCAGTTGAAGATCACTCCTTTTCGACAAATCCAGATCCAGATATTCAATTAATCGGCCAAACCTTTGCAGTCATACTCATACATCACGTTCACACTTTTTGTTGCGTTTTCTGACTACGCTACATCTTGGGTCGGGCACGATGACTTTTGGTGATATTTATAAATATTTACACTGTGGATATTACGGATTTTATGGAAACAGCAGGCAGCTTTTGGTACTAGGAATTTATCGTATGCATTGAAGTAGTTTATATATGTCACTAAAGTCACCAAAACCACCAAACGCACCAAAAATATTGATTTTCTTTTTCTTTTCTGCTGATTTCTTGGTTCACATCACGCGTCACGTAGTGGCTACGTGAACTTACTATTTGTTCCATGCAGATGGAGCTAAGCTAGGAGCTATGGAACATTTTTTTGTGTTCCATCAGCTGATTTTGACATGGCACGCAAAGATATCAGAGCTGCGTTCACATTGATCAACAAACTTTTTTAATTTACAAAAAATAAGGAAGATGTAACTTTGGCAATTTATCCTGACACATGGCCGACTCTACACTAGGCCGGAGCCTTAGATGTGGCAACGTGGCTTAGCTGTCAAATGGTTGGCCTATAGTTTCAGAATAATTATTACATTTTATATGTATTAGAGTTCATCTGGGTTAATAAATTAAGAAAAATACTTCTTAGAACTACTACTACTAATACCACTTACATCTGATGTCTGGTTCATCACAGTCAGACACTACAAAATAAAAATAAACGCAACCTGTTTCCTGCTGCCACTTCCACTTCCACTTAAATGAACACTCAATTTACTCTGTAAATTGTCACTTCAGCTAGAAAAATTCAGTATTAGGTCACTGTGAAGCCATTCTTGCTGGTCTTGATTCGCTTTCACTATCAAATCTTTTCGTAGGTATGCCCAGATGCATGCCCTCGTTGGCATGCCCAGATGATTTGTTTGTAAATTATTGTCTTTATTCTTATAAAGATAACCAGCCCTTATGAGGAATACCTTTCACCCACGTCTGTTTATGTCCTTCATTGGAAGCCCCAATTGCTATTGCAACCTGTGTAGTGTAGTGAGTAAAGTCGGCCATGCCTGACATGATCCTGAAGATGCCGGCTGCCCCCTGGTACATACTATTTCAGTGTCTTTTGATTATACTGTTCGTAGGAACATAGCATTATAATTATGCACAACCTTTGTGGAATAGAAAACGTGTCAGAAAGCAATTATTGATGATGATCGGCCATGTGATGGTCCATACCAGTCGTTCAATGTTCTCTAACGGCCATGTCTCTAAAGATCACTTTTAGGAGTCGAGTTCTATTTGTCTTCTCAATTTATTGCTCCGTGTGTTTTGCCCAGTTTTGCCCAAGGAGTAGACAACTGACAGGTGGCTATCAAACTGACTAACTGTCAAAACAATTTCACAACTTTTGACATTGACGTTAACGTGCTACAAGCTACAGCTGACACCCCCAAAAATGTTTTCTTTTCAGAAAAAAAGATTAACATACTGAAAAGGATATTTCTATATGAATAGGTAATTATAGCCAGTCAAAATTGTTTTCCAAGTAGTGCCCCAACTACTTTTTATTGCAAACTTATAACTTTAGGATTTTTGTTTACAGCAGCAAAAAATGATGCCTATAAAGGACAACAAGGATGTAGCGTGCTTCTTCTGCACAAAGCACACTACATGGAAGGGAAAGTAAGTAACTAAATTGTTGTACCGGCAGAGACAAGCTAAATAATCCAAAATTTGGGGTATTTCTCTTATTACAATTCTTACTTTTAGACATACATACATTGTCATCTTAATGCATGTGAGAGTTGAGAGGCAACTAGTCTGTGTTGTTCAATAAGAATCTTGCTTGCTCAATGCTAGAATCAGTATATGTAATCGAAAATTTATTAATTTATACTTTGTATCAACTTATAGCCACTATAAAGGCTCTTCATTTATGATAGTGTTGATTGGGGAAATTGAAGTTTTTGAGTTGTTGGTAATACTTTATATATTGAATTTTATATCAACAAATATTGTTGTATTCAATAACTTATAAATCATTATTCATAAAAATAAAACAGCTTCCTATGTTTAACGTTACTGCTATATACACCTATCAGTGTTTTAAAAACCTTTCTACTTTGCCTCTAAATAAGATATTTGGTATTTCTTCATTATTAATATTAGGCAAAACATTTGAGATACAGTTAACTAGTTAATGTGATTTCTAAACTTATCCACATATCCTTGAGACAGACTTTACTTACATTCCAGCCTCTCCTGTAGCTTTTACCGAAGATAAAGTATTTCATACTTTCATACAGTTTTTTGGTTACCACATTTTCATCCAGAAATATTTCACACTGGATGCAAAGTAACTAAATGTCTTGATGATGTTTTAGATACAAAAGGATATTTTCTGTGGGCACAATGGGCATATCAACATACAACCCATCGAGCTTAGAAGTAACAAACAAATGGCCATACAGTGAGTTTATCTCTGTAATACCATTGAGGACCAGTCCAAATGAGTTCCAGATCACCATGAAGAAAGATAAGAAGGTGGACAAAATGACCTTTTCCACAGAGCATAGGACACATTTGCTAACTGAAGCATTGAAATTTAGAAATCACTTTTTGGAGAAACCCAGAGATTTATTTGTAAGTTATCTTGCTGTTTTCAAATCTGTAAGAAGGTGATGAGTGGACACCATATTTCAAAAACTGCTTAAGATCACCTTCTTCCTCCTTAACAAAAATTAGTTTAAGAAAACAAAATGTTTAGTTACAAAAACAAGGAAAAACCTTTTACTTCAAATTTAGCGTTAGTAATTTTGGTTCTAGAGCTAATAATATTTAATAGAGCATCAGCTGCTATATAACATCATATATTTCAGAGTACTCCAGACCTGAAGGTTACATAGGGTCTGTTTAAATATTTTTATTAAACATAATTAAAGAAAAATACCATTCAGCAAAAAAATCCTACATTTTTTGATAACTATAAAATATATTAGTTTTGAAGAATAATCATAGGCATTTAACATTTAATTACAGAGATATCAAGCATATAAGCATCATTGGTCAGATATAAGGCTTCCTGTTATTTTAGAGGTAACATGGTACTCATTAGATCAACTTGATCCAGCTACAAATAAAGTTCTGGCCAGCTATTATTTTAAGGACATTGAGGGTATTCGTCCAGTATCTGATTATCCTGGTAAGTTGTCAGCAGCAAAACATGTAAATAAGTTAGAAGATTCTTGTTGTGAATCAATAAAATATAAATATACATTTCATGTTCTAAGTGGAAGATATCCAAAAAGATATCCTATTTGCCTTAGCTATCATAATTATATCAAGTAGGCATAATTCCATCTGAAAACAGACCAGTGACATATGTGTGCAGAGTTCGCTAAATCAACTAATCAACTGCCATACAAATTGTCTTTAGTAGCACTGGTTAGATTGATTTGCAAAATATTGTTTGGGATCATTTGTGTGCAAGTCATCTAGTACTGTATGTTTTTGGTTTTATGTTGTTCTATCTTTAACCAAATTGAGAAAACAATTGTTACACCTCTGTAAACAATATCATCTGCCACGCCAGTAAGTCATCTGTCACTGGTCTTTTCAGATAACGAATAATATGTATGTATTGTGTTGTCTATAATTATTTTTTAGTCCGTCAATGTTAGATCTTATCTTATGGAGAGTTCTTATATTTATTTCTTACTGAAACCATTATTTTTTATGGTTTGTTTTTTGCATCAATGTGAAATGTATTTATTATTTTCAGGTGGTTTTGTGATAATGTGTGGTGGTTTTGGTAGATTACATTTATTCCAAGCTACAAATTTTGAGGAGATTAAGATTAAAATACTTGAGTCTGCAAATGTAAATATAGGTATTAATGTGAAACTTATGAGTAATGCAATTACTCTAGAGGAATTTCAGAATCAAAGATTTGGGAAGTATAGGCAAGTATTGCATTTTAAGGCGGCTCCTACGGAGAGCATAAACAGTCATTTTCAAGTGATTTCATCCCAATTCCTGACGCTCTAGTTTTCATTATTTTTGCATGAAATTTTTACATGGAGTTTAAAAGAAAATTACACAGGGGGCTATCGAAGCATTTTTTGAAAAAAATCGATTGAACTTGAAATATGATCGCTTGAAGTTTCCTATTTTCTTCGTCAACTTTGTAATTTTTTTAAGAAAAGCCCAGAAGCAAAAATGAAAAAGTGCTTCGATACCACTCTGGGCAATTTCCTTCTAAACATCATGTGAAAATTTCATGTAAAAATATTGGAAAATGAAGTTTCAGGAATTGGGATAAAAAACATCTGCAAATCGCCCTCCTCTTCAATTTTACAAATTTCGGGCGACGCGCTAACATGACTTTCCATTTCTTTCTAATGTAGCGTGCACCTGTTTATTTACCACGCCCATCGTCGGTTCCTTATCAGCTCCCCGCATCTTCCGGACTATTCCGGAGAAACTATTCCAGATTGTAGGAGCAGCGTTAAGTTTTCCTTCTATTATAATACTTATTCTCTATGCTAATATAGAAGTTGGTGATATACTTCAACAAGAATATCTTTCACTCTGGTCACAATTATTAATGGTTATAAAATTGTGAATGTCTCAGTGGCAGATTTAGAGGAGGTTGGCGAGGGGGACATATGTCCCCCCCTAGAGCTATATAGAAGCATATTATATTTATATTAATACCAAAAGTTAAGCTTTTTTCTGTTGACTGTGGCAGCACTGCTCCACCCCCCTCTAGACCTATGGTTTGAGAGCCTTTTTTTGGTCTTCCCCAACAACAAATCCTAAATCCGCTACTGGAATGTCTGTCTGTACAAGAGCAAAAGTAAGGGCTGGTAGGATTTGCATTTATTTCACACTTATTTTGACATCAAAATGAAAAAATAGGAGGATTATTTGCATTATTCTGTGCCTTGAGAATCTATATTAGCTGTAGAATAATTTACTTGCTGTTGTGTCATATTTGTAATTGGTAATCTCATATTTTGATATACATTTATTTCTTCATTTACAGTGACGATGAATATATAACTGCAGTGTCTGAATTTTCTGTATATAAAGTAAATAAGGTGAGACATAATGACCCAGTGCGGCGAACGTTGTGCCTCTCGGAGCATTGTTTATTGGAGAGAGATCCTCAGACTTACAGCATTTGTACTCTTCAACCTCTCAACAATATATTTGCCCTTGTGAGGGATAACTCAAACCCCCAGTTATTCTCCATAGAATATTTCAATGGCCAGTCAAGAACCTACACCACAACTGATAGGTGAGTCGAAGTTAGTCTGATGGAAATACTCGATCTGTTATCAAAAGAGCAAAAAAATGTCATTTTTTATATCTGCTATATTGTCTAAGCTTAGATACAGATCATATTATTATTGTTATTACCGCGAGTTGAATACTGTACTTTATCTACGACCATAGCATTAAATAGTACCATTTAAATACATAATAATTTAAACTTCAGTGACAACTTAATCACATTTCTGTCACTAAAATAAATGAATTAGCATTTGATGTTTCATAACCACCTTTGTAGTTACTATACTGTGTATTTAGTCAGGTCCTGTCTAAAGTGTGAGCTGCGAGAAATAGTTCATACTGTGTATTTATAGGCAGTAGTACCTGCTCAAAGGTAGTTGTAGGTAATCACTGTAAAACCTAAAGGGAGTAGATGAAGGTGGAATGTTCATTGTGTGACTAACTATATAACTATATAGTTGAATGGAAACATACAATATTTGGCTGCCTCCACATTTATTGTAGTAGAAGAAGGAGTAGCATAGTACTGAGACAAACTTTTCAGGGATTCTCTACTGGCATCGTTATTGGATAGCGTAAGAGCAGCAGGCAACAAGGATGTTCATGTTACAATGGTTCACACAGATAGGGGCCTCAGACTGGGGCCCCTACACTTAGCTATAGAAGAGGAAGCTGAAAGCCTTCATTTGAAGCTGTTATCCAATCCTATGTCTAAACCTTTTGCACAATGTGTCAGAAGGTTCAATGTAAATATACCATACAGTGGACTTTTGTACAGTGTTACACAAGAAGTAAGTTATGATCAAAGTTATTTTAAAAGTGTACTATGATATTAAAACACATTTCATTTAGTGGGGAGACTGTTAGGGATGTGAGTAAATAATCTCAAGAGGCCCTCACAAACTGCAAGTTTTTTGTATTTTTTTACCCATAAGCATTGTACACATTAGCCAAATTATAGATGCTTCACTGATTTCATCTATTTTTTGCTCATAGTGCTTATTTGATAATTTGTTATTGTTATTTACTTTTCAAAGGCTTTAAGTGATAAATCAAGATTTCAACTACTTTTTTTAGGGGATATTCACTGAGAACAAGGAAAAATTGATTACGGGTGCATTGCAATCTTTAGTATCTAGAGAAGGTGATCAAAAAACAATACCATTGGTAGAATTAGAGGCTCAGTTCCAAGCATTGAGAAGACTGGTAGCTAGTAAAGTAGGATATGCTTGTTTTACCAAATTGCCTGGGTGAGTTTATTAGGAAACATGTTATCTGAGGAGTATTTATACTAAAGGTTTTGACATTTTCTGTCATGACTATTATATATAAAATAGTGTAACATATTCTACTAGAGCAGAACCTTTTTGGTTCTGTTATAGATAAATGTGAATATACAGTTTGAGAACTCATTTTAAAACAGGTTGTTCATATGTTAAAGCAATGTATGTTTGATTAGGGACACAATAATTATTTATTACCTGTACTTGGCTATCTAACATAATATTTCTATAATATGGACCAATTTATTTGCAACCAATTTCAATGAGTCATTATTTATTTTTTATTTCAGTTTTAGAGAAGCAATAGGTCTGAGAGTGATAACAGCACTAAAACGAAATGACTATGCTGTAACTCAGGCCGCCATTGACATGATATGTGCTCTTATGCATCCTATGCATGACGATTATGATCTCAGGCAGGAGCAGTTAAACAAATCGTCCTTATTACAAACGAAGTCCTTTTTAGAAAGTCTGCTTAACATGTGGACAACACACATAGTAAGTATCTGTCCTTTTTTTGTGTGGTTTTAATCCATGCTATAGCTTGTCAACTGTAACTGCTGTCAATGTGTGGAATTCTTCTCTTATCCTGCATGCTGACACTGAATGAAATAGTTTGCAATGGTTCTTGAGATCCGAATATTTATTTCTGATATATTTCTGTTTATTTTTTTCAGGCTCAAGGAACAGGGGCTCTGATAGTGTCAGCTATGTTAGATTTTTTAACATTTGCCCTTTGTGTACCCTATAGTGAAACAACAGAGGGGAAACAGTTTGATACACTTCTTGAAATGGTTTCAGAACGGGGAAGAATGTTGTTTCGATTATTTCAGGTAAGTAGTTTCATCACAGATTTTTGCATTAATAACTCCACAGTGCAATACTTGAGTAATTTCGGAGACGAGCATTTGCTCATTTGTTTTTTGAACCTAAAGTTGGGAGAGGCAGGGTAGGGCTACGAAAAATTGCAAGACTTGAGATTTGCAGGACCCTTCTTCCAAGGAGTGTTGAATAATTCAAAATTTTTGAGAATTTGTTTATTCTTTATAAAACTTTTGATAAAATTGTTTGGAGTGGTTTGAATTAAATTCTCTCTAATAATTTGCTGAGGCAAAGCATGTAGTAGGTTGCTCTGATGTATATAGTATATATAGTATGTTATACCTATGACTACAGTCCTTTTTCTATGCTGCAAGGTGATTGAAAAACTTGAATTGCTTACTTAAAAAAAACGTCATTCAGGTATTTACCTTCTCTCAACAATATTACGTTTAGCAAAAGTAACAAAAACAATAAACACTTGTCAGATTAAACAGTATAAAGTATCTAGGAATATATTGAGACACACACGGTGAGATGTAAATATCAATAATATAAATATATTTATTTCATGAAGGATAAAATTACTAAACATTTTATCAGACTAGTGTCCAAGTACAGTAGGTATACTATGCATTAGTTGAAACCCATCTCATTTATGGTATATTGTCATGGCATGCACAACATATATAAATGACTTAGATGCCCTTCAAAAAGATGTCCCATGTTTAGAAAACCAAAACTGTATCTGTAACTTATTTCTTAGACCCTATCTCTCGTTATCACAAAATTTCAAATAAACATCAAACACAACCATGACAAGGCATCAGTTACATGCAAAAGTTATACCTAAGCGCGGAAATAAATTGTGAAGAAAAGAAAATTTGGCGCCCAAGCTATATCAAAAAATACCTGTTGATATAAAGGAATTACATCTCAATAGACGCATTGAAAAATGTCTTAAAGAATGGTTAAACACAGTAGACATTGGCATTTAACAAATGTCATAATGTCAGTCATACCAATTTCAATATTATTCAAGTTACATTTTTCTCCACAATGTTGGCAGCTCTGCTTAAAAGACCAAACTGTGCAATGATAATTACATAATATTTATATTGCCGGCAATGAACATTGAATAAATACATTTGCAAACTGCAAGGTGTATTTGACACACAGACTGCGTCCCTTACACCGCATCAAACAAACGATAAGGAATCCCGGAAAAACTGATGGCCTACTCCTTTGTTTCGAACAATATTGATTAGATTTTTCTTTAAAGCATATCCAACCATATTGAGTCACAGTCAATTGATGAAAATTACTTTATTCGTCTTTTATAACTATTATAAAAAAATACCCCTCTTGTGTAATATAGAGAGACTTCTCCCAATTTTACACTATGTTGATACCCAATCGTGTTTGCTGAGGTCTGACTCAATATATTGATTTTTTTTATTGATGGGGCAGTTAGGACAATGGCTTATATGTACTTCAATTGATGGCAAATAAAATGCAACCTATTTAACCCCAATCTAACGAATTGTAGCATCCGTCCATGGCGATAGTGAAAGGGGCGGGACTAGTGATGCGATCGCTGATCGAGGAGGGAGAGACCGAGGTAGCGGAGAAGATGCAGAACCTGGCCTTGGCCGAAGGGGCCCTGCCGCGCCATCTGCAGGCCTCTCTCTACTCGCATGCCGCGGACGGAAGGATGTTGGCCCACAGACAGCTGAGCAGGCATCTGGTCGGCCTGTGGGTGACGGGGAATCCCACAGCGATGGCGTAAGTTTTTTATCTCTCCATCATGGGCAAGGTCGACGTAAAAGGGGTCGGGGATGGTTAAGAAGGTGTGGGGGCGCTAACAGAAAAAGAGGATATTAGGCGGGTCGCAAAATGTCATTTATCAGCTCAAGGTCATGCCAAATGCATTTATGCTTAGATGGATTGGTACATAGTGAATAATTATATCTTACGTACCTACAAACATTTATTCGTTTATTTCCATAAGACTCTACAAATAGTATGGAAACTCAGTTAACCTTTAGCTACACGCGCCTTGTTTTGAAACTTAAGTACAAGCGTCATGTATTCTATACACCACCCACATATATATTCTTAGTTAATAAATGCCAACAAACTAATTGTAAAATTTGTATTAACTAACACTATTCACTATTTTATTACAAAACAACACTCATACCTTATCCCTGGGAAAAACTTCAACGTAGTGAATATTATATATCGAAATAAATACCTTTCTGTTTCGCTAGTACAAGCGTGGTGTATTCTGTGCACTACACGAAGCAGCATTAGCTAAAATATTGTCATAATTACATTTATAAAGCTTTTTTATTAAAAGGGATTGTAGGTATCAAAAAAAAAAGTATATTCCGTCTGTCCGTATACAAAAGATAGCCAAAACTACAGGTGCTAGAGAAACACTAAATACAGATTCGGAATCAGTATGAAAAAACTAGTGCGGGAAAAATCCGGCTTTGTCGACATGGCTTCCAGTTTAAAAAAATTGCACAGTGAGAGCGCCGTTTGAATTTCTCAAGTAAATCCTTTCCTACTTTTTATTCTTAGAGTTTTGAGTGAATTTTGGGTATTAATACTGCATAAGTAGTAAAAGGCTATTTAAAAAAAAATCCACAAGATTTAAATGCTGCGGATATTTGTAAAAATAACATCGTGTTTTGTGAACACAGTAAATAATAACAACGGGGTCTTGCCAACGCACACATGCCTGTTAGAGTATAGGCGTTGCTTTTTCTAACCTATTCGAATTCTTTGGACCCAATAGACTACCTTGAGGGTTCCGTATAGGATTTCCTTCAAACTAGATATTAGGCCTATTGATTTGGCTTCAATGTCCTTCAGGTTTTCATTAAATATTCGAAAAGCGATCTTAACTGAAAACGAATCTATAATCAATACCACACTAAAGCCTAGTAATGATCAGTTTTCTTTCGTCTCCAGTCTGCTGAAGAGGATAATGCCTCCAGGCCTCATAGCCTTCCTAGACTCCAAAGACTCGGTTCCTAAAGAAGCGTTGGAACAGGAGATGCTGAACAATCGGGACAACCTGAAAATAGCCCAAGAGCACGCCAACAAATCCAAAAGGAACCCCAACTGGGTGGCTGTGGAAAGACAGTTGAAGATGGTGGAGAAACGGGTCGAGCATTACACAAACTTGGCTATGCAGCATTGGGGAACGAGAGTGGGAATCACGTTGAAAAGGGAGGAAAAGATGAAGGAGAGACCGATCGTATTGAGGAGGAGGAGAGAAAGGAAGAAAGCAGAGTCGAATTGGCCGCTGTTCTATTGGAACTTCAATCAGGATCATGCTCGTCCTAATTTGATCTGGAACCATAAGGTGAGTTGGTGTTTGACTGCGACTTTCTATTCTTATCATCACGTACTCCAATTACCTTCTTTTAAAGACGTTTGTTGTTGGTAGATGCATTTTTTTTTCAGTTTTGTTAAGTTTAATCACATAGGTATCTATCCTTAAAAACTCAAAACCTCTTAACGATCATTTCAGAAGTAATAGTAGTAGCTGTTGGGCAGCTGCGCCTGGCAAGTAGGCCCCAGTAGGGCCTTTTTGCCATCTCAGAATATAACCCCTCAGCCACCACTGCCTGCCTCCCCTCCCTTCCTGCCAAACCTTCCCGACCTTTTGACAAAGGCCAGTATGTCCGCTCAGCTTAGGAAGGGTAATTCTTTTGACTGGAGTCTATCGCATCCAAAGATCTCGTATTTCAGCCCACCTAGCAACCCACATTCTGCAAGGAAGTGATAGGCTGTTTCATCGGCCTCTCCACAACTCATACATAGTCATCTTCAACTCCTAATAGCCATCTTATTATTTTTTTTTCAATTCCAACCCATTTTTTTAAAATACCTGATCTTACAGCGTATTTGGATAATACTGAAAGTACTTCAAGGTGATTTGTGAAATTCATGATAATTTTGGAATATTTTTTGTTGCAGACTAGGGAAGAATTGAGAAGTGCCTTAGAAGCAGAAATAAGAAACTTCACATCAGATAGAGAATTGGCCGGGTCAGCATTGGTTGCTTGGAACCACCAAGAATTTGAGGTTAACTACACATGTCTAGCCGACGAAGTGAAAATTGGCGACTACTATCTCAGACTTCTGTTGGAAACAAACGATGATAACTCCCCTATACGTAGATCGTAAGTTTATAGTATCTATCGTTTATTGGAACTTTAGAAAACATGCATTGTAAATTCAATTTTTATTTGTCTAACAATCAAATCTAAGAAACTAGTAGAAGCAACATTTGTAGATATTGGGAAGCAGTACTTTGAAAAAGTATTGGCTCGTCACCTGGACGGGTGAAATTGCTACTCTCTAAATATGTTGCTTTTCAGCAGAAACCGAATGTAATAAGTGATGTTTTTTTTTTAAAAATCATGTTAAAAACGGGTCACATACAGTGATCAGATCACTCAAATGCAACGCTCAAGTACCGGCTTTGGTAGAAAGGTGGCGAATCAATGCTTTTTCAAAGTACTGCTTCCCAGTATCTATATTTTGCTTCAACTAGTACGAATTTTAGGCACTAGCATGCAATTTCAATGAATCGTCTGAGACCTAAATTACACTGACGAGGTTTAATAGAAGCGTAACGACGTCGTCTGTGATTGGTTTTGGTTCTTAAATCCGTGATTTTTCAGGTACGAATTTTTCAATGATCTATATCATCGCTTTTTGTTGACCACAAAAGTCGAGATGAAATGTATGTGTCTTCAAGCGATGTCGATAGTATATGGAAGGTATTATGAAGATATAGGTCCTTTTGGAGATACTAGGCATATCATAGGAATGCTAGAAAAGGTGAGTAAAAGTATTTAAAACAGCGTTGTCAGACTTTTTTATTTATACCGAGTTTTTGCTGACACTTATTTGGCGTTTTGATAAACTGCGTAGAAGCTAAGTACCTTTAGGGAAATTGGATTGTTTTTGATCCCATCTTATTGTAACGAGAGATGCCGGATTTACTGGAACTACTCGGTCCCCACCCTCGAGCTTGTACAGGCAAACAAGCTCGACATAGTCCTCTATCACCAACAGAAGACGATGCTCGTTATAGTTTTCGGCACCTGCCGAGGTGAACATAGGGGTGAACTCCAACCTGTTTGGGAACATTGTCATAGTACGTTGATAGTACCGCTTAACTCAGTCCACAATCATTTTTACAGATTTTGTTAGAATATTGGTCATTTCAAAATATTAATGATTTTGCTTCATATGGCCTCCTTTTTCGGGACAACACCATCATTTTTGACATTGAAAACATCTTTTCTCGCTTACATGTCATCTGCATAGAATCTCTGTCTGGCCTCTACTACCTGATGTTCACCACGCGACATAGCTCCGATCGCCGATAATCCTCTATCTCGCTTTAACCCTCTTTTTTTTTAAGAGAGTGTGAATGTTTTCTTATAAAGGGTGGCCCATCTAGCGGTTGCTTTTTAACTATCGATTATTTAGGCTTTGACAGCTCGAATGATTTTGCCGATGTGTCATGTTTTATTAAAAGGTTCGCGGTTTACGAAATGGTTAAGTTTACGCTCGAAGAAAGTTGGGAAATATTGAAAACTTACTTCCAAAATGATGAGTCTTCAACCGAAACTGCAAGAAAAATGCGCGCAACATTCGGGAAAAATAAAGCGCCTTCCAGGCAGTTTGTGGATAAATTTGTGAAGTGTGTGCGTGAAAAACTGGCTCGTTAATGGACAAAGCAACGTGTTCCCGCGCACTTCCAGTGCGCTCAATCGAGAATATTGCTGCTGTTGCCGAAAGTGTGAGGGACAATCCATCAACAGATGGCCGACTTTACTCACTAGGCCGGAGCATGAAATATGGCAACACTGAATCAGCGGGCCGAGTTTTTATTTGTGGTTATGTCATGTGTATTCTTCCAGAGCAGAAAATATGGTTGGAAGGTGATTATTAATGTGTTTCTAATTATTTACCTGCACAAACGAAACTATAAAGATAAAAAGATACCTGCAAAGTGTGTAGTACCAGGTTGCACTAGCAATTCGTGCTTCCAATGAAGGACATAAACAGAAGTGGGTGAAAGGTATTCCTCGTATGGGCTGGTTATATTTATAAGAATAAAGACAATACTTTACAAACATTTCAAAGGATAAGACCTATTTTAGAGCACAATGTGGTACCTACAATGTTTTCTGGACCTCCCAAATATCACAGAAAAAGACAGTTAAGAGAACTCATCTGGGCATGCATCTGGGCATACCTACGAAAAGATTTGATGTTGAAAGGGAATCAAGACCAGCAAGAATGGCTTCAAAGTGACCTAATAGTGAATTTTTCTAGCTCAAGTTAAAATTTACAAAGTAAATTGAGTGTTCCTTAGCAATTGTGCTTCCAATAAGGGACATAAACAGAAGTGGGTGAACGGTATTCCTCGTATGGGCTGGTTATATTTATAAGAATAAAGACAATACTTTACAAACATTTCAAAGGATAAGACCTATTTTAGAGCACAATGTGGTACCTACAATGTTTCCTGGACCTCCCAAATATCACAGAAAAATACAGTTAATAGAACTCATCTGGGCAAGCCAACGAGGGCATGCATCTGGGCATACCTACGAAAAGGTTTGATAGTGAAAGGGAATCAAGACCAGCAAGAATGGCTTCACAATGACATAATAGTGAATTTTTCTAGCTCAAGTGACAATTTACAAAGTAAATTGAGTGTTCATTTAAGTGGAAGTGGAAGTGGCAGCAGGAAACAGGTTGCTTTATTTTTATTTTGTAGGGTCTGACTATGATGAACCAGACATCAGATGTAAGTGGTATTAGTAGTAGTAGTTCTAAAAAGCATTTTTTTCTTAATTTATTAACCGAGATGAACGCTAATACATATAAAATTTAATAATTATTCTGAAACTATAGGGCCACTATTTGACAGCTAAGCCACGTTGCCACATCTAAGGCTCCGGCCTAGTGTAGAGTCGGCCATGATCAACATCAACTCGACACCGTTCGCAGGAATTGGACATTTCTCGCACGTCACTTCAAAGAATTTTGACGAAAGACTTCGGTTTGACGCCGTACAAAATTCAGTTGGTGCAAGAGCTGAATCCGAACGACCATCCGATGAGATTTTAATTCGCCCAATAGGCCGAAGAACGCTTGATGGAAGATGAGCATTTTTATCGAAAAGTCATATTTTCAGATGAAGCACAATTCCACCTCGGTGGTTATGTCAATAAGCAAAACTGCCGCATTTGGGTCTTAGAAAATCCACACGTTATCATGGAAAAGCCAGTGCACCCACAACGAGTGACTGTTTGGTACGGTATGTGGACCAGGCGGCATCATCGGTTCATTTTTCTTTGAAAACGAAGCAGGAGCCGCCGTAACCGTCAATGGTTAGCGCCATCGCGGCATGTTGGAAGATTTTTTCTTTCCCCAAATGGAAGGGGAAGACATCGGCGACATTTGGTTCCAGCAGGACGGCGCCACGTGCCACACAGCCAACGCTACAGTTGAACTTTTGCGCGGTACGTTCGAGAATCGCATAATTAGCCGAAGAGGTGATGTCAACTGACCGCCTCGCAGCTACGATTTGACGCCGTTGGATTATTTTTTGTGGGGAGCCGTCAAGGATAAATGCTACACCAACCATCCAGAGACGATTGACGAACTAAAGCACGAGATTGAAGTCGCCATTGCAGCCATTGAGGGCCACACCATTGAAAAGGTCATGAAAAATTGGGTCAACAGAATGGGCTACTGCAAAGCCAGTCGGGGCGGCCATATGAATGAAGTGGTCTTTCACTATTAAACCGCAATGTTTGGCTATTCAATAAAAAAAAAAATTAATTGTAAAATATCCACCTGGCTTTTTTATAGCAATTTAAAAATGCAACTTTTTCGTGGGCGTCCCTTTATCTTATTCAATTATTTCTTGATGTTTCAGTGCGTTGATCGGCAAGAACGCGACCGTCTCGTCCAATTCGTATCCCGGCTGATTTTACACCCGAAAAACGTCCGAGAGGCAGTGGACGCTGGCGGAGTCCAGATTCTCGTCGATCTGACAACGTTGGCGCACTTGCACACCTCTCGTGCGGTGGTACCGCAACAAAGCAACGTCATCGAGGCGGGGCCTGGAATGGTGGAACGACAAGAGCGAGAATGGTACTACAACCTAGACAAGAAGAAAGAGGGACCTGTCACCTTCCAAGAGGTAGGCTAGACATTGATCTAATTTACATTTTTACCCTTTTATCTGCGCCTGTAAGAACTGGATAGTTTATGTAACGATTTTGACCTGCTATGACGAATCTGTACCGGTATTCTGTAACTTAGAAACGTGTTTCTATGCACTATGTACTATGGGATCGGGTGGCTTCGCAAATTTGTCAGCGTAGTAGGCACGTTGTGGTAGTCACCCGAAACTGCCCGATTTTCATGGTCGTCATGGTGATAGAAACACGTTTCTAACCCCCAGACTACCGGCGCTGGGTTCGTGACGTTTGGACTAATATGTAGTCATCGTCAGGCATGTTGGTTACTTGATAAGAAGAGTTTTAGATAAAGATGGCTTACGTAGAAGACATTGTCAGCAACTTTGGAGAAGAGACCATGATGGTTATGAAAAATTGAGCAATAGCAAATGTCTGGCTGGGTGACTGGCTGGCTTGCCAACATGCCTGATGATGACTAGACATTAACCAAAACATCGCATAAAGGAATATAACAACATTTTGTTCTAATTCTGACCTAATCGTTAAAAAACGGGCTGCTCAGGTAGAATCGGAAAAGCTGAAGGTATTTGAGTTCGGAATCGGATGATTAATCCGGGGATTTTTTATTCCGATGCCGCGTAATCCGAATATATCATCATATTGGTTGCATTCAGCAGAAAGATCGGGAGGCGCTACTTTTGTAGCCGCTACATCTCAACAGTTGGCGTTCTGCTGAAAGGCATTATTTGTGCGCTCTGAGCTCTGAGATGTCACGATAAATAGTTTGTCGACTGTCAAGTTTCCAGTGAAATGTCAAATGAGTGGTCACATTTGAGTTTTAAAAATAAAAAAAAGGTATGTCAAATTGTACCAAAGTTTTGGACTGCGTAAAGTAGTATGGACTTTTTCTTTTAAATATGACAACATAACCTATAACACAAGTGTCAAACATGTGACACTCACAAGGTCAGAAGTAGCTTATTCCGCTCCGCTTCAAGTGAGCGTACTTTTCTATCGCTACAAAAAATGGCGACCGCTGGTGCGGTAGCTGCTAGGTAGCGCACGCGTTCAGCAGAAAATTTGGTAGCTGCTCCGCAACTGTTGAGTCTGCTGAATGCACCCATTGGTTCCGTGGTCGAGGGCTCGTGACCGGAAGGTTCCGGGTTCGAATAAATCGCTCAGCGGGAATCCTCACTTGAGACTTCACTGTTGGCTTCTAACTAACAGCGCCGTTCCTAGAGTGGCGTCGGGAAACAGTATCAAAGCCTACACAAAACACGAGGCTAATAAGCAGAGCGGTTGACGCTGATGACAGAAGTAAAAAAAATTAATGAGAGTATTACAGCCACAAAGTGATTGGAATACGTTCTATATATTCTCCTTTACATTTTCAGCTGAAAGAAATGTTCGAGAAGGGATTAATAAACCACAAAACACGATGTTGGGCTGCCGGCCTTACAAACTGGCGGGCTTTATCGCAACTACCTCAACTTAAATGGTACCTGTTAGCCAAGGGAACTCCCTACTTCAACGAGAGTGACTTGGCCGCTTGCATTTTGAACATACTTATCAAGTAAGTACCATTGCTAATGTTATGTTATAACAAACATCGAGTACCAGACTGGTAGTGGATGTCAGAATACTCAAGAAAAGATATAATAGACAAAGCTTGTAGTGAGCTCTCGCACAAAAAACCAACACATGTGAGGTGACACACTCTCGTATTGTATTATTCTGTTTTTGTATTAAAACTCCAACAATATAGACTAAATTATTGTAAATATTCTTAGTTTTTCGATGAGTTAAGTGAAATGCTGAATCACCTTTTGATAATTCGCTGGAGCAAGAAACAATCTGCAGTCAATGTTCCTATTAAGATATGAACGTAGCCAGTACATTCTGCATCCTTGTCGTCTTCTGATAAAAGCGTGAGCTAGTATCACACCTTCAGCACTTGATATCTTTTTTCTAACGAAAACGCAATTTGGCATTGGTGAACTTGAAAAATAAATGACATATAGTTGTAGCTTCTATGACAGATGTGAGGTGCAAAATACACCTGTATTATTTGCAGCTTACATGTAACTACCAAATTACGACGCAGTGGGCCTTACATTATAATATAACAAATTTTTCAGAATGTGCGAATACTTCCCCAGTAGAGATCAAGACGATGCTATAGTGAGACCATTACCGAAAGTCAAAAGACTTCTGTCTGAACAACCGGTGCTCTCTTACATCGTGCAGCTGTTATTGACCTTCGATCCGATTCTCGTTGAAAAAGTGGCTACATTGCTGTGTGAGGTCATGAGGGATAATCCGGAGGTCAATAAATTGTATCAGACTGGTGCTTTTTACTTTGTCATGATGTACACAGGTAGCAATGTCCTTCCCATCGCTAAGTTCCTGAAGCTGACGCACACCAAGCAAGCATTCAAAGCTGACGATGTGAGTATCGAACCATCATTTTGCTTTATTTTTAATTTACATTATTTTAACAATGCTTCATTTTTAATTTACATTATTTTAACAAAGGTGTTCTCATAGTTTGGACCACCAAAGACAAACCGATTAGATTAGACCCCTCATACAATTATTAATTTAATTAATTATACATTTGTTGACGTTGGAAAATTAAAATGTAGATCAACAGGTAGAGAGGAACGGAATGGTAGACCAAAATGGCTGCCTCGTAGGTCGAGACATTAATAACCTCAAATTCTTATTTAACTTACATAATAATGGTGTATGTTTCAGGCTGGCGAGTATATATTTTACACATGTAATAGAAACGCATCATTATTAGCAGAAAATTCGCGCGAAACAATAAATATACATACCTAAGATGCAGAGTGCGTGGATCAACGACATAACCACAACAAAAGCAAAATAAAGAAGTCTCAACTTTGAGAACAACCTTCATATTCAATACTTCTGTTAATAAATACCTGACTTTTCTTGATTTGTTTTTGATGGTTTACTTGTACTTGGTAAATACTTATCTTATTTTAATTTTGTAGAACGCGTCACCAATTATGCAGAAGAGCATTTTGGGCAGACTGCTACCAGAAGCTATGGTCCACTATTTGGAGAATTATGAGGCAGAAAAGTTTGCTCAGATATATTTAGGCGAATTTGATACTCCAGAAGCGATATGGAACTATGAAATGAGGTAAAAGAGACGCTCTTTTCCGTGCACTTTTCTAAACAATAAGGGTAACGTATATAAGCCCTACGATTAACCCGGCGGGGCTATCTTAAGAACACCAATGATGTATAAAAAATGGTTCAGTATTTTTATTTATTTATTTTATTTACCAACGGGCCACTGCCCAATAAAAAGACTGTTTACAATAATTATTTTAAAAATAACACCAAATCTTAACCTATCTAGTTACAAAGTAGAGTACATAGACATTTAATATTCACATTTGGTAGATTGAGTAATAAAAAGAAAGAAAGAAACATTATACCAAAAATTCAACCTCCTGGCTATAATAAAGAGATAAAAGGATATAACCGGTAACAGTGGATAGAGCAAAGAAGAAATATTGTGCCGTTTCACTAAATTTACTGACTACAGCAAACAAATTTCTCTGTACAATATAGACCTCAAACTTCACAAACAGCCTTTAGGTTCTTTTTGAATATTTTTGGATTATCGAAGCAGTCCAATTGATCAAAGAATTTATTTGCAAGTCTGGTAGATCTAGACAAAAATGAATTTTGTCCACAATTAGTGCGATGGGAATTCTCATGAAAAGAATGGTTTTGCCTCGTTTGGCGGGAGAAATCATGAAGCATGATTTTATTCGTGAGCTCAGGATCATGAGAATAAGAGTGTAATAGATTATAGAACATCATGAGATCTCTGTGCATGCGACGTACATGAAGGGATGAAATGTGAAGGGAGTTTTAGAACTCAGAATGATTTATGTTTTTTCGACTATGTGGTGTTCTTTATACGCAATGTACCTCAGAAACTTATGTTGTACTCTTCCAATAGCCAGTATATGGAGATTATATGATGGGGACCACACACATGAACAGTAGCCCAAGTGCGGTCGCACCAGGCAGCAAAATAGGAATTTGAGGGATGAAATACTTAAAAAGCTTGATAAAGCCCAGGATTTGTAACGTTTTAGTAATAATTATTGATAAGTGATTTGTAAATGTTAGCTGGCTGCCAAGCAACATTCCTAGATCTTTGATTTGATAGACCAGTGATGTAATATTTTTTATTTCCATGGCTGCTGCTGAGTTTACCATAGTATGAAGGCGTTGCGGCAAGGACCGGAGTTTGATCCCATGGTCTCTTTCATCATTCGCATATTCGGCTACCGATGATTTGTCTATACATCCTAGTCAACAGCTAGCCTTATGCTCTGTAATCTTTGTTTATGTGGTGGTGGCGGCGAAACGTCAAGTCTCAACGACGCCGGCTTAAAAATCCCAAGTAGCACAACTTCATTGGGTGATGGTAGCGTAAGCCTTACACAGTACATTGACCATTGACTAATTTCCAGCATGGATTCAGGGCCTGTGCAGCAGCTTTTGATTCCTATCGTAGCCAAGGTGTCATGGGTGAACCCTTTATGTGATACATTTGACAGATGGGATTTTTTCCACGGCTGAAGATCATAAATTGACATTTTTTAACATTAAGTTTCATTCCATTGAGCTCACACCACTGTGATAAGCGATCTAAATCAAATTCAAGTTTGTTACAGTCATCTTGATGTTGGATTTTCATATAAAACTTTAAATCATCAGCGAATAATAAGAAAACGCGAACTTAAAGCAAGATGCAATATCATTTACATAAATATTGAAAAGTAGGGGCCCTAGTTGTGAACCTTGCGGAACACCTGATGGTACCTGGTATTGGCGGCGTCGTTGGAAACATAATTTATTGCTTCACAGTGACAGCCCTTTAACTTGCAGCGTCCTACTCGACATAGTAAGTTATCCAAATTTTGAATATTTCTTGCTTTTTATCAACGACGGCGTTGGTCATCGTGCAGGTGGTCTAATGCAAACAGCTCCACGCAGAAATACAACGTGTGGTGTGGTTTAAGGTGGATGATACCATCTATTTACATAGGGTGTTTTGATTTATCGAACTGACCTAGTAGTTGATTGAAATTACTTTTCAGGCGTATGCTCATTGAGAAAGTTGCCGCTCACATAGCTGACTTTACGCCTCGGATTCGGAGTCACACCATGATCAGATACAACTACATCCCCATACCGGCCGTGCGGTATCCCCAGCTTGAGAGGGAACTGTTTTGCAACATTTTCTACTTGCGACATCTCTGTGATAGTACTAGGTTTCCTGACTGGCCTATACCTAACCCTGTAAGTACATGCAGTGATGTAATGCATTTTATTTCATTACATTTAAGAATCCTGTTTTCAATTTATGTCATCTGAAAGGACACAATATTCTATAGAATTTCACTTTGTAAAATTTGTTACTATCGAATAGTATTTAACATTTAGTATGAGACAAAAAGTTTAATGAAACTCATTTTTTTGACGGCTCAAAAACTGCAACAATTTTCAGTCGACCTAAGGCCCAAGGTTGTCAAGGTTTATTACAACGAATCTTCCATTTTATATCTGTACGTCGATCTTTGAGCATTCACTGGTAGAACGTACTCAATTTCACCTACATTTCAGCAGAATTATCATAAAATTCAATGGTTTAAAGGCATACTTTTTCAGGTGCAATTGTTGAAAGACGTGTTGGATGCATGGAAATCAGAGGTGGAGAAAAAGCCACCACTGATGACGGTGAGAGACGCGTATGAAAGCCTTGGATTGGATGAAAACCACAACGACGAATCAGCCATTAGGAAAGCTTATTACAAGCTTGCTCAACAATACCATCCAGATAAAAATCCTGAAGGAAGGGTAAGTCAGATATAATTAGTGTCTCGCTATTCGAGAAGTTGTAGAGACCACCCTGTATTCTGTGCTATACTCAACGACGATCAAAAACATAGATATTTCTATTCATTTATAAAACGAGTTTCTAAATATTGACAAGATAAACAGCCGCCATTTTCTTTCAGTGACAGACATGTTGCAGTGACCTGTCATAAAACGAACGCGTATCAATATTAGCGCAGTCGAATCTGGTAAATTAGCAAATGCCTGTTTTATAATAGTAATCTAATGGCAATAATAAAAAATATCATAAGCCTATATTTTTACCTCTGTAGATAATCGATTGTTCTACAACAGTTCAATCGTTGTATTAGCAAAAACGCAAATTCTACGCCAGTGTGCCTATGAATGTAACCTCAAATGACACGATGTCAAATTCAAAATAGGGGTTCGGAGCCTGAATTCCAAAATCGAAGAAAATCGGAAGGTATTGTACTGACGAAAAAAAAAAATCCAAAAAATTTCTCGACTTCGATTGGGACAAAACTTATACGATACAAACATATACAACATAAAGTTCTGTATTTTTTAACGTCGTTGGATATACTAATGTGTTTAGTGTTAGTTGAAGGAGCCTATGTCCTTTGCGCTTGCATGAAATAGAGAGTACATTTATATTGATTTTATTGCAGGATATGTTTGAAAAAGTGAATCAAGCATACGAATTTCTGTGCAGTAGTAGCAGTTGGACAGATGGTCCGAATCCACACAACATAGTTTTAGTATTACAAACACAAAGTATTTTGTTTAGGAGATATGCTGAAGGTATGTCGGTAATGGAGTCAAAGCCTGTGCAGTGCATCCTAACAGTGCAATTTTTGTCGTTTTAGAACTGAAGCCATACAAATATGCAGGGTATCCTCAACTGATCAAGACAATCAAGATAGAAACTGCGGATGACCAGCTGTTTTCTAAAAACACTCCTTTATTGACAGCGGCTTGTGAACTAGCTTATCACACAGTCCATTGTTCAGCACTGAACGCAGAAGAATTGAGGAGGGAAAATGGCTTGGAGGTGTGTAAAAGGAAAATGCCCCCATTGCAGCTTTTTCGTGACAAATTTTTATTTTTGGGATAACAGTACAGAGGTTAACCTATACCATATTTTAATAAAGGAAATTTGGAATATTCTTTGACATATTCCAACAAGTAGGATCTATATACGAGTCCTTTTTAAATTATGGAAGTAATGTGCCAATAACTAAACTTTTTTTAGAAATTGTCGTCTATTCTTAGAGATACCGGGGATGTTAGCAAGTATTTTTATCTCATGTGTTTTAGTAACTATCGCCACAGTTTAGAAGCATTCTTTGTCAAGGACCAGAATTAGTTAAATATGACACATAATCAAAAATTGATCTATTAATAGCGGCCTTATTGGCAAACATCAACAACCCAGTGAAGAATGCAGTGTCCAACAATTTAAGTACTTTTTCTGCTTTAAGGTCCTTCTTGAAGCTTACACGAGATGCGTGAATGTTTTGAACAACTCTTCAAAACCCGAAGAAACACCTGTTCAAGTTTGCGCTCATATAACCAGGTGTTTCACTGTAGCTGCGCAGTTCCAGGCTTGCAGAGAGAGAATGGTTGATCTGAAACAGCTTGTAAAGGATCTGTGCCGAATACTCTACTTCAAGGTAGATATTAATGAATTTAAATTATTTCTGGAGGTAACATGTTTGAGTTAATAGGCAATTAATATGCTTTCATTTTTCAGCACCTTACCAAATTGTGTTCCATAGCGACAGAATGCGTAACAGCTCTATCCATAGATTCTATCTTGCAAATGGAGCTGTTGAAGTCGGGAGCATTATGGCATTTATTGCTGTACATGTTTCATTACGATTTTACTTTGGACGAAGGTGGTGTAGAACGTTCAGAAGATGCTAATAAGCAAGAGGTAACTAAAAACGAAGTTCGAACTTTTATTATTTACAATTTTTGAGGGTCACGTTTCGATTGTTCTGCTATTTTCAGTAATCTTGGGATAACTTTAAGATACCTTTCAATAGGCCTGAATATCGTACAATGTATCGTTATGCGCGTGCGCAGAACGTTAAATGCGTTCGAACCTGTTTTGTGACGTTTACGGCATGGTTGGTCCAAAATAAGGACTGTGTGGACGGACATGCGCAGTGGAACGTAAATCGCCTGCTTGGCGCACAATTTCAATTTGTAATTTTTATGTGACTTCCGAGTTCTTGCAGTGGTTCCATGGATTTTTTTAAACTAACTTAACTAACCCTGTACCTTTTTACTGCTTGAGAGTGAGATTGTGCTTTTGCTCATTTTTTTGGAAAAAAACCTTTAATAAGATTGTTGCATGTGTTGCATCAATCGCAGTTTGAGGGAATGAAACGTACGTCAAATATTATCCGTATTTCAGTTATTTGTATCTCCTTAGTGGTCTGGATGAGTACCTACTGTTGGATTCTACTAAGAGGCATTTAACTCTGTAGGTTATTTAAACGGGTGGTCTAGGGTAAAGTTGTCGCATATAACACCCTTCTGCGTAATGTGTCTTCATACATTTTTCGTACTTGGGGGGCTCTAATAACTAGTTTGATACTATTGTTCAGTGGACTTATTTACGAACCGAAATGCAGTTTTTGACAAATGTAGAAATATGGCAACTTAAAAAACCATTATTGACTTATTCTAATACAAGGATACCATTTCCATAAGCGTGTCTACTCTGTGTACTCTCTTTCGACCGGCTGTATTTTCTGCCGAATCTATTAATTATTTTAGTAGTCACAACGTATCAAAATTACATTTTTATTTGTTTTATTGTTTTTATGCCTTAAGAAACTTAAAATTCGTGACATTTTCATCAAAACTTCATAAGCAATTGCTTCATCATATTGAAATACTTAAATAAGTCAAATTGAGGCCTAATGTATCTGATTTTCATATTGTGTCTTATTCATGATTTCTTGATTTTAGGTTAGTAACAGACTGGCCAAAGAGTCAGTGAAAGCATGTGGTGCTTTAGGCGGTTATGTCCCTGGAGAGAATGAGCCTCCCCCCAATATGTTAGCTAGGAGTATATTGGAGAGTCTGTTAACATCGTACTTAGCAAACCAGCTGGGACATGAAAAACCAGAGGAGGTAAGATTTACATTATTAGACAATATATCCTGAATAGTATCCCAGATAAAAGTATGCTATCACCATGTTACAAGGTAATCGACTGCCAGTTATTCAACGGACAGTTTTTTTTCGTATTTTTAGATCTTGAAGATACTGAACAGCAACAGCGAAACGCCGTACTTGATCTGGGACAACAGCACCAGAGCCGAATTAATGGATTTCCTGGAGAATCAGAGTAGCAGCAGGAACGAAATTGACGTAAGCCTGGCCAATAATTTCAAATACTCAGCGCATGCTGGAGAGCTGAGAATCGGCGGAATTTTCATCAGGATTTATAACCAGCAGCCGTCCTATCCAATCCAGGTTAGTATAAACCTCCATGAAATTCGAAACTTGAAGTTCCAATACCAAATGACAAAAAAAATAGGATCGAAAGATTTGTACTTTGGAGATAATTTTTTTTTGACGAATGAGAACTGTCTTGTGTTGTGAATTGGCTTTCCAATTAGTCTTATGAGCAGGATGAATACTGTTTCACGGTTCACTTTCTTGAAGCGAAACAAAACGAAAGAAAAAAAAGTTGTCCACTTTTCACTGCACCCAAAAGGGATCATGGTCAAGATTATATACCAGGCTCGAATAACATCAAAAAATGGGATTGAAAATTCGGAATAAATGTCTTTAGCTCATTGCTAAATTTTTTAAGTATACAAAACTAAGGTGAACTATTTCCAGGATCCAAAGGGCTTCGTGATGGAGTTGTTAAATTTCCTCAAGGAGCAATCCGAGTATCTTCTCAACTTGGTCAACATAGCGTACTCCTTGACAATCGAAGACAGGATCAAGAGCTCCGTGATGGCCTTGGAAGCGTTGACGAACGTCATCAGGAACAACCCTGGGGTTGAAATGCAGTGCATCGGACATTTCCGGCTTTTGTTCAAGTTGCTCAGCGTCAGTTGCATACCAGTCAGTATTATTTGTTTACTAGAGTCACCCTTAACGATGATCTTTATTGAGGGGTATAAAACAACATTCGCAAGGCTACTATATCATCTACTCAAAAGTTTGAAAAACAACTGGTGTCAAGACCGAACTCACTATTATTGCTTTTCTTTAAGGTCCTCCCCCTCTTTATTTTTTGAACCGGTCAACTCAAAAAATTTAAACTTGCTATAATGAAATTAATGCATTAATAATATATTTTGGAGTAAAATTGGCAGATGAAACTTGCAAGATGGTGGTTCGGCGCCATCTTGAAAAAAAGTCAAAATGAAAGGGGGGTCTTGTCTTTTTGAAGCTCGTGAAAAATCCTTCAAAAACCTAGAATATGGAGTCAATATCTTCATCTCCTACAAAATGGCGGAACATTTAATAATTACCTGAGGCAAACACGTTCCGCCATTTTGTATGAGTCGAAGATATTAACTTCATATTTTAGGGTTGAATAAGATTCGTCAGGAGCTTCAAAAAAAAAAAAAAATGTGCCAGCCAATGTTTCATCTGTCGATTTCACTTCAAAATATACTATTCATGCATCAATTTCATTATTATATATTATTATATTATGAATGGACCGGTTCAAAAAATAAAAGGGGGGGATCTATAGAAAAGCACTGTATAGAGATGGGATTTATTACTAAAGATAATGTCACATACTTTGATACTATATGCGTAATGCGTCTTGAGACATATCTTTTTAAAATCCAACAATCCCCTTGTACTAATTTTATATATGTTTTTGTGGTTTATATGCATTATTGTTATACTTCTATTTGTGTATGTTCTTTAGGTGCAAAAAGGGGTGCTAAACGTCATCTCTGTAGTAACCAGGAATAACGAATGTATCAATGACATCGCCACCAGCGAAGTGCTAGGATATCTGTTGATGTGCCTGTATGGGCTGCAGGACTGTCAACCGCAGATATTAGATACCTTGTATGCTCTTATGGCAACTACGAAGATTGTTAAAGAGGCGCTGCATAAGGGTGAGTATCATTTGGTTTGTTTGTATACTTTTTTCTTGGGACTCTCTAGAATAAATCAGTATATACCTGCTGATTCTAAGTTTTCCCATCCCTCGAAAACGTTCAACATTTTTTTGTTTTACTATCTCTCAACGTGCGTACTATTTTCCCATCATTGCCAAGGACGACGTTTTAACGTTTCAATGCAATAAAATGTGGAGTTTCATGGAGATCTTAGTAAACTAGGAATGTATATCTAATAAAATTCCCAGCTACTGAAAAGTTTTCTGTTCCGTTTTTTGAATGCAAATAAGAGCCGCGCATGGCAAGTTTTTGAAAGTACCGGATACTACCAGTGGAATAGAAAGTCCTCTACAAATCAAATATTTTTAGGGGTGACGTTTCAGTATTTTGAGGGGGGCAACGATTATCGAAAGGAGGGACGACAGAGAAACAAACGAAATCTCAAATTCGATTGTTACACATTTCCTCCAAATATTGGCGTTGGAAATAAAACGAATAAAACGTAGCAATGAAAGACTCAACGTGGATATATAGAATGGGATATGGAATAGAATATCAGATTTCATGCTACTATATCGCAAGCGCTGTCCAAAAATTATGATATTTTGATAGATGGAATTCAGTTCCATTGTTTATCTTGCCACATTTTTATCGTATTTCCAGGAGCTGTGATATACCTGCTGGACCTGTTCTGCAACTCGACCAGTCAATCGGTGCGACAGACGTCATGCGAGCTGCTGGCTCGCATGAGCCTAGACAAGCTGGTGGGGCCGCGGGTGCGACTTGCGTTGGCAGCCTTCCTACCCCCCATATTCGCGGACGCCATGCGAGACAGTCCCGAGGCGGCCGTGGGGATGTTCGAGCAGGCGCACGAACATCCCGAGCTCATCTGGGACCAGGAGGCCAAGGATAGGGCGTGTGCGTGCGTGGCGCGCTTCAGGAGAGAGTGAGTACATTTTTTATATTTTTATACCTGCTTTACAGTACGCGATACTTGCAAGGTACACTTTTCTTGCAATTTGTGATTTACAATTTTATTATTTGAAGAAGAAAAAACTAAACCAAGCGTTTCCTCATTTCCACAAATTGCACCTAATACTGCAATCTCAATCCGATCCAATGGGCCTATACCGTGATCTCAAATTGATCAATTTATTTACTGCGGTATTATTTTTGATGATACATAGGACCGTTTACTGTAAAAAAACTTGATCCAAATGAGAATAACACTAAAAAGAAAACTGTAGTGTAATTTGAAATAGCCATCACCTGTAGGGAACCAGTGAGAAGCGTCCTTTCTGTAGGGAACCAATGGGAAGCGTCCTTTCGTGGTCCGATGACTACGAGCGGATGCTATTGTTTTGTACCAGTGAGCTCTTATTGGTTTCCTACAGGTGACGTCACGACCTGGGCGGGAAGTGTATGGATTCAAAAAATTCAATATTTAGAGCATTTCTTTTCGGTTATAAATACGAGAGAAAAATTTTGTAAAATTATTTATGGCATCTACGTGGTGTCAGGGTTCGTTTAAGCCAATAAACCAGAAATGTGGTATAGGCCCATTATTTCGGTTGGAAATAAAATAACGTTCAAATCAATTGTAATTTTTATTTGTTGTACTTTTAAAGTTTGTCGTTACAGTAAACATGTCCTAATGATGTTTGTCTAAATTCTCAGTTTCTGGACCATAATGATATTATCAGCATTACACTTCCACTAGACTTATCTACGAATATAGTTTAAAAAACTAAGAACACCGCTTTTAAAGAACATCAGAAAAAAGTAAATAATAATGTTTAAATAAGCTTAAAACAATAATAGATATGATGTGAAAAAAGCGTCGGACGCTCGATTTACAAATAATATGGCACAAAGCGCCCATGCTTTTTCACAATCATACTAGCATTTTTTGTTCATCATTGTTTTGAGCTTATTTTTAAGATTATTTTTAACTTTTTAGTCCGGTGCTCTTTAAAAGCGTGTTTTTTAAAATACATTTTTTAGTTAACTTTATCATTGAAGCGTGTTTTTTAGTTTTTAAAACTGTATTTATTAATACTCTGTGTAATGAAGATGTACAATTCTTGTTGATCATAATCATTACCACTAAGGCGTTTGATAACGTACAGTGGCCTAAACTGTGGGAAATCCTCATCTCTATGGGAGTTCCTTATCACCTAGTGTTTCTCATACAGCAACTCTACGAGTCTAATTCGGCTCGTGTAAGAATTGATGGTAACCTGTCTAGTCAAACTGCAACCAGAAAAGGAGTTCGTCAGGGATGTGTATTATCTCCGATGTTGTTTAACATTTACTCTGAATTTGTGATGAGACAGGTATTAGACAACTGGAATGGCGGTGTAACTATTGGCGGAAGCAAAATATCTAACTTAAGATTTGCTGACGATACAACCCTTATTGCAGCTTCTCAGGAAGAACTAGTAGCTCTATTAAACATCTTAGAACAACATAGTGCAGTGTATGATCTTGGTATTAACTACAATAAGACCAAGGTTATGATCGTAGATAGAGAGCATGATAATTATAGAGAAATAAAGTCAATAGGCCTTTGTGAAGTAGTTCAAAGTTTTGTATACCTCGGTTCTTTGATCGACAATTCGGGTAGCTGTGAAAATGAGTTTCGACGGCGCATTCAACAGGCACGTGTGGCCATGACAAAGCTTATTAAAATATGTCGGGACCATAACATCACAAAAGCTACAAAAATGTCGCTGGTTCAGTCTCTTGTGTTCTCCATATTTTTGTATGCCTCGGAAACTTTGACTGTTAAAAAGGCAGATCGAGCTCGCATAGATGCTTTTGAAATGTGGACATGGAGGGGAATGCTGAGAGTTCCTTATACCGCTCATCAAACTAACGTTTCCATACTGGATGAGGTTAGTAATCCAAAGAGACTATCCTCCATTGTGTCGACGAGAATGCTTACATTCTTCGGACATATACATAGAAGCGACAATATGGAGAAACTTGTAGTTCAGAAGAGGGACATTTTGTAACATCAAACGGGAACACTGTTTATTTTACTGGACACCACACACAAAATTTTAGTGGTGTTGCTTTTGTTGTTTCTCCACAATTTAACAATATAATCTTATCCTACTCAAGCATCATGGACCGAATAATATTAATAAAGCTAGACACCAAACCTGTTAAACTAAACATTATACAGGTGTATGCTCCAACAACATCGGCAAGTGAAGAATTCGTTAGTGACTTTTACAACAAATTGCAGGATATAATGCAGAATATCCCATCACGAGAGATCACTATCATTGCTGGAGATCTAAACGCTAAAGTCGGGAAATACAAAGATCAGGGTGACCTTAAACAAGTTATTGGCCGTTTTGGAGTGGGGGAGAGAAATGAAAGAGGAGAAAAACTTATAGACTTCTGCATACAGAATAAACTTGTCATCACCAATACCACGCTTAATCATCACATCAGGCGCCTTTATACTTGGAAATCACCTGGGGACCGATACAGGAACCAAATAGATTATATAATGATCAATCAAAGGTGGAAATCATCAATTATGAATACAAAGACATACCCAGGTGCAGACTGTAAATCGGACCACCAATTGTTAGTCACAGTTCTTCGCATTAAATTAAATACTTCAAAGAAAATAACCAAGTCAAAAAGAATGGTGATATACCCGTCCGAAAAACAACAATTCAGAGCCTTGGTGGACAGAAACATACAAGACTTGAAAAGCACAGAGGACTGCGAAACTATCTGGAATGATCTAAAAACATCAATTAATATCGCACACACACAAATACTGTCACAAAGAAACAATATACCTATTAAAAAACAATGGATGTCTCTAGAAACATGGCAACTAATAGAACAGAGGAAAAATGTAAAGAAAACTGGACTTACCGAGGAACAACAGAAACAAGAATATCAGCAGCTCAATAGACTTATACAAAAGAACTGTAGACAAGATCAAAACACCTATCTAAATGCCCAGTGTGACGAAGTACAAAGTCATGCAGAGAAGAACCAAGTAAGAGATCTTTTTAAGAAAATCAAAGAGATAGTAAAAGATTTCAAGCCAAAAACATGGGCGATTGAGGACAAAAATGGAATGTTGCTAACCGACAAAAAGCAAATAACAGAGAGATGGAGAGAATACTGTGAGGAACTGTATTTTGACGAGCAAATAAACGACCAACAACGACAAATCAATAACACAGATAGAGAACCGGAGATACTCAAAAGCGAAGTAGAAGATGCTATTAAAAAACTAAAAAATAATAAGGCACCAGGTATTGATGAAGTCACTGGGGAAATTCTTAAGGAACTGGGTGACGAGGCAGTTAATATCATACTAAAAATATGTAATCTTATACGGGAGACCGGAATTTGGCCTAAAGACTGGACAACATCGGTTATGATCCCACTCCACAAGAAAGGCTCCACCAGAAAATGTAATAACTATCGCACACTCTCTTTGATATCACACACTAGCAAAGTGTTGTTACATATTATAAATAATCGGCTAAGGCACTACGTGGACAATGAAATAGCAAGAGAACAGGCGGGTTTTGTAAAGGGTAGAGGCACCCGAAATCAAATTGTCAACATTAGACAAATGATAGAAAAATGCCGCGAATATAATGTCCCTATGGTGATGTGCTTTATAGACTATAACAAGGCCTTCGACTTTGTCAACTGGAGTAGGTTATGGGAAATACTCAACAAAATGAGTGTTCCAGATCACTTAATCAACCTAATAAAAAATCTTTACTTGGGGAGCACCGCTGTAGTCAAGATAGAAGATATGATGAGTAAAGACTTCCATCCACAAAGAGGTGTGAGGCAAGGATGCATTTTATCTGCCACACTATTTAACATCTATGGCGAAGCCATAATGAGAAATTGTCTAGACGAGTGGGAGGGTGGAATTCTTGTTGGGGGAGAAAAAATAAGCAACCTACGCTACGCTGACGACACCACCATCTTTGCTGCGACAGAGGAAGAAATGGCGACCCTCTTGAGCAGAATAGAGCAAGAAAGTGCAAAGTTTGGGCTTACAATAAATAAAACCAAAACAAAATTAATGATAGTGGACAAACTTAACGTCGTAAGCAGAACCCATCTGCTTGACGATCTTGAAAGAGTAAACAACTTTGTATATTTAGGATCAACAATAAGTAACATGGGCGGATGCGTAGAGGAAGTCAAGAGAAGAATAGCCATGGCCAAAAGTGCGATGCTGAGACTTACCAAAATATGGAAAAGCTCATACATAACCAGAAAAACTAAAATGAACTTGATTCGAACCTTGGTCTTTCCAGTCTTTTCATATGGCTCAGAGTCGTGGACACTCAGAGATAAAGAACGAAAGTATATTGACTCCTTTGAAATGTGGTGCTACAGGAGAATGCTTCGTATTCCCTGGACAGCGAGAAGAACAAACCAATCGATATTGGAAGAGCTCAATATAACCACTAGACTATCATCACTATGCATGAAGAGAGTTCTGCAATATTTTGGACACATAGCTAGAAGTCCAGATAATAATATAGACAAGCTTATAGTGATGGGTGAGGTCCAGGGAAAAAGAAGTAGAGGTCGATCTCCTATGAGATGGTCAGATCAAATAAGACAAATAACATCGCAACCACTCCACGTATCATTTCACCAGGCGGAAGATCGGGTAATATGGAGGAACACGGTAGAAAAAGGAATAGAGGCATTCCAAAGAGGTCACGACCCTCATAATTGAGGAAACGAACAGAGAGAGTAGTTCAGGGTCATACCCCGACTGGGCGGCGCCGTGGCCGTCCCCCTACACGCTGGGTGGATACGACGAAACAGTTGCTGGATATGAGTGCCAAGAGCGCCACTAAACTGACAACAAATCGTGAACGATGGCGAGCTACAGTTCACAACATGTCTGTTAATAGATTGAGACTATGATGATGAATCATTACCATTACTACATAAAACGATAATTAAAACTGTCGACTTTCCTGAATAAATTTCACACAAATACCAACTTCCAAACGTTGGATGCCATGCCGTTTAAGCTTTCATCGCGATTTGAAACCGTCAAGATAGTTTTCGCGGCAAAGTTGGAGCGTTCAATGTTCAGTCCGACCTCTTAATCCAATGGAAAGTTACAAACCCATAAACATACAGGCGAAGCTAATAAGAGCATGTTAAAAATACAACGTATTGTGACATCAGCTACTGACTGTATTATGATCAAAATTTCAGAGCTATTATCAAGTCGGCGCCTGCCAAATCAAAAATTCAATATTTGTTTTTTGTTTCAGACACCAAGCAAACCAAAGCTCCAATCCGTCAGTGTTATGGAAATTACCTGACACCAACGGAATGACAAATCTCGCAACGCCCAATGAAATCGTTGTAGCGGGAGTCTATTTGAGGATTTTCATCGCCAATCCCTCTTGGACTTTGAGAAAACCTAGAGAGTTTCTAACGGAGCTGTTAGAGACTTGCTTGAATCTGATGAACAAGGACAAACCAAACGTAAGTTGATTTGTCATGAAGAATTACAGTTATTTTAGATAATAAGAGAGGCAGATGAAGGTATGTACAACTTAGTCCTTGTAACATGAAAGACAAGTATGATAATAAGAATTCAACCCAAACACCAGAAGTTCAGCGATCGGTAAGTGGGACATTTTTTGGAACCGCTGATTACGAACTCTCTGCCAGTGATCGGAAATTGAAAGATTATGTAAATGTTTGTTTGTATAAATAATCAAATAAAATTACAAATCAATCAATATGAGAATGTATTCATCCAACGTATATTGTTTTAAGAGTAAATTGGAGGTGGAGAAAAACAGGAAGATAGAGAAATATAAGTTTCTGTTTTGACTGTAACGACCTAATCCTAAAAAATTTGTTTTTGTTATTTTTTGAAAAAACGTTTTCGAGGAAATTACCTGATATCCCCGCTTGAATTGATTCCTTATTACAATTATTTACAGTGTTATTTTTGTTTTGCAGGCTGAGCTGCTTGAGATCTGTACAAAAGCTTTGTGTTGTTTGCTGCAAAACCAGCCAGCTCTGTTAGATCTCATACCATCCATGGGACACATACCCAGATTGTGTAGGCAGATGGGTTCCAACATAAAGCAGGTCGTGGTACCAAAATCGGCGATTTGTATATTGAATTCCTTATCAATGAGCAATGTAAGTATGACTATTATTACGCCTACTGTGAGAATGAAAGAAAAGTAATATATTATTTGGAAGTGATGTAGGATCTGTACTTAGCTCTTGGCATTTTTGATAATATGATACTAGTTATTTTTTAATTATTATAAAACATCGAACATTTTTCAGTGGCTCAGGAGTGTTTAAATTCACCTGAAGAATTTTTTAATATTTATGATGGTTTGTAGATGTACTGAATTTTTATGCAGTTTAAACTTTAAATATTTGATTAATTATTTTTGCAGTTTTTTAACTTGTTTTGATGATGTTACCACGTATTGTAACGCTTATGTACTGTCTTGTACGAGTTTGACCCTGGTTCCTGGCTGACAGGTTTTCTGAAATAACAGGTTTATACCTGTTGCTAGAAAACTGCAGCAACTTCAGCATTGAAAGCTGGAATTATGTATTACCTAGTCAAATACCGTAATATGTATACAATAATTTTATTGCAAAAATTTGTCAGAAGAGTACGTATGTTTTGGTGATTTGTAAGAACGTTTGTTTCATATATAGACACTAGAGGTAGAGACGCTCATGCATCTCGCGTCGGTGTGTAAGACGTACGCTGGGATGGCCTACGTTCGATGAGACGCCAGTGCTGCCATATGCTCCAGGGGATATAGAGTCCGTTGTGGAGAACGAGAGATACCGCATTTACTGGAACTACTCGTTCCCCACGCTCGAGCTTGTACAGGCAAACAAGCCTGACATAGTCCTTCTCGACCACCAACAGAAGACGATGTTTGTTATTGAGTTTTCGGCATCTGCCGAGGCGAACATCGTCTTTAAGAAGGAGGAAGAGAGGACCAAAACTTAGACGTTACTTAGACAACTTCTCAGGCTCTGCGCAGACTACACTGTGCGGCGATACACATCTTGGCCGCCAGAATGCAAAAGGCTGTCATCCTTGGGTCCCTTCGACTACTTAGGGCGCACGATTCGCGGACCCAGTGATTACTCACCTCATGATGTGAGAAGTAGTCAATGGCTAATGGAACAGCGGCCCATAGTAGGTTTTTATTTGGCAAAAAAATACGTTAAGATGGATAAATAGGATAAAAAACAAAACGTTTCTGTTCGAAACTTACCACAAGGTCCAAGTTCAGTCACGCAGTAAGCTGGTGATGCGAAACCTTTCTACAACAAATGTCATCGATTCTAACACCTTTCTGTTTCTCTCCAGATATGCGTAAACGCCATCGCTCAGACTGAGTGCATGCACCCTCTGAAGCAGGCGATGCAAGCCCGCAGGGATATGGTCGCAGTCGCCTGTGAAGCACTGCACCGACTGTTCTCCAACAACCAGGACCAGCTGGTGAAGCAGGCTCTGGACGTGGACTTCGTCAACTTCCTGCTGAACCTGCTAGAGGCTAGGCTGGACCTGGTGGAGAACCCGGCCATGACCAAGGCGCAGATCGTGAAGGCGCTCAAGTCGATGAGCAGGAGTCTGATGTACGGAGACAGGGTGAACTCCATCTTGGAGAAGAGCAGCGTGTGGCTGGAGTACAAGGACCAGAAGCACGATCTTTTCATCTCGAGCACGAATATTTCGGGATATCTTACTGGTAAGTCGAATAGAAAATGCACGAAAATTAAGAGACTTCTAACAAACCCCACTCTGTCACTACATATTAGATATAGATTCGTGAAGACCTATATGCAGGCTGGACCAATAAGCACGCGGTGCTCTCCAGTGGCCTAACCTTTTGAATTGGGAGAAAATGTTCCGAATAAAAAACTTTTATTTTCAAATGGTCTACTAGTAGAAAATAATTTCAAAGATGGCGGACATCCGGATATATCGAAAGTAGGTGTCAACTTCCTTATTTTAAATAGAACACCCTGTATATTATATGAAGCATCCAAATGCAAAACCAGACATTTGACATTTTTATAAAATATGAGTTAGATACGGATTTCATACGCAAATGTTGCCGGGAATGCGATTTTCAGACCTTCAGCTACATAAACAGACATTTGAAGCCGTTATTTGATGTTAAAATTCGGCCTTAAATGCAAAAGCAGACATTTGTGTTCACTCCTTACGTGCAAAAGCAGACAATTGCATTTAGACCAATTCCAGTGCAGCTTCTTAGTCACATGATATCGACAGGTCGCCGTCGCGACCTGCGCTGTACATGAAATCAGTTTGAGATCGAACGTGGTTACAGAGTTGATGAGTTGAATGCTTTTTTAAACATTTATTGTGGCCCCGTGTTACCTGAACATCATGAATAACATTACAATTGAGCCATGTCCACCTGATACCTTGATAATCTTGTCTGATGCTGAAGATAATGATATAAGAGTTTAGTTTCGTTCATTTATCCAATAAAGCTATTTTTTGGTTTCACATTTTATTACGACCTTTTATTAATATTTTTTCAATGGGTATCACTGCAATTGGCGTTATGAACACTATGAAGGTGGAAAAACCAATTGCAGTGCATTAGATGCAAAAGCAGACATTTGTAAATCTGAGGTGCAGAACCAGACATGTCAACAATTCCCGCCAAAATATCTTTTTCAGATATTTTTGTGTGTTTTGTGTGATGCACTATCTATCCCTGCCAAAATAACAAATATTTTTGTCAAAATACGAATATCATTAGACAAGAAGTACGAATTTGGCAGGTTTTTTGCGTTTTACTCAAAACAACCTATACGTCAAATGTCTGGTTTTGCATTTGGATGCTTCATATTTTGAATTGAGCATCGATTTTTAGGTCCAGTTTGTTAACCATAGTTTATGTCTATGAAGCCTATTTTCCTATTTAGCAATCTTTAGAAAATTTGACGTAGTACTTCACAAAAAATGTTAATATCTCGAAAACTAAGCACGACAGAAAGATGCGGTTTTCAGTTTTAAAACGTGCAAGAAACGTACTTTATATATACTGTACACTTTCGAATTTGAAAAGCTTAAAACGTTAAAAAATTCTTTCTTTAAATGGGATGGTATGACAAGTTTCACGTCAGTGGATGCGAAATTAAAATTTTTCACTTTTAACTAGGCATATGCGGTTCTATCTTTGATGCTTTTCAAGATATTTACGATTTTAGAAATATTCCGTAATGACGCGTAGGAATTGGAAAACTCGTAGGTGGCGTGGCTCGCAGGCCAAACAATTGGCTGGCCTCTAAATTTATGACGATGCATCTCTGTAGTTGTTCGTAAAATAATTATTTGCAGGCAACTGGTATATTTTGAGCAAACAATTCAAGAGACATTTTTTGTTTAGAATGAAACAGGCTTTCGGACATAAATTTTTAAATGGTAAACAATGTATAAGACAAAAAGTTGCATTCGAAATAAATTTTAGGGGTTACGTTTTCCACCCCTCACAACCATGGGGTAAATTCTCAGAGTAACAAATGAACATAGAGGTAGTAAACAACTAATTCTAATAGGCCAACATATTTTCTTACGTTGTCATATCGACCACCAGATACGGCAATCATAACTGTTTACTATCGTCTTAATTGTATAGTATCCAGAAATATTCCATTCTACGTTAACAAAGACGGTATTTTGATGGTTCAGAAATGATTACAGCAAAATCAATAGATATGTTGACCTCTACTTCGCTACTGCATGTTTCTTCATCATAAACGCAAATTCTGTCTTAACATAAATTTTGAGGAGTTGGCAACGCCTATGTAATTTTCCTGCGATTTGTTTACGGTAAACTCCGACTGTCAAACGTTTGTTTTATTTGTGCGTCTTTTATGCTTGGTCAGTAAAATCGAAATCGCTATTTGTTGGTAACTGTAGTGAAGCCTTACGGACTTGCTGTGCTATATTCGAGTGTAGTTTAACAGTTTTTCGAGATGGGACAGTGCAGAGCAGTGTTTGTAACATGGGTTGCATTGGAAGAATTTTCAGGTTAGTTGGCAATATTTGGGTCTGAAGTGTCAAAAGATGATGGCTTTGAGCACGCCATGCTGAAGTGGTTTGTTTACTACCTCCATGTTCAGTTGTTACTCTGAGGGTAAACCAAATAAATTACTGGCTAAGTGTCTCTTTGGTAGTAGATAATGTCAGGTTAATTTCAATATTGTAACTTAGTTTAAAGGCTTCCTGAAGCATCGAAAACGGTTCCGCTTCATTTTTGCCCAGACGGAAGCAAAATTTGATTGAGTAGCGGCGCGTAATGGTAGACTCCATCGCGTTGTGTCGAAAACCCAAAACAGGCATGCAGAAAGAGCCATAATATCGCTCATACAGTTCAGACCCGAATCACATCTGACCGACCCCCACCACCTGCTCCAAGCCTCAGGAGCTCGCTAGGGCGTGCTTTCGCACCCAGAAAAAATAAGACTTATTACTCTTGGGATCGACCCTGTAGGTCGTGGTGCAGACAGCTTGTTGTTAAACATCCTCATATGGAAAAATCAGCATTAAAATATTGTTTCAGCTGGTACACCGACAACGGCAGGTTACCTGACCCAGGGCCCCAGCAACAAAGTGACGGAAGCTCCACCCCCGGTCGAAAAGGAGGACCCCCTGATGCGTGCCGACTGCCTTTGACTTAAACAGCCCTTCGTGTGCGGCTGAAATTGATCTTGATCTTAACGAAAAACACATTCCTGCGTTTCAAGCAATACCAATGATTCACGGATATTCTGAAAGATATCGCACTGCGTATGATCGTATCAGGTTCGAAAAGGTTTTTGTACTTTTCGAAAATGGGCGACAGATGCATGTCATTAGTTCAGAAGAGACTGTCCTGAAGAAGAATCTATGCAATCGACGAGGATCCCAAATTGATTTTATGTAAGCTGAAAGCTCTTTGAAATGTATCGCGTGAGTACGACGGAAACTAATGCTATAGTTTAGTTGCGATCAAATCTGAGATCAGTCTTGAACATCTTTGGGCTTGTGCACAGTCTGAAACTGCACTTTTTAACTTCAACTTTTTATGACTCATGGCATGGTCTTGCTTCTTCGGAAGGTGGAAGTCAAACAGCCAAATTTTTGTTTAAGAAATACGGGAAAAAATTAGCTGGTATCGTGCCTGACTGTCTACAGTATATTCAGTCCCAAGATAGACTTCACATAAACAGTCGCATGCAGCATTAGCGTGGTTACTGTCCGCTGCCATCTGCGAACGCGCCAGCTATAGTCCAGTGCAATTATGGAATTTTATATTACTATTTAAAAGAGTTGCCCTATTAACCCATTGCAACTTAAAAGTAGCCAGTTGCCAGTTTAAAATGATCATTTACGCAATGAACACTTGGCATCGCATATTTGGATCTGATTTCCAGTCAGTCTTGGGGATTTTTACTTGCCGGATTATAACATACAATTCACATATACTGTACTGGACTATTAGGGAGCCTACCGACATGAGCCGATCACGCACGCGGGCTTGTTTTCATTTGGTCTGGCTTGGCTGTGAATACAGTATAGGTCGAGGTAAACAAACTGTGATGTACCATTGAGCATTCAATAGTCGTTCATCCTCCAAGGTAACAAGTTGGGATCAGTTGGAAACACCCATTGAGCCAATTAGCGTTTAGATTCAGATTCAAATCCATATACACCGTGTTCAAAAAGTACCGGAACAAGTGAATAAACTAGGAAAGAAGACAAAAATCGTAGGAAAATTTCCTGGCTAACCGATGGTGACCTTGACCTTTACATGCAGATCCCATCAAGGTCAAAACGATTTTCTTCAATGGAATCCTTTTGACACCTGAAATGAAAAGCACGGAAAATTCTACGTCCAGATATGAGCTTGGCCTTTTGAAATATTTGGGACCAGCAGAGTATCTTAAGTAGTAGGGATTGCAAAAAAGATAGGAAAAATGTCATGGTATCATTTCCTGGCTGTCCGATGGTTACCTTTATGCTGACCTTGACCTCAATGTTCAAGGTCACGTCAAGGTCAAATACATTTTCTTGAATGGTAACCCCTACTTTTGATACCGGAAATGAAAAGCACAGATAATTTTACGTCCAGATATGAGTTTAACCATTTCTAAAATTTGACCTTGGATGATTAATTAAGGTCAAAATGCGAATCATGGTATCTTGGGAAGTAGAGGTCGCACAAAAAAACGATCGAGACAAAATTCAGAAGATCTTTTCCTGGCTATGTAATGGTGAGTCGTGTGGTGACCGTGGCATTGCCCTTCAAGGACACTTCAAGGTCAAGTCAATTTTCTTAAATGAAACCCCTACTTTTCAGACCTGAAATGAAAAGTACGGAAAATGTTACGTCCAGATATTACCTCGACCTTTTGGAAAATGTTCATTTGATTTTCATTTGCGGCGTCAAAAGTACTTTTCCCAATGTACCCAGTACCCAATGATAACAAACTTTCCTGATTCTCCAAAAACTGCAGAAATTTGCGAAGTCTGAGAGGTTTTTTAAGTCCGATGTAGGACGTCAATATTCTAGAGAGGTCACATACACGCTGCTATGCTATGCTCCGTTCCATTGTAAACAGGGTTTTCTCGTTTTTTGTCTATGTTTTGATTCAAGTCGCACAGGGGCGGAATTAGAATGAGGATTTTATTATTGGTCTTGATATCCGTAAACATTTCGGTTATATGTCACTGGGAAAAATCACTATGTACCCTTTGAAGAAAAGTCCCCAACTTATGAAGCACTTATGAAGTTGTTAATGATCCATGAACCAATAGGAGCCCTGCGATTACACAGCACACTAAACAACAAGCTAAATATCTCTGAGGAACTAATATTTTTTCATTTATTTTGTAACATTTATTACAATTATTGCCTCTGTCTAAGCCTATAGCCCAGTGCCGGACTTTGCTTTGACACGGCGTGAACGGAATGTGAATTTGGTGTAGATAGTCGAAGCCGATACCGAATTTTATTCCCTTTTCTTCAACAGCAATTTGGTTATGAAGCACTGTATTATTTTTGATGTCAGATGATTGTATACTCGTAATTGTGATTTGAAAAGAGCTGTTATCAGCTTTTATTCCTGATTTCCCTAACAAGGCTTATGTGAGGACGTGTTTTAGAAGAGGTTACCACTAGTTAGTTTTTACGTTGAAAGTATTGTTAGTTACAAACATGGAAATTAGTGTTGGTGTAGATAGGACAGAAATATCGAGGATTATTGTGATGGAAGAATTATACAGGTTAGTAAACAATGTTTTGTTCTTCTGCATGGGTTGTTTGATTGAATTTTCTTAAGGTGCTGAATTTAAATATGACATCCAGTTTCCTTTGTTAGTTACAGTTTCTTTGTTCTTCAAATCGGTCGAATTTGCGGCAAATCATGTCCCAGATTTGACATCAAATAAATATAAATTTAAATTAAATTAGCGCGATCCATTAGTCAAGTGATATTGAAAAACTAAAAAAATGTATTCGTATTTTCTGCAAGTCTTACCAAAAATAGAGATTATACTAATTTGATTTCAACAATTTTTCAAAAAACAACACATGTGGCTGAACAAAGTTTTTCCAGACCTGTGTTAGCGTAAAGAGGGTATGACAGATTTCTTTTTGAATTTCGAATTCACAGGACTTTAATGTTCTTAATTCAAAAAGGAATCCTTCGTTCTATTTTAAATAAATAAAAAAGACAAATGCTTATATAAAACCATTGCACATAAGATAAACAATGTTTTTATTTTGTTTCTTCCAGATGAACAGGGAGATTAAACTTTTATGGACATAAAATGTGTCCCTTAGAAAGGGTGTAATAAACTACTTTTTCCTCATATACTTTACATTTTGTTTTATCCAACGTTTTTGACTGACCTGTTTTTCATTATTGAAAATTATTATTAATTTCCTCTCCCTTCGCTATTAAGAAACAAAATGAAAAGTTACTTGTTCTTGTTCAGAAAGATGACGCCCAGTGATAAAATCAATGAAATCTTTTGGGTTTTGTCCTACACCAATTTTTATTTTGTTTTCCTTTTGTGATAGTAATTAGTTATGTAGTTATCTTGCCCCTTATTTAGCTTACACGAGGTGACCTCTCGAGAGGAGACTTTCAGGGAATTGTTATGAAAATATAAGATGGCGGTTGAAAATAATCCAAAACGGCAAAAATAATATTTACCTAAGCTTTAGTTTTTCATGACCGCACATACTTTTGGATGTTTTTGTTTAGAGGCCACCTAATTGAAAGAATTATTCACTTTTTCGTTTCTGTTTATTATTTTTACATAAGCATCAATAAAATTGACACAATAATATGGACACGATATTTACAGAACACATCAATATCATTTTGTAAATATAAATAGTGGTATAAGTAACATATAATTCCGTTTCTTCAATTTCATTATAGGTATCTGAAGATCGGTATGAAATGTCGCCAATGAACAACTATTGATCGAAAAAGAGCAAAAGTACTAAAGCTTAGGTATAGTCTGAATTCATTCCTGTCAAAAAATATTTGGCATTGATTTCCTATGTTCTGTGAACCCCTCATAAGGCATATAAATTATGAGACAATACGAAGAAAAAATCAGCGAAAATATAAGGTTTATTTGAAGTTTCAGAATTTTTTTTGTGGTTTGGACATTTATATATTTACTTGACAATTTCTGGAAGTACTCCCGTTAAATTGTGTGCATAAAAAGTTTGTAAAAAACTTTTGTATATTAATTAGGTATAAAAATTCAGAGTACTTTGTAATCTTTATAACTAAAGTTATTTATAATGTTTATTTACAAAATATATATTTTCTATCGAAGTCCGTTATAAAAATATTCCGTTTTCCTAAAATGTGTCTTAGATTCATTTTAATAAAGAGTTTTAAGTAAATAGATTTTTTAATTACGTAGATACACAGGTTTTGTGGAATCATCTTGAAGGTTAGGCTTGTAACAAACTGAAAACAATATTTTTTATCAATATCCACAGTAGATTAGCGTTACGACATATAATTGACTAATAATCATAGCAGCGTCGTAAATACCGTTTTTAATTTAAAGATTATGGTAAAAAAACTATATTTGGTTTGATATCTCTAATAGCATATGTAACTGGAAAACTGCTTAGTCAAAACCGGCATGCTATAACGCATTAACAAAACGCAACTAATATAGGTGCCTCATTTCTATATCCTTCATAACAAAAGTTAATTAAAACGGGTTCAAAGTCAAAGATACAGGGTGATTACTAAATATATTCTAAAACGTAACATGGGCTAATTTTTCCATGTCGTGCATGCATCCAGCATCAACATTTTTAAATTATAATGATCGGGTAAATGAAAAATGACTGTTCAGTAAAAGTGATGTTTTGACTATTATCAGATCAGATTACTGATCTGATTACTACACATTTTTCAGCTGTAGCTTCTAAATGTCAAGTGATCATTCAAAACGGTCAAGTTAATTTTCCTACTCGTCACTTGCAATTTCAAACTGTCAGGTGTAATTTATACTCATGACTTTGAATTTACAATTTCTTAAATTTGCCACCAATTTTTTTATGAAATCTCTTAACATGGGTTTCTGCGCAAATATTTTAAATCAAATTTGATATGGAATTATCTGTCAAAATTTTTAAAATAATACAGAGCTGGCAATCATTCATACCGCAGCTCCATACAAAAGGATCTCTGTATTTGACACTATTTATAGGCAATGATACATATCACGACAAAAGAAGAAGAAATAATAGTAAATGAGTCAATGACGCAATGCAAACGTAACCTATAAAACGCCTTCGAGTCGAATTGTCAAATTCCATGATTCGTGCCAGTAGTGTCAAGTATTGACAACTGTCATATTTAACTTCAACTGTAGCAACTGCGCTTGCTCAGGGCTCAAATTGAATATTAAATTTGTGAATGTATCATACAGGTTCATAATCTTTGTATTTTTTTATACCATTTTTGTTAAGCAATTTCATAAAAAATTTAATCATAAATTTGATATGAAATTTAGTGACCAATATAAAGACAGAGGAAAATGACAAGAAAGATGTTTGACCGTTCACCTGAAGACGGATTGAAGATAATATAGATACATCGAAACGTTGTAGTCTGTATCTTTTGAACGATTTGTTGTACTTAAATTTTGTGTCACATGAATTTAGTTTTACCCAATAACAATTTTACAGATATATCCCACCTTTGAGACCTAAAATTCAGACTACATTTTATTGTACAATCTTGCAGCACTGAAATAATTTGTCAAAATTGCAAATTGACTCATTTCAACAAAAAACAAGTAGGATCAGATTAAATTTTTAATAACTTCTGAAATATTCCCATCATATCAACACAGTTTGCATTTGCATTAAAATATTCTGTAAAAAATGTAGGGTCACAAATATACAGATAAATTCAAAATAACGACACAGAAAATATAATAAAAGAGACGCACTACGGTAAAATTGAGTTATAAAAACAGTACATAAAATTTTTTTCTAACCGAACTGAATTTTACCCAGGATGTTGGGTCTCACATTGGTAAACTAAGAATCTAGTTGTCAAGGCGATATACAAAAATATTGGACATACTTTTTTTCATAAGTACAATAACGAAAGCACACTTTTTGTTGTTTACTTATATCTTGCAATTTCGTTAAGAAGCAAGTTTACTAAGTAACATTTTTCATTCCTCTCCTGCAATCTATAAAGCGTAATAAGAACAACCTCTCTAGGTGAAACATTTGGGCAGAATAAAAATAATTACTGTACGAATTACAACTAAGAAAGTACTAGTTATTTTATTAAAGATCTTTGCTGTCCAAATGAAACGCAGTTTTTATTCCTCTCTTTGGAAGTCCAATTTGAAGCTTAACCATGGCATTTTATGGTAACTATAGCTATACATCTACAATCTTGCCTTGTTTGACATATCGCTCTGGAAAAGTGTTGTTATAGAAATTATGCTGTGACATACTGACGTCACTGACGTTTAGGTTAAGGTAGCAGGACACTTTCTCCAACAAAATGTCAAAGGTGACGCGTAGCTCTGAGAATGTTGGTCTGTCTAGCGGAGAGGCTTTCCAACACTTGCACATTATGGCGTATCTGGAAACATAAAAATTATTATACAGTGTGTTTATTTTGAAAACACATCAAACATTTAAGGGAATATTTCTTGAATCACTCTGCTCATATTTTTCTCTGATGATTTTTGGGAACTGGCTTTGTTTGGGACATATAGTATTTCTAATCCTAACTGAAATATGATAAAAACATATGCATAATACACATAATAGTGCGGGAGCTGGCATCAAATTTCAACGGATCATGATTCTGACGTTTATAAGAAAAAATGTCTATGTTAGCTGGTCCGGCAGCAGGTTAAGGTTTCGAGAGTCTGCAAATCTTTTTCGAGGTATTTTACTGAAGTTGAAAATTTGCAGATATGTAGTTGACGAAATTTTTATCAACAAAAAATATGTTAGCTGGAAAATTTGTGTGAAAAATATTCACCATATACAGGCTGGTCCAATAAATGTGCGACTTATCAAAGTTACTATTGGATATACTGTGGTTACATTTTATTAAATAGAATTCCCTATTTCCCTGTTATTGCATATTTGGATTCCTTGATCGATTATACTGTGACTTTATGTATCTCACATGATACTTAAAACAAAAAAAAACCGTTTAGCGCATATCACCATTTTTGATATAAATAAATAGATCTTAGAAAATATCGTAGCGTCTATAAAACTTAAAAGGCTGTGGCTTTGCGGTGTGACTAAGCATGAAATGTGTCAGCTTCCGTAGTACTGTCAAATTTGAATTACTTTTGTACTTAAATCGGTAGATTAATTGTGCAACTTTAATCACTGGTGCTTTGATTTCTACAAATAGCAGGAATCATAACTACGGTTAAATGTAAAATGTGATAGCCTTTCTAATAATGTAGGATTATCGATATCAATCTCTTGCTTCTACCTTTATTTTTATATATTTTCGGTCAAATAGCTTTTTTTCAATTTTTTCTACCTATAATACATGTGGTTTGATGAGAAATAGAATTTTGATTGGCCTGTTTGAGAGACGCAGTTGTGCGCTGAAAATTGTAAATTCTAAGATGGACTGTTTAGGTGTTTAGAATAACTTGACATGAAACTTTTTCTTAAAATGAATCCAATATGTAGTAAGCAGAAATTTACTGAAAATGATCTAACGTTTGAATTAGTGAAAAATACGAAGTATTAATTTCATATAGTAACGAAGAAGCGGCGGTTGTGACAATATTAATCCCATCTGTTATCAACTGCGTTCAATGCTGTTCTTATGATTTTTTATACTTACAGTTCTTCACTACAGTTAATTGGTCTTTCCATACGGAATCCACTCTTGAGCAAAGGTAACAATTCCTGGGTCTGTATTCCTGGATATGGCGTACTGCCCATGGTAACAATCTCCCATAACAATATTCCAAATGCCCATACGTCACTTTGGGTAGTGTACACCTGGAATATCAATATTATATAAACTCCACTTGTATCTACTCAATAAAATTACAGTTTAGATAAGAATGTAGCCAAAGTTTTTTTTTATATAGTGTTATTATTTGAGAGACTAGGAGACCAGGAATGTGTACTTTACCTGCTGTGTCATACATTCCAATGCCATCCACCGTATAGGGACCTTTCCTCCTGTCACTTTCCGGTAGACGTTGTCATAATACACATCACGACTAAGTCCGAAGTCGGAAATCTTCACCGTATTGTCTTCACAGAGCAAAATATTCCTAGCTGCTAAGTCTCTATGTATTAGCTTCAGTGAAGCTAGATATTCCTGAAAATGAACGTTATATATTTTCCATTTTCGTAGGTTTGGAGAGCCTGTATGTCAAAAATATTTTTCATTATGTCGGATTGAATTTGTATAATCTCGTCTCTTTACTCTAATTCTGTATATTTCTGCTAATTTATAGTCTATTTTAGAAATGTAGAGAGCAATAAAAATTGTATTTTCCTTTTGCCGAAAAAACCCATGTTTTTCAGTTTTTCTGTTTTTTTCCGTCCCATGAAATCTCTAATTATACCTACCATTCCTATCACAATCTGTCTCGCGAAAGAAAGTAGTTCCTTTGGTTGTGGTATGTCCGTCATGTCATTTTGTGAAAAGTCGTATAGAGCGTTAGACACATACTGCGAGTTTGTCGACAAAATAAACGACTCTTCATTCTTTAGTTTCCTGAAAGAAAACAATTTAAAACTGTCAAACAACTATTAGTTTTAAAATACAGTTTTTTAGAATAATATTAAACAATCACTCACACCAAAAGCAAATATAAAGGGTTTTAAAAACCATTGGAAACAAACAATTGCTGAGTAAAATATACAAGGTACCAAAAAAGGTACAACGCCAAAGTTTTAGGGTTGTTAAACCTCGACTGAGCAGCAAAACATAGTTATATATGGCTGCACTTCTTAAAAACCTAAATCTTTTAGGACATTCCAACTCTTTCTCAAATGTTGTCATCTCAAAGATGACAGAAGTTCAATACAACAGAAGACAATTCTGCTTTACCTTTTTTTTCGGTCCCTTATATATTTTACTCACCCACTCCTAACTGTACCCTGTATTAAAAAAAAAATAGTTAAATTAATTTATTTATGACTGTCTAGGACAGTGAAAGAAAAATATGCAATACTTGAGACTAGAATATAGTAACTTACATAAGCTTGTCCCAAGCCCTCCTAAGATAGCTCTGTAGATCTCCTTTTGAGCAGTATTCTACTACAATCAGCGGACTACCTCTTGTCACGCAAGCTACCAAGCACACCAAATGGGGATGTTTTGGTACTGACTTCATAATGTCTATTTCTTGGTAGAACTGTTTCAGTTCTTCCATTGTCGGATGATCTGAAACCAAATATGAAAATAAGAAAGTAGGATATATCCCTCTCCAAGACATAGCTCCTAAATAAGAATTACCTACAAGAAGAAATACATCAGAAAGAATATCTTTTGTCAAGTTATTTATCACTAACAATTACATAGATAAATGGGTTAGATATGTAGATAAGTCCATATTTTTCATAGGTTTTTTAACGCAACAATATCCCCGTCTGAAATTCACGAAAAATATACAGTTTCAGTTGCTAATCGTGTCTTACGAAAAAAGGTAAATACAAGGTAGATGACTCAGAGTAAACATCTTAACTCTGTGGTAGATGACTTAAATAAAAAAAGTTGATTTGTGTATAATGCGTCAATGCATGTAACATTCATCAGATAATGAAAAATTGATTCTGCAAGTTTAGCAGAAAGGAACTAGCAGTCCATCGATTTATTAAAGACCAGTACCTTTCATCATTTTTATAGCAACTTCGACCTTGTCATCGTTGCTGTCCAAATAGTAGCCTTTTTTGACTAGTCCAAAAGCTCCTTCACCAATTACTGACTTTATAATCAATCTGTTGGGATTTATCTCCCAGTTATCAGGTACAGAGTTGTTTGAGAAGCCACCAATGGCTGTGATGATATTTGGTGGAATTTTCTCATTTAATTCCTGAAAGAAAAGACATCGAGTTAACATCTCTTTAGTTGGATCAAATTTTTAAATAAGAACGAATGTGCACTGAACAATCTGTTATTTACCTACACTGACCTTGAAATACTTCAGCTTCTTCTCTCTTGCCACCTTCTTGGCGAGGTACCAGTTCGCAGTCAGCATGACCACCAGCCCTATAGCTATGAGAGGCCCAACCACAATCATGATCACCTCAACATCGTTCCAAGTGCTGCCCTCTGGAACCGGGATAAAAGAAACGTTGAAGCTTCGCTCGATAGCTGATGTTGCGCTCTTGCCTGCAGAAGAATGGGCTGTTATGGCCACCAAGTAGTGGACACTGAAGTCCTTGAAACTCACTACGACGTCCTCGATTGTGGCATTGGTGCTGTTCTGCAAATTAAATAGTTTTTAAAGTAAATAGTTTATTTCCCAACAGAACAAAGTTCCAATTACAGGAAAAAGTATTCATAAAAGAACAGTCAAGAAAAAAAAACAAAAAATGGCTTAAATGCCTTATTACAAAATTCAAATTAAGCATGGTACATAAAAGTAACAAGTGCCATCAGCGTACATAAAATAAGGAAGCAAAAAGCACTAATTTATCACTCATACATTCAAAATAAAAAATAAATCAGCAATATTAACTTGTTAAACAAAAATTCCAGAGAAAATCAATATATTTGGTGATATGAATCAGTGAGGGCCACTAGAATAGAACTTAATCAGTCTGCGTGTACATCACATCTACCAGAAATGCAATTAAAATTTTGAAAAAATTTATGAGAGCGTTCAAAGGGAAATGTTGTCTTTCAAACTGAATCTGTTATAAGTTTTAAGTTTATTACGCAAACAAAATTTTGCATAACCTCAACCGTCTCTGTTGATACTCAGGAAAGACCTCCGAAGTTTATCCGAATAAAAAAAAATGAGCTACTCTAACGATAAGAAATTACGAAAACCGTTAAAAGCGAAGCTTGAATGAACGAATGAATAAGAGAATGGACGTGCACCTGCACCTCTCCTTACTGCAGTTCCCAAGTCCAGCCCTCATCGCAAAGGTGAGGATGATCTTGGGCCCTTCCCATCCTATATCTTCAGGTTCGAGAACCCTCGAACCTAGTATGGTCTGCCTCTGATATCCAAGGGCGTGTGCCGAGGATTTTTCCTCCTCGTGCACATATCGGGGCGCTTGCCTCCTCCATCACACACAAGTGACGTTTGAAGGTGTTATGACCAGATAGCAGGCCACCAACAAATCATCTTCAGCCGACTTCTGTCCAGTGAGAGACAGGACTGCCCCAATCCAGCCAGTGGTCTCAGAATCAGCTCTGTAGCTTGACGGAGATGAGAAAGTGAGAGACAGAGAGATACAGAGAAAGAGAGAGAGAGAGAAAGAGAGAGAGAGAGAGAGAGAGAAAGAAAGAGGGAGAGAGCTAGAGCTTTGTTTTTGGTCCGCAGACTCCAGCGCTGGATCGGGGCTGGATCCTTCGTCGATAAGTGAACCATCTGTTTACCAAACTGGCACTCATACCTCAAACGTGTAGTGTGTACGATAGGGTCATCCATTTGCAGTTCCTAGAGGATAATAGGGTGTCCCCTGTCAGGATTCGTAATGAACCAATTACCATGGCTCCACAATCAGAACGCACATGCCCTTACCTTCCTTTGAACACCAAGTCAAGTCGAGGGGAGATTCACTAGACTCTCATATGCAGTAGCATATAGAACCGCTGCTCTTCTGGTCAGGCCAAGCGAACGCGCCGAGGCGTTCCACCAAGAAGTCTGCTGCTGTTTAGCAGCGATTTTCTTTGGTTTGCCGTTACCTTCGGGTACCAGGTGGCGCACAGGCAGATCTTTTCTGTCGCCTGCTCTCACATGCTTCACATATCTGGTAGACATGAAGATTCTGATGCTCTCTATCTCCGCCAATCGACCTATGGCGCACTGATGATCGCTAATAAGCGTGAAACAGGTGTCTGCGTACTGGTGGATTGACGGAGATATAGAGCAACCCTCGTATATCGACTTTCATATGCAGTTGGCATAGAAGCGCGCTCTTTTGGTAGGCTAAGCGATCGCGCCGTGGCGTTCCACCAAGAAGTCTGCTGCTGTTTAGCAGCGATTTTCTTTAGTTTGCCGTTACCTTCGGGTACCAGATGGCGCACAGGCAGATTTTTTCTATCGCCTTCTCTCAGATTCACTAGTGTTTCTAGCTCTCTCAACGGAGTCGTGTTGAGTTTTATTTAGCTTCGCTTTGATCGTGTCCGTCCTTACACATGGTCGCCACAGTAGTGATCTATATAATAAGGACGGCCTTAAGACTGTGATATAGAGCCAGACTACCACTTTGTACTTCTGGTAAAAATAGATAAAGTTGCAACCCCCAGACTTACTTCCATATAGTCTTACTTACCCCACTGACATTGAGAAAAATCGGGTGGTGTGAAGAATTGTAAAACATCAGCTTGATCTGGTAGTAATTTGGAGCGTAGGTTGGTTTTGACCAGTGCAGCTGGATATTGTGACGTGACGAGTTATTTTTCTCATTATAATCCACCAATTTATCATTTGCTGTCAGGTTTTCTGGCTTGTCGGGAACTGAAATTGGGAAACATATTATAAAGTAATAGACCTATTTCAGTGTATTATTAGAATTTAAATTACGAAAAATTTACTATTTCGATCTATAAACTTCAATCTAACAACACAACAAACTATTGTGAAGTTTCATGTAAGAACATCTACAAGAAGACGATTTCCATATTCATCATAAAATGAGTCTTTTTGTATTCATTTCACATGCCAAAAAATGACGAGTTGCTTGACTCCGAAATAACCAGAAATTACCTACCGTATTTCAAAACGTTTCTAAAGGCTAGGTATAAATATTTGTGTGAAAGCATACAGATATTCCTACTTACCACACATAGAAGCAAGTTTGAACGTCTCATGACATGTTGGCACAGCAAAACTTAGAACTGTAGGATCGCTTTCATTTTCATCTGCGTCTTTATCGGGCAATGCTCTTATGATGAGTGAATAGTTTTTACCAAAAGGTAGATTCGCTATCTTCAGTTCTTCATTGTTCAAGAGCTGGAAAAGAGATATAATTTTGACCTTGAAATTTACTTTGTAGCTGTCTGCAGCCACGTATTTGGACGTCCAGAAAGTCGGGACCCCCCTCCCGAAACTTAATATGATGCCCGCTAAAATGTAATGACCCCCCCGCGAGTATTTTGTCTTGTTGAATTAGGTCCCAGTCAAGCAGAATTAAAGTTGCAATCCTAATCTGGAGCCCCAATCTCAATCCTGGATAGAAACACATGGCTCAAGAAAGAATACCAAGATCTTTTTTTTAAAGTGTACCATTCTAAAGAAGAATAAGGGGTAAACCCAAAGTAAACAGAATAGAATAAACAAATCGAAAAAGCACTGCGAAGATTGTAGTAACCTTTTATAGGATTGGAACGACAACGTTAAATGTAAAATGGAATGGGGCTGATGATATACAGGGTGGCCAATCGGGTGACGATAATAATTTTTTTTTAGATAGCCCGTACCGAGACCTATCCAAAACACCCCCATATATGTGTACCGATTATTGATAGTTTTCGAATTATGATTTTTTTTTGAAAACTTAGATTTTCCAGTTTTTCCAAGAAATCGTCAAAAACAAAAACAAGAATGCTTTTTAGCTTTTATTTTTTTCAGCAATTATACTCAGTATTAAGCCCATTTTAATATCCAATAAAGAGAACCTGTACATCCGAACAATAATTTAGTACATTTTGGGCCCAAAGTTTGAAATCTCTGTTTTTAGTCAGGAGACCAAAACCTTCAAAATAAAATTAAAAATACTTATGCCTGGTTCTGAAGCTTCAAACTAATCTTAAAAACTTTGCAGGACATTGCACATTCGAAATAATAATGAAAAAGTAGCACTTATGGGGACATTTTGCGCCGTACATGAGTGTTAAAGGCAAAAAAGTGATAATTCACGAATTTCCAAAATGATTTAAAAAACTATTATTTTGCTTCATTATGACAAATTAAAGAAAAAACCCGTAAAAACTAATAAACCTGATAATTATTGATGCTTTGATGACTTTTAATAAAAAAACTAATACCCAAATTGTAGTTTTTGAAGTGTTTTTTCTATGTACTATTGAACTTCTGCTAAATTAAGTTGTATGGAAAGTTAACAAAGGAAAGTAATAATCAAACAATAATATGACTTCCAATTTCCTGTCAGAATTACCTGGGAAGCGATATCGTAGCATACGCCATCCCTTTCTTTCAGAGTAGCTTTTTGCGAGCTCATGTCGGCGAAGCGCAGTTGTGTTAATTAATTTTCGATAATAGGCAAGGCAGTGTTCGGATGGACCTAAAAAGGTGATTTATCTCGCTAGGTCTTCCTTGACAGGTCAGTAGACAGCCTATCATGCGTACAACAAGTTTTTCACCCCCCCCCCCCCCCAAAAACCAAAATTCTAGCATTACCTACTAAGACCCCACAGCATATTGCTGCTCAAATTTCATCACAGTCCATGCAGCGCTTACTGAGATTACGAGGCTAGAAAAATGCGTACAGACAGACAGACCAACAGGCAGACCGACAGACAGAACGACGGAAATGAGTGACGCGGATTTTCGTTATGTAGACATTATAAAACGCCCAAAAAATCTGTTATCTCAAAATCGAAAATTTTCACGATCACAATCCTCCCCTAACCTATCGGTGTGGGAAGTAAAAGGGATGGCATATGCTACGATAACGCTTCCCAGGTAATTCCGCCATGGAATTAAAAGTCAGATTGTTGTTTTATTGTTCCTTTCCTTTGCTAACTTTCCATACAACTTAATTTAGCAGAAGTTCAATAGTACACAGCAAAAAGCACAGGTATCAATTTTTTTTATTAAAAGCGATTAAAACATCAATGATTATCGTGTTTATTAGTTGTTATAAGTTTTTTTTCTTTAATTTGTCATAATAAAGTAAAATAATAGTTTTTTAAATCATTTTGGAAATTCGTGATTTATCACCTTTTTACCTTTAACAGTCACGTACGGCGCAAAATGCCCCCATAAGTGCTATTTTTTCATTATTATTTCAAATTTGCAATGTCTTGCAGAGTTTTTAAGATTAGATTGGAGCTCCAGAACCAGGGATAGGTATTTTTAATTTTATTTTGAAGGTTTTGGTCTCCTGACTAAAAACAGAGATTTCAAACTTTGGGCCCAAAATGTACTTAATTATTGTTCGGATGTACAGGTTCTCTTTATTGGATATTAAAATGGGCTTAATACTGAGTATAATTGCTGAAAAAAATAAAAGCTAAAAAGCATTCTTGTTTTTGTTTTTGACGATTTCTTGGAAAAACTGGAAAATCTCTAAGTTTTCAAAAAAAAAATCATAACTCGAAAACTATCAATAATCGGTACACATATATGGGGGTGTTTTGGATAGGTCTCGGTACGGGCTATCTAAAAAAAAATTATTATCGTCACCCGATTGGCCACCCTGTATAAACCTACACCCTGAGTATTCTACACAAAGGAAACTTGGCGAAACTAGGGCACAATTTATCAGCAAAAATATATAAAAAAAATAGAAAAAACAGCTTTATATTGACTTTTATAGTTTTTTGGATTATCTGTATATTTTTCCATAGAAAAAGCAATAATAATGAGTTATGGATTTTGAAACTCTTAACATAGAGTAAACACATTTCTTGAGATTTTTGTCGATAAAGTGTGGCGTTTTGTTTCACCTAAGTATTTTTGTTTGAGCGTTTCATCCAGGGAAATCTTGTTATGATGCTCTAGTTCAGTGGCACAGCACACCCTCAGCACCGAGTGCTAATCACCAGCATGATGACATATGTTCGTCAGTTAATAGACGGTAATATTTTGACTTAATTATCTTCATTTTCATTTCAAATCTAATGTGCACCCACACTTATTCTCAACTGAATAAAATATGTGAATATCTTTTTTATGTGGGATATTTTTTCTATCTAGAGATCGGCTCAAAAAGCAGTGGCGATCGACTTTTTGAGCACCCCTGCTCTAGATGCTTTGGTATTTGATGATGACGTATAACATGACCAACCTGAACCAGCCACATATAGAATTTTAAATATGGATAGCGTTGACATTGACAATGAAAATATCATGTCTGTCCTTCAAAAATATAAGTGATTCAGGGTGATCTAGATGCGCCAAGCTGGTAAACAGTTTCTAATTCAAATACAACAGTATATTCATTGCGGTGGTCTAGCCAGACATATCGATTAAGCAACCAATAAAAAATATAAATCGAATTTCCATACTATTTACATACTATAAAATATTAGGAAGTCACGGTTTTGGTTACAGAACTGAAAAATGAGTTACAGCAAATGATTATAAGAGACGCATGTCTTATCAACAGGAGTAGTGGTTAGGCCTTGCTTTTGTAGAAACATGAAGCTATTGTTTTACAAGGAGTTTTCAAATTCTAAAACTTCAATGTAGGATTAGTTATAGCAAATTAAATGTTTTTGTTAGCACACAGTTATTTTTTGTGACTGAGCAGACTGCAGATACACAACCTGAGTACCAGAGTATCGAGGCTGCTATGAAAAGGTTATGTTAGGAGAAATTAGTCAAGTGATGGAGCTATTGGTTGACGCATTTCTTCATCACTTAGTTGATCACAGAAAGCCCAGATATAGGTCTCTATTTGGTAGGTTCAGCCTTAGATGCCTTTTTGGCTAGTTACAAGCTGACTCCAGCCTTTTTGAAGGAGTTGTAAGACATTCGAAAGAGGCGGGTAAGTACGGGAGCGATATCAATATTTTTGGGATCTCTATCAGAAGTCCATCTATGAACCATCTCTTTCTAAACTGTTTTAGACATTATTCCAGAAAAAATGTTGTGATAACTATAGGAACTTTGAGTTGAAGTACTAATATGTAGGTAACCCTTTACGTTATCTAACAACATTTAAAAATAAAAAATGACCCTCACTGTAACAATGACAAGACCTGACGTTGCTGTATACAGGGTGTCCATATATTTGACCGATAGTGCTTGACAGGTGATAGATCTTATATTTTTATGAACATTGAGATAGAAAGATGAAGCCTTAAAATGCTTAACTTTCAAGATACAGGGTGTCAAAGATTTACTTTTATTTTCGTTTTTTCTCAACTATTCCGCAGTAAAATTCAACCACGATTTTGCTATAGGGTGCCATCACCTACGGCACATCGAACTCCTTTAAATTAACAAAACTTCTTTTCTGTTTGGTGCATCAATGTGAATATTAAAAAATTTCGTTTCCGCAATATGTTTTCCGTAAAAGAGATATACATTGTTCAAGTCCCTAGAGGTAACTTTTCGAGAAAACCTTTATTGAAATTTCCAAGGCACCCCAATTAGTTGTAAACTGTGATCGAAAGAATTATCGGTATTCCCGCAATTATTAATATTATGTCAAAAGACATCTAATTTTTAAAGTAGGTGGTATTCAAGTTTAAGAATACTTCATAAATGGTATTAAAACTATGAGACCAATATTCAATCATGCGGAAACACCGATAATTCTTCGGATCACAATTTACAATTCAGTCGCATTGTAAATATCAATGAAGGTTATCTCGAAAACGGTTACCTCCAGGGACTTTAATAAAGTATACCTTTTTCAGGTAAAACATATTGAGGAAACGATTTTTTTTGATACTCACATTGATGCACCAAACTGGAAAAAAGTTTTGATAAGTTGAAGGGGGGCAACGATTATCGAAAGGAGGGACGACAGAGAAACAAACGAAATCTCAAATTCGATTGTTACACATTTCCTCCAAATATTGGCGTTGGAAATAAAACGAATAAAACGTAGCAATGAAAGACTCAACGTGAATATATAGAATGGGATATATGGAATAGAATATCAGATTTCATGCTACTATATCGCAAGCGCTGTCCAAAAATTATGATATTTTGATAGATGGAATTCAGTTCCATTGTTTATCTTGCCACATTTTTATCGTATTTCCAGGAGCTGTGATATACCTGCTGGACCTGTTCTGCAACTCGACCAGTCAATCGGTGCGACAGACGTCATGCGAGCTGCTGGCTCGCATGAGCCTAGACAAGCTGGTGGGGCCGCGGGTGCGACTTGCGTTGGCAGCCTTCCTACCCCCCATATTCGCGGACGCCATGCGAGACAGTCCCGAGGCGGCCGTGGGGATGTTCGAGCAGGCGCACGAACATCCCGAGCTCATCTGGGACCAGGAGGCCAAGGATAGGGCGTGTGCGTGCGTGGCGCGCTTCAGGAGAGAGTGAGTACATTTTTTATATTTTTATACCTGCTTTACAGTACGCGATACTTGCAAGGTACACTTTTCTTGCAATTTGTGATTTACAATTTTATTATTTGAAGAAGAAAAAACTAAACCAAGCGTTTCCTCATTTCCACAAATTGCACCTAATACTGCAATCTCAATCCGATCCAATGGGCCTATACCGTGATCTCAAATTGATCAATTTATTTACTGCGGTATTATTTTTGATGATACATAGGACCGTTTACTGTAAAAAAACTTGATCCAAATGAGAATAACACTAAAAAGAAAACTGTAGTGTAATTTGAAATAGCCATCACCTGTAGGGAACCAGTGAGAAGCGTCCTTTCTGTAGGGAACCAATGGGAAGCGTCCTTTCGTGGTCCGATGACTACGAGCGGATGCTATTGTTTTGTACCAGTGAGCTCTTATTGGTTTCCTACAGGTGACGTCACGACCTGGGCGGGAAGTGTATGGATTCAAAAAATTCAATATTTAGAGCATTTCTTTTCGGTTATAAATACGAGAGAAAAATTTTGTAAAATTATTTATGGCATCTACGTGGTGTCAGGGTTCGTTTAAGCCAATAAACCAGAAATGTGGTATAGGCCCATTATTTCGGTTGGAAATAAAATAACGTTCAAATCAATTGTAATTTTTATTTGTTGTACTTTTAAAGTTTGTCGTTACAGTAAACATGTCCTAATGATGTTTGTCTAAATTCTCAGTTTCTGGACCATAATGATATTATCAGCATTACACTTCCACTAGACTTATCTACGAATATAGTTTAAAAAACTAAGAACACCGCTTTTAAAGAACATCAGAAAAAAGTAAATAATAATGTTTAAATAAGCTTAAAACAATAATAGATATGATGTGAAAAAAGCGTCGGACGCTCGATTTACAAATAATATGGCACAAAGCGCCCATGCTTTTTCACAATCATACTAGCATTTTTTGTTCATCATTGTTTTGAGCTTATTTTTAAGATTATTTTTAACTTTTTAGTCCGGTGCTCTTTAAAAGCGTGTTTTTTAAAATACATTTTTTAGTTAACTTTATCATTGAAGCGTGTTTTTTAGTTTTTAAAACTGTATTTATTAATACTCTGTGTAATGAAGATGTACAATTCTTGTTGATCATAATCATTACCACTAAGGCGTTTGATAACGTACAGTGGCCTAAACTGTGGGAAATCCTCATCTCTATGGGAGTTCCTTATCACCTAGTGTTTCTCATACAGCAACTCTACGAGTCTAATTCGGCTCGTGTAAGAATTGATGGTAACCTGTCTAGTCAAACTGCAACCAGAAAAGGAGTTCGTCAGGGATGTGTATTATCTCCGATGTTGTTTAACATTTACTCTGAATTTGTGATGAGACAGGTATTAGACAACTGGAATGGCGGTGTAACTATTGGCGGAAGCAAAATATCTAACTTAAGATTTGCTGACGATACAACCCTTATTGCAGCTTCTCAGGAAGAACTAGTAGCTCTATTAAACATCTTAGAACAACATAGTGCAGTGTATGATCTTGGTATTAACTACAATAAGACCAAGGTTATGATCGTAGATAGAGAGCATGATAATTATAGAGAAATAAAGTCAATAGGCCTTTGTGAAGTAGTTCAAAGTTTTGTATACCTCGGTTCTTTGATCGACAATTCGGGTAGCTGTGAAAATGAGTTTCGACGGCGCATTCAACAGGCACGTGTGGCCATGACAAAGCTTATTAAAATATGTCGGGACCATAACATCACAAAAGCTACAAAAATGTCGCTGGTTCAGTCTCTTGTGTTCTCCATATTTTTGTATGCCTCGGAAACTTTGACTGTTAAAAAGGCAGATCGAGCTCGCATAGATGCTTTTGAAATGTGGACATGGAGGGGAATGCTGAGAGTTCCTTATACCGCTCATCAAACTAACGTTTCCATACTGGATGAGGTTAGTAATCCAAAGAGACTATCCTCCATTGTGTCGACGAGAATGCTTACATTCTTCGGACATATACATAGAAGCGACAATATGGAGAAACTTGTAGTTCAGAAGAGGGACATTTTGTAACATCAAACGGGAACACTGTTTATTTTACTGGACACCACACACAAAATTTTAGTGGTGTTGCTTTTGTTGTTTCTCCACAATTTAACAATATAATCTTATCCTACTCAAGCATCATGGACCGAATAATATTAATAAAGCTAGACACCAAACCTGTTAAACTAAACATTATACAGGTGTATGCTCCAACAACATCGGCAAGTGAAGAATTCGTTAGTGACTTTTACAACAAATTGCAGGATATAATGCAGAATATCCCATCACGAGAGATCACTATCATTGCTGGAGATCTAAACGCTAAAGTCGGGAAATACAAAGATCAGGGTGACCTTAAACAAGTTATTGGCCGTTTTGGAGTGGGGGAGAGAAATGAAAGAGGAGAAAAACTTATAGACTTCTGCATACAGAATAAACTTGTCATCACCAATACCACGCTTAATCATCACATCAGGCGCCTTTATACTTGGAAATCACCTGGGGACCGATACAGGAACCAAATAGATTATATAATGATCAATCAAAGGTGGAAATCATCAATTATGAATACAAAGACATACCCAGGTGCAGACTGTAAATCGGACCACCAATTGTTAGTCACAGTTCTTCGCATTAAATTAAATACTTCAAAGAAAATAACCAAGTCAAAAAGAATGGTGATATACCCGTCCGAAAAACAACAATTCAGAGCCTTGGTGGACAGAAACATACAAGACTTGAAAAGCACAGAGGACTGCGAAACTATCTGGAATGATCTAAAAACATCAATTAATATCGCACACACACAAATACTGTCACAAAGAAACAATATACCTATTAAAAAACAATGGATGTCTCTAGAAACATGGCAACTAATAGAACAGAGGAAAAATGTAAAGAAAACTGGACTTACCGAGGAACAACAGAAACAAGAATATCAGCAGCTCAATAGACTTATACAAAAGAACTGTAGACAAGATCAAAACACCTATCTAAATGCCCAGTGTGACGAAGTACAAAGTCATGCAGAGAAGAACCAAGTAAGAGATCTTTTTAAGAAAATCAAAGAGATAGTAAAAGATTTCAAGCCAAAAACATGGGCGATTGAGGACAAAAATGGAATGTTGCTAACCGACAAAAAGCAAATAACAGAGAGATGGAGAGAATACTGTGAGGAACTGTATTTTGACGAGCAAATAAACGACCAACAACGACAAATCAATAACACAGATAGAGAACCGGAGATACTCAAAAGCGAAGTAGAAGATGCTATTAAAAAACTAAAAAATAATAAGGCACCAGGTATTGATGAAGTCACTGGGGAAATTCTTAAGGAACTGGGTGACGAGGCAGTTAATATCATACTAAAAATATGTAATCTTATACGGGAGACCGGAATTTGGCCTAAAGACTGGACAACATCGGTTATGATCCCACTCCACAAGAAAGGCTCCACCAGAAAATGTAATAACTATCGCACACTCTCTTTGATATCACACACTAGCAAAGTGTTGTTACATATTATAAATAATCGGCTAAGGCACTACGTGGACAATGAAATAGCAAGAGAACAGGCGGGTTTTGTAAAGGGTAGAGGCACCCGAAATCAAATTGTCAACATTAGACAAATGATAGAAAAATGCCGCGAATATAATGTCCCTATGGTGATGTGCTTTATAGACTATAACAAGGCCTTCGACTTTGTCAACTGGAGTAGGTTATGGGAAATACTCAACAAAATGAGTGTTCCAGATCACTTAATCAACCTAATAAAAAATCTTTACTTGGGGAGCACCGCTGTAGTCAAGATAGAAGATATGATGAGTAAAGACTTCCATCCACAAAGAGGTGTGAGGCAAGGATGCATTTTATCTGCCACACTATTTAACATCTATGGCGAAGCCATAATGAGAAATTGTCTAGACGAGTGGGAGGGTGGAATTCTTGTTGGGGGAGAAAAAATAAGCAACCTACGCTACGCTGACGACACCACCATCTTTGCTGCGACAGAGGAAGAAATGGCGACCCTCTTGAGCAGAATAGAGCAAGAAAGTGCAAAGTTTGGGCTTACAATAAATAAAACCAAAACAAAATTAATGATAGTGGACAAACTTAACGTCGTAAGCAGAACCCATCTGCTTGACGATCTTGAAAGAGTAAACAACTTTGTATATTTAGGATCAACAATAAGTAACATGGGCGGATGCGTAGAGGAAGTCAAGAGAAGAATAGCCATGGCCAAAAGTGCGATGCTGAGACTTACCAAAATATGGAAAAGCTCATACATAACCAGAAAAACTAAAATGAACTTGATTCGAACCTTGGTCTTTCCAGTCTTTTCATATGGCTCAGAGTCGTGGACACTCAGAGATAAAGAACGAAAGTATATTGACTCCTTTGAAATGTGGTGCTACAGGAGAATGCTTCGTATTCCCTGGACAGCGAGAAGAACAAACCAATCGATATTGGAAGAGCTCAATATAACCACTAGACTATCATCACTATGCATGAAGAGAGTTCTGCAATATTTTGGACACATAGCTAGAAGTCCAGATAATAATATAGACAAGCTTATAGTGATGGGTGAGGTCCAGGGAAAAAGAAGTAGAGGTCGATCTCCTATGAGATGGTCAGATCAAATAAGACAAATAACATCGCAACCACTCCACGTATCATTTCACCAGGCGGAAGATCGGGTAATATGGAGGAACACGGTAGAAAAAGGAATAGAGGCATTCCAAAGAGGTCACGACCCTCATAATTGAGGAAACGAACAGAGAGAGTAGTTCAGGGTCATACCCCGACTGGGCGGCGCCGTGGCCGTCCCCCTACACGCTGGGTGGATACGACGAAACAGTTGCTGGATATGAGTGCCAAGAGCGCCACTAAACTGACAACAAATCGTGAACGATGGCGAGCTACAGTTCACAACATGTCTGTTAATAGATTGAGACTATGATGATGAATCATTACCATTACTACATAAAACGATAATTAAAACTGTCGACTTTCCTGAATAAATTTCACACAAATACCAACTTCCAAACGTTGGATGCCATGCCGTTTAAGCTTTCATCGCGATTTGAAACCGTCAAGATAGTTTTCGCGGCAAAGTTGGAGCGTTCAATGTTCAGTCCGACCTCTTAATCCAATGGAAAGTTACAAACCCATAAACATACAGGCGAAGCTAATAAGAGCATGTTAAAAATACAACGTATTGTGACATCAGCTACTGACTGTATTATGATCAAAATTTCAGAGCTATTATCAAGTCGGCGCCTGCCAAATCAAAAATTCAATATTTGTTTTTTGTTTCAGACACCAAGCAAACCAAAGCTCCAATCCGTCAGTGTTATGGAAATTACCTGACACCAACGGAATGACAAATCTCGCAACGCCCAATGAAATCGTTGTAGCGGGAGTCTATTTGAGGATTTTCATCGCCAATCCCTCTTGGACTTTGAGAAAACCTAGAGAGTTTCTAACGGAGCTGTTAGAGACTTGCTTGAATCTGATGAACAAGGACAAACCAAACGTAAGTTGATTTGTCATGAAGAATTACAGTTATTTTAGATAATAAGAGAGGCAGATGAAGGTATGTACAACTTAGTCCTTGTAACATGAAAGACAAGTATGATAATAAGAATTCAACCCAAACACCAGAAGTTCAGCGATCGGTAAGTGGGACATTTTTTGGAACCGCTGATTACGAACTCTCTGCCAGTGATCGGAAATTGAAAGATTATGTAAATGTTTGTTTGTATAAATAATCAAATAAAATTACAAATCAATCAATATGAGAATGTATTCATCCAACGTATATTGTTTTAAGAGTAAATTGGAGGTGGAGAAAAACAGGAAGATAGAGAAATATAAGTTTCTGTTTTGACTGTAACGACCTAATCCTAAAAAATTTGTTTTTGTTATTTTTTGAAAAAACGTTTTCGAGGAAATTACCTGATATCCCCGCTTGAATTGATTCCTTATTACAATTATTTACAGTGTTATTTTTGTTTTGCAGGCTGAGCTGCTTGAGATCTGTACAAAAGCTTTGTGTTGTTTGCTGCAAAACCAGCCAGCTCTGTTAGATCTCATACCATCCATGGGACACATACCCAGATTGTGTAGGCAGATGGGTTCCAACATAAAGCAGGTCGTGGTACCAAAATCGGCGATTTGTATATTGAATTCCTTATCAATGAGCAATGTAAGTATGACTATTATTACGCCTACTGTGAGAATGAAAGAAAAGTAATATATTATTTGGAAGTGATGTAGGATCTGTACTTAGCTCTTGGCATTTTTGATAATATGATACTAGTTATTTTTTAATTATTATAAAACATCGAACATTTTTCAGTGGCTCAGGAGTGTTTAAATTCACCTGAAGAATTTTTTAATATTTATGATGGTTTGTAGATGTACTGAATTTTTATGCAGTTTAAACTTTAAATATTTGATTAATTATTTTTGCAGTTTTTTAACTTGTTTTGATGATGTTACCACGTATTGTAACGCTTATGTACTGTCTTGTACGAGTTTGACCCTGGTTCCTGGCTGACAGGTTTTCTGAAATAACAGGTTTATACCTGTTGCTAGAAAACTGCAGCAACTTCAGCATTGAAAGCTGGAATTATGTATTACCTAGTCAAATACCGTAATATGTATACAATAATTTTATTGCAAAAATTTGTCAGAAGAGTACGTATGTTTTGGTGATTTGTAAGAACGTTTGTTTCATATATAGACACTAGAGGTAGAGACGCTCATGCATCTCGCGTCGGTGTGTAAGACGTACGCTGGGATGGCCTACGTTCGATGAGACGCCAGTGCTGCCATATGCTCCAGGGGATATAGAGTCCGTTGTGGAGAACGAGAGATACCGCATTTACTGGAACTACTCGTTCCCCACGCTCGAGCTTGTACAGGCAAACAAGCCTGACATAGTCCTTCTCGACCACCAACAGAAGACGATGTTTGTTATTGAGTTTTCGGCATCTGCCGAGGCGAACATCGTCTTTAAGAAGGAGGAAGAGAGGACCAAAACTTAGACGTTACTTAGACAACTTCTCAGGCTCTGCGCAGACTACACTGTGCGGCGATACACATCTTGGCCGCCAGAATGCAAAAGGCTGTCATCCTTGGGTCCCTTCGACTACTTAGGGCGCACGATTCGCGGACCCAGTGATTACTCACCTCATGATGTGAGAAGTAGTCAATGGCTAATGGAACAGCGGCCCATAGTAGGTTTTTATTTGGCAAAAAAATACGTTAAGATGGATAAATAGGATAAAAAACAAAACGTTTCTGTTCGAAACTTACCACAAGGTCCAAGTTCAGTCACGCAGTAAGCTGGTGATGCGAAACCTTTCTACAACAAATGTCATCGATTCTAACACCTTTCTGTTTCTCTCCAGATATGCGTAAACGCCATCGCTCAGACTGAGTGCATGCACCCTCTGAAGCAGGCGATGCAAGCCCGCAGGGATATGGTCGCAGTCGCCTGTGAAGCACTGCACCGACTGTTCTCCAACAACCAGGACCAGCTGGTGAAGCAGGCTCTGGACGTGGACTTCGTCAACTTCCTGCTGAACCTGCTAGAGGCTAGGCTGGACCTGGTGGAGAACCCGGCCATGACCAAGGCGCAGATCGTGAAGGCGCTCAAGTCGATGAGCAGGAGTCTGATGTACGGAGACAGGGTGAACTCCATCTTGGAGAAGAGCAGCGTGTGGCTGGAGTACAAGGACCAGAAGCACGATCTTTTCATCTCGAGCACGAATATTTCGGGATATCTTACTGGTAAGTCGAATAGAAAATGCACGAAAATTAAGAGACTTCTAACAAACCCCACTCTGTCACTACATATTAGATATAGATTCGTGAAGACCTATATGCAGGCTGGACCAATAAGCACGCGGTGCTCTCCAGTGGCCTAACCTTTTGAATTGGGAGAAAATGTTCCGAATAAAAAACTTTTATTTTCAAATGGTCTACTAGTAGAAAATAATTTCAAAGATGGCGGACATCCGGATATATCGAAAGTAGGTGTCAACTTCCTTATTTTAAATAGAACACCCTGTATATTATATGAAGCATCCAAATGCAAAACCAGACATTTGACATTTTTATAAAATATGAGTTAGATACGGATTTCATACGCAAATGTTGCCGGGAATGCGATTTTCAGACCTTCAGCTACATAAACAGACATTTGAAGCCGTTATTTGATGTTAAAATTCGGCCTTAAATGCAAAAGCAGACATTTGTGTTCACTCCTTACGTGCAAAAGCAGACAATTGCATTTAGACCAATTCCAGTGCAGCTTCTTAGTCACATGATATCGACAGGTCGCCGTCGCGACCTGCGCTGTACATGAAATCAGTTTGAGATCGAACGTGGTTACAGAGTTGATGAGTTGAATGCTTTTTTAAACATTTATTGTGGCCCCGTGTTACCTGAACATCATGAATAACATTACAATTGAGCCATGTCCACCTGATACCTTGATAATCTTGTCTGATGCTGAAGATAATGATATAAGAGTTTAGTTTCGTTCATTTATCCAATAAAGCTATTTTTTGGTTTCACATTTTATTACGACCTTTTATTAATATTTTTTCAATGGGTATCACTGCAATTGGCGTTATGAACACTATGAAGGTGGAAAAACCAATTGCAGTGCATTAGATGCAAAAGCAGACATTTGTAAATCTGAGGTGCAGAACCAGACATGTCAACAATTCCCGCCAAAATATCTTTTTCAGATATTTTTGTGTGTTTTGTGTGATGCACTATCTATCCCTGCCAAAATAACAAATATTTTTGTCAAAATACGAATATCATTAGACAAGAAGTACGAATTTGGCAGGTTTTTTGCGTTTTACTCAAAACAACCTATACGTCAAATGTCTGGTTTTGCATTTGGATGCTTCATATTTTGAATTGAGCATCGATTTTTAGGTCCAGTTTGTTAACCATAGTTTATGTCTATGAAGCCTATTTTCCTATTTAGCAATCTTTAGAAAATTTGACGTAGTACTTCACAAAAAATGTTAATATCTCGAAAACTAAGCACGACAGAAAGATGCGGTTTTCAGTTTTAAAACGTGCAAGAAACGTACTTTATATATACTGTACACTTTCGAATTTGAAAAGCTTAAAACGTTAAAAAATTCTTTCTTTAAATGGGATGGTATGACAAGTTTCACGTCAGTGGATGCGAAATTAAAGTTTTTCACTTTTAACTAGGCATATGCGGTTCTATCTTTGATGCTTTTCAAGATATTTACGATTTTAGAAATATTCCGTAATGACGCGTAGGAATTGGAAAACTCGTAGGTGGCGTGGCTCGCAGGCCAAACAATTGGCTGGCCTCTAAATTTATGACGATGCATCTCTGTAGTTGTTCGTAAAATAATTATTTGCAGGCAACTGGTATATTTTGAGCAAACAATTCAAGAGACATTTTTTGTTTAGAATGAAACAGGCTTTCGGACATAAATTTTTAAATGGTAAACAATGTATAAGACAAAAAGTTGCATTCGAAATAAATTTTAGGGGTTACGTTTTCCACCCCTCACAACCATGGGGTAAATTCTCAGAGTAACAAATGAACATAGAGGTAGTAAACAACTAATTCTAATAGGCCAACATATTTTCTTACGTTGTCATATCGACCACCAGATACGGCAATCATAACTGTTTACTATCGTCTTAATTGTATAGTATCCAGAAATATTCCATTCTACGTTAACAAAGACGGTATTTTGATGGTTCAGAAATGATTACAGCAAAATCAATAGATATGTTGACCTCTACTTCGCTACTGCATGTTTCTTCATCATAAACGCAAATTCTGTCTTAACATAAATTTTGAGGAGTTGGCAACGCCTATGTAATTTTCCTGCGATTTGTTTACGGTAAACTCCGACTGTCAAACGTTTGTTTTATTTGTGCGTCTTTTATGCTTGGTCAGTAAAATCGAAATCGCTATTTGTTGGTAACTGTAGTGAAGCCTTACGGACTTGCTGTGCTATATTCGAGTGTAGTTTAACAGTTTTTCGAGATGGGACAGTGCAGAGCAGTGTTTGTAACATGGGTTGCATTGGAAGAATTTTCAGGTTAGTTGGCAATATTTGGGTCTGAAGTGTCAAAAGATGATGGCTTTGAGCACGCCATGCTGAAGTGGTTTGTTTACTACCTCCATGTTCAGTTGCTACTCTGAGGGTAAACCAAATAAATTACTGGCTAAGTGTCTCTTTGGTAGTAGATAATGTCAGGTTAATTTCAATATTGTAACTTAGTTTAAAGGCTTCCTGAAGCATCGAAAACGGTTCCGCTTCATTTTTGCCCAGACGGAAGCAAAATTTGATTGAGTAGCGGCGCGTAATGGTAGACTCCATCGCGTTGTGTCGAAAACCCAAAACAGGCATGCAGAAAGAGCCATAATATCGCTCATAGAGTTCAGACCCGAATCACATCTGACCGACCCCCACCACCTGCTCCAAGCCTCAGGAGCTCGCTAGGGCGTGCTTTCGCACCCAGAAAAAATAAGACTTATTACTCTTGGGATCGACCCTGTAGGTCGTGGTGCAGACAGCTTGTTGTTAAATATCCTCATATGGAAAAATCAGCATTAAAATATTGTTTCAGCTGGTACACCGACAACGGCAGGTTACCTGACCCAGGGCCCCAGCAACAAAGTGACGGAAGCTCCACCCCCGGTCGAAAAGGAGGACCCCCTGATGCGTGCCGACTGCCTTTGACTTAAACAGCCCTTCGTGTGCGGCTGAAATTGATCTTGATCTTAACGAAAAACACATTCCTGCGTTTCAAGCAATACCAATGATTCACGGATATTCTGAAAGATATCGCACGTGCATGGTCGTATCAGGTTCGGAAAGTTTTTTGTACTTTTCGAAAATGGGCGACAGATGCATGTCATTAGTTCAGAAGAGACGGTCCTGAAGAAGAATCTATGAAATCGACGAGGATCCCAAATTGATTTTATGTAAGCTGAAAGCTCTTTGCGTGAGTGCGACGGAAACTAATGCTATAGTTTAGTTGCGATCAAATCTGAGATCAGTCTTGAACATCTTTGGGCTTGTGCACAGTCTGAAACTGCCCTTTTTAACTTCAACTTTTTATGACTCGTGGAATGGTCTTGCTTCATCGGAAGGTAGAAGTCAAACAGCCAAATTTTTGTTTAAGAAATACGGGAAAAATTCTGAATTAGCTGGTATCGTGCCTGACTGTCTACAGTATATTCAATCCCAAGATAGACTTCACATAAACAGTCGCATGCAGCATTAGCGTGGTTACTGTCCGCTGCCATCTGCGAACGCGCCAGCTATAGTCCAGTGCAATTATGGACTTATTACTATTTAAAAGAGTTGCCCTATTAACCCATTGCAACTTAAAAGTAGCCAGTTGCCAGTTTAAAATGATCATTTAGGCAATGAACACTTGGCATCGCATATTTGGATCTGATTTCCAGTCAGTCTTGGGGGCTTTTACTTGCCGAATTATAACATACAATTCACATATACTGTACTGGACTATTAGGGACCCTACCAACATGAGCCGATCACGCACGCGAGCTTGTTTTCATTTGGTCTGGCTTGGCTGTGAATACAGTATAGGTCGAGGTAAACAAACTGTGATCTACCATTGAGCATTCAATAGTCGTTCATCCTCCAAGGTAACAAGTCCACAACACGCGATAATTTTTTTTGCGACACTTCGAGACTGCTTCACTTTCACTGGATTGGGATCAGTTGGAAACACCCATTGAGCCGATTAGTGTTTAGATTCAGATTCAAATCCATATCAAAAAGTTCCGCACCAAGTGAATAAACTAGGAAAGAAGACAAAAATCGTAGGAAATTTTCCTGGCTAACCGATGGTGACCTTTATGGTGACCTTGACCTTTACATGGAGATCCCATCAAGATCAAAACGATTTTCTTAAAGGGAAACCTTTTGACAACTGAAATGAAAAGCACGGAGAATTCTACGTCCAGATATGAGCTTGGCCTTTTGAAATATTTGGGACCAGCAGAGTATCTTAAGTAGTAGGGATTGCAAAAAAGATAGGAAAAATGTCATGGTGTCATTTCCTGGCTGTCCGATGGTTACCTTTATGCTGACCTTGACCTTCAAGGTCACGTCAAGGTCAAATAAATATTCTTGAATGGTAACCCCTACTTTTGATTCCGGAAATGAAAAGCACAGATAATTTTACGTCTAGATATGAGTTTAACCATTTCTAAAATTTGACCTTGGATGATTAATTAAGGTCAAAATGCGAACCATGGTATCTTGGGAAGTAGAGGTCGCACAAAAAAATGATCGAGACAAAATTCAGAAGAACTTTTCCTGGCTATGTAATGGTGAGTCGTATGGAGACCGTGACATTGCCCTTCAAGGACACTTCAAGGTCAAGTCAATTTTCTTAAATGGAACCCCCTACTTTTCAGACCTGAAATGAAAAGTACGAAAAATTTTACGTCCAGATATTACCTCGACCTTTTGGAAAATGTTCATTTGCTTTTCATTTCCGGCGTCAAAGGTACCAACCCAATGATAACAAACTTTCCCGACTCTCCAAAAGCTGCAGAAATTTGCGAAGTCTGAGAGATTTTTTAAGTCCGATGTAGGACGTCAACATTCTAGAGAAGTCACACACACGCTGCTAAGCTATGCTCCGATCCATCGTAAACAGGGGTTTTTCGTTTTTTGTCTATGTTTTGATGAAGTCGCACAATCACTATGTACCCTGTGAAGAGTCCCAACTTATGAAGCACTTATGAAGTTATTAATGATCCATGAACCAATAGGAGCCCAGCGATTACACAGCATACTAAACAACAAGGTAAATATCTCTGATGAACTCATATTTTTTCATTTATTTTGTAACACCTATTACAATTATTGCCACTGTCTAAGCCTATAGCCCAGTGCCGGACTTTGCTTTGACACGGCGTAAATGGAATGTGAATTGGGTATAGATAGTCGAAGCCGATACCGAATTTTATTTCGTTTTCTTAAACTGCAATTTGGTTATGAAATAGTGTATTTTTTTTGATGTCAGATAATTGTATACTCGTAATTGTGATTTGAGAAGAGCTGTTATCAGCTTTTATTCCTGATTTCCCTAAAAAGGCTTATGTGAGGACGTGTTTTAGAAGAGGTTACCACTAGTTAGTTTTTACGTTGAAAGTATTGTTAGTTACAAACATGGAAATTAGTGTTGGTGTAGATAGGACGGAAATGTTGAGGATTATTGTGATGGAAGAATGATACAGGTTAGTAAATAGTGTTTTGTTCTTCTACATGGGTTGATAGATTGAATTTCCTTAAGGTGCTGAATTCAAATATGATATCTAGTTTCCTTTATTAGTTACAGTTTCTTTGTTCTTCAAATTTGTCAGATTTGCCGCAAAAAATGTCACAGATTTGACATCAAATAAATATAAAAAATAAATTTAAATTAAATTAGCGCGATCCAAGTGATATTGAAAACTTAAAAAAAATGTATTCGTATTTTCTGCAAGTCTTACCAAAAATAGAGGTTATACTAATTTGATTCCAACAATTTTTCAAAAAAACAACACATGTGGCTGAACAAAGTTTTTCCAGACCTGTGTTAGCGTAAAGAGGGTATGACAGATTTCTTTTTGAATTTCGAATTCACAGGACTTTAATGTTTTTAATTCAAAAAGGAATCCTTCGTTCTATTTTAAATAAATAAAAAAAGACAAATGCTTATATAAAACCATTGCACATAAGATAAACAATGTTTTTATTTTGTTTCTTCCAGATGAGCAGGGAGATTAAACTTTTGTGGACATCAAATGTGTCCCTTAGAAAGGGTGTAATAAACTACTTTTTCCTCATATACTTTACATTTTGTTTTATCCAACGTTTTTGACTGACCTGTTTTTCATTATTGAAAATTATTATTAATTTCCTCTCCCTTCGCTATTAAGAAACAAAATGAAAAGTTACTTGTTCTTGTTCAGAAAGATGACGCCCAGTGATAAAATCAATGAAATCTTTTGGGTTTTGTCCTACACCAATTTTTATTTTGTTTTCCTTTTGTGATAGTAATTAGTTATGTAGTTATCTTGCCCCTTATTTAGCTTACACGAGGTGACCTCTCGAGAGGAGACTTTCAGGGAATTGTTATGAAAATATAAGATGGCGGTTGAAAATAATCCAAAACGGCAAAAATAATATTTACCTAAGCTTTAGTTTTTCATGACCGCACATACTTTTGGATGTTTTTGTTTAGAGGCCACCTAATTGAAAGAATTATTCACTTTTTCGTTTCTGTTTATTATTTTTACATAAGCATCAATAAAATTGACACAATAATATGGACACGATATTTACAGAACACATCAATATCATTTTGTAAATATAAATAGTGGTATAAGTAACATATAATTCCGTTTCTTCAATTTCATTATAGGTATCTGAAGATCGGTATGAAATGTCGCCAATGAACAACTATTGATCGAAAAAGAGCAAAAGTACTAAAGCTTAGGTATAGTCTGAATTCATTCCTGTCAAAAAATATTTGGCATTGATTTCCTATGTTCAGTGAACCCCTCATAAGGCATATAAATTATGAGACAATACGAAGAAAAAATCAGCGAAAATATAAGGTTTATTTGAAGTTTCAGAATTTTTTTTGTGGTTTGGACATTTATATATTTACTTGACAATTTCTGGAAGTACTCCCGTTAAATTGTGTGCATAAAAAGTTTGTAAAAAACTTTTGTATATTAATTAGGTATAAAAATTCAGAGTACTTTGTAATCTTTATAACTAAAGTTATTTATAATGTTTATTTACAAAATATATATTTTCTATCGAAGTCCGTTATAAAAATATTCCGTTTTCCTAAAATGTGTCTTAGATTCATTTTAATAAAGAGTTTTAAGTAAATAGATTTTTTAATTACGTAGATACACAGGTTTTGTGGAATCATCTTGAAGGTTAGGCTTGTAACAAACTGAAAACAATATTTTTTGTCAATATCTACAGTAGATTAGCGTTACGACATATAATTGACTAATAATCATAGCAGCGTCGTAAATACCGTTTTTAATTTAAAGATTATGGTAAAAAAACTATATTTGGTTTGATATCTCTAATAGCATATGTAATTGGAAAACTGCCTAGTCAAAACCGGCATGCTATAACGCATTAACAAAACGCAACTAATATAGGTGCCTCATTTCTATATCCTTCATAACAAAAGTTAATTAAAACGGGTTCAAAGTCAAAGATACAGGGTGATTACTAAATATATTCGAAAACGTAGCATGGGCTAATTTTTCCATGTCGTGCATGCATCCAGCATCAACATTTTTTTAAATTATAATGATCAGATTACTGATCAGATTACTACACATTTTCCAGCTGTAGTTTCTATATTTACCTACTCGTCACTTGTAATTTCAAACTGTCAGGTGTAATTTATACCCATGACTTTGAATTTACAATTGACGAGTTGGAAAATTAACTTGACCGTTTTGAATTATCACTTGACGCTATAGAAACTACAACTGGAAAAGGTGTTGAGGTATTAGGGCCGTATGACACGAAACGAAATTTGTTCTTAAATTTCATATCAAATTTGCCACCAATTTTTTTATGAAATTTCTTAACATGGGTTTCTGCGCAAATATTTTAAATGAAATTTGATATGAAATTATCTGTCAAAATTTTTAAAATAATACAGACCTAGCAATCATTCATACCGCAGCTCCATACAAAAGGATCTCTGTATTTGACATTATTTATAGGCAATGATACATATCACGACAAAAGAAGAAAAAATAGTAAATGAGTCAATGACGCAATGCGAACGTAACCTATAAAACGCCTTCGAGTCGAATTGTCAAATTCCATGATTCGTGCCAGTAGTGTCAAGTATTGACAACTGTCATATTTAACTTCAACTGTAGCAACTGCGCTTGCTCAGGGCTCAAATTGAATATTAAATTTGTGAATGTATCATACAGGTTCATAATCTGCATTTTTTTATACCATTTTTGTTAAGCAATTTCATAAAAAATTTAATCATAAATTTGATATGAAATTTAGTGACCAATATAAAGACAGGAAAATGACAAGAAAGATGTTTGACTGTTCACCTGAAGACGGATTGAAGATAATATAGATACATCGAAACGTTGTAGTCTGTATCTTTTGAACGATTTGTTGTACTTAAATTTTGTGTCACATGAATTTAGTTTTACCCAATAACAATTTTACAGATATATCCCACCTTTGAGACCTAAAATTCAGACTACATTTTATTGTACAATCTTGCAGCACTGAAATAATTTGTAAAAATTGCAAATTGACTCATTTCAACAAAAAACAAGTAGGATCACATTAAATTTTTAATAACTTCTGAAATATTCCCATCATATCAACACAGTTTGCATTTGCATTAAAATATTCTGTAAAAAATGTAGGGTCACAAATATACAGATAAATTCAAAATAACGACACAGAAAATATAATAAAAGACACCCACTACGGTAAAATTGAGTTATAAAAACAGTACATAAAATTTTTTTCTAACCGAACTGAATTTTACCCAGGATGTTGGGTCTCACATTGGTAAACTAAGAATCTAGTTGTCAAGGCGATATACATAAATATTGGACATACTTTTTTTCATAAGTACAATAACGAAAGCACACTTTTTGTTGTTTACTTATATCTTGCAATTTCGTTAAGAAGCAAGTTTACTAAGTAACATTTTTCATTCCTCTCCTGCAATCTATAAAGCGTAATAAGAACAACCTCTCTAGGTGAAACATTTGGGCAGAATAAAAATAATTACTGTACGAATTACAACTAAGAAAGTACTAGTTATTTTATTAAAGATCTTTGCTGTCCAAATGAAACGCAGTTTTTATTCCTCTCTTTGGAAGTCCAATTTGAAGCTAACCATGGCATTTTTATGGTAACTATAGCTATACATCTACAATCTTGCCTTGTTTGACATATCGCTCTGGAAAAGTGTTGTTATAGAAATTATGCTGAGACATACTGACGTCACTGACGTTTAGGTTAAGGTAGCAGGACACTTTCTCTAATAAAATGTCAAAGGTGACGCGTAGCTCTGCGAATGTCGGTCTGTCGAGTGGGGAAGCTTTCCAACACTTGCACATTATGGCGTATCTGGAAACATAAAAATTATTATACAGTGTGTTTGTTTTGAAAACATCAAACATTTAAGGGAATATTTCTGGAATCACTCTGCTCATATTTTGCTCGTGATGTTTTTTGGGAACTTGTTTGAGACATATAGTATTTCTAATCCTAACTGAAATAGGATAAAAACACATGCGGCTCTCCCATCAAACGAAAACCTGCTACTATACACATAATAGTGCGGGAGCTGGCATCAAATTTCAACGGATCATGATTCTGACGTTGATAAGAAAACATGTCTATGTTAGCTGGTCCAGCAGCAGCAGGAGAGTCTGCAAATTTTTTTCGAGGTATTTTACTGAAGTTGAAAATTTGCGGATACGTAGTTGACGAAATTTTTATCACCAAAAAATATGTTAGCTGGAAAATTTGTGTGAAAAATATTCACCATATATAGGGTGGTCCAATAAATATGCGACTTATCAAAGTTACATTTTATTAAATAGAATTCCCTATTTCCCTATTATTTATTGCATATCTGGATTCCTTGATCGATTATACTGTGACTTTATGTATCTCACATGATACTTAAAACAAAAAACCGTTTAGCGCATATCACCATTTTTGATATAAATAGATCTTAGAAAATATCGTAGCGTCTATAAAACTTGAAAGGCTGCGACTTTGCGTTGTGACTAAACATGAAATGTGTCAGCTTCCGTAGTACTGTCAAATTTGAATTACTTTTGTACTTGGTGAAATCGGTAGATTAATTTTGGAACTTTAATCACAGGTGCTTTGATTTCTACAAATAGGGATCATAATTACGGTTAAATGTAAAATTTGATAGCCTTTCTAATAATGTAGGATTGTCGATATCAATCTCTTGCTTCCACCTTTATTTTCATCTATTTTCGGTCAAATAGCTTTTTTTCAATTTTTTCTACCTATAATACATGTGGTTTGATGAGAAATAGAATTTTGATTGGCCTGTTTGAGAGACGCAGTTGTGCGCTGAAAATTGTAAATTCTAAGATGGACTGTTTAGGTGTTTAGAATACCTTGACATGGTGCTTTTTCTTAAAATGAATCCAATACGTAGTAAGCAGAAATTTACTGAAAATGATCTAACGTTTGAATTAGTGAAAAATACGAAGTATTAATTTCATATAGTAACGAAGAAGAGGCGGTTGTGACAATATTAATCCCATCTGTTATCAACTGCGTTCAATGCTGTTCTTATAAATGATTTTTTATACTTACAGTTCTTCACTACAGTTAATCGGTCTTTCCATACGGAATCCACTCTTGAGCAAAGGTAACAATTCCTGGGTCTGTATTCCTGGATATGGCGTACTGCCCATGGTAACAATCTCCCATAACAATATTCCAAATGCCCATACGTCACTTTGGGTAGTGTACACCTGGAATGTCAACGATATATACTCTACTCAACTTCTTTTGGATACTTTTTCCTCCACTTTTATCTCCTCAATCAAATTACGGTTTAGATCAGAATATAGCCGAAGTTTTTTAATACATATTTTATTTAATGTCCCCCCCCTTTTATTTTTTGAACGGGTCAACTCAAAAAAGTGGAACTTGGTATAGTGAAATTGAACATTGAAAATTGACAGATAAAACTTTCAACATGGCGATTGGGCACCATATTGAAAAAAATACATAGAAAGGGGGGTTTTGTGACACATCGTTTTAAAGTTCCTGACGAATGCTTCATAACCCTAGAATATAAAGTCAATAACTTCACCTACTACAAAATGGCGGAATATGTAAAGGGAGAGACATTAAAGAACAGCACTGCATGTATATGTTTTTTAATATCTGTAAGACTAGGAGTACAAGGGAAGTGTACTTTACCTGCTGTGTCATACATTCCAATGCCATCCACCGTATAGGAACCTTTCCTCCTGTCACTTTGCGGTAGACGTTGTCATAATACACATCCCGACTAAGTCCGAAGTCGGAAATCTTAACCGTATTGTCTTCACAGAGCAAAATATTCCTAGCTGCTAAGTCTCTATGTATTAGCTTCAGTGAAGCTAGATATTCCTGAAAATGAACGTTATATATTAATTTTTCATTTTCCTGGGTTTGGAGAGCCCGACTGTCAAAAATATTCCTTTATTATGTCGGAAGGAATTATAATTTCGTCTCGTTACTTCAATTCGTCTGTATATTTCTGCTAACTTATAGTCTGTCTTAGAAATGTAGAGAGCAGTAAAAATTACATTTTCCGTTTTTTTCCAAGTTCGGGAAAAAATGAAAAAAACCCGTGTTTTTTCTAGTGTTTCCGGTTTTTTCCGAACCTTTAAATCTCTAATTATACCCACCATTCCTATCACAATCTGTCTCGCGAAAGAAAGTAGTTCCTTTGGTTGTGGTATGTCCGTCATGTCATTTTGTGAGAAGTCGTATAGAGCGTTAGACACATACTGCGAGTTCGTCGACAAAATAAACGACTCTTCATTCTTTAGTTTCCTGAAAGAAAACAATTTAAAATTGTAAAAAAACTATTAGCTTTAAAATGCAGCTTGCAGATTCATAGAAAAACCTATATTTCGAAACCGAATTGTTCCAAAAGTCTTTTATAGCTTTTTTACACTTTTATTACTTATTCCACTTATATTAAAAAGTAAACAGGATATGCAAAATAATTTGGATAATTTATTGCAGCCGGTTAGCCACCCATACCTGTCCTAAAACCCAAAAAGAAAATGTCTAGTCAATTTTTCCTAACCTAACCTGGAACCGTTGGCCTACCAAACTTGATAATGTCACTTTTTTTGAATGTTTTGACTACAAAATACCATCTTTAATAACACACACAATACAAATACAGTCTACACTAGCAGAAGCGGAAGACTATCCTTTTGACCCTCTATTACAAACAAAATACTAAATGAAATCAGAAAAAGTAGATTATATATTATAATACCGGCATTATAATTTACTACGTTTACTTGGGGTTTCGAATAAATTATTCTGACAAATTAATCTTTTGTTAGAAAATAACAGTATCACTAATATTTAACTATTTTTTTGTTTTTAAAATAGGTTAGGGAAGCGGGGTACTCCCCCGCTTCCATGGCCTATACGCCACTGGTCTGTTTTAGAATAAGTTGGTGCTATTTTTATACTTAATCACTCATACCAAAACCAAATATAAAGTGTTTTAGAATTCATTGGAAACCAACAATTGCTGATTAAAATATACAAGGTACCAAAAAAAGGGTCAAAGCAAATTTTATGAGGTTGTTAAGTCTCAACGAAGCAGTAAAAAATAATTATACTTGTACTTCCTGTCTGTGATATGACAATTCCAACTCTTTCTCAAATTTTAAGCAAAAAGTGAGTTACTAAGATCACTGAAGTTTAGCACAAAAGAAAAAAGTACTACTTTAACTTTTTTCGACACTTGTATGTTTTACTCACATGCTTTCTAATTTTGCTAGACCCCATATAAGAAAAATTAGTTAAACTAATTTATATATACGTTTTTCGTTGACAGTTAAAAAAACATCAATATTCAATTTACGATACTTGAGACTATAGTAACTTACATGAGCTTGTCCCAAGCCCTCCTAAGATAGCTCTGTAGATCTCCTTTTGAGCAGTATTCTACTACAATTAGCGGACTACCTCTTGTCACACAAGCTACCAAGCACACCAAATGGGGATGTTTTGGTACTGACTTCATAATGTCTATTTCTTGGTAGAACTGTTTCAGTTCTTCCATTGTCGGATGATCTGAAACCAAATATGAAAATAAGAAAGCAGGATATATCCCTCTCCAAGACATAGCTCCTAAATAAGAATTACCTACAAGAAGAAATACATCAGAAATAATATCTTTTGGCGAGTTCTTTACCAGTAACAATTGATAGATAGTTAGATATCTTGATAAGTCGATATTTTTATAGGTTTTTTGACGCAACAATATCCCCGTTTGAAATTCATGAAAAATATACAGTTTCAGTTGCTAACCGTGTCTTACGAAAAAGAGGCAAATACAAGGTAGATGACTTAAACAAAAAAAAGTTGATTTGATTACAGGGTTATTCACGTTATTCGACACAGAGCATTATGGCTAAAGTGTTTGATAAAAAAGAAAATGATAATTTCGGATGGATGGAGACCCATGAAGGCTACATTTTGAAAATATTTTCATGTTATACAGGGTGTCCCAAAAACACGAAATGTATCAAAGTTATGTTTTTTTAAATGGAACACCCCGTACATTATTGCATATTGAGATTCCTTGGTGAATTCTAATGTGACTTTATGTATCATACATGGGATTTAAAGCGAACCATTTTCGGTATAAGTAGATATTAGGAAAAAATTGAATATCGCAGACTATCGAATTTGGAAGGATGTTAACTTTGCCCTATTACTAAGCATAAAATGCGTCAGATTTGATGCGGCTGTCAAATTCAAATTACGTTTATGCTTGGAGAAATCGGTCGATTAATTAAGGAAACTTCGATCAGCGATAACTTGATTTTTACAAATGAGAATGCCTATTTTTTTATACGACTAAACGTAGAACTTGATAACCTTTCTAATGATATAAGGTTGTGAATATAAATCTCTGGTAGTTGTCATTTGATTTTAAATTTTCAAACAAATCGGCGTTTTTCAATTTTCCTACGTATAAGCAACGTAGCAGGCCATGAAATATAAACAAAAACCTGTTCAGGTAGAAGAAAACAAATAACTTAGCAGAAAAATACACACGAACTAGACTAAAGGGACAAGATTATAAAATTTCCTTACAACAAATCAACTCTCCCAGAAACAACTGCGATATCATCGCTAAGGTCAAAGAGAAGCTGGGGTATGGCAGTAATAGATATTTTTTTACAGTCTACTGGCTACCGCATTTTACTAGAGGTTAAACATTTCCAAGACAATTAAAAACCCTGATATGAAACAAAAACAACCAGCGACTGTTGCTCCAGCACATTATCAATCATATGTAATGGTGTAAAAAAGTAGCAATATTGCAAAAAAGGAATACTAACAAATCAGATTTAAATTTTCGTCTTTTTGGGACACCCTGTATAACATGAACATATTTTTAAAATGTAGCCTTTATGGGTCTCTATCCATCCGAAATTATTATTTTCTTTTTTATCAAATACTTTAGCCATAATGCTCCGTGTCGAATAACGTGAATCCCTGTATAATGCGTTAATGCATGTAACGTAATAAAAAATTTATTCTGCAGGTTTAGCAGAAATGAACTAGCAGTCCAACGATTTATTCAATACCAGTACCTTTCATCATTTTTATAGCAACTTCGACCTTGTCATCGTTGCTGTCCAAATAGTAGCCTTTTTTGACTAGTCCAAAAGCTCCTTCACCAATTACTGACTTTATAATCAATCTGTTGGGATTTATCTCCCAGTTATCAGGTACAGAGTTGTTTGAGAAGCCACCAATGGCTGTGATGATATTTGGTGGGATTTTCTCATTCAGTTCCTGAAAAAAAATGAGTTAATATCTCAGTTTAAGAAAATGCTGCTTATGTACATATCTACTTTTTGACATGCTTTTATTAGCATCACCTGGATGTTTGTTTGTGAGCTTGTGACTCTCCTTTGCGTTAAGAGGGCGGATCGAACATTAGACGATTCAACCTTGTCGCAAAAACGATTTTGAGTATCAATAAATACAGTTTAAAAAACTAAAAAAGCACGGTTTGATGATAAAGTACACCAAAAAATTAAAAATAAATATAGCTTAAAAAACAAAAAATATGCTTTTAAAGAAAATCGGACTAAATGCTAAACGAAAAATACTGGTTTAATTGGGGGAAAAAAGTGGGCCTTTGTGCCATATTATTCGCAAATCAATCGCCCGACATTTTTTTCACAACCATACTAGTATTTTTGGTTCAATATTGTTTTAAGTTTATTTTAAAAATCTTTTTTAAATATTTAATCTGATGTTCTTAAAAGAGAGTTTTTAATTTCTTCAACTATATTTATTTTTAATTTTTTTGTTGACTTTATCATTAAATCGTGTTTTTAATTTTTTTTAAAATGTATTTATTATACTCTGTGTAATGAAGATGAACAATTATTTATGATCAATATTCATAGCATAATCACTAGCATTACTGTATAAACGATAATTAATTGAAACTGTCGACTTTCCTGAATAAATTTTACAAAAATACCAACTCCCAAACAGTTGCCGTTTAAGCTCTCATCGTTACGCCTCTGTCTAATATTAACAAACCTTCAGGAGTCTGCGCCATCTCTTAGTCAGGCGTCAAAATCGTTTTCGCGGCAGAGTTGGAGCGTTCAATGTTCAATCCGACCACTTCATTCAAAGGAGAGTTACAAGCTCACAAACATATACCAGGTGAATCTAATTAAATCATGCAAAAAACGTTTCTAAAAGGATGTGCACTGAACAATCTGTTATTAACCTACACTGACCTTGAAATACTTCAGCTTCTTCTCTCTTGCCACCTTCTTAGCGAGGTACCAGTTCGCAGTCAGCATGACCACCAGCCCTATAGCTATGAGAGGCCCAACCACAATCATGATCACCTCAACATCGTTCCAAGTGCTGCCCTCTGGAACCGGGATAAAAGAAACGTTGAAGCTTCTCTCGATGGCTGATGTTGCGCTCTTGCCTGCAGAAGAATGGGCTGTTATGGCCACCAAGTAGTGGACACTGAAGCCCTTGAAACTCACTACGACGTCCTCGATTGTGGCATTGGTGCTGTTCTGCAAAGGAAAATGTTGTCTTTCAGACTGAATCTGTTATAAGTTTTAAGTTTATTACGCAGACAACATTTTGCATAAACTAAACCGTCTCTATTTATACTCAGGAAATACTTCCGAAGTTTATCCGATTAAAAATAATTTTTTTTTGCTTTTTGAATCCTGACCGTCGGTACTAAATATTTAGTAAAACAATCTTGAATTTCAGGACAGATACAAGCAATCTTTCATGCATATATACAAATTTAATAAATGGAACATAGCCTATACTTTCTTCCATCTTATCAATATTTACCTTCCTTCCTCGATATTTAATTGTTAAAAAAAAAGAATTAATTGTAAATGTTAGTCATTTTGTATCTGGTTGACAATTCTGATATTTTATTTTAGTTTTAATACCTGAAGATGACGCCTAATAGAAGCGTCGAAACGTCGTAAAATTTTATATTTTGGAAATATAATAAGTGACCGTATCCCAAGATTGTTTTACTAAATATTAAAAATAAAAAAAACAGTTACTTTAATGATAAGAAATTATGTTAAAAGCGAAGCTTGAATGAATCAATGAGATAATGGACCTACACCTCCTTACAGTAGTTCCCAAATACAGCCCTCATCACAAAGGTGAAGATGGTCTTGGGTCCTGCCCATCTTATATCCTCAAGTTCGAGAACCCTGGAACCTAGTATGGTCTGCCTCTGATATCCAAGGGCGTGAGCCGAGGATTTTTCCTCCTCGTACACATATCAGGACGCTTGCCTCCTCCATCATACACAACTGACGTCTGAAAGTGTTTTGACCAGATAGCAGGCCACCAACAAATAGTCTTCAGCCCACTTCTGTCCAGTGAGAGACAGGACTGCCCAACTCCAGCCAGTGGTCTCAGAATCAGCTCTGTAGCTTGACGGAGATGAGAAAGAGAGAGGCAGAGAGATACAGAGAAAGAGAGAGAGGTACAGAGGAAGAGAGAAATACAGAGAAAGAGAGAGAGATACTGAGAAATAGAGAGAGATATATATACAGAGAAAGGGAGATACAGAGCAAGAGAGAGAGAGAGGGAGAGAGAGAGAAAGAGAGAAAGAGAGAAAGAGAGAAAGAGAGAAAGAGAGAAAGAGAGAAAGAGAGAAAGAGAGAAAGAGAGAAAGAGAGAGAGAGAGAGAGAGCTAGAGCTTTGTTTTTGGTCCGCAGACTCCAGCGCTGGATCGGGGCTGGATCCTTCGTCGATAAGTGAACCATCTGTTTACGAAACTGGTACTAACACCTCAAAAGCGTAGTGTGTAGGATAGGGTCATCCATTTCCAGTTCCTAGAGGATAGTAGGGTGTCCCCTGTCAGGATTCGCAATGAACCAATTACCATGGCTCCACAATCAAAACGCACGCTCCCTTACCTTCCCTTGAACTACCAAGTCAAGTCGAGGAGAGATTCGCTAGACAAAACGGTTAATAATTGGGAATGATGCAAATAAACGCAAAAGTGGACTCTTTTAACTTTATTCCAAGCTTTCGGAAACTTATGCTTCCATCATCAGGGAAAAGTTAGCGAGATTGCTGCGTAAAGCACAATTTGTGTGGAAACACAAATTCATTGTCAAAAACATTGCACTGATAATAAAAAAGGACTTTAAAACAGTTTAAATACATTAAAACCAGATATCTGTTATAAATTTGTATTAACAAATTATATAAAATTATAATTATAATATCTTAATTAACCACGTGGAAACGTCGTAATTGAATCATTGAATCATCATCGCTAACTTTTCCCTGATGATGGAATCATAAGTTTCCGAAAGCTTGGCGCAAAGTTAAAAGAGTCCACTTTTGCGTTTATTTGCCGCATTCCCAATTATTGACTGTTTTGTTACCTAACTGGTTTTTGTTTCGGCAATGACTACCCCCCTTCTACTTCGATTCACTAGACTCTCATATGCAGCAGCATATATAGAACCGCGCTCTTCTGGTCAGGCCAAGCGAACACGCCGAGGCGTTCCACCAAGAAGTCTGCTGCTATTTAGCAGCGATTTTCTTTGGTTTGCCGTTACCTTCGGGTACCAGATGGCGCACAGGCAGATCCTTTCTATCGCCTACTCTCAGATTCACTAGTGTTTCTAGCTTTCTTAACTGAGTCGTGCGTACTGCACTTGTTATACTAATACAAGCCAAGTGTTAAGTTTTATTTAGTTTCGCTTTGATTGTTTCCGTCCTTACACATGGTCGCCACAGTAGTGGTCTATATAATAAGGACAGCCTTAAGATTGTGATATAGAGCCAGGCTACCACTTTGTACTTCCGGTAAAAATAGAAAAAGTTGCAACCGCCAGACTTACTTCCATAATAATCTTACTTACCCCACTGACATTCAGAAAAATCGGGTGGTGTGAAGAATTGAAAAACATCAGCTTGATCTGGTAGTAATTTGGAGCGTACGTTGGTTTTGACCAGTGCAGCTGGATATTGTGACGTGACGAGTTATTTTTCTCATTATAATCAACCAATTTATCATTTGCTGTCAGGTTTTCTGGCTTGTCGGGAACTGAAATTGGGAAACATATTATAAAGTAATAGACCTATTTCAGTGTATTATTAGAATTTAAATTACGAAAAATTTACTATTTCGATCTATAAACTTCAATCTAACAACACAATAAACTATTGTGAAGTTTCATGTAAGAACATCTACAAGAAGACGATTCCCATAATCATCATAAAATGAATCTTTTTGTATTAATTTTACATGCCAAAAAATGACGTCGAGTTGCTTGACTCCGAAATAACCAGAAATTACCGTATTTCAAAACGTTTCTAAAGGATAGTTATAAATATTTGTGTGAAAGCATACAGATATTCCTACTTACCACACATAGAAGCAAGTTTGTACGTTTCATGACATGTTGGCACAGCAAAATTTAGAACTGTAGGCTCGCTTTCATTTTCATCCGCGTCCTTATCGGGCAATGCTCTTATGATGAGTGAATAGTTTTTACCAAAAGGTAGATTCGCTATCTTCAGTTCTTCATTGTTCAAGAGCTGGAAGGAAAGATATAACTTTGACATTGAAATATGCTTTGAAGCTGGCTGCAGCCACGTATCTTTTTTTTTGGCCCGGGGGGGGGGGGGGGGGTCCAGAAGGTCCGGACCCCCGTCCCGAAACTTTATATGATGCCCGCTAAAATGTAATGCTCCCCCACCCGACGAGTATTTTCTCTTGTTGAATTAGGTCCCAGTCAAGAAGAATTGAAGTAGGAACCCTAATCTGGACTCCCAAACTCAATCCGGGATAGAAACACATGTCTCAAGAAAGAATACCAAGAAGTTTTTAATGTGTACCATTCTAAAGAAGAATAAGGGGTAAGCCCAGGGTAAACAGTATAGAATAAACATATCCAAAAAGCAAATGAGAAGATAGTAGTAACCTTCTATAAGATTGGAACGACAACGTTAAATGTAAAATGGAATAGGGAATATTGTACAGTGCTGCTGTAAAAACTAGAATATAATGTATAATAAACCTGCATCCTGAGTAATCTACACAAAGGAAACTTGTCGAAACTAGGGCACAATTTATCAGCAAGAATTTATATAAAAAATATAAAAAACAGCTTTATATTGACATTTTAGTTTTTTAAACTTTTTTTTGGATTATTTGTATCCATTGAAAAAAGCAATAATAATGACTAGTTATAGATTTGGGAACTCTTAATATAGAGTAAACACATTTCTTGAGATTTTTGTCGATAAAGTGTGGCGTTTTGTTTCACCTAAGTATTTTTGTTTGAGCGTTTCATCCAGGGAAATCCTGTTATGATGCTCTAGTTCAGTGGCACAGCACACCCTCAGCATACTTTTCATTTGCTGGTACGTAATTATGCCGAGTGCTAATCACCAGCATGATGACATATTTTCGTCAGTTAGTAGACGGTGATATTTTGACTTAATTATCTTCATTTTCGTTTCAAATCTAACGTGCACCCACACTTATTCTCAACTGAATAAAATATGTGAATATCTTTTTTATGTGGTATATTTTTTTCTATCTAGAGATCGGCTCAAAAAGCAGTGGCGATCGACTTTTTGAGCACCCCTGCTCTAGATGCTTTGGTATTTGATGATGACGTATAACATGACCAACCTGAACCAGCCACATATAGAATTTTAAATATGGATAGCGTTGACATTGACAATGAAAATATCATGTCTGTCCTTCAAAAATATAAATGATTCAGGGTGATCTAGATGCGCCAAGCTGGTAAACAGTTTCTAATTCAAATACAACACTATATTCATTGCGGTGGTCTAGCCAGACATATCGATTAAGCAACCAATAAAAAATATAAATCGAATTTCCATACTATTTACATACTATAAGATATTAGGAAGTCACGGGTTTGGTTACAGAATTGAAAAATGAGTTACAGCAAATGGTTATAAGAGGCGCATGTCTTATCAACAGGAGTAGTGGTTAGGCCTTGTTTTTGTAGAAACATGAAGCTATTGTTTTACAAGGAGTTTTCAGATTCTAAAATTTCAATGTAGGATTAGTTATACCAAATTAAATGTTTTTGTTAGCACACAGTTATTTTTTATGACTGAGCAGACTGCAGAGACACAACCTGAGTACCAGAGTATCGTGGCTGCTATGAAAAGGTTTTGTTAGGAGAAATTTGTCAACTGCCTGTTGTTGATCAAAGCTAAATTCAGATGCATACGACATCCGACGATACGACGGCGCGAAACTGTTCCTATTGGTTGAAATATTTTGATTTGACATCATTTTGAATATTTCCACCAATAGGAACAGTTTCGTACCGTCGTATCGTCGGACGTCGTGTGCATCTGAATTAAGCTTAAGTGATGGAGCTATTGGTTGACGCATTTCTTTATCGATCACACTGATCACAGAAAGCCCAGCTATAGGTCTCTAGTTGGTGGGATCAGCCTTAGATGCTTTTTTGGCTGATTACAAGCTGACTTTCAGCCTTTTTATTGAAAGATGCCGGACATTCGAAAGAGGCGGGTAAGTATGGGAACAATATCAATATTTTTGGGATCTGTATCAGAAGTCCATCTATGCACCATCTCTTTCTGAAATGTTTTATAGGCATTATTTCAGAAAAAAAAAATTGTGACTATAGGAACTTTGAGCTGAAATAGTAATATGTCGGTAACCCTTTCACTTTAAGTTATCTAACAACATTTAGAAACAAAAAATGACCGTCACTGTAACAATGACAAGACCTGACGTTGCTGTATACAGGGTGTCCGTATATTTGACCGACAACGCTTGACAGGTGATAGATCTTACATTTTTATGAACATTGCGATAGGAAGATGAAGCCTTAAAATGCTTAATTTTCAAGATACAGGGTTTCAAAGATTTACTTTTATTTTCGTTTTTTTTCTCAACTATTTCGCAATATAATTGCACAACGATCTAAAATTACGGATCGGGGTTTTTTTTAAGGCGTGAAATCCAAATTCAACCACGGTTTTGCTATAGGGTGCCATCACCTACGGCACATCGAACTCCTTTAAATTAACAAAACTTCTTTCCTGTTTGGTGCATCAATGTGAATATTAAAAAATTTCGTTTCCTCAATATGTTTTCCGTAAAAGAGATATACATTGTTCAAGTCCCTAGAGGTAATTTTTCGAGAAAACCTTTATTGAAATTTCCAAGGCATCCCAATTAGTTGTAAACTGTGATCGAAAGAATTATTGGTATTCCCGCACTTATTAATATTAGATTAGGTCAAAATACATGTTTCAAACATCTAATTTTTAAAGTACCTAGGTGGTATTGAAGTTTAAGAATACTTTGTAAATGGTATTAAAACTATGAGACTAATATTCAATCATGCGGAAACACCGGTAATTCTTCCGATCACAATTTACAATTCAGTCGCATTGTAAATATCAATGAAGGTTATCTCGAAACGGTTACCTCAAGGGACTTTAACAAAGTATACCTTTTTCAGGCAAAACTATTGAGGAAATGATTTTTTTGATACTCACATTGATGCACCAAACTGGAAAAAAGCTTCGATAAGTTGAATGAGTTCAATATGCCGTAGGTATTGCGGAATAATTGAGAAAACACTAAAATAAATGTGAAAATTTGACCTCAGTATCTTGAAAATTAAGCATTTTAAGGCTTCATAGTCCTGTCAAGCATTGTCGGTCGAATATCCGGAACCCTGGAGATAGAAAGGACGTCGAATCACTTTACAGGAACTATTATTTACCTTTAACTAAATCAATTTTCTGGCATACTTACGTCTCTTATTTCATTAGAATTGTAATCTTCCTCGAACGAGACTATGTCGTAGTAACAAGCCTTGTCTGTAAAAAAGTAATTATTTTAGTGACATTGAACACCGTCTGTAGAAAATTATGTAAACAGAGGTGAGTGTACGAGTAATAATGTTTTTGTCACGATTTAAATGGTATAAGAACTTTAAAACAGTGTACCTAATTTGAGGTGGGCGTACCAAAACGTTATAAAAGAAAATGTATAACAAATTTGCATTTACTACCAGTAAGGTATTGGAATTTTTAAATGAAATATTTGTAAAATGCAAAAAATTACAGAAAATGTACGGTTAAGAACTTATGGATGCCAATGTAACTTATACAACTTATCTTGTGGTTTTATCTTTGTTCGATCGTGTTTCATTGGTCCTATAATAAAAACCACATATGTTTGAGTTTTACTAAATTAATCATGTCTGAGCTACACTTATACAGGGTGCTTCAGAACTATGGACTCAAACTTCTAGGGGTTATTCAGTGCAACAGTAGAAAACTTTTTAGTATAGGGACCCATGTCCGGAAAAGTGTCCGTACGGTACTACGGCCCTAAGAAGCGTTAAAATGTAGAAAGACGATAAATTGCCTAAATAGCCTTTAATGCATTACCTTGTGCCTTTTGTACATGATATCATCACAACAATTAATAGCCATGTTTGGGACGAAGAAAATCCCCATGCAATTTTTCCCAGAAAACATCAGTAACGTTGGTCTGTTAATGTATGGGCAGGGATTGTTGATGATTATTTGATTGGGCCATAGCTTCTACCGGAACGGTTAACAGGACCTATTTATCGGCGCGGCGTTTCTTGGAGGAAGTTCTTCCGGAACTTCTTGAAAATGTTCCAATAAACGTTCGACAGCAAATGTGGTTTCAGCACGATGGAGCGCCGGCTCACTTTGCTGTACTAGTACGTGAGGATTTGGCACAGCGGTTTGGGCACCATTGGATTGCTAGATGTGGAGCCGCTAGATTTTTCCTGTGGGGACATGTAAAGTCTTTGGTCTACGAAACTTCAGTAGAAACAGAGCAAGACTTAATCGGGCGAATTACAGCAGCATTTGAAATCATTCAAAACAAGTATCAAATTTTTAGTCAAGTCCGCCGAAATCATGTGCGACGTTTAAATTGGTGTATTCAGGTTGGAGGAAGACATTTTGAACAATTGTTGTGATGATATCTTGTACAAAAGGCAAAAAGTGAATGCATTAAAGGCTATTTAGGCAATTCATCGTCTTTCTACATTTTAACGCTTCTTAGGGCCGTCGTACCGTACGGACACTTTTCCGGACATGGGTCCCTATACTAAAAAGTTTTCTACTGTTGTACTGAATAACCCCTAGAAGTTTGATCCCATACTTCTGAAACACCCTGTATTAGTTAATTAGTAATTACAAAAAACACAGATATGTGACGATCACAGACGTCACAAGTCATCTGTCCAGGTGCATCCCTAGGAGGCAATTTGGTCGGCTGGCTCCGAAATGTCGGAGTTCTAAGGCTAACCACCGGACGGGCCCCATCTTCTGTTTCGACCGCCCCAGAAGAACAGCACTCACACCAGGACGGTATCGGAAGCCGACTCTGGCCAAGGTGATGGTGCTTCTGATCACCCTGACGAAGACACACGCAACGACATGGACCGCTCTAGGTGGACGACGGAACTGAAGGATGCCCTGCTCAACTGCCACAAGAGCAGTAGCCCGCGCCATAGGGGATTTTTTTCCCACGAGCCGTTTTCAATACTGAAGCCTTAAGACCTATTTTATTATAACCCCTCTCATCTACAGTATCCACTCCAGTAATCTGGATCCCTGCATAAGTTTATGCAGTTTTACTACTGCTCCTGGCGCTGAGCTCGATTGGTTCTAGCTTGAGCTTCCCAAAGAGCTGTTGTCTCTTGTGATCTAGCGATTTGCACTTACAGAGCACATGTAGGGCTGATTCAGCCCATCTACCACATAGGCTGCAGTTGAGGTCTCCATTGTAGAGTCCCATCTCATGCAGGTGTTCCTTCAGATCACAATGTCCCGTGAGGAGACCCGTCATTATTCGCAGCTGATTTCTACTCAAGGAGAGCAGTGTTTCCGCTGTTTTCTTGCATGGAGCTTTTATGCATGTTTTACCCTGAACACATCCGGGCAACAAGTCCCACTGCTCCTTGTGCTGATGTTTCATCCATTCTACGACCTGGTCTGATTGTGCTTTTAGGCACCCCCCAGGGCGGGTTCTCCTCAAATGCATAGAGCAGACGAGCCTAGTCTCGCTAACTCATCTGCCTTTTCATTGTCACTTATGCCTGAGTGTCCTGGCACCCACTCCAAAGTTACTTTGTTGTGTTCTGCCAGCCTTCCCAGTTTTTGCAGGCATTCCCAGACTAGCACAGACGTAACTTTGGGACCTTCTAATGCCCTAAGTGTGGCCCGACTGTCTGTAAGCATCGCGACCCTCTTGTTTCTGTAGGATCGCTCATTGTTTATCCTGGCACAATACGGGATGGCGTACACCTCTGACTGAAATACCGAAGAGTATTTTCCGAGCGGAATGCTGTGCCTAGATCCTCTTCCAAAGATTCCCGCCCCTGGGCCCTGCTCGGTCTTTGATCTATCCGTATACCAGACTTATTTCCCGTTGCAGGCCCTGGGCAAGGTGGTGCTGGATCGGATCGCCCTGACGACGACACACGCAACGACATGCACCATCATTTTAGGTGGACGACGGAACCGAAGGATGACCTGCTGAGCTGCTACGAGAGCAGTAGCCCACGCCATAGGGGATACATGTCCCGCGTGCATGGGAGCTGTTGTCAAATGAATCCAGAGCATCGTACGCTTACCTCCCAGAGCTTGCGGAACCAGGTATTTTACCTTCGGGGGCAGGGATATGTTCAAGTTCCAGCTCAGTCTGCCCCTTCGGCGACTGAAAGGCCTGTTAACCAGGCTGAAAGGTTGCCCATAAGGCCCGCTGAGAGGGAAATCGACGAAACCATCTCACCTGGAGATTTAAATGATAGACGGCAGGTTGGTAAACCGACGTCTCCAAATGCATTATAAAATGCTCGGCAGTTAACCGGGCGATTAAAGTTAACCGCCGAGTTATCTAACTCAGAAATCACTGGGTGATTATGGAATTGGAAAGTTTTTGCAGAAGTAACCTATGACTAACCCTGTCAAACGCCTTAGCAAAGTCCGTGTATATAACATCCACTTGCCTCTTGATATCTAATGTTTCACAAATTGACTGAAAACCGCCAAATGTCGTCGATCTGCCATTCATAATACCGTGTTGATGTATGGACGTGGCCTGATCAATTTTAAATCTGAGACCACAACAACGAGAGGTCCTTCAAGGTGGCAGATTTAAAGAGAAAGGATAGGGCGGTGATGAACGTCTATCGGCGGTCTCGCATCAATTACGAAATTTACGCTACGGATCTGAGGCTGACTGGACAAGGGGCCAAATGGAAGCGAAAATTCAGTTGGTTCGTCAGGAAGCATTCCGTATCCAGTGTGTGATGGAACTACAGAATGATTTTATTTGCTCATATCTTTTTCCAGTGTCTGGCACACTGCACTGCCGTGCCCTTCGCATCCCATAGGTCCTGGATTGCGCAAAGGGTTTTCAAGGATGAGCAAGATAGGAGATGCTACATCCAGTGGCGTACACAGCTTAATCTGTGGGGGTTACAGTAATGCACAATGTAATAATGTTATAAATGTATATTCATTCTTCGTTCATTGATTAGAAGACTGTTCTGAAACTGCTTCTGGAGCAACTGGAATATCACAATGGATATTTACGAACGCCAAATCATTGAGAATAGGAAGTTTCGATAGGTATAAATATAGTCTTAGCTAATATTCCAAGCCCGTGGGGGGTTCGAACTCTGACCCCCCCCCCCGTGCCTACGCCACTGGCTCCATCGTCTGGTTCTCCCCGCAGGCACAGAAATAGTTCTCAGCGTATCCCTATTTCACTAGGTTATCCCAAAACCTGCCCATTTAGCATCTAATCCTGATGAGACTTTTTTAGGTCTTCCAATCCAGCATTGATCCAGCAGGCTTTCAGTTGGGGTTGCAAGTTGATATGTGGTTCTTTGTTAGCCGCCGCTTCCACAGTACCTCTTTGGTTACTGATTTGGAGTCTGTCAGTGGGTTTGTTGACATAATGAAACTCTTCCAGGATTTAAGTCTGAATGCTCGGGGCCTGTGAGTGAGTGTCTACTTCGTTCTGCCATGCATGAGACCTCTCATCAGATTTGTGGGGGGCTATTCCTGCTCATATGTATACGTGGTTCAGGTTGGTAGGTTTTAGATAGCCCGTGATTATTCTACAGGTGTCGTTCAAGGTGCGGTCCAATATGTTAGCATGAGTCGAACTGAACCATACAAGGCATGCAGGCACGTGTCCAGGATTTGGTTTTGAAGGGGTCCAGATTATGGGTGTCACTTGGTTGACCTTTCGGGGGGTCCAGATTAGAGTTGCCACCTTAAATCCTTAAATTTGCGGGGGAGGGGGTGCAAATTTGTGGATTCCATTTTTTAGACGGCATTTTATAACGTTTCGGGGGGTCTGGACCCCCTGGACCCCCCCTAAATACGTGCCTGAAGCCATGTGTATTCGGCTGGGGCAAAGCACATGGCAAGGGATGTCGTCCGCAATACGCCAGGGTGGGAGTTCCCCCTCGAATTAAAAATCGAGAGTCGTCACGGCGATTTTAATTATTTTTTGTCATTTCAGATACATTGAGTGGCAAATGTTATCTGGGACACACTGTATATACTAATTATAATATAATAATAAATACCCATTATATTTAGCAGCCAAATGTTATAGCCGTAAGCTATAAATTTTTTATAGAATAGTTATTTAAACTTACCTTCTCCTTTTTCCCATCTCACCACAGCATCGTATGCATTTTTTGACAATGTAAGCGAATGTAGGTAAAATTTCTTAACTCGGTCAGGCTTCTTATGTAATTTTAATGTTTGAACAATCAGAGGTGTACTGCTCTCTATAGTTGTATTTTTGTCTGGCAATACAGTTAAGCTGTTCAAAAATATTTCATACGTAGCTCCTGGCTCCAGATTTTCCAAGACTGTGAAGTTGCACCGGGTCTAAAAGAACGAGAAAGTATTTAATGAGCGACAAAATCTAACGTAATTCATAAATTCAGGTATCAGAAAGGAAATTCTGAATAATATTGAGTTTTGCGATTTTTTTCTGGAAAACAAGAAAAGTGAATGCGAGAGGGCAAACATTTTCATAGCTCGATTTTCACAGTGCTTGTTTTATACACATACATTATTGGACATCTGAAAAAAAACCAGCTGCCTGTGATTTTGAAAATTTGCAGTCAGCACACCCGTTTGAAATATAATAGAGGAGCAACCAATTCAACTTGGAATTGATATACTATATGGATACATCCAGTATTAAATTTGAATTTCATCCAAAAAACAGAAAAATGTGGTTTAAAGCTGGACTTATTTGAAGACTTTCAAAAGGTCTATTTCGGACTTCTATTGTCTATGCAATTTTGAGTACAACGTTTCGACTGATCTGCTATCTTTAATCGTCTTCAGGTGAACTGTCGAACATGTTTCTTTCGTTGCTATTTATTCTTGTCAGTTCTTGATGACGTGTCGTTCTTGGCAGTTGTCATCTTATTCTAACCGGTTGCCGTGGTGTTTCGGTCCAGTGGCGTCAGTTCTTACGTACGTGGCCGTTCGATAGTCATTGCGCCTCACGTTTATGGTGTCCAAATTTGTTTTGTCCAATTTTATTTTTCCTATATTTCTTATGAGTGGCTGCCGTATTGGTCTAGTGTTTCCACTCCTGCTCCTAGAGGTATTTTCATTTCTCCAATGTACCTATACGTTACTGCATTCACAAGATGTACTCAAAAATTGGTTAGACAATGGAAGTTCGAAAAAGATCCTTTAAAATATCTACCTTGTAGAAAGACTTCAAACAACGCCTCAAAACTTACCGTATTGCTTCTGGTATATTGTGAACGTGATATGTTTTTGTTGATGTACTCTATAAAGAAGTATGTGTTATTCGGCGAATTCGTTATGTTCCACGTTACAACAATTTCCGTTTGAGTTTTACAATAAATCCTTGGAAATAGGAATTGGGACCTTCTTTGCAACTGTAAATTGTCTGAAAAAATATAAAAAATCGCTGTTAAAATACTAGAAAGATATATAAGAACATGCGAAAAATTATCAGCTAAGTTCAAACTATATATTTATGGATTTCCTAAGAGAGAGAAAAACTCCAATATAAGGATATAAGGACTTATGCTCACTCAAAAACAATATATTTCATAATTTTTCCTATATTTTGAAAGCAACAATGGAAACAATTACTGTAAATACAAAAGCGTAAACAATATGTGACGTCCACTTGATTTGAACTTTAATTTTTCAGGAATATTGCAGTTTTGGTATAACTTGAGTTGCTCTATTTTACTTACCATCGCTACTTCTTAAGTTTGGTACCTTACAGTGACATTTTCTCGACTCACATCCATTTACCTGTAAAGAAATGACATAAGAATGTTTGGTTGTGTATGCCCTAATGTGCGAAAAACAGAAACGCTGAACAAATGCGTGGTGTTTGTCTTTTCTATGTCGAAATCAAATTCAGCAATAACATTTCTAATAAAAGAATAAATTAGAAAAGAAGCTAGGATAAAACTGTTCAGTTTTAGTTCAGAATTTTTTTTCTTTTTCATCGAAATAGCTACAGGGGTGGTATGATAAGTCCGACAATTTTTGGGTTTCTTGTGCAGTAAGTTTAATGGCAAAATTGTTCTCGTTATCCGCTGTCTGTCGGTAGACTAGTGTAAAATTATGAGCAACATTTTGTTTCTTTAACTGATTAGAACGCGTAGGCAGAGCCTAAATACAAGAGTATCGCGGCTGCTGTGGAAAGGTTATGTTAGAGGAAGTTTGTTAACGCGAATAGGTCAACACCCTAATTACCCCAAATCTCTTGGCAGCCATTTAGCTTATATTTGACAGCCACTGGATGGAAGAAGATTAAGTGTGAGGGCAAGATATAAAAAAACTGTCACCCGCACGGCAAACCATGTCAAAGTTTTAATAGAAATCTGAATTTTCAAATTTGACACACGAGATAAGCTAAGAAGTTTCTATTACCTGGAGAATATAGCGATAAATTACAAAAACCAGTGGTGAGGATATGGGTATACAATAACCCTTTTTTTAACACTCCTACAGCACTGACTTTGTTACAAATAACAATACTTGATACTGTTTATAAAAAAAGTTTTCTTTATTTTTTTTTTCGTACAACGAATCGTTTTCGAGATATTTGTGATTTTTCCGGTTATGTAGGACTACTGACAGCAAATAATCTAGAAGTAGACTTCCATAAATCTATAATCATTACAATATTAATACCGTAAGAAGAAACACTCGCATCGAATTTGATGGAAATTCAAGTCAAAGAAGAGTAAGTCGAACCATCGGAACTTGGAAAACCACTATTTTAAGTGTATTCAAATGGGATCACTAATATCATTTTCATTTACATAGCATCCACGGTTTACAACCAGAGACGAAAAACAGAAGATAGTTTTTGTAGGTGGCTATTAGGCAACCGATCACGATTTCTTAAAAAAAATGTTCTGTGGACCGACGAACAACACGTATGGGCCTATTAAAATCCCCATCAAAGTAGACCGCGAAAGATTCAGCATGAATTTATTAATATTTGGCTGGAATCTATGAAGGTAACCTTCTTGGCTCTTACGTACTTCCACAGCAATTAAATTCTAGAAGCTCATATAAAAACTTATTTGTTATTCTTAACAATATTTACTAACAGTACCTGAGATAATCAGCAAATATCTCGAAAACAGTTCATCGCCATCGTAAGAAAAAGAACGCAAGACTAATTTTTAATTTTAAAAGGCATGGATCATCGAACAATATTAGTTATACGAGGGTTGTTCTATATCTCCGTCAATCCACCAGTACGCAGACAACCATAGGTCGATTGCCGTACTGATGATCGCTAATAAGCGTGAAACAGCTGCCTGCGTACTGGTGGATTGACCGAGATATAGAACAACTCTCGTATAACGACTCTAATATGGAGTTGGCATAGAAGCGTGCTCTTCTGATCAGGCCAAGCGAACGCGCCTTTGCGTTCCACCAAGAAGTTTGCTGCTGTTCAGCAGCGATTTTCTTTGGTTTGCCGTTACCTTCGGGTACTAGATGGCGCACATGCAGACCTTTTCTGTCGCCTACCCTCACATGCTTTACATGTCTGGTAGACATGAAAATTCTGATGCTCTCTATCTCCGTCAATCGACCTATGGCGCACTGATGATCGCTAATAAGCGTGAAACAGCTGCCTGCGTACTGGTGGATTGACGAAGATATAAAGCGGTCCTCGTATAACGACTCTCATATGCAGTTGGCATAGAAGCGTGCCCTTCTGGTCAGGCCAAGCGAACGCGCCTTTGCGTTCCACTAAGCGTTTGCTGCTATTGAGCAGCGACTTTCTTTGGTTTGCCGTTACCTTCGGGTACCAGATGGCGCACAGGCAGACCTTTTCTGTCGCCTACTCTCAATATTATTGTTATTTGCAACCAAGGCAGTGGCGTAGGAGTTTAAAAAAGGTAATTGTATACTCATATCTCTGCCACTGGTTTTTGTAGTGTATCATCATGCCCCCTAAATCATGGAGGATCCTTATCCTGTGTGCAAAATTTCATAATTTTTTAAGCCACGGTTTAGGAAATATTCAAAATAATATAGATTTTTTTAAAAATTTTAACATCTTCGAAAACGAAGCTGTCCCGGATATAAGTGTATTGGAAAATTGTCATTATTTTAACATTATATATGATGTTCTGAAGGTACGCCATTTTGAAGTAGACCATCCTGTATAACTCGGAAGGCAATTTGAACTTTAGGTTACTATTACGGTAAAGAAAACAAGGCTTTATACTTTTCAGAGGCCTTCTAGATGGTGGAATATAAAATGGTTGATTGTATAACTTGTATAGGATCGATCAGATATCAACGAAACTTTCATGTTAGAGACGAATAATCTTCTTTATTTACTTACTATACTACTTTTGAAAAAGCATCCAGTGGCGACTGAGAAATAATAAAAAAATGGAGTCAAGTTGTTGACTCAGTACTTCCCACACATTACGGTGATACCAGTTTATTATTTCACATTTCATGAAGCTATAGTCTGAAATCATCGCTCACCCGCCCGTAAAAAAACACCCAACACAAAAACCCTCGTAAATGTTTTCTTGCGTCTCCCTCCGTAGGAACTAGGATGCCAATTTTTTTCTACATCCACCAACTGGACAATGCGAAACAATCAAGAGCCTCCAACCCGTCTAAAAACGAAGTTTGAGCTGATTTTATATTTTTGGTTTTTTGATTATAGCTGCGCCGCCACAGACACGGTTTTTCAAAAACAGATTCGTTTTCCATTCTCGTGGCGGTAGTAAATTCGGTGTCAAAATTTCATTAAAACAAATTCAACAATTTTCGCTTTATGCAATATACATAGAACGAAATAAAGCAAAACTCGATGTACACATCACAAAATTGGTTTCTGTAATAGGCAAGCCAATGTTCAGATGGACCTAAAAAAGTGTAATATGCCGCTAGGTATTTCTTCTACAGGTCAATGAACAGCTCATTATGAATACAACAAATTTTTCAGTTTTACAACCCCCCACACTCACCAACCACCCCAAATTTATCCCTACCCGAAAATGATTAGAAACCCCTAAAACGCCTAAAAACAAAGGTTGAGCTGTTTTTTATGTTTTTATTCTTTTTATTATTGCTGCGCCGTCACTGACACGATTTTTCCAAAACATACGTGTTCTCCATCCACGCCACGATAGTAATACTGTGTCAAAATTTCATTAAAATCAATTGAGCAATTTTAGCGTTACGCAATATAGAACGATCTAAAACAATACTCCTATGTATAATCACAAATTCTAAGTTTCGTGGCTTCTATAATAAGCATGCAACGTTCGGATGGACCTAAAAGGTATATCATACCTCTAGGTTTTTCAGTCACGTATCAATGGACAGCCCATTACGAATACAACAAATTTTTCAGTTTTACAACCCCCCACTCCCCAACCACCCCCATCCAAGAAAAAGTAGAAAATGATCAGGAACCCCTAAAACGCCTAAAAACGAAGTTTGAGGAATATTTGAAATTTTTTGTTTTTTTTTTGCTAATTACTCCATTTCCAAAATTATAGGACGACCCCACAGTATATCGCTGCCCAAGTTTCATCATAATCCATGCAGCGGTCACTGAGTACGTGGCTAGAAAAACGCGTACAGACAGACCGACAGACAGACCGATAGAGACACCGACAGACAGACCGATAGACAGACAGACAGACAGACAGATAGCCTGACAGACAGACAGACCGACAGACCGGCAGACAGACAGATCGACAGACAGACCGACGGAAATGAGTGACGTGGATTTTCGTTATGTAGACATCATAAAACGACCAAAAGGTGTATTATCTCAAAATCTAAATTTTCGCGATCACAATACTATCGCTGTGGAAAGTAAAAATAATGAAAAGTGCTCAAACTGGGGTATTAGGTGTTTTAGAAACTAATAATTTTTTAAAATTTTTTGATGGTCCAAAACCGTTGCAGAAGGGAGTGGTAGGTTTCTTTATTCTAAACATTTTTTTATCTATGCGTAATTTTCTGTTCCTCTGGTAGCATAAAGTTTAAATATATGCAAAGCGAGTTTTACAGTGCAGTGTTAAAACCAGCCTTAATCTCTCATATAAAAATGCTGCGTTACTGCTGCAACGATAAAATCAATTGCGTGTTCGCATCAGACTAAATACACAAATATTATTATCATTAAGTAGTATAATTATTATCATTGGCATTATAAAAAGTCTTGTACCAAAGTACCATATATGTTTTTGGGATGCTTGTATACGTTAGTGTAGTATAGTGGATTAGATATCCGCATGGTGTAGCAGATAATCCAATACGAGGGCTAAATGAAAATTAACATTTTACTTCAGCTATAGCGCATAAGCGTTTATAAAAAACTATAGCAATATTGTTTAGGTTTCTACATCAAAAATTGCTTCAACAGTCATCTGCCCCTAGAGCAATATCTAATATTTGGATTATTTGGAAATATAAGGTTTTCAATTTTAGTGTATTAGGGTTTTTTGTATACTGCTTGGCTTATATTGATCATGGAGCAATGAAAATCCTCATGCTTTTGTTGAAGGGCACACCCAGTACCTTCAAGAAATTGATGTATGGGCAAGCATTTTGGGAAGCAAAGTGATTGTTTATTAATGTTTTTTGCATGTTTTTGCAAATGGGGGGCAAAGGGTACAAGGGGGCGGAGCAGATTTTGGTTAAAAAGTTGTCACCCTTGACAAATCTTTTGAAGTGTCTCGGCATTTTACTTCCCACACCGATAGGTGGGGAGAGTATTGTGATCGCGAAAATTTTCGATTTTGGGATAATACGCTTTTTGGGCGTTTCGTGATGTCTATATACACAACGAAAAGCCACGTCACTCATTTCCCTTGGTCTGTCTGTCTGTCGTGTTTTTTCTACTCTCGTGATCTCAGTAATCGCTGCATGGAATGTGATGAAATTTGGGTACCGATATGCTGTGGGGTCCTAGTAGGTAATGCTCCAAAAACTTTGAAAATCGGTGCACTGGCGGCGGAGTAATTAGCAAACACAAAAAAAATCAAATAATTAATCCTCAATCTTCGATTTTAAGCATTTTAGGAGTTCCTGATCATTTTCTATTTTTTTGGTGGGGGTGAAATTGGGGATGGTTGTGGGGTGGGGGTTGTGCAACTCAAAAATTTCATAATAGGCTGTCCATTACCTGTGACAGAGGGCCCTAGAGGCATAATACCTTTTTTTATGTCCATTCGATCATTGCCTTACCTACTATAGAAGCCAAGGGACCTTTTTGATATAAATTAATACATACGAATATTGCTTTAAATCATTTTGTATTGAGCAACGTGGAAATTATGGAATTGATTTCAATGAAACTTTGCCATAGTGTCATTATCGTGCCAAGGATGAAATCGTGTATGGTTTTTAGAAATCGTGTCAGTGGCGGCGCAGCAACAATAAAAAAACAAAAAATATAAAAACTGGCCAAACTTCGTTTTTAGGCGTATTGATGGTTCCTGATCATTTTATGTTTTTTGGGTGGGGGTGAAATTGAGGTGGTTGGGGGGTGGAGGGTTGCAAAACTGAAAAGTTTTTGTATGCTTTCCATTAACCTGCGAAAAAAGGAACTAGCAACATAATACACATTTTTAGGTCCATCGGAACATTGCCTTGCTTATTACAGAAACTAAGGGACTTCGAATTTCTTTCTGATGGTATGTTAGATACGAGTATTGCTTTACATCGTTCTGTATTGTGTAACCTAAAATTGATTTTAATGACATTTTGACACAGTATTATTACCATGGCGAGAATGAAAAATGCGTATGGTTTTTAAAAATCGTGTCAGTGCGCCGCGCAGCAATAATAAAAAAACTAAAAATATAAAAATAACTCAAACTTCATTTTTAGGGAATTTGGGGATTCCTGATCGTTTCGTTTCATCCAGTTGAAGCTCGAAGAATAAAAATTGTGTCGTTTTAGTTCCTACGGAGAGATTTAAGAAACTATTTACTAGAGCTTTTGTGCAGGCTGTTTTTGAGGGCAGGCGGGCGATGATTAGGTTGTAAGGGGATCTCATACTATAGCTCCATGCAATGAAAAAATAATAAAATGATATCACCGTTATGTGTGGGAAGTATTGAGTCAATCAACTTGACTCCATTTTTTTCTTTTATTCAGTGTCAATTATCAAAGTCGCTACCTTTTACATCAAAAGTGTAAAACTATCAGTTAAGTATTCGAAATTATACCAATAAAAAGTTCATAAATGGTTATTTTTGCCTAGTTTGCGATTGGGTACTCGTTAGACTTTCAATTAGGTGTGTTATACCAATAGAAACAGTGTCTATGACCTTGCCTATGATAATCGCATGGTAATAATTCAATTTGAAATTTTAATCTAAACTTGAGACAAAATGATTATGCATTTCTGCAGACTTTACCCCATCTCTGTTGTTTTTTTATTTTTTTGTTTGTTCTATAAATATTTAAGCACAGGGTCATGCTCCGAAAGGCCTGACGGACATAAGCAACATGTTTTTATTTGTTGCGTAAGCACATTTGAAATGGCATGTTTTGGAGTGATAAAGGACAATGCACCGTTATTAGGTACAGCTGATTTTTGGACGACATGCACGATATACAGGGTGAGTTCTTAGTACCGGATCGGTCGATAACTCCACTACTGTAAAAGATAGCGAAAATAGTCATATAATTATAAAAGTTGTAGCTAACGTTATGTTGCTTGGTCAGAAAATAGTTCCATTCATACAGGGTGATCCGTAACTACGTGATGATGCAAATATCCATTTTTTTAAATAAGACACCCATATATTATTCCATGTTTGGATTCTACTACTATTGATTACCATTATTACAATATAGGTATTGTAACATGATACAGGGTAGTTTAAAAGTTATGAGCATTTCTATATCCAAATCGCTGTCAAATGAATGCACTGAATATCAATAAGTAATGAATCAAATATTATTTTTTACATGGTTCTAACGCCGGCCCTAACAAAAATTTGGAAGACACATATTCAGATACAGGAGTGACACGTGATATTCTCGTATCAAAAAAAGTTCAAACGAAAACTGAGTGGAATTTTTGTAAGTACTATAGGATCTATCATACCATGCATTTAAAATGTTTTATTTGTATTTCAGCCCTTAAAACTCACCCTCAACTTTTGTTTTTTAAACAGCACCAAATAGTTTTTTTCTGCATAAATTAAGTCCTTATATTATTTAAAATCTTGCAGTGCCTTTGATTTTATACGCAAACTTATTTTTTCGTAAAATTATAAGCGTAACATAGGTAAATAAGATAAGAACATGATTGACGCAAAAACCGGATAAAAATAAAACTATTTGGGTTTTAAAGGGTACTGAAGGACCTATAATACCAGATTTTGAAAACAAATGTCATTTTTATGCTTTTTTATTACGAAAATATTACACCTCCAACAAATACTCATGTTATTTATTTTATGTTAACGACTTTACGAAAAAAAATTGGTTTGTGTATGAAGTCAAAGGCACTACAAGATATTAAATAAAATAATGACCTCACTAATGTAGGGAAAGCTGTGGGGTGCTATTTGGAAAACAAAGTAGGGGGTAGCTTTTAGGGGTTGAAGTAGAAATAAAATGTTTCGAAAGCATCGTATAATAGGTCATTCGGTACTCTTGAAAGACCCACTTAGTTTTGTTTTTTATCTGTTTTTATCACGAAAATATTACGCCTCAAACAAATCCTTATTTTATTTATTTTATGCCTATGACGAAAACAATAGCATTTTATATGAAATCAAAAGTACTACAAGACTTTAAATAAATTAAGGACTTATTTTGTGTAGAAAAAAACTATTAGGCCCTACTTAAAAAACAAAATTGGGGGTGAGTGCTAAGGGATGAAGTACAAAATTTGTTTTTGAAAGCAGGATATGATAGACCCTGTAGCACTTTCAAGCATTCCACTCAGTTTTCGTTTGAACATTTTTTTGTTACGAGAATATCTCGTGTCAAGGAAATTCAGGGACACCATGTATAGGGTGAGATAAAATCTAGATATTCTCTTTTTTTTTCAATGTAGCCCCCTATATTTTATTAGATTAAAAAATAGCTTTTAATATGCTCTTTCATCTCTATTATGCTTACATTAATCAGTTTCTCAGATAGTTTGATTTTTCTGCAAATTTTAAATATACCTTCTATTTGTGTACTGAGACTTATTAATTCTGATAAAGTACTATGGAATTTTATTTTTGCTTAACAAACAACTAAATTATAATGTCATAATAGTATTTGAGGTCGAAAGACAAGATTCATAACTATCAAGCAGACCTATCAGGTAGGCTTTGGAATCTTAACTGTCCCAGTATGAATAAAACGATGTTTCAATCTCTCAAAGGCATCAGTTTTAGGGTACCTCCGTTCTGGATATCGCTATTTGATCTTCCATAAAAAAAAATAATTTTTAAAGCTCGGTTTTTGTACCGCACGAAATTGTTGAGAAGTGTATGAAAACTGTCAACATTTCAAAGCTTATCTGATACATGTGCTTGATAATTAATATGCATCACGTCTATAAAATTATTTCCTCAGCACACTTGACTTCATATTATCTCGATAATTCTGGTTTTTGATTCATTAAATACTGATATGTGCTTGTATTTCAGCTGTTCGTTAAATAAAAATGAAACCTCATAGTACTTTCTCAAAATAAATAAATTTCAGTACACAAATTGAAGGTATATTTGAATATTCTAGAAAAATCAAAATTTCTCGGAAACTAATCAAAATAGCGATTTGGATATAAAAAAGGTCATAACCTTTAAAATACCCTGTATAATGTTCTAATCCCTATATTGTAAGAAAAAGATTCATTATTAAAATCTAAATACAGGATTATAATTATTTAGCGTGTCGCATTTAAAAAATGTATCTTTGCATCACCACGTAGTTATGAATCAACCCGGATAAATCAAAATATTTTCGGAGCAAGGAGCATATTTTTGGCTACAACCTTTGTACACACATTTTTCCGATATCTTCTCCAGTAGTGGAGTTATCCGGTACTAAAAACTCACCCTGTATAAACCCATGTAAAGGCGACCATACACGTCAGACTGTATAACCGTTCTGTTCAGATAAAGCTGTTATAACCTGAGCTAGTCTTTGATCATACACGTAGCGACAAACTCGGTTAACCCATCTTCGGCACGCGACAATTTGATAGCGTATGTAGCTTTCTTGCCATCTAAGTCAATTTACAACGTTTATCCGCGAGAAAAATGATTTCCACTTCACCCGAAGTGAGCTCAAAAATATCACAATCCTTTTTATATGTATATGCCCTCTTGGTTCACTGCTTTCACATCAGCTGGGTTTTACCCACATCGCTATCGTGGACTAGGGACATCGTACCTGATGCGATTCAGGACATGTTCCAAACAAGGATTGTTATGTCCTTCAGCTCACTTTGGGTAGCACATGAGCAAGTAGTGTAATTCAGTGCCAATAGGGGTATTTGTCCTCCGTATAGTTGTTTTTGTTGGTTCACCGCTTGCAACGTTTATCCTCAGATACTCAGATATTAATAGTTTGCGACATGCTCTCACTGTAAATACATATGTAAATGAATATAAGAAAGTCGATAATATTTTGGATCACACTATTTAAAATTCCGTCATTAATATCGGATATCTTTAAAACACGATGTTTTAATGTGTTATTTAACTACACGAGATTTTCAGGCACTTTTTGGGTAATAAAAATTGGATGTGACCTACTTTTTTTAATTTAATAACAACCCGCATTTATGACAGATATGTAATAAGCTTTACGGTGCACTCTCGCCATTATTCGAATGGATGTATACCTGCCGTTTGCAAATATATTTTTTAAAACTCGATCTAAATTATTATGATTTAACGAACTTTCACTAAGCTCCGAATTTAAACAACCATTTTTCGTTCCAGACAATATTTGCAAAATTTAGCTGTTTCACTACCCGCATCGAAGAATGTGTCCAAACGTTTGTATTTATAAGGACCTCTCCACTATCTTAAGGAGGCCGGGATACACACATTTATACATACGTATTTGCCATGTAAAACACGGACTCACAATTTCTCGCATAACTCACTCTATGTTCAAACTACATATAAAATATTTCAGAAGGCGATAGTTAAGACCTTAATGAATGACAACTATTTTCGATTTTCTCAAAAAAGTTTTTTAACGTGCAAAAAAAACTCGCAATGCAAAATCATACATTCTGTAAATGCCTGTAATTTAACAACCAAACACGATATCAAAAAAGGCTAAATAGTTGCACAAGCGCGCAAGCTCTCTTCTCTTTGAGTCATTACTGCAAGTTTAAAGGTAACGCCAGGAGCTTGGAAATGCGAAATTCATTTTTGTGGTGACCTTTGGACCATTTGACCTTACCTTTGTATTTTTGGATTTATCACCCTCATCTTAGACACACACACTGGAGAAAGGGGACAGGCGACTACGCCTCCTCGCTAACACGGGAATATGTCTTTTCTTGGATACTCAATTTCGCGCGCTATACCCTAGACCCGTAAGTGTCTAGGCATGCGAACTTCAGAATCCAAGAAAATATACGTATTCCCGAGTTGGTGAGAAGGCGTGGCCACCTGTTCCCTTATCCAGTATGTGTGTCTAAGATGAGGGGGTAAGTCCAAAGGTCCAAAGGTCACCATAAAAATGAATTTCGCATTTCGAAGCTCCTGACGTTACCTTTAATCTTACAGTATGGTAATGAATCGAAAAGCAAATTGAAGAATAAAGTTTGCGCTAGGGCAATACAGTGGCCTCATATTGATATCGTGTTTGCTTGTTAAATTACAGACATTTTTAGCATATGTGATTTTGCATTGCGAGTTTTTTTGCTCAAATAAAAACTTTTTTTAAAAATCGCTCTGTGTTTCCTTTCATTAAGGTCTATCACCCTCTAATCCGAACATGGCTTTTGAAGATATATAAGCTTAGTTGTAATGGAATTATGACCCCGTATTGTCACCGTATAGATGGGAAAATTGCCCAATTCCTGAAAATCGTGTCAGTGCCAGTGGTCATGAATTAATCGTACATAAAGGCATCACAAGCAGCATATTATGTGGAAAGTACTGTGTCGGGTCACTTGAAAACATTTACTCAAATCCATGTGTGACTAGTGTTGCTAACTTTTCAGTTTTGGCTCAGATCCTACAGCTCTCCAGAGCAAATCACGGATCTCTGGACAATAGGTATATCTTACTGAGCACACTCAACAGGTTCACCATAAAATTAACCTTAGTCATCACAATAGTTTAAAGTTATTAGAAATTCCATGACGGGCGTGCTCGTCTACGGGGTGAGTCCTAAGTTGATACTATTTTTTAACTATGTATAGAGGTCGTTAAAATAAACAACTTTTTCTAATAATTGTAAATGACGAGATACCATATAAAAAAGTATATCTGGGCTCATAGGCATAGTTAGGTGGAGGCTCAAGGGGTGTAGCCCCCCACGAATAAAACTAGCCCCCCAAAGATCCAAAAATAATTAATTCTGTTAAGTTTATTGTATCTAGGGCAGGGCCTTAAGCCCCCCAGATTCAGGGACCTAACTATGCCTTGACTGGGCTTGGATATCAAGACGTACTTTGTCTGTTTATGTTTAGTTTTTTGCTCGGATTTATGTCAAATCGATTTGGCATTGTACCTGTCAGCTAGTGCAGTAGTCGATTTTGGATTATCGTTGTCAATTTTGAATTGATAAATACTAAAAGTGGCACATTATTATGAAACAAATTTTAGAATTTATAAATTTAGAATTAAATACGATAAACTGAATGTGACTAGTGCACTAATTGACAGGTACAATGCCTGATGATAAGACAAAAATCCGAGCCAAAAACTAAACATAAACAGACTAGATACGCCTTTATACACAAGCACAGATTTACTTTTTTTAATTCTGCATCTCGCTTATTTTGCAGATTTCGGAAAAAAGTGATCTGGAAAAGTTCTTTATTTTAATGATTCCTATACATAGTAAAAAAAGTATCACCATGAGACTCACCCTGTATATTGCTTGTAATAAAATTTTGCCACCGTATTACCACCACATGACGTAGATGGAAGAATTGCTGTTTCTGGAAATCGTTCCAGTGGTAACAAACTAATCTTATATCAAGGCGGATTTTTGACAGCTTGGCACGCCCTGAGCAATCGCTGTAAACACCAGCCGCCAGTCAACATGCCATCACTATTCGGATGAACAGATTTGGAGGCCGGCGTATTGAAATTATTAAGTCATCAAATTTGATGGCAAGCCCAAGTATGTCGGGCGCGTCAATCTATATTTTTATAATAAGAAAAAGAACAACTTTCACAACCTCAATTAGTTTTTAATAGACTTCCTTGATGTCTTTACTATCTATTTTGATTTGGCATGGTTCGGCTGTTTATATGTCTATGTATTTTATATTTTCCTATCACTAGTTAACAAATCATTGATCTGTATAAGCTTATTTTGCGTACAAAAACCAATAAATTATTATTATTACCAATTATAGTTTTAGTCATGTAGGTTATTTTATTATTTTAGGCAATCTTCCTCCAATCGTCTGTCAAACCTTTTACCCTTCAGAACAGCCCCTGATCCTAGTTCCTTCTTTTAAAGGCCAGTCAAAAGCAATGTTCTACAAGAAACCAACATATTCATAGACTTTCTAGCACAACAAACACAAATACAATGAACATCATAAAAATATGAATCCATAATCCATCCATCCATAAATTAAATGCTCTATTAAGAACATAAATGCTCTATTAAAAACTTAAATGCTCTACCATCTTTAAATTGGGTATTCGGCTAATTTAAGAAAAAGTTAGCAGAGCAATCATAAATGCAATGAACTAACTGAACAAAAAGATCATGAAGCAAAATGAAGAGCTCTAATTCCAAGCACAACAAATAAACTTAAGAAAATGTTACCAGAGCAATCATAAATGCAATGAACTGAACAAAAAGATCATCAAGTAAACTGAAGAGCTCTAATCCTGATCTCTAATTAAATGCCCTATTAAGAATTCAGACGATAGGTTTTCCGCAACGTTTTTTCTGTGCAGTTCAAAACGTTGCACACAAAACGTTGCATGTGGATTGAAAACGGTACATTTTTGCAACGATTACCGAGTTGGTGACAGGCACGTATCCAGGATTTGGTTTTTTGGGGGGGGGGGGGGGGGGTCCGGATTAGGGTTTAGGGGGGTGCATATTTTATATTTATGAATTAAATTTTTTGGGGGCATTATATAGCACAGTGACAGCACTCTTAGATGTGACAGATGACATTCTGAGAGGATTTGATGAGAGTAAGGTCACTACTGCGTTATTCTTAGATTATACTCGGGCGTTCGATTCCATTAGCCATAAGCTACTTTTGAACAAATTACATCATTTTGGACTAGAAGACAGTGCCGTAAAATGGTTTATGAGTTATTTGACTGATCGGAGGCAGAAAGTCAAGTTAATTGATGCTCAAGGTGAAGTAGTTGAGTCAGATAGCCTCTCTATACATTCAGGCGTCCCTCAGGGATCCATTCTGGGTCCAATTTTGTTTGCAATTTATATATCTGATCTTCCATCTGTTGTGAACTACTACAAGTGTCATTATTACGCTGACGATGGTCAGGTTTATCATTCTTATAGAATAAGTGAATTGAACCAGGCAATGGATTATATTAACCTAGACTTAATGAATATTGTTAAATTTGACCACTGTTTGCAGTTAAGCCCATCCAAGTCAGTGGTTATGCGCTTTTACCCCAAAAATAACGTTATAAACCTTGATAGCTTCAATGTGCTTCTTAAAGATCAAAAGTTAACTGTAGTCGACAAAATAAATAACTTAGGTATAACCTTTGACAGTACAATGACCTTTCATCATCATGTGACTAGCATAGTACAGAAATCGTATTGTAAATTGAAATATTTGTATAACTTTAAGTATATACTTTCAACAGATACAAAGTTAAAATTGACAGAGTCATTAATAATGTCTATTTCTCAGTATGGGGATGTAGTTTATGCACCTTGTCTGAATACTTCAGCAACAAATCGAATCCAGAAAATGCAAAACTCATGCATGAGGTATGCTACTATTACACCCAGACGTTCTCATATTACACCTGTTCACGAGTTGCATAAAGTGCTAAAGTTCAATGAAAGATGGATTCGTCACCTTTTTGCTTATGTCACAAGATAATTTTAAAGGAAATGCCTAGTTATTTATTTAGAAGATTAATTTAGAAATCAATGTCACCTAGCTAGCCTCAGGTTCGTAAATGAGACACTGAATATTCCTCGTCATAGAACTGAAATTTATAAATGTTCATTTTCTTATGCTGCAGTGCACTATTACAATAAGGTTCCCTCAACACTAAAAACACTGAGCTTTCTGGATTTCAAGAATGCAGCAAAAATATTGTGTATTACCAAAGCCTTAGACATTTAGTATCAAGTTTAGCACGTACAGGGTAGATTACCAGGGTATAATAAAATTCATATGATACATTTATGTGATTGTGTCTTGTAATATTTGTGTTTTTGATCTCGATGCGCTTTTTTAATGTGTTTGTGTAGTATTTTGTTATTCTCGTTTTATGTCATTTTTCTCTATTTTCTTTTCTTTCTCGTCCTTTTCCTTACCTTGCTTGTAACTTTTTTTTTATATATACTGGTTGGAATTAATACCTGTTTATCAGACTCCCCGCCAGTTTAAATAAAGCTTATTATTATTATATAACGTTTCGAGGGGGGGGGGGGGTCCGGATCCCCTGGACCGCTCCCCTAAATACGTGCTTGGTTAGTGAGCATAATTATCCATGAACTGCGCAGATAAGTCGGTGCGAGTAGACATTGGCTCCGATGCATTTTGTTTGCTAATTTAACGAGAATGACACACCTTCTACAATTTCCTGGGAGCTTTTGACTGAGTTTCTCGCGTTATATGGAAGTTTCCAATAGTTTTGCCGTATTAAATCCAACAAGTATAGTAATAGAGACAAAAAGAAGCAGGCATATTCGATATTCGATTTTGGTAGAAAAATTCAAAGAAAATGATGACCGCAGATAGAAAACTAATCCTTAAAGGAGTGCTTACGTAAAAGAGCAAAAATAAATCTCATCGATTTGGGACTTGACAGTACACTGTCTGTAAGCTATGTTCGTGCTATGTCGTTTTATTATACTTCTAAAACGATTAAATAGTTTTGCCAATCATTGGGGTCATCACGTAATTCACGCAGTAATCTGACGGGGTAAAAGGTTGTATTCTTAAAGAGCCATTTCCTGGACCACGTTGAGCGTTGCGCCGGATACTTTAAACAGTCCATTTGTTTCCTCTTCTTCACAAGACGTGTTTTGACCAGAGTATTACTTCCTCCATGATCGATGTCAACAAGACTGCGTAAAAATGAATACAAAATGGCACCATGTGGACGCTCTATTTTTGCAACGTATTCGTTCAATTTTAAAACTGCACAGACAAAACGTGCTGAAAAACGTAGCGCTTGGAGCAGCCTTAAAAGTGGACCTGGTTATCTTGCCGTTAGGAGGACATGCTATTATTTAAAGTGGATCATTACATTTTTAGTGTGGCTTTTGATTAGGTCTTCATTATGGCATTACTGTTCATTTTGTACTGCTTATTATACATATATCTATGTTAGTCCTGATAACTTTTTCTTACGCACGCGTTAAAAAAAAGGTAAAGCATTGAAGTAACTTGACTGCTCTGCTTATGGTACACCGATAGGTTATAAGGGGAGAAATTTTCGATTTTGAGATAGTATGCCTTTTAGGCGTTTTATGATGTTGGCGTTTTTCTACCCTCATAATCTTAGTAACCGCTTAATGCATTCTAGTGAACTTTGGGTGGCCCAAGTAGCTGCTATAATTTTGTAAATTAGTGTTGTTATAATTTTGAAAACAAGTGTATGGGCGGCGGAGCAATTAGCAAAAACAAAAACTCAAATATTCCTCAAACTTCGTTTTTAAGTGTTTTAGGGATTCCTGATCATTTTCTACTTTTTTTGGGGTGGTTGTGAGGAGGGGGTTGTCAAACTGAAAAATTTGTTATAATTGCTGTCCATTGACCTGTGTAAGACACACCTAGATCCATCCCAACATTTCCTTGCCTGTTACAGAAACCGAGGGACTTTTTTTTAATGGATGTTATATACGAGTATTACTTTACACCGTTCTATACTGACACCTGGAATTAAAATTAATTTAATGAAATTTAGACACAGTACTACTACCACCACCACAACGAGGATGGACAATGCGTATAGTTTGTATAAACCGTGTCAGTGGCGGCGCAGCAATAACAGAGAAACTAAAAATACAGGGTGGCCAATCGGGTGACGATAATAATTTTTTTTTAGATAGCCCGTACCGAGACCTATCCAAAACACTCCCATGTATATGTACCGATTATTGATAGTTTTCGAGTTATGATTTTTTTTGAAAACTTAGAGATTTTCCAGTTTTTCCAAGAAATCGTCAAAAACAAAAACAAGAATGCTTTTTGGCTTTCATTTTTTTCTGCAATTATACTCAGTATTAAGCCCATTTTAATAAAGACAACCTGTACATCCGAACAATAATTAAGTACATTTTGGGCCCAAAGTTTGAAATCTCTGTTTTTAGTCAGGAGACCAAAACCTTCAAAATAAAATTAAAACTACTTATGCCTGGTTCTGGAGCTCCAATCTAATTTTAAAAACTCTGCAAGCCATTGCACTTTCGAAATAATAATGAAAAAAATAGCACTTATGTGGGCATTTTGCGCCGTACGTGACTGTTAAAGGTAAAAAGGTGATAATTCACGAATTTCCAAAATGATTTAACAAACTATTATTTTACTTTATTATGACAAATTAAAGAAAAAAAACTCATAAGAACTAATAAATACGATAATCATTGATGTTTTAATCACTTTTAATAAAAAAAATTAATACCTATGCTTTTTGATGTGTACTATTGAACTTCTGCTAAATTAAGTTGTATGGAAAGGTAACAAAGGAAAGGAATCATAAAACAACAGTCTGACTTTTAATTCCATGGCGGAATTACCTGGGAAGCGTTATCGTAGCGTACGCCATCCCTTCTACTTCCCACACCGATAGGTGAGAGGAGGATTGTGATCGTGAAAATTTTCGATTTTGAGAAAATAGGTTTTTTGAGCGTTTTATAATGTCTATATAACGAAAATCCACGTCACTCATTTCCGTCGTTCTGTCTGTCGGTATGCCTGTCGGTCTGTTTGTCTGTACGCGTTTTTCTAGCCTCGTAATCTCAGTAACCGCTGCATGGACTGTGATGAAATTTGGGCAGCAATATGCTGTGGGGTCTTAGTAGGTAATGCTGCTATAATTTTGGAAATCGGTACATGGGCGGCGGAGTAATTAAAGCAAAAATTTTAAATATTCCTCAAACTTCGTTTTTCGGTGTTTTAGAGGTTCTTGATGACTTTCTGCGTTTTTTTTTGGGTGAGGGTGGAATTTGGGTGTTTGGGGAGGAGGTGGGGGGTTGAAAAACTGAAAAACTTGTTGTATTCATCATAGGCTGTCCACTGACCTGCCAAGGTAGACCTAGCGATATAAATCACCTTTTTAGGTTCATCCGAACATTGCCTTGCCTATTACAGAAAACTAATTAACACAACTGCGCTTCGCCAACATGAGCTCGCAAAAAGCTACTCTGAAAGAAAGGGATGGCGTATGCTACGACATCGATTCCCAGGTAACTCTGCCATGAAATTGGAAGTCAGATTATTGTTTTATTATTCCTTTCCTTTGTTAACTTTCCATACAACTCAATTTAGCAGAAGTTCAATAGTACATAGCAAAAACACTTCAAAAATCACAATTTGGGTATTAGTTTTTTACTAAAGGTCATCAAAATATCCATGATTATCGGTTTTATTAGTTGTTACGAGTTTTTTCTTTAATTTGTCATAATAAAGCAAAATAATAGTTTTTTAAATCATTTTGGAAATTCGCGAATTATCACCTTTTCACCTTTAACACTCACGTACGGCGCAAAATATCCCCATAAGTGCTACTTTTTCGTTATTATTCCGAAAGTGCAATGTCTTGCAAAGTTTTTAAGATTAGCTTGAAGCTTTAGAACCAGGCATAAGTATTTTTTATTTTATTTTGAAGGTTTTGGTCTCTTGACTAAAAACAGAGATTTCAAACTTTGAGCCCAAAATGCACTTAATTATTGTTCGGATGTACAGGTTCTATTTATTGGATATTAAAATAGGCTTAATACTGAGCATGATTGCAGAAAAAAATGAAAGCCAAAAAGCATTCTTGTTTTTGACGATTTCTTGGAAAAACTGGAAAATCTCCAAGTTTTCAAAAAAAAATCATAACTCGAGAACTATCAATAATCGGTACATATACATGGAGGTGTTTTGGATAGGTCTCGGTACGGGCTATCTAAAAAAAAATTATTATCGTCACCCGATTGGCCACCCTGTATAAGAATAGCCCAAACTCCGTTTTTAGGCGATTTGGGGGTTTATGATCGTTTCTTTTCATTCAGTTGAAGCTTCCAGAATGAAAACTGTGTCGTTCTAGTTCCTTCGGAGATGCAAGAACTTGTTTTTGTGTTGGGTGTGTTTTTGAGGGCAGACGGGCGATGATTTGATTGCAAGGTGATTTCAGACTATAGCTTCATGCAATAAGAAAATAATAAAATGCTGTCACGATTATGTGTAGGTACTGAGTACTGAATCAATCAACTTCACTCCATTTTTTATATAATAATTCGAAAATTCCTGGAAGATACGTAGTTAAAATACATTTTTTATGTATGCCCAACGTTGCTAGTTTGAATACGTATGAGGAAACAGTCATCACATTTACATATTGAAAAAATCATCCTATTTTTTTGGTACAAAAATAGTGTCTTATCAGCTCTAAATATTTACATATTATGCACGTCTGAACTTGGATGGAAACAGAAAACAAGACTCCAATCGACCTCTAATAATAATAAATCTCAACAATCTAGAAAGTTGTAAACAAATATTTACCGGTATGTGAGATAAGCAATCCAAACAGCCACTGAGACTAGTTCCGTTCACCTCTGACTCTGTCCCCGAGACTCCACACCGCACTGCCACACACAGCACCACAAAAAAGATCCTCAGAACAAACATAACTTGTCGGAAGAATCCAATGGCACCCCGTATATCAACATCCTCCCGTAGACAGCATGCATTGAAGCTATCACCACGGCTACTATCAATCAACTGACCATTCAGAGAACGTGTGAACAAAAACGTACTCAGCTTTTTTGGGGGATCTGTATTTTACGGTGTACAGGTACAGGTAGGAGTGTTTAACGAGTACATATTATTAAATGTCCATCAGTCTATTGATAATTTGTTTATAATGGTAATTGTGATGGCACTTATGCTGTCTGGGCAAGAGGATTAGGATACCTGCGGATTAGGGAAATTCCATTTCTCCTCGTTGAGTGAGGTTTGAATTTGTTCTTCATTTATTTATACAGGGTTATTCACGTCATTCGACACGGAGCATTATGGCTAAAGTATTTGATAAAAAAGAAAATAATAATTTGGGATGGATAGAGACTCATAAAGGCTACATTTTAAAAATATTTTCATGTTATACAGGGTGTCCCAAAAACACGAAATGTATCAAAGTTATGTTTTTTAAATGGAATACCCCTTATATTATTACATATTCAGACTCCTTGGTGAATTTTAGTGTGACTTTATGTATCATACATGGTACCTAAAGCGAACCGTTAATGTGTAAATCACCATTTTCGGTATAAGTAGATATCGGGAAAAAATTGAATATCGCAGAGGTTACAAAATATGGAAGGCTGTGACTTTGCCGTATTACTAAGCATAAAATGCATCAGCTTTGATGAGACTGTCAAATTTAAATTACGTTTATGCTTGGAGCAATCGGTCGATGAATTAAGGAAACTTCGATCAGCGATAACTTGATTTTTTCAAATGGTAATGCCTAATTTTTTTTTATACGGTTAAACGTAGAATTTGATAAGCTTTCTAATGATATAAGGTTGTGAATATCAATCTCTCGTAGTTTTCATTTAATTTTAAATTTTCGAACAAATCGGCGATTTTCAATTTTCCTACCTATAAGCAATGTAGCAGGCCATGAAATATAAACAAAAATCTGTTCAGGTAGAAGAAAACAACTAGCTTAGCAGAAAAATACACACAAACTAGACTAAAGGGACAAGATTATAAAAATTCCTTACAACAAATCAACTCTCCCAGAAACAACTGCGATAACGTCTGTAAGGTCAAAGAGAAGCTGGAGTATGGCAGTAATAGATATTTTTACTGTCTACTGGCTACCGCAATTTACTAGAGGTTAAAAATTTCCAATGCAACCAAAACCCTCATATGAAACAGAAACAACCAGCGACTGTTGCTCCAGCACGCAACTATCAATCATATGTAATGGTGTAAAAAAGTACTAATTTGCATCGAGGTCGATACCTCTGACTGGAGCCCTTCTATTTTTCAATATCTATTAGAAATATTGCAAAAAAGGAATACTGATAAATCAGATTTAAATTTTCTGCCATTTAAGTTATGTTTTATAATTTGAACAAATTTTAATTCATTCTTCATTTTCTGTGACCTTGCTAATAGGTATTGAAGAATTTTCAGAACTCCAGTCAGAGGTAGCTTTGACTTGAGTTTTGACAGAATTGCATACTTTTTTATGTCATTAAATGTGAAATTTTATTATGAAAGTAATAAACTGCTTACAGCATTCTCTAGTAGTTTTTACTTTATTTCAAAATTTTTAATGGCTTTGGAAATTTCCAATCTCTAGTACATTGCAATAGCTAGTAGGCCGTAAAAAAATCCATTTCTGCCATAGTCCAGCTTCTCTTTGATCAAAGATATGTTACCGCCGTTGTTTCTGGTTAGACTTTGTGTTTGTTGTGAGTAATTTTTATAATCTTGTCCCTTTAGTCTAGTTCGCGTGTATTTTTCAGCTAAGTTAGTTGTTTTATTCTACCTGAACAGGTTTTTGTTTATATTTCAAGGCCTGCCAGGTTGGTTATAGGTAGGCAAATTGAAAAACGCCGATTTGTTTGAAAATTTAAAATTAAATGAAAACTACCAGAGATTGATATGCACAACCTTATATCATTAGAAAGGTTATCAAATTCTACGCTTAACCGTATAAAAAAAATTAGGCATTCCCATTTGAAAAAATCAAGTTATCGCTGATCGAAGTTTCCTTAATTCATCGACCGATTTCTCCAAGCATAAACGTAATTTAAATTTGACAGTCTCATCAAAGCTGACGCATTTTATGCTTAGTAATACGGCAAAGTCACAGCCTTCCATATTTTGTAATCTCTGCGATATTCAATTTTTTCCCGATATCTACTTATACCGAAAATGGTGATTTACACATTAACGGTTCACTTTAGGTACCATGTATGATACATAAAGTCACACTAGAATTTACCAAGGAATTTGAATATGCAATAATATATGGGGTATTCCATTTAAAAAAACATAACTTTGGTACATTTCATGTTTTTGGGACACCCTGTATAACATGAAAATATTTTTAAAATGTAGCCTCTATGGGTCTCTAACCATTCCAAATTATTATTTTCTTTTTTATCAAATACTTTAGCCATAATGCTCCGTGTCGAATAACGTGAATAACCCTGTATTTATCCTATGGTATTCTGTCTTCGTATATATTTCATTTTTTTAATTGCTTTAAGTTCCCACAGCGACAGGAGAGGAGAGTATTGTGACCGCGACACTTTCGATTTTGAAATAATATGCTTTTTGGGTGTTTTATGATATCTACATAACGAAATTCCTCGTTACTCATTTCCGTCAGTTTGTCTATCTGTTGGCGTTTCTCTAGCCTCGTAATCTCAATAACCGCTGCATGGACTGTGATGAATTTGGGTAGCGATATGCTGCTATAATTTTGAAAATCGGTGGGTGGCGGAGTAATGAGCCAAAAACAGAAAATTTCAAATATTCCTCAAAATTCATTTTAAGGCGCTTTGGGAGTTTCTTATCATCTTTTATTTATTTTGGTTGGGGGTGAAATTGGGCTGGATGGGAGGGGGGGGGGGTGGTAAAACTGAAAAATTTGTTGTATTCATAATAGGCTGTCCATCAACCGTAGCAGAAAGACCTAGTGGCCTAATACCCTTTTTTAGGCCCATCGAACATTGCCTTGTCTATTAAAGAAACCAAGGGACTCTGACATACATATACACGAGTATTGCATCAGATAGTTTTTTATTGTGTAAGCTGGAAATTATTTAATCGAGTTTAATCAAATTTTGACACAGTATTATTACAGTAGCGAGAATGGAATGGAATGTCAGTGGCGGCGCAGCAATAATAAAAAATATATATAAAAACTGCTCAAACTTATTTGGAAAATTGGAAGTCCCTGACCGTTTCCACATTTCACTTTTCACACCGATATGGGACAGGCGAGTATTGGGATGGCGAAAAATTTTGGATTTTGAGATAATATATTTTTGGGCGTTTAATGATATCTATATATCGAAAATCTACATCACGTATTTTCATCGGTCTGTCTATAGACGTTCTTCTAGCCGCGTAATCTCACTAACCGCTGCTTGGCTTGTTACGAAACTTTCGTAGCAATATATATGCTGTGGGTAGTAGGTAATGTAGTAAGAATTTTGAAAATCAACTGACCATTCTAAGAACGTGTGAACAAAAACGTAGACAGTTTTTTTGGGGATCTGTATTTTACATATTATTAAATGTCCTTCAATCGGTTGATAATTTGTTTATAATGGTAATTCTGATGGCACTTATGCTGTCTGGGCAAGAGGATTAGGATACCTGCGGATTAGGGAATTCCATTTCTCCTCGTCGAGTGACCGATAATCTTTGATCGTGAGGGATAGTCTCATAATTGGCAGGAAGTGTGATTTAAATTTGTTCTTCATTTATTTATATTTATCCTATGGTATTCTGTTTTCTTCTATATTTTATTTTTTGAATCGTTTTTACCTTCCCACACCGATAGGAGAATATTGAGTTCCCGAAGATTTTCGATTTTGAGATACATGCTTCTTGGGCGTTTTGAGACGTCTACATAACGAAAATTCAGTTATTTCACGTCACTCATTTCCGTCGGCCTGTCTGTCTGTTTTTCTTGCCCCGTAGTATCAGTAACGACTGAATGGCTGCGGGGTAGGTAATGCTGCTTTAGTATTTTGAAAATAGGTGCATGGGCGGCAGAGTAATAAGCAAAATTTCAAATACTACTCAAATTTCATTTTTAGGCGTTTTAGGGGTTCTCTTAATTTTCTACTTTCCTTTCTTTGGATGGGGGCTAAATTGTGGTGGTTGGGGGTGGTGGGTTGTAAAACCAAAAAATCTGTTGCATTCATTATTATGCCTACTGGCTGTCTGTTAACTTTCTGATGTATACGTACGAGTATGTGCTTTCTAAAGCGCGAACTATATTGTGTACTGTGTAAGCTGAAAATTCTTGAATTGATTTTAATGAAATTTTGACAAATAGTGTTATTACAGTGCCGAGGATGGAAAACGCGTATAGTTTTTAGAAATCGTGTCAGTGGCGGCGCAGCAATAATAAAAAATATATAAAAACTACCCAAACTTTGGCAATTTGGAAGTTCCTGACTATTTTACCATTTTACTTTTCACATCAGTATGGGACAGGGAGGTATTGCGATCGCGAAAATTTGGTTTTTGAGATAATATACATTTTGGGCGTTTTGTGATGTCTACATAACGAAAATCTGTCTTTCAAGTGTTCTTCTAGCCGCGTAACCTCATTAACTGCTGCTTGGCTTGTGATGAAATCTGGGTAGCGATATGATGTGAGGTCGCAGTAAGTAACGCTGTTATAATTTTGAAAAAATTGTGCATTGGCAGCGGAGAAATTGTTGAAAAACTAAAAACTATCAGAGTTAGTTCAAAAAGTATTCTAGCAAAAGATAATTATTGGGCAGTCCTGTGTCCCTATCAAGCTGTGCTAAAAACAGGCAATTTTTTTGGAGTATATCGAAAATATCCACATGAATAGCACACAATAGCACGTGTATAGGTAGAAAAAATGGTGTGTAAGTATGTATGTGTAAAACTGGTATACAAAATTGACGTCGTCTTTGTTTAGCGTTAAACTTCTTAATTTACTTTGTCATTAAATTTGGATTTTTTTCAGAGGCATTCCTATTAATTGACACCGCAGTCAGTGTGGATAATCTACTTTCACCCACGTGTATTGCCCACAAAAACCTTAATTCTTTTTAAGTGGAACACAATTTTTTGCTTGCTACTGTTCTTTCAAGACTTCTAAAATACGGTTTCCTCATACGAATTTCTACTTGAATTACCAATTTACATGTTTATTTATGGACATTTGAGTTCTTTAATTTTGATTTTGTCATCATACGCAAAGTTTGTAAAAGTACACAGAATTTATATTTGTTCCTAAATTGATCACCGCACGCCAGATAATGTAATTAAATCGAATGCGTTAGATGCTATCACTTTGCAGCGGCGTATCATCCTTATATCACCGTAAGCCATGAATAGCCCTTAACCAATCAGATGCTTTATTTTCAGAAACCATTCGCTGGGCACCCTGGTATCTGGCGCTTATGTGAGACCGATCTAGTATGCCATGAATTTTTTAATAATAGCCTTTATTGAAGTATACAGAGCTACACCCAAAAAAATCGCAGAGTTTACTACAATAGTGCTGTTCCACTCAACCATTTTCTCTCTATTATACCTTTGTATAAAAAATAATTTAACAATGTGAAAAGTTGATACTAGGCATATTATGAAACTCGGCAGCTTTTATGCAAAGCTTCCACTTTTACGTTGCCAAGGTATAGGCGGCTATGTATATAGGTATATAGTTTAAGTTGTGACGTTTGGGTGTAGGAAATATTGTACAAAGGGCAGGTAGCGTTATCCATTTGTAATAGCAAAGTAAATACCATCTCAAGATGCGCTGTATTCCAAGACTCCCCTACCCCAAAACTTATGAAGTTCCATACTTTAGACTCACTCTGTAGTGGTTTGGTAATTATCGTTTATGCAGTACTGTTTTTTCAAACTATACCTATTTTTAATTTTTTAGCTTGTTTTTTTAAACTGTACTTATTAGCATTCTGTGTTTTTGGTCAATATTCGTAACGTAATCCAATTATCTGCGAAATCAAGAAAACTCTTCTAAATCTTAGCAACTCAGGAAAAACGGTAAAATTTTTATGGGTGCCCTCTCACATAGGAATCGCAGGAAATGAGGAAGCTGACAGAGCAGCGGCGAGAGCGGTGACCGATACTAACGTCATAACCGATAACCATGTACCCTACTCCGATATCAAACTCCTCATCAAACATCACATCCGATACCGATGACAGCAGAAATGGGATCGCAGTAGTAGTAAACTTCACCAAGTCATACCACAACTTGCTACTACCTTGAAGCTTCCTGCTAACAGAAGAGACCAGGTGACAATTTCGAGACTGCGTATTGGTCACACACTTCTGACACACCAGCATCTATTTAACAACGCAGAACCACCAACCTGTTCCACGTGCAACACCTCGTTGACAATCAAACACATCCTCCTTGAATGCCCCAGCTATGAACCTGCAAGACGAGCCAACCACCTTCAGCATAGTTTACAAGATATACTAACTTCAAATATTGATAGCCTTCTAAAATTTATAAGAGACAGTAACCTTTATTTTTCAATATGATACCTGTGCAATATTACAATTGACAATTATTGTATTTTTGAGTTGTGCCGTCCACCGCTAATAACCCTGCGTGGTTGATGCGGTAATGTGTTAATAAAAAAAAAGTAAAACTAAAAAAACAAGCTTTCAAAGAACATCGGAGTCAAAAGTTAAAAATAATTTTTATAATAGGCTTACTATTATTATTATGCGTAAATCGAGGGTCCAACGCTTTTTCCACAATAATACTGGTATTTTTCGTTCATTATTCGTTTATAAGCTCGTTTAAAAAAATAGTTTTAATTTTTTATTCCGATCTTTTTCAAAAGAGTATTTTTTAGTTTTTTCAAACTATACCTATTTTTAACTTTTTAGCTTGTTTTTTTAAACTGTACTTATTAGCATTCTGTGTTTTTGGTCAATATTCATAACGTAATCATTACCAGTACTGCATAAACGATAATTAAAACTGATCGATTTTCCTGAATAAATTTCTGTTAACATTAATAAACTTTAAGGTGTCTGCGCCATCTTTTAGTTAGAGCACACGACCGCTGGTTCGACGAATTTGAAGCCGTCAAAATAATTTTCGCGGCAATGTTGGAGCGTCCAAAGTTCGGTCTTAATCCAAAGGAGTGTTACAAACCCACAAACATACAGGTGAAGCTAATAAAAGCGTGTTAATGAAACTAAAGCCTCTGATAAATGTTTTATTCATATACTCATTACAACTGCAATATTTTCTAACACTATTTTACAAATAAATTGAAAACGGAATAACAATAAAAATAAATACACGAATTTACACTAATGTACATAAGAATGTCAATATAATCTCGAATATAAATCAATGATAATACAATGTATATGTATATAGCTACCTATATCACAAACAAAATAATATGTGAACATTTGTAAAACAACTTTAAGAAGTCTTTGTATAAAATTTAGACACGTGTTGCATGTATATCCCTACGTGAGATCAAAACCAGAAGCAGTCTTAGTAGGAGAAACAAATAACCAGCGAATCTATAAATTTTGATCCCTTTCTTTATATTCAATTTGATATGCAGACTATGTATTTAAAATGCACTGAAATTTTCACACTTGCAACAACGCTCGTTATCATTTACATTTAGTATTTTTAACTATATAGTGTGCAGTTAAAAATACTACAACATTCTCTTTTCATTCGCCTCAGCAAAACAAAGAAAAATATCTCTCTGAAGAACCCTGTTAGAATGGATTTTTAGCTGTTTTAGAATAGGCGCTAAAGATAAAATAGAGATAACATCAAAATATCTCAAAATCTGATGCAAGATGTCAACACTATTAATGAGGGGTTTTCTGTCTAGCAGAACAAACTCAAAATAAAAGACGTTAAACCCTGTTAGCATTGTTGCTGACTTAAATTTATTTATATAAAATGGACCACAAAAAAGTATTTATATACTCACAAATGTGAGTTTATTTTCAAAATAATTGCTATTGATACGTATGAGGAAATAGGGTGACAAAAAAGCAAATTAAATTTGAGTAAGTGAAATCACCATTGCAATTAGCTAAACAGTTCAAAACAGCTCTAGACAATGAGTCAAATAGGTTTGTCATTACACTGTTCCATTAAGCAAGATCATTAACATTTCTCTTGTCTGGTCTATCTGTTAAACTGTCAGCGAAATATGTTATTTTGAGTACAGCCCTCATAGCGTAACGATCAAAGTTGTTCAGCGAGATACATATTTGTGTCACTGAGGTTTTTGGGGTACTAACATTTCTAGCAATATAAGAAGTATTTCAAGACACCCCACCTCCATAATTTCTTGCTAAATACATAAAACAAGATGGAGTGTACAGAAGTCAACAGATCAAACAAAACAGAACTTCTTGTATACTTACAACGACACCCTCATTGTTGAAGAGTTTTCAATTTCAGAATAACACTAAAAAACGGATAACGAAAGGTAAACAGTGTTACTGTTAATCTGTTTCTTAAAAACTCTTCAATAATCAATTCTAAAGTCCTTTGTGGGAAAAATATGTAATCATTTGATATTTTGGTCACTATTGGTGCATATTACTTCATAGCAGTTTAAGCTAGAGATGAAAACCTGTTTGATGGACATATTCTATCGGTTATTAGAGAAATGATTTGGATGCTACTGTACGACATCCCAAAGTTACGTTACAATTAAAAAAATGCCAAAACTTAGACAATTTCCAAAAAAAAGCAAAGTGTCCATTAAATTCTATCCACGGAACATCAGTAAAAAAGATTGATGCAAAAAACATACTCTTTCAAATTTTATCCAAAACCATAGACAGTGAAAAAAATCTCTGTTTCTTTCTGTAACTATAATATATACAGTTTTTAAGTAACATAAATCGCCCCAAAGGTATGTCCAAAAACTGAGTACATATTCATCTCACCAGCACCTTATCATTCTGCCCTAAGTTATTCCAGTGCAAAAAAGAAAATATTTACCTATAATATTTGACACCTTGACGTATACAAAGGATACTGATAGGTTTACTTTAGCGAATACTACATAGATACAAAGTGGTATAAAGTTATACTCTTTCACCGACGAGAATCATATTTTGCAAAAATACAACCGCAACAACTCTGTAAATTTCTTTTTATAATTTTATTTTAGAATGTAGAAAAGCTACAGCTACATGGAGTAGGTTATGTAAAAATGTTTCGATACAGCCTTTTTCTACCACATAAGGTTCGATCTTTGCGATATAGACGAGGTACTAAGAATAGAGGTTTAATGAGACACTATACAATTATAAAAGCTTTTTGTGCTCAGGTATACATACAACTATAGTTGCCTACGTATAGCTTAACACTGATTGGATGGGACGAAATTTGTGGTCATGTCAATGCTTATCTTTTCAGTACTTGATTATACAGGACTTTAGAAAAGTCGATTATTATGTAAAATATTCAACGTATCTAAAGAGGCGGTCACGATTAAAAGAGGTGTAAGATAGGCTTGCGTGTGATTGCGGCTCTTATTCATTGGCTACTTTCAAAGAAGCTCTCAACGATACGATACGACACCCTTGTCGTTGTATTGTTCGACATAGTGAAAACTTCGACTTCCTCATAAATACGGCAAAAACTAAAGTCATTTCATTTGCCAAGAACAACATTCGGAACAAGGGTCGTCATACAAATATATTGAAAGTATTGTAAATGAGGTATGTGACCCGAAGAAAGAAGTCAGATGCCGCATTGAGCGAAAAAGGCATTTATGAGTATGAGCAGATTTTTCACAAGGTCAGATCTAAGCTTGAAGTTTCGGATACGCATGGTCAGATGCTAAATTTTCTGAGAGAGTTGGGCTCAAGATGCATCACAAGGAAAGAAAAATAAACACCTTTGGAATGTACATTTACCGCCGTATACCCAGAATATCATGGGTTCAAAGAAAAACAAAGGATGAAGTCTTTAATCTCATGAAGAAACAGAAAGAACTCATTTTTACCATCAAGGAACGAAAAATAACTTATATAGGCCACACCATGCGAGGAGAAAAATACAAATTTCCGCGACTGATTATAGAAGGAAAAGTCCAAGGTAAAAGTTCTGTCGGCAGACACTAAAATTCTTGGTTGAAGGACACGCGAAGATGGTTTGGTTGCTCATCGCTTGACATTTTTTGCATCTAGTACTATGTCAGCCATTTAGATCGCCAGCCTTCGAAAGGAGAAGGAAATCTAAAGAAGCCTGAAAGAACAAGATACTGAGGCATCTATCTACCAGTGACAGTTTTAGGATTGGACATACAGTAGTAGTACAGTTACTCTGTAGTAGTCAACTGAAGTAGTGTCTTAGTGAAGTTCCATTTTTTTTATGGAACACCGTGTAAATTAATGGAAATTTCAATTTTTCATCGAATTAAAAAAAAATATAATTACTCAACACAATATATTTGAACTCAGCCGTGAGAAGTGGCCAAAAAATATAAACTCGGCCATCATAAAGTCGTAATGCACCAAAGCTGCATTGTTGAAATAGAACAAACACTGTGCATATTAGATAGACTGATTCCCACTGGGTAATTCAATTCCAAACTGTTTATCATAATGTTGCTAAATTTAACCATTGCAGAGTCATTGAGCTTCTTGTATGTTAAACAGATCATAATGGGCACTCACAGTCTAAAGGCAATATTTTACCGACTCAGTTTGCAATAAATATACTCTAAAAAAGGTAATAAACAGACTTCGGTCTAAAAAGTTAGAAATAGTTTAAATGAACTTGAAACAATAATGAACGATTAATACTACACTCGTTGCTACGCCTATGTGTAATATTAACAAACTTTAAGGTGTCTGCGCTATCTCTTAGTCGGTGGATACGACTCCTGATCCGAAGAATTAGAAGCCATCAAAAAGCCATCAAAATCAATGTTAGGTGCAACCTCTTGATCTTAAGGAGAGTTACAAGCCCATAAACAAACAGGGGAAGCTGATAAAAGCGTATTAAAAAAGGCTCCAGAGACTAAAGTCTTGTAGCTCGAGCCTCTTTATGTCTTGTCCTCCAGATATATGATAAGACTGCTGAGAAGGCGCATCTCACAAGGCTTTCAAGGTCGCATCGGATACCTTCTAAGCAACTGCTTGGCTACAATGTATGAGGTTAAGTGATACATCCTCGTGTAGGGGTTGTGTATAATCCATTCTGGGGGAACGTTAGACTTTAGGTTGGGTTGTCCTGAGGGTCCCTTGGGAGGGTGTACAAGTGACTTACAAGTGCTGTGATCTTGGTAGATTACAATCCTTCCTATACAGAATACAGAAAGCATATTAATAATGGAACGTGAAACTACGTAACTCGTTGATGCGAAAAAGCAACCAACATAACAATCATGTTATTATGTCAAAGCCAGGAAGTCGCGATTAAAGTTTTATATCAAATATCAGAGTCCAATTTATAACGAGTCCGTTATTATGTTACAAAGTATGATGTTAAAATTTAAGGAAACATTGAAATAACTAATATTCATTTACACTACGACCATATGACCAATCTTGTATAATTAAAAATTTCACTGCTAAGATGAAGACACCTAAGAATATAGAAACACTTGCTCAACATTTTTTTCGATACCTTGAATATTTTACTTATTAATCATCTGTTTCAAAATATAGCCCAGTATATATTATAAAAAACACCAGTTAGGAATATTTTAATTAAAAATTTCCTTGTCAGGACCAAGTATAATGAAAACGTCAAAAAAGACAGTCCGCTCACCTGTAGACAAATAATTTCCTTGTGAGGTACAATACGTAACATGTCGGCGCAAGATAGAAGATTAATCAAACATTTTAGAAGCCGATTTACTTTGTATAAAACGAGAGTCACCGGCATATTTTCTATGTGCCTACCCAAAGTCAGTAACTGCATACTAACCTGCAAAGAACCCAACATACATGGTATTATTTAGTTACATTTGACAAGTTTAGCACAGGACCAAACAGACGGCTTACATTCCTAGAAAACATCTGTGATGTGAAGTACAACGGATTTTATTTATCACAAAAAACTAAATCAAATATAATTGAATGAGCTAAAAGAACACTCTTTTGGATGGACAATTTTGCATACATTTTACATAATCAGGTAGTAGATACTTGAATAACACCAAATCATGTAACTGAAGACAACAAAGATTTCTAATCATTTTTTGTTCAGTCTGTCATGGACAAGGTGATGTAAGAGAAACCTTTGTGAAGAGTCAGTAATTGTTAAATCCGTAATAAGACCAGTCGTGTAATGCGTTTGGATCTGAGCAGATGTTGGAGTTGTGATTGAATTCGTTAACCGTGCGTAATTTCAGTGTTCAAATTGGGCCATCACCTCAGGTTTTGGAAACATTCGATATTATTTTCCTTTCAGAAATTCAAATACCAAAAACTATAATTTTTAACAGCAGCGTCTTTTTGGTATTCAAGATAGATACTTTGGAGGTGGTTTAAGGCTGCGTAAAAAGTCGAAATAACCGAAAAATGCGCTTTATAACCACTATACACGGTCAAGAAATCGATCAAATTTGTGACCTTGAAGAAATTCGTGAAGAAATTGACAAATTAAAATATGAAGAATAACAGTCGGTTTTATTATAAATTTCCTACATATACCTATATGTTGGTGGATTTTTATTAATGACAATTAATTGTAGGACTCTTCCGGTCAATTCCTTTACGGACTCCTTCAAGGTCACACACTTGATCGATTTCTTCTCTGCCAATGAGTCACTCATTCAAGCTGTTAGGAGTCAGCATTACAGAAAATTTGAGCTGGCACGAACACGTTGCTTCAATTGCAACAGGTACTGGTAAAATCTTGGGTACCTATTCAGAGCCAAAAAGTACTTCTCACCATGTAGGTAACCTCCTCACGCTATATAAAGCCAAGATAAGACCCGACCTGGAGTATTGCTCTCATGTCTGAGGAGCTGCTGCTCCTACTGGCCTGTCTATACTAGATGCCGTCCTTCTTCTTCTTCTTTCGGTGCCATATCAGGTCCCCCTATAACGTTGGCAATTACAGTGGCGAGTTGTTCACGGCTTTCGGCTATTCTCCCCTCGGGGGAGCCTGTAACCTCTAGAGGGCACGTCCTCAGGTGGCGGATAGGGGAATGCCTCTCAGATATGAATGGTAGGAGAAAAATCAAGTAACTTCCGCGGACCAACAGGCATGTAGCGTCTGTCTCAGAGTGAGCGGCTGCGAACAGCATCTGTCCTCATGTTAGAGGCGGCTGAAGTCAAAACAGTGAAGGCAACGGGAAACCACACTGTTAAATATTTCCCAGGATATTGCTATGGAGAGAGATGCCGTCCAGAGAAGGGCAATTCGACTAATTGGCGACCCGGCCTTAACGCGCCACCTCCATCCCCTTTCTCACCGGTGTGTTGTCGGTTCCCTCTCTTATACCGATATTCAAACGGAATCGGCTCCTTTGAGCTATCATCTATCGTTCCGTCGCTTACCGCTCCTACCAGATGCACCAGCGCGACCGCTGCATCTCATACTAAGGCGTTCCTTCTTCGTATATCAAGAACCGCGCGGTACAACCGCAAATTTATTCCTAGGGTGTCCAAGGCTTAGAATGGACTGCCAGGAGATGTATTTATTGGGCCTGTGGGTTTTGCCCCATTCAAATCCCGCGTTAACAACCTTCTCCTAGCATAATACTTTCACAGCAGACGCGGTACTCTGGTATATAGGCTCTGGTTACGCGGTCTAAAAGAAAAACCGTGTAAAGTAGCTTTTACAGATAAATGATGACGTCATCGGAAAGAATTATTCTTGGATCGCTCAATCTAGAAAATGCAAGTCGTATGACCAGACACAGATGACCCTGGTCATATAGTCTATTAAATTCGTTTCGTTTGGCTGGGACACCGAGAGGTTTACGTTCATCCACCAGTCCATCAGTCAGGGTGCGTTTCAGTACCTAGGTGCCTCCTCGCGAGGGCGGTCCTCGCCGCCCTTCTCCCTCCCCTCTCAAAAATGCGTCTCGGGCGGTTCCTCGACGTACTTGCAGGTGAACGGATTCAGAAACCAGCTGCAGAAGGATTTGTCGTGTCGATGTTTGCAGGAGGACCGACCTCTGGACCTCTGTTGCTGTTGCTGCTGTTGGTGAAGCCTCCTGGTGGGTTCGGAGTCGACGCTGGAACTCTCGCTGTCTCGCACCACGCTGTCGTAGCCGCTTTCCGCCCTTCGAGACATGGCGGCCGGGCTGTGCTTGGAGGTGCGGGGGGTGCTGTCGTGACCGCTGTCGTAACCTGCAAGCAAAGGTAAGACGTTACATTTATACGAAAAACTCTTCATCTGGAAACGTTTATGCTTTGGCCTTAAGCTTGGGGCTCGTCAGTATAGCTCGCCGAACGACAGCGCAGAGCTGGGATAGAGGGGCGAATTATCTTTTGCAATCCAGCTTCGACTATAGAAGGTTGATGACGATAGACAGACGTATGTCTTTGGCATCATTATTTAGTGGGTGGCTTTTCATTTTTTCATTAAGCTGGTAATCTTTGAAGGCACTCGAAGGCTTAGTTTAGTCTCGTCCATGATATTTCGTCTACTTACCAGCTAGGAACAATAGCAATAGAAAACCAGAATCTCTCTCTAAGTTTTACAACTTCCGTACTTAGGTAAGGCCTAAACTGGAGCAATTTGTTTGCTCCAAAACTCAGCAATATGAAGCTGGTTGTCTTCACTCTGTAATTGGTAATAATCTAGACTAACTACACTGCTACTAGCAAAGCTGTACTGATGAGTGTCTAGGTTAAGACCTAAACGTTGGCTGACACTTCTGTAATGATTTATTTGTAATACGTTTCAATGCGAATATTACTAATCATAAGCCACACAGTGTGGCTAGAAAAATAATGAATGAACGAAAGAAGGGGAAAGGCTCTCTGGTGACCAGAACCACCAGTGCATAGGCCTACAGGTGTACCATAGTTCCCAAGTCCAGCCCTCATCGCAAAGGTGAAGACGCCCTTGGGTCCTGCCCATCTTGCTCCTCAGGTTCGAGGACTCTTGAATTTAGTATAGTCTGCCTGTGATACCGCTTCCCAGCGACATAGAATACGAGTACTCTTCCTTCTCACCACAGCGTGCACACGTCAGGTCGCTTGCCACCTCCATCGCATAGAAGTGACGTTTGGAGGTATTATGGCCAGATAACAAACCCACAAGTAACCTTGGCCGTCTTCTGTCCAGTGAGAGACAGGACTACCTCACCTTGGCCAGAGGTCCTAAAATTTGTTCGCTAGCTTGGAGATGTCCAGAGATTCCTTTCTATCTCATAAGAGGCTGATTTTGCAACCATACTTCTATTTTCCTTTTAATGGTACCTTCTGCCAGCCCCAGAACCTGCTCAAGACCCAGAAAATAATTATTCCTCAACCCCCACCTTGCGAGCTTGTCCGCCGTTTAATTACCGCAAACTCTAGCATGATGTCTTGCCGAAATGTCATCTAAGACCTCTCTATATTACAGAACGAGCCATGATTTAAATCTATAAGTACTCAATGCTTTTAACACTACCTGGCTGTCAGATCAGTTAGTAATCCACCTCCTAGGCACTAGAATTCCGTGAATACGACAGGTTCAAGTTAAAATCGTACATATTTCTGCTTAGAATACCGTGGTGCTCTACTTCGAGTCTAGAATTACCTCTAGATACTTTACTAATAGGGAAAGCTTCAGTGATGTTCCAAAAAAAATTGTTTCTCTCTTCTAGTGAACGTAACTAGCTCGGTATTCTTGGCATTAACCGATATATCTATCACTTTGCATCTCTTTGATCCCTCACTATGCTGGGATCATCTGCATAGACCTGCACGTATACACCTATATTGCTCAGCCCGACCAGATGTTCATTCACCACCAGGCACCACAATAAGAGAGATAAGACTTCGCCTTGCGGGTAGCTCCGCGCTACTTCAACGTCTAACGAAGTGCCATTCAGCGTAGCAGTAGCCACTCGACCCTATAAGGGGTAAAGAACCCATCCCATGAGGGAGGACCTCATCCCATGCCTGGCCAAGGCATGACATCGATTCACCTTCAACCCTCAATGTCTACGAAAGCTGCCAAGGCCACTTCTTTTAGTTCCAACGTCTTCTCCAGTCTACAAACTAAGGCAGAAAGAAACTATAAAAGAACTCCTAAGAAATTCTAATTTAGATATAATGGAAAGAGTTTGACCTAAAAATATTTTTAATTTTCGGCAAAATACTTTAAAGTAAAAAATGTTAAGCACTTTGTCATAAAGATAATAACGACAATAACTCAAAATAGTAAAAAGTTCATCATTTTGAATTACCGTTTTTAATTATGAAATTTTGAGTTTATATTTTGTAATAAAAGCCCTAAAATCAAAAGTTTTTAAAATCATGAATTTATTATTATTATATTAGAAATTTATGGCTCTATTCTGCTCTGATTTTAAATGCTCTCCTTCATTTCTGATAGTACCTGTGACAATTAGCAATTTATTAACACAACAGGGTACTTATTCGCCTTAACAGCGGTATCTAAATACTCAGTCCTACCTTCTGACTTATGTCCCGCCTTGACGGCCGTCACGACGCTCGTCTCCAGACTAAGCCCCGCCCTGTTCGCTCGCTCAGCCCCAGGTTGTGCCGTTACCATCTCGGTCGTCACCGCCCCGACCAACATTGGCCCCGCCCCCGCCGAAGTTTTTTTTTCGCCGCCACTGCCGCCTATCGACGCCGACAGTCGCCGAGCCGTCTCTTCGCGCAGGTTCGGGTTAGAAGCGCCGTCCGGATGTCGAAGGAACGCCAGCGCCTCCCCTGAGTACTTCGAATGGTGGGCGGTGTAGCGTTGGAAACGCCCCGAGTGGGCGGAGCCGTACTCGGGAGGGTGGTCCGTCAAGTCTTGAGTGCTGGCAGATATGTACGGATCGGTGTACCTGCGGACAGAAGAAGCTTCATTATTATAAATAACTCAAAATGTCACTCAAATAGTGGGAAGAAAGGTTGGACTGGCAAAAGTTTATACAAACATTAGCCTAGATAGACTTGATTTTAAGATATATGACATCAAACTTATTTCTGATAGGTACAGTGAGTGAGCCATATTTGAGCCAATGAAAAAACCTTATCTCATATCAAAGCAGTGGCGTGCACACAGGGGGGGTTGTCAGGGTTCGAACCCCTCCATGGGATTGGAATATTAGCTAAAACTATATTTATACCTATCGAAACTTCCTATTCTCAATGATTTGGCGCTCTTAAATATCCATTGTGCTATTACAGTTGCTCCAGAAGCAGTTTTAGAACAGTCTTCTAATCAATGAGCAAAGAATGAATATACATTTATAACATTATTACATTGTGCATTACTGTAACCCCCCCTTTAACCCCTCCCAGCAGATTAAGCTGTGTACGCCACTGTATAAAATAATTTTCCATGAAACGCTCCTAACACGTTATCAAGGCATCCAGTTAAAAATATTCTGTAAAAATAAGCTTAAATGTGAATAGGCGTATTTCATAGTTCATGAGCTGAACAATTTACAAATGTGACGAAGTCAGAAGGCATGCCCATCGAAATTTTCTGGTACGACAGCTGTTATATATGTCCATTATATTTTTCTGTACTTTGTTCATTTGTTTAAATATTATTTTTCATATAAATTATAAGTAACTTTTCTGAACAATAAGTCTCGTAACAATAGTGTCAAAAATTATGCCATTTACTATGTTTGAATAAATTATCACATTTCAGATGAATGAAATGCAAATTTGTTACTATATATTAATTAAGATAACACCATATTACAAATGGAGTTGTCTAAAAGGTAATTTTATTTAAACATACAATTGTCAAAACCTTACCAAAGCTGACTATTATATGTAGGTGATAACAGAATATTGGAAAATCATTCTTCTGAACAGCAATAAACAAAAAATCTATAGGTAGAATTGGCTTAAGGAAGCCCAAGAAAGGAAGTTGAAGATAACTTATTTATAATAATAATAATAATAATAACAGTCTTTATTGACATGTAAATACATATCAAAAGGCGGAGTTCAGTAGAGATCATACAATGATCAACTGATCTTCCACTCAACCTTTCTTAGAACTAATTACACTAAATTAATCTAAGCTAATCAAAGTAAACCAACGGAAAAAGAACAGAAAGAGCTATAAATAATTAATGTTTACAATACAGAATTATGAATTTGCGCGATTCGTTATTAATATTCTACATTTGTATTTGAAGGTATGCAGAGACAAATATTTCATTTCGCAAGGTAAGTTGTTATAAAGCTTCCAAATAACATATGTGAAGCACCTTGTAAAAATGGCTGTCTTAAATTGAGGAAGAGATATCTGATTTCTATACCGGACATTTACACTGTGAATGTCAGAGCGATATCTTATTTTATTATGTAGGTAGCAAGGAACTTTATTTTTTACAATTTTATGAAATAAAGCTAAAGAGTGCAATGTTCTACGTTCGGACATAGTCAACCAATTTATTTCTTTATATTTACTTGAGATTGGTTGCCTTCTCTTAATACCGCAGATCAGTCTAAGACAAGAATTCTGAATTCTTTGAATTCTGCCAGCATCTCTCTTGGTAATACATGAATTATATAGCACGTCACAGTGATTGAAATTAGAAAGTACGAGAGAATCGCATAAAAGCTTTTTAGTGCTCTGGTCTAATATTTTTCGTTGAGCATAAATTACCTTCAACTTCGCAAACGCTCTGCCAACGCACGTACTGACATGGCTAGAAAATCGTAATTCCGTGTCCAATGTTACCCCAAGGTTTTTAGCTGAATCCACAATTGGCAAACGCTCCCCGTGGATGCTAACCATAAACTTGTTATCTAAGACCCTTTTTCTAGACTTTTTCCTGCCGAAAAGTAGAACAGAGCACTTTTGAGGATTTAACTCTAAACAGTGATCCTTAGAGATACGAGATAGAGTATTCAAATTCCTGGTAAGCAAGCTACACGCATTGGCTGATTCTTCTTGCGGAAAAGAGCAGTAAACTTGGGTGTCATCTGCGTATAAGTGTGCATTAGCGTATCTTAGACAGTTAAGGAGCTGAGACGTATAGATACAAAATAGGAGTGGTCCCAATATAGAACCTTGGGGCACACCACAAGTGATACTAGCTGGAGAAGATAGCTCGCGGTTTATTTTAACAATTTGATTTCTATCACTCAAGTAACTACGCATAAGACTAATTGAACTTTCGGTAACTCCAATGTACTGAAGTATTGCAAGCAATAAAGAATGGTTAATTCTATCAAATGCCTTACTGTAGTCTAATAATACCAGAGCCGTAACCTGATCTTTATCTATTGCACTGATTATATCATCAACAACGTTGAGTAAAGCAGTCGCACAACTATGTTGAGCTCTGAAGCCAGATTGGCAGGCCGGTAATAAGTTATTATCTCTGAGATAATTAGATAATTGCTCACAAAAAATTTTTTCCGCTACTTTGGATAGCGTTGGGAGGATGCTGATGGGTCTTAAATCATTAAAATCGCGAGGGCTGCTCGTCTTGGGTATAGGTACAACGTAGGATGCCTTCCAAACATTTGGAAATGAATTCGTTTCCACACAGACATTTATTAAGTGAGTAACGACAGGTACAATAAACGGACAACAAAAAATTAGCATATCGATTCCTATGGAATCGACTCCAGCACTTTTAGGCTTTATTTTCATCAGCTTATCCGCCACTTCATCTATCGTCGTCATTTTGAATGAAAATTCTTTTGCTTTCTCATGTTTGGTACTTATGTAATTATTCAATGTACCAATGTCTGGAATAATATTATGATTTAAAATATTATGAAAATAATTGCTAACCTCATCAGGATTAGATAGATGCTGAGGCAGTGTTATTTTACTAGTTTTGGATACATTAGTAAGTCCCTTTAACGTGCGCCACTTATCCTTGCTGGACGCTTTTGATAACTTTTGAGTCAAATACGCTTTTTTTTCCCGAACTAGAGAGTTGTTGTAGTAATTCCTCCACTCTTTATACTGATCCCAACTGTTAGCATCCCGAGAGCGCTTAAATTTTCTCAAACATTTATCCCTAATAGATTGTATCAGCTTATTTCATATAAAATTTGACAGTAGATGAGCTGTGGACCACCTACTTCAAATATCATGGATTTTTAATATTACGTAATTTATGAAATATGCGTATTTCTTTCCTTAATTCCACCTGATGAATATACATATAATAAATACTACATTCGTCGAAGCAAAAAATTACTGATGTTTTTACATTTTTTCCGGACATATTCAATTTAAAGGATTCACTTATTGTTGTTTTTATTTAAAACTTTAAAGCCAAATGTACGCCTACGTTTATAAAGTGTGTATAAATCAGGGTCATAATCTTAAAAGTGAAAAATGGAAACGTTATTCAAATATAAAAAGCGTGATGTTCCTAAATTTCCATTAAACTTCCAATATGTCGGTTTGCGACATTGAATATTCAATTTCAGTACTATACTCCAGTTAGAATGATCTTTTAAAATAAAACACTTTCTATGTCCATTTCAAGGTAGAAACAATGTACAAAATTTCATTAGATTCAGGTTCTGCTTTAAAGCTGTGGGCTCCAGTAATACGAGTAATAGTAGTGATGGGGAGGCAAGTAGGCAATCTTTGGCCCTTTTTGCCAACTCCACTGAACCAACACTGAAAACTCTAATATCCTATGACCTAGAAAGCTCCTTGTCCTTGTCTGAACCCTAGGGTTGCGATACACAGCACATCTGACCAGGAAGTGGAAGGATGTCTGGTTCTCCTGCCACCATCTGGAGCAGATGGGGTCATCTACCAAATGTCTATTCAGCCGGAAATGCCCAGTAAGGACTCCCACCAGAAGGTTTAGCTTCTCTCTGCGTTTATTCATAAGCCACTGCGTTCGACCCTTATCAGGCACAGCTACGAATCTTTTAGTTTGCCTGCAGTCATCTCTATCTAACCAGTTCTTTGTAGGACCAGTCGTCCAGTGCAACATTGACCTGGCGCCTGCTAATTCCAAGCATAGGTTCTTGGCCGATGCAGGGGTTCCGGCCCCTATCCTAGCTAAACGATTCACTCTCTCGTTACCCTCGTTAACCTTCATATGGCTTGCTAAAGTGTATTCAAATCCGCCGTGCAGTGGCTGTAAACAATACCACGCGCTCGGCAGCTGACCTGTGGATGTCGATCGCCAGAGCCGTATTCAAAATAGCAGTCATAAAGTCCATAGTATCGGATGTGGAGTAGCATTTATGAATCATTATCTTTCCGTTACAGCTGTATTGACATATTTTAGATTTTATTATTCTTACCCTAGAAACTTTCATTTTGGGGGTAAAGTTGAGAAGGGGTCAATACTTCAGTTAATTATATCCTCCCTATCGATGTGAATACTTTTCCTTCCTCGTTTCCAAAATATGAAGTTCAGCTTCTTTAATAGCTTGTAAAATGTGGTACGCTTAAAATTGGGCAAGTCATTATAGTCATTCACCTCCTTCAGGACTTTGTCAATAGTCGGAAATTAATTTCGGAAAAAGAACTGATGCAACTTTCTCCTATTTTGAGTGCAACCTCTTCCACAATATCGTCAGCAGCAGTTGTTAATTATTTTTTCTGGGGTTCGTATTCATATACGTTTAATACTACCTCATTAAGCCTCACGTCAAAATGGCTCTTTCTTGAGCTCTTCCTTGGTGGACTCAAATCCTGACTTGTAGCCACATCCATGGGTTGATCTGCAGTGTCTGTGCTACTAAGCCTCTTCCGTGGTAGACTTAAATCCTGCCCTGTAGCCATATCCATGGATTCATCTGCAGTGTCTGTATTACTAGACATCCTTCAACATCTCCCTCAAGTTATCGGGGAATAACACAGATAACACTAAAATTCGCACAACAACACGGCAGGTATGCGATGATAAAAGCACGATGTACGCTATCATTAACAGGACGCGTCGTATACAATGATAAACACACGCTGCAACTGAATAAAATACAACCATGTACTCTGTTAAACGACCCAGACGGGCGGCAGAGCGGCAAGTCTCCAAGGTGTTTATTGCCTTTCGGACCCATCACAAAGACTGCCGCCTTACTCGGGCGGCGTGCGTGGTATCCTCTTTGTTTACAATCTTCTACACCTTGGATTTGAATACGGCATAGGTTCTGACGGGCGATAAAGATTTTAGAGCTGCCTGCCCCGTTCAGAACACTGTCAGAGAAGTCCACAGATACTTTAAAGGCAAATCCAGGATTATTGAAATAAGCTTGAAATAAACCTCATCTATTTATAAGCTAGCGGAATAGTCCTTCATGAATATAACACGAATTTAACAAAGTTTAGGCTCTTATTAGTGTTCAACATTCAAGAGCGTTGATGGAAAACCTGCACTCTAAGGTGGTCCGACAGTTCACCTACAACTCACCAATTCTGCACAGTGGCCGGTCTGGCCATCATGTTCACCTTGCAGTTCTCGCAGAACTTCTGCTGGACGTACGCCGGTTCGCTGCAGATGCTGCTGTTGTCGTGGTCCGGGAGACCGCCCCCGCCACCCCCGCCGCCCCCGTAGAGCATGTCCGTCAACGTGAGCGACTCGCACCTCGTCAGCGTCCTGCGGTGCTGCTGGTGTTCCTCGCGCTGTCCGTTGCTCCGCTGTTGTCGTTGGTAGGTCTCGGAGTTGGCCACGTTCGCTTTCGCTAACCTGAACAACAGAAAAACAATCACAAAGATCGCACATGGAATATTAAGTTGTCAGATCAGCATATTTGAAACGACGAGTTGGTCAGAGGAGTGACTTTTTCATATAAAAAAAAAAACAAAATAAGGAAGGGGGGTTAGAAGAACCCGAAAATATAGATTGTAATACGGGGGCGATAGAGGTATTTTTTGATAAAATCTATGGAGATGAATAGTGTGTTAATAGTTTATTGTGTACTTCTTTACAAAAAATTTGAAAATGGTGACTAAAGCATTGTCCAATAATTTGGGAAGCGAAATATCGGGAATGTCCGACTGTATAGCGGCATTGTCCGATGAGTTAAGAAAATCAAATGTATCAAATAGCCCGGTAGTTCATATTGTACAGCTTGAAAAGAAAGTAAATATCGTACATAATAGTGACTTTGTAAATTTGTGGAAGGATTTGGGTGGATTAAGTCTGCACTTTTATCCAAATAGTCAGTTGCATCCGACGGTTTTCATGAAAAAAGAAGCTTTGGTAGAAGAATGTTTTCTAGTTATACCAGGCTTAGTTCGAAATGTTATTCTGGGATGTGATTGGCTGCGCGATAATTCCCTCGTAATAAATTTTAGCGAGAATTCGTTGCAAGGAAAATTTGAAGATAAGGCATTTTTTTACCTGTTTAATAGTGAGCCTAATCCAGGGGTACATAAAGATTATGGAAGAAGAGGCGTATCTTGGTTCTCGTCAGGTGAATGAAGTCACCAAATTACAAACGATAAAAGATTATTCTGATGAGGACATTAATGCAGTAGCTCAAGCAGCTGGAGGTTTTGATCAAAATTTTTAAGAACGTCTTGAAAGCCTATTGTTGAGTTAAGGCCGATTCACACATACGGTACTGTGCACCGACTGTGTCATGACCGAGCATCGGCTGTGCTGTATTGTGTATATTCACACCAGGCATGTTGTGTCCGTACTGTCCCTCAGTTGGCGGTATGGATCGAACAGAGGATGACGTAATTATAGCGTGCGGAACGTATCTAGTGTTGATGGAAGAGGAACAAAAAAAAAAGAAAAAAATTTGGATTAACCGTTTGTGGAGAGCTAGGGAGGAAGAAGAATTTCACATGGCATTTGCTCAACTCAAAGACGATCCAGAACAATTTGTTTCGTATGAATTTTTTGAAATTTGATAATCTGTTGAAACTTGTGAAACAGCACATACAAAAGCAGAACACAAAGTAGAGAAGATCTATATCCGCAGAGGAAAGATTAGCATTAACTGTTTATTATTAATACACATAAAAATTATTTGACCTTATTCACAATTTTTTTAGTTACCTTGCATCAGGTACTTCCCAATACCGTCTGGCAATGAGCTACAGAATTGCTCCTTCAACAGTGCATTCAATGGAGAAGTTGCCAAAAAAATAAAATTTGGAAGATTCATTATTATCTGATAGTCTATTTCTTCACTTGAAGAACGTCGAAAAAGTCATCTGAATATTCCAAAAAACGTTTTTGTGAAGCAGAAATCTGTTGGACTTTCCTTATACAAGAAAACAATTAAAGTAAAAATATGACCAATGGCGACAATCAAGTTCAGCCTGCGCCAGTGGCTGAATAGCTTTTTGAACGACCGATCTCTGTCTGTTGTAGTCGAAGGCTGTTCATCAGACGTATTTTTAATAAACGCCGGTGTTCCTCAGGGATCTGTCCTATCCCTACACTGTTTCTGCTGTACATCAACTAGCTGCTGGAAGTAACATCCAATCCAATCTACAGCTTCGCAGACGTATCGTGTATGGAACCAGACAAGCCACTATCATCCCAGGAGACGGTACATCGGCGACAGCAGCATGCCTTACAAACAAACGTAGATATCAAAACAATTGTCGAGTGGGGATTAGTAAATGAAGTACAGTTCAACGTACAGAAAACTCAGGCAACAACACTTACCAAGAAATCTCACTTTGGCTTACCAACAGTGGAAATGGTGGGTCACCCCATAGTCGAGTCACCTTCCATCAAGCTTTTGGAGATCAACATCAACAACAACATGTCCTGGCACGACCACGTCTCAGTATTGCTAAAACGGCATCCCAGAAGCTTGGAGTCTTGTTCCGCTGTAGGAAGCTGTACACACCAGAGCAACTACTGCTACTCTACAAGGCACAGATCCGACCATCGCTGGAGTATTGCTCCCATGTGTGGGGATGCGCTCCGAAGCACTCTCTAAAGCTTCTGGACACTATCGAGAAGAGAGCAATTAGACTAACCGATACGCCAGCCTCACAAAGAACTTCCACAGCTTAGAACATCGAAGAAGAGTTGCTGACCTGTCCCTGTTCTAGAGATTCTATCACGGAAGCTGCTCGAGTGAGCTCTCCCATGTAATAACAGCAAAGGCCGTTCTGCGAGCTCATCCTTCGGGGTCCCTACTCCACGAACCAGTCTCCTCTAGCATTCCTTCTTTTGGAGAACTTCGACGCTGTGGTATGAGCTGCCGGGGAATTTGTTTCTCGACGGCTACAACCTACAGCGTTTCAAATTTAACGCGCACCGACACTTATCCTCTCGCAGCGCTTCTACAGCGCCATAGGCTCCCAGCCTTTGCGGGAAGCTGACCGTAAAAAAAACCTCCTCCCCTCCCTTTCTGCCTCATCCGTCTCTCACATTCTCTGCTTGGTCGAACAATAGACTATCAGAAAATGGTCTCTCATAAGTTTGACAAGTGATAAGTGGATAAAGCGGTGGGACAAGTGTATTGAACAGAATAGAGATTACTTTGAAGGATGGTTGCTCAACAGGAAGTATAAAATATTGATTACAAAATGTTATGGAAAAAATGGGAGAAAAAAAACAGGAAAAAAGGAGTAGCAGTGTCCCTGCGCTGGATATCGTATCCCCAACTTACCTATTGGTATACAATTCGTGCAGCCTAGCTAACTGATCGAATTTCTTCCTAGTCATATCGTCTACATTTCCATTCTGAGGGTAAGGATTGTCTGGATCTTCGTAATCGTCGTTGTGCATATGATACCTTTCGAATCGATGCCTAGGCAGTATCCTTTCCAGATCCGTAAATACTGACATAGAGTCCGTAAATGTTGATACCACCTGAAAGAAATACATTTTTCAGTTTTCAAATACGGTTAGACTAGGAATATCGAGAGAAAAAGTGCTGATTATGAAAATCTTGCTTACGTATAAACGTACACCGCTTAGCCTCATTCTGCGTAATACGTACACATGTATCTTTCATAAACAGAAGCTTATTAATACTACTAGTTCTCCTACCGGAACGCATACAAAATAATGTGATCAGTTAGAAAAACATTAACCACCAACTAACTGATATATAAGTACAATTTCTGAAACAAATGAATATCTAGTTGTACTTCCAGGAAGGAAAATTACTCATTGAAAAAAATAGCAAATCGGTGAAGTCAACAGATTTCACGCAGCATAAATTACACGATATTACCAGAAATTTATGATATATACTTTTTTGAAATTTTCAGAATTAGTAGTATTATTTTTATACCATGCATGTAGTACAATTTGTTTTATGCTCACCGTTAAATTTTCTTGGCTGAGTATCCTGAGTGGATGATCCAAAGGGTTCTCTTGGTCCACTTCTGGTAATGGGTTCTCCGCGTAACCCATGCACAATGCTATGTCTTCTTCTGTCACTTGTAAACACGAGTCTTGCGTTGGCACTGGTTCTAGGGGTTCCTCTACCTATACAGGCACGCAAAGAAGCATGTCATAATTAACTCTGTTCAGTTGCATAAGGACAAACAAATATCATGAATTATCGAAATTGGACTGACAAAATAGTACGAAACACATCGATATGGTACTTCCTAGGTAGTAATAGAGATCAACTGGTAAACCTTTTTGCAACCTTCTTAAATCTTCAACTGTTTTATAAAGAAAAATTGACCCAGGTTATATTGCATAACTTTCTAGCCTGAGATAACAAGAGCTGCAAATAACCTCTTTAAAAAGTGGAAGAATTAGCTGTATACTTCAGAATTAATAATATTATAATCAAAAGGCGACTGATTAAAACCAGGGTGGGAGCAAACGGAGTGGTAATAAGGAAACCGTCCCCCAACTGCTACTTAAGGGGGCTAGGTTTTTAAATATTGTTACTTCACTTACTTCGATGATTTCCAGAATGTCATCACCATCTTCGCTACAGTCGACATGGTGATGCTCGTCATAACTTCCAGCGTTGTGGTAACTGTTGTATTCGGCATTTGACAACATCCGCTCCTTTAGTAGTATATCCAGACTTTCCAGGGATACTTCCCTACTGCTCAATGGCTGGATTAAAGGTAACGCTGGGGGCATTTCAGGTTCGTCTTCATCATCTTCGGCCTCCATACCTAGAATGACGGTAATTCACATTAAAAAGTATTGCCAATTACGTATATCAGAGGTTAAGAGGAAACTCATTGGAATAAACAAATGTTACACAGTCTAGGGACTCGCTAGATCGATGTTTATAAACTCGAAACGTGTTTTGCTAACTATGCTAGCATCTCTAGTCGAACATTCAGACTACAAACAGTCTTATATAGTCAGCTAAGCTCGCGCCAGAATTGAAAAAAGAGTAACCATTGTCATGTATAGTGAAACGTATCTTACAAATTGTAGTTTTTTGGGATAAGCTTCAAGCTACTTCGTAATACCAAGTATCTTGGCTGGAGTTTCACCAAACCATGTGATCGTGTTTGAGAAATGTGAGATGTTCAGACGAACTACTGCGCTTGAAAATGGAGGGAGAAAGCAGCTATTTACCAAATAAAAATAAAGATGAGAGACAATGAGCCACTAGTCAGGTACGACGACAACGTTTTTCGGTGCTCTAGAGCGGAAATATAAAGAAACAGTGCAAATATAGTACCGTATTTGTTGCTTTGAAAGCTACCTAAGAGAATAGGCTTCTAAGTGGTTCTGCAACGAACCTCATATTATGAGTCTCGAAATTTAGTAAAGTAGCAATCCAATTTCAGTCTAAAATACTTTGCCCTTTAGCATGGGAAAATGGTATAGATGCATTTAAAGAAACATTCATGTACTTTTTGAAACTGTGGCCCCCAAATAAAAACATGTCCGTCAGATAAATAGTAAACTAACGTTCTATATCCGTAGCCTTTATTAAAATATACATTTTTTGAGAAAAAAAAATACAATTAATTATTGGTTAGTATACTATTACATACTATACAACTGTCAGGCATTCAGATTATTAATTGTCAAAAGTTTTGTACTTTCAAAAAGGTTTCAGATCCAGCCAAAACGATAGTACATTCTTTGCTTCAACAGATGTGGTTTTATATATAGATCAGTGAAGAGCAATGAATATAATATTTTTAATAGCCGATTCAGAAAATGAAATAACAAAATAATTACCAGTTCTACCTTAAAACTCATTGAGGAAGTAATAAAATATTACATCTTTATCTAAAGTGACCATGTAATCATAGTGATTTAGCTGTCTTAATTTCAAATGACAGGAAATTGAAGAAGGCAGGAAATGGAAGATTATAAAAGACAACAATTTTTGTTTCAGGTATATAAGCGATTGAAAGCTACCCTGATTGACAGTATTACAGTCCTTTTGTGTGTTTAATGTAAATCCATGCCTGTTGAATAAGAATATCAATAAAGATACTTTCGGAACATGTCATGGAGCTGTTTTTCTTTAATTTGGGCAGCTAATTATCGAAAAGTATATGTTATGTGTATGGAAGAAAGCGTTAGCAATGCTTCGCCTGAATATGGTTTGAAAAATAATCCTATCTACTAATATACAAGGTAAACTAAACAAGAGCACCTGATAATTTTGCAGAAATAATATCATCACCTATATTCAACTAAAGTGTAGGTAGTACATTTTCACAGGACAAGGCAAAAAGCAGCCAAAGTACTCTTGCCCAAGCGCACTTGCGAAGTGAAGTTGTGCAAGCTTGTATAAAATTATTTTACATATAGGTATACTTGTCAAACCTGCTTGCATTATACAGTTATATATTTGTTATTATAACAACACCACAATGATTATGTATCGAAGCAAATATATTATATACCTTTGGCGGGTTTATCATCCCTCTCGTCTGGTGTCTGACATTCAGGTATAGTATCACTTGGCATGCTGGGAGTTTTCAAACCTGTTCGTATGACACTTTCCTCTACGACGTCTTGCTTTCTCAGACTTATCGGTCGCACAACTTCGTCTTCTTCACTAGACTTGAATTGGGTTAACTCCTTGGGTGCTTCTTTGGCTGATTTATTGTCTGCAAGAATTGGAAGAGATAGATATCAATAGAAAGTTATGTAGAGGAAAAAGTAACTTTTGGGAACCGCTATAGCCTTAACTGAAACGTTAGCAAAGAGTTCATTTTAATGGATGTGGTTAAGCTAATAGGCGACTGAAGCACATTGATATATATTTTTAAGATTCATGTAATAAACCCGGACCAAATTGAGAAATAATTTTTACATCACAGCTCAGTTAAAGAGGATAAAAAACTCACCTTTAGGATAAGTATATTTAGACTTTTGTAACTGTATCGCTTGATGTTCCACCCACTTCCTTATCATGTTCTTCTTATGGCTATCCATGTAGCCATATCCAGCTGAACAGTCACCTTGCATAGGACCGTCTATCCAAGTTTCACATTTCTTTACATGACATGCTTCCTTCATCAGATGCCTGGCTTCAGCAACTTTCGACTTTGATATCCTGCAATGAAAAGAACCATTGGTTTATGTTTTTGAACTTGAACCAATCTCAACACAATCTATTGTTCATCCCCCAACATCTTTAAAGCCTTTATATTCGCCGCATGATCCTTTCGAAGTTTCGATCATTGATAAGAATAGAGTGTCTTATAAGAATTCATTTATGAATGGTGTAAAACTTGACCTCCTTTTATATGCGATTTGACTTCATAGCAAATTTCTGTTTCAGGCTAAATTAAAAAAATCACATAACACGTTTTTCTGTAGATCAAGTTACTGGTCGATCTTAAATTAAAAGACTACAGATAAGCATTTCAACATTGTATAAGGAAACGTTATGTTTACATTTTGACGGTTCTTTGCAAACTTTTACCTTTTCAATGCTTCTATTTTAGGCCAATTACTATAAATATCATAATGTGAGGATATTTAAAATATCTAGAGTCTCGAAAGAAATTCAGAAGCGTTGAAATCAGAACCTCTGAGCCAATTAAAAAAAAACTACAATAATGCGCCTGCAGAGATTTTTATTACAAACGCCTACCTATTCCTTTCTTAATCAGTCATTTCAAAGAAAACATAATAACAGCTTTCATTTTCATAGACGAAACTGGGCACACGACCACCTGATGTCTTAATTGCTTTTTAAAACGTTATTGATACAGTATTTCATGGCATAATGGTAGTTAAGAGTACTCAGCATTTGCTGTAATAACTATTCATGTTTGGCTGGACAATAAGGCGACAACGTTTGTATACCTGTAAGAGGTACCAGAATGGAAGTGACCTGACATCGTATTGTTTGGATTGTTAGTTGTGAAAAATATAACCTAAACATATGGATTAAAGCAGACATCCCAGTTCTTTTGAAGGCAAAATAAAGACCTTTTTAGAAAACAAGTATCTGAAGAACATACTTATTATATATGTATAATTCCTTGACACTTTTTTTAGATAAACTTCAAAACATAAAAGATCAGGACCTTTGCAAAAATGTCTTTGAGAACACAGGCATTCACTAAGTATACCATACGTGAAAGGACTATCAGATACAGTCAGAAGAATAGGACAACACTATAATATTCAAACATGATTCTCAAGAAGTACCACTCTTCGAAGTCTACTAACGAAAACAAAACCCAGGAATGTGAATATGGCAAAGTATACATTGGTGAAACGAAAAGACCCCTGGAAGCGAGAATTAAGGAGCACAGACACAACACCCAGAGAGCAGAGACAGGAAAGTCCGGAATAGCAGATCACGCTTGGACCGAGCATCATAAAATTATTTGGGAAGATGCAAAGGTTATTGACAAAGAACCTCAATGGTATTGCCGGAAATTCAAGGAAGCAGCTTATATCACCAGCAACAAAAACGTGTACAGCAAGCCTAGTGTGGAAATTAGACCAATATGGCAGCCCCTCATAAGAAATATAAAAAAGCTAAAATTGGGCAAAACAAACTTGGACACAACGTGGGAGTCAGTGACTATCAACGGCCACGTCATCATCAGCAAGAAGCGACGTCACTGATGCACCCAATAGAACGCGCCGCAACCAATCAGGACAAGCCACGAAAAACGACACGTCAGCTAGACCAGAATAAATAGCAATGAAAGGAACATGTTCGTCAGTTTACCTGAAGACGATTGAAGATACCACATCAATCGAAACGTTGTAATCCAAAATTATATAAACAATGGAAGGCCGAAAAAGACCTTTTGAAATTCATTAGTAATGTTGGCAAATTTAGGTAACATTAGAGCACAAAACCTTAAAATACGTTTTAAGCCCAAAATTCTCCGAAAAACAGACCACACAAATTTAAATATTTTTTCACGTACAAATATGAATTTTTTCATTTTTCATTCCTTCAACCCTGCAAAAAATAGTTTTAATTAGGCACAAAAATTAAGAGAAACTTATGAAGCACTAATGAAACACTTTCGAAAATATTGTAAAACAAAACTTAAAATAATGAAGATATTTAATCATTCAGCTCAAAATTTTTTTCGGAATAAATATGAATCATTTTTGGTTTCTTGAATCCTCAAAAATATTTTTAATTTAATCAGACAATGATCTGAAACCAAAGAAGCACGAAGGAATTAAACTTGGAAAAGCTTTGATAGTTTTGTATTTTATATTTCTCAGTCTCACAGAAGATTATCGAGATGATACGGTAACAAAAATAGCTCTAAGTCGACAAAAATAACAAGTTTCGTGTTGGCTACTCTAAAAAACAAAAACAATACTTCGAAAAAAGAAAATCGTGACACGGAGCAGATATAGAAGCCAAATGTACCTTGGTCCATCGATCCACTGTTCGTCGCTTCCCCCATTCACTCCCGAGGTGGGCGTGCCATGTTGCTTCTCCGCCTTCCCTTTGGTCGCGCAAGGTATCCGACTCGGACTGGACTTGGGCGAAGCTGCGTGCGCGGGCGACGTCTTCACGCTTCCCCCGCCGCTGTTGCTTTGCGCCACTTTGGTTGGAGTACGGTGCGTCGAGGTGGGCGGAGCTTTGTCGTCCGGGGAGGTGCCGAACGCCTTCTGGGTGGACTTGGGCGTGGTCTGAGTTGTCGATGGGCGGTGTTCAGCTATTGACCCTATTTTGAGAGGAGGAAAAAGATATATTGGCGAAGTGCGTATGACAAAATAAAATAAAATAAGGGTGGTCCATATATTCAACGTTATTTCGAAAAGCCATAGAACATCGACGCAACAAAAGGGCTATTTTTAGCACCGCCCTCAATGGTACATTTCTGGATATCTAATGGTACTCTTCCTGAGCAAATCTTGGCAAATTCCAGCTCTCATGAAGAATACAGGATAGAAGTAGAGGTTTCCGTATAGTTGAATCCATCGCATTAAGCGTTGTGACTTGAGCGAGGACTTTTGGCCATAGTACACTAGCGCGCCGCGGTCAGATTGGTCCTAATCCCACCGGTCAGAAGCGCGCAAAATATTTCGATCACCAGATTGGCCATAGGACACTAGCGCGCGGCGGTCAGATTTGTCTTAATCCCACCGGTCAGAAGCCCCCAAAATATTTTGGATAATAGGCAGATATGTGGACACCTGCGCACGGGGCGGCGAGGTAAACTTACGTCTTATAATTCTAACCGATTTTAATTCATTCGTCATTTTTTGCGATCTTGCTAATAGTTACTGAAGAATTTGTAGAACTCCAGTCAGAGGTATCGTTACTTTTGACTTGACAGAAATGAATTACTTTTTTATATTATTAAATGCGAAATTTTGTTCTGAACATAATAAGTTAATCTGATCAATATAATAGATGCAAATAAAGAAGTTGGTATTGTCAGCAGACCGAAATGTCTTTATAATACCCCAAAAAATTTCAATTAATCAGAACGTGTTCTAATTTGTCACAAATTTGATCGATTTCTTGACGAAAAAAGTCCGAGAAATTTACCTTCACAGCTTGTTTTGTGGGAGCACCATGGTCGTGCTCATTATTTCTTTTAAGAACAATCTCTTCCGATTGATCCATCAGCAAAGATGCTATGCATTGCCTTCTAGAGCATCTGTAGGTTACACCACGGGTGGTTTCTTTATCTCTTCGGAACGTATACTCTTCAAGGACTATTAATTGCTTCCCTTTCACACTTAACATAGTCTCCATGATGAAAAAGTAGAACACAAACAGTACTCACAAACAGCAACTAAGGATTGCAAACTACTGAAATATTTTCATTAAGGGTAGTTTTATATACCTACAGAAGCCGAATAGTCATTTAAATAATCTAAGAAGTAACTGTAAGCTACCGCAAGTCGTAAAAAGACAGATGAAAGTTCACAAGAATAAAAGGGATGTGATCATTAGGAATATCCAGGCTTAATTTTCTTTCGGCGCGCAAGTGACCGGTGCCGATGAAGGCATCCTTTTTGTAAACAGGTAAAAGTCGAACCGCGCGCGCTCGTGACCGATCACCGGACTTTTTAGTTAGGAATTCAAGTGGTTCGTTTCTGTGAGACTCACTTCAAAAGACCGATGCTAAGTGACCCCTTCTTAGTTTTATCTATGTTCGGTGTAACAACTAACCACTTTAAATGATTTTAAAGAAAAAGAGAGAGAAAAAGGAAGGATAATGTTTTCCTGTGGGTAGGGAGAGAAAGGAATTGCAGATGGATCAAAGTATGAAGTATTCAGTACACACCTCTCAGTGCTTTGCTCATCGAGCACCTGTTATCACCAGAGTTGAGACTCGGGATGTAGACGGGAGGATGCTCCCCATCAGTGGCGTCGTCAGCGGCTGGGCCGACGTAGATCACAGTGTCTGCTGATAGATCGCTGCTAGAAGGATCTGGTTCGCTGCTTGTACCTGCAGCACCGGGTCGAGCAGCCTCTTCACCTGAAATTAACAGGAATTTATTTATTTATTCATTCATTTGTTTTAGATACAATCGGGTCAAAAATATTAATAATAGTAATAATGATTCCCAATGACACGAATATCCAAAACACCTACGCTGGACAGATAACCAATAGCCCAACCCTGTTATAGAAATAAAACGACTCTGGACACAAAACAAAGTTATTATTGTCCCCCTCATTATGTCGGTTACAGGCCTTACACCAAATATATTTTCACCACACCTGCAGCACCTAGGCCTGGAATAATAGTACGTGATCCTCAAAACCTGCAATATTGCATAATCCTTCCTAAATTTGGATCAATAATAGTTGAGGTGTTGACTTGGCACGTCCTGTCAACAGTTGTTGCTATCGCAGTCATGCGAGAGAAGTTTTAGAGAACCAGGATAGACAATATTCTTCTTCTTTATTAAAGATTGTTTAGGCTGTCCTGTAATTGACACTTTTGTTCTGTGTTGGACAATAAGAATTCTTTGTTTATCATTTATTCCATCTGTTAGATAAGAAACTTATGGGAAAGGTTGCCAACTTTCTTTTTAGCATAACTTGGAAAGCATGATGACAGCAAATTTGAAATTTGCATTTCTTCATTGGATTTCACTTTTCTCAAAAATGGCATTTGCTCTTACAATTACCGTCATGTATTTTGATAGTGCATGGAAAAAATAGATAGGTATGGACATTTGTTTTCACCAAACTATGATTGGAACAGTCATTTAGCTCAAAAATGCTACATATATAGATTTTTTCCTACTGTAAACATTTCTGGAACTCTTTTGGGTCGAATAGTATAATGGATTTATCGGAAAAATGTTTTAGTCATCAATCTGTTCATCTATTCAGGTATTTGTTTGTATATCTGTTCATTTATTGTTACTTAAACCTAACTACGATAGGAGTATAGCAATAGTGTCAAACCTTAAATCCATATAGATTGAAATTAACACACTCAAACAAACATGTAAAATGACACAGTGTTCTGTGTACGATGAACATTATACTGCATTTCCACGGGTTGTAAAATTATTTTCAAACGTTTTGCGATTCTGGACTGATGTGCTTCTACGATAAGTTTAGAAACTATTATCCTTAACAAAAAATGGTCTTCAAACTCTTAAATTTAATTATTAAATGGTCTTCAAAATCTTAAACATTAATAGGTACTGAGGTATTCTTTAAGGAACAGTTTGCCCAGATGACCGAGGAGATACTGAAGGTACAACGCGACCTGGTATCCATGACGGAGCAGTACCGTAGGGTCTACAGCCGTAGCCACAACAAGTACTTTTTTTACGTGACCCCTCTGTTTATTGTGCCTTATCTGTTGATCAGCGCTATGATTTCCTTATTGAAGACCGTACTGTTATTGTTTTTTTATTCAGTTTTTGTTGAATATTGTATACACGACGTTACTTAGTGCTAAATGACTCTAGTTAACTATTTACCGGAACTACCTCCAGATCCGTTCCCCACGGCTGCCGACACAAATTTGATCCTGCGCCTGCGCATCCTGTGGATCCTGCTGGCCAGTTGGACCGTGGTCAGGGTGTCCATGTAATTCCGGGCCATGGGACTCACGTGGACGATCATGGCGGCATGGCAGGTCAGCGAGCCCAGACACTCACGAAGCAGTTGGGTTAGTTTGTGTTCCTGGGAAAACAATTGGAAGCGTGACAATAATTCATCGGTGATATTAATCACATGGAAAATAAATACAATCAATGAAGTGTTGATTCAGGTCAGCTTCATCGAGTGGTAACCTAATTTAGGGCTGTCTAATAGATTTTTTTGAATTGAATACTATGTGAATAAGACTATAAAATAATATCCAATTGATAAAATGTGTGACAGTAGATTATTTACCGTAACAATAACAACCATTACACAGCTTAACGACTCGCAAAATCGATTGGAACTTACTATCTATCTGCTAGTAGATTTATGTTACTCAATATGGTTTTATGTTTGGTCCTACTTCTAAAAATAATAAACTCATGCCAAAATGCAGTGCTTCATTACTTCAATATGAAGGTGCAAGGTTAAATAATTTTATCTAAAAAAAACGTACCTTGTACGGGAGATGCTTTTGTCCATTGAAAATAGCCAGGAGAACATTTCCAACTCCTGATAAAGGTATCCCGCCGCTGTTTCTACCCCGATCTGAATTTCCTAGGTCCAACAGATGCAGCCGACTTCGTCCACCACACACTGCAATAAAAAACGTTATAAAATATGTGAACCGATAGGACAGAATGATCAAACATAGAAAGGTCGTGTTCCAGTCAAGAGAAGAAATATGCAGCTTCAAGCATGCGGAATACCGGTCAGCCGAATCATAAATAAGCTGGACTGTCGTTTACACCAACCGCATGCAAATTATCTGGCAGCTCCAGATTTACCAAGCCATACTTTTTGGCTTGTGCAAGTAAAGGATTTAGGTTTTCACGCATGCACAAGCCAATTTTCAAAAAGTTGCATGAGCGTGAAAATGGATTTTTAAAGGCTAAATATGAACTGCAGGTACGTAGCCACATTCCACATCGATAACTCTCTCTTTTTATCTTTCCCTCTCAGCTCTCGCCCTATTTCTCTCTCTCTCTCTATTGTTTTCTGCAATTATTCAATTTTTTATAAATTAACATTAAATCCTGATAAAACATCAGCCTTCTTGATCGTTCCATGTTGACTCTTCGATTTTCAACACTGAGCCTCGGCCAATAGATAGATGGGAACCATCCGTGTAGCATACCAATGCCTCTGCGGGAAACTGAATCTCCCCTTTTTTCCACTCCTCGATAATGGGAATGGTCAAAGTGAAAGACTCATCTAACCAGGCCCGGATTAGCATCAATTTACGCCCTAGGCCACAGTCCTAGATTACGGCCCTTCCGGGTGGCATCGGAGTTGTGCCTGTAGGACACTACCGCGCCGCGGTCAGTTTGGTCCTAATCCCACCACTCAAAAGCGCGCAAAATATTTCGGATAAGAGGCGTATGTGGACACAAGCGCGCGAGACGGTGCTCGTTTACTTTTGTCGTAATCGTAATACCGTTGATTGAAATAAATTGTAATACGTAATGCCATAGATTAGCAGCATTTTCCGTCAGGATTATATTCGCATCGAACTGCATCACGTGGTTTTTTTAACTTGTCGAATGCTGGTAATATTCAATGTACTTAAATAAATAATAGATGTTTTGGATCCGCTGAATAATGACATAAAAATATTTTACAAAGCATTCAGCGACCTGTCATGATCTAGAAATAATAAACTGAAAGTCCATCTCAACTAACGCCCCACTTCAAAGTTAGCGTCTTTATAAGCTACAATTAAACATAAGTATTTTTTGAACCCCATTACTGTACAGTTAAGCCAAACATGCTTTGTGAGTAAGACAGAAGGAATTCTGCCGGTGCGCCATCTAGTACTCGAAGGTGACGGCAACCAAAGAGAGAGACGCCACTGGCAGCAGTAAACTCTCCTTGGTGTAACGACAAGGCTCGTTCGCTTTTTGCCACTAGAGGCGCGGATTTTGACGCAAACTGTGTAAAGGCAGAATTCCTTCTGTCTTACTCGCACATCTTTCACATGTTTATTAAACATGGAAAAATTGATGCTCTCTACTTTCGTCAATCGACCTATGGCGCACTGATGATCGCTAATAAGCGTGAAGCAGCTGTCTGCGTACTGGTGGATTGACGGAGGTATAGAGCAACCCTCGCAAACATGCTTTATTCCTAAATGGATGGCGATTTCAAAGTCACAAATTATTTGTGAAGGGTTAAAAGACAAATTATTTTTTCCACAATAATCGACTAACAATTTAAAACCTAAAACATGTGTAGAACTTAATTTGATAGGTAGCAATATAAGCACTACTGGTATGTAATGACCATTTTTTAAAGCGTGGATTGTAAATAAAAATTTTTGTACAGTAACCAAAAGTGTCATCTACGTATACGTTATGACAGAAGCACAGAAATCTTGAATTTGTTTCACAAGAAAATACAACTAGGATTGGATGGTAATTATTAATTATAAAGAATAAAAGGTAGGTTGTCATTAAGAACATCGAAGCTTAATTTTCTTCCCGCAAGTGATCACCAAATTTTTGTACTATATTATCTGTATAACTCGTTTCGTTTTATGGTTTCTTTTGAACTATTTTTGCTACTAAAACGTTTTTTTTTAGCTTCTTCCGAAAGGATAGTTGATATCTTTCTAGCACAATACTAGGCAATGACATTTTAAAATATGTATATAAAATCCCAATATGTACTTTGTAGAAAGCAGATATTGAGTAAAAAAGATATAAACATTAAATAGTTTTAAAATTTCTTCTTTCTTGCTTTGACCCACGTAAATCATTGAATCGTCCTGGTGGACTTTTTTCATTTTCAATGCTTGGAAGAGCGAGGACGATGAGCTTTGCTTAAATTATATGTGATCTATGGTTATGCTTGATTTTTTTTAAATAGGAAAATGGCCTTAAACGATACGATTGAGTTGGATACTAACAAATAAATAATACGATAAGTAGTAATAAAAAAAGCAGACTATTAATGCATATAAAGTAATTATAGACTCATAATATATTGAGTAGGTGCACTTCATCTTTTTGTTTTGGATTCATTGCTTTTTATAGCTTATTATGTAAAGTGTGGATTAGAAGTAAAAAAATTGTCGTTTTTTTTTCATGACCTGCGCCCCCGTAAGATTGCGCCCTAGGCCATGGCCTAGGTTGGCCTTATGGGTAATCCGGGCCTGCATCTAACATTGGTAAACGATTTGCCTCGACAACCCTGTAAGCAGAGATAAGCAATACTTCCTTCTCCATTCTATATCTCCACCTATACCAGGATGGCATCATGAGCAGGCCGAGCAGGACCTCCCGTGCTGCGGTTGGGGTATCCTCATTGCTCCCGTGATACCCATATAGGCAAGTCTTGGTATGCGTTCTACACTTCGGATTGTAATTTGTAAATTATGAAGGGAATTGTATCTTACAAAATCTTTCTAACTGTAACGGACTTTTGGTCCCTTATTAGTAATAGATTCTATTTTGGCGCCCCTCATCACTTATGGATGATACGCTCATGGTCATTTTTGAAACAGTCTCATGGCAAGTTCTGCAACCATCCCTGATATGGTGCCATGATAATGGTTGTCTAGGCTGTTACCGGTTTTGGGCAATCGCAACTGACCAGAAATTCACCGAGCAGGTGGACTTCTACCAATCAGAGTGTCGGGAAAAAGACACCTGACAACTTCCCTTTCCGGCACGTGAAGGTGGTAGGTGGTGGTTGAGTCCACCAATCGTGGCGGACACTAAAGCGGTAAAATGGGATATTTTCCATATGGTGAGTAATAGATCTTAGAATATTTTCTATCCTTACACATTCCCTAATTGTTCATTTTTGATCCTATATTATTTTTGTATTACACTATTAGCTATTAGTTTACCGCCAATATGTAATGTCTGAATTCAGTTTTACCACAGGTGATGGTGTAAGCATCTAAGGAACTTCTTTTCATTCTGTTTAGCTTTGTCTTGCAGTAAAACATAATTTCTTTCCGGTAGACATTTTTGTTTTCCAGGCTATACGCCGTTTATTTAAGGATAATAATAATACAGTGTGATTTACATTAGCCCTGTCTGTCTTTTCGGGTAGTGTCTTCCTTGGGAGTATCTTAGTATCCTGAGAAGTGTCTTAAGGAGTAGCTGCAGTGTCTTCTTAAGGAGCATCCTATGAGCATGTCCTAGCAGCAGTCTTGAAGTATCTTCGAACCCCATGTCTACCCTTTTGGGCTATCAGTATCTGAGGCACATATCGTGTCTCCGAATCAATCTCTTGAGCCTTGTCTCCTGATGGATGGAGTCTTATTTGCTTGCCTTCTCATAGCTGTATCCTTGCCTTTTCATCGATGTTGGGGTTAAGGTAGCCCTAGACAGGGTGCTGAACTCCCCCAGTCTCTCAACATCCTCACGGTGTATATTCCAGCAGCAACAAGTTTGGTGAGATTGAGACATTTTGTTACCACCAGGGTTAGAAATATTTTATTTTTTTGAATTTTCACCAGAAACATGTTCAGCAATATCGCCGGCCTTTCAATTTTTGTGAACGTACATTTTCAAATTTTGTATTTATTTTTCAAACTGCTGCGCATTAATTTTGTAAAACTGTTTCGCCGAACCCTTAGATAAGGAAAGACAGGGGATACCCCGGGGTTTGATGCTGTATGGATTAGCTGTGACCGAAAATGAATAGCTATTTGACAGCTGTCAAAATATTTTTTTATATTATTTAGAGTTTATAAGACCAATCATTGTAAAATATTGTGGTGTGCATAATGGTCGGGTGTGCAGCCTACGGTTGTAAAAGCCACAGCAGCAGGAAGGAGCCAGGAATCACGTATCACAGGTAAATTTAATAGCGGTTTGGTACATGTTTGGTGCTTTTTGGTAACAGAAATGTCAGTCGCGCGTTCCTTCCTGAAGGCCGTACCTCTATTGTTTGTTTTTATAGTGTATAGGCCTTTACGGAAACCCGATCACTTGGATCACTGATCCTGACGTTCGAAAAGTGATCTAGGATCAGTCATAAATATGGTCAGTTCTCTCTTGTACGGTAAGTGATCCCAATTGGGTTATACAGATTAGCAGCTTTTCTCTTAACCATCCGTTTTTTATTCTTAAACCAACTTTTTCGTTGTTCGACATCCGTTAAATCCATGGAACCATCATTCCCACTTGACAGCCGTTTGACAGATAACTCATCGATTCGGATCCAGATCACTGTTTCCGTAAAGGCCTTAAGTGGGTGACACACGTACGAACTTTAAGTACGTGGTTTCTAAGTTCGTGAACTTACTCATCTCGACGTACAAGCCGAGACAAGCTACGAGCAAGATTTCAAACAAGTTGGATCGCCGGCGTGGTGGTTTGCGCGACGGTTTTAAAGTACGCGTCGTTACGATGACACACAGGCGAAAAAGGTCATCAAGCCATAAGTACGCGTACTTGCTCGTACGTGTATCACCCCTTTTATATAAATCATTTTATCCCGTCAACCCGTCACATAACACATACGAGTATTTTTGTACATGGATGTTGCACGAAAGAGCTAGCAAGCTCTGCGTTCGTGGTTAACACAGTGGCTTATCTATAGTTTATTTTTCCAAGGTTAGTAACTAAGAGCGTATCTGCGACTTTTTACCGCGCTGTGGTCGCGGCGATGGCACGCTGTCGATTTTTCCGCAACAGCCTTCGGGGCATGGATTTTTCTTTGTAATTTTCTCTTCAGAAAGTCATAGCGTTTCGGCGTCTGCAAATGAGCCCCTTTTGAGCCCTCAATGAAACTCACGGAAGCTAGTACAATCTGGTACATTTTATAGCAACAAAGCGGGAACAAAATGTACTACATTGTAGTAGATTCCGTCAATTAGAAGCATCTACTCAGTAAATTTCAAAAACTCTCAGCGACAGCACTGGTTCAGGGCCTTCGTGGCTCATAGTGGCTTATCTATATAGTTTATTTTTCCAAGGTTAGTAACTAAGAGCGTATCTGCGACTTTTTACCGCGCTGTCGTCGCGGCGATGGCACGCTGTCGATTTTTCCGCAACAGCCTTCGGGGGCGCAGTCCTATTTCACGTTTATGACTTCCTTATCATTGCCGGGATTACGTAGAGCGCGCTCTGGCGTCACCAGCGCCCCCTGGGGCCCCCAAAAAACGCGCCGCGTCTCGGTGGCGCCGCGCCGGTAACCGCGTTATCTGAATTTCCTCGTTATGTGAAAAATTGCACGCGGGGCGCCTCCGGCTACCTGCTAGTCTGCCGGGTGGTGTATGATCGCGTCGCCTCTCCCTCAGACGTTTTGCAGCAAATGTTCAATACGAACCTTCAACGTTTGCATAAAACCTCCGAAAGCAAATCGTTTTTTTTTTTGGTGGATAAAACCTGCGCAGGTACTGTGTGACCGTCGTAAATTGATCAGCGCGGCATGAGGAAAGGGAGCGGGAGGTTCCCTCAGGTAGCGATCGTCATTATCATATCGAGTCTAAAAAGGGATAAAAAACGTAAGTATAGCAGGGCATCACAAAATGAAAATTCGGCCCCTAGTCCCCGGCAGACGTTAAATCGTCAGGGGGTGCTAAGAATCCCCGGGAGGAAAATTAAAATAGCCACATGGAATGTGAAAACATTATTTAGAGCAGGTAAATTGGCGAATGCTGAGCACGAAATGGAAAAGATGAAATGGGATGTGTTGGGTGTAAGTGAGGCCAGATGGAAGGGAGAAGGCCATGTCAGCACTACCAAAGGTAACCGCTTCTATTACTCAGGAGGTGAACAGGCCCAGAACGGTGTGGGCATCTTGATTTCAAAAAACTTGACACCATATATAAAAAGTTTCCTACCAGTCAACGATCGAATATTATTAATTAAAATTAGCGGACATCCTTTCGACATTAATTTAATACAGGTGTACGCACCAACCGCAGAAAGTACCGAGGACGACTTGGAGGCATTCTACAACGATATCGAACAAGTCAAAATACACACAAGGAACAATCACATCAATATATACCTTGGCGATTGGAACGCCAAAGTGGGGAACGAAACAACTGACGATATAGTAGGACCCCACGGATTGGGCACAAGGAATGACCGGGGTACGCGCTTCGTACAATTTTGTCAAGAGAATAGCCTAATTGTCGCCAATACATGGTTCAAATTACATAAGAGACGATTATATACGTGGAAGTCTCCTCAGGACAGCAAAGAAAAACCTGTCAAAAATCAAATAGACTACGTAACAGTAAACAAAAGATTTCGAAATAGCATTATAAATGCTAAGGCATACCCTGGATGCGACATAGGTTCTGACCATAATCCAGTAGTCATCACTATGAGAATAAAACTAAAGAAAATTCCACAACGAAAACCAACGACAAGAATAGCTTGGGCAACCGTCGATCACAATAAAAAAGAACTATACGAACAACAAGTAGACACACAATTATCCTTTGGAGACAATACGAGAACACACATTACAAACTCCACGAACACCACAAATGATATAGAACAGACATGGGCAAACTTGAAAGACACACTCCGTGAAGCAGCCGAACAAATAATTGGAAAAGAAGTGCGAAAACCGCAAAAACCCTGGATGACGAATGGAATACTAGAATTAATGGAGGAAAGACGCAAAGTCAAGAATAAGCAAGAACGGAAATACAAACAGTTAGACAAAGAAATCCAGAGACACATTACAAAAGCCAAAGAAAACTGGCTGCAAACAAAATGTGATGAAGTGGAACAACTACAGGCCCAACATAAAGATAGAGAATTACACCAGAAAATTAAAGAAGTCGCAGGTCTTTGGAAACCTAGACATGTGTCAGTAATCACAGATGAAAACAATCAAATAGAACTAGAACCCAGTAAACAACAAATTATATGGGAAAAATACTTGCAGGAATTGTTCGGAGACGCAAAAAGAGATAAGGATTATCCAAAAGTCAACAAAGACGACTACCTGCCTATACTGAAGGATGAGGTCATTAAAGCAATCAGGGAAACGAAAAGTAACAAATCACCAGGCGAAGATCAAATTACTGCAGAACACTTTAAACACATAAGTGATAATGCCATCAAGACAATGACTAAATTCTTTAACACTGTTTATGAATCGGGAACAATTCCAGACGATTGGGTAAAATCCACGTTCATACCACTACCTAAAAAGAACAAGGCGAAAAAATGTGAAGACCACAGAACCATATGTCTGATGAGCCACGCAGCGAAAATCTTCATGCGGATAATATTCAATAGAATATACAACAAATGTGATGAATATCTCGCCAGATCACAATATGGTTTCAGAAGGGGTACAGGAACAAGAGAAGCCATCCTGGGTTTAATTTTAACTGCAGAACGATATATGGAAGTCCAAAGAAAACTTTATGTGTGCTACGTCGATTATAAAAAAGCCTTTGATAGAATACAACATGAAAAATTAATTGAAGTTCTCAATGAAGTAGGCCTGGATGGAAGAGATATTATAATCATACGCAACACATATTGGAACCACAAGGGATGTGTCAGAGCAGAGAGAGGCAACACAAAGTATATAGACATTCAGAGAGGTGTCCGACAAGGATGTATATTGTCGCCGCTACTGTTCAATGTATATGCTGAACACATAATAAGAAAATCCCTTCAAAACTGTTCCGAAGGTGCCAAAATAAACGGAAGAGTTATAAACAACATAAGGTATGCCGACGACACCGTGATACTGGCAGAATCAGAGGAACAACTGCAATCTTTGATGAACAAACTAGCTGACGAAAGTGCCAGAATGGGTCTTGAAATTAACACTCTTAAGACAAAAACCATGATTTTTAACAGGAATCCGCAAGGTAACAACACTACCAACATAATATTAAACGGAGTGCAACTTGAAGCAACGCAACGGTACATTTACTTAGGAAGAGGCATAAACAGCCAACTAGATCATTCCAAAGAAATCAAAAGGAGAATTGAGATCGCTAGGGCAGGTTTCCTTAACATGCGAAAGTTTTTATGTCACCCGAAGCTATCAATAGCGACGAGGTTAAGGACACTAAAATGTTACAGAAAAGGGAGAGGGAGGTTCCCTCAGGTAGCGATCGTCATTATCATATCGAGTCTAAAAAATGGAGTCAAGTTGATTGACTCAGTACTTTCCACACATTACGGTGATACCAGTTTGTCATTTTCCCATAGCATAAAGATTTAGTCTGAGATCCCCTTGCAACTAAATCATCGCCAGTACCCCCCCCCCAAATTGTTATATGCTGCTAGGTCTTTCCTGCACAGGTCAATGAACAGCCTATTATCAATAATACAAACTTTTCAGTTTTACAAACCCAAAAAGGTACAAAACGGTCAGGGACCCCTAAAACATCTAAAAACGAAGTTTGAGCTGTTTTCATATTTTTAGTTTTTTGATTATTGTTACGGTGCCGCTGACACGATTTCTAACAAGCATACGCGTTTACCATCCTCAACACAGTAATAATAATGTGTCAAAATTTCATTAGAATCAATTTAATAGTTTCCACGTTACAAAATACAAAACGATCTAAAGCAATAAATACTCGTATGTATACAGGAAATTCTAAGTCCCTTAGTTTCGGTAATAGGCAAGGCAATGTTCAGATGGACCTAAAAAGGTGATTTATGTCGCTAGGTCTTCCTTCACAGGTCAGCGGACAGCCTATTATGAATACAGCAAATTTTTCAGTTTTCCAACCCCCCACTCCCCAACCACCCCAAATTTCACCCCCACCCAAAAAAACTCAGAAAATGATCAGGAACTTCTAAAACACTTAAAAACGAAGTTTGAGCTGTTTTTATATTTTTAGTTTTTTTATTATTTCTGCGCCGCTACTGGCACGATTCATAAAAACCATACGCATTTTCCATCCTCGACACGGTAGTAATACTGTGTCAAAATTTTATTAAAATCAATTGAACAGTTTCTTCGTTACATAATATAGAACGATCTAAAGCAATACTCATTTATGTATGCATCGGAAAAAAAGTCCTTTAGTTTCTGTAATAGGCATAAGGCAATGTTCGGATAGACCTAAAAAAGTTATTTATGTCGCTAGGTCTTCCTTCACAGGTCAGTGGGTAGTCTATTATGAATACAACAAATTTTTCAATTTTACAACCCCCAAACCCCCAACCACCCCAATTTCCACCCCCACCCAAAAAAAGTAGAAAATGATCAGGAACACCTAAAACGCCTAAAAACGAAGTTTGGGGAATATTTGAAATTTTTCGTTTTTTGATAATTACTCCGCCGCTAATGCACCGATTTTCAAAATTATAGCAGCATTACCTACTACGACCCCACAGCATATCGCTGCCCAAATTTCGTCACAATCCATGCAGCGGTTACTGAGATCACGAGGACAGAAGAACGCGTACAGACAGACCGACAGACAGGCAGACCGACGGAAATGAGTGACGTGGATTTTCGTTATGTAGACATCATGAAACGCCCAAAAAGTGTATTATCTCAAAATCGAAAATTTTCGCGATTACAATGCTCCCCTCATCTATCGGTGTGGGAAGTAAAAAGGGATAGAAAACATATGTATAATGGGGACTAAATATCGTCTACTGCGACTGTACAATCCCAATGCAGGACCGTCTTTAATGTGCTTCCTTGCATGGGGTGACAGTTCTAGGACGTTTTGAGCATGGACATACCAGCCTGCGTGTTAGATCCCGTTTCAAATGTTGACATGTAACGATCATTACATTTGGAAGGCAACTGATAGCAAAGCGGGAATTAAATTAAATTCAAAAATAATTACCATGAAATTTGGTTAGTAGGTTATTCATTATTAGTTAATTTAAAAAAAGGACCCGATTTTTATTGAATTTCTTGTGGCCGGCTCTTTCTTTTTTGATCTTTCTTATTTACGTTGAATCATAGATATTTTTGAAACACTTACCTAGATATAATATACTTAAAATTTTTTGAGTGGCGCTACACAGTTTTTTATTCTCAAAGTGAAGTGTGGGCAAAGTAATTTCGAGAACCATAAAACTTAGGGCGTATACAGAATTTTGATTTATACAGGATACTTCACTTTGTACTGTGACCATCATAAATTGAGCAGCACGGCATGAGGAAAGGGAACAAGAGGTTCCCTCAGGTAGCGATACTCGTTATAATATCGAGTCGAAAAAGGGATAGAAAACATAAATATAGCAGGGACATTAAATATCATCTACTGCGACTATACAATCTCGATGCAGGACCGTCTTTAAGGTGGGGAATAAAATCTGCTGTTGCCGGTTGTAGTTACATCTCTGATAGTAAAGAGCACATAATGTGAAATGCAATTCAAAAGATAGAAGATCTTCCCAGCTTTCTTAAAAAAAAACTCAGGGTGTATAAAGAATCTTGATTTATACAGGATTTTTCACTTTGTGCTGTGACCATCGTAAATTGACCAGCACGGCATGAGGAAAGGGAGCGGGAGGTTCCCGCAGGTAGCGATCGTCATTATCATGTCGAGTCTAAAAAGGGATAGAAAACATAAGTATAGCAGGGGCATTAAATATCGTCTGCTGCTTAAGATGGGGAATAAAATCTGCTGTTGCCGGTTGTAGTTATAAGTTTTATGAAGTAGACAAAGAGGATATGCAGTGAATATAAATTATTTTCTGTTTCCTTTATATATCAAATAAAACAGGTCGTAAAAGAAGAAAATAGGATAGAACTATTAGGAGTTATGGCAACGTCCTTACTCCTTTCTCCAAATTCTTTTCGCTGGTCAATTTACGTTGAACACACAGTATGTCGACCATAGCTCAACTGGTCAGAGCGCTGGAGCACCAATCTGAAGGTCGCAGGTTCGAATCTCGCCGGCCATTTACTTTTTCCGATATTTTCTTGTCGAGATTTGAATTGATAAATCCACATGCAGATGAAAACATGAAGATAAAGCATTTCAATCCCCTCTGCACAGAGGTCTCTGTGCTAGGCCTAATAAACATGTTAAGCCAACAGCAGAGACTTGTTGCTAATGAGAGAGTTGCGGAGTCAAATCCCGCAGGCTGTGGACTTATTCGACATTCTCTGGTAGGAACCTGACTTATTCCTTATATGTACCTGAATCCAAATTTCCATTCTCCTACAGGTTTTATAAAGTCCGTTGGACTAACTTTTATCGAGTCCATAAGGTATTATTAATTTATTACTGAATTATTCCAGTCGATCGGTTTTTCACATGTTCTGAAATAGCTTATTGAAAGTCCAACACCCAAAACACTTCTAGACAATTTCCCATGTTTTAACAGATCAGCAGTTTTGACACAAAAAACAAAATTACAAAAAATTATTATACTATAATTACAATTTAGGGTTTATCAGTCTAATAATAATTTTCTAAGAGCGTTTTTCACTGGGCACATTTTAGTGCAACTCTGTGCGAGTGCAGAATACTGAAAAAGTTCACCTAACTTTTGCACTGGGTTCTTTCAGTGGAATACACATCAAGAAACAACAACTTCTTTTGACAACAATCTTTGCATCTGTACACTACTTGCTCGTTTGTCTGAAAACTTTTCAATAGTTTCTGTGTAATTGCTAATTCTGGGAATGTTTTCTCCCGAATCTCTTCCTAAACACATTATTTGTTCATCCTCAGAAGTTGAGCTGAATTTTGCCAATTCAAACAAGGAAACTAAAAGTTAGATTTTTTGATCACTCTACTCATTCTGACTTAACTTAGTGACAATCAACTAGGTATTACCGAATTCAAAGATCGAAAGTTCGAACAGGTGAAACACAATTCTATGACTTGAAGTTTCCCCCTCAAACCTATTGTCGTTTTTTGGTTCACTTCCACGACACTCATTTTGAAATGGGTGCAAACCTATTGCGCTCAGTTTAACCTCTCCGAGTGCAGAAATGACAGTGAAATGAGTGCACTTAAAAAAATTTGCACTGAAACTACCAGTGAAATGCAAAACAGAAATCCAGCGCAGCCCGAGTTCGCACGCTATAAATAGAAATAACTTACCGCCTCCCTTCCCTGCCACACTGTACTGGTACACATGCAGCGTGAACAGCAGATGCGAGTCCCCGTAGTCGTGGTGGGGCCCCGAAGAGGCGATGGGTCTCCGCCCCTCGACAGCTGCGTCCAAATAGTGCGCCGCCTTCTCAGCGGTGGGGACGCGCAGCTCGCAGTGGGCGGGGCCTCCGAATAGCGTGTCGTCGCCTGAGCCACTGCCGCTACCCGTACGCAAGTACGCGCCTGGCGATTGCTCGCAGTCTGAAACAAGAAAAATATCATTTGTGAGCTTCATTACAGTATTTAGTTTATTGGTATGAACCTTGTTTTCTAGAAATCCCTATGAAAATTGATTCGAAGTTATTAAATCGGGCTCGGATTGTCAAGCAGAGAGGTCAAACCTTATAAGGGTCAAACCTTAGACAAGGAAAGAGAGAAGACGGAACGCGGGACTGATATTTCTTTTACCAAATGGCACCAAAAAACTACCAAAATTTAGCTGTGATAAGAGATTCCTGGCTCCTTCCTGCTGCTGTGGCTTTTACAACCGTAAGCTGCACACCCTACCCTTATGCACATCACAATATTTCACAATGATTGGTCTTAAAAACGCTAAATATCATAAAAAAATATTTAGGTGGCTATTCATTTTCTGTAACAGCTAATGACAGCTGATTCAATTAGCATCAAACGAGTGTGCGGTATCCCCTCTCTTTCCTTCAAGGCTCAAACGCTCTTAAAATATTCTTTGTAAAACCTTCATAGCCTTTAGCTGTACGAAATGTTTGTTAATCCGGCAGATAACACATATTTTTCAGGTTCATTTGTTGAATCTGAGCATTCAAATTAGTTTTCCATTGTGTTCAAAGTAATATACCTCGAAACCGTAAGAAATTAATATAAACTGTAAACAAGAAGGCTAAGGTTAGTGTTCTTTCCAAAGCTGGATATTTGTATATTATTTTTCACACGCAATGTGACGTTGTGTTAAACATTGATATTGCCAGGTATGAAAGCTGCCTGATGAAATTTCCGGCGGTACCATTGTGACTCTCTATGTTTGATCTTGGCGTTGATGTGATGTTCTTCTGTTCTCACTTTTTTGGTTCCTGGCACTAACTTAGACCACTATTCACTTTTTTTATTTCTTCGCCTATTTTCAATGGCCATTTCGAACTACTTATGATACCAATTGTTACGACTGCTGCTTCGATACTGCATAGACTAGGCCATGTAAGGGTAGGGTTGGAGGGATCTATACATCATTAGTTTCAGAAGCTTTTACCAACATCTAGACTGCTGCTTCTACGATGAACCAACAGATCATAATAAAGTGCACCAACCAAACGGGAATATAGATGATCAAGTCTGTCCGCAAATCAGAAACTCATGACAAATACTCCTTAGTCATGTCATCAAGCCTTTGTCAGAGCTGTAACAGCTTAGACCAGTAAATAAATATGGTTTGGATCAATAAAGATTTTATACTAGGTATATGAATTCTGCCGTAAGAATTAAATTTATTTGCGGCGTCTGAGATACGTTAATTTTTCCCCAGACTCCCCCCCACCCTCATCGGAAATAAAATATCCTTTCTAAGAACTTGGTCCTTAGCACTGCGACTATGAGAATAATATGCAGTAATTGGCAAATCTCTTGCAATTACCATAAAAAAAACCTTCTGGAATAATTTTCTTGGAAGAAAAAAATATGATACCCCGAAAATTTTTAGGACTCTTTAGTAGTGACAAATTTAGTCACTTATAGAGATATCGAATTTGGATACTTTACACTCACATTTTAAATAAACCTGATTTGATGCGATACTTAAGGAAGTAATCAGTCAGTTATTCATGATATATACTAGCAGATACAAACAAAAGAGATTTATGTCATACTTTAAATAAAACAGTATTATAAGCATTCAAAGTATTCCTCAAATGAAGACTTTTGCGGCCATGGTCCAATTGATTAGTAGTTTTCTATGCCATCCGAATAGCGCAACATCTCAAACAACTTGACAAATAAGCCACACATAGTATCGGCCCAGAACCAGTGCTTGGAATTAGTAGACGCCAGGTCAATGTTGCTCTGGAAGACTGGGCTTACAAGGAACTGTCGAGAGCCTGGTTAGAGAGAGATGACTACAGGCAAATTAAAAGATTCATAGTGGGCCCCGATAAGAGCAGAACACTATGGCTCCTAGAGGCAGAGAGACGCTCAACCTTCTGGTGGGGGTTCTCACTGGACATTGTCCCAGTGAGATAGTCGTATATACTAAATTTCGTCAAGAGGTATGGTGCGTTCGACAAGGAGCTTTCTAGGAGGTGTTTACACTGTGTTGGTTCAGTGGTTTGGGAAAAAGGGCCAAAGATGGTCTAATTGCCTGGCTTCGTCTCCCCATCACTACTACTACTACTACTAAGACACCCATAAAGAAGAAATAATATGAGATGATACGTTTGTAAGGTAGATATTCATCATCCTCTAAGTCCAAAAGTCCATATTTCACCCAAAACCAATTCTTGCTTCATAACACAAACAACTTTTACATTTGTGAACTCAGTGTAACAATGCTAAAAAAAACAATGAAAAATACCCAACACCTGAATTTAGAGATTTAGGGGTCATTGATAACTCTCCAGATCTATCGAGACGGAGTAAGAAATATGAATCAGGGATAAGAAAATCTTACGAATAACTCTTATGTTTTTAGAGATGGGAATTCTTTTAGTTTTTTTGTTAACCACATTTTTTGAGTAAAAGTACTTACGCAAAATATGCCAAAGGAGTTGCTGAATTTTAAAACCTATCAATTATAAAGAAATTTTACATTTTTGGATCGATTTTTCGACTTCAATAGAATTTTCAACAGTAGTATCTTTTACCGTAAGAACCTAGATTGAGGTAGCATCAATTTTTGAAACTATTCGGTATATTCCATAAACCCTAGATCCACTTTACATGTATTATCTGGCATGGTAGTTTACAAAGCTCCAAGGTGTACCGTTCATTCACATTGGCTTCGCCACGACCTCGAGTGTAGTGCAACAGATGTGCTTTATTGGATGAAAGGCATACGCCACCAAAGTCGATTATGTGAGAACGAAGGCGTGTCTAAGGAATATATCTTGTCGCAGATAGTCCAGTTAGTCAAGACAAGGGAAAGGCGGATATCAATTTGATAGGGAAAACTATAACCAATTTTGATGAATTCCTTGGTGCTTCTTCTTCTTTATGTGCCATCTCCCCTAAGAAGATTAGCTCTCTATATGGCATAAATCTATTGATGTACAGTGATACCACTCTCGTAGTTTCTCTCCCCGTACTTAATTTTCCAATTAGTTGTAGGATGTGGTTTCTCCATGCATAATGTATGAAGTTTCCCCGTTCTTGCAATTTCTTTATTTGCCCCAATATCTCAACATTTATGACTGTTTCCGTTCAAGAAACTCTGAGTATGCACCTGTATACCCAAATTTCGAAAGCCACAAGTCTTTTTAGATCAGCTTTGTTAATTGGCCATGACTTCATCCCATAAGTATTGAGAAGACGTACCACCTGGCCAATCATAAGTTCGATCTTCAGATCTCTAGAGCATGATATTCTCCGCATGTATGTAAGTGCAGCTCTAGCTTGACATACTTTAGATCTTATTTCTTGAGAGTGTCCTCCAGTCTCGTTAAAAATGGTATCCAGGAATTTGTATTCCTCCTATTCTATTGCCTCATTGCGAATATATAATCTTCCCTGAACAGTTGCTTTGCTAACGATCATGCATTCTGCCTATTTGATATTAATAGTGAGACCAACTTATTCACTGCTATACACGATTAATCCATCATTCCTTGTTGTGATATTGTTTGATGCTATTATTTCGCTATTTACCTTCCCGCTGTTTCTTCAGACATAGCCTCTTGCATAATTTAATATGAATAGAGGTTAAAAAGCATAGAAGAGAGTACTCATTCCTGTTTTACTTCTCTTTTTATTATTATCTCATCTTCAAGGCCTTCTGGAGACCCCCTTCATGTCGAACCTACCAGCCCTCTTGGTGAAGGTCAGTACTTTCGACCAGCATATATGATTCCTCTTCAAACTCTATCATACCAACATATGAATCAAAAATTTGTGATACATAGCTTATCAGCTTAGAGAGTGAAACGAAGCTTTTTTTCTTCCCAATCTCTGGAGCAGGTTCATGACTGAAGTCATGAATTCTATCTTTGACTTAGAGCCGGTTGTACAAATGCGGGTTTAACACGAGCTTTGTTAAGCCTAAGCTTAGCTAAGCTCAGGATTAAAGTGGACATCCGTTGTACAATCGTCGGCTTAGTTAAACCTGGTTGATAATGAAATTCACTACAGTTGGCATCAATGAAGCAACACGTACTGACATAATCATCTGCAAAATTACCTTTTTTGGTTAGGCACTTATGACAAATTATGTCAAATTTCGGCAACGACCGTTTCTGTCTCTGTTCTTTCATTTGCCCTCTTTGTTAAATTAGACACAAATCTTTCAAAAAATATGACTTAATAAGCAATTTGAAGATTCCTCCTTGACATATCATGTTACTTGTATGAGGTTAGGTTTAGACCTCAGCTAAGCTCGCGTTGAGCTTCGGCTTACGTAAGCTCGTGTTAAGCTTGGAGTTGGGGGGCTAAGCTAGCATTGTACAACTTAGGTTTTGCAACTGACGTGGTTTAACGTCGGCTCAACTTAAGCCGTAGCTTAAGCTCGCATTGTACAACCGGGCCTTAGATTACCCAACCATGACATAACCCTTAGACATTATCAAATGCGATAGCTAACAAAAACCCCAAATTAACACTTTATTTTCTAATTTGACCTGGCTATCATAGATATATTTCTTCCCGAAGGATTTATTAAAAAACGGTAGAAGGAGAAAACGCCGACGCGACGGTATGAGGTTACGAGAGACGTGGTTTATGGTGTAACGTCCGAGGAACCTTCGGCAAATCTCATAAGGAACTTTCACCAAAATTGCAATTTTCTCTTATGAAAGTATACGCCGTCGTTGAAGGCTTGGAGTGTTTATCGGGAAAGCACTTCCCTTAAGAGATCCATGTCACTGTACATACATTACAGTTGCAAGAAATGTCAAGGCCCATTGTTGAGAAAATTATCAGGAAATATCTTAGGTTAGGTTAGGTAGATTGTGAGTGGGTTGATTATACCTCCTTCCACTGCGACCTTATTGTGTCTATAGTGGCTCACACTGATTTAGAGTTCACAACTTTTGACAAAGGCGATGGTCGTGTTAAGTGAAACTCTCTTGAAGTCAGTGGGTTTCAGATGAGTGAATCCAAAAGTCTAAAACCTAGCTCTTTCAGGTACTAGGCAAGAGCACAATATGTGCTGAGCTATTTCGTCCACCACATAGTAGAATGTTTGTTCTAGATCTACTTTCCGCAAGGCGTTCCTCAGGAGACAATGTCCTGTCACTGTCCTGATCAAAATGAGCAGGTCATTCCTGTACTTCAGCGCCATCGTTAAACAGAATTTATTTTATTAAAGAACTTTTTTGTATCACGGTCAGTGTTCTAGATACACTCTGATTCAGGCTTCTCAGGTCTAGGGAGGAGTTAAATTATGAAGAAACTAAATTATAGATGAAACTGTTTAAAAAAACATATCTACCTCTCGAAGATTGTACAACGACTAGACCAATTTTTACCAAACATACACCTAGCGTTTCCAAATCAAACAGTAGCATTTGATAAATGGTACAGCTGCTAAAACTAATTTTGTAAACTAAGAATGTCTTCTGCTATTGTTATCACTACCTATCCTCAAAAATAACAGGTGTAACAAGTAAATGATAATTTTAGGCCCGATTTTGTCAACGTGCATATTTAACAAAGAATTTGACAAAGCTTTTCTATTGGATGTATTTAGCAAAACCTTTCTATTGGGTATTGCCGGCTAGGTTAATAAATATCATCCAATAGTATTTTATCAATATTGAAAACAAAACGTCAAAGTTGGATGACACGGCATGACATTACATGAAGGGATCGCCTCAACGGTACATATTTGATTTAGGATTAGGTACTTTTTTACTGGGATTTCAACCATTCAAAAAGACATTTATTTCGATCGTAGACTTCGTCTCGAGCTGCAAACTTCATTCATCGCCTATGTTGCAAGAAATATACATTTTAGTTACAACTGTTACAAGTATTTTTGATATAACTTTTGAATTATTGCAAAAAAAGAAAACAAAAACAGTTTTGTTGTAAAACTTATATTTGATCTCTCCATTTATCACAAAAAAAAATTATTCAAAATCCTAATTTCTTGTCATCATTATCATTTAGCAGAAGAAAAAACCAGCGATCAAATGTATAGTTTTTGCGGAATCTGATTGGTTGAAATTAGCAATTACTAAACTTTTTGTTAAATAAGAAAATGTAATTTTTCACCCATTTAGGATGGAAAATCAGACTGTAAAAGATACTAGATGGTTCATAATGATCGATTATATATATAGCATGTGATTCTTAAGCTTTTTAATGTAAACTTCAAGAGAAATCAATAGCTTTCAGAGTACTTTGACATGTTCTTGAACGGGCTGCTCTGATTGGTCAAAACCTTTGTTAAAATGCGCCTGTTGATAAAGCCGGCCCTTAATGTATTAGTCTACACTGAGGTAACTAAACTTCTAAAAATATAAATGCTGCCAGAATTCTAGTCAGATACTTTACATTAAGACAAAATTTGCCATCTCAAACTTTAACCATAAGTGAAGCACTTAGAATCTCGTTTGAACAGAGACTATGCTGCTGCTGCAGACAAACATTGTAACAACCTTATAAGAAAGTGTGAGTATACTTAGAGCCGGTTTCTCAATGTCCAGTTAAATATTTATCTGGAAGATAACGGTTATCTGTCAGATAAATTGTTTAAACAATTGAATGTTGAACTTACGAATCCACGTAAATCTTATCTGACAGTTGTATCTATAGAAACGCTATCTGGCAGCTACCTATCTGACACTTTTAACTGGACATTGAGAAACCGGCCCTTAGAAGCTCAGAGTATTATGGGATACCTGTATAATGATACTATTACCAATTCAGTGGGTAGATTCTGTAACTTTCGCTATAGTAACAAAAGCAGGCGAAAACGAATCTAATCATTTACAAAAACGATTTTTGACCGCATTCCATAACCAAAGTTTAACGCTTCGTTACGCTTTCGGCATGGAGAGCGATGTCTCACGAGCATTCACTAGTTGGCTTAAATATCTCTGGATGAGACTCTGCAAAATGCAGCAATGCCGACCATTGCGAAGGATTAGTTTTTTCTCTTCGATTCATTAATTGTTAATTAAGTAGACAAGTAAATTTATGCAAATTGTCACTTTGACACAGCAATAATAACGTCAAAACTTGACAAACGAGATCCAAAATCTTTCGCTATGGCTTATACCGTTCGTCTGCATTTGTTATGTCCGAGTCAGAACGAAGACATTTTTTATGGAATACCGAAACGAGCGAAAGCGTTGGAAGAATGTCGCTATCGCTTCGCTTAGAGTTACAGAATTTACCCACAGATCTCATGGGTAAAGAATTATGTAACTATTTTCCAAAAGACTAGTAAAGTGTCCCATGTCGTAGCCCTGGCAAGTACTTTCACCATAATCGATAATTTAACAAAAACATGAATTGAAAAGCAATTTCATCAATCGCCTTGAATGTTTAATGTTTCAGTGTTTCTTGTAGACCAAAAATACAAGAAAAATTATTATTACAAAAGAGTTTTGTATTGAGTGAAAAATATAAATATAAATATTCCAAAAAGCCAGCAAATGCAAGCACTTTCACCATAATTTGGCATTTCATCTCGAAACTGCCATATTATATTCCTATGAAACAGTAAAGCTGGCAGGAACCCCTTTTGATGCTTCAATACTACCTGTACTCAGTAGTACTAGTTTTCGTACATTCAATGGCATTACTTGAATTTACAATAAATTCGCTGGGGATAAAATAAAGGCATTCATTATTATTATTATCATTTTGAAATAAACACCAGCAGAAATCCTAGCACTTTCACCATAATTCAACATTTTTTCACAAGATTGTTTATTTTGTAGTCTCTTTCGAAACGTTCGCATTATTTCCCTGACTTACAGAACCAAAACTATTTCATAAAATTGCTTGATAACAATAAATAAACAATCGCAGACTACCATATATCGTTCTAACGTAGTTATTTCCATTTGAGGAGTGTTAAACTTTTTTGTGTGATATAATCCAGTAGGACATATAACAAAAGCAGATTCATGACATTTGAACACTCTTTCATCCAACAGAAACGAAATTAATTCGCGTGCCATCAAACGAAATGGGGGTTGAATGTGGGGGTGAAACTGGAAGGTAAAAAAGCCTCTAGTTGTGGAAAAGGATAAATACATCGGCCACGCGAGCTGCCAGGCCATTCGCAACAAAATAAATGGCCTCCATTATAGGATTATTATTGCGATAATGTTCAACGTACTGAGTTGTCAGCTGCGGATTAAATACTTGTGATATTATAATGTGAAAAATTGCTGGCATCACACAAATATATACAGGGTGAAGGGATGTTGAACGATTTTACATATTATAATTCAATATCTCTTATTTAGATCACCAGATTTTGTTAGGATGTCATGAATGCAATATCTCAGTGCACATGTTATTCACGGATTTCAAACCTGCATAATATGATACGATAGACATAGAAGCTGTGGTCATCGCGGTATAACAATTCGGAATACCCAGTAAGTTAATACGATTGATGAGCGTAACATTGTTGGAACCAAAATGTGCTGTGAAATAGAATGAGTTAATCGAACAGGAACGCTTTTTTATGGTCAACCTACGGCAAAAACTGAAAGCCTATGGCGCTGTGAGAGGATTAACGTCTGTGCACGTTAGATTTGGAACGCTACAGGTTGTAGCTGTCGGGAAACCTGCAGCTCATTCCACAGCGTTGAAGTTCGCCAAAAGAAGGAATGCTGGAGGAAACTGGTTTGAAGAGTAGGAACATCGACCTGGTAAGGATGAGTTCGCAGAGCCTCTCTAGTGTTCCTGGTTCGGATGGCCTTTCATGTTATTATCTGGGAGAGCTCACTCGAACAACTTTCGTGATAGAATCTGTAAAACGGGGATAAGTCAGTCACACTTCTTCGATGTTCCAGGCTGTGGAGGCGCTTTGTGAGATTAGGCGTATCGATTAGTCTAATTTCTCTCCTATAGATAGTGTCCAGAAGCTTTAGAGAGTGCTTTGGAGTGCATCCCCATACATGAAAAAGCAATACTCCAACGATGGTCGGATCTGTGCTTTGTAGAGCAGCAGCAGTTGTTCTTATGTATACAGCTTCCTACAGCGGAACAAAACTCCAAGCTTCTGTGATTGCCGTTTTAGCAATACTGACGACGTGGTCGTGCCAGGACATGTTGTTGTTGATGTTGTTGATCCCAAAAAACTTGACGGAAGGTGACTCCACTTTTGGGTCATCCTCAATTACCACAGTTGGTAAGCCAATGTGAGAGTTATTTGGCAGTGTTGTTGCCTGAGTTTTCATCTACATTGATCTGTGTGTTGATGTAAGGCATGTTGCTGTCGCCGACGTACCGTCTCCTGGGATGATAGTCACTTGCCTGGTTCCATGCACGATATTAATGTAGGTCATCAAAGTTGTGGATTGGTACCTCGATTGCATCCTCAAAACAAGCTTTTTTGCATGGACTTTTCACTGGATTAAAAAAACCCGTGAGGTCTTTTATTAAAAATCTATGCCTTATGGCAAAACGTTACTTTTCCAGGGCATATTTCTCTCCACAATAAATCAAGTATCAATCCATCAGCAGCAAGCTTGACACCAGAAGTCCTCCATGCTACACTCTATCGGAGGCTTTTGATATATGTCAAGTGCAACAACACGGTGCTTACGGAAGCCATATGGTGATCATTTATGATGTTATTGTTGTCCAGGTATTTCAGGAGCTGTATGTTAGTGACAGTCTCCATAACCTTAGACCTATGATGCTGAAAAGAGCCACACATCTATAATTGGTGAGGGTGGTGGGGTGGGGTATACAAAATAAAGCTAAGACTTATGACTTTATACGCAAACAAAGTTTGAATAAACGATAACATTTGAAATACGCGTTCCAATAATGAAAGGTTGTAGCAGGAGCTATGCATATTTCACAAAGTGACAAGAGTTGGTACTGATGAGTGAGTCTACCATAGTTGATTATTCACCTTTAAAATAAACCCGTCATACCCTACAAACAAAAATGATGTTGGTGCAGCACAAGGGTTGTAAATTTTGGTACAGCAGTCATAATAATAACTAATAAAGTGCAATGAATTTTAAAAAACCAATCAATCTCATATACGGGTGTATGAGTTCACCAGCCAAATAACTCTGCGGGCATATTCACTCTATATTTATGCATTAAACCATTTTTGAGTCGGGTTCACATTTACGTAAATAATCCCTTAAAAATGTGTACCGCGTAAAATATTCATACAAATCCAATCGCATTTTTGCTAAAAAATGGAATGTATAGCTTTAAAAAAATACCGAGGGGCCGAAAAAATACGCGAACAATTTCATTAATTTTTAATCGAAAAATTACAGATTTGATTAGAGTAGAATCAGTGCCGTAGCCGAGGAGAATAAAATAATATTTTATATAGAGTGCAGTCTCGACAAATAATAGGTTTTTGTTTATTTTTTGCGGCTAGGTTGATTATAGGTAGGAAAATTGAAAAACACCGATTTTACAAAAAATTTGAAATTAAATGAAAACTAAAAAAGATTGACGTTGACAATCCTACATCATTTGAGTGGTTATCAAATTTTACACTTCATCGTATAAAAAAATGAGGCATTCCCATTTGAAATAATCAAGTTCCTGTGACTGAGCTTTCGTAATTATTCTACTGATTTCTCCAAACACAAAACGAATTTAAATTTGACCATTTAACCTACGCTGACGTATTTCATGCTTGGTCGCACTGCAAAGTCACGGCTTTCAAGTTTTATAATCGCTGCGATATTCAATTTTTTTCTGACATCTACCTATATACCAAAAATGGTGATTTGCGCCTAACATATAGGGGGTTCTATTTAAGAAAATGTAAGTTTAATATGAATCACCCTTTATCAACGTCATAATTTAAGCGAAAATATTTTAACTTGGTAACCCCGTAGGCTTCCTACCATTATCAAGTGACAGATTTTTGAAATATGTTTTATTAAGCAGTTAATCCTGTATAGAGCAGAAAGTATTCTTGAACAGGATGACCACAGCATATACCTCAGTAAATAACGATTGTTTATATAAAAGTTATTTAACATTGTATTTTCCATAATATGGCAGTATTCAGTTGTTTTTGTTTCAGAAGGCAGATGACTAATGAAAAACGTTTAATTTTTTTAAATAGCAATACACCCATTTATTGGGCTCACTTGATAGAGACTTTTTTCCCTTTTTAACTTTTATATAGAAAAAATTATACGATCATAATTTACTGAGATACCCTGTTTATTCTATGTTAAACGTAAAATCAACTGTCACGTTAGAAAGATGCACGACGAAAAAGAGTTAACAGTGGTTAATGTCAGAAGCTATAAAAATAGAGAGTAGGACAGAAAGTTGAGTTTTGTCCCCCCCCATCAACTACGTCTATGACAACAACGTTGTCCCTGTATTTCGTTGAAGAGAATTCCGGTATGCAAATGATCAAAAACTAATTAATTTTCGGTCCCGCGTTGGGTGACTGGGTGTTTTAATTTTTTTCCCATGGGACAATCTGAGGCGGAATTTAATAAGAACTTCATTTTTTAGGTTTATTAGGAGGAGAATCCGGCCGGAAAGTTGCTTTAACAAGATTTTTTTCAATTACTTTGGCTAAATATGTTGACAGAGTTAGTTTAATTCTTAAAATTATTATTTATCAACAATTTGTCTTGAGTGGATTGAATGTGTAATATCTATCGGCTACGAAGACTCATTTATCTTTATATTATTTTAACAATTTTTTGTTCTCAATAATAATTTGACAAAAAAGGAAAGGTCAAAATGAACATAATAGAAAATTATCGGGAATTAATTTCTAAACAATTGTTTGCTCAAATTGTCATGAAGGCGTGAGGGTAGCTTAACTTGAAAATCCCGATTTCCTACTTTGAATGAACTCAAAAATTATGGATTTGATTTTCTTCGAAAGTTGTGTTCAAGAAAAGGTTACAGTAGAAAAATCAAAGAATATGGGGAACTGTTTGCAAAAAATGGCTTCTTGTGTACTATGTTGTGGTACTAAAAGTGCAAAAAATTAGTCGCGATGAAGTACGTAGAAATTTCATTAGGATTTCATTACTTTTTAGAGAACTATTATAGACACAGAGTTTTTTAAAATATACCCGGATACAAAAACAGTGGAGGGCTTAAGTCTCCTAATTTTAGACCTGGAGGTTGAGCTATAGAAAAACAAATACAGAAAAGTAGATGATGCTAAAGTATCCCAAAAATTCACTATTCAACTGTGCACCTAACAGATATTTTTAAGTGGCAAGTATTGGAAAGAAATGGAGTCATCTGGTGGATTGAATTTAATCTCAAACAAACTCAAATCACATGTCTACTCTATCAGGACACAAATCCTTAAAATTTGTAAACAAAGTTCGTACGAAAAAATAGGTTTCATGTCAAAGGATTTCTTCAGATTATTTCGATTATTATGATAGAATCAGTATATGATAGGATGAGTACGAATATAGCACTGCCCAAATCCAGTTTATCTGGGTGTTACCTTAGACAGGATTCTGTCCTATAAAAACATTAGTGAACACGAGGAACGGTGTTATTCACAAGCACGTTAACTCCCAATGGGAGGCCTACCCAAGCGTATTGCGGGCAACATCCGTTGCCATGTGCTTTGCTCCAGTCGAATATGCATGCCCTGGATCCTACCTACCTATAATCACGGGCTGTCTAAACCCTACCAACATGGACTAGCTATACATGTCAGCGGGAATAGCCCTACCTCAAATCAGGCGAGAAGTATCGTGTATTGCAGAACTAAGTAGACAACGATTAGACAAAAAATCCTCTATATGGGTACAAGCCTCAAGCATCCAGACTTAAATCGAGTAAGACTTTCATTATATCCGCAAAACCCACTGACAGAATCCAAATCAGTAACCAGACAGGGACTGTGGAAGTGACGGCTAAAAGAGAACCACATATCAACTTGGAATCCAACTGAAAGCCTCTCTGCCGAATCACAACTGGAATGGAGGTTCTGGAAAATAAGCAGGTTTGAGGATAACGTAGTGAGATCGGGATACGCTGAGGACGATTTATGCTTAGTTTAGTTTAGTTTATTTATTTGCAACACATTTACAAGGCAAATAAAACTGGCTATCGTCCTTGGAAACCCCTTGCACAATCCAGGACCTATAGAAAGCGAACGACTTGAGAGTAGTGTGCCAGACTCTGGAAAGGGATATGTTCATATACAGACAAATTTCTGATTTGTGACGTTTATGATTGTCACATATAATCTAACATATATGAAATATGGTGTAAAAATTTCGAATTCCTAACGCGGCTTCCATCTTTACCGCTGAGGCTTTCGCCATGCTAAGAGCTGTAGATGGTTGTTCAGGAAGAATTGCTAAAAGAGTATCCATTGTTACCGACTCCCAGACTTGTATTGGAAGCAATAAAACTGCACTCTTTGAAGTTTTACAATAATACTATTATATGTAACATTAGAAAGCTGCTTGTGAAATGTTACAATAAAAATATAAATATTAACTTTCTGTGGGTTGAAGGACATGTAGGTGTCAAAGGTAACACGACAGTTGACCAAGCTGCTAAAAGTGCTACAAAACTTGATATAGTAACAGAAGTCACATTATACTCTGATCTATCAATTGAAATCAAAAGCAATATTAGAGTAAGATAGGAAACGGTCTGTGCTGAATTCATATCTACTTCACAAAACCATTACACTCTCATTCACCCTTCACATGGGAGGAGGAAGCTTCTATTTAAATAGAGAACAGTCAGTTATAATTCCATGGCCTAAACTCAATCATGGCTGCTTTCCCTCCCACCTGTACCGCATAGGGATTACTCTGGATCACCTCTATGTCCTTGTAACTCCATCAGAATTGGCGATACAAACCACCTACATTTTTCTTGTAGTCTTCAAGAAAAATCATCGAAGGAACGTTTCAAAGACCTCATTGATCTGGGAATAGAACTTCCCACAAATATCACAATGATTCTCGTGAAATTTAGCAAACTAGTTTATCAGGCTGTAATTCACTTTTTGAAAAGATCAGGCATAAAAATATAGACGATGACGATAAATTACTAATCTACTTTGTGGCGAATGGACTCAGAGTCCAATGCTATTAAAAAATATATGGAATAAAAACAAAAAAGGAAAGACATATTTTTTCATCGTCGATACAGTGTAACGCGTGGTATTCATATTTTCATGTAATTATGATAATATTTTGGAGTTTTGATTAAGAAGAAGTATAAGTGACGCTTGACTCTCTGACCATCTTCTTCTAGTGATAAGATAGATTAACATACTAAGCTGTACCTAATGGAAACAAATTGAATTGAAAAAATTGAAAAAAAAAATTAAAAAATTATATAGAACTAACCAACTAATTCAAGTGTAGCTAAAATACGATTGAATGAATGAGTACGAATACGAATCGTATAATCTTATATCATGTGCATGTGAATTAAGGTCAACTAGAACAAAGGGCCATGGGTCGTATGCACTACCTCGATAACAAATAACGGACGGTATATAGTCTCCTATCAAACTTCAAAATACATTTACCTCCGCAACTTTAAACAAACCCTAAATCTGCTCGTTGTGCTAAATCCCTGTCGGTGGCATATCAGAACTTGCTCACCCTTTTCACCGGACATCGTGACGTGTGGAGGCGTTCGCGCCGAGCCGAGCCGAGCGCACGTATACGTTTTTCCCTAATTAATTTTATAGCGTGCCGACCATATTAAATATTTCTGGTCCGATTTTCCTGGCAGACATGACACTATCATAATCGTGAAAGCCGGCCACGTTCGTGGGGGGCCATGTTGGAAAGTTGCTCCGCGTTGGCGTTGGGAATATAGCGCTAGAGCGATGAGGGGGAAACTATACAGGGTCGAGTAAATTAGACCGAAAAGGCATACAGTGAGGACATGACCTTCATCTTTTTCGTTCCCACACCGATTGTGATCACAAAATTTTCGATTTTGAAGTAACACGATTTTTGGGCGTTTTATTATACCTACATAACGAAAATCCACGTCACTCATTTCCTTCGGTCTGTCTGTCGGTCTGCCTGTCTATTTGTCGGTCTGTCGATCTGTTGGCGTTTTTCTAGCCTCGTAATCTCAACAACCGCTGCATGGATATTGGGCAGCAATATGCTGTGGGCTGTGTAGGTAATGCTGCTATAATTTTGAAAATCGGTGGATGGGCGGCGGAGTAATTAGCAAAAATCGAAAAATTTCAAATATTCCCAAACTTCGTTTTTAGGCGTTTTCGGTGTTCCTGATCATTTTCTACTTTTCTTGGATGGGGGTGGAATTTGGGGTGGTTGGGGGTTTAAAATTGAAAAATTTGTTGTATTCGTAATAGACTGTCCACTGACCTGTGAAGGAATACCTAGCGACAAAAATAACTTCTTTAGGTCCATCCGAACATTGCCTTGCCTATTACAGAAGCCAAACGACTTATAATTTTTTCTGATGTAAACATACGAGTGTTGCTTTAAGCCATTCTACATTGTGTAACGAGCAAACTACTAAATTGATTTTAATGAAATTTTTACACAGTAGCGAGGATGGAAAACGCATATGGCTTTTATAAATCTTGTCGGTGGCGGCGCAGAAATAATAAAAGACTAAACACACAAAAACAGCTCAAACTTCATTTTTAAACATTTTAGAGGTTCCTCATTGTTTTCTACTTTTTTGGGTGGGGGTGAAATTGGGGTGGTTGAAGGGTGGGGGCTTGAAGAACTGAAAATTCTGATCTGTATTCTGTTGTTGTCTGTCGGTCTACCTGTCTGCCTGTCTGTGGCGTTTTTATAACCTCGTAATCTCAGTAACCGCTGCATGGATTATGAGGAAATTTGGGTGACGGTAGCTGTGGGGTCGTAGTAGGTAGGGCTGCTATTATTTTGAAAATCGGTGCATGGGTGGCGAAATAACTGGCAAAAGACAAAAAAATTCAAATATTCCTTCTTACTTCGTTTTTAGGCGTTTTAGAGGTTGCTGATAATTTTCTGCTTTTCTTTGAGTAGGGGTGAAATGGGTGCTTAGAATTTTCTGATGTGAACATACGATGAGTATTGCTTTACATGCTTAACTATAGAATTGATATTAATGAAATTTTGACACAGTATTAATTACCCTGGACAAACATATGCGGAATCGGCGATTTGAAAATAGAGAGGCCTTGGAAAATGTAATAACACACTTCTTCAGCTCCTAGAAGCAAGATTTTTATATAAATGGGATATACAATCTTGTCTCTAGATAAAAAGGGTAGTGCTTGCTGAAGGTGATTGTTTTTCTGAATAATTCTAAGTTTAACCCATTTTTGTGTAACTATTTCTTAAGCTTCAAAACCGCATGAATTTTTTTCGTTACCTGATAAATGAATTGGATTTAAAAATAAGTTAACGTTATTTTGTTAAAAATCGAAAAAAACATTGACTGGTCGACTTCAACTGATTGATAATAAATATGCCCACTAGCATTTATCGGAAAATTAATGATCCAAAGCCTACTGGACCGATGACCCAGCAATTATCTTTTTTTACAAAATTGTTTGTAATTTCTCAAGTGACTTGAATTTTTTGCTCGCCAGATTACTTAGGAAATTTATTATTGTTTTATAAAAGTTGATTGTGTATATTTTCAAAGTGTTTTCTTATGGACCAAGGAGCTATTTCTAAATGTAAGTAACTATTTTCATTGAAGCCCAAGCTCGAAAAGTAGCCTGTCGGTTAGATTTCCAATTTATGGCGAACATGAAAAAAAAAGAATTTCATTTAATAACCACTCTTACCCACTTGTGAACCAAACATATGCAAATACAAAATTTGATAGTAATGAAAATACATGACGTCAAAGTGGTCATTTTGCGTTTTGTTGACAATTCAGCAAAGTAAAATATGCGAGTCAGGAGCTTTTTGGAGCAAGAACTTCAAACAGATAATAACCGAAAATAAAAAAAGAAAATGATAATCATTTGATACCCTGAATTTTGACTATTATCAAATATTGGAGGGTACTTTTCCCTTCCATGGCTGTTTAAGGAATTTGTATACAATATTAATTTACTATTTACTGTCATATTAGGTAAAGTTCCAAGTCGATATGTAGAAAGAACTGAATCCATTCTATCTTGATTGGCATCTTTCGCAATAGGAACTCAAAGCTCACATATTTCCTTTCAGTAGACGTACAAATAACGAGACCATTCTACTAAAGAACGATCTAATCTGAAATAAAATCAACCCTTCGCCATTCCGCAAAGCAAACAGAAAAAGCGATCCTGCCATTTCCATACGTGCACATCCCCCCTCTCTCTTCCCCTCGTAGCCCCCCCACCTGCGTATCTACCTTCCGATCTCCGCGTACAAAGACATTTCCCTGGAAGGAAAAAAGAGGAATGCCCGCATAAAAAGGAAAACCGCCGGGGAATTTCCGCGTTTTCGCGAAAATTTACATTTTTGATTCGTCGAGCCCGAGGAGATAGCCATCTTCCGGGGACGTATTGAATTACCTACCAGCCAGGTCACTGACGTATCCATCGTACGCCATGAAGGGACTACGGCGCCAAGGCGTCAAAAACGATATCCCAAATTCCTGTCGATTTATCAGCTGCGATAGTCAGGCCACTGATGGAAGCCACACAAGCACTGCAAAGGTTGCTCCCTGCTCTACCACAACTTTCTTCGCTGTCTGTTAAGGGGCCTGGGTAGACACCTTCATACGTATGTATTTGCCATGTAAAACACGGACTCACAATTTCCCGCACAACTCATTTTATTTTCAAACTATATATCTAATATTTCAGAAGACGATAGTTAAGACCTTAGTGAATGACAACTATTTGCGATTTTCTCAAAAAAGTTTTTTAATGTGCACAAAAACTCGCTGTGCAAAATCATACATTCTATAAATGCCTGTAATTTAACAACCAAACACGATATCAAAAAAGGCTAAATAGTTGCTCAAGTGCAAGCTTTCTTCTTCAATTTGCTTTTTGAATAATTACTGTAAGTTTAAAGGTAACGTCAGGAGCTTGGAAATGCGAAATTCATTTTTATAGTGACCTCTAGACCTTACCTCTGGACCTTTCGACCTTACCTTTGGATTTGTGGACTTATCTCCCTTCATTTTAGACACACACACTGGAGCAAGAGAACAGGCGGCCACGCCTCCTCGCTAACACGGAAATAAGTCTTATCTTGGATTCTCAATTTCGCGCGCTATACCCTAGACCCTTAATAAGCACAATGTCTAAAAGGACTAAACGACTAATTGGTGACCCGGCTTCAACGCTCCACCTCCAGCCACTTTCTCACCGGCGTGTTGTTGGTGACCTCTCACTCGTCTACCGATATTCAAACGGAATCTGCTCCTCTGAGCTATCGGTATAATCGCACATTTATTCCCAGGGTGTCCAAGGCTTGGAATGGACTGTCAGGAGATGTATTTATTGGGCCTGCAGGTGTTGGCCCATTCAAATCCCGCGTTAACAAACTCCACCTAACATAACCCTTCCACAGCAGCCGCGGTACTCTGGTATTTAGGCTCTGCCTACGCGGTCTGCTCAGTTATAAAAAAAAGGTAGCCTGGGTTTCTCAAAATTTTATCTTAGAATGCGGATGAATTGAAGGATGTCGCGAAGAAATGATAATATTTTACAATGTTGGGTGAATTTATTGTCGATTGATGTGGCTCTCTTACAGGAAACACATCACAATTCTGATGATTCCAAATTATGTGATTAGGTGTGACAGTCTTACGGGTCGTGGTGGCGGCACTGCAGTAGTAGTGAATATTGACTCATGTAGGGGTGTGAATTCCATCATGACTTCTACTGAATGCACTTCTGTGGTGATCAATATGGCGATGGTCTGAAACTCATTTCCACCTACAGACTTTGTGGTGGACGAATTCAAGAAGTGAACTTGGGAAGCCTTTTGGACTCTCAGGGTCCACTTATCGCCGTTGGGGAATGGAATTCCAAATACATTTCATGGAGTTCCCGTAGAAACTGTCCATCGGGGATTTGGACTTATAACCATTCTCTCTATAGTAATTACTTTATTCACTCTTCAGTGGAGCCTACCCACTACCCTTATACTCCTGAATATACGCCATCATTGACATTGCGGTGTGCAGAAATTGTCATTGCAATATTGATATCCTTTTGCATGACCTGCATAGCAATCACCTTCTAATAATTCTGGAATCAATTGGGAAACTTACAAGAACTGTCTCTAGGACTTCCCGGAACCTCCCGCAATCTCTGATATTCAGGAGTTAGATGCTGCAGTCGACTAGATGTGTTCAAGAGGCATGTCAGCATCTGTCACCTATGTCCGTCGTCCTAAGAGGCCTAACTTACCAAATGATATTGAACAAATGATCCGCGATAAACGCCGAGTAGTCAAAGAAGCAAGAAGGACTCGGGCACCAGCAGATATCCGGGCTGCGAACAATCTAGTTCATTCAGTATGAAACGCCATTTTCGAACTGAGAAATGAGGAATGGTCTACCTTCCTGGGATCCTTGCTAGACTCTGGCATGAATCTGTGAGGAATAGCAGAATCACTAAGGTCGAAAGGAAGGGAGACGATGCCTCCACTGAAAGTGGCATAGTATACCTGGATGCGGAGAAGGTGGAATTTTTTGGGGGACGTCATGGAGTGAAATGTTTCCCCCAATGAGAATCCGAATGGTGACAGACATGAAGAACGGTATATTGACCAATATGTCTGTGAATATTTTAGAAACCGACTAAATCATCGACTCATGCAACAAATTTCACTCTGCAGTATTGAGGAGCTTAATGGTCATCAACACCAATGCTATCAAGGTTCGCAAGGCTTCAGGCAATGACCAAATTACCTCGAGAGCTGTCAAACCCTTATTCTATGGAGTTAGAAGCTATTTATTAATAATTGTTAATGCCGTTCTTCGTCTACAACACTTCCGCACGGATTGGAAGGTTGCTCATGTTATCTTGATTCCCAAAAAGGGAATGGATGGATTGCAGGTAATCTAGTATATCAAAATATTGAAATAGTATATCAAATTCAGCGGAAAGTAAGGAATTCTGTTTCCCAAATTACACAAAACATTTAAGACTCTATCAGAATTATTCTCTTTTGTGAAAAACTCCTTTGTTTGGCCTTATGGCAAAGTAAGTGTTTTCCAGTTAATTCTTTGTAACCATTTACCTCAGTTCCTTACAACAGGATGCATAGCATGCTGAACCGCCACTGAAGTTGCATAGTTTCCCCAGTTTTCAACAAGCCACTTGCTTTCAGGCAGCGCAACTTGATAGTAGTTTATGGAGAGCTTTGAGAATAAATAAACACTGTTAGGTGATTAAGTAACTGAAGGATAGGCCACGGTAGATGGTAGATTACGGTTTCTGTTAGCTTCTTTCTTCACGTCTGCTTTCAAGCCCAGTAAGTGGGATATTTGTTAGAGGATATTATACTAAGTAGAAGGCATAGGATTGCTAAGAAAATTGCTGGGTTTCTGCCTTTGGACTTAATTTGTAGAAAGCTCTTTGGACAGTATTGATGATAATGATAAAAACATATTTGAATTATATAGAAAATGCATACAGAGTAAGTCTAAAGTACGGTACGATTTTCATGAATTTTGGAATATGGGGGTTCTGCAATAGGGCCAATATTTTGATAGTGTTTGCAATGTTGTCAGATCTGTCGTTTTTCCGGAAATATAATAAATTTTGTTATACCAAATGGATCACCCACATTTTTTTAGTCCTTGAAAAATACTAAATACTTTTTGTATTTGTATTTTGTAACATTTCCTATACCTAAGCCTCATAGTTTCAGAGATACAACTAAATTTACATTGCATTCGCACAAGTTAAAAGATGGCTATGTTTACTGTTAAAAATGCAAAATATGCTGCGAGGTTCCCAGAAATGAATGGTTTGTTGTACTGATGCAAAAGGACATTTTGAGCATCTGCTGTAACCCCTTTCATGTTTTTTGCAGTCTTAGTTTATATAAAAGTCATTATTTTCAAAATATGGTCCAACTCGACCGACGTACACACGCATTGTTATTTTTCTGAAAAAAATGTATCGCTTGGTGACAAGCGTCCGAGGCGTTGCGCTTGACTTACCCTGTATATTATTGGATATTTAGATTGGTAGGTGAATTTTAGTGTAACATCATGTACCACACATGGGACTATAAACGAACCATTTAGCCATACATTATTACCATTTTTGGTATAAGTAGATATCAGAAAGAAATGAATATCGCAGCGATTATAAAACTTATCATGATATTTTACTAGGCATCCATCTCTATCCATAATATTGGATACTTAGCTGATACGTGGCCAAACTTGCGTAGTTTGCAGAAAAAGCGTAAGAAATTATTTTGATTTAACTTTTAAAATACTTTTAGTGACATTGTATGAGCATGGAAAGTGCAAAGTACTGCAATAATTTAGTATAGACAAAACTAAGGCCTCACAATTTTTTAAAATAAGTAACCTGAGATAAGTTTTTTGAGATAGACACTTGATGGTTGTCTTACGATTCCGGCATTTTCCCAAAATATTAGAAAACAACTTGCATCCAGCCGGTACCAAAAAAAGGATCCAAAACTGATCCAGCCAACTACATACCTATAGCTCTGCTTTCTGTAATCAGTAAAGTGATGGAGAGATGCCTCAACCGCCCATTATATACCTAGAGATCCATCACTTAATCAACGACAGACAATATGGATTCCGACACCAAAGATCAACTGGAGATCTCCTGGCTTACATCACACATGTGTGGAGCAAACTCATCCAGTCATTTGGCAAGGCTCATGTCGTTGCTCTCGGTATTTCAAAGGCTTTCGATCAACTGTGGCATGCAGCTCTCCTAAACAAGCTCCCGTCTTGGGCTCCCTGTTAAGCTCTGCGGTTGGCTCGCAGACTTCCTCTCAGGTCGGAAAATCTCTATCGTGGTAGACGGCTTTTTCTCTTCTTTCCATAGCATCAATGCCGGGGTTCCGCAGGGATCGGTATTGGCTCCGACATTATTTCTGCTTCATATTAATGATCTACTCTCTAGCACTACAAACCCAATCCACAGTTTTGCAGATGACAGTACGCTGCATGAGCAATAGACCGATCTCTGTGGTCGAGCTGGAACGCAGAAGGCTGGCAGTGGCAGCTTCATTTTTAAAGTATCTCGATACCATTACCGCTTGGGGGCTTAAGAATATGGTTAAATTTAATGCCTCCAAGACCCATTGTACGCTATCAAACAAGAAGTGCCCAAGCCAACACCAGGTTCTAATGAATAACAACAGGAGTCAACATTACAGAAAATCTGATCTGGCACGAACACGTCGCATCAATTGCAACAGCCGCTGGTAAAAAGCTTGGGTACCTATTTAGAGCCAGAAAGTATTTCTCACCATGTAACCTCCTCACGCTATATAAAGCCCAGATAAGACCTTGCCTGAAGTACTGCTCTCATGTCTGGGGAGCTGCTGCCCCTACTACCCTGTCTACACTAGATGCCGTCCAGAGAAGGGCAATTCGACTAATTGGCGATCAGGCCTTAACGCGCCACCTTCAGTCACTTTCTCACCGGCGTGTTGTTGGTGACCTCTCACTCTTCTACCGATACTCCAACGGAATCTGCTCCTCTGAGCTATCCTCTATCGTTCCGCCGCTCACTGCTCCTATAAGATGTACCCGTGGGACCGCTGCATCTCATCCTAAGACGGTCGTTCTTCATACATCAAGAACTGAGCGATACAACCGCACATTTATTTCCAGGGTGTCCAAGGCTTGGAATGGACTGCCAGAAGATGTATTTATTGGGCCTGCGAGTATTGGCCCATTCAAATCTCGCATTAACAAACTTCCCCTAACATAACCTTTTCACAGCAGCCGCGGTATTGTGGTATTTAGGCTCTGCCTGGGCGGTCTGCTCAGTTATAATAAAAGACATGCTCAACGAACCTAATCTTGTCATCAATAATTATGCCAAGAATTTCAGCTCAATCTCTGAATTGTAAGATTTGGTTATAAATTTGAATCTGTGTTAGAAGGCTTCATATACCCAAAAGGGCTCAGACCCTAAATAAAATTGAAAGATACAAACTAGGTGCTCTAAACTTCTTTGTGATTTGAGATCCTTCTATATCAATGAGAAGAAAATGCAAAATAAATTCAAACCTCTTAAGTGTTGCATTTGTTAACTATTCAAATTATAATCTAGTTTCGTAAAGCGAAAGTATTCGCAGGCTTCCGTGGAGACAAAAATACCTAGACGCTGAAAAACCAGGCGGATTTTATCCGCATTAATATAAAAAAGTAAGTAGGGGTATACGATCCATTGTGCCTGTATATACGTATACGAGCTACTCAAGAAATGTTTTGGGATATCAAAGGAAAAAGTTGAGTGGAGCTTGATATTAAGCATGTTCATTGTGTACGGATATTGTGCGCGATACAATGAATATATGGGAAAACAGGAAAACAAATAGCACAAAACAATGTGCGCGCCAGCGCTGCGTTCGGTTTTCATAGGTGGGGGAAAGTGTGCAGTGGCGGAACTACGATTGGGACAGGGGACTGGTTATAGAATAGTTAAGTCAACCAATATACCTGGAATGTTTACATTATAAGTTATTCGCAAAACACTCGGGCCTTGTTTGCGCTAATTGCCATGTTGCTAAACGTATTTCAGCTCCCAGGTATATTGATGGAGCCCCCACTATAACCGGCGTTTTATCGGCTAGTCGATATGCTCATTTTGGAGCAACTCGAATAATATTTTACACATGAATTTATTATAATTAGTGGAATTCTTAAGTGATTAATCATGGCCGACTCTACACTAGGCCGGAGCCTTAAATGTGGCAATGTGGCTTAGCTGTTAAATAGTGGTCCGGTTACCGTAAGTTGTTTTATAGTTTCAGAATAATTATTATTATATTTTATATGTATTAAGAGTTCATCTCGGTTGATAAATTAAAAAAATACTTTTTAGAACTACTACTACTAATACCACTTACATCTGATGTCTGGTTCAAATAAAAATAAACGCAACCTGTTTCCTGCTGCCACTTCCACTCAAATGAACACTCAATTTACTTTGTATATTCTCATTTGAGCTAGAAAAATTCACTATTAGGTCACTTTGAAGCCATTCTTGCTGGTCTTGATTCCCTTTCACTATCAAATCTTTTCGTAGGTATGCCCAGTGCATGCCCAGATGAGTTCTATTAACTGTCTTTTTCTGTGATATTTGGGAGGTCCAGAAAACATTGTAGGTACCACATTGTGCTTTAAAATAGGTCTTATCCTTTGAAATGTCTGTAAATTATTGTCTTTATTCTTATAAATATAACCAGCCCTTACGAGGAATACCGTTCACCCACTTCTGTTTATGTTCTTTATTGGAAGCACAATTGCTAGTGGAACCTGATACTACCATTGATTAACACATTCCTAAATACGTTAATCAATGATACTACACAGTTTGCAGGCATGTTTTATCTTTATAGTTTCGTTTGTGCAGGTAAATAGTTAGAAACACATTAAAAATCACCTGCCAATCTTCTTTTTGACTCTGGAAGATTATGTTTGGTATGTCCTTTATTGGAAGCACAATTGCTAGTGCAACCTGGTACTACACACTTTGCAGGCATCTTTTTATCTTTATAGTTTCGTTTGTGCAGGCAAATAATTAGAAACACATTAACAATCACCTTCCAATCTTATTTTTCACTCTGGAAGGTTATGTTTGGTATGCCCGTCATTGGAAGCACAATTGCTAGTGCAACCTGGTACTACATACTTTGCAGGCATCTTTTTATCTTTATAGTTTCGATTGTGCAGGTAAATAATTAGAAACACATTAAAAATTACCTTCCAATCTTCTTTTTTGCTCTGGAAGATTACACTAATGACCTAACAACAAATAAAAGCTCGGCCCCCGATTCAGTGTTGCCATATCTCAATGCTCCGGCCTAGTGAGTAGAGTCGGCCATGGATTAATACATTATCGTAATGATTGCTTCATACTCCATACGGCACGAAACGGCAACACTGTTCATTAAAAGCTTGCCGATATAGTAACTATACACGTGTTAACGTGTGGATGGGCATCATTTCCATTTGTCGGGACATTATTTTCTACCCGATAATTTAGATGGGGAAAGCTAAGAAAACTTCTTGAGAGGCGGCCTCAATGATTTGATGGATAATTTGCCACTGAGCCTAATTGGAGACATGTGGTTCCGGCATGATGGCTGCTCTGCACATTTCCAAAGAAGTGTCAGAGATTGGCTGGACACAAATTATCCCCATAAATGGACTGGACGAGGTGGACCTTTATCCTGGCCAGTCAGAAGTCCCGATTTAACCACCATGGATTTTTATGTATGGAGGCACATGAAAAGTCTCGTTTACAGCGAGCCCAATCCAATTGCGTCTGTCGGAGAATTGAAAGATCGGATAATCAATGCGGCAAATGAAACTAGAAGAACATTGACTACTGGTGTAGTAAAAACTGGGCTTCGCAGGAGAATGCGACGATGTGTATAAAACAGAGGAGGACATGTTGAACATGGACTTTAATGCAGGAAGATAATAAATGTTATTTTGTACAAACCTACATGTTGTTTCATTTTAGTTTCTAGGGCCAAACAATAAATCAGGCTCAATAAGCGTAATTATTTTTACGCACTTAGGTTGCAAACTGTGAAGCCGATATCAAAAGGAATTATCCTTAAATTAACATTTGTCACAGAGAAATCAACGTTTGAAGTTTTGTTGTAAAGATGATTGAAACGTGTGTGTCCCACTTTATTTCATCACCTTCACTTTCTATAACACTTTCGTTTTTACAGCAAAAAAGGGCGAAGGTCGTTTAGTACGGTTACGTTAACAGGTATTTTTTAATGTTTTTGTCGATTGTTCACCTCAACAGGTGACGTAGTGTCGTACAACTATGGTAAGGGCGGGCACACACTAACCATTTCACGATCTATTTAACGGCATTTCAACTTTTTCGCTATTAAGAATAAACATGTATTTCAAACATATTTATCATTCCAATCATTTGGTTCACAGAAAAATCGGAAAAATGAAGGGTACCTATTCTAGGCCAGCGCGTTACCAACTATACCACGGTTACCCGTAATATAGCCGATTTACAGCGCCGACGACATGGTGTCGATCCCATCGACACCCACCACTCCCCCGCATCTCTCTGCGAACCATGTATTTCAGTCATCCAGAGACATCTAGTCGGCAGTTGGGTGAGTGTGAATCTCCGACCGCTATTTGCACGACAGCTCTCTTTATTACTGAAGGTACAACTCCTCTGTCGGTCAGAATTTCATGGAATGAAAGATGCTTGCTTACTCCTCCGCAAGAGGGAGATGATTCCAATCATGGTTCGCAGAGAGATGCGGAGGAGTGGTGGGTGTCGATGGAGTTGACACCATGTCGTCGGCGCTGTATATTGGCTATATTACGGGTAACCGTGGTATAGTTGGTAACGCGCTAGCCTAGAATGCCGGAGACGCTGGTTGGAATCCAGCCGGTACCCTTCATGTTTCCGATTTTTCTGTGAACCAAATGATTGGAATCATCTCCCTCTTGCGGGGTAAGCAAGCATTTTCCATTCCATATTCATCATATTATAACATAAGTCTGTGCCAGGAATCATCCCTTGAGGTTTTCGGGATTCGTCCTGGCACACGGTGTGCATAACGGTTCGACTTAGGTTGTTTAGCGGCGGCATTTTCTTGTGCGTTGTGTTGCAACGAGACTGAGTTGTTGTCTAATTCTTGCCTGTATTTTTGGGACAATTATTATAAACTATGGTGAAACAAAGGTGTTACGGGTTTAAGATGAAATGGAAGCAGGAAAAAGTGGGAGTGGAAAACTATACTTTCACAGGTAGATTATGTTCTTTGTGAGTCACTGGCGTGGCGTTAGTTTTCTCTGTTTACAAAATGAAACGTTTAACTTCTATTGAATTGTTAAAACGTGATCAAAAAGGATACCAGGAAATGCCGGAAAAAGAACCGACTGTCAGCGGGATTCGAACCCGCGCCTCCGAAATTCCAATTCGACGCTCTACCAGCTGAGCCATGGCGGTCATGGCAACCCAGCCGGCGAAACGCACATTATTGGGCGAAAACAACGGAGTACCGATCCTCGACCTGCGACCATAGCATCGTACCCTAACTCCTCTCACCAAAAAAATAAGCATACAATCTTAGATCTGTGAGGTCATAACGGAGTGCTGCTCATCGTACACGGTACTAGGGTAAATTCGAGCTTAGTGGGTGGACACAACGGATGATATGCTCGAGGGTCGAAGGTCGATGGTCGAGGGTAAACGGTTCCCGTTGTGTCCAAAGCCTTAGAGGCGTCGAATTCGCGCAAACTGGTAGCACTTTGATTTGAGAGCCCGAAATGCGGGCAACAGCATGAAAAATGGTATCATTCATTCCCTACACAGAGCTGTCTGTGCTGGCTCGAACTAGTGACGTCTGGAGTCCAACATGGTCGGAGATTAATACTGACTCAACAGGTTCCCTTTGATGACACAGATACGAGCCGCTCCGTAATACCAGAAAATGGAGGTATTGGGGCCATCTGTTGGCGCGAATTTGATGCCTCTAATGAGAGTTTCGCCGACTGGGTTGGCACGACCGCCATAGCTCAGATGGTAGAGTGTCTGACTGGAATTTTGGGGGCTCGGGTTCAAATCCCGCTGGCAGTCGCTTGTTTTGTCGACATTTTCTGATAGTAGGTACGTTAGTTCTCTTCAGTTGCACTTCTGTGGAAGCATATAGTTTTATATCATCCATGTAGAGGAGGTGACTGATTCTGTGTTGATTGATTTTCTATGGTGTCTTATGCTGAAACCCAACGAGTTCAAATAGGTTAGAAAAAGCAACGCCCATGCTCTAACAGGCATGTGAGTGCGCCCAAGATCCCGTTGTTATTATTTACTGTGTTCACAAACCCGATGTTATTTTTTACAGAAATCTGCGGGATTTAAATTTTGTTTCAAATAGCCTTTTAACACTTATGCATTACGGTGTAACGCCACCCCTCTTGAGATCACTGCGACACCTGACTTCAGTTTGAATGATTGCTGAAGGAGATTTTTGGGGTATTTTCATCGCAGCCTGTTCTGGTGTTAGCGTTTTTGATAAAATTCAATTTTATTATTCAATATAGTTTCCAAATGTTATGCTCTCAGAGTAAAAACTGATCATAGAGGTAGTAAACAAACCACCTCAGCATGGCAAGCTCAAAGCCATCATCTTTGACACTTCAGCCTCCAAAAATTGATCAGCTGTGATCTCGCAGTGACAGTTCAAATTGTAAACAATGCTGTGTAACGCCAACTAACCTGAAATTTCTATTTATGCAACTTATGTTAAAAACACTGCACTTTTTAAGTTCCATCGCGAAAAACTGTTAAACTAGACTGGAATATAGCACAGCAAGCAGCAAGTCCCTAAAGCTTCACTACAGTTACCAACATATAGCGAATTCGATTTTATTGACCAAGCATGAAAGACACACAAACAAAACAAACGTTTGACAGTCGATATTCTACCGTAAATAAGTCGCATGAAAATTATGTCGGCGTTGCCAGCTCCTCAAGATTTATGTAAGACTTCAGAATTTGCGTTTATGATGAAGAAATGTGCAGGAGCGCAGTAGAGGTCAACGTATCTATTTATTTTGCTGTAATCATTCCTGGTCCATCAAAATACCGTCTATTTTTAACGTAGAATGGAATATTTCTGGATACTATACAATTAAGACGATAGTAAATAATTATGATTGCTGTATCTGGTGATCAATATGACAACGTAAGAAAAGATGTCGCATATGCATTATTAAAACCCAAAATTGATTCAAAGCTATAAAAATTAACCCGAAACGATCAATAAAAACAACGTAGCTATTTATATTATGCCTCTACATGAGTGCTGTTATTTTTAGGATTCTTTACCTGCTATCTATACAAAGGGTATGCCGGTTTATCAGCGATTCAGCGGTCAGTGTGCCAGCTGCCGCGTTGGGATTGTGGGCACAAACAAAAACCTTGGTTACTTTTTCTAAAGCTACATTTACATTCAATCCTATTAGCAATTTGACAGCAAATTTATGTGCTTAACCTATGTCAAAAATTGTCCTGACATTTATATTGCACAAAATTTGAAGTTCACTTCGAATTGCAATTTGAACAGGCGCAAGCAGCTTGTAAAATCCAAACAGAAATTATACTTTTAGGTTAGAAAAGTAGTAGATCTGTCATTCGGTGATTTTAAATCACTTCGCTATCAATATTATCAATTAGTATTATGAATTCACGATGGAGATGGTACCGCCAGGTATCCACATCCTCCTATTTCTTATTTTTTTACTCCACATTATATACCTCACCAAATTAGCCAACGATGCGGCAGTGCCCAGTAAGACTTAAGAATTAACTAATAGTTCATTATTTGAATTTAATTTCTACTTTGGTTCTAGGTTCTAGTAGTTGCTTTCAGTTTATTTACACGTTTTTTTTAACCTCTAAATTTGGTAATGTAAATGGAGAGAAATGAAATGTCAATTTTAACTTCAAGATGAAAGTCAATGTAAATGTAGCTTAACCTATTCGAATTCGTTGGCTGAAACCATAATTTGTGTTGTTGAGTGCATTATTATTATTATTATCATCACCCACATCGTACAGAATTATTTCCCCCTCTATCGCAAGCTCGTCGCCGCATTAGGGATTTCGCCTCATCCGGAAGCCCGCGCCGCGTCGGCGGCATGGCGTTGCGTTGCGTTTCTTTCACAGACGACCGACGATGATGGATCGAACGCCGCCATTCTCACGATATCCCCATACATCATTTTACCTTTTGTTTACGTCTAATCTTTCGGCAGATATGAACCGACAAATACCTACATTCGTCGCCTTACACTTATCACGGACCATAATGCACGCAAGCAGGGCGAAACAGTATACTTTCAGATAGCAACATACGAGACAGGACTATACCTTTTCCAGCTGCAGTTTCAAAAGCATCAAATTACATTTCTAAAGAGTTAATTGAATCGGTGAGTGGAAAAACAGTATAAGTCCAAAATTGACGGTTTTTAACTGAGATAACCAAAATCATATTTCAACGTGATCCCTTCTGATGTGTTGAAGAACAGTATAACTAACACACAATGTACGCATTTTCGAGGGCACCTGTTATTGGATTGAGTGGAAGAACGGTACAACTATGGTTGTTATATCGTTTTTCCACTCAATATCTGATTTCCGTCCTTGCTGTCTGAGTTCGACAATCGACATGCGACCAGCTGGTCGCCAAGGTACTATAAAAAATGAAGTCAAGTTGATTGACTTAGTACTTCAAACGCATTACGGTGATAGTAAATTATTATTTTCCCATAGCATGAAGCTAGAGTCTGAGATTCAACCCATGCAACCAAATCATCGCCCGCCCGCAAAAAAGTGTATTATACCGTTAGGTATTTCTTTCAAAGGGCAAATGGCAGCCTATTATGGATACAACAAATTTTTCAGTTTTACAATCCATCGCCGCCTAAACACCTCAATTTCACTGTCCCTAAAAAAATTGAAAATACCTAAAAATTAAGTTGGAGGAATATTTGAAGTTTTTTATTTTTTGCTAACAATTACTCCGTTGCCCATGCACCGATTCTCAAAACTATAGATGCATTACCTACTAAGGCTCCATAGCATATTGTAACCCAAATTTATGTAGATACCATAAAACGCCCAAAAAGCGTATTATCTCGAAATCGAAAATTTACGCAATCGCAATACTCCCTTCACCTATCGGTGTGGGAAGTAAAATTCTGTAAGTCGGTCCTGAAAGGATATAATGAAATCTCAGTTTAACTTATCATCAGTTTTTGATCTATGACAGTTCTACACCAGGATATATTTTTACTGGTTTTCATTGGAGGACTAGGTACAAATACGCTTGAACCACTTAAACCTAATGTCATCTCCGTTTCTCCAAATGAAGCAGCCTACAAAAAAACACTATCAATGAATGCAAAGAAAATCAGTGATTTAAAAAACATCATAAAAGTACATGGATGGTGAAATTTTGGACATTTACTACCATATTACCTCTTGGGAGACCACCAACAAAGATCAACCGGAATGAAAATGGGGATTATTACAATCTAAAGCTGACATAATTTGTATGACATACATTAATAATCGCATCTCAATTAAAAATATTTACATTTTTTATGTTTACTAAATATTGAGTGGAAAAACAGTATAACTCCAAGTTGTTTTTTCTGCTTTACAGCCCTCCAGAACACACTTAAAGCAACCAGCTCAGCAAGTTTACATAGAGGAAGTCATCCTTTGTAATATTTATGTAGACTTCATTGCTGTGAAATGGAAACTTTATAGTCAGTGTAGTGTTTTTCTCAAAACAAGGATGTTGGAGATGTATTGTTTTTCCACCCACTGATTCAATTGTAAATTCACGCTGTCAGGTGTAACTTATATCTGTCAGTTTTAATTCACATTTGACGCTTTAGAAATTTAATTTGATACTTTTGAAACTGCTGCTGGAAATGGTATAGTATCTATAAAAATGACGTCATGTGGTTTGACTCACTACTTTTTCAATTTGGCATCTTGATGGACAAAACGGCAAATGATTAGAAACTCCCAAAATTCTAAAAAACAAAGTTTGGAGCGGTTCTGAGGGTGTCCGCTTTTTGATAATTATTCCGTCATGATGACCTGAGGTGATCTGAGGTACTGTGGTAAGAAAAAGTCCTCAGATACAGATGTTGTGAAAGCCAGCGTTTGGATAGCTCTATCTAAAATAGACAAAAAACCGGAAAAATCCTTAAATTCGTTAAAAATACGTTAAACCCGAGACACATTTAGAGCAACTAAGGAGCTAAAAACCGAGAAAATTTCACATCTTCCTGGAAAAAAAAGAAAATGGAACTCCTAAAATTCTTAAAAATGCGGTCCTGAGGTTTTTTTTGGAAATTATTCCACCATGATGATCTAGGTTGTGTGGTAGGAAAAAGTCCTTAGATACAGATGTTATCAAAGACAATGTTTGGATAGCTCTGTTTAAAACAGAAAAAAACAGGTAACATTTTTGTAAAGGATTTTGACCTACTGTGATGAGTTACTTTTTGTAGGATAAGGTCATTCATACAAAAACTCCTTATTTTTAACGTCGCAAATAGAAAAATAAGGAGTTTTTGTATGCATGACCTTACCATACAAAAAGTAACATGTAACATTCTTAAAAATCGCTAAAAAAACATAAAATTCGGGAAAAATTTGGAGAAACTGAAAAAAATCGTAAACATCGTGTAAAAAACCTTGAAAAATTGACAAATCGGTAAAACCAGGTAAAAATGAGTCAATACATAAAAAAGTGGCTGTCTCAGTATTTCCCAGACGAGACGTATAAAAATGTTTGTTTTCTAATTTAAAACCTTCCATGGCATTCAAAATTTCGCATCTTCATGGAAAAGAAACGGAAAATGATTAGGATACCCTAAAATTCTTACAATTGAAGTTTGTAGAGGTTCTGAGGGTGTTCGCTTTTTGATAATCATTCCGCCATAATGATCTGAGGTAATATGAGGTGGTGTAGTAAGAAAAAGTCCTCAGATATAGATCTTCTGAAAGACAGCGCTTGGATAGGTCTGTTTAAAATTGATTTAGAATTTAACAATGGATAAAAATATGTAGAATCTGGGACAAATGCGGAGAAACTGAAGAACTAAACATCGAAGAAATTCGGAAAGAAAGTCGGCAAAAATTGGAAATAATCGTAAAATTCGTGACAAAAATCTTGAAAAATTGTTTGAAATGAAAAACCGTGAATCTGGCAAATAAAAAAAAATCGGAAAAAATTGTGTAAATTTCCTAAAAATGAAAAACTGGAAAAACAGGGAGGCAAATATTAAAAATCTAAAATTGGACAAAATTGGGGAAGTTAAAAACCTGGGCAATTAAGAAACTGGGAAATATTGGGAAAAAGCGGAGAGAAGCCAATACCTTTGCCATCGCGCATTCTCCACACGACCCCAATTTTACACCCTCCTTATAAAAAGCAAAAATGCTGAGGGACTTCCAAAACTTCTAAAAATCAGCGATGCTGAGAATTTTTGAACTTTGATCATTACTCCGTCACCAGTGCACTGATTTTAGAAAGTACATCAGCATTACCTACCATGAAAAAATATTTTTTTCCAAACTTAAGCATTCTGTGTATTGGAAACTAGAATCTTTAGGATAGATCTTTTCTACTTGAATGTGGGTTAGAAAATCGCCCTCGGAATTTCTATTTATCACTAACGTACGCCCCTGTATAATATCTCATCAATACTTCGCTCAACAACCTTTATACTAACATTTCACTAATGTTATCAAGTGTGTAGCACGAAATAAACGTTCATTTAATGGTACCGATTCATTTCCAATTACCACATAATGATACTTTGCCTAAGCAAAGATTAATCTGGAAACCACATACACCATTACAGATTAGCGATTATAGTTGGTTTGTGTGTTTTAGGTTACCAGAATAAATGCTGTGCGTATCAGTATTCGATTGATTCATAGTCGATTATATGGCAATTGGCTATACCGTTTTCTGCCAACGATTACCGTTAACTTTTCGATATAACACCTGCAGCAGGTCTGCAGTTGTCGTAAAGTATCGTACTTTCCTAATGGTAATAGTACCTAAAATCTCTTCGACATATATGATTTGCTGAAAGAAAGCATGAGACTCAGGTTTAACTGTGATGAAATGCTTCAAATACTAACATGGATAGATATTCGCTCTTTGCTCTAGAAATGCTTTCTATGTTTAGCTGGCAAATCGTGATACATTGATCAAGATTTTTAGTCGTTTGGTTCTTATAAGAACCAGTCAATATGTTGCCAGTCATATCTTTCTTCTCTCTTCTTTTCCAAGTAAATAAGTAAAGCCAGGATAAAGTTTTTAAGGACTGGCTGCCAGCGCTCTAGTGCATTTAGCGTTACCCAGGGTGCACCACGAGGAGGCGAACTAGACTACACCCCCTAGACTAAACCCCAAAATACCTGGGGGTAACGTTAGATCGTACGCTGTCCTCTATAAGAAACATCTTGAAAACGTTTCCGCCAAACTTAAAACAAGAAATAACATAATCCACAAACTCTGCGGGACGTCGTGGGGATCGTCAGCCTCGACCCTTCGTAGTTCAACCCTTGGGCTAGTATACTCGGCAGCAGAGTACTGCTGTCCTGTGTGGATCAACAGTCCCTATGTACGTTACGTAGACACACAGCTGCATGATGCTATGCGAACGATAACTGGCTGTTTAAGATGCACTCCGCTTCACTGGCTCCCAATCCTCAGTGGAATAACTCCTCCAGATCTTCGCCGAAAAAGTGCTCTTCTGAGGGAGTGTCATAAAATTGATTCCAACACGGCTCTCCCAATCCATCAAGACATCCCGGATGCAGAAAAGTCAAGATTGAAGTCAAGAAAACCCCCGCTTGTAACAGCTCGAAGGCTTGTGTCCAGTGAATTTGTCCCCGATCAGGAATGGAAAGAAAAATGGAATGCAACCATGCAGGCACATAACTCCCTTCAGTATAGCCAACCTATCCCTGGTTTCCATCTAGAACGTAAGACTTGGGTATCTCTCAATCGGTTTCGTACGGGAGTCGGAAGATGCGCCGACACTCTTATTAAATGGGGGAAAATCCCTTCATCACTGTGTGATTGCGGACACGCACGTCAAACGATGGAACATATTGCATCCGAATGTTCCCTACGTGCATATTCGGGCCCGTGGCAGGATATCTTCCTAGCAGCGCCAGAAGCTGTTACCTGGATTAAAAACCTAGACATCAATGTTTGAATATATATAATATTTGTTAGTGTTTTTTTATGTATTGTCTTTTGTATTTTTCGTTTTTTTGTTTGATATTTACACCATGGACGTGTGTCCCTTTTTTTTGGATTCTATGCAACAATGTTCTCTCTTGTGTTTCCTTGTAGCCATACGCTAAATAAATAATACTAACATGGATCTAAATATAGTGGATAATAATCGAACAACTCTGGCGGCTATGCTTAGAATATGGATGAAATACATTAAACACTAAACTTAGATGAGAAAATCTTGGGGTTGTGGCCAAAATTTTGAGAAAAGAGACTGGGTCACAGCATAGAGGAGACTCTGGTGTTAACAGCCAAGCTTTCGGCAATGCTTATTGCCATCTTCAGGGCTTTAACGTTGAGGTTTGCCAATTTAAAAACAGCAATTGCATTGAGTGCAAACGGCTTCTTAATGCAGCTATAATAATCGTCACAATTTTCCCAAAAAATTTTAAAAAACTTCCCATCATGGTGTACGATTTTCGTGTTTGTAATTTACAATTATATGTTGTCTGTTTCCTGACCTGTTAGTGGAAGACGCCATGACAGTATAGTTTTTAAAATTTTTTTGGAAAACTATGACGTTATTATAGCTGCATTAAAAAGTCGTTTGCACTCAATGCATTTGCTGTTTTTAAATCGGCAAACCTCAACGTTAAAGCCCTGAAGATGACAATAAGCATTGCCGAAAGCTTGGCTGTTAACAACAGAGTCTCCTCTATGCTGTGACCCAGTCTCTTTTTTCTTAATTTTGGCCACAACCGCAAGATTTTCTCATCTAAATTAAGTTTTTTGGCCATAAGCTTCCTTCGTATTAAGCACTAAACTGTAGGAAACTATAACGGGTAATCCAGCACGTTGGTAGCTATATCAGGTTTATGGAGACTTTTACAGTTTAGATAGTAAATGCTCATACAAGTTGTCGCAAAATAATTACAGTTTTTGAGTGTATACCTAGCAGTAAAAATCTTAATTATTGTACGATAAGAGATTGAGTCAAATTGTGACTTTGCTATTTGTAGGGAGTCACCACCAGACCTCTCAGCTTCTGGTACCAAATTCGGCAAACAAGTGGTACTGCGCCACCCTTCGTTATCTAAGTGGTAATATGACTCTAAAATGTGAAATAGACACTTACCATTCGAGTATCCGGAAAGCAGATCCCTAAGTTGGTTCGTCGGTCCACATATCTCTACTGCTGATACTCGTACCGAGAATCTTGCACCAGTCTTTTGTTTCTGTTCGTTGATACCCTTAAAAAGCCACGAGATGGCGCAAGGTATTATACCTAGGGTGTTACCATTGTCGGGACTTCCCATCATGGTGTACGATTTACCTGGAATAAAGAAAAGAAATAGAAAATATAACGGAACATGAGTGGTATCAGAAGACTGAGGCTCAAATCCTGATCTGAGGAAATTTTTCTATATTTACATATTTTTCTGTAATTTAAGAACTCCGTTGCAGTATGGTGCGAAATCCCGCTCATAAGAAGTACATTTAATAAGATCAGAGTCAACTTCAGTAGTAATTTTGGATATCTGAACTTCTTTCCACAAAATAGCATAGTATTTAACTTGAATAAACTGTTGTGACCACTTGAAAATGATATAAAAATCAAAGGTATAAATACAAATCGGTAGAGGCCCCAAGATGGAACCTTGAAGGACTCCAAAGAGGATTGATTTAATGGATGAAATGGAGTGAGAGACAATCAAAGCTAATATGTTTGCATTTTGGTATCAGCAAGTTATGCTTATTGTTTGACGATATTAATAAAAAAAAGTCTTATGTTCTATCACAAACTGAAAAAAGTATCATTTTACATACTGGGTTAGTAAAACCCTTAAATATCCCGAAAACTGCCAAAGATGGAACGGTAAAATTCATTCAACGGGGCTTTTTGAACATGCAGAATTCAACAGTAACGTTCGCAGATTTATCATTTTGTTATTTTAAAGGAATGCCTTATTTATCTTTGTTGCACATATCCAATTTAGTAAGGTCTCATGATTTCATGGAACGATGAAATTTAATACCACAGAGTATCGTAACGTAAAAGTGGTAAATCTGGCAACACTGCTGTTACCATTTTTTAATTATTTTGTTGAAAAACTCCCAGGTATTAAATTTTATCGTTCCAACTTTAGCAGTTTTGGAAATATTTAGGCGTTTCGGTGCTTTTTACAGAAAAAGCGTACCGTATCTCAGTAATTAATAGAAACAACATTTTGAAATTATGAGACCTTATTAAATTCGACATGCGCAATTCGTTGCAATAAAAATAAATAGGGCATTCCTTTTAAAATAAGGAACTCATGATGTGTAACGTAAACATGATAAATCTGGCAACATTGCTTTTAGCATTTTTGGATTCTGCATATTCAAGAAAACCCAGATATTGAATTTTATTGGTCCAGCTTTGGCAGTTTAAGAGATATGTTAGCGTTGCTGTACATTTTACAAACTCGGTACATCATTATTAAGAGTAATATTAGGAGTAGGTATTTATATATACACAGTGAGTCTCAATTATCTCAGAAACGGTTCGCACTATTTTCATCAGTTTTGTAATACGGTCGATCTTACGATGGTATTTACAATGTTGACATATCTACCATTTTTCCGGAAATTTAATAAACTTTGGTACTTCAAATGGGCAATCCTGTATGTTTCTACCTTTTTGAAATCCTTGAAAAATACTGATTATTTTTGATATCACACTTTCTATACCTGCGCCTCATAATTTCGGAGAACTAAATTTACATTGCATCCGCCCAAGCTAAAGTAACTAAATATGATGGCTATGTTTTCTGTTGAAAATTTAAACATGTTGCAACATCTACTGCGAAGTTCCAAGAATCACATGACCTGTTGAATTGAAGTAAACGGACAACATTTTGACCACCTTCATGTTTTTTGTAGTCAAGGTCTTATTTTAACTTGGGCGGATGAAATGTAAATTGTGACGTTTGGCATAGAAAATATTATACAAGAATTACCAGTATTTCATAAGGATTTAAAAAATGTATAGGGTGATCCATTTGAAATAAAGTTTATCACATTTTCGGAAAAACTGTAGACCTGACAACATCGTAAATACAATCACAGGATTGGCCGATTGCAGAACCCTCCTAACCCAAAGTTCATGAAAATCGCGAAAACCGTTTCCGAGATAATACTTTAGATTCACACTGTATGTGACAAAATTGCAATTCCCGATGTTTCGTGTAAAGAACATCTTATAAAGAACGACCCAAAAAGCCAAAATTCAACCTATAAGAACACAATTTTATAAGTACTACACAGCCATAAACTCCAATGGTGCACTTAAATTTCTATTTTCCTCTAATCACTTACGTCTCAAATGCGTATTTATATAGCACACAATAATTGTCTATTCAGTTTAAGATGAAAGTGGCTGAATAAATTTAGAGTAGCCGTTAGAGCGCATTAGCGCCTAAAAGTGTTTGAGTTACGACCCCTGCTTCTTGTTTACCGCTAAGTAATAGAGTGTCTGAAGTTTTACACTGTATTCTTTCGTTACATAAATCCTGGGAAACACAGCGGGAATTACTTAAGCGAAGATTGCATGATTTACTGTACGAGTGTGTTCGGAATAGAGGGATGTAGTATTTTTAAATCTTACAACCTCCACTTATGCTCTCGAGGGCTATAAACGTTGAAAATATAAATACTGAAATTGTATCGTAACTAAAATGTTGCACTCATGAAAGCAAAATATTGCTCTCATACTTAGGTTTATTAATTTTAAAAATTAAACACCTTGGGTAACAATAAATACTAAATCCACAACTAAGTGCCTTTACTAGCAGTTCTCATAAGTTAAGTCTTGTCAGGCTCAACAAGTTGATACATGTACAAGTACATAGCTTATTGATGTTTCCGGTACTTTTGCGACGTACATAATGGGATCTTGCACAAATGGCTTAAGTAAGTTACTGATATTTTTTGTTATAAATAAAAATTGGGAGCATCTTTAATGCATGCCAAGAATAAAATATGGGGTAAAGACTGGCCTTCAATCTGTAGTTCATTCCACTGGTATGAAGAATGTCATAGAGGAATATACCAACATAGTTTTAAAGACGAGAGTAGAAAGTGAAATAGTAATTGATTCAGTAATTACGTACACTATAACTTCAAATGATTTGTTCAATACACATTCAACATTAAATCCAATTCTGCAAATGTGTTCCTCGTGAACCCAATGGAAGCCAAAGGAATGCGAATATTAACTGATAAAAATATATTACAGATACTTGAATCATGCACATGAATGGATGTGGACTCGATCGTTACAAGGGACTGAACTGATACTGATACTGACATTTCTACTAAATCTATATCCTAATTGTGATGATCAGAAGATAAGCCTACACTCACCATAGTTCTTTCTGCTAAAATAAATTTTGAAGAAACAGACTTCAGAAAACGCAGTCATCTCTCAATTATGCAGAAGATATTATTTTTCATGAAATTTAAAAAAAATCACTTGCTCTTGTTACAGCACTTGTCACATTTACCATAGCACTGCTGAGAGAGTTTGATTAAATTGATTTTAAGCTAGATAGGCATGTCACATTGTTTGGTTCATACAATCTACAGTCTGGTTCCCGCTTGAGCCTTGAGTCTAATTTTGGTCTCCTCTCAGTTATAAAAAAATTGATGAGTTAAACATTTTGCTTAAACGTATTCATTGGATTGTCTTTTAGGTTACGAGTTACATGCGATTGCGATTAGTTAAATTAAGTCTCACATTATTAGTATTTTGATCGTAGCTATTTTAGTCTTGCACTCTTCCTTATTACTAAAAATTGGCCAGATATTTTTTGACTTGTGGTTTAAATAATTACATTTCAGCAATTCACAACGATTCCTGTAGACGGCTGAAATTGCTTATCCTGAACGTCATGCAATAACCACCCCATCCGCGCACCCCGCAACATTTGTGCGGTGTCATCCAAGTAGGCGATTTACCAGTCAATATCCAGCGCTCAAGATGCGCTTAACGAGATTCCGCCAAATTTTACTCCAGGACGATTAGATCCAATTACTCTTGTTCATGAAGTCTTACTGAAACTGCAGACATCTTTCTTGGAACTACATGTAACAAGAATATCGATGTGCACAACTTTGACAAGTAACAAAAATTGACAAAAAATTGATATTATTGTCACACAATTTGGGGTGCAGATATTTAAAAACCAAAAGTACACATAAGCAAATGCCAGTATCCATGGCCGACTCTACACTAGGCCGGAGCCTTAGATGTGGCAACGTGGCTTAGCTGTCAAATAGTGGTCCGGTTACCGTAAATTGTTTTATAGTTTCAGAATAATAATTATTACATTTTATATGTATTAAGAGTTCATCTCGGTTGATAAATTAAGAAAAATACTTTTTAGAACTACTGCTACTAATACCACTTACATCTGATATCTGGTTCATCGTAGTCAAACACTACAAAATAAAAATAAACGCAACCTGTTTCCTGCTGCCACTTCCACTGCTACTTAAATGAACACTCAATTTACTTTGTACATTTTCACTTGAGCTATAAAAATTCACTATTAGGTCACTTTGAAGCCATTCTTGCTGGTCTTAATTCCCTTTCACTATCAAATCTTTTCATAGGTGTGCCCAGATGTGTTCTATTAGAACTGTGTTTTTCTGTGATATTTCGGAGGTCCAGAAAACATTGTAGAACCACATTGTGCTTTAAAATTGGTCTTATCCTTGCAAATGTTTGTAAAATATTGTCTTTATTCTTATAAATATAACCAGCCCTTAGGAGGAATACCTTTCACCCACTTCTGTTTATGTCCTTTATTGGAAGCACAATTGCTAGTGCAACCTGGTACTACACACTTTGCAGGCATCTTTTTATCTTTATAGTTTCGTTTGTGCAGGTACATAATTAGAAATACATTAAAAATCACCTTGCAATGTTCGTTTTATTCTGCAAGGTTATGTTTGGTATGTCGTTTATTGGAAGCACAATTGCTAGTGCAACCTGGTATTACACACTTTGCAGGCATCTCTTTATCCTTATAGTTTCGTTTGTGCAGGTAAATAATTAGAAATACATTAAAAATTACCTTCCAACTTATTTTTTACTCTGGAAGAATTACACTAATGACCAAAGCTCGGCCGACTATTCAGTGTTGCCATATTTCAATGCTCCGGCCTAGTGAGTAGAGTCGGCCATGCAGTATCATATACCAGTAGTTTTTCTATTGTTTTTTGTTACTTTCTGTTGCATTCTGTTGTTTTCTGCCATTTTCTGCTGTTTTCTGTTGTTTTCTCTCGCGTTATGCTGCCTTTCTCGTATTTGCTTGTGTATTTGTTCACCTTCTGTTGCAGTTCCTGTTGCTTTCGGTTGTTTTCTGCTATTTTCAGTTTTTTTCTGCTTTTTTGGTTAATTTCTGTTCATTTTAGTGTTTTCTGTCATTTTCGGTAGGTTTCTACTTGTTTTCTGTTGTTTCCTATTGTTTTTTGCTGTTTTCTTTTGCTTTCTCTTATTTGTGTTGTTTTCTGTTGTTTTCAGTTGTGCTCGGTTGTGTTATGTTGCTTTCGGTTGATTTCTGTTATTTTCGGTTCTTTTCTGCTGTCCTTTGTTTGTTTTCTCTTGGTATCTGTTGCTTTCTGTAGCCTTCTGTCATTTTTGTTGTTTTTCTGGTTTACCTTTGCATTATGATTTTTCCCGTTGTTTTCTGTTGTATTCGGTCGAACAAAATCATTGGAGGATTGGAGGACTGCATCGAAAGCAAGTCTTACACATTTCACAGTACAGAGGTTTACAAAGAGAAGGGAAGTAAAAAAATGCCTACAAGGTTTCACAATTAGTATAAAAGTTACAGATAAGTAAATAAATAAAATGAAAACTTATTACGGTTTTTTCAATAAGCCATACTGTATGGTCCTGTTCATGCGCAACTTCTCTCTCGGTAAACAATAGTTATATCGTTGGGAAGCACTATAGTTATAGATATCAACGAATTGCTGCAGATTCGTAACCTGCCTGGACTATTTGTAATGTTCCCTCCTTCGCTTTTCCTGTTTGCTCACGATTTCCTCAAAACAAAAGCACATTCCATAAACAACAGTCGTACACGCGAATATGACGTTGCGCTTCATTTCTGCAGGGAGAAGTTCGCATGCGAATGGACATATTTGTGAGGGAAGTGATTGGAAAAGAATCTCGGTGTTTCCACGAGGGAAGCCTCATCCTGGATTGATAAGCTCGGTATTTTTATTAGTCAGGAATGTTCGAGAATCTCCAAGTTTGGTAATTTTGGAATTCCTCTTACCACAATGCTATGTGTAAAAGGGAAGTGAGACACATTTTTGTGATAAATATTTTGCGTCGGACATAATCGTTAGATTCTATGAATAGCTGCCTATAGTAGGGAAGGTATGTCTTTTTGAAGCCTGGCCTGACCGCTTCTCTGGGGTGCATGCTTAGCTACTGCAGATTTTTCTGTATAACCTAATCGACAATTTGATTTGTGTTCAGAAATTCTAGTTTGTACCGACTTTTTGTTGTTCTGATTTATATGTTACGGTTAAAGTGTTTACTTTGATAGTTTATACACTAGCTGGATATTATACTAACTATACAAATGTCTCGTTATTTTGATGGAAAATCATGTTTCAACTAAAACTGCTATGAATATTGGTTGGTTTGTATACTATCCAGCTAGCTTACAAACTATACAAGATATGCCGCTAAAGTATAGACCACAAAGGTATCACACATATTAGCCAGTGTTTGTGGTCAGTTTACAAACTATCCACATCATTTGGATGAGGTATGCTCCTGATATCTCTAGTGATACATAATAACCAACTCGTTGGTTAGTACGTAAATTATCCAACTTCTTGGCTAGTATGTAAACTAACTAATTTTCTTTGGTCAATTTAACAGAAAAGTGAGGTTATATTTATGGCAAGTGCATTTGTGACGTGTTGGTATTGTTTACTGTCGTGCCTTGTAAAATTTGTTTAAGAACAGGTATTTAGTTACCAAAATTGGATCATCAACAGAAATTTGAAAAGTTACTATTAGAATGTTACGAGAAAAAGTCCCAAAATTCAAAATTAATGAATCACAGTGACTATAATGTACTTCTGTAACATATAAAGAGAATGCGCGAACAAGGACCTAACAGTAATGACAAGAATGATCATCATGTAATGAATACTTATGATTTACAGAGAACCGAATTGAATAGCAATTGCATGTTTTATCTATGAATAAACTTTACTTTCGACTAAAAATTATTATTCTAAACTAAAGTAAATAAAGAGGATTGGTTAGTTTACATACTAATCAACGAGTTGGTTATTATGTAGTACTAGAGATATTAAGTGCATAATTTATCCAAATGCTGTGGATGGTTTGTAAACTGACCAAAAATACTGGTTAATATGTGTGATATCTTTGTGTTATATACTTTAGCGGCATATCTGGTATAGTTTGTAAGCTAGCTGGATAGTATACAAACCAACCATATTCATAGCTATTTTAGTAGAAATATGATTTTTCATCAAAATAACCAGACATTTGGATAGTTTGTATAATATCCAACTAGTGTATAAACTATCAACAAACTTCCCAATTCTGTGACCCGGGCAATATAAGGTAGGAAAGCTTTTGCTACTGGTGGTTGTGGTTACTTTTCTAGTCTACCAGCTCGCATAGATCTTGTTATTTGCTTTTCTGAGTAGCTGCTGATTTTCAAAGCCTTTTTCAGATGTTCGAGCCACTCTCCAATACAGCAGCAATATTCTCCTCATTACGGGCTGGATGTGACCTATTCGGTCTCGTATCATCCAATAGCGTATACTGAGACTCAAATTTGTGGATGGTATTGGCAATATTGGTCTCGGAAGGTCGATGATGCACACCACAATGTTGCACGAAGTGCATTAAAACCTTGTCAAACAACGATTATTTTCATAATACAGTTGAATAATTTGGAGACGTTGTTGTAGTGCGAGTCTTTCCATAATGAAATGTCAAGCAATACTGAATCAATATAGGATGGCACTTTGATAGCTATCACTAGGAACCTCTCAAAAAAGGTCATCTATATCTTCTGGGAAGTTTGATTTGTTGTATAGCATCGTTCAGTGGTAATTTGATGAAGAGTGATACGCCGTCAAAACTAACTAGAAAATCGGATTCTTTGAGTTGTACATTCTGGATTTTGGCTATAAAGTGCACAGAGTCCTTGATATTCAATAAAACGGTTCTTAGTATATAAAAGGTGCATAACAACAAAAATTTATCTCAAAAGATGAGAGACTTGGGGTATGCCTTTGTATGAAGTTTACATCTTAAATCTTAAGACTCCTGTCAAATTAATGCTGCCAAAAGTCATAAGGAGCATATTTTAGGTGCAGCGTACAGGTTTAATGGTGGATTGTTTCTAGAAACATTATTCACAGTTCGTGAGGGCTCAATTCGACCGAAGAATGGGAGGGAGCGAAAAAGTTTCTGCCGATTATACGACCGATCGAAAATCCGCTATTAATGTAAACTGCCTATAATAAGGAGAGTATCCGAGAAAACTCATTTAACGAACAGATGAAAATCCGGAGATAAGGTCCCTCCAGCTTGGCACCGAAAACATAAATCCGCTGTTAGGCATCCGAGAACAGGGCCGGCCTACAATAATTAGAACAAAGTTTTATCCATTTCCATTGAGAGACGAATTATTGGAAATATTTTAATTGTATCCGCAGAAGTAAAAGAAAGTATACATTTATGATAAGCGTATTATGACAGATCAAGGATTTTAATAAATTGATAGAATATAATGTAATCAAAAAGATACATCTAAAAATTGTCATTAAAAAATTCATCTAAAGAATATTGTTGTGATGTATCCAACTGTGTTTTGTCATTTTCTATTGTTTCCAGCTGTTATCTGTTTGCTCTCTGTCGTTTTGAGCTAGTTTTGACTCTATTCGGTTGTATTTGGCCGTTTTCTACCGTTATCAGTGGTAATCTGCTTGCTTTCTGTGGTTTTGGGCTGTTTTCTCTTCTTTTATGTTGTATTCGGCTGTGTTTGTCGTTTTCTATTATTTAGCGCTGTTATCTGCTTGCTTTCTGTCGTTTTAAGCTAGTTTTGACTCTACTCGGTTGTATTTCGTCGTTTTCTACCGTTTACAGTTGTTATTGCTTGTTTTCTGTTGTCTTGAGCTGTTTTCTGTTCTTTTCTGTTGTATTCGGCTGAGTTTAGTCGTTTTGTATTGTTAAGCTCCGTTATCTGCCTGCTTTCTGTTGTTATGGGCTGTTTTCTGTTCTATTTGGTTGTATTTGGTCGTTTTCTACCGTTTTCTAAACTTATTTTGGCAAGTATTTTTTTTATGGTCAGCCTACCGCAAACGCTGGAAACCTATGGCGCTGTAAAAGCGCTGCGAGAAGATAAGTGTCGGTGCACGTTAGATTTGAAACGCTGCAGGTTATAGCCGCCGGGAAACCAATTTCCCGGCAGCTCATTCCACAGCGTCGAAGTTCTCCAAAAGAAGGAATGCTGGAGGAGACTGGTTCGGGGAGTAGGGACCTCAACCTGGTAAGGGTGAGTTCGTAGAGCCTCTCTAGTTTTCCCTGTTTGGACGGCCTTTGGTGTTATTATCTGGGAGAGTTCACTGGAATACCTTCCGTGATAGAATCTGTAAAACAGGGACAGGCCGGCCACCCTTCTTCGATGTTCCAAACTGTGGAGGTCCTTTGTGAGGTTAGGCGCATCGATTAGTCTAATTGCTCTCTTCTGGATAGTGTCTAGTCTAGAAGCTTTAGAGAGTGCGTCGGAGCGCATCCCTACGCATGGGAGCAAAAAATATTTTTCGATTTTGATATTACGCTCTTAGTTCTAAATATTTCTACGGTTAAGGTTTTTTCAAATTCCGTCTGGTTTTTGTGCAAATCGAAATCACACCTTTTTTCGAAAAATGGGTCTTTCTGAGAATCACATTTTAGGTGCCTCGCCCTATACAAGCGATGCATACATTCGGTAATATTGACCTCCACAGACATTTAATACCTTCTTTTGTTTTCATTATCGGTATACGCTGTTTTTACTATGCTTCATCCCTTTCATGGATACTTCATCCGTATGCAAACTGCGTGAAACAGAAATAAAAAATGACGAAAATCTGGAAACCCTATAGTCCTCCCGTCATTCAGGTCTGACAGTCATTAATACCACTCATTTCCACCGTCCGGTGTATCGAAAAACTGCTCGGCCTGTCCGCTAGCCCGGAAAAATGGCAGCTGTCCGTGGATGACGGAAGGCAACTCCGTCAAAGACAGTGTTGTCAGATCAACAAAATAAAAAAATATCTCCAGAAAATCCATGTATTAGAAAATCTCTCCATTTGGTATATATCGGATTTTAAAACCTTCTGTCTAAACTTTAAAATTCGAGAGAGGGTGAAAGTGATGACACCTCGTTCTTTATTGATATTTTTGAGGGGCAATAAATCACCAACAATTGAATAATTTGTTGTTCTACATGGAAAAAACCCAACAATGTGAAGCAGATACGTTAGCCTGTGCATTCGCCATTTCTAATACGCTTTTACCCACTTCGTATATTATATGCATGTATCTATTTATGATATAGAATTTGTTGTCCTACATGGGAAATTCCCAAGAATGTAAAGCAGATACATTAGCCTGTGCATTCGCCATTTGTAACATGCTTTTACCCACTTCGTATATTATTATATGCATGTATCTATTTATGATATAGAATTTGTTGTTCTACATGGGAAATTCCCAAGAATGTAAAGCCGATATATTAGCATGTGCATTCGCCATTTCTAATACGCTTTTACCCACTTCGTATATTATTATATGATTATTTATGATATAGAATATATAAAGTAGCTTGAGATATGCATACCAAAAAGCTGTCACTTCACGTTCCCATTAAAAAGCTAAATAATGCGACCTTAAGATTAAAAAAAATAGTTTATATATTGGAAGAGTAATCCAAAAACTGTTATATTTATATATTTCATAAGAAATTGATTTTAAGAGCAGCAACAGTATAAAATCAATAATTGCAAAAAAAGCACGATTTTTGATTATTTTTTTTACTCTTTTTTTGAACTGCCTAGATATTATTATTAGACTATGACTTGCTAGGCGGGCTGACACCTTTGTATATGGTAAACTCGAGTGTGTGTCTAAGATGAGGGCAGATAAGTCTAAAAATCCAAAGGTGAGGTCAAAAGGTCCAAAGGTAAGGTCCAAAGGTCACTATAAAAATAAATATCTCATTTTCAAGCTCCTGAAGTTACCTTTAAACCTACAGTAATGACTCAAAGGGCAAATTGAAGAAAAAACCTTGCGCTTGTACAACTATTTAGCCTTTTTTTGATATCGTGTTTGGTTGTTAAATTACAGGCATTTATAGAATGTATGATTTTGCATTGCGAGTTTTTTTGCACATTAAAAAACTTTTTTGAGAAAATCGAAAATAGTTGTCATTCATTAAAGTCTTAACTATTGTCTTCTGAAATACTATATATGTAGTTTGAAAATAGAGTGTGTTATGCGAGAAATTGTGAGTTTGTGTTTTAAACGGCAAATACGTATGTATAAATGTGTGTATCCAGGCTCCTTAAGATTATTATTTAATAACGGCGTCTTCTAAATTGCTAGATTAATAGACAAATCGGCAAGCCTAGGGAAATTTCCTTTAACTTGGCAACGTTGGCCGATACACAGACAGTCAGTTGTTTTGTATGCACGCGTCGCTCCGGTTGCCACGCCGACGCAAGCGTCGTGCCGCCTCCGGAAAAAACTTCCATCAAATTGCAAATTTCCCACGTTCTCCATTGTCGCAGTCTACGTGTGTACGCACTCTGATGACGACGAGGCCCGTCGATCTAGCGATGTTCAACTTATTTTAGAAGTTTTGTTTCAGTTTTCTGTTACCCGCCGTATTTTAGATATAAAATACTTTATTCAGTTCTCAGATATTCAGCCGTCAGTATTTCGGATATTGCTGAAGTGGAATAGATTCTGTACCATCCACTCGTGATGGCGAAACGTCAAGCCTTAAAGCTAAACGACGCCGGCCTAAAAGCCCAAGAGCCACAAATTCAGCCCAGAGGATTGTATTGCCTTCATATTACTACGTACAATAATTATAAAATCAAGACTGATTTGAGACTATAACCTCAAATATTTATTGCCATCAGACGCGCAAGGCGCACGAATTACTAGAACTACACGATCATCAAACGACCCGTTAGTAGCGCTCCATTACTTTGTACGAGAAGCCAACGTACATTAACAAAGACAAGTAGGGTCACTCTAAGCTCCGCCCCCAACGTGGTCTCTCCAGCTGTGCTCCCGGATACTATGCAAGCTGGCGGATTCTGGCGCCCGGCCATCTCGAGCAGTAGCCGAACGCTAACAGCTGTGGTTTACAGGGTCAGTCCACCTAACACCACCTAACACGCGACACGGTGCACGGGATACAATCGGTCGGATCTACCGGGGTGCCTAAATAAGTGGTGTCTGTGTGTTATTGAGCGTTTTGCGCGTATTTCACAAAAAATGCCATTAATTTTTAAAATATCTGTTTTTAATACTTTAATTTTATTATTGACTTGATTCTTAAATTTTTTAAATTCATTTCCCAAATTCGTATTTCCCTGTTCTTTAATTTTTTTTATAAATTTTAACTCGGTTTTCAATCATTTCGAGAATTTCTTGATTTATCTAGTCGTTATTTTTACGTCTTTTCGAATTCCGAATCTTTTTTACAAGAAGTGATTAAGTCAATTAGTTCCTGAAATGACTGAACTTCTGTAGTCTGAATATTCTTTTCAAATTTTGAGATGAATTTTTTATGATCTATTCTGTTTACTTCTTTTCTATATTTAGTCGCAAGTAGTTTTATGTATACAAATAAGGTTATTGACAACAAATTATGAATGATCAGACTGTTACTGTTACTTACTACTTGAATCGTACATTTCAAATTACTACATCTATCTGGCAAAACATAATCTATAATACTCCTTGAGCTATTTGTCACCCCAGTAGCTGCATCTGCAGTTATTGTGTTGAATGGTTTATTGAATAATAAATTATATTCTATCTATACTGTACAATTCATTTCTATTGACCCTCGTATAAGTAAAGTGAACGTCGACCGTTGACGTCGACAATATCGCACAGTTGGATTCCCTGTAAGTATTATAAACGAGATCGCACGAAGGGAACCCCTCTGAATTCGAGGCGGCTCGCATTTGTGAGACATCAAAGTTGGCACGGCGAGTGACCCTACTTGTCTTTGTTAATGTACGGTGAAGAAGCCTAGTGGACGTGTGTCGTGAATTTCGTTGGCCATGTGTTGAGGCGCTTAGAAGAACACAAATTAAACTCCTCTCTTCTACTTCTACTTAATACCGCTAGAGTTGTCCTAATTCCGACAGTCCTCATCGATAGCGTGTGAAGCAAAAGTTAACCTTACATGCGCCGAGTTCCTAGTGAACCACATTTCTTCTTTCCGAACAAAAAAAGGTTCAGTCCCTTCGGCAATTCATTCACCTTTTAAACGCTCCCTCTAATACCGCCGGACGAGGATTTCGACTACTTGGAAACTTCTCTCGAACGGATTGCACTTAAATTCGCATTACGAACGGGAGAAGAAAGCTTCGATACTTCCTCGTTAAAACGTTATCGCGAATTAAGGATTCTTTCTTTCGCTGTGTCGCTAATGCCCGGCCGCCTACTTCAGGATTTATGTTCTTGGTGCAGGACCGGCATCAGACATTGAGCCAAGCAGCGAAAACCAGAAAAATTCTCATCATCATAGTCACAGTGTCTTAACAGACATGTTGTGAACTCGTAAAATGCATTAAGTCGGAGCTAGAGTATTGCCGACACGAATATTATCAATAGTTTTGAGAACTGTAGCTCACCATCGTTCGCGATTCACTGTCAGTTTATTGGCGCTCTTGATACTCATATCCAGCAACTGTTTCGTCGTATCCACCCAGCGTGTAGGGGGACGGCCACGGCGCCGCCCACTCGGGGCATGACCCTGAACTACAAATTTCTCCACATTATTGCTTCTATGTATATGTCCGAAGAATGTAAGCATTCTCTCATGTCCACACTTCAAAAGCATCTATGCGAGCTCGGTCTGCCTTTTTAACAGTCGAAGTTTCCGAGGCATACAAAAATATGGAGATTGAACCAGCAACATTTTTGTAGCTTTAGTGATGTTATGGTCACTCCTTATTTTAGTGAGCTTTGTCATGGCCACACGTGCCTGTTGAATGCGCCGTCGAATCTCATTTTCACAGCTACCCGAATTGTCGATCAAAGAACCGAGGTACACAAAACTTTGAACTACTTCACAACGGCCTATCGAGTTTATTTCTCGATGATTATCATACTCTCTATCGACGGACATAACCTTGATTTAATTGTAGTTAATACAAAGACCATACGCTGCACTGTGTTGTTCTAAGATGTTTAATAGCGCTACTAGGTCTTCCTGAGAAGCAGCAATAAGGGTTGTATCGTCAGCAAATCTTAAGTTGGATATTTTGCTTCCGCCAATAGTTACACCGCCATTCCAGTTGTCTAATACTTGTCTCATCACAATTTCAGAGTAAATGTTAAACAACATCGGATATAATACACATCCCTGACGAACTCCTTACCTGGTTACAGTTTGACTAGACAGGTTACCATCAATTCTTACACGAGCCGAATTAGACTCGTAGAGTTGCTGTATGAGAAACTGTAGGTGATAAGGAACTCCCATAGAGATGAGGATTTCCCACAGTTTACGCCACTTTACGTTATCAAACGCCTTAGAATAGTCCACAAAGCAGATAAAAGATAGAAAATAATGCTCTCTGGATTTTTCAATAATTTGTCTTGAGTTTAAGATCTGTTCACGCGTACCGCGTCCTTTCACGAAACCTGCCTGCTCCTGAGAAATTTGTCAGCCAATAAACCCTCCAAACGAGATTGTAAAATATATAGTAGAACCTTACTTGTATGAGAGATTAACGAAAGTAGACGATAATTGTCCGGATTTGTTGGAGATCCCTTTTTATGAAGTGGAACAAAAATTGATGTGCACCATTCATCTGGCCATACACCGAAGGACCAGACACTCTTACAAATATTATGTAAAATAGAGATGCCGTCGTTACCTAAGCATTTTAACGTTTCGGCAGAAATATTCTACGCTGTTACTTATTCCCAAGCATTACTATATTCTTGTCAAATTGGCAACGTCGAGCTCTAAGTACAGCGAGCATGATACTACGACCTAGGAGTCGTAGTACCATGTATAGCGAGCATGTCAACCCAACCGAATGACAGTATACCCAGCCTTCTTTTTCCTTTAGTACCTTCTCCTCTGCGGAGGTTGGTGACAATCATTCTTCAAATTCTTCTCTGTCTTATTCAAACGGATCATTGTGCATGCCTCTATTGTAAAGGATGTTTCAATAAGAATTGCCCATATCGAAATGTGTCAAATTGAATCTTTGCCGTTTTTGTTACTTCCCATAAAACTTGACAATGTTGCCATCACGTATTCGACATCACACCTTTGAACCCTCTTGAGACTCAGTTAATATTTAGATTAGGACAACGTAATACAGATCTGTGAAGTGTTGAAGATTTTGACCACGCGCAATGTAATATTTTATGAACTTGGCTAAGGCTTCAAATCTAACTGAAAGAAAGAGGTTTGGTCTTTCAATTTTATAATTTCTTTAATAGACATCAGTGTTTCACAGTGCTACCTAACAATAGCATTGTCAAAAACATAATTACTTTGTTTCATTGCAAAAGCGTTGGTGTTGGACCAAAAAAGAAAATATTTAAGTGTTCATTTCTTGCAGTACAGAATTTTCTTATAAATTTTGTTAGCAATTATTATTAGAAAAAAATATGTTTCGGTACTTCCCAACTTTTCTTAAAGAGACATTAGTTCAGTTTAATTTGTTTCCCTAGAAGTATTGTCCCCACTTTATCAAGATCTGAGAGCTGGTTCAATTTAATACACCACCAGTTCAATTTGAGCACCTGGTTGCCTAAAATCAACCACCTACAGTACCATCTTAATTTTGTCTTTTGTTGTTAACAAATGTAATTGTATGCAGTCAAAATATTTATTTTTTTTAAAACATCGTTTATTGTTGTATACTATTATATTACTCAGTGTTGAGAGATTTGTTTTGTATTATCAATTTATTTGATTTTTTTAATGGCACGCATGTACGGACAATTTTTTAAATCTTGGTTTAGTATGGGCGACCACACCCTAAATAGGAAGGTATGCCATTAATAACGGAAAATAATATCAGTTAAATAGCTACGAACTAAGCGTAAGGCTACACAACACTGACTGGGACAAAATAGACTCCATCACATTCAGAGTCATGGAAAATGGGCGAGAAAGACATAAAAATACACAGGGGTGCACTGCACAGCCACCCTCACTCCGAATTCTAATATAAGTGCCAACCCTGTGACGCGGTCTCAGTCTCTCGGAACACGCCGAACAGGTGACATCAGCTTCTGAGGATGCCGACCACTCGTTTTGGCGAAACGTCAAGCAGCGAAGCACGCCGACGCCGAGACGGCGGAGCGTGTCGACGCCGGCCGAACAGCCCAAGAACCAACAGTTCATCGAATCATGGCCGCGAAAGTCTTACAAAATATATTTTTGAAGTTTTTCTGCTTACTTAGTTCCCAAACTGCGTATAACTAAGACAACAGCCCGTCAAAAGTTTTCAGAATTTCAATGATTAATAGAGTCAATATATTCGAGTTGCCGGGACAGTCCAATTGCCTTGTTTATTTTTTTGAATATATAATCGTGGCAGCCTTGCTTCAAATACAGCAACAGCCGAATATTTCGAAATGAGACAGTGGTACTCGATACGGCCTATGCAGCGCCATTGCCGGAGAGGGATAAATATAGGAAGAATGGCCCTTCGGGGTGCGATTACTGACTTGAACGGTGCCTTTGGCTATTAAACAGCTCGCGAATGGCTAATTTTGGACATACAGACGGAAAGCTGGCTATGAACCAAGCAACATGCATTGGACCATGTATGATATCTGGGTAATAGTTGTTGTCTAAATGAAACCAGGATGACTCCACAACTCCCAGATATATTTAGCTTTCATATAAACTCCATTATCTATTATAAGTTAAGTTACAATATCCCTCATACAGCCTTGTCAAGTGTCACAGCTGTCACTTGTCATCAAGCACTGAACAACACTAACACTCAGATGTGTACTTCACTCGACTACATTACAATGTTTACATATAATACAGACCACGAAGTACTACCTGACAAAGGTTCGGTGAACGGTATTTATAAAGTGTAAAGAAAAAGTTGGAAGAATCCTGAAATCAGAAATGCACCTTTGAAATAACTTCAACCAAAAAAGGTTTGGAATTTTTCCAGAACTATGTAAATTTAAGCTGAAATTAACTGTAACTACGATTTGGAAGATCAAATCAGGGGTAAAATTTGTGTGTTTTACTTATCCCACACATCGGGCTATTGTTTCATTACCCAGTGACTACTCACCAGACCGTGAGATGAGCAATCACTGGGTCCGCGAATCGTGCGCCCTAAGAAGACTAAGCGTTCCAAGGTTGACTGCCGTCTGCATTCTGGAGGCTAAGATGTGCGCCGTCGCACAGCATTACCGGCACTGCGCGTAGTGTATATCACCTAGGGGTCTAATGATCATAACTTAACAGCAGAGTACACTTTTTCCAGCTGTTCTGAGTTTCATTTGATTATTCTGATCTACATAATGATGCTTTCTGAATTAGAACTGACGCTTTCCGATTAACAACTGGAAAAGGTGTTGTCTGAGCAGCCTCTAATATTTGGTTCGTTTTTCCTCCTCCTTAGAGATGATGTTCACCTTGGCAGGTGCCAAAAACTCTATAACAAACATCGTGTTCTGTCAGTGGTCAAGAAGGATTATGTGGGGCTTGTTTGCCTGTACAAGCTCGAGCGTAGGGAGTAGTTCTAGTATATCCGGAAACTCTCATTCTCCCAAACGCACTATGTATCCCCTGGAGCTCCGATGTCTCATCTATACCGCATGAGTAACTTAAATGATAATATAGCACTCGTAGAGAGGCATTATTCTTAAATGTTGTCTAAAGATATGATCTTAAGGCGGTGTCCGTATGACCAAGATCTTGACGCGGTTTCAAATAATCAAAAGTTTTCGGTAAAGTTTGGTCTACGTGGTATTGTGGGTTCATTGGACTACAGGCAGATTTGAAAGAGTCCGCTAATTTTTCTTGCGACCACGAAATTAGAACGACGTTTAATTTTGACAGATATCAGGCAACAAAGATTCAGCTTAGTATAAAGAATTATCATATCTTCGCCTTTCTCACTACCTACCTAGTAAAATTTTCGCCGTGAGTTGATAGATTTCACTTCTCACGTTAATAGGAGGAAACATTGTAATTGTAAATGTACGAGCTTTATTAAAGGATTTCTGATTATATTCAAAGAATTTTTGGAGCTAGGCAAAAAATGGAGTCAAGTTGATTGACTCAGTACTTCCCACACATTACGGTGATACCAGTTTATTATTTTCCCATAGCATAAAGATTTAGTCTGAGATCCCCTTGCAACAAAATCATCGCCACTACCCCCCACCCCCCCAAATTATTGTCATATGCCGCTAGGTCTTTCCTGCACAGGTCAATGAACAGCCTATTATCAATAATACAAACTTTTGTATCGAATTTCACCTCTTCAGCTGTGGCAGTTTTGGAAAAATTTAAGCGTTCCGGTACCGTTTACTGAAAAAGCGGTGTTGCCGTATCTCATTCATTAATACAAACAAAATTTTGAAATTGTGAGATCTTACTAAATTCAACATGCGCAATTCATTGCAATAAAAATAAGTAGAGGATTCTATTTAAAATAAATTAAAATCGGGGATACTTCTTTAAAAATTTGGGAAAATAATTTATAACTTGGCAACGTCGAAAACGCGAAAAAAAATATTACAAGGCGAGATAGAGTATTTGTAGATATTTCGATTTAAAATAAAAAAGACAGGGTGCTCCATTTAAAAAAACAAAGTAAAACGACCTTTAAGTTGCCGGAATTTAAAATTCTGCCAAAAACACCCTGTAGACACAAATTGCTGGTAGCATCCAGAATAATATCCGCTTAATATTCAAATAACTCGCTGTGTAATATTATTGAGAAAAGTTAAAGGAACATATCAATTTGGACGTATTACTTGCGACCTTGCAAATGCGGAAATTAATAGAAAATAAATTATAACTTGGCAACGTCGCAACCGATTCCAAAAATATTTTAGGGTTGAATAGACATCAATGATGGACACTAGAAGAATTTGAGAGAAAGTTATAGTTCCTTATAAAAAAATCAAATTGATCTCTATCCTACTTTCCCACAACACCCTGTATATTTCAAAATATTTTTAGAATATGCGTCTCAAGTAACCAAATAACTTTTGTATTTGAGATTTTCTTCTATCAGCTACACCTTGCGAGATATCGAAGAATTACACGCTAAATGGACAGCCTGTATACCGGAAAAAATTCTAAGTCCTTTAGTTTCTGTAATAGGCATAAGGCAATGTTCGGATAGACCTAAAAAAGTTATTTACGTCGCCAGGTCTTCCTTCACAGGTCAGTGGGTAGTCTATTACGAATACAACAAATTTTTCAATTTTACAACCCCCCACACCCCAACCACCCCAATTTCAACCCCACCCAAAAAAAAGTATAAAATGATCAGGGACCCCTAAAACGCCTAAAAACGAAGTTTCAGCAATATTTAATTTTTTTTGTTTTTTGCTAATTACTCCGCCGCCTATGGACCGATTTTCAAAATTATAGGAACATTACCTACTACGACCCCACAGCATACCGCTGCCCAAATTTCATCACAATCCATGCAGCGGTTACTGAGATTACGAGGCTAGAAAAAAGCGACAGACAGACAGACCGACAGACAGACAGACAGACAGACAGACCGACGGAAATGAGTGACGTGGTTTTTCGTTATGTAGACATCATAGAACGCCCAAAAAGCGTATTATCTCAAAATCGAAAATTTTCGCGATCACAATACTCCCCTCACCTATCGGTGTGGGAAGTAAAAAGAAGTACTTTTACAATTAACAACCCTGTTACAACAAAATTATTCAATTTTCTTATGTTGTTACTCAAATTTGGGCACAGAAATCGTTTACGATGATCTCAATAGAGATTGTGCACTAATAAAGAAACGAGTATATAATGAAAATTAAAAAGAGGTTAGATTTTGTTTTTTCAGACACTGAGACCTTTAAGTTCACCTAAAAAACTCGTATGATGTATAGTTTGAGGTCGGCAATTTTAAATCCGGACGTTATTTTGAGTTTCAGCCTCAGGTAAGGAAGACCAAAAATTTTCAGGCCCGGATATTCTAGTCCACCCTAAATATCTATAATTGATATCTGGCTTCCTATCAGGACGAAAACACATATTTTGTATAGCTTGAGGGTGCCAATTTCAAATTCGGCTGTACTTTTGAGTTTCAGCTTCAGGTGAAGAACATGAAATATTTTCAGACCCTTGGATATACAAGTTCAACCTAAATATCTAAAATCGTTATCTGGCTTCCTATCAGGACCAACATTCATATATTGTATAATTTGAAGGTGTCAACTTCAAATCCGGCCATTGTTTCAGTATCAGGTAAAGAAAATCAAACGTTTTTTGTTTTCGAGGCAAACGGTTGAAATATATCAGCCTCTCCTTCTGTACATCTAGAGTTCGCAGGTGTTTTGAGTCATTTTTTTTTTGATCCGTAGTCGATGGTAGCTATCGAGTATGGTCAACTTTATGCATAGATAAATTGAAAATATAAGCCAATTTATTCAATGCGATTTCTTGTCTGAACAAGCAATAACCTTTAATAGTAGACGGTCCATTTTGCTAACGGCAGACAAACATCTTCTAAGTATGATATTTTTGGGACTGGGACATGTTGCTTGATACGTATCCAGCTCTTAAATTAATAGCAAACCGACAACGCCCTCACATCGAGCGTGGTCAAAAACGACATATAAACCGCGATGAAGATAATGGAAATTATGGACGTATAAATGCCGTATGCTTTGGGGTACGTTGTGGGAAATTGGTCGTAATGGGACCTTTATGTCCGCGGTTCCGTTCACCTGTAATGTTCAAATATAATACGTATAATATGCCTATAAATTGCAAAATATTGTGAAACAGTGCTTGAGGTAGATCGGTGTATTATTGACGAGAAACTTACTAGTCATTTACAAATTTCAGATAATTTCATGCAGGATATTTTGTACGTGAAATAGATGAATTGCCATCGGCGCTTTTTTGAAATTTAGTATTATGGATATATTAAAATCGGTGATAACAGTATATGACAAATTGGTCAACACCATATGATGCCCAGAAGCCTTTCGATTGCTAACAGCAACAAATTGATGACCCTATGACAATTACTGTGCTAACACACTTAGGCCCGGTTTCATAATCATTCACTAATGCGTTGATTAGCAAATGTACCTATAAACCTAATCACTCCATTAAAGTGATGCGCGTTTCATAATGCATTTGGAAACGTCAATTAATTATCATGAAATAAAATGTGGTTGGTACACCTGAAAGACGGTTTTATGCTTAGATAAGGAAAGAGAGGGGATACCGCACGCCCGTTTGATGCTATATGAATTAGCTGTGACCGAAAATGGATAGCTATTTGACACCCGTCAAAACATTTTTTTATGGTATTTAGCGTTTTTAAGACCAATCATTGTAAAATATTGTGGTGTGCATAATGGTAGGGTGTGTAGCTTACGGTTGTAAAAGCCACAGCAGCAGGAAGGAGCCAGTAATCACGTATCATAGGTAAATTTAATGACGTTTTGGTACATTTTTGGTGCCATTTGGTAACAGAAATGTCAGTCGCGCGTTCTGTCCTCTCTCTTTCCTCGTCTAAGGTTTTATGCCACATTTTGTGCCGTTTGAACTACATTATGACATTTTGCTTAACCTGTAAAAGTGAATGTGTCAGATTATGACATAAGTTTCCGTGTTTGCAATTCTATTAAAGCATTATTTCTTATCAGAAAGGTATGGAATCAAAGCCAAAAAAAGCAAAACGTGCGCGTGAAGAGGAGCTGCTACTCATTCGTACAGTAGTAATATTCAAAAGTATTATAGAATGCAAATTTATAGATAAAGTGAACAATCAGGAGAAGGTAGGTACCTGATGAGTGAGGATATAATACAGTCGTCTACAAATACATATAGAGATGAATAAAGAAAATATTATGCATTAGATGAATACTTGCTTTCAATTGTCCTCAAAAGCAGCTATGAATTGATGTAATCTGTTAGTTTATAAACACTGATAAAAGTGAACATCCACTGGCAACTCAACCTTAACCTAATAAAATTCTGATATGTGTGTCAACTCTTAAACGTCATACAAACGACATGTCAGATTTATAGGTTGATTTTCGAATTAATGCACTTTAACTGGCCGAGGTCGAGCCTTATTGGACAATTATGTCATTTTAATCTGTCACTTAGCGATTATGAAAACCATTTATTTCCTAATGCTCGGATTAAGCATAATGGGTGAATTAGGTTTGATTATGAAACCGGGCCTTAACTCATTTACATGCGACAGTTATTGCCGTTAGTCATACAGTGTGTCACTATCAGGTTTTTCTCTCCCTTTCTTTTGGGGATACACCACGGTACTACAAGCAGAAATATACGCGATTTCAGCTTCTGCCTCTCGATTCACGCCTAGGAGGCGGATTACTATCTACTCTGACAACCAGGCAGCATTAAAAGTACGGTGTACTTAAACTACCGTTCAACGGCAGCCTACTAAAATGCCGTTAACAGATATGACGTCATTAAAGTGACGTATTTGACGGCTTTGTACTTGCTGTACTTAAACTGCCGTCAGACGGTAGCCCAATGAAGTGACGTTCCAACAGCTTGATCAGTATGTTGCACGTTAAAGGTTCTGCTATATAAGACAGACAAAATCCATTTAGTCTTCGCAGGAAATCATACTGAAATAATATCAATACAGAAAGCGTGAGGCAACTGTGCCGAAATAGTGATATATGGAACTGAAATGGAACTAGATGTTTTTGAATGCGCTGAGAATAATCAAAATGATTTTATTAAAAAAATTAATAATCGTCTACACATACTATTATACTGTTGTTGTTTCATTCTAATATGCTGCAAATATTTTCCAAATTTTTATTGTTGCTACTTAACAATGAAACTCAAGTTAGACAAACTGCATTATGTCCAATAGTTTTTTTAATTTTTACAAGTCGTTTTTCAACTTTCTTTCATAATTATTATGATAATATTATCCCAAATCTTTTTTCTCTATGATTTGGTTTCTCTGTACTACTTTTTTGCTTCTCCTCCTTTTAGTAATGGAGAAAATGCAATTTGAAAGTCTACTCCTATAATTGTCGATGAAATCTAAAATTTGGTGTTCGGCTCCAGACTTTTATTAAAAACTATACCCAGAGAAATACATCATGCAAAATTATGGGATCTTTTCACAGATGCTACAGTACTTTTTTCCTTTCTCTCTGATAATCCAATGACGATTAAGTCTTGTCCTTTTGGATGACCTCGTTTTTTTATTGGAACAGGCACCTTCATTGTCGTCAATGTGATATCACTGACTCCAAGTTACTCCAATTATTACAAGAAATCGAATATGCTATTAGCAGAATTTCAGTGGGCTACCGTTTGACGGCAGTTTAATCACAGCGTATATAAAATCGTCAAATACGTCACTTCAATGATGTCACAGCTGTTAACGGCATTTTAGTGGGCTACCGTTTGACGGCAGTTTAAGTACACTCTTAAAAGTATTGCGCGCTCGTTCGCAATGTAGAAAGGTCTTGGATGACATTTCGGCAATACAGCAGGCATCACGTATGTGGTAGCAGGTACCGTTAGCAGAAAAATAGAGGTTTGGTTGCAACACCAACATCTTATGAGATCGAGATGAATGAATGAAACAACTTTGTTAGTTAAGGCCTCCCAGAATTGTCTACATGTTGAAAATGATAAAGATGAGAACCTACTGAACTGCAACATTAATTGCTTCTGAATATTGCTGAAAATCATATAAGAAATTTGCCAGTGAATGCAACAACGTGTCCTGGCACGACCACGTCGTCAGTGTTGCTTAAACGGCATCCCAGAAGCTTACAGTTTCGTTCCGCTGAGGAAGCTGTATGGTGTTGTATACACCAGATCAGCTATTGGAGTATTGCTCCCATGTGCGAGGATGCGCTCCGAAGCACTCTCTAAAGCTTCCGGACACTATACAGAAAAGAACAATTATTAAACTAATCGATACACCTAACCTCACAAAGGACCTCTAGAGCCTGGAACATCAAAGAAGGGTGCCCGACCTATCCTGTCCCTGTTTGACATATTTATCATGGAAAACGTTTGAGCGAGCTATCCCAAATAATAACACCAAAGGCCGTCCGAACGAGGAACACTAGAGAGGCTCTGCAAATTCACCCTTACCAGGTCGAGGTCTCTACTCCCCTAACCAGCCTGCTTCAGCATTCCTTCGTTTGCAGAACTTCGACGCTGTGGAATGAGCTGCCAACAGCTACAACCTGCAGCATTTCAAATCTAACGTGCACTGATACTTATCCTCTCGCAGACAAAAAAATGTAACATACTTGAGTAAGCTGCTTTATTAAAAACAGACGTTAAAGTTTTAACCCTCAACTTATCTTCAAGTTAACAGCATGAAAACACACATGTCGTGTCGTCCTGTAGGATCTAGCGGTGGGCAGGAATTCATCTTAATATAAGCACGGATTCCATTTTCATTAAAACTCAGTGTTCGTAAAGGCAGTTCCATTTAATTTGAAGTTTTCGACTACCTGCCTGTGTTTGTTTAAGGAAGCTCCCCTCATAACGAACATGGCCGTCCGCTTTCCCGTCTTCAGGGATACATCAGAATGACAAATAATACACAATCTGTTCCATAGTCTTGAAATATGAACTTTGTTCAGTGTTTAACATGGTAGCTGTACGTATTTGCTACATATATTCATATTTAAAAGAAAGAGCAATAAACTGGATATCTAAACGCCCCATCATAGGCGTCCAAGCCATTGCTGTCGCGGTGCATTTCTGAAATGTACTGAATGAAAGCAATAAAATGTACTAGATTGTACTAACTTGTACTACAACCCGTGAATTTCATTATTAGCTGAAAAGTGACACCACATGGATGTGCTATAATTTTGCAAAAACCCAAGAAAAGAAGAAGAAGATTTTTATTGATTTTTTGAAAAATAAAACGTACTAGAATTCAGCCTTCATGTACTTTTTTACTTTGACGTCGAAAATGTACTAAAAATAGCACAAATGTACTAAAACAGCAGCATTGGTTCAGGCACATACTCTTCTATTCTAGCAGATGGTTTTGTTGTTGGCCCCACTTTCATGCTATGATAACGGCATTTTACAGAGATTAGCTCTAATTCTGTGTAAACTGGCTCAGTTTATTCGGAAAAAGGCAAATTCAGATGGTTTTTCTAGTATACCGACATTGAGTGATATTCTAAGGGATGAATGTCTGGTGCTCCTAGCAGCTTTTTGATATTTCTTTAATGAGATGTTTGATCTTCGTCACTACTACTGTTAGCTAGCAGTGGCGGCATCTGAAGTTCTTGAATGGGGGGGGGGGGGGGGGGGAGGGGTGCAAAAACATTTCTGTCGAAGGCTGGAGCTGCACGTAAGAAGAGTTTTCGCTTTCCATAAACAACTACCCCTTAATCGTTTTCTCAGCTAGTATCACTAAAAGTTGTTTATTAAGAGTTTTTTAGTTAAGGGTTTTCGCTTTTCATAAACAACTATTCCTCAATCATTTTCTCAACTAATATCACAATCGACCAAGGAAAGAAGCTGCTACTTATCAGCGATTTCCTTTGGTTTGCCATTACCTTCGGGTACAAGATGGCACACAAGGCAGATCTTTTCTGTAGCCTGCTCTCACATGCTTCACATGTCTGGTAGACATGAAAATTCTGATGCCCTCTATCTCCGTCAATCGACCTATGGCACACTGATGATCGCTAATAAGCGCGAAACAGCTGTCTGTCTGCGTACTGGTGGATTGACGTAGATATAAAGCAACCCTCGTATATCAGCCTATATACTCAAGAATGATAAAATATTCATTGCTTATCATTTTCATGCATCAACAAATTATTTGGAATAAATACTAACGGTACAAAATCCCAGAATACATTGGGTGTATAAAAATACTGAATCTTTACTTTTAAACAAAAAAAAAATATTCTAAGAGTACTACTATAACTGGAACCATGATTTGAAATTTTGACCGAAAATCACGTAAGATAGTTACTTAAAGCATATAATTCCTAACCTGACTTTATAATTTAAGACGAAGGAGTATTTTCTCCCTCACACTTTTGCCTTCCACCACAAGGCTGGTTGCACACTTGATTCAGTAGCTTGTTTTTGATATATTCCTTTTCCCTAAGCACGAGACAACAGACAACCGTTCTGATCATCTAAATGGTTAACTCTTCAGTACTTAAAATATCAGAGGTACCTGTATCTCTCCCGTTTCGACGCCCTTGATAATCACGAGGGTCGGATGGATGTGGGAAAATTAAAAATTTGAGGGGAACGAGATGATTTAAATTTTAATTAGGTTAGAATGGAACAACGTGCTTCGAGGGCGGGTTATGTATTTACAAGGGTCAAATTATCCTCATGAATATTGATGCACATGGCACTACTATTAAAAAAGTGGTGGTAAGTAGATTGACTTATCATTACCCCAATTAATATTCTGCCCAGGAAGTGAAACGTTTTGTCTTCTCAGCATTTGAACCTCTCTATCTCACACTTGGTAACCCTGAGGCTGCGGCTGACTGATTCTGGTAACCATTGTTTTTTCAATCCTTTACATAATTTTCTTTGCAATGACGTAATTGAGCAGTGAGATGCTGTGCTATCTTCTCTTTGTAATCAGACTATGCATTCCTATCAACGGAGATGCTCTTTCCAAAGGCAAATCTAGAAACTTAAAAAATGCTCCAACTAGAAAATGCTTTACCTTTTTGTGACTCAAAAATGGCACCATGTTCTGAAAGATTAGACATAAAGACGTCTTTAGTATGTTTATGTTTAGTCTTTTGCTCGAATTTTTGTCAAATCGATTAGGCATTGTATCTGTCAGATAGTGCAGTAATCCTTTTTTTTATCGTTCTTAATTTTAAATTTGTAAATCCTAAAAGTGGCACATTAATGTGAAACGACTTTTAGGATTTGACAATTTAAAATTAACTAAGATAAACTGAAAGTAACTAGTGCATTAATAGGCGGATTCAATGAGCGATCGAAAAGACAAAAATCCGAGTGGAAAGCTAAACATAAACAGACTAGGTACGTCTTGATACACAAGCCCAGATTCACCTTTTTGATTTTGCATCTCGCTTATTCTTCAGTTTTCGGAAAAACGTTATTTGAAAAAGTTGTTTATTTTAGCGACTCCTATATACATTTGAAAAAACTCTTAACTTAGGACTCACCCTGTATAAGCAAACTGATGTAAGACGTAACTACCATCATTTACTGTTTTTATTTTGGAACGGTTCAACTAAAACCGCATTACTGAAGTGTTTATTCGTCAATTTTTTGATCTGTAAAATCAGCTCATTGAAAATAGTAATAGTGTTCACCTCACTTTTTAGCAAAGGCGTTATCCGTGTGAAAGTGTAAAAATACGTATCTGTTTTGTGGTACCTACAGAATTGGATTCTCGAAGTGCTAAAGCTTGTTCCTATCAGATTTTATTAAAGCTGTTGTTGTCAACGATTAGGCTGTCAGAAATATCTATCTTGAATGTCGCAAAAGGTATTTTGAATTTGTAGGTGGTCGTTGGCACCACTGCATCTAGAACAAGTTAAACCGTTTTCTCTGTCTATACGTCATGTAAAACCGTTTTAAGCCACGTTGAACCTCATTTTTTAAACGCTTTAAGTTAAACCATTTTAACGTTTTAAATCGTTTGAACCAGCGTTTATACATGGGTTTTAACTAAACTGTTTTATAGTAAACCATTTTAAGGCAAACGTGTAAACGTAGCAATTCTTTCTTATAAAAAAATGGTGGGAGTGCTATGTGTGTGCATTCACCATTTTTCAACCATCATTTATTTTGAAATTATTTTCTAAATAATTAACTTAATGAAAATAAATCATTAACTAGGATTTATTCTTTTATATTCCTGCTTTGTTTCGTAATACAAATATCTGCTTTTACTAGGTGCCATTCAGAACAGCTACCATCATACACATTTCACTGGGAGGTAAGGTGGATAAAATAATCAAGCTGTAACTGAAGTACTCACCAAGTCCGGCGTGTCCAAAGCAGAACAAACAGCCATCGTTTCCATTGATAACAGCATGGATGACATCCGTTAGTGCGCTTGAACACACCTCCGTCTGCAACAAAGATACTCTAATTTAATGCGTTGCCTTGCAATTTTGTATATACCATTTAAGTGCGTTATTCTTTGATATCTCACAAGGTGTACCTAGTAAAAGAAAATGTTACATACAAGAGTTATTTGGGTACTTAAGACGCATATTCTAAAAATATTTTGAAATATACAGGGTGTTGCGGGAAAGTAGGATAATGATGAACTTGATTTTTTTAAATAGAACCATAACATTTTTTTAACCTCGTTTAGTTTCTATCATCAATTATTTAACTCAAAAATATTTCTGGGATCGGTTGAGACGTTGCCACGTTATAATTTATTATCTATTAATTTCTGGATTTGCAAGGTCGCACGTAATACTTCCAAATTGATATAATCCTTTAAGTTTCCTTAATAATATTATACACCTAGTTACTTGAATGTTAAGTGAATATTATTTTGTATGTTACTAACTAGGTGCATCTACAGAGTGTTTTCTGGAGAATTTTGAGTTATGGTAATTTGAAAGTCAATTCACTTTGTTTTTTTAAATGTAACACCCTATATCATGCTTTATTTTAAATCAAAGTACTGCCAATACCCTATCTTGTCTTGTAACATTTTTTTCGAGTTTGCGCCGTTGTCGAGTTATAAATTATTTTCCCTGATTTTTATGAATAGAACGCACTGTATATCTTATTTAACATGTAAGTACCCCCAAGTAATGGTTTACAGCTTGAAGAAATTTTAACTTATATTAATAAAATAATAAAATCATTTTTATGCTCAGATGTTATCTATTTCTTATACCTGTTATCATTAAATGGATACCCTCTATGAAGAAAACAAGATAAAATTTAATACACCTTTAATCAAACAAATCACAGTGAAATCAGACTCATATTGTAATTATTATCGGGCAGTCGCAGTCCAGTATGACGTTTGAGCAACATCAGGTTCCAATAACCAGCGAGGTCTGTTGAAAATGATGAAGCCATAACAAAAAGCCAAAAACCTAGTGTTATGCTCCAATAGTAAATATGATTTCTATTCACACCTGCAATATGAAGTACAGAAATTAACTTTTTATTCATTTTCATCCTCCAAAATTACAGCTTGAGAAGTTAATATGAGCCATTTCCCCTGAATCTGCACCATTGACGTTTGATGAGCAACACCACGACTTTGGAACCTAGTTTCAGTACCTAAGTAATGACTTATAATGAGAAATGTAGCAAAGCATTGAAGCGTAACAGCTTCAAGAAACAATTTTCCAAAAATAATGTGACCAATTCGCAAACCCTTACCAATAACAGTTCTCTAAAATCACCAGGAATCCTTCAGGTAAAGTTTAAAGTTACCACACATGCAGAGTGTCATTAGAAAGATGGCCTGAAGCTTATCTTTACTCAAAGAAATGGCATGATTTATTTAGAATTTACCTGTTACTCCTAGATGTCTAACGAAGAGAGTAAGATAGATGTACACTATATTGTAAGGTGTATTTTCAGAAACCAAAGACACATGGATTCAACATACCTCTTCTCGCCTCATAAACATTTCTTATGAACGTGTTCCCACTTCTTAGGGAAAGACAGCTCATCGAAGGAGGATGACAGGTCTGGTACACAGACGGTTCACTCGCTAGAGAGGGCTCGGGCTCGGGAGTCTACGGACCCCATACAAGACTTTCACTCCCTCTTGGGGGGCACACCACAGTATTCCAGGCTGAGATGTATGCGATACTTGCTTGTGTAAATCGTATTCGGGAAATGGACGGGTCTAGGAGGTGGATTACTATCTGCTCTGACAGTCAGGCAGCCATCAAAGCACTGAGTGCTTGGAAAATAACGTCGGGACTGGGGTAAAGGGTAACGAAATGGTGGATCATCTGGCCAAGATGGGATTCGGCAATAGTTTTGTGGGCCCGGAACCAGCCTTAGGCCTATCTGCAAACTTGATTAGGAAAACAAATGGTGAGTGGATCCAGAATCAACACTCTATGAGATGGAACAACATCTCTGGACATCTCCGTCAAGCTCGGGAATTATTAGCAGGGCCTGCAGAGAGAATAGGACGATTTTGTCTCTCTCTGGATAGGAGTAACTTGAGATTGCTAGTAGGCCTACTAACGGGTCACAACACCTTCAGGCGTCACTTGTTCGTGATGAGGGTGATCAACGACCCAACGTGCACGTGGTGTGGTGAAGAGGAAGAATCCTCTGCACACATCTTGTGTCGCTGTGAAACCCTGGGTTATCACAGGTAGACTATGCTGGGCTCAAGAACCTTGGAACCAATAGATATAAAACGGATAGGACCTAAGAATGTACTTGCCTTTGCCAAAAGGGCATGTCTTAGGAACTAGCGCGCATAGAGGCCCAAAGGGCTCATCGTGTGGCCTATGCACCAGCCACATTCCATGCTGGATAGCCTCTGGCCCTTAGTCATTCATTTATTCGTTCCCACTTCTTAAATGTAGCTCTTTCATAATGCGTTCCAGGAATATGTTGGACAATATGAGCTGAACTCAGCCTTACCACGTATGCTTTTTACCGGGCTTTTTACTAACAGTCCATCATTCTGGTCAAAACTTATTCGCTTTCTTCATACATCCATGGTCGTAAATGCCAGTTGAAAACTCATTAACTAATGCTACAGTAGGTTGCAAACAATATAAAACTAGTATGTTAGACAATGTTTTAGTTTGTTCATGTTTAAGGAACTACCAACCTGTTGTGCCCGAAACACACTGCTCCTAGTAACTCTTTCCAGAACAATTTCAGAGCACAATTCGTACACTATTCATAACCAAAACTCCTATTTTACACAGGAGTAACTCTCTCCAAACAATTAATCTCATGTTGATCTCTCAGGCCTGAAATTTCGCTAAGACATCTGAATTTTAAAGTAACTATAAACAGAGATCCGTTATATTCCCATCGATTTTCAGGTCTATTCTAAAACACTATGTCTGTGCAGACAGACCCAATCAGCAAGGGAGGGGACACAAATGTAAAAGTCGTGTTCAATCTTTTCAAGATTTGAGATTTCTTTGAGTGAAACACTTAGCCGGAACTTTCGTATTCCCTTTAAGGACCCTATCGATACTCTGCAAGTATCCTTCTCAGTTTTCAGCCCTCGATTTTTTTTGGCAGTGGAAACTTCCGGTGATTTTATAAGGCGGTAAATGAATCACTTAAAAAAATAGCTAACCTTGGTAAAGAGAGAGAGAGTATCAGAAAATAACGAGATTTGTGCATTGTATAACAATGAAGTATTTATGTAATAATTTTCAACTACGCTTCAAAGTTTCTATTCTCTCTATTCACAGTACCTCCAATCACCCATTTTCACAAAAAATCGCTGCATTCTACAGCTACGTAAACAAACTAATGAGTGTACCTGTGTCTACAGAAAACTATGTCAAAGAACTTAAGGGTCTAGGGTATAGCGCACGAAATTGAGAATACAAGAAGATACGTATTCCCGTGTTAGCGAGGAGGCGTGGCCGCCTGTTCTCTTTCTCCAGTATGTGTGTCTAAGATGAGGGGAGATAAGCCAAAAAATCCAAAAGTAAGGTCAAAATGTCCAAAGGTAAGGTCCAAAAGTCACCATAAACATGAATTTCGCATTTCCAAGCTCCTGACGTTACCTTTAAACTTACAGTAATGATTCAAATAGCAAAATGAAGACGAAAGCTTGCGCTTTGTCACTGTGGTGGCCTTGTTTTTTAAATTACAGATATTTGAGGAATGTATGATTTTGTATTGGATTCTTTTGCACAATCAAAAACTTTTTCCAAAAAATTGCTCTTAGATGTCATTCATTAAGGTCTTAACTATAACCTTCTGAAATACCGTTTATGTTGAAAAACAAATGAGTTCTGTTCGAAATGGGAATCCGTGTTTTACATGGGAAATACATACGTATAAGGCCCCGTTCACATCGGACGCGCCTCGCATGGAGCATCGCGCTTTGCTTACCGCCTAGCGTAAAGCGAGGGGAAACCAACCCATACATTTAGATGCAGCCGTTCACATCGAGCGCATAGCGCTACGCTTCCCGCCTAGCGTAAAGCGAGGGGAACCAACCCATACGTTTAGATGCAGCCGTTCACATCGGGCGCATAGCGTAGCGCTAAGCAAAGCGCGATGCTCCAAGCGAGGCGCGTCCTATGTGAACACGGGCTTACTGTGTATACCCATGCTCCTTAACATCATAAAACAAATAGCATACAACAACGTCTACAACCTAAAGTCAATAGAGCTATAAAGAAAAAAAAAACAACATAAGAAAACTATAAAGCAAGATACCCAAATATCCCAGATTCAAATTTCAAGAGATACCATTCATTAACTTAGGTAGGAAAATTATTAGACAACATTGCCAATATATGTTCTTGCAATATTGTTAAAGCATCATCCACTGCCTGTTTGAAGTGGTGATCAATTTGAGGTTAGATCGAGCGTTCGATATTTCGTTCACAATGATACTACGGGGTGGGGCATAAGTAACGCAACCCTTCACGTAAGGCGCTAGTACGGCAACCCATTTATCGCAGCACATTTAATTCTGGCCAAAGTGGCAACACTGGTACCTCCCGAGTTGACTGTTGACTGTCATAGTTGGCTCGCAAAGCCAAACCGTTGTTGCTTATCACTATCGTTTTGTGTATCACGTGGACGGATTTTACTTTTGAACATAACCATGGCTCGACTTACTTTAGAGCAGCGCATTTTCATTTTACGTAATTATTTCGAAAGTAAATCATTTAAAACAGTGCAGGAACGTTTCAGTGCAAGATTTCAGAATGTTGCTGCGCCAGCTAAATCGACTATATTGAGATTAGTGAACAAATTTGACAGGAGCGGTGACGTTCGCGACGAGCAAAGAAGTGGAAGGAGAATTGTTGCTACGTCGGAGGAGGCGGTAAATCGGGTTCCTACTGCTGTAAATGAGAATTCACAGACGTCTCGTCGACGTCTAGCGACGAGATTGGGTATAAGTCCTCGTAGTGTTGGCCGCTGTTTGAAAAAATTGAAGATGAAACCATATCGGCTGTCGTGTATGCAAGAATCGCTGCCGGCGGATTATGAGCGGCGCCAAGATTATTGCCGTTGGATTATTGATTTTCTTCGTCAACGGAGTGTTGAAGCATTCGATCATGTGTATTACAGCGATGAAGCATGGTTCCACCTTTCCGGTTACATTATTGCTCAGAATTATCGGATTTGGAGTCAAGTAAAGCCAAGAGCATTTCGCGAAAAATCACTGCATCCTCAAAAAGTTGGGGTTTGGGCTGCAGTCAGTCGAGCTCGCATAATCGGACCAACATTTTTCACTACAACGGTTGATGGTGGAGCGTACCGCGACATCATACGACAGTTCATTGCACTCCTTCCACAAGAAGATTGTTATTGTTATTTCCAGCAGGATGGCGCAACCGCGCATACCGCGCATGAAACTATGGATTTTCTCAAGGAATTTTTCGATGATCGACTGATTTCCCGACCACTCTGGCCTCCACGGTCTCCAGATCTGATCCCACCCGATTTTTATCTCTGGGGATACTTGAAGGATCGAGTGTTTTCGATGCCTCCTGGAACTTTAGGAGAATTACGTGACCGAATAACTGAAGAAATCAACCAAATTTCGCAAGCTACTTTAAGAAAAGTATTCCGAAATATGATTGTACGCGCTAGAACTTGTATTGCGTCTAATGAAGGCCATTTTCAACATTTACTTTAATTTTCTTTTGATTTGTACCGATTATGTTGAACAAAATCGAAGTTTCAGAGATTGGGTTGCGTTACTTACGCCCCACCCTGTAGTAGTTTTCGTTCATTATTGTTTCAAGCATATTTTAAAAATAATTTTTTTGTTTCATTTAACTTTTTAGTCCGATATTGTTTAAAAGAGCGCTTTTTAGTTTTTTTAAACTATATTTGTTTTCAATTTTGTAACTTTATCATTCATGAGTGTTTTTTAGTTTTTTAAACTGCATTTATCAATACTCTGTGCAATGTAGATGAACAATGCATAATCATTACCATAGCTGCACAATCGATAACTAAGCTGTCGAGTTTCCTGAATAAATTTCACAAATTGCCAATTCCCAAACAGTTGGATGTCATGCCTTTTAAGTTCTTGTCTCTACGCCTCTGTGCAATATTAACAAACTTCAAGGTGTCTGCGCTATCCCTTAGTCAGCGGATACGACCGATGGTCCGACGGATTTGAAGCAGTCATAATCGTTTTTCTCGGCAAAGTTGAAGCATTCAATATTCGGTCTGATTTCTGAATCCAAACGAAAGTTATAAGATCACAAACGTATAAATAAACAAACAACCGTGCAGGTGAAGCTTATAAAAGTGTGTTGAAAACGAATATTATAGGTTTAGATGCCTTAGATCACAGTTTAGGCCCGATATAGCAAATACTCATGTTTATCCTTATAGTTTTTTCATAAATCGTAAGCTTAAATAACTATTTGTCTCTTAGGGCCGGTTGTACAAATGTAGGTTTAGCACGAGCTTTGTTAAGCCTAAGCTTAGCTAAGCTCAGGCTTAAAGTCGACACACGTTGTACAATCGTCGACTTAGTTAAACCTGGTTGATAATGAAATTCACTACAGTTGGCATCAATGAAGCAATACATATGAAAAATGACTTTTTTTGGTTAGGCACTTATGACAGTTTCTGTCAAATTTCGGCAACGACCGTTTCTGTCTCTGTTCTTTCATTTGCTTTGTTTGTTAAATTAGACACAAATCTTTCAAAAAATATGACCTAATATAGTGACAAGCAATTTGAAGGTTCCTCCTTGACATATCATGTCACTTGTATCAGGTTAGGTTTAAACCTCAGCTAAGCTCGCGTTAAGCTTCGGCTTACGTAAGCTCGTGTTAAGCTTGGAGTGGGGGGCTAAGCGAGCATTGTACAATGGACGTTTTGCAACTGACGTGGTTTAACGTCGGCTTACCTTAAGCCGAAGCTTAAGCTTGCATTGCACAACCGGCCCTTATAGGTATATAAAAGCAGGAGCCGCGTAACCATATTTCCTGTTGCGATTTACCAACAAAAAAATCTGTATTGTCTAGGGTGGCCCATATCTAATTAACTGCCTTTCTGATACAGCCACTCCATTTTTTCCAGAAACAAGATGTTCGTCGGATAAGAAACGTAATTTTGTGTCGGGGGAAACAGGGAAAAATATGGAGTAGGTGCGCTACGGTGCGGCTTTATTAATCATTTTTATTATCTCCCGTTAGTCAAATTATCATTAAAAATATATTAAATTTAAGCGATAACACTGTATAATGGACAAATGCTACACGCAATCGTGAGGGTGGAGGGTGTCTGTTTCTGCGTGGATCAGAGGTTTGGTATGTACAGGGTGTTTTTACTAAGGGAAACCGCTTGGCAAATGAAGCTAGCACAATAGCTTCAGGTACCTCCAACAGTGTCGGGCGCTACTTTGACTAAAGCTCATTCCCTTCGCTGGGTGGTCTTCCTGGAATTACATAGTATTGCTTCAAGAAGTGATGTGGCTTTTTGATTCTTTAGTAGTCCTGCATTACTTCTCCTGCATTCTCTTTTTTCTCTACATCTCCATTACATCTATTTCCTTTCGCAAAGTGACCTGTCTGGTAAAATTAGCTACAATCTCCCAGTTGTCCCTGAATTTAAAATTTTTGATACATCATTAGGGGTAACTTTTCTTAAACCTTGTTTCCATTGTATACACTCAAAAAAGGTATGCTCTACCGAGTCTACCTGATAGCAGTAAGTACCCCCATCTTTTCCACGTGGACGAGCTGAAACAGCCATGTCCACTTATTATCTGAGTGAGAAAATAAGTCATATCACCATACTGCCTGTCCACCCATGATTTAGTTTTCGGTATAAGGCTCCTGATCCAACTACCAGTATTCTTTCAAGATCCCTGCCAAACTTTAATCAGATTTTCTCTTGCTATTTATTTTCCTATAATCTTTTCTTCTTCTCTTTATACTGTCAGACGATCTCAGGAGGTACTCTGGCTATTACCAATGCTGAACTCGTGGTTCATGATCCTGTAGGCTCTTACTATTCTCATAGACGCCCTCCTTTGTAAGCTCAGAACATTTTTCCTGTATAACTCATTTTTTTATTGCTCTCTTCCAGGCGATATATCCAGGATTGGGTCAACAAACATGCCCAATCTTCTTCTGCCTTTCTCTCCAGCACCAGCAATATTGGGCATTATTCTGCATAATGTATAGGGTAGTAAATTTTACACACGCGTGATAGCTGCTTTGATCACATGATCTTCTAAACAGATTGTCATGTCGTTAAAAAAAAATTTTTGTTCCCTGTTATCAGGGAGCGATCACTGCCCCTCTCTGATGTAGATCAGATCCTATTATATTGTGGGAGAGCAAAGGTCACTTCCAGTTCTCAGGCAATATTTTAGCAGACTTACTTGGGGCTGGAGCCTCTATGTGTCTCACCCTGTTTATACAGAGGTAAGACCCCCTACATACATCAATGAATTTTATCGTGAACATTTTGGGTACCATCATTTGTAGATTATAGTAGAGGCTCCATGGGGTAGAAGCTACGGTTTTTTCTCTATTCGCCTACAGAATTTCAAATGAAAGCTGTTTTTTAAAGGGGCGGTTTTTTAATATATCACTAAACTTTCTACAGTTTCGTCGTAAATTTATCAATAAATTTACAGAGATTTTTCAGATCTGTAAATTAGCAGTTCTTTAATTGGAGCTTGAGTCATAGTAGTCAGGTACCGGAAAAAGGTCAATATTGTTAGCTTTCATTTTTTCTGAAATTACAGATGGCTTCATAGTAGCATTTAGAGGCAGTGCAAGCTTTCTTTATAAAACCTAGTTTTGACCGATTAATAAAATTTGTACTTAGACGTATTCATATACCTCAACAATCATTGTCCATCTTTATGAGGGGTCTCTACTATTTATCTTCGAATAATAATCAAATAGCCAACCTAATTCTTACAATTCGAATTTCAAAGTTGAAACACATTCCGTGAAGCAAAATATTGCTTTCTCTCTAATTAAGTCAATATAAGGTTTTGAATTCAGCTTTCAAACGTGCATAGTGCAAGTGTGTATATGTCTAGTTTTCTAGCTGCAAATGATTAACAATCTTAACCTACTTCAAGGAATGAGAAAATCATTATCGATATCGACAAAAACTTTGATTTGGTGTTTACGGTGTAATTAGATGAAAGATATCGTAGCCTGTAAACAATTAAGATTGATATTATGCTCTCAAAGAACTCGGCCGTTAAAAATTTAACGATCTGGCATAATCATAACAATAATCTTTTTCGACGTGTCTCAAGTATGCACATCCCGCCGATTCTCTCCCCGACAACATCCCCCGCAGCTACAAACACTAAATATTAACAACCCCATAATCAGAAGCTGGAGGCGCGATGTTAACCTTCCCCCATGTTCTCCATTCCCCCCAAGCAGCTGCTGTCGTGATCGTCATTTCTGCCACCTTCACCGGAACTTAGACAGATTCAAGGGTGGATCAAGGGTGGGGGGGGGGGGGGTGGAAATTCTGTGTTTAGTAACAACAAGAAATGTGTGTATCAAAAGCTTTAAGACAAAAGTGCAACTTTTTACTGCAGTTTCAAACAACAATATAAATCCGGGGGGTGGGTTGGCCCAGTGGTTAGGGTCGAGGACTTGCCGGGTTCGATTCTCGTTTTTTTCAATCAAAAATAAATATCCATAAAAAATCTCAGCAAACAATCCCCACCTGAGCCTTCACTGTTGGCTTCTAATTAACAGTGCTGTTCCTAGAGTGGCGCCGGGAAACAGTAACAAAGCCTACACAGAACTCGAGGCTAATGACCAGAGCAGTCGATGCCGATGACACAGAAGCAAAAAAATATCAATCCACTATGATGCAGCTAGCAACTGATGGTCAACGATTCTATATAATTTTGGCCTTAATGTGCTGCCATCATCAATTTAACAATCATACAATAAAATTTCCTTCCTAGTTGAATAGCTTTTTGCAGAAAGAAACGACCCTACGATAAGGGGACTTTCCGTTTATGGCATATTCTAATATAAGCCAAAATAATACCATCCAGGGTTTTTAAATCCAAGATCAAAAATCTGATATTCAGCCTTAGCATTTCATGATAAATGTAGTATTCGTCTTATTTTATTTTGTTTGCATGTATTTTCTGTATGTTTATGCACATGTGCTTATCTATTTTATTATTAACCCTTATATCACGTTTTATTCTTTTTAACTTTTGTATTTCATTAGGTTAAGTATATGATGCCAATTTTCTCAAACATTGCAACATTGCAGTTGAATTGTATATTCTATGCCCTGGTTAGCATGTAAGAACAGCTGTTGCTGAATGCTCGCCAGGTTGAATAAAGGCACATTATTATTATTTTGTCTGCAAAAAGTTCCAAGCCATCATGTACCTATCCCTACACATTAATATGAGAACCAACCCAATGAATGACTTAGATAGGTGCTTGCTATAACCTTTAAGATTATTTTACTAAGAAATTTTGTTTTTGGTTTCTTTCTGCAAAAAGGCTTCCAGTTGTTCTTTGCTCTTGACTTCTTGTCCATCATTGTAAACATTCATGCCCAACAAAGTCCAAACTAGAGGTCATGCTTGGCAAATGTTTGGCGGATTATTTGTTGTCTGGGTACAGAATGTCAACAGCAAGATGGGACTGTGACGAAGAAGCCTAAATACGTATTGCGATGGCAGGAACAAGCTTTATAGCTTTGTTTTACGCCGAGAAACACCACTAGAGCTCAGACTCCGAGGGGTGAAACGCTGCATATGGTCAATACTAATGTACGGCGCTGAAAAATTGAGCCTAAAAATCAAATTAATGAATAGAATTACGTACCTCGACTTTTAAAAATCCCACGGAAAGGTTATATTACAAACCAAAGTGTATTGAACAGAGCCTCCAGCTCAAAAAAAATCAATGATTTACAAAAACAATGGTTTGCGGAAAATCACTACGTTAGATGATATTTCCTCACATTTGATGTGTATTTGTTCTAGTTTTAATATATGTATATTTATAGTAGATTAAGGATTGTGATGCAGATGAGTAAAGCGGGAGGAACTGGTAACACCCAGTATATTGTATTGCTCCAATTCCTAAGGAGGTTACCAGTCCGGTGCGTGAGATATTGGAAAACAATTATGTATTTGTTCAGGTAAGATTTTTATAAACAGAGTCAGTGTGTTAAGTACAGCAATAGGATGTGGGTCAGACATGGGATACACCAGTGGTTTGTAACAAACAGAGATCAAAACACACCAAGTTTTAAGCATGAAGTGCTTTACTAAGGGCTCCGTTAAACATCAAGTATATTACAGTGTATAACAGCAAGTGATCATACTACAGGTTACCTAATGACCTTTTTCTATCCAATTTTCCTTCCAATGTGTTGGTGATGGATTAGTTGATTATGCTTCAGCCGGTTTCAAGGTTGGTTTATTTACTACATTACACAACCATATGTACGTTCAATGTAAGAAGGAATTTTGTCATACAATAACAATGTATCCCCCAAAAACTTTTCCTAGATCCACCCTTGCCGGCTGTTCATCCCCTTGTATTTCTCTAATTTAAGTTCGCAAGAGCAGCAAACGAGGCAGCGGACGTCTATTCAGATCAGCCGTCGCTCCGTTGCTCTGCTGACGTGATGGACACAGATTATGCCGGATTACTGGTTAACTTTCATAACTGGAGTTAAACGCGCTCTACGTGAGCTGTTAGAATGCGGCTGCCACTGATATGGTCGGTACGCGCTACAGCGAACACCTCGAATATCTTGGGAATCGGCAAACATAACCTTAATTTATCACAGATCACAGAAACACACCCTACACCTGATAATTTAGTCTGTCTTCCGTATCAATAGCGAACAGTGTGGCGATTCTGTAACTCTAAGCGAAGCGATAGCGATATTCTTCCAATGCTTTCGCTCGTTTCGGTATTCCATGAACGTCTTCGTTCCGACTCGGATATAACGAACGCAGACGAACGTTATGAGCGATAGCGAAAGAATTTGGATCTCGTTTGTCAACTTTTGACGTTATTATTGCTGTGTGTCAAAGTGACAATTCGGTTACATTTATTTGTATAATTAATTGCCAGCAATGAATCGAAGAGAAAAAACTAATCCTTCGCAATGGTCGACATTGCCAAAAGCGTAACGAAGCGGTTGTGGAATGCCGTCAAAAATCGTTTTCGTAAATGATTAGCTTGGCTTTCGTCTGCTTTCGTTACTATAGCGAAAGTTACAGAATCGCTACACAGATGTTCGGCTAGTAGTAACTAAAAACTTTTAGATAGTGAATCAATTTCTTGTTCACAAAATACTCATTATTTTTTATTCTTTGGCAATGAGATATTCCGTAAAAATATTACTAAGACGGTCCTGACTTGCAGGATTGCCAACTCAGACCACCTCTAAAAAAATTAAATCTGAGATGCAGTTCTTCGTCAGGTGATACCTATCAAATAGACGTCAAACCAGTCTGAAGTATCAGGTAACAGAGTATACTTATCAGTGTGTAGATACGAAACTGAATATAATCAATTGTCAAAAATTTTTCGTAGCACACCTCGTAACGAATTCTATTTTGACTAAAGCTGTATTTGACGTACGGTGGCAAATTCAAATAATGTTTACATCTAATTGGTCCTTGATTATTTTTTGTGACCAATTTGATACTAATTTGTTTACCAATTTGAGGCAAGATAACAAAATGCACAATGCACAAACAAAACAAAACTGAGCTAATATGAGTGAGTAAAAGGTGATCCTTTTGGTTCTAACAATATTATATGACTTTGAATTTTGATTCAGCTCACAAACTCTTATCCAGTACTCCTCAAATATTAACAATAAATCAATAATTACAATAACTAATATGATCGGCCTCTCAAATTAGTGAGCAAAGAATGCAACAATATAAGCACCTCCCTTCTGAGACAAATTCTAGGAGATAAAAACCAAATAATTACTTATATCCGTATATTTTTATATATAAATGAAAGGTTAAATGTCTACTTTGAAGATGACTTTAAAGTACAAGGTTGTAATAAGAAGATTTCGCAAATACTAAGAAACAAATACTTACTTTTACGCTACAAAAAACTCGATGAGCAAAGAGTGTTTGCCTCAAGCTACAGTCAACACCAAAATAATGTTATAGTTGGAAATCGATGTCTTTTACCTCGGCTTTCAACATCATTCGCTACACAACACTTTTTAGGCTTCAATTATGGTTCAAAGTTCTTCATCAAGAATGATAAATACAGTAGTACTATATCGCTCAAAAATATAAAATTTGTTATCACCATTCACAAAGTAGAACGTACGTTGTACAGTTTCAAATTCAAATATTCAAACATTTTAAATCTACCAAGGTCAAGTCAAAATACCCCAAGCCGCAAATTGAGAAATCTACATGCGGATGTAAGCATGAAAATATAAACAGTTGAACACCCCACACAGAGGTCTCTGTGCCAGCCCGAATGAGTGACGTCTACATCGAATGCGGTCGGAGACCAATACCGACCTATCAGATCACTTGATATCATAAGGTCTATTCGGGTTTCGACGAAAACCGTTTGCAAACTGTCAGGAGCGTGCGCCGTAGAAATGACCGTGTTCGGGTTTGCACAAACTGATTTGAAACCGGTCAAACGGCTGCAGTCGGATGTTCGGGTTCAATTTGTGGACGGTTTGGAAACGGTCAAACTAGTCAGAGATAGGGGGCACCTCAGAGTAACAACTGAACATAGAGGTGGTAATCAACTAATTCTAATAGGCCGACATCTTTAGATACGTTGACCTCTACTGCGTTACTGCATATTTCTTCATCATAAACGCAAATTCTGAAGTCTTGCATAATTTTGAGGAGCTGGCAACGCCGCATGCCCTCGACTGTCAAACGTTTGCTTTGTTTACTGTTCATGCGTGTTTTATGCTCGGTCAGTAAAATCGAATTTGGTATTTGTTGGTAACTGTAGTGAAGCTTTACGGACTTGCTGCGCTATATTCGAGTGTAGCTTAACAGTTTTTCGAGATGGAACTCAAAAAGTGTAGTGTTTGTAACATGGGTTGCGTTGGACCAATTTTCAGGTTAGTTAGCGTTACATAGCATTGTCTACCATTTGAACAGCCACTGCGAGGTCACAGCTGATCAATGTTTGGAGACTGAAGTGTCAAAGATGATGGCTTTGAGCACGCCATGCTGAAGTGGTTTGTTTACTACCTCTATGTTCAGTTATTACCCTGAGGGGGGCACAAATCGTTCTCGGACTGCTGCTTGCGCATGCTCAGTTTACGGTATACACGCTGTTGTTTCCGATCCTATAGTGACAGCTCATCTGTGGCTTTAATTTGTCTTCAGGTTATTTTCAACTCGGATCGGTTTTGAACACCGTTTCCAATCTCCTCCGGCTACGCATCTAGTTTTGCGCAGTCCATGGACAGTTTGCAAATCGTCAGCACATTCTAACCCGAATAGAGCTATAGATGCGGGCCGTTATGTGCTGAGATTCTTTCTAAAAATAATGGCTTCCAGTACTTCCACATTGCCCGTGTATGAAAAGCAAAAGCCAAACCAGTTGTATCGCTGCCCTGGTTGATTTAATATGGGCCAACATAAGCAATATGGCATTTTTGATGGTGATGTTGGTAAATTGCACAGACGTGGTAATTTATAGTCATTTTTAAGCAGAGCTCGTAAATCAAAGGTAAACTGGCTGTAATATGTACGGTGAACGCTGAGCGTTACTGTGTCTAGTTAATGAATACTATTGCAGTGAAATTTATTATTCCGATGTTGTCGTGTTTCAGTGCAACCACCCTAGTGGATACACAGGAAAATTTGTCAACTGAATTGTAAAAAACTGTTGTTTGGCGTGGTGAGGTCAGTGACAAATTCACTATCGGCCTACTACATTACAGAATTAAACATGACGTCATTGCAAGTTCATAATTCAAGACAGTCTTAATATCTTAGATAAGGAAAGAGAGGGGATACTGCACGCCCATTTGATCCTACATGAATTAGCTGTGACCGAAAAGGAATAGCTATTTGACAGCTGTCAAAATATTTTTTGATGATATTTAGCCGTTTTTAAGACCAATCATTGTAAAATATTGTGGTATTCATAATGGTAGGGTGTGCAGATTACGGCTGTAAAAGTCACAGCAGCAGGAAGGAGCCTGGAATCACGTATCACAGGTAGATTTAATAGCGCTTTGGTACATTTTTGGTGCCATTTGGTAACAGAAATGTCAGTCGCGCGTTCCGTCCTCTCTCTTTCCTTGTCTAAGATTAATATGACCTTACAGAAATCAATATGTTTACTATGATATTATTTTTGATGATAAATGCCATCGTTTACTATAAAATGAATGCAGAAAACTTGAACCTAATAAGAATAATATTATTACGAAGGTTGTACTGCGAAATAATAGGTGCTTTCCTTTTATATGATTTATCTGATAATTCTCACTTGTGACGTCATGACTCATTTCCATGTATGTTCCTTTTGTTTTCTGAATCTGAGTCTAAAGCGAGATATTTTACCCCCACTTAAGCCTATCTGGACTAGCTCGAAAGGCAGATCAGTTGCTCAGATCATTTAGATGTCAAATAAATGAGGTTAGGATCTTTTGTAAGTTTGAATTTCAGCATTTCAGCGAGTTTTGTGGTGTATGCATACTCGATAGTGTATGGTGAGCGACGATCTCTTCCAAACACGTAAAAAAACTAGGTTATGGAAAGGATCGACAGATCATAGAACCATAGCGTATTACAAAATTTCGAGGAATGACATTTAACTGCACAAACACGTTCCTTTAACTCGTCTGAGCATCTGAGGTATCCAACTGAGCTGAGCCATCTCATTTTCCAGTGATCTGAGTTAGTGCAGATGTAAAAGAAAAGCACCTAATATAATATTGAACCCGCCATAAATACGTCACAGCATATGAACCAATAATATTTGTTGTTTCCTGATCACGTGACTAACAGCAATATGGCAGCAACACGTGACTATTGGAAGATGAAGTTCAGTCAACTGTAACATACGTTTTGCATCATAAGAGAACATAAACCTTAAATGAGAGTTGACATACTTAGACATAAATGTAGGTACAAACGAACGCTTGAATTAAACAGCATAAATATACAGTAAGCAGATATTTTGAGGTTATATGTACTGTCAGTATTGTCATGTGTCAAGTACTAGACGCAAACGGATTAGAATCAGGATGCTATCATTCTTATTGGTCAGTTGTCCGTGACGTCACGGATTTGGCGGTAAGGATTAGGCACGTTTTTTAGATTACTTAAAGCAAGAGTCGTCAACTAAAAAAAATTGCCAGATAGTTTAAAATGAGAGTAGAGTGATGAATAAAGGATTGCTGTTATTCCTGGAAAAAGATCAGAATGCCTTTACTCGCATTTTGAGACGGAAATCGAAAGTTTTACAAAGTTATTACCTACTTTGTCTAGATTTGAGACTGATTTCTCTGTAGTTGTATTTAGATACCACGCAAGACTTGAATTATATTCGACAAACATTTTCAATTTTTAGGAAATCCGTCACCATAAGTATAATTCTCCAAATTTATCAGTACCTTACGTCTGCTGTCATGCCAAATCTGATATTCGATGTTACACATATGTACTCCCACTGTATGAATATTTTGGACAGATTACGCCTTTAAATAGAAACTGCTCCTAGTATTAACGCCCTTGTTTTATTTTGGTATTTTTTGTTTTTTCGGATTCGAAAAATTTTATAATCGCAATTCGTGCCATGATTCGGTAGTCAGAGGTAAAATCAAATTTGTGGGTGGATGATTTGAATTTTTCTCCTATACATCAATTATTATTTTTACAATGATGAGTTCACGTTCACGCAATCCATTCGGCTTCTAGTTTTTTTAAATACTGATCCAAAACGCAAAATCCTATTTCAAACAAAATGTTCAATGCGCGGCAACATCTCAAAAATCGTGGCCAGTTAAATGTTTATCTGCAAGATAACAGCAACTGTCAGATACATTGTTTAAACAATTGAAGGCTGAACTTACGAAGTCGCGTAAATCTTATCTGACAGTTGTATCCATAGCAACGCTATCTGGCAGATACCTATCTGACACTTTAACTGGACATTGAGAAACCGGCCCTTAGTAGCAGGCGATCAGGCCGGCCGATTGCTGAAGCGCTCTCTCTAACATGCACGTTCCTCACTATCTTGTTGTCTTTCTCTTATTCATGGATATCGCACACATGGGGAGTCGATTCATACCAGACTTGTATATGGCCAATACTAATGTACGGCGCTGAAACTTGGTCCCTCAAAATCAAGTCAATGAATAGAATCGAAGCCTTCGAAATGTGGACGTTGCGTCGCTTCTGAGAATCCTGTAGTCAGACCATGTTACGAACCACGATGTATTGAATAAAGCCTCACTCAAAGAGAGTTACCTACGTCACATGGTTAGAGGTCCCAAATATAGGTTACTAAAAGAAATTTTAATGGGCAAAATTGAGGGGAGGAGAGGTCCAGATCTCAAACAGCACTTATGGCTCCGAGATATCAGAAACTGGTGTCACGTCAACGAAATCTTAACAATAGTGAAAAGAGCAGAAGACGGCACTCTGCACATCGTCGGCCACGAGAGCAGATAACCGGCTACACGCTGCAAAGCGTCTGGCACCCAAAGAAGAAGAAGAAGGAGAAGAAGGTTCACTACTCTCTAACTCTTGTTTTTTTGAATGACCAAACCTGTAGAATAATAAAGTTTCACCAAATTCTTCCAGGTTACTCTTCGGTTCGCGACCAGCATGGTACTTTTCAAGTATTTACATTTTCCACGGTAAATTCTGTGAACAGCTCACTCGTACAGACCGAACTTAACCAAAATAATCACGTATGCACCTTGCGAATCAAGTTGTCGACGTGGCATACAGCGCGCAGCATATGGCTGCGTGCCAGCCCGGCCAGAATGTAACTCAATCAAAACGAATTTCTGGCGATGAAAATTTCACAAAAGCGTTCGCTCATAAACTTTCCTGCCGCTGTTGGCCGAAAAAAAATCGTACGGAAAGCATCATAAAAACAAATTTCACGGAAGGAAAACGTGGGAGCGGGACTGCAAAGCAGACGTATGTACACGGGCGATTCGTTAAAATATTTGCTGAAAATGCCTGTGTACTCGCGGTACCCTGATCGATGCCTGGTCGAGAAAATAAACTACTGCTGCCAGCAGGGGTGGTGCTTTGGAGAGGATTTTCACCTCGTTACAAGACGTGATTTTAGATTAAAAAAAACATTATAGTGAAAAGAAATTGTACCAAATGTAAAAACAGAAGTAAAAAAAGTTGCGGCAAGGCTCATAAAAATCTTTGACCTTTGAGATATCTAGAAACAAAGTTTGATTTTGTTGATTTCTCTTCCGTCGCTGGCAAGGGTGGCAATAATGATACACTGTTACCGTTTCGTCCGGGGTAGTAATATCTTGTCATAGTTTCATCAATATCTAGGTATTTCTACGTTACAAGATTATAATATGTGTCAAATTATTTCCACATATCAGTCGTCTAAATGCAAAACCTGACAAGTCACAAATTTTTCAAAATAGAGTTTTATATACAATTTTGTTCATTATTTGAAGCGCTACCATTTTCTATATTTTTCGCTTACAAGATATTTGGCTAAGAAAACTAGACTTAGGTGCAAACACCGACAAGTCCAAGCAGTGTTTTATTTCAAACACCGACATGTCCACAGGAGCCAATACGGACAACGGGAGCAAGTCACATGTCGATCGCACGAGGTATTCTGACCGTTGTGCGTTTTTATTTTATCCAGTAGCTGAAAATACGCTGTGGTGAATTCATGTGTTTTTCAGTTTACTGAGAGAATGAGATTAATTTATGCTGTATTGATAAATTATTGATAAAAATAACCATGTTTTTTGAAAAATGCTTTGGATGCGGATTTTGGAGAGCCTACTTCAACAGAAGCTAGGTCTACATTAATGCAGAGGATCGAAGCTAATTGTGAAAATGCATTTGCTAGTTCTGAAGAATTTTGTTTGTCAGAAAATTTAGATTTTGACGTTTAAACCTTGTAACCCTTGAAATGTATCCTTTCTAATATCTAGCTTTATGTTTATAGTTCCTGTCGTTGAGCACAGTGTTTGATTAGATTCCTTTATATTCAGTAAAATAATCCAAATTGATAAGTGTTTCACTTATTTTGATCCGATTCCACAAAAATAGCAGTCAAAATACGACATCTCACAGTTCCTAACATGCAAAACCCGACGTGTTCAAATTTGAAAGTCAGATTTTAGAAAAAATATATGTCCTAGATTTTGGGGCGTCAGGACTTAACATCCTAAAACATCGTATATTATAATACTCTCGATTTCATGTTATTTTCGATCATAATAAGACTTTGATCTGTTTTTCTTGATTTCTGTAAAATTTGTTACCGTGGACTTGTCGGGTTTTGCATTTAGACGACTGATATATAAAATTCAAAGGCAGGCCTATAAAGTACTATAAAGCACAGCATATCACCAAAGCCAATTGTTTCAGCGCAACATAGAGTATTTTATAAATACAGCAATTTCTTTAATTTTGAAATCCCCACCATTCTAATAACCCGTTTAAAACGCTCAAAAAAAAAGGATCAAGAAACTCAGAAACGTCTAAAGACAAAGTATAGAGGGGTTCCGATATTTTTGGTTTTTTCCCAAATTCTACGCTGCCACTTCACCGATTTACCGTTTGTCAAAATTATAGCAGGATTACCTACTACGACCCCACAGCATGTAGCTGTCCAAATCACAATCCAAGTACTGGTTACTCAGATTACGCAGCTCGAAAAACCCCAATAGATAGACAGACCGACAGACAGACCGATCGAAGGAAATGAGTGACGTGGATTTTCGTTATGTAGATATCATAAAACGTCCAAAAAGAGTATTATCATAAAATCGAAAATTTCCGCGACTACCCCATATCGGTGTGGGACGTAAAATAAAGAAAACGATCAAGAACCTCCAAATTGCCTAAAAATGAACTTTGAGCTGTTGTTATATTTTTAGCTATTTGATTATTACTGTGCCGCCACTAACACGATTTCTAAAAACCATACGCGTGTTCCATCCTCTGCACGGTAATGGTACTGTATCAAAATGTCATGAAAACCAATTTAATAATGTCTAGATTACACAATACAGAATGATCTAAAGCAATACTGGTATGTATACATCAGAAATTTCTAAGTCTCTTGTTCTCTGTAATAGCCAAGACGATTTTCGGATGGACCTGAAATGTGTTATGGCGCTAGGCCTTTATTTCACAGGTCGGATGAAATGGACAGCCTATTTTGGTATACAGAGTGAGTCTAATGTATGGAAGGCCTCAATTATATCGGAAACGGCAATACGGTCAATCTTACGATGGCATTTGCAATGTTGCCAGATGCAATATTTTTTCCGAAAATATAATAAACTTTGTTATCTAAAATGGATCACCCTATATATTTCTTCTTCTTTGAAATCCTTGAAAAATACTGATTATGTAATTTAAACTAAGTAAGATGGCCGTGATTACTGTTGGAAATTCAGAAATATTCAAGAATCACATGGCTTGTTCTATTGAAGTAAACGGACAACATTTTGAGCATCTGCTGTAACTCTCTTCATGTTATTTGAAGATAATGTCTCATTTTAACTCGGGAGGTTAATAATAATAATAATAATAACTGGACTTTATTTACAAAAGTAAATAGGCGAAGTATCAGCTACAAGCTGTTTTTCAACTTAACCTTAAGGTTGCAATGTAAATTTAGTTGCAACTTCGAAATTATGACGTTTAGGTATTGGAAACATTACCAAAAATTATCAGTATTTTTTAAGGATTTAAAAAGGAATAAATGTACAGGGTGATCCATTTGAAATAACAAAGTTTATTATATTTACGGAAAAACGGTAGATATGATAACATTGTAAATACCATCGCAAGATTAGTCGTATTGCAAAACTCCTTACCATAAAATTCATAGACAACTGAAGCGTTCCATACCTTAGACTCACTCTGTATAACAAAGTTTTCAGGTTGACGCCTAAAAACGAAGTTGAGGAATATTTGAAATTTTTGGCGTGGCTTTTGGTGAACAGTTCAACTGAAGGCGATCGACGATAGTAGATCAATAGACAAGAGTCCGAATCAGACCTTTTGAAATGCACAGAAATGTTCGACTCTTCTTTTATTTTTCATTATTTACTTGTATAAATAGTGAAATGGCTGGGACACGTTTATCGAATGGCACCCGAAGAATTACCAAAAGACCAATATTGGAAGGATATGGAGAAAGAAGGACTTAGAAGAAAATGGCTACAGGCAGTGAAAGATTTGAAAAAACTGGGAGTGTAAAACTGAGAAGTCGAAACAAGAGAGAAAGAAATGGCAAACTATAGTGAAGAAAATGAAGCCATGAGCCTTGTAGAGCTGTTGTATATATACATATATATAAATAGTGAAATGAAAATATTGGCACGTCGAAAGCTACCCTTTGTATGGGGTATATGCTCTTATACTTATCTAACCTAATATTGCCGAGACCAGTCTAAAATACCTTGCGTTCAATGGGGGTATTTGCTCCACTTCTAATTACCAGTGGTCTACAAATAAAGCTCCTACAACACATGTTAGGTACGGGATACTTTATAATCTTCCTCTATTATTTGAAATTTGTATACTAGAAACTACTAGACTAGGTGGAAACCTGTTGCTCGGTGATCCTGCTGCAAAGTACCGTCACTGTTCGACATCTAGCAGGCCACGAATGCCGCCTGTTGTCCATCGGAGCGGCGTGGCCTTCTTTGTTTTGTCCGTTTTGGGTCCTGCATTAGCAGCCGGACGAATTTGATACGGTTGTGCCCGAACAGTTCGACTCCCTCTTCAGATGAAAAATGGTGCTGTTCGACTGGACTGCTGGTGCTTCCAATAGACACGTTTCACGGGATATTTGTTTCCGCCATTCCCGTAAAGGATTGCTACCGAAAACGCTGTTAATTGTGCTTTACTTTTTGGGCTGATATTTATTTGTACGACTCCGAGCAATTTGCTTACAGCTGTTGCTGCGGGGGTAGCTATTACTGAACAGTTTTCGATATATTTTTTATTTAACAAACTGCTAAGTGTCACAAGTTATGTTCATAAAAAAATGGAGTCAAGTTGATTGACTCAGTACTTCCCACACATAATGCTGATGCCATTTAATTATTTCTCCATTGCATGAAGCTATAGTTTGAAATTCCCTTGCAACCAAATCATCGCCCACCCGCCTGCAAAATAACATCCAACACAACAACTCTCGTAAATAGTTCCTTGCGTCCCCCTCTTTAGGAACTGGGACGCAACACTTTTTTCTGCATGGTTCAACTGGACGATGCGAAACGATCAGAAGCCACCAAAACGTCTAAAAACGAAGTTTGAGCTGTTTATTTTTAGTTTTTTTTATTATTGCTGCGCCGCCACTGACACGATTTTTCAGAAACAGGTGCGTTTTCCATTCTGGCTGCGGCGGTAAATTCTGTGTTAAAATTTCATTAAAATCAATTCAATAGTTTACTCTTTACGCAATATACATAGAACGAAATAAAGTAAAACTTGTATGTATACATCACAAAATTGGTTTCTGTAATATGCAAGCCAGTGTTCAGATGGACTTAAAAAAGTGTAATATGCCGCTAGGTATTCCTTCCACAGGTCAATGGACAAACTATTATGAATACAACAAATTTTTCAGTTTTACAACCCCCCACCTCCTCACCTATCGGTGTGGGAAGTAAAATGATAAAAATTGGAGTCTACATACTACCCATACCCAAGCTAAATCAAAGAACGAATTTGACAAGAAGAAGGGCCACTTCAGAAAGTCGTCCATACAGAAGTATCAAAGAGCAATATGACGACTTGCTTCTAGACACAATGTTGCTACTTGTCGATCAATGTTTATGATTTCTCAGGTTGGATGGACCATTGCTTCTTCTTGTCGCATATTTTGCCCGCTAAGCTGTGAAAATCAAACAAAACTGAGCAACAAGTGTCGACAAGCTGAGATTTGTGATAGGTCGAAATCAAAATAAACAATATGGCTCACTGGATAAATGATTAGACCTTAGACAAGGAAAGAGAGAGGACGGAACGCGCGACTGACATTTCTGTTACCAAATGGCACCAAAGAACTACCAAAACTTACCTGCGGTACGTGATTCCTGGCTCCTTCCTGCTGCTGTGGCTTTTACAACCGTATGCTGCACACCCTACCATTATGCACACCACAATATTTTACCAACAATGGTCTTAAAAATGCTAAATATAAAAAAATATTTTGCCGGCTATTCATTTTCGGTAACAGCTAACGACAGCTAATTCATATAGCATCAAACGGGCGTGCGGTATCCCATGCCTTTCCTTTCCTTATCTAAGGATTAGACAATTATTCAGTTACTTGAGTTATACAGCATGTTCATTTGAAAACTTCCTACCACGGATTTATCGAAAACCACTGGTTAAAATGAAAAACGCCTAGACACGTCAAACGATTTGTCAAGGGGGACAACTTTTTCAAAATTTTTAACGGGATGACCCTGGGGGGTAGAAGGTACAAGGAGCAAGTATTTTTTAGTAATAAAGTTGTCCCCATTGAAGAATACTTTGACGTGTGTCGGCGTTTTTCTATTAATCGGTGGTTTTCCATAAATCCTAAAATTTCATTCTACATTACTCTATAACTTGGACAAATCCTAAGATAGTAAGTATAGGTATAGTGCATACCTTAGTTTCTCTATAGGTCGGAAAATCAAATCTGATTTTGGTTATCCTTATTGCAGGGATAAGGAATGAATTAAAAGCTTTTACTGTTTTTCGGAATTCATCCAGTGGGAAATTTATGCATCTGCCTTATAGCGTTGTAATCCTTTTGAGGCTAGCCCATCGAAAAAGATCAAAACAAAGTGATTTTCTAACATAAAAAGCAATACGTAAAACTGTCTTAGAGAACGGCCCATAAACCCCTTTTTCCAGAAGTTTATGAGCGTGTAAGTTGTGAGTATCTTGCACCTCCAAAAGACGGGTTTCCGGAACGAAATCTGTTTATGTTCATAAGATTATCGTGGACTAAAAAGCGAGTTCTTCAGCCAGTCGTTCATATTCTTTTATTACAATGTTTTTTCTGCGCAGTTGTGATAGAAGAATATGCCTTAGAACTGATACCCAATGAGTAGTAGAGTGATGCTCCATGTTATGAAACTCATGATAATATTACTTGCTGATTTAGCAGTAATAATATCCTTCTTATCAGCTTTTGTTGAATGTGTAACTTAACTTTCTTCTTTAGATTGTTTGTTCCACAAGTCTATTTCACATACAAATGTACTTAGTCCAAATAAAACTTTGTCTTGAAATCTCACCTGTGAATCGTCCTGCGAGAAGACGGCGTCGAAAGCGAACATCTTTGGCGCCGCTACCCCCACCCTTCTGTCTTCAGGTGCCCCTCCCCCACTGCCCGTCGTTGGGTCTGTCAACGTGACCTGCTTCTTCCGCTTGTCCAGGCTGAAGAAGCTGTTGTTGCTAACGGGGGAGTGGTCTGGACTGGCACCGCCCCCAGGGGGTGGGGACGTTGGAGTGCAGACGCGTAGCATCACTTTCACCTGCAAAATAGAAAATATGTGTTCACCTCGTTGCGACGGTACTATTGTCCAGCTTAGTTTTGAAATTTTCATGCCTATATAATGTCAATGGTTGTCAAAATTTCAGGATGATTGTGTCGAAAGTAATTTATTTATTTATTTGGTGCTGGGAGCTCCAAGACGCTGCTGAAAACCTCATCCCGTTGAGCTGTTGGAGATAGGAAGAATAAGCAAAAATCCAGTGCAGAAGGAGATGATCGCGCTTTGGAGCTAAGCATGGTTATGAAGATTATGATTATGAAACAGTTTAGTCAGTATTTGCGACCAAAGCCCAGCTTCATGCGAACTAGGACTAATATTTATTTGTATACCTAACAACTAAATTATACCCTAGATCCCCTTTTGTTATCATAGTGCATGCGACATAACAGACGTTTGGATATCAACGTAATCTGGAAAAGTAGCAGTAGGAGTAAGCTTTATTGAAATATACAAAACATACATTCCAAAAGGCGGAGTTCAGAATCACCAAATTGCAAGAATGATTTAGCTTACTGGTCTTGCACTCAACCTGAAGTATGGCTTAAAGTATGGTCTAGCATGCAGAACATAAATAGCTAGATGTTATTGTGTCATAGAAGATTTTCGACGCGCCATTGAAAATTGTCAGAATAGGTACCATCCTTATTGATAAAAATATTGGTGATAATGGTAGCATCTATATAAGGTTTAAGAGACAGAGCATTAGGTTAGTCTATGTGTATATGACTTGTTCAAACTAAAACAACTGCACATCCAATTGCCAAATAGATTAATGGGTGTATTACTTAGTTGAAATAGTGTAGGTAAATCATTTTAAAGTTTGGAATCTTCTGTTGGTACGGTTTCTCTGCATGCGACCATTTATGTTACAGTAACGACAACTTATTTGATTTCAATATGAATTCTCGGTGTATTGGCGTATTCGATACAAGTTTTAGCATTCATAACACAGAACGAGTGATTTTTTGAAGTACTTATTTTCAGAACTCCTGCCAGAATTTCCATATCATTTGATTCCTTGTCATTTTTCTGTAAAAAGATTATTGTAGCTCCACTACTCAAGAAGTGTAAGTGATACGGATTACCACTTGATCTCACCAAATAGCTTCTTACCCACATAGACACAATTTTACATTATGCGTAAGGTTTGTACTAGGCATGGAAAATACATACTCAACCTCCTAAACCAAATTTTCTCTATCCAAAGATAGCCAGATATCATGTTCCCAATCCCTATTTAACGACCAACCTTCTCCTCTGCTTACTTATTATAATTAATCAGCGAATTTGATTAATATACCGACCTGTGCTTCTTAACATCGAGATCAGCCTTAAATGCTGCTGTCCCTTAGGCGCCACTCGACACTCGACGAAATAATAATTAATAAATTCCCCTGAATTTCTATAATCATTAACGACAAGGCCCTTAATCGACTTTATAACGAAGAGGGCGCCACCGTAGTACTCGCTAAGATCTTCCATTGGCGTCCAGAAAGGGCTATGTTGAATAAAAAGTGGATCGTCGATATGTCACCAAACTGAAATAAGACATTACTAGTATTTAAGTTCATTCTTATTATTTTTTATTAGTTTGTTCGACAGGCATGAAGGCCTAGGGCAAAAATGAGTACAGCCTGATCTTATACCTCTAAAATTGATGTAACTTAAAATTGTCTTTGGATGCTTGTTTCCATTGTTCCACCACCTATTTCTAAGTACATCCTGCACTACTTCACGCCACCTATTCCTATCTGCCGCCTTCTCTTTCCCGTGTTTAATATTAATTTACTTTAAATCATTTTCTGCCTTTTTCAGCCATCCTTCCCTTGGCCTACCCTTTCTTTTTTCCTTATTGGTCTCCGAGGACTAGTTTTGCCATTCTTTGATAACTGCTATAATATTGGGGTTCTTATACATGTCTTCCAGTTCCTGGTTTGTTCTTCTCCTGCATCCCTCGTTTGTCCTTACGCCTCCATAAATAGATCTCAACATTTTTCTTTTCCATCTTATAACTTTTTCTTCCTACTCTTTGTTTATAGTCTACTTCTGATAAGCACATGTCGCTGTTGGTCTATAACAGTTGCATAAATTCTCTTTTTTGTCTTTGTGGATATATATTTGTATTTCATAAGAATTTTCAGGGCTCCATACTTGTGATTTCCTTTGATGATCCTTGCCTGTATTTCTTGTTTCTTCTGTCCATTTTGTTCTGATTACCCCTAGGTACATAAATTCCATCGCTCTTTCAAAAGTATATTTCATGTCCATGAAAGTTAGGTTCGGCTGATCATTGGAAGTTTTTTCCATTTACTCCATTACTTTGACTTATCTACAGCCCTCCCCTTGCTTCCACAGCTATCGTTACTGTAATTTTCTCTGGTTCTTTCTTTGTTTTTGCTAATAGTGTTAAGTCATCTGCATATGGTATACATATACTTTCAATTTCATCAGAGGAAAAAAGTGGAGGTCCCACAATGCAGTCAAGAGCAAGTACATATAATTGTGGTATAACGGTGGTATTGTGTTCAGAGCACATCTGCAAAAACTGCGGATTTTTGTGGCAGACCCCTTATGCAGAAAGTGCGGTGTGGTGAGTCAGAGGAAATAGCTAAGCATGTCCTGTGCTGAGTGGAAGTAGGAATTACTACCTGAATGTAGGCTAAGAGAGAAGACAGGAGAGCATAATCCAATGCATCTCAAAGTTCGCAAAGAACTTAGGGTGGGATTCTGTCTCATCCCTTTGACTCTGGGTGCACAATAAGCTTTAAGGCTGAGTAGCAACTGAACCCTAACCACCTCACTGCAAAAAAAACAACAAACAATAGACGTCATAACCACTTGTCAAAGCAATGTTTCCAAACGCCATATTCTGTTAACAATATTAGCGTCTTTAGGGAAAGATTTTATGACATTTTTTCCCTTATATACCTCAATATGGGCAACCAACCCTTACATCCGCTGCCAGGGATTACCACTGTTAGCATTTCTCAGAAACCGATTATTTGGTTTAATATTTATAGTCTCAGAAAAAAAAGTCAGCTTTGTCGCTCGACACAGATTGTTACTAATGTACTTTAGCAGGTACTTTTATGTTGTATTTGACATATCGGTGATATCTTACCTAGATTGTTTGAACTAGCTCAGGTTACATAAGCATCAAAACAACTTGTAATTTTCAAACTCCATTATTTATAATGGAATGGACAATGTTTATCATTTGTATTTTACGAAGTGTGCTTACTGATCACCAAGTCCTTCTTAACTTCAGTACCTGAACATCCATATGCAGGGTTAAGTTGGTGTTCCCCACAATCGTAGCCAATGGCACCCATCATTGCTTGATTGGCACGAAGCAGTGCCAATCAAGCAATGATGGGTCATATGATCTTGGTCTCTGGCATCACGTAATGCAACTCATGCAGAAGAGGCAGTTGTGTGGAAGGCGAAGCAGCATATACGAGCAGCGCGAAGTGAAGAAGAATAACAACATAAAGGGAAGATGAAGAACTTCTCATTCTTCAGTGAGGAATGTGGACAAAACACAAGAATTAGTTGTCTGAAGGCAGGTTTAGGCCTTTAGGCGTCTTTCCTTTAATTGACTTAACACAGATCCCACAAGTGTGGTGTTTGCAGGCAGAAAAAGTCAAATGAAACTGGGTAACTGGGTTTTTTGCCCCCTCAAATCCAGAAAGTGGTCTTCCAAGGGAACCCAGAAGGAAAAAAGTAAAATGTCTACCTGTTTTCAGAAAACTGGCTAAACCACCTTCTGTTAGACAACCTTCAATCGCCTCCAGTGACAGATAGACAGATGACAGACGAATGCGAAATCAAACCTTATTTTTATCTGTAACAGTACCTACATAGATTTGAATAATTGTAACGAAAATTATCCTGATCCAACTTTAATACTAATTTTTCTGTCTCTTTTCAGGCAATGTAGCACCGTGCAGATGATAACAATGTTCAATACTTCGTAAAACACAAACAGGATTAAGATTACACAATCCATTATAAATAAAGTAGTTTGAAAATTTCAAGTTGTTTTGGTGCTTATGTTACCTGAGCTAGTTCAAACAATCTAGGTAAGATATTACATATACTTCAATTACAACATGAAATCACCAGCTAAAGTACATTAATAACAATCTATGTCGAGCGACAACACAGTCTTTTCTTCTGAGACTATAAATATTAGACCAAATAATCAGTTTCTGAGAACACATAACACCACCTAATCTTTAAGAAACTAAACTTTAACAAACTAATGCAAAACATCTAAATATTTCCCTGAAGCGAAACACAGCAAAACACGTGAGGTTTGGTGAGTCGTTAGACTATGCAATATTTTGAGAAAATTACGTTCCAGAAAACAAAAATGTCTGGCCCCTCCTCTTCCGACAACAGTGGCTCCCCCGTAATTATTTTTCCCGAAGATGCTTACAGTAATTGTCGAACTGCTTGGGGCGCTTATTAATACCCTCCCTGATTTTGATATTCTTGATGTAGCGCCAAACGGACGTAGAGGTGAGGAGAGAGAGAGTGATTTTGGGGTGCAAAACTCTTCCATCGCGAACTTTCCAAGAGTCCTTAATCGTAATGAGTTCTTGAGTTATATGTTCTTTAGTACTGATTAAACATTATTTTAGAATATGAAGAAGTAATCATTTTGTTTAAAACAAGCACATTTTTGCTACAAGATTACCTCATGATATAGAATTCTGTCATGAGGTAACCTTCTATGTTTTATGAAGTCGTCAATAAGAAAATCGGGTAGAAAATGGAAACAGGATTCAACAGGAACGGTGGTTTGTCAACCTGGTTATGAGAAAAATAAACACGTGAAGAATCCTGCTCTTTTAACGAAGCAGAGAACTTTTCTATTGACAAGAGCTATTAGTGTAAAGACCTACAAGTGGATCCTTGAACACCTTTCCTTACTCTGGTTCTCAAGTTCAGCCCTCATCGCAAAAGTGAGGATGATCCTGGGTCCTGCCCATTTTAGGTCTTCGGGTTCAAGGACCCTTGAATCTCGTATAGTCTGTCTGTGATACCAAGGGCTTCACACCGATATAGAATGAGTGCTATCGCCTTGCCATACAAATGACGTCTGGAGGTGTTATGGCCAGATAGCAGGCCTACAAGTAACCTTAGCTGGCTTCTATCCAGTGAGAAACATAATCGCCCACCTTGGCCATACCATACCCCAACCCATAATAATGTCGAACATTGAAAGCGTTCAGAGTCTTTTACCTTTAATTTGTGTTGCTCAACTAGAAATGGAAGAAATAATTGATGCCATAAAAAAGCTGAAGAATAAAATGACCTCCGGTCCAGACAACATTCCATCCTTGTTAGTCAAGGACTGTTCTGTACTTTTTGCAAAACCTCTTTTAAAAATATTTAATGCTTCAATCAAGACTGGTATATACCCCCAGATTTGGAAACAAGCAAAGGTTTGTCCTATCTTTAAAAGTGGAATGAAATCTAATATTGAGAATTATAGACCTGTATCTGTTGTATGCAACTTTTCTAAAGTCTTTGAAATTTGTTTGTACAATAAAATCTATCCAGTTGCAATTTAGTCGTTTTAACTCAATATGTCTCAGAAGGTCTAGATAGCCAGGGTCAAGTGGATGTAATATATAGTGACATTTCAAAGGCTTTTGATAAAGTTAATCACCAAATTTTGCTGCAGAAACTGGCAAGTTTTGGTTTCTCGAATGGTCTGCTAAAACTTTTCTGTTCATACTTATCTGATAGGAATCAATATGTAACGTACAATGGCTTTAAATTGCAAACCTTGACAGTTACATCTGGCGTTCCACAAGGTTACAATTTCGGACCACTTTTATTTTTGTTGTTTATTAATGATCTGTTTGAGAAGTTATCGTGTAGAGTACTTGGTTTTGCTGACCACCTTAAGATTTATGGTCACATCTACACTATGGATGATTGTAATAAGCTACAAACAAACCTTAATTTAATTGCAGCCTGGTGTGATGAGAACAAGCTGTGTTTGAATGTGAAAAAATGCAATGTCGTTACCTACTCTAGAAAAAAATAGATGTTGAGTTTAAGCTATGCAGTTAATGGTACCATCTTAAATAGGTGTAATAGTATTATGGATCTATGTGTACTTTTTGATTCAAAGCTAACTTTTGTGGATCATAATCATTCTAAGATATCAGAAGCTAAGAGGATGTATGACTTCATAGTAAGAAATTGTAGGTCATTTACAAATGTGGATGTGTTAAGGATTTTATATAATTCGTTAGTACGATCTAAATGAGAGTACGGTAGTTTAGTTTGGTCCCCTATTTATAATAGTCATGTCAATGAGATTGAAAAAGTTCAAAGAAGAGCGTTAAAACTTTTTGCATTTAAAACTGATGGTACATATCCCCAGCGTGGTTGTAATTACACCATACTTTGCAGTCGATTTAGCTATGATAGTTTAGGATTAAGACGAAAACTGGCTTCTCTTGCATTTTTATATAAATTGTTACACAACTTTATAGATTGCATAGACATTTTGAGTCAAATTAATTTCAATGTACCACGACTAAATTCTAGAGGTAGTTTGTACTCCAGTTGTGATAGAGCAAATACAAACATAGTTGTTAAATCACCGGTATATGCTATGTGCAGCAACTACAACAAAACATGTAAGCATGTCGACATATTTGCTTCCTCTGTTAAAAATTTCGTCAATACAGCATCGGTGCATCTTAAGTAAAGGTATTTATATATTTTTTTTTGTTTAACTTTCTTTGGTAATTGTATTATTAGTATATATTATTATGTTTTATTTATGTTTTATGTAGGTTTTATAATTTTTTTTCTCTTCGGCAAACATTTCTAACTGTAACTTACATTGGAATTGTCCTGTAAATGGTCTAATCTGTTGGGCAATAAAGCAATTATTATTATTGGCCAGAGATCCTAAAATAAGTACTCTGGATTGGCGGAGATGGCCAGAGCTTCCTGCTCATCTAATAAGAGGTGAATTTTACAACCATACCACAACCTCGACAATACCATCCAAGACACTTTTACATTGCAGAATGAGACTTGATGGAAATGGAATACCCCAAGGGAGAGGGAAAGCTATGTTTTTATTCCGCAGAGCCCTCTGTATATCAGACTGGCCCTCCATCCTCAAAAGGCGAAACAAAAAATGGTTCTCTCAAATACATTTATCTACTCCTTCCTTAATACCTTTGAGCACGTTGTACAATGAATACAAATATCCCAAGCCAAGCTTGTGCCAAATCAGCTTCAAGCATAGTTACTTTAACCTAATCTTCTCAACCTTGCTACGACCACTACAACTGTGACCACAACTTGCCACGTCAGAACATTAAAAAATCTGACACACTACGCCGTTTGTTGTAAGTGTTCTTATTTTTTATACATTATACAATCACAACAATGATAAAAAGTTAATTAATTTCCAGCAAAGAATAGAGGAAAAAGATTAATTTTTTTCAACGACGCCACGTTGTCGTGATAGAACTGACTAGCAACTGTGACATCTTTTACACTTCTAATATTAAAGAGCACAACTGCTGTCGTACACTACTAATGAAATATTCATTGGCTTCAAGGAAAAAAGTTTTGTTTTTGCTTGCAATTACAAAGCCCCCACCTTTTTTTCCACTTTGATTCCCATGTGAAATATTTATTGCACTCTGTGATGCATCGAGGTGGCAAAGTAAGGAAGCGACAATACCATTCGAGATGCCGTACTATCCAGACATCGAGTGGAGTATACAGGTAAGCCATTGTTTATTTTTTTGTGACACGTAACAAAGATTAGAAGAAACATTACCACGAAAAGAAACTAGGCAAGATTGTTCATCCACCTTCCTTTCCCAAAAAGAAGGGAGGAAGAATACAGTACTCCGCACAAACGTCTTGGCTACTTCACTTCTACAGGATAGGACAAGTTGATGTTTGAAGACATTTGTGGAATAAAATTCTCGGTAGAAGCACTGAAGAAATACTCAGAAAGACGCTCTTTGGAGATGTTTAACTTTGAAAGATTGAAGATGAGCTCGTTGGACTTCTAAAGTTACCTTGTTCTAACACATTAGATAAACATTTTGGGTAGACGACCCACCATACCAGGCTGTAGAGGTCCTCAGATCAAGTCATTGTGAGTTGTCAGAGCAGTCCGTGGGACATCAGCTTTAGTGTCGTAGTGTTGGTTTGTCAGATCTGGATACCTAGAAACCAGACAAGTGACAAGGAAATTAAGGAAGAAACGTGGAGCACAAAGATGAGGAAGACATTGAAACAGGAGGTGGTTAGACATTTTTGAAATGCTTAGATAAGTGTTAACTATATTCTAGAGAATTTAGTTTTGGCTTAGTTCCTGTCAAATGCTTTAATTTTGACTGTACTAAATCCGCAATGAAGTTTCTTCATTACAGTGTAAGCCGCGCTCTTGTGCTAGTGGTATTCAGTGATTCGCAAAACAAACAGTTGTGTCTCCAGTGTGATTCAGCCAGGTCTTCCCTTTGTCAAAAAGGCATACGAGTTCCATCCACTGAGACCTCATCGGAGGCTTAGAGATGTATTTTCATCATTAAATTGTTACTTGTGATCAGCCACTGATCCGTGCAATACCACATTAGGGCTAGCTCTCCAGACCATGAGGAGCTACAAAGGTAGTATATGGTCAGCGTAGAGATAGAATTCCCAGTGGACGTCCTTTTTAACGCGACCTCATCTAGACATTGTTTTTATGGATTGAGTTCAAAAGATTCATAGAGTGCTTAGATACTCAGCAGTAGTAGCTGTTGTTTTCGACAAATACAAATTTTACAGCATATAGGAACATCCAACTTCCTTGGCAATGACGATCAAATGACTGTGCTTGAACATGATATTGATGACGTGAATCTTCAGAAGCTGTTAGAAAGATGGCTTGAAGTAAAGCGTGTTTATCTCCATAGATGTGGTTTCTTAATCAGGGTAGTTTTCTGAGTAATTTTGTTGCTTGCTTTATTCCTTCTCCGATTTTGAGGTTGTTATTTTTGTTCTTTTCCTTTATGCGTTAGTCTTATTTGTGTTCAATTTTAATTCGTAGTTGTTTCTTGTAGTGTCACCAAGTCAGCAGGATGTTTACCTGTGCTTCTAAGCTTTCTGACAATGCTATGCCATCTGCAGTTCGGGTAGTGTAAATATTGTTTCTCCTTACTTCAGACGCAGGTGTTTTGATCACACTTGAATCATTGCCGTAATGCCGTAGAACCAATAAAACTAACTACCTTGTTCATACTTTTAAATCTAATTGGTGAGTAGTTGGTAATATGGCACTTTTGGATTGGCACTTCAACGATATGCGTCTTTACGACGTTAACGCCACGATTTGTGCTTTCTAAGCTTAGCGGATGGACATTACAATAATTATGTGGTACTAGTGACAGTTCCTTTGATCCAAAATCGCCAAAGATTTCGGGTGTCCAAGAAGCCACTGAACCGGGCAATACTTCTTCAGCAAGGACTAGCTCTCCAGAGCATGAGTGAGGAATAAGGGTAGTGTGTGGTCAGCGTAGGTCCTTTGTAACACGACCTATATCATCTAGACACTGTTTTTCTGAATCGAGTCGAAAACCTTCACAGAGTAGTTACACGCAAACTCTATATATTAGTATTAGTAGCTGCAACAGTAGTAGCAGTAGTAGTTATTTAATGTTTGCAGAATGAGAAAATGTCTAGCACTCTTGGCAATGGTGACGAAATTGTTGTTCTTGAACATCAAATTAATGCCGTGAATCTCCAGAGGTTGTAAGAAAGATGACTTGAAGTAAGACGTGTTTATCTACACGGCTGTCATTTCTTCATCCGGGTAGTTGTCTGAATAATCTTGTTGCTTGTTGCCTTCTCCGATTTTGATGTTGTTATTCGTTGCTTACACCGAACTACTGTCGGTATAAGCAGTAACCTCTTCTCAACCAACAGCTTCGGATGGACGAGTTGAGAAGAGTCAGGGCACCTTCTTGTCCTGAGAGAAATTGCCCCTAAAGGCGGATGAACCAGTAGATACCATCTGGTCAACGGCATGAGGATGCAGAAAGCAAATGGGAAACTACTGCATTAAAGATCTCAAAGATATCCCAAGAGAAAGTCGTAAAATGTGTAAATGCATTTTACGAGTTCACAACATATCTGTTAAGACATTGTGACTATGATGATGATGATTCGTTGCTTTCCTTTATGCGCCAGTTTTATCTGTGTCAATTTTTAATTCATACTTGCTCCCTGTAGTATCAATATAGACCAGCGGGAAGCTTACGTGTGCTTCTGGTTTTCCCGACAATGCTGTGTTATCTGCAATTCGGTTCGTGTACATATTCTAATTCTTCACTTCATTCGCAGGTCTTCTGATCACACCTCATACCTGAATCATTGCCATAATGGTGGAGTACCAATAGAACTCACAACCTTATACATACTCAATTTCAAATTTCTTTGGTAAATAGTTGGTAATATAGTTTGGATGAACACGACAGCGTCCTTACCGCTTACTTCTAGCATACTACACGGACTCGTTAATATGTGGTACCACTGACAGCTTCTTTGATCCTAAAATGCCAAGAATTTAGAGTGCTTAAAAAGCTTCCTTCATGATTTGAGAATATAAGACAGTTTTTAACTGAAATTATCAGACCTCACCTGATATTCTTATAGCAACGGTTCACAAATTTTTGAGCCTTCCTTCAGGAATTAAATAATTATTGATATTACAGATCTCCTTTGTTTAATGTAAGAGTTTGAGCGTTTGAGGTATAGAGATTCTGTGATTTATTTATTCAGTAGTGACTGAGCTACAATTCAATTAATTGGTTCGTATTATATAATATATGATTTTTATATTTTTGTGCTGTTTTTTATATATATTAGTATTAGTTAATTAGTAATTATAGAGAAAGGAAAGGAACATATTATATCATTGTATGTGTCTGCATTTGCTCATACCTCTTTCCAGTGTCTGGCACGCTGCACGGTCGTGTCCTTGGCTTCCTATAGATACTAGATTGGTTGGTGGTTTCCAAGGATGGGCAAGATAGGAGATGCTCCTTCGTCTGGTTCTCCTCGCAGGAACATAAATCGTCCTCAGCGTATCCAAATCTCACTAGGTTATCCCCAGACTTTCCCATTTGACAACTAATCCTGTTGAGATTTTACCAGGTCCTCCAATCCAGTTCTGATCCGGCAGGTAGGCGTCCAGATGGGTTCCAAGTTGGTATGTGGTTCTCTGTTAGCCGTCACATCCACAGTCTCTCTTTGGTTACTGATTCGGGGTCTGTCAGTGGGTTTATTGACGTAACGAAATTCTTCTAGGATTAAAGTCTGGATGTTGGGGGCCCATATAGTCTTTCATCTAATTATTGTCTACTTCGTTTTGCCACTTCTCGCCTGACTTGTGGAGAAGCTATTCCCGCTAACACGCATAGCTGGTTGAGGTTGGTGGGTTTTAGGCAGCCAGTGATTATCCTATAGGTGTCGTTCAGGGTAGGGTCCAGTTTGTTAGCATGAGTCGACCTGGACCATACAGGGCATGTGTATTTGCCTGGAATAAGGCACATGGCAAGGGATGTCATCTATAATAAGTCAGGATGGGCCCCCTAGGAAGCTGACCACCTTGCAAATAACACCGTTCCTCGTATTCACTTTTGCTCTAGTCATCTCTACGTGATTTTTATAGGACAGTGGTCTGTCTAAGGTAACAACCCAGATAAACTGGATTTGGGCAATGCTGTAGCCTGATCAAATTCCATTCTATTTGCAGTATTTGCAGATTCTGTGATGAGTTCATCAAAGTATGTGTACTCTTCCTGGCTTTGCAGGTCTAACAGTAGCTTCTCTTTCTTCCCTTCCATCACATCCAACTTCTATATTATGCTCTAAAGCTTTTACGATTTCGTTTTACGAGTAAGAACCTCAGATACTAGTCACATTGATTAAGCAATTCTGCTGATAAGTGAATTATGATTTTTGTTTTAGGTGTGTAGTATACTGGGCAGTAGTCCTGCAACGAATTTCACAAAGATGCAGGTCTTCCGATTTTTGCTAACTAGTTGCTTGCTACTCGGAATGCCATTCCTTACATTTTGGAACTTTCTTAAGAAGGGGGCAACTTTGCTGGAGTTTGTTGAAGTCATGTCGAATTTCACCACGTTTACTCATGTAAGTATTGATTTTTGAACATAGATGTTTCATGATTCACGTATCTTACTCCCTAGTACTTCCAAGTAGTACCTACATCGAAAAGCCAATAAGCAAAAACTCCAGGTTTTCACTAATAGGTATCTAGGGAGGGTGGTACGGACCTTTTGGCCAAGGACAGTATCTAATGGAGAAAGCAGGGATAGAGAAAGTGGAATTGAATAGGTAACATAAGGTAACAACAAAGGGAACAGAAGAACCGATAGCTAAAACAGCGTTAGACTTGAACGTCCAAGGAAACAGACACATATGAAGTGATCTGAGGAGAGAAAAAGGCGCTTGAGAAGATATATCAGATTTGCGTCAGCTTGTAAAGGCCCTATGTTCCTTAATTGAATGACAGGAATATACATATATAACTCATCTGAAGGTAACCGTAATTGACAATAAAACCGAATATTAGCATAACTTATGATTTGTATCCTGAGTGATGATTGCTTATACCGGGTGTCCCACGACGATTAAGACAGGCAATATATCGGAACTGGACAGTAGTAGCGAATTATAATTTTGGGGGTATAAATAAGAGCAAATATAGTATCTTTTGTTATTATTGTATCCCCCAATGAGGTATTTGGTTTTGGTCGCATTTTTAGTGGGACACCCTATATATTTGCGACTTTTTGTGTTTCTCCCGATAAAACAATTCCAACAAACTAGCACACTTGGGGTTTAAAGTGATTAATTCAAGAGCTACAGGTATTTAAAGGACTGTACCACTACCATTATGAAACACTACCAAAGTAATTCAACTGTAGGGGTACATCTTATAATCAATGGTAGTGGTACCATCCTTTAAGTACCTGTAGCTCTTGAATTAATCACTTAAGACCTCAAGGGTGCTAGTTTGTTGGAATTGTTTTATCGGAAGGAACACAAAAGGTCACAAATGTACAGGGTGTCCCATTGAAAATTTTAAATCGGACGTCACGTGACCAAAAACAGATACCTCATTGGGTGACACAATAATAAGGAAAGATACTATGTTTGCTCTAATCTACACCCCCCAAAATTATAATTCCCTACTACTGGCCAGTTCCGATATATTGCTTGTCTTAATCGTCGTGGGACACCCTGAAGATACAATAGAGGTTTTTATAGTAACCGCTGAATTTCATTCAACCGGTCAAGTGAAAAAAAATATGCAAATTGAAGCGAAGGTAGAGAAGCTAAATTTACCAAAAAGAGAAGCTACTCTTTGGATGTCAAAGAAGGTAGGGAACGACAATCGAAATGGGCCAGTAGTTGCTTGAAGATTGACGGAAGACGACGAGAAAGAGAGTATAAATTCGTTTACCAGACTGACAAAAAAGACTGACAAAATTAAAAGGTGACCAATGAAAATTTTGCAAGCTAGATAAATAAATCCAAATAATGAATATTAGATCAGCGGACACATAAAGGAAACAAACCTGGAGGTTTTCATTTAAACCTAGAAAGGCGGAGCCTTATCTCCTTTATTGTGATGTTTGGTGGAAAATGAACTTCTGATCAGGCTGAGCAATATAGATGTGTACGTACAGGCCTATGTACATGATCTCAGAGTAGTAGTTAGGTGCCGATTTATGGGTACAGCATAGGGGTCAATGCAAGACGCTTTGCGCGTTGTGGAATCGTGGTGGAACGAGGTAGATCTATCTAGTTATTTTCGCTAGAAGAAGGAAACTAGACGGATATATCGGGTCAATCTTTTTGGAGCATCACTTAAAGTTTCCCAATCAGTGAAATATCCAAGCGTAACTCTAGACAAGAAGCTGAATTGGAGGTAACATATATAACATAAAGTCAATAAGGCACGTAATTCGTTCGTTATGGGCATGTAGAAGGGTTACTGGAGTGAATTAGGGGCTAACTCCCGAGGTGGTGTCCTAACTCTATACTGCAATCGTAAGGCCGTCCTTATTGTATGGATCACTAGCGTGGTGGCCATGTGTAGGGATGAAAACAATCAAAGCAAAGTCAAATAAAATTCAACGCTTGGCTTGTGTTAGCAGAACATGTGCAGTATGCACGACTTCGTTGAGCGCGCTAGAAGCACTGCTGGATCTTGCTCCACTTTTCTTGGTAGGGGAGGCAAAGGGCGTCTGCGATCCAAATGTGGAGTTGGTCCTTTGTGAATCTTGGAATCTGTTATCCTTTCGAAGCTGCCGTATAATACACATGAGGAGTGATACAGGGTGTCCCAAAAAATAGTGTCAAGCGGAAGTCCAGAGATAGAGCACACCTAGAAGTATCTGAATCACCCCCATATATGTTATGCAATTTTTTGTAGTTTCCGAGTTATGAATTTTTTTCTGAACTTTAGAGAATTCTCTACCTCGACAACTTAAAACTATTCCAAAAGAAAAATTAAAAGACTTTTCCAAATTCTCTTTTTTGATAATTAATCTTTAAGAGTTTACTGTTCATTACATAAAGGAATCGGCTTAGTACATCTGATGAAAGTCATGAAAATTATAGTGTAAAGTGAAAAATTTACGTTGTGTTAATTATGACTTAGATTTCCGACTCGCAATTAAAAATCTAAAGAGGTGATTCCATGATTTCTATGCAGGTCTAAAAACTTCTAGAGAGAGCTATCAATTATTAATAAAAAAGGAGTACTTAACGGGGCTACTTTGTCTCCAATCGACCTTCAACGACAAGAGGTGGAGATTTCTTGAAATTAGCGATGGGATTTTAAATGAAACAATAACTAAGTTTAGGGCGCTAATTGCTGAATGATTGTCAGTGCCGCAATAAAAAACATTCAGTGCGATCAGAATATGGATAGATGACCACCTGTGTCACTTTGCTAAGACTTTTTTTACATGTACGACTTCATTTTTGTAAGTGGGAAATTGTAAAATGAAACGAAATTATCAAATTTCTTCACTAAGTTTATTAAATTGCACAAGAAATTTTCAAAATGTCTACCTTCTTGTTCGATGCATAATCTACATCATCTGAAAAAATGTTTTTTAAATTAACAAAAGCTCTTTGATTGTTTTTTATTGCTTCTTCAGCCTGTGTTAATTTGTTGCGTAATTCGCTGATGTTTCGACACTCTTTAGCGTAAACTAGTTTTTTTGTAGTAGTCCCAAACAAAAAACTCTATTGGATTTAAGTCAGGTGGCCGTGGCGGCCATTCAGTGCGTCCACCACGACCTATCCATTTGTTGCATAGTCTCTTGCAGAAAACAGCATCGTTAAATTTAGTTGTCGTGCACTCAAGGTCCGCAGGAATAGCCAAGTAGTCAGACAACAGAAACAACACCAATCCAAATAAAAACGTATCGTTTTAAAGCCACAAAGACAGACAGACGGCTGAATAAAGACAACGAAAACAACTTATTCAATGACACAATTTGAAAAGACGTCACAACAATATCTTTCTAACATCGCCATCGCTTACTGCGTTAGCGTCAGCCCTTTTTGTTGGCGCTCAGGTAAAAACTGGTTTTGAAGAATCGCTTCTTGTGGTTTTTTAGCAAGAAATAGGATCTTTTTTAATAAATGTTTAATTTATGCAACGTTTTTAACGTTTACTATTGCGGTACTGACAATCACTCTGCTATTAACGCGTTAACATAAGTTATTGATGAATTGAAAAACACATCGCTGATTTCAAGAAATCTTCGCCTCTTGTCTTTGAAGGTCAATTGGAGCGAAAGTAGCCCCATTAAATACTAATTTTTTTCAATGATTGTGATAGCTGAGAGTCTGAAGAAGTTTTTAGACCTGCTTAGAAATTATGAAATCACCTCTTTGGATTTTTAATTGCGAGTCGAAGATTTAAGTCATAATTATCAGATCGTAAATTTTTCACTTTACACTAAAATTTTTATGACTTTCATCAAAGTTACGAAGCCGATTATTTTATGTATGAACAGTAAACTCTTGGAGATTAATTACCAGAAAAGATAATTTGGAAAAGTCTTTTAATTTTTCTTTTGGAACAGTTTTAAGTTGCCGAGGTAGAGAATTCTCTGAAATTCAGAAAAAGATTCATAACTCGGAAACTACAAAAAATTGCATGACATATATGGGGGTGATTCAGATACTTCTAGGTGTGCTCTATCTCTGGACTTGACACTATTTTTTGGGACACCCTGTATAACGTCTCCTACGTATTGTTTCGACTGCAAATGTACGGTGAAGTATCCTACGAGGGAAGAGTCAGGCTCTAGCGCCAGGTGGCCTTTTGAGGAAAGAGGAAAAAATAAAGCTCCCCCTCTCTCTCTTGGAGTGGTCTAAGAGTTAGGCTACCACCATCTGTTCTAACAGCCAGGCATCACTGAAAGCATTGAGTATGTGCAAGCTTACATTTAGGCTCGTTGTGCAATGCAGAAAGGTCTTGGATGAAATCAGGTGTACTTATGTGGGTGCCGAGGTTGCGGTAATGAAACGGCGGACGCGGATCGAGGCATCATCTCCTGGGTCCTGAGCTAGCTGTGAGGCTGGCAGCAGGTACCATTACCTCTTCTCAAGCCGGGGTGGTTATATCTCTCACTGAATAGTAACTAGCCACGCTTCAAATGTAATCTACTTGTATATGATGGGTGGCAAGCGACGTGTAAAGGCTGCAGCGAGGAGGAAAAGCCCTCGGCCCACATTCTGTATCACTGTGAAGCCTTCGAGTATCATAGACAGACAATATCAGGTTCAAGGGTTCTCGATCTTGAGAATATAAGTTGGACAGGACCCCAGGATATCCTCACACTTGCGATAGGGCTATGCACCAGAGAGCCACTCTTCTCCTCCCACCCATTCATAGAAAAGCTTACTAAGTAACTGCGTGTTCATAATATTTTGCATGATAAAATTGAGAGGTTATAAAAATGCACTTTTTAAGATACAGTTGCTTAAAAAAAGAACTATATCTTAAAACGAAAGAAACAGATTGTCCTATACAGGCATGTTTCGTGTTGTGCGTGAATGCAGATATCTTGATAATATTTACGTTGAATTTTAGTCCCTGGTTAAGACAACTGTGATGTTTTTTAACCGCAAAAAGATTAAGAAGCTATTTGACATCACAAAGGATGAGTTTTGGCCTCTACCGGACTACGAAAAAACCGCTAGGTACACAAGAATTGGTAGAAATTTCTTCTTTGGCCTATCATTCGGGTTTTCAGGTATGTAACATCTTCAATTGCATGCTGTGAATAGAATGATAGAATTGTTAATGTTAACACAATAAATTCTTCTACAGATTTTAGTGTACATCTGTTTAGTCTTATCAGTATTTTTAGGACCATGAAAGTTATTTTCAATGCCCTGAATATAGAATGTGAGGTATATGTTAACGATTCCTTCTAAGGGCCGGTTTATCAATGTCCAGTTAAAGGTGTCAGATAGGTAGCTGCCAGCTGGAGTTTCTATGGATAAAACTGTCAGATAATATTTATGTGAATTCGTAAGCCTAACCTTCAATTGTTTAAACAATTTATCTGATAGTTGCCAGTTAACTTCCAGATAAATATTTAACTAGACATTGAGCCCTAACACGTTTTAATTAGCTTCAACTGTTTGTATGTTTATTTGTTTGTGAGCTTGTAACATCTTTAGACTAAGAGGTTGGTGCGAATATTGATCGCGCCAATTTTGCAGCAAAAACGATTTTGATGGCTTCAAAACCCGTCGGACCAAAAGATGGCGCAGACACCTTAAAGTTTGTTAATATCAACGACGTCCTACTGATAGACTACGCTTTGTATACCAAATGTTTGTAAGCGTTTCTGGCGATGCGACGGAAAGGGGGAACGTCAGCTGTAATTATGAGCGTACACCGAGTCAGTGGCGTAGACATTTAATGTTTACAATGGCAGAAGTTTACAAATAAACATTCAAACAATATGAAATAATAGATGTGTTAAGTAATTGTTCATTTGGAGCAGCTAAAAAACGTAAAATTACTAGAACTATTGAATATACAGGGTGTCCCAAAAAATAGTGTCAAGCGGAAGTCCAGAGATAGAGCACACCTAGAAGTATCTGAATCACCCCCATATATGTTATGCAATTTTTTGTAGTTTCCGAGTTATGAATTTTTTTCTGAATTTTAGTGAATTCTCTACCTCGACAACTTAAAACTGTTACAAAAGAAAAATTAAAAGACTTTTCCAAATTATCTTTTTTGGTAATTAATCTCCAAGAGTTTATTGTTCATGCATAAAATAATCGGCTTCGTAACTTTGACGAAAGTCATAAAAATTTTAGTGTAAAGTGAAAAATTTACGATCTAATAATTATGACTTAAATCTTTGACTCGCAATTAAAAATCCAAAGAGGTGATTTCATGATTCTAAGCAGGTCTAAAAACTTCTTCAGACTCTCAGCTATCACAATATTGAAAAAAAAGTAGTACTTAATGGGGCTACTTTCGCTCCAATTGACCTTCAAAGACAAGAGGCGAAGATTTCTTGAAATTATGTTAACGCGTTAATAGCAGATTGATTGTCAGTACCGCAATAATAAACGTTAAAAACGTTGCATAAATTAAACATTTATTAAAAAAGATCCTATTTCTTGCTAAAAACCACAAGGAGTGCATTCTTCAAAACCGGTTTTTACCTGAGCGCCAACAAAAGGGGCTAACGCTAACGCAGTAAACGATGGCGATGTTAGAAATAGATAGCTATGATATTGTTATGATGTCTTTTCAAAATGTGTCATTGCATAGGTTGTTTTTGTTGTCGTTATTCAGTCGTCTGTCTGTCTTTGCGGCTTTAAAACGATACGCTTTTGTTTGGATTGGTGTTGTTTCTGTTGTCTGACTACTTGGCTATTTCTACGGACCTTGAGTGCACGACAACTGAATTTAACGATGCTGTTTTCTGCAAGAAACTATACAACAAATGGATAGGTCGTGGTGGACCCACTGAGTGGCCGCCACGGTCACCTGACTTAAATCCGATAGAGTTTTTTGTTTGGGACTACTACAAAAACATAGTTTATGCTAGAGTGTCGAAACATCAGCGAATTGCGCAACAAACTAACACAGGATGAAGAAACAATAAAAAACAATCGAAGAGCTTTTGTTAGTGAAGAAATTTGATAATTTCGTATCATTTTACAATTTCCCAATTACAAAAAAGAATTTGTACATGTAAAAAAAATCTTAGCAAAATGACACAGGTGGTCATCTATCGATATTTTGGTCGCACTGAATGTTTTTTATTGCGGCACTGACAATCATTCCGCTATTGGCGCCCTAAACTTAGTTATTGTTTCATTTAAAATCCCATCGCTAATTTCAAGAAATCTCGACCTCTTGTCGTTGAAGGTCGATTGGAGACAAAGTAGCCCCATTAAGTACTCCTTTTTTTTAATGATTATGATAGCTGAGAGTCTGAAGAAGTTTTTAGACCTGAATAGAAATCATGAAATCACCTCTTTAGACTTTTAATTGCGAGTTGAAAATCTAAGTCATAATTAACATAACGTAAATTTTTCACTTTACACTAAAATTTTTATGACTTTCATCAAAGTTAAGAAGCCGATTATTTTATGTATGAACAATAAACTCTTGGAGATTAACTAGGGAAAAAGATAATTTGGAAATGTCTTTTAATTTCTCTTTTGGGACAGTTTTAAGTTGTCGAGGTAGAGAATTCTCTAAAATTTAGAAAAAAATTCATAACTCGGAAACTACAAAGAATTGCATAACATATATGGGGGTGATTCAGATACTTCTAGGTGTGCTCTATCTCTGGACTTCCGCTTGACACTATTTTTTGGGACACCCTGTATACACACGTACACATAACAAAATTGTATTTATCCGTTTCTCCGTTCTTGAAAAATAAGATAAGAATAAAACTTTTTTCATTGATACTAGTTTATTGATCATAAAATATGTTAATTCTAAAGTCTGTAAAGAAAATGTATGTATAAAATTGTATATTCAGTCAATATAGTGTAACTACCACGTGTTATTATAATAAGTGTTCAGAATTGTTAACATTGCATTGGCAAAAAAATGCCTGAATGGATACGCGAACTTCGTCACAGTGAAATCAAAACATTATCTGGCAATGATTTGTATCAATGATACGCAAAATTGTCTTTTAACTACGTAGTTACTCTGACAGGGTCTGTAGAAATATCATTTTTTTGGAAGGAAAAAACGCGCTAGGATATTCATGTATTTATTATTTACAACAGTACAAAACCTGAGGTTAGTAACATTCTTACGTAAATTAAGTAGGTACACAAAAAATCCCTGATTTTTTATGAGAGCATTGAACCTGAGTCTATAGCAAATTTATAATAACCAACTTGAAACTAGTCAGCCTCAATCCTAAACCTCGTCAATCAATAAATAGTAATAAACAGTTTTAATTGTATCAGGAAAGCAGTACTTATGGTGACCATATGTGACTGCAGAATTGTACTTGCTAGAAGCTAGATCGCATTTCTCTACTAATACCGGCATTACCAAGACATTCGTTCATTTTCGTAAATCTTCCAATAATTCCTCAATATAGCTTTGTGTCGGTTCTTTTTAGGCTGTTTCTAACCCAAAAAAGTTTTTCGTTTTTTTTGGTAAATAATAAGAAAACCCGATTCGCAATTTCGAGCAGGCCACGTTTTCTATCTAATTGTTGCCTACAAATATGTGGACAGCATTTGCCGATTTGTTTTTGTTTTCGAATACTTGAAGCTTTGTTGTGTTCTGTTTTCTTGGTTGGATAATGTGGACCTCTATCGAATGACCGGTTTAGCACTGATAACTACCCATTCATATATGTGCTATGTTGCTATTTTTAATAACAGACATCCCGTTTTTTTTTGAAACTACCCTCCAACGAAAATCCTGTGTACGCGCCTGAGTAGACACGTGGTCCTCACTTGGCATAGACAGTCCCGACATTGCCAGTTGTGCATTAGGGCATGCAGCAATGTTTGTAAAATATAAAAATGGGGTTAATTCTTGACAGAATTGCAATATTATACGTGTTTTACAAAAGAGTATTATCAGAGTACTTTTTCTGTTACAGATAAGTAAGCCACAATCATAATTTTTTACAGCATATTGACGATACTGTTCCATACGTTTTTCTGAATATTAATTCCAAATGATTGTCAAGTTAGCATCGCTGCGGTGTACCATTGAAAATATTCCCAATGTTTGGAATGCCGACAAACAATTTGCCTTGGATGCGTGGTCTATCAGTAGGACGTCGTTGGTTAATATTATACAGAGTTGTAACCAATGAACAGACGGAGAATATCAGCGCCCGACCAATCAGCAGGAAAAACAGTCACGATTCCATGCAATTGTAAGTGAACATAGCAGTTGACGTTACCATATTGTGATATAATGAATTAAGCTCCGTTCTGTTTCCAACGCTGCTACGAGTTGATGTTGAAGAGTGATGAGATATTAACGGGAAAACTTGACAACATCCACATGATCTAAATATAGGGACTTTGTTATTGATACGGAATAACAACACCCCCTCATTGCCCCTATACTTTGGCGCAATGCTAATTTTATCCACCTTTAATATTCGAAGGGACTGAGGAATGGTTTTTTAGGCGTAACAAATCAAATATGTTAAGTGGTACTTTTTTAGTGAAAACTCTACAACCAATGGCTAAATCCTATGTTTAACACCCGCATATCATTTACGTATAAGTGGTGGGCGAATAAGGTCTTGATAATGACATATCTTCCATATTACTATGTGGATGCATACGTTATGCGGGCTGAAAATAGTTATTTACGCCCAGAAAAAATGACCGCTTCGTTGTTTTTACATAACATAATTTATCATGTGACGATTGGGGGCTGTTATTGTCCAATTTTCTTTTGGGGCCGCTTATGCAAGTTCCACCATGTCACGGAGGCAGCAGTACCAAATAACTGAAGATCGAGAACCTTTAAATTCCCACATCGACAGGTGAGGGGAGTATTGTGATCACGAAAATTCTCGATTTTGAGATAATACATGTTTTGGGTGTTTTATGATGTCTACATAACGAAAATTCACGTCACTCATTTCCGCCAGTCTGTCTATCTGTGTGTCGGTCTGTCTGTCACTCTGTCTGTCTGTTGGCGATCTTCTGGCATCGTAATCTCAGTAACCGCTGCATGGATTTCGATGAAATTTGGGTAGCTATATTCCGTAGGGCCATAGTGGTTTGGACAAATAAAGCAACATGTTTTAAGTAATTTCTAACAATACTCAACCATTTATTTGAAAAAACCTCTTTTCTTACAATACATAAATTAGTAGTTTGCTAAAATGACCTAAAATTAATGAAAAATGGAACGCATTGCTAGCAAAAACTGGGCAGAGGCATTTTTAATAACGAGTGTTACCTCCACGTGCCCGAACGATTGCTTGCATTCTTCTTGGCATAACTAAAATCAAATGTTCAATGTCTTCCTAAGAAATAAGGTCCCATCATTCTAAAATAGCGTGCTGCAGTCAATATAAGGAACAACACAATCTTGCAGAATTTCATCAATGTACCTGACAGCAGTTGAAGACTGCCATACCCTTTCTCGACCATCTGGAGACCGCAGGCTAAATCTGGACTCATCAGTAAACAAAATCCCCATTCATCTTCACCCCGTTGTTCATGATTTCTCGCAAATTGAAGTCGCGCTGTACGATGACGTTCAAGAAGCTCTGGACCTGTAGCGGTCTATGACTGACGACTACCAAGATTGGCTTTAACAAGTCTTCATCTAACGGTCCATTCGCTAACATTGGTATTTCGGACGTGATGAAGTCGATTTCTGATTTCTATAACTGTAGCAAGACGATCTTGTAGACTTTGTAAGATGACAAAGTGATTATCATGAGCGTTAGCCCTTTGTTGCAGGGCAGTGCCAAGTCGTCTAGTGTAACATCCAGTTTCCAAAAAACGTGTATAAATACGGTGCACAGTGCTATTTGATACGGGATGATAACGTTGGGCAACATATGACTCACTTCTTCCGTCTTGAACCAACGCAACCATAGCAGCCGCGGTTTGGGGACTAATAGCAGGCATTTTTAGCTCAAGTAAATGCAGCAAAATACAGCAAAACTTTGACAAACGTCTGTAAAATTTATTAAAAACAATAAAAAACCCATGGCCAACTATACAGTTTTCAGTGATACAATTATACAATTCTCATTTTAGTACACTTTTTATTAAATTCAATTTTCTTTTGCAATTAAATGGTTTATTGTTGTTAGAAATTATTTAAAAATCGATGTTTTGAAGTATTTAGGACAATAAAACATTACAAAAATTATATTTTAAAGAATTAATCATAAAGTCTCTAGTGCTCCGTTTTTTGTACCGATGAGTGTATATTTGAAGTAATCGACAAGTATCCAAATACTATGTAGTAATTAATTGAATACACAACATTTTTTCCTTGTGAGGTTTGCTAGATGACGCGATTTTTGAACGCTGGCGTTGTTCCGCAGCTTACACGAATTTATAATTTTTTTTTATAATTATTATTGTTTATTGATAATGATATAAAGATACATTACTAGCTAGATACATAAATAATATACAGGTTACATATAAGTTAAAAAAAAATACCCTACCAAACAGCAGCTGACGCGAGGCCACGAGGCCTGTCTTGTGAGCCGCAGTTCCAGCAGAGCATTTAACTGATATAACAAGAAACCTATTGGTATAATAAGTAATTCTGGATGGAAGTAGGCAGCAGTTCGAGTCTATGAGCCAATAGAAACTAAATAAATAAAATATATAAAAAATCGGTTTAATTAGAAAAGCACTTTCCTTCAATCTTTTTGGAATACTATTAAAAAATTTGGGGCCATAAAAAAGAAAAGAATTTTGAGTGGTAGATTTACTAAACTTTAATGTTCATATTTTCATTGGCCCTTGTTCTTACGGTGTATACTTGCGAAAAATTTATTTTCTCACTGTACATTCTTTTTAAGCAGCTAAAGATATATATTGAGCGAACGTTGAACAATTCGTTTTCTTCATATAATTGGCGAGTAGGGAATAGTCGACATTTCTTGAATATTATCTTTAATATAGTATTCTGTGTAACTTGTAAAGGATGCATGGATGTTTTGAATGCAGCTCCCCACACAGGTATGCAATACCTAATTATTGATTCAGCAAGAGAGGTATACAGTATAATCAGATTTTTCCTAAATAGAATATCTCTTAATTCGAGGAATGTATGTATTAGAACTCTTAATCGTTTCGGCACATAATTAATATGTTCAGACCACGTCAGGTGTTGGTCAACTACTATACCCAGGTATTTTATACTCGACGTCTTTTCTATTAACCTGCAATCACAGTTATACATGTTGTTACAATGGTGCGTATGTAACTTGATACTCAGCTCAGGCTGATCCCTGATTGTAGAGGAGAGAGCCATATATTTAGTTTTATTGACATTCAAAGAGAGCTTGTGATTATTTAACAGATTTTTTTTCAGTTCAGTTTCCGCAGTATGCTTGACAGTATCCCATGATGGGCCAGTGAAAATCAGGGCTGTATCGTCTGCATAACTAACTATGTGACATTTGAAATTACTTATTTTTGTTATGCTGTTTATGTATACAAGGAACAATATTGGCCCTAGTATGGTCCCTTGGGGAACACCGGTCCGTACCACTAATTCGGAACTTAACTCTTGCCCGACTTTGACTCGTTGAATTCTATTTTCTAAGTAGTTTTCTAAAAGATTCAAAGCTATGCCTCTAACGCCGTAATTTTCCAGTTTTTGTATCAATATGTGATGGTTAACCATGTCGAAAGCCTTGGTTAAATCGAGAAAAGTCGCTATGCATTTAGAATAATTTTCTAAGGACGTTATTGTTGTGTCAATAAATTTCATAATTGCATTTTCAATGCTGGAGTTTTTTACAAATCCAAACTGTCTATCACTTATTATTTTTGATGCTTGTAAAAGAAGTCATTAAGTCTATTTTTGATACATTGCTCGAAAACTTTTGCCAAACTATTTATAACGGAAATAGGACGATAATTAGTTAACTGTGAACGTTTGCCTGATTTAAATATTGGCGTTACATTTGACATTTTCCATTGATCAGGTATCAAACCAGTTACAAAGCATTGATTGATAATATGAGCAAGCGGTTTCAGTATATTAGTGTGAATTATTTTCAGCGTCTTTGAGGTCATTCTGTCAGGACCAGGGGCGGAGTTATTTTTTAGTTTAGATATATTTAGTACTAATTCATTCTCTGTTACAGGGGCTAGAAAGATTGATTCTTTAACTTTAATATCAGCTAAGAAACTTTCTGAACTATTTTAATATTTTTCAGCTTGCGCAGTGGCTAAGCTGTACATATACGGGGAATCCAAAGCAGGATTGTATCGCCCACACTGGTGCCCCCAACAGTTATTTTTCGCACTTGTTGACATGATGTATATCTACATGACGTTGGGCATCAATGCATGCGATATTACGTTCAGAACCATTCTTATACTGATAATTGCGCAATTCAAAATGTTGAACGAAGAAGTGCTGACTATGTTTGACCCCAAGAAGGATGTCAAATTGAGCAGACAGGACTTCAAGAAGAGGTTTAAGAGATGCGTCGACCATTACAGCTTGATGCTCGAGTAAGATTATAGTTTATTGTAGACTGTTTGTGTTTGTATTAATCCCTGCACACTTTTAGTCAGTGCATATTTTGCAATTTCGAACAAAAGAATTACCAATTTTAAATATAATACTCGCCTGCTATTTTTCTAGCTCCTAGAAGATAAGCGATAATTTAAAACTAGTTACCATGATCAGCTATTCAACCGGGTTATTTACTTTATTCGACACGGAGCATTATAACTGAAGTATGTGATGAAAAAGAAAATAATAATTTCGGATGGATAGGAGTGTGATACATAAAGTCACACTAGAATTCACCAAGGAATTTGAATATGCAATAAATTATAGGATGTTCTATTTGAAAAATATAACTTTTTATACGCTTCGTGTTTTGGAGACACCCGGTATAGCATGAAAATATTTTTAAAAAGTGGCCTTAATGGGTCCTTGTCCATCCAAAATTATCATTTAACGTGAATAATCCTGTATAGTGTACGTTTTGAGTTGAGACCTTACTAACTTTTCATCTTTGAAGAATTTAAAAATACAGGATGGGCCAATAGTGCGTGGACGGAGGATTGTGGGCTTACTAAAAAATATTTTAAAAATATGTCACTTGATCATGGTAGGAACCCTTGAAAGCTATAACGTAAAAATATTTTCACTCAAATTTTGACGTTTATACAGGGTGATTCATATCAAACTTACATTTTTTTGAATGGAACAGCCTATATATTATTGCATATTTGGATTCCTTGATCAATTCTAGTGTAACTTTATGTATCACACATGGAACTTTGAACGAACCGTTTAGGCGCAATTCACCGTTTTTGGTATAACTAGGTATCAGAAAAAAATTGAATATCGCAGCGATTATGAAACTTAGAAGGCCGTGACTTTGCGACACGACTAAGCATGAAATTCGTCACCTTAGGTCAGACGGCTAAAATTGAATCCTTTTTGTACTTGGAGAAATCAGTAGATTGATTAAGGAAACTTCAATCACAGATAACTTGATTTTTTCAAATGGGAACGCCTGTTTTGGTTTAAAGAATCAAATGTAAAATTTGATTACCTTTCTAACGATATAGCATTCCTGATATCGATCTTTTTTAGTTTTCATTTTATTTCACATTTTCAGTCAAATCGGCGTTTTTTTAGTTTTCCTGCATGCAAGCAACCTAGCAGGCCATGAAAAATAAACAAAAGCTCGTTAATATGGAAGACATCAACTAACTTAGTAGAAAGATGCAAATTAACTAGAGGAACGTTGTCAAACTCTGGTAGACCTCAATAGCTAGTAGGCTGTGAAAAACAAACACTTCTGTCACAGCCCAGCTACTCATTGACATTAGATATCTTGCGGCTGTTGTATCCGGTTAGAGCTAATATGTTTTAAGGAATTTCCATAATCTTGCCTCGTTGCTCTAGTTAGTTTGCATCTTTCTACTAAGTAAGTTGGTTTCTTCCATACTAACGAGCATTTGTTTATTTTTCATGGCCTTCTAGGTTGCTTGCACGCAGGAAAATTGAAAAACACCGATTTGACTGAAAATGTGAAATAAAATGAAAACCAAAAAAGATTGATAGTGCTATATCGTTAGAAAGATAATCATATTTTACATTTCTGTAAACCAAAATAGGCATTCCTATTTGAAAAAATCAAGTTATCTGTGATTGAAGTTTCCTTAATTAATCTACTGATTTTTCCAAGTTCAAATATAATTCAAATTTAGCCGTCTGGCCTAAGGTAACGCATTTCATACTTAGTTGTACCACAAAGTCGGCCTTCTAAGTTTTATAATCGCTGCGATATTCAATTTTTTTCTGATACCTACTTATACCAATAATGGTGATTTGCGCCTAAACGGTTCGTTTAAAGTCCCATGTGTGATACATAAAGTCACACTAGAATTAACCAAAGAATCCAAATATGCAATAATATATAGGGGGTTCTATTGAAAAAAATGTAAGTTTGATATGAATCACCCTGTATAAACGTCAAAATGTGAGTGAAAATATTTTTACGTTATAGCCCTCAAGGGTCCCTACCATGATCAAGTGACAGATTTTTGAAATATTTTTTAGTAAGCCCACAATCCTCCGTCCACGCACTATTGGCCCACCCTGTATAGAACATACATGAAAAATAAAGTTATTATTATTGTCAGTAATGAAAATAAATTTTCGGCTCAATTTGCACTGTTCACGTCATTTTTTACGTCGTCATTTTTTTGTCACGAAATATCATGTCTTTATATTTTCCTAGAAAGAATTATTTTTATATGGGAGTCCCTTTTTTGAGATCACCCCGTAGAGTTAAAGCACAGCATAGTAAACAACCAGCACAATAACTCAGGTTGGCGGAAATTACACGCCCATCCCCAATTTTGGATGATTTTTTGTAGGGATGCTAACGATATTTCGATACTTTTGCACTAATATCGAGTATTTTTGTCATCGATACTTTTTGAGGCATTCCAAGCTGGTATCGATACGTTAGTATCGGTATCGAAAATAATTATATAATTATTGAGGAGTGTAATCAATTGCACAAAATGCTCTGTACGAACCAAACGCGCATATTTGGCTGAAAAATATCGAGTTGGTACTTTATATTGATATTTTCATTTTCGCATCTCTACCCAAACTTCACATCCGTAAAATCATTCCAAGGTCAAATTCTGTGGGAACCATTTTTATATAGGAAATCTTCAGAGATATTATGCTGGTTGTTGACTATGCTGTGGTTATAGTATCAGTCCTTTTGATAGAATGAATTCATTCATTTTCAGCTTCTCGAAGGGTGTTTGCGAAGCATTCGACAAAGCGTTCATAGTAATGATCGGTGCATCCATGCTGTCAACGTGTGCCAGTTTATACATAATTATGGGGTAAGTACCATGCTACCGACGGAGCGCAGCAGCTTTATGCGCGGTCGGCAGTTGGATGGACGACCGAAGACCAGGTGGGGGGATCAGCAGCCGGACCTTCCGGGAAGGTTGCTACATTCTGAAGATAATCGTCATATTCCTCTGGAAATTAGATAACAATAAACCTTAAAGACTTCGGTCTTGACGGCGGCCGGCCCTAGAGGCAAAAATACCTATCATATGGTACTGAATCAGAACAGATAAAACAGATATTAATTAAAAGCAAAAACAATTAAAAAAAGTTCACAATATGACGTTCTATTGGGTTCCAAACCCAACAATGGATAGTTATGTTCTTCTTTAAATCTCAGTACTGAGTAACTTAATACATTCTCTTTCTTAGGCACAAAAATATGCAACAGATTGTGGAGAGACTATTTCACATTGGGATTGTTTTCTACGCTGTTGGCTATTGTTACGCCAACCTTGGGCAGGAACTTAGCAATGAGGTACACTATTTTCTAATATATTGGTGATTCTTATTATGACGCTCACCGAGTTCTATGTATTATTCAAATTGTATTATTCTAATTTATCCTCAAAACTAAAGAATAGAAGCCATAGCCATAGAAGCCGCGATTTGGGGACTAACAGCAATCATTTTTAGCTCAAATAAACGCGCCAAAACTTTGACAAACGCCTGTCAAATATAATAAAAACAATAAAAAATCCATGGCCAACTAAACAGTTTTGAGTGATGAAATTATACAATTTTCATTTTAGTACAGTTTTTATTAAATCCTGCTTTCTTTTTCAAATAAACGGTTGATTGTTGTTAGACATTAATTAAAAATTGGTGTCTTGCTTGTGTGTGAGTATTTAGGATAATGAAACATTACAGAAATTATATTTTAAAATTTTAATCATAGAATCTCAAGTGAGTGTTGTTGCATAAACAGTGACTCTACCTCATACACCCGTCCAGATTGCTTGTTGGACAAATAAGTAAATTTTTAAGTTAATCTTTTATTTACTATAGAAACATTCTTACTTTTGGTACCATGTTAAGTCTGCTAAGAATTTTTTTTATGTTTTCTTGCTGTTAATTTTAGGATGAGAATGAATAGTTTTTATAGCTTTAAAGAGCTGCACTACAGTCAACCCATAGAGAGACTAATTTTTAGTTAATCATCGTGAACACTATACCCATATTATTACCACTACATTTCAGCATGTCAGTGGAGAACAAGTAACTAATTAATTTAAGTTCTTTTCTCATATAATTTTTCAGAATATAGTGTATTTTCTATATTACGTTTGTAAACCTAATGCAATTGAAATAAATGGCGATAAACTAATTTTTTTGTTCGAATTCTCAGTATCCTGGGCATAGCCTCAGCCTCCTGCACCGTCATTTTTTCAACTGCCTAAAAAAGCCACGTACATGACTTACACGTTTCAGATCAGTTAAATAATGAGATAAGCTAGAATTTAGGTTACTTATTTGACCAAACATGTTTAAAAAAATTCGTGCCGGAAATGCATCCATTGTCGCCCTTTCTGATAAGAATCACCCGTATACCAATATCAGAACCACATCTATCTCTTTGCCATAATGTCAAACATTTTCGTAGTGTATTGTTTGCAGTAGCAGCACTCAATTTTTCCAACATATTTTCATCATTTTATAACAACAAATTATTACTTAGGTACCAAATTTAATTTTGGTAAAACATGTTAAGTGAATTATAAAAGCCCATTCTTCTTTAAAGATTTAGATTTTAAAATATTTTAAAGCTGTATGTCACGATCCTATTTTTAGTCCTAAATATTGGATAAAAAATTTGATAAAAAAACTATGGGAGTGGGAATGATAAGTTATTTTCCTTGTATGCAACGATCAAATATTTTGTTACAAATATAGGACAAGGGCATGCGCATTAGTAGCACAGTCGTGTCATTTGTCTGTTGAAAGTTATCGTTTCTGTCAAGGCCATTGCCGTGCTGTCAATAAGCCACTCCCAACGTATGGTTCTCATTTTGTGCATAATCTTCAAACTGTCAAGCGTGTGATCTTATTCTAACCTGATATTTGTGGTTATTTTTTTATTTGGAGGCTTTATCGTTGTGATTAATTTTTTTGCGAAGAAGGAAAAAAGACAGAAACATCCAAACTAAAACTATTCAATTTTCATAACCTCAAGCTTTCAACTGTCACCAGCAAGATTCTAATGCGCAGTCAAGGCGCAGTCATTCAATGCGCAGTTTTACATCCCATTTGCCCAAATATTTAGAACACGTCCTAAATATTCGAACAAATTGGATATAAAAGTGCGCAGTAGAGAATGTGCAGCCATCCTATTTCTTGTTCTATTCTTTGTCAAATATTTAGGATGGAAAATAGGACCGTGACATACAGCCTTTAGAATCAAATAGACTAGACAAAGCTTCTGCTACGAGAAATAATGAAACGAGTGAATATCTAGCGACCAGTGATGTACTCGCCAGTATTTAAACCTAACCTTTAAAGGAGAATGAATTGGATGTTAATAACATAGTATGCGTGTTAGTCGTACATAAACTGGTACCTTCAAAGAATATAGAAATGTTTGAATCCTGTCTTATTTTAGGTTGAAGATGTTACCCAAAGCGTATATTTAAGTCACTGGGAGACTCTCGTGCTTGACCACGAATCTAGAGACTTTCTACTCTTCTTTACCAGAAGCCAAAGGAAATATGCACTGTCAGCTGCTGGATTTATACAATTTGATCTGGATTTGGATATGTTTATGGTGGTAAGACAACTTTGATTCTCATTATAGTTACACCTATAGTAATAATAATAGTCACCTAGTTGGTTTTAAATGTCGATTTCACAATGTTGGCATAATGAGAAAGCTCAGATACTATTCACTAGAATGGCTCGTCTTCAACTCAACTCTTAGTACAGTTCTTGATGCATAGTAAACATTCTTGCACTAAAAGCAAAAATAAGTAAATGCATAGCAATATCAATTATCCGTGTACAAAAGGGATGAGAATATGTAGAATAATCAGATGCATGAGAAGTAAGGAAATTTAAGAGAGAGAGGAAGAAGATGAAGAAAGAAGGATATAACAATTGTTAAAAAAATAGTATTTAAAATTGATAATCCATTAAATTTAATATAGTAGAAGAATGAGTAATCCAACCTGTTATACTATAATGAGACTTAAGAAGCGTTGCGTAATGTTTTGTGAAGGGTTTTTGGGACTTTGGTTCCAAACACTCTATAAGTCATGATCTTTATACCTACTAAGAATTTGGCTTTTTTAAAGCACATTGTGATATGTTTTATGTTTAACGATTCTGCCGAAAATGGATGCCTTATTATTTCTGCCTCAAAAGATGTGATTAACTACATCCTAAGATCAGTGAAATCACCATATGTGTTCGAATATAAAGATGAATTCTTTAAAATCCATATTTTATCCACTAGCACAGTGAATGGCATCACAGCAAAAAGTAAAAAAAGACTGTATGTATGAAAAGTTGTAAGAGTTGTATGGCAATGCATGGAAGTATAAATAGAATATATTGGTCCAGAAGCCTTTATACTCAAGTTTAGAAGACCGAAAAAACGGACTATATTCTAAACCTTTACACAAACAGATTTTTGTTACATTCATTTCAATTCAAAAAAATATATAGATACTTAATCTAGGAGAGTATTGATGAATATGTCGTAGACTTATGAACCTAATGGTGCTCAGGAAGTAATCATACGGCAATAATCAATTGCTTCTATGCAACTGAATATACTTTTTTGTGTTCTTTTAGTTGATCAAGTCGGCAATATCCTACTGCATGTTCTTCAGAACTATGGAACAGAATTCTGCAGCAAAGGCATAATGCTAAAGTATAACACTATGAAATTTAAACGTATGAATTGTATGTTTTTAGAATAAAATACCAACAGTTACTTCCTATTATTCTGTTTTACTACTATAACTTTAAGAACCTATCATGTGGTTTTAATTATTATTATTAACACAATAGATGTCCGCAGCGATTTCAAAATACCGTAGTTGTTAATCGCTACTCCAGATACACAGCCCTTCCTATACATTGCATCCACTAAAGAGCACAGTTTCCTTTACTTCCTAATCATTTGGTAGGATCCTTGGGGAGGAGAGGTCACTAGATGGGCATGGCGTTAAGGACTTCAGGTGTAGTAGCCCTGGTGTATCTCTCCAGTAAGGGAGTGCTTGCGTCTCTGCCCATTCTGAGACGGTATTCCTGGCAGTGCTTTCTGCAATTCACGCAAACGGTTTTGGTCCTATGAACGCAGATTTAGTTCATTCTCTCGCGAGTGTGACGGCCAATTCATCGCCTTCCACTCTGCTGTGACCTGGAATCCAAACTCTGTTCCTTGTACCAAGTTCATTGAGAAGATGTATACAGTGCTATACGAGTCTTAAGTCAACCCGTTTGGAGCTAAGGGCTTCCAGGGCAGCCTGCCTATCTGAAAAGGTTTATATATATTTGTTTGTCAGGGGTCTTTTGTTCAGCTCCCTGGCTCCCAACTCAGTGGCCATCATTTCTGCTTTGAATATTATGGTATTCTTCGCAAGGTTTATTTTATTTATTTAGCGTATGGCTACATGGATTAATTGGCAATCAGTCTTAAACAATAAAATAAAATACAAATATTAAATTTAAAACAAACAAAAATATATAGTTTTTAGATTTTAAAATTAAGGCCATTTATCCAGTCAACTACAGACTTCGAGGCTTCGAAGAAATCCGACTGTTGTCCAGCATATGCGGTAATCGGGTATTCGGTGACAATATGCTGAACAGTCTGCCGAGGCTCTCCACAGTCACAGGACGGTGATTCGGATATCCCCCATTTAAAGAACGAGTCACGACAGATGCCATGCGACGTTCTGACTCGATTAAGGGTTTTCCATGTATGGCGAGGCAATTCCACTCCTGGAAGGGTTAAAGTGGGGTCCATAGTGGGTGGAGCCTGTACCGGTTTCTGGACTTCCCAATTCCTCCTCCAGTGCTCATCAACTTGGAAGCCATCCCGCAAGAGCCGTTCTGCAAATGGTAATGGGGGATTTCTAGACTTCAACCTCCGAAGATCTGCATCATCTAGGTCAGTATGCAGTGGAAGTTGGGGATTGGATAGTATTTTGTTGTATTCCTTCACCAGTTTATCCTGTCTGCGGATATGAGAAGGAGCGATATGGCACAGAACGGGCAGCCACGGTAGGGGGGTAGTTTTTAGACAGCCACTAATTATTCTCATTGTCTCATTCAGTTTGGTGTCAATCATTTTTGCATGAGGGCTGTTTAACCATACTGGGGCGCAGTATTCAGCAGTAGAATAAACAAGACTGAGAGCAGATATTCTGAGGGTGGTTGCGTTGGCCCCCCAAGTGGTACCGCACAATTTATGAATAATATTGTTTCTGGTGCTAAGCTTTGCTGCTGTGTTTTCTAGATGTTTTCGAAAAGATAATGTTCGGTCCATTGTTATCCCCAAGTATTTTGGGTGAGGATTGTAGCGCACTAAGTTGTTATTGAAGTATACCTGAGGTTCAGTTCTAGCTTGCTTGTTATTGAGGTGATAGCATACCACTTCAGTTTTCATCATATTTGGAATCAGCCTCCAGTCTGCAAAATATCTTCCCATCACACTAAGGTCTTCCGATAAGATACTACTGCCTTCCTCTATTGTATTACTACGAGCGGCTAGAGCAATATCGTCGGCATACATGAACTTCTTTGAAGTGGTGTTGGGTATATCAGAAATGTATAGGTTGAATAAGACTGGAGCAAGAACTGAGCCCTGGGGTAAACCATTATTTAGGTGCCTCATTTTACTTCTACTGTCACCCGTTATTACTTGGAAGGGTCTATCGCAAAGCATGTTGTTTAATAGCGACGTTATTCAGCCACACGGTACTACTTTCAGGAGTTTGAAAAGAAGGCCTTCCCTCCAAACTGTGTCGTATGCTGAAGTCAAGTCGACGTACACTACTGTAGTTTTCAGCCGTTTCTGAAACCCAGCCTCAATGTGGTTTATAGAAATGACGACTCTTGCATTTGTACCAACTACTCCTGCTCCTGCGCCTAGTTCTGACTTGGGCCGTCTGTGAATAGTTAAGATCGGAGGGTGATATAAAACTGACATCATCATCATCATCATCATCATCATCATCGTCATAGTGACAATGTCTTAACAGACACGTTGTGAGCTCGTAAAATGCATTAAGTCGGAGCTAGAGTATTACCGACGCGAATATTATCAAGAGTTTTTAGAACTGTATCTCGCCATCTTTCGCGATTTACTGTTAGTTCAGTGACACTCTTGATACTCATATCCAGCAACTGACATCGTAAAATGCCCAAAAAGCGTATTATTCTTATACCTCTCACACCTATGGATATGGGAAGTAGAAGCAAGGAGCTATCTGCGACGTTCTGCTACAAGGTTACTTCAAGACATAGACACTTCAATAGGTGCATATCTAGAGCAGTATACAGTCGTTCGTAATCAAGAGGAAATGGAAACAGAATTCAAATGGAAGGCTCTTTGTCATCCTGGTTATGACAAAAATAGAATTTATTCAAATACTTTAATTATAAAATATTGATTTGTGATATCAAAGATATAGATTTGAAGAATCCTGCCCTTCAAAATAGGGAGAGAATTTTTCTGTTGACAAGAATCCCCAGCATATAGACCTACAGGTGGGCCCTTCTGCACTCTAGTTCCGAAGTCCAGCCCTTATCGCAAAAGTGAGGATGACCCTGGCTCCTGCCCATCTTATGTCTTCAGGTTTATGGGCCCTTGAACCTAGCATAGACTGCTTGTGATACCCAAGGGTTTCATAGTGACATAGAATGTGTGCGCCGAAGATTCTTCCTCCTTGCCACATCATGCATACCTCGGGGCTCGCTTGCCATCCCTTCGTATTGTATTGTATTGTATTTCTTTATTGTCTTGTGATCATTCATGTATGGTATAAGACTAGTCATAAATAAATATGAGTAAAAATTAAATATTACAAATAGATAAAAACGAAACAAACAACGAAAACAGATAAATAGACAGTGCAGTAAATGCACAGCAATGAAACAGAGACAAAAAACATTTAAAAACAGAAATAAAAGCAACGTAAGATGCATTCTGAAACAGGAAACTAAAAGTTATGCGCCAAAAAAGTCACCTACCGAATAGAAACATTGCTCCACAAGAAGTTTTCGAAGACGTGCTTTAAAAGACATGATAGAAGTCAGGCATTTTGATTCTGCATGTATGCTATCGAACACTTTTATGCAGGCAAGTACAGGGGATTTTTTAATAATGCTAATGTATGCCGTGCTATGCTCATTACAAGCTCGGATGGTATAGCGAACATTGAGATCATTATTTTTGGTAAATTTGTGTTTGTTCTGAAATACAAATATTGCGCACTTCAAGATGTAAATGGAAGGAAGCGTCCATAGTCTGTATTTCTTGAACACTTCTCTGCATGACTCTCGGTTCGGAATGCTGAACATTAATCTAATAATTCTCTTCTGGAGAATAAAGGTTCTGTTCAGCATTCCTGCCTGGCCCCATGCAAGAATATTTCTCGATATCGGATAATAAACATTTAAATTGCTATATAAATGACGTATGAAGGTGTTATGGTCAGATAGCAGGCTCACAAATAACCTTAACGTTAGCTTCTATCCAGTTAGAGACAAAATCGCCCCACCTTGATCGGAGGTCCTAAAATAGGTGACGAGCTTCATCCCTGGCACTGGCAGCAAGTACCATTAGAAGAAAAACAGAGATGTGGTTGCAAAATCCCAGATGTCCACTATCCAGAGATTCCAGTTACTCTCAGGTGTTGACATCTGACCAGAGATTTCTCTTCATCTTAGACGTTTTTGGAGCCACACCTCTGTTATCCTTCCAACGGTACCTTCTGTCAGCCTCACAGCCGGCTCAGGACTAGGAAATCATTTCTCGACCCTCGCCTTGCGAGCGCGTCCGCCGCTTCATTACCGCAAACTCCAGAAAACTTGGTACCAACATAAGTGACACCTGATGACCAAGACCTTTCTACATTGCAGAATGAGCCTTGATCTTAACCTATAAGCACTCAATGCTTACAATGTTGCATGACTGTCAGAGCAGATAGGCCGCTGAATTTTATGAATACAAGACGCACAAGCTATAATAGTGTAAATTGCTGCTTGGAATACCGTGGTGTAACTCCCAAGAGAAAGGGAGATCTTTGTTTATGTTCCGCAAAGCCATCTGAATACCAGACTGAATACCAGACTGGCCCTCCGTCCTCAAAAGCCAAAACAGAGTTGAACGGTAGATTCCTATATCTGATTCTTCGTTCTCGCAAATACATTTATCTACTTCATTTATCGTATATCATTTTGAACAAGATAGATATAGATAAAAAGATTACCATTCTTCACATGTCTTCTTTTATTCCTTCTTTAATGTCATAGAGCACGTTGTACATTGAACACAAATATCTCAAGTACATAGCCCATGCCCAATGAGCTTCAACATATTCACTTTGACCTATTCTTCTCAACCTTGCTACAACCACTACAACTGTGAACGCAACTTGCCACGTCAGAAAATTAGAAAATCTGGCACACTACACCGTTTGTTGTAAGTGTTCTTATTTTTTATAAGTTATACAATCAGACCAACGATAAAAAATTAATTAGCTTCGGGCCAAGTATAGAGGAAAAAGATTTATTTTTTTCAACGACGCCACGTTGTCGTGATAGAACTGACTAGCAACTGTGACATCTTCTACACTTCTAATATTAAAAAGCACAACTGCTGTCGTACATTACTAATGAAATATTCATTGGCTTCAAGGAAAAAAGTTTTGTTTTTGCTTGCAATTACAAAGCCCCCACCTTTTTTTCCACTTTGATTCCCATGTGAAATATTTATTCCACTCTGTGATGCATCGAGGTGGCAAAGTAAGGAAGCGACAATACCATTCGAGATGCCGTACTATCCAGACATCGAGTGGAGTATACAGGTAAGCCGTTGTTTATTTTTTGTGACACGTAACAAAGATTAGAAGAAACATTACCACGAAAAGAGACTAGGCAAGATTGTTTATCCACTTTTCCCAAAGATGGTAAGAAGAATATAGTACTTCACATAAACGAAAAAGCTACTGCACTTCTAAAGGATAGGACAAGTAAATGCTTGAAGACATGTGGAACCAAATTCTCGGTAGATCATTCTACAGTACTAAAGAACTACGTGGAAAGATGCTCTTTGGGGATGTTTAACGTTTGAAGTTTTGAAGATGAGCTCGTTGGACTTCTGTTCTAGCACATTAGGTCAAGTCATTGTGGGTTGCCAGAGCGGTCCGTGGGACATTAGCTCTAGTGTGATAGTGTTGGTGTGTCAAATAAGGATATTCAGAAACCAGATAAGCGACAAGGAAACGGAAGAAGAAGGATGAGGTGCAAAAATGAGGAAGACATTGAAACAGGAGGTGGTTAGGAATTTTTAAAACGTTTTGATAAGTCTTTATCATATTTTAGAGAATTTAACTTTCTCTTAGGGTCTGTCAAATGCTTTAATTTTGACTGTACTAAATCCGTGATGAAATTTCTTGCTCACAGTGTAGGCCGCGGTCTTGTGTAGTGTTATTCAGTGATCCGCATAACAAACGGTAGTGGCTCCAGTGTGATTCAGCCAGGTTATCTTTGTGAGGAAAGACACCAAAATTCTTCCCAAGTCATACGAGTTCATCCACTGAGGCCTTATTTGCGGCCTAGCAACGTCTTTTCATGATTAAATTGTTACTTATAATTAGCCACTGATCGCACATGAGTAAAGACTAGCTCTCCAGAACACAACTGAGCTCCAAGGGTAGGGTAGTCAGCATAGAGATAGATTTCTCTGTGGATGTTCTTTGGAATAAAACCTACATAATCTGGACATTGTTTTTATGGATTGAGTCCAAAAGCTTCACAGATAACTTAGATACTTAGATACATACTCAGCAGCAGTAGCTGCTGTTTCCCACAATTTTAGAGCATAATGGAACATGTAGCTTCCTTGGCAATATTGTTGACGTGAGTCTTCAGAAGCTGCGAGAGAAATGGCTTGAAGTAAAGCGTGTTTACCTCCATGGATATCGTGTCTTGATCCATGTAGTTATCTGAGTAATCTAGTTGCTTGCTCTATTACTTCTCCAATTTTGATTTTTATTATTTTTTCTTTTATGCGTTAGTTTTATTTGTGCCTATTTTTAGTTTGTACTTACTTCCTGTAGTGTCAACATGGACCAGCAGCGCGTTTACTTCTGCTTCTGAACTTCCTGACAATGCAGTGTCATCTGCAATTCGGGTAGAGCAAATATTCGCTCTCCTCAGTTCACTGGCAAGTTTTTGTATCACACCTGAATCATTGCCATAATGTTGGGAAACCAATAGCACTAATAACCTTGTTCATACTCAATTTCAAATTCTATAGTAACATGGCACTTTTTGATGGACACGTCATCAATATGCATCCTTACTGCTTACATCTAAGGATACATGACGGACCCGTTAATATGTGATACCACTGACAGTTCTTTTGATCTCAGAGACCCAAGAATTTGGGATGATTAAAAAGTCTGTTTCGTGATTTGAAGACATAAACATAAGTTAGTATTCAACTGAAATTGCCAGATCTCACCTAAAATTTTCTTAGCAACAGTACACTAATTTTTTAACTTTCCTTTGGGGGTCACACAACCATCGGTTTGCAATCTGGGAGATCTTCTTTGTTCAACGTGGGAGTTTGTGGTATGGAGATTCTGTGATGAGTTCACCAAACTACATTTACTCTTTCTGAGCTTTCTGGTATAGCAGTCGCTCCACTCTATTCTCTTTCATCATGTCCAACCTCTTCTTCTTCTTTATCTACCGTCACCACTTAGAAGGTTGGGCATCATCATGGCGATTCTTGCTTTGGATGCAGCTGCTCGAAATAATTCTATTGATGTCAGTGGCACCACCCTTGTAAGTTTCTCCAGCCACGAAGTGCGGCTTGTCTCCGCACTTCTTTTTGCTTGTATCTTCCCTTGTATTATTAGTTATAGAATGTGATATCTTTCTCCTCGCATAACGTGGCCTAGGTAAGAAGGTATCCCCATTTTCACAGTTTCTATTATTTCTGTTTCTTTATCCATACGCCTTAGTATTTCAACATTTGTGACCCTTTCCGTCCAAGAAACTCTGAGTATGCGTCTATATACCCACATTTCGAATGCTTCAAGTCTTTTCAGGTCAACCATGTGCGTCATCCGCGCCTCCATCCCATAGAGAAGGATTGAGAAAACGTAACATCTGGCCAAACTGATGTTGAGTTCAAACTTTAGATCTCTACAGCAGAACACTCTCTCTATGTTTGTGAATCCAGCTCTAGCTTGACGTATGTTAGACCTTATTTCTCGAGAGCGTCCTCTAGTCTCGTCCAAATGGTACCCAGCAATCTTCCTTCGCCATTTTCTTTGCTTTGCTCCAACCTCTACATAATCTATGGCTTTTGCGATTTGGCTTTGCGAGTAGGATCCGCAGTTACTAATTACATTGATTTAACAATTCTGCTGATAAGTGAATAAGTGAATTATGATTTTTGTTTTAGGTGTGTAGTATTCTCGGCAGCAGTCCTGCAACGACTTTCACAAAGATGCAGATTTTCCGATTTTTGCTAACTAATTGCTTGCTAATCGGATTCCCATTCCTTACATTTTGGAACTTTGTTGATAAGAACGGAGCAACTTTGCCGGAGGTTGTGGAAGTCATGTCGAATTTCACCACGTTTTTTCATGTGAGTATTTACTTTAGATTATAGATTTTTCATGATTCACGGGTATAACTCATCAGTACTTCCAAGAAGCTCCTAGGCTACGGAATTACTTAAACTAGTAATACGAATTTATCACAGCATTGATTGAAGGTTGCTTCAGAATAACTCACTGTCAACGAGGTTCCAGATGAAAGGAGAAGACAGTAGTCGATAAGGTGTTGGCATACAAATTGGCATTGTATATCTAAAATGATGACATAAAGCGAACCTTTAAGGCGGGTTTTGACTGTTCAGTCTCGCCGAATCAATTTGACTGATTCAGTAATTCAGTATTAATGAAAGCGACGTTTGTTCTCACTATTCAGTTTTTATGAATCACGTCTAACCTTAAAGTGCCAAAGCTGGCGACACTCATGATGATGAAAAAGATTCTCGCACGTCAGTTAGACACTTGTATTCATTCATATTCATTTTTCAATACTGATTCAGTCAAAATGAATGAAAAGTAGGACTGGCTTTCAGTTTGACTGAAAGCACAAACCCACTGATCAGTTTTACTAAAAAGGTGTTCTCACGTTCATTATATGTTCAGTTTCACTGAATCAGTCAGAGCCCGCCTTTAGTTAACCCTATTGTGGCTGTTGAGCTTTTTAACTCTGTAACTTATGATTCGAACTATGCTGGTGGTGGTCAGGTGAAAATGAATGAAAAGTAGGACTGGCTTTCAATTTAACCGAAAGCATAAACCCACTGATCAGTTTTACTAAAAAGGTGTTCTCACGTTCATTATATGTTCAGTTTCACTGAATCAGTCAGAGCCCGCCTTTAGTTAACCCTATTGTGGCTGTTGAGCTTTTTAACTCAGTAACTTATGATTCGAACTATGCTGGTGGTGGTCAGGTGAAAAAAATATGTAAATTCTGTAGCGAAGGTAGAGAAGCTAAAATTTACCAAAAAGGGAAGCTACTCGTCGTATCCTACTCAACGGAAGAGTGAGGTTCACGCGTCAGGCGGCCTTTTGTGGAAAGAGAGCCAGTCTGGTACATGGCTTACTTAGCGATGAAGGATCCGGTGCTGGGGTCTGTGCGACACAGAAACCAAACTCTTGCACTTTCTATTTCTTGGGGGATACTCTACGGTATTTGAAGCAAAAATATACGCGATTTTAGCTTGTGCCACTCGTATTCATGAAATTAAGCGGGCAAGGAGGCAGATTACCATCTGCTCTGACAACCCGGCAGCATTAAAAGCATTGAGTGCTTATAGGTTTACATCAAGACTAGTTCTGAAATGTAGAAAAGTTTTGGATAATTTTTTGCCAAGACACTAATGTGAGTGTCGAGACATGCTGTCTAGGCGTAATTTTCTGGATCGTGATCCGGCTCTCAGGCTGGCAGCAGGTACCATCAGAAGGAAAACAGACATTTTATTGCAAAATCATCTTATGAGGTAGAGAAGAATTTCAGGACATCTCCGCCAAGCTAGAGAATTTATTTTGAGACCGTTATCAAGGTGAGGCGGTTCTGTCTCTCACTGGATAGTAGCCGGCTAAGGTTACTTATTGGCCTACTATTCAGCCATAACACCTCCAAACGTCACTTGTACGGTGCTTGTACGTAATGGGGGTGCGAGAGATCCACCCCCACGTGTATACGTCGTTCGTATCACAGTTAGACTATACTAGGTTAGGTTAGGTTGAAAGTGAGTGGGGCAGAGCTGCCTCCTTCCACTGCGACTCAATTGTGTATTGTGGCTCACACCTTTTTAGAGTTCATTGTACAGTTCGCACCTCTTTACGAAGGCGATCAACGTGAAGGGTGAAACTTCCTTGAAGTCATGAGGTTCCAGTTGGGCAAATCCGAATGTCTGGAACCTAGCATTATCCAGTACTGGACAGGAGCAAAGAATCTGCTCCGCTGTTTCATCCTCCAGTTTGAAGTTTGTTCAAGACCCAACTTCCGCATATGGTACCTTAGACGACCTGAATGCGGAGGTCGTACCTATTACATTCCATGATCCTCAGGTGGGCCTGACTCGAGTGGTATCTTATAAACGCCTTCGAGTGCAGTAGCCCTGGTGTACCTCGCCAGTTCAGGAGTGCTTTCCTCACTGCCCAGTCCGAGATAGACTATACTAGGTTCAAGGGTCCTTAAACCTAAGACATAAAATGGGCAGGACCCAAGGCCATCTTCACCTTTTCGATGAGAGCTGGACTGGGGTACTAGAGTAAAGAGAGGTGCAAGAGGGTCCACTTGTAGGCCTATGCACTGGTGGTTCTGGTCACCAGAAAGCCTCTCTCTTTCTTTCATCTATTCATCGACGAGCTTTTTAAGTTACCGAGTTTTAAGAACATTTTACATGATAAAACTGTGAAGTCAGAGGAATGTTCTTTATAGATATAGTTAACTAAGAAAATAACCACATTTTGGAATAAGTCAATCATATTGCCATACAAAGGCATGTTTCGTATTGTCTGTGGAGTCAGAAATCTCTTGATCATTTATCTTGAATTTCAGGCACTGGGTAAGACAACCGTGATGTTTTTTAATCGCAGAAAAATTAAGAAACTATTTGATATCACCAAGGAAGAGTTTTGGCCTCTACCGGACTACGAAAGAACCATTAAAAGCTCAAGAATGGGTAGAAATTTCTATTTCGGCCTATCATTCTCGTTTTCAGGTATGTATTCTTTTCACTTGCATGCTGTGAATAGAACGATAGAATTAATGGTAACATGATTGTTCTGCTAAAAAGTTTTCGTGTATCTCTTTGGTCCTACCAGACCATGAAAGTCATTTTCAGCGCCATGAATATAGAAACTAACGCTTTCAATAGTTTATACAGCCTCTGGTTTATACGTACTAATGATATATAATAACTATCCTTTTTTCAACACTCTTCTAATAGCTCTACCTTCACCTATGTTTGTTTGTCAGCTTGTAATTTTAAACTCTAGATACAATAATAAATTGAGTGGAACACCGATGTTCTACTATCGATAGTATCTCCGATATTCGTCACCCTTGCCTTCTGACGATTTGTAATCAGTTTCATTTTGACTCACAGAATGAGTATGTAAATTGTCAGAAGTGTATCGATTGACATAATTAATTGTTGCAAATTTTTTCGCATTTTGGGCGTCCCCTGACCTATTCGAATTCGTTGCCTCTGACGGCTTTTTACCTTTCGCCTGCACTTCAGGCCATTTTTTTCCTGCTTTCTTATAATACTTCTGTTTGTATTGCAAATTTTCAGAGCTGTATACATATGCTTCATCATTTATTATGCGAAAAAAAATCTGCATATTTAACACCCCCCCTTACTTTATACATCCATGGTGCGTTCTGACGACCCACCTATCCCTATGTTGATACCAACCCAACCTGTAAATGAAAAAAAATTACTTTACCGTGTGACCTTTTTTTTGTAGCGAGCTCTTAAACTATAAGGTGTCTGCGCCATATTTTAGCTAGCAGATACGATCGCTGGTCCGACGGATTTGAAGCCGTCAAGATCCTTTTCGTGACAGTTTGACCGTTTAATGTTCGGTCCAACCTCTTGATCTAAAGGAGAGTTACAAGCTCACAAAACAAACAAACATACAGGTGAAGCTTTTATTATAAGCGCGTTAAAAGTGTGCACATATTATACAGAAAACAGAAGAATTTGTTGGTTGTTGAAGAATTTGCTACTAATCGACGTTATGGTGTTAAGGTTTTATAATAAATCATATATTTAAACAAATTAATCCCTTTATGAACCTTTTTATGGCGTTCTATCCCTCCATATTTTCCTTTATTGCGGTCATGTCGAGGAATTCTCATGACTGCATGTCTTGTTTCTTGAGTACAGTGAACCCCGTATTGTATGAGATATCCAAATACTATAAGAAAGCCGGACTTTATTTGACATATAAAAGTAAGTGGTATCCATAAAAAGAACGTGAACTCACAAAGACAGTCGAATTTAGCGCCTCCGTTCCATATGAGATGCTTGACCCATGGAACTGTGGCGCGTCTGCACAGATCACAGAAACACTTCTCGCGCGTCTGCCATCATGACTGATTGACAGGATAGCCACAAAAATTTACCACCATCAGCCGCGCAAGACGCACTAACTACTCGAACTACACTTCCTTTCTGATCACGTACCATTGAAAACGGGGAGATTGAAAACGCACGTCTCGAGACGACCCTCAAACGACCCGTTAGTGGGGCTTCAACCCGTCCTTGTGCGGATGCGCTTTGGGAACTTGAACGCAACACAAACCGAATGGACTGACACATTTTTTTTTAGGTGTAACAGATCAAAAACGTTAAGTGGTACTCTTTTGGTGAAAATTCTATAACCAATGGCTAAATCGTATTTTTAATACCCACATATAATTTCCTTGTAAGTGGTGGGCGACGAAATAATAGCTTTTGGATAACATATTTTCCAGATTACTATGTTGATTCATAGGACATGTGGGCGGAAAATAACTATTCGCGTCCTGAAAAATGGGCGGTTTGTTACTTTTTGCATAATATAATTATCACGTGACGATTGGGGCGCTGTTTTTGTACAATTTCCTTTTGACGTCAATTTAGCTATATCGCGGAGGCATTCATTATTACCAGACGACTCAAAATACATGAACTTTTTGAACTGCAGCTGTTATCCTAAAATGTCAAGTAATATCAAATTCATTGACGGTTTTGCTATCAGACTTCCGAAAATTCTCCTTTCTAGTAGCACTAGCACCTATAAAAACAAATATAGTATTATCCGGTGCCCCTCGTTGAAAGAATGTTCAATAACACATATGAAAAAAATAACAAACACACACCAAAGAAGGCTGTCAGCAGTTATCATCTAGTTCTGATATGAAAGAGTGCTGATCAGGATTATCACTGGCTTTAGAACATATGAAACTATGAAAAACGTTTGTGAGGTACTATACCCTGTCAAAAGGTTGGGTCCTTTAGGGGTGGCATTATTTGTGTCTTGCAAATAAAATGAAATGAAAGAAAACTTTAATAGTTTAAACACTTCAAGCCCTAACTAGCTGAATCTCAAGCTCATGTTACGTAAGTACGCTCACTTTGTGAATTTTAGACACGTAAATTTACCAACGATGCTCTAGCTGTGTTCCAAAGGATGTTTGCCTACAACGCAGAAAAGATAAAAAACTTTGCTCTTTTGTAAAAAAAAATTAAGCTACTATTTAAGAAACATTTATTTGCACCAACGAAATTGGCACCTGATATTAAGATATTATGTTAGTAAAGGTTTTTGACCTACTGTGATGAACTTCAGTTATTTTTTGCAGGATAAGGTCATTTAAACAAAAACTCCTTATGATGATGATTATTACCATACAAACGATGAAAACTTCGTTTTTCTGCTGCCTGAGGATGACTTAATATAAACCGAAACGTTGCAGATAGGAAAATAAGGAGTTTTTATCCTACAAAAAAATAACTGAAGATATTATGTTAGTTTTTAGTTATATCTTTTACACACGATTAAGTAGAATAGCCGCTGGCCAGACTTCAACATTGCAATTTTGTTTCATATCGTATGTATTATAGTATAATAAGGTTGTTATTATGATGATTCTGCTTTTCCAAATTTCTCTGCCATGGTTGTGAGAGTAAGTATTAACGGGCTGTGCCAAGCCAATACCAGGATTACGGAGTTTTGGATGATTTTGTGTAATTTTCCATCCAGGCTCAAGTGTTGTGTAAATGTGTTTGGTGTAAGGCCTGATAGCCACATAATGAGAAGGATTTCCAGAGTCGTTTAATTTTTGTGGAAAGATTTGTGTATTTTAGCACTTTACCAGTGTGGGTGTTTTGAATATTCTTATCACTGGCAAAAGCAATATCTATTTAATAGCCTTTGACTGAAAAACTATATCTTGTATAGTTTCTGGGACAGTTTTGTCTGTATGTACATCATCCGAGAATAGCTTTATTTATTGCTTTCAGGTACTGACGTCGGTATGTAATAATTATAGTATCGTGTGTTTTCTGTTAGTTTGTTTGTTGTGGCTAGTGCTTGGTGTACGGGTATAATTTTGGTTGCAAATTTATGTCTGTTATTTAGTCGGATCCAGCGAGAGTTTTGCGTGCGCTTATTATGTGTTTTATTGTTGTCTTCTGTTGGTAACGTTTCCCAATTGTCCTCGGTTATGGATGGATTTTCAATTATGTATCTCTCTGCTAAGTGGCCTGGATATTATTAGTATTGCTGCTATTACCTTTACTTGTTTTTTACTTACTATGTGGGTCGAAGCTACCCGTTTTCTGCATTTTCCTGGATATGATGGAAAATCAAACTTTTGGCATATCAGCTTATACGAAATTTTGGAACGTAACTCCCAAAAGACTAGGTAATACCCACTCGTTAAAATTAATTTTGTTTAACTTAACTATCTCACATGAATTTTACATAAAAACTACAAAGATTTGAATCTATACATTTTGAGAGCTAAATCAATAATCTATACGATGGGTCTGCCAGAAGACGTGATTTTTGAACGTTGGCGCAGTTCTGATATTAACTAGGAAGTTCCAAATATTTTCAAAGCACATTAAACTGATAGTTGTAAAAACTGAGTTAAACGCACATAATTTTCATATTTTTCAGCTTGTGCAGTAGCTAAGCTATACATATACGGCGAATCAAAGGCAGGAGTGTATCGTCCACAGTGGTTTCCCCAACAGGTGTTTTTCGTGATGATTGACATCATGTATATCTACATGACATTGGGTTTCAATGCATGCGATGTAACGATCAGAACCATTCTTATATTGCTCACTACGCAATTCAAGATGCTAAATGAAGAACTGCTGACTATGTTCGACTCCAAGAAGGATACCAAAGTGAGCAGAAAGGTTTTCAAGAAGAGGTTTAAGAGATGCGTTGACCATTACAGCTTGATGATTGAGTAAGTTTTCGTTCAGCAGGATAATAATAATGTCGTCTTTATTTTAATGCAATTACATCGTAATAGAAGCTATAGAAAACCTCATTGGCGAAGTTTACTTAGCGCTACTATTACACTTAACTAAAGAGGTGAACAACAAGTTTTAAGAACTATAATTTTAAATTGAACAATTCAGTTACAGAAACAGGAATCAGATACAAATCTTATAGTATCAAAAGGGATAAAATGATTAGAACAAATATAATAAAGCTTGTACAATATGTCTATTGAAAAATGATCAGGAATATTGTTTATACGGTTTTTGTAAATAATTATAAACTATAGCAACGTCATATGAAAAACTTCATTTAAATAATGTTGTAGTACGTTGTGGTATTATAATAATTTTATTTCTGAGAGTTTTATTGTGTATATTAATGTTGAATTCTTTTCTTCCGTGAGATAAGGAGACTGTGATGTTAATAATAATTTATGTACAAAAACTGAATAATCATACTTCACCAATTCACTAATTTTGAGCCATTTAAGTATAGGGTGTTATTTAGATGAAACATGGTCAAGTTTACGCATTATAGAGATAAATCGAACACAATTGTTTTGTACAATTTGGAATATTTGGATTATTTTCTTAGTGAGGTAGTCCAAACAAGGATAGTACAAAATATTACAGTAATTTAAGACTGATATCACCAGCGCCTCACAGAGTTTCTTAAGTAATTTATAATTTAAAAGAAGTCTGTTTACAATCAAGGTACGAAGCCTTAAAGGGGTGATACACGTACGAGCAAGTACGCGTACTTATGGCTCGACGACCTTTTTCGCCTGTGTCACCGTAAGTACGCGTACTTTAAAACCGTCGCGCAAACCGCCGGCGATCCAACTGGTTTGAAATATCTCTCGTAGCTTGTCTTGGCTCGTACTGCGAGCCACCACTTTGTTTCAGTAGGCCATCGATGCGCAACGCTTGTTGTGTTTGGCGTTTGTTAAAAGTTTTGTTTATTTAGAAAAATTATTAAGATGCGTGATTTCAGCTTCATGTGTGTCACCGACGTCGAGCCGAGTAAGTTCGCGAACTTAAACACGCGTACTTAAAGTTCGTACGTGAATCACCCCTTTTAGATACGTTTTTTGAGAAAGACTTTTAACATGCTCGATAAACTTTAATTTGGTGTCAGTAACTACTCCAAGAATCATTGTATAGTCAACAAATTGTAAAATTTGATTATTTATATGAATATTTAATTCTGAAATAATAGTAATTTTTCTTTCGCTCAGTACAAAACAACATAATTTTGGACATTCCTGGATTTATATTCAGGTTATACTGTAGACGGTTTGTGCTCACACCAACCCCTGCATATTTTTGGGACTACACTATAGAGTTAAAATATGGTCCTTTCGGCAGTAAATGAATTTATTCATTTCCAGCTTCTCGAAAGGGGTCTGCGAAGCATTCGACAAAGCATTCTTAGTAATGATCTCTGCATCCATGCTGTCAACGTGTGCGAGCTTATACATAATTATGGGGTAAGTACCATGCTACTGACGGAGCGCAGCAGCCATATGTGCGGTTGGCTGTTGGATGGACGACCGAGGACGGGATGGGGGACCACTGCTGCATCGTCCGGAAAGCATTTAAGCGGAATGTAACATTATATAGTCAATTCTGCAATTTTTCCCTCTCTCATTGGTCGAGACTAAGAGCCCAACGAGACTAAGGGCCATATTCATAGCCGTCTCTTGAGCATTGGCGCCGCCAGAAAATTTTTCAGGGGGGGGGGCGACTTAAATTGAGTGCTCAAACCATGGGTATCTTCGCTGCTCCATGTCCCCCCCCCTGCCCCCCTCTGCTGGCGCCCATGCTCTTGAGTAATACTTAAGGTCTCTTTGAGTAATACTCAAGGGAATTTTGAGGGAACTTCAGGTGTGTTCTTCATTGTGTATCTATTTTTGGCGACAACTGCTGCTCTACAAGGCACATATACGAACATCGTTAGAGTATTGCTCGTATGTTTGGAGATGCGCTCCGAAGCATCCACTCAAGCTTCTGAACACTATCCAGAAGAGAGCCAATGAAACTAATCGGTACGCCTAACCTCACAAAGGGCCTCCACAGTCTGGAACATCGAAGAAGGTTGACTGACCTGTCTCTGTTTTACAGATTCTATCACGGAAGATGTTCGAGTGAGCTCTTCCAGATAATAACACCAAAGGCCGTCCGAATGAGGAACACTAGAGAGGCTCTGTGAGCTCATCCTTACTAGGTCCAGTTCCCTACTCTCCGGACCAGTCTCCTCCAGCATTCCTTCTCTTGGAGAACTTCGACGCTGTGTAATGAGCTCCGGGGAACTTGTTTCCCGATGGCTACAACCTGCAGCGTTTCAAATCTAACATGCACCGACACGTATCCTCTCGCAGCGCTTCTAGAGCGCCATAGGCTTTCAGTCTTTGCGGGAGAATGACCATAAAAAAAGAAAAATCCTACTGAATAAAAACAGAGAAAAAGCAATATAACTATAAAAACGACTTTGATAAAGTGAGGATACAAGTGTATGTTTATAATATAAATACCTGAATACACAAATATGTCAAAAATATAAATCGTGTCATACAAAGTCGTGATTAAAAGATCCAAAACATTATAATATGACGTTTTATTGAGTTTAAAACATTTCCGTGGATACAATCGATAGTAATATGTCAGTGGTAATATGCTGTACTAAATATGTTAGTCATCACTAAGTCAATTATTTCTTTCTCTTTCTTAGGCACAAAAATACTCAACAGATTTTGGAGAGAGTAGTTCACATTGGGATAGTTCTCTATGCTGTTGGCTACTGCTACTCCAACCTTGGGCAGAAACTCAGTAATGAGGTACATATTTTCTAATATCCAGTATCAAAATGACAGCTAACTATGCCTTATGTCATAATTTTTTACAGTATATTATTTCCAGTAATACTTCTCAATTTTTTCAAGATTTTATGGATTGATTACAGTATCTTTATCATTTACATACAGATTGATTTAATAACTACAATTAGTTACTTACTGAATTCAACTTGTTAAGTAAACTATGAAAACTGATTCTTTGATTTTAAAATGTAATTTTCTTTCAAGATTGTTCTTTAAAATGTTTTGGAAACAAAGAAAGTTACTAGACAAATATTTTTCTACGAGAAATCATGAAATTGGTTAATAGATAGCGATCAGAGGTATAATCACAGGTATCAGAAGCATTTGGGAAGCAGTGGTTATCGTAATCTTTAAAGGAGAAGGAGTACATTCCTTGGATATTAATAACTTAGTATCTGCGTCAGTTTTTACATAAACTGATACCTTCAAAGAATACAAAAAATAGAAATGCTTGAATGCTGTCTTATTTTAGGTTGAAGATATTACCCAAAGCATATATTTAAGTCACTGGGAGACTATGGTGCTTGACCACGAGTCCAGAGCATTTCTACTATTTTTTACCAGAACCCAAAGAAAATATGCTTTGTCAGCTGCTGGATTTATACAATTCGATCTGGATTTGGATATGTTCATGGTAGTAAGTCACCATTGATTCCTATTACAGTAACATAGTAACATAAAAATAGTGATCTTTGTTCGTTGGTGCAAATGAGAATTTCAAAATGTTGGGGTAATACGAATGTGAAGTTCAGCTATCAGTCACTAGACTGGCTGGTCTTCCACTTAATCCTTAGTACAACCATTATTACATACAAAATTAAGTAACGCACAGTAATATCAATTACCCTAGTACGAAAAGAATGGAAAAGGACGAATCGGAAGCATGATACAATATGTAAATTGAAGAGACCACAAAGAAGATGAAAAGAGGGAGTCAAGTTGATTGACTCAGTACTTGCCACACATAATAATGATTTCATTTTATTGTTTTCCCATTGCATGAAGCTATGGTTTGAAATCCTCTTGCAACCAAATCATCGCACACCCTCCCGCAAAGAACATCCAACACAAAAATTCTCGTAAATAGTTCCTTGCGTCTCCCTCCTTAGAAACTAGGACGCCACAGTTTTCATTCTGCATGCTTCAACTGAACGATGCAAAATGATCAGGAGTCTCTAAACCACCTAAAAGCGAAGTATGAGCTGTTTTTATATTTTTAGTTTTTTAATTATTGTTGCGCCGCCACTGACACGAACTTTCAGACACTGGCACGTTTTCCACTCACGCCGCGATAGTCAATTCTGTGTCGAAATTTTATTAAAATCAATTTAATGATTTTTGCCTTCCGCAATATACATACAACGAAATTAAGCAATACTCGTATTTGTAAACATCACAAAACTCAAGTCCTTTGGTTTCTGGAATAGGCAAGGCAATATACGGATGAGCTTAAAAAAGGGTATTATGCCGCTAGGCCTTCCTAGGTCTTCCTTTTACATGTCAATGAATTACCTATTATGAGTACAACACATTTTTGAGATTTACAACCCCCCAACAACCCCAATTTTACCCCCACCAAAAAAAAAGTAGAAAATGATTAGTAACTCCTAAAACACCTAAAAACGAAGTTTGAGGAATATTTAATTTTTTTTTGTTTTTATCGCTGCCCAAATTTCATCACAATCCATGCAGCGGTTACTGAAATTACGAGGCTAGAAAAACGCGCACAGACAGACAGACAGACAGACAGACCGACGGAAATGAGTGACATGGATATCCGTTATGTAGACATCATAAAACGCCCAAAAAGCGTGTTATCTCAAAATCGAAAATTTTCGCGATCGCAATACTCCCCTCTCCAATCGGTGTGGGAAGTAAAAAGGAAGGATAGAAAGATCATGTTACAAAAAATGAGTACTAAAACTTAATAATGTATTAAATTTAATATTGGGGGGTTTTGCGAAGCACTGCGCATTTAGAACTTATACTCAAGTTTAGAACGCCGAAAAAACTCGTTATATTCGAAAGCTTTACAGAAACATATTTTTACTCGTATTTTTATTTTGTTTATTTATTTATTTCAATTTAAGAACTTGCACAAACTAAAGTACGTTAAAAATATAGATTCGTAAACTAAGAGACTTTTGGTGGATATATAATGAGACTTATGAGAGTAACGGTGTTCAGGAAATAATTAGGAACATTCTATGCAACTGAATATATTTTTTTGTTTCCTTTTAGTTGGTCAAAACGGCAATCTCCTACTGCATGTTCTTCAGAACAATGGAACAGAATTCTGCAGCAAAGGCGTAATGGTACAGTATACAGTATCAAATTTAAACGTATTAGTTGTCTGTCTTTAAAATAAAATGTCAACAGTTCCTATTACTGTGTTTTATATTATTGTATTTCATTACCACAACTTTGGAAACCTATAATGAGACTTTAATGATTATTATTAATATAATAGCTGTCCGCAGCGTTTTCAAAATACAGCAGTTGTTAATCTTTGCCCCAGATACACAGCCCTTCGTATACAGGGTGTCCCACGACGATTAAGACAAGCAATATATTGGAACTGGGCAGTAATAGATAATTATAATTTTGGAGACGTAAATTATAGGAAATGCTGTGTCTTCTCTTGTCATTGTGTTACCCAATTTGTTTTTGGTCACGTGACGTCCGATGCAAAATTATTAATGGGACACCCTCTATATTTGTGCCCTTCTGTGTTCCCCCATAAAACAATTCCAACGAACTAGCACACTTGGGGTCTAAAGTGATTCATTCAAGAACTACAGGTTCTTGAAGGATTGTACCACTATAATTGATTTAACATGTACCCCTACAGTTGAATTATTTTTATAGTGTTTCATAATGGTAGTAATATAATCCTTTAAGTATCTGAAGCTCTTGAATGAATCACTGTAGACCCCAATTGTGCAGTTTGTTGGAATCGTTTTTTGGGAGGAACACAGAAATGCACTAATATGCAGGGTGTCCCATTAATAATTTTGAATCGGACGTCATGTGACCAAAAACAAATACATCACTGGATAACACAATAATAAGGAAAGATACAACATTGGATCTAATTTACACGCCCAAAATTATAATTCTCTACTGTGCCCAGTTCCGATATATTGCTTGTCTTAATCGTCGTGGGACACCCTGTATATGGCGAGCCCTAAGTTGGTATATTTTTAGCTGTGTATGGATGTCGTTTCAATAAGCAACTTCTTCAAGTAACCTTTTTCCTAATACGAAAAACTAAGCGAGATACAGAATCTAAAAAACTAAACCTGGGCTTGTGTTTCAAGACGTACCTAGTCTATGTGTATTTTTTTTGCTTGGATTTCTGCCTCATCGATTAATTAGGCTTTTTATCTGTCAGTAGTCACTTTCTGTTTGTCTTAGTTAAGTTAAAATTGATAAATCCCCAAAATGGTACATTATTTTAAAACAGCTCTTAGAACTTACCAATTTAAAATTAACTACGATAAACTGAGAGTTATCGATAAGACAAAAATCCGACCAGAAAGCAACAAAACTAGGTACAGGCTTAGATTTTTGTCTTATAGGTCAGGCTTTGCAGCTGCCAATTAGTGCAATAGTCACTTTCAGTCTATCCTGGCTAATTTTAAATTGGTAAATCCCAAAATTTGTTTTCAATTAATGTGCCACTTGTAGGATTTATCAATTTAAATTTATCAGAGATAAACAGAAACAAACAGACTCGATAGATTTTGATATATAAGCCCAGATTTAGTTTTTTTGATTCCGCAAAATTTGTAAAATATGTTGAGTATTACCACTGTTCCAAAAATAATAGCACCTACTAATGGCAAATGGTCACAAAATGGAAGTGAAACACCTGCCTTGCATAAAGTGCAAACTTGTTAGATTGAACCTGAAAATTATACTCAGATTATATAATAAACTATACACTATAGTAGGTAATCATAATTTGGAACAACCTCACACAATTTGTAGCAACTAGCAAGTTTATTGCAAAAAATTGAGTATAAATGCACTTCATTGGCAGCTAACGAATAAAAATCAAATCGTAAATCGCTGACATACCCACACCTACATGCTCGTTTCAAAATAGAGTCCGACAACATTGACAACTGACAAGTGAAAGGCCCCATAGACGATATCATAAAATGCTGTACTAGGAAGGACCTGCAGGAAGGACCAATGAACTTGTGGAAATTGCATATGATATGACATTTAAGAGGGCGAAAAAATAACTTGTACTAAATGAAATTTTGTTTTGTAATTACTGAGAAATGAGCCCATATAAATTAATAATACGTTAAAATAAATATGTGCCTTCATCCAGGAAAGTTCTGTAACGAATATTACTAGACCATTCTTCATAAAATATATGTATATCACACACTGTACCAAGTAGATAATTGAAATAATATTATAAGAAGAATATTACTGGAATATTCTGGAATAATTCCGACATTAAACGAATAACCACTGACTCTCTCAAGTAGATGACATAATAATATTCTATAAAGAATGTTATTTTAATATTCCACAATAATCAAGACAAAATGACGTTTAATCTATAATTCTGCTCAATATTCATGGGATGTATAGAAGATTTAAAGAATATTCAGAGAATCTAGTGTTATATGGGCCTGGCTTTTCAGATGGTTTCGACTACTACTGTGCCACAGTGCCACCATGCTTTGCAGTGCAATGCAAAATGAATAATAGAAATTGCTGGAAATGTTTCAGAAGTTACAGCAATCTAGCAATTAACCTAGCTAGCTAACACAGACAGTAAATTGGTTAGTTCGGCCAATTTAATGTCTGGCAAACCGGCTACACACTGCCGCGGTAGTGCCCAGGAAGTAGTGATATACCGGCAGCAAAATGGAGTTCCGCTATTGTGTTAATGTCATAAAATAACCCTTCAACGTTATGATGTGTAATAATACGAATCCGCAAAGTCAACAGCGACAATATTTAACCAACACTCCATTGGACAATTTCAGGTAATGGATTACATAACAGTATGTATATAATGTCTGCGTAAATTTTCGCATGCATCAATGCATTAATTATGACCGTAATATGTTAAGCGGCGATCTATACAATGGGAGTATATATTATGCAGCTATCAACGAATTTGGAGCAGGTTAGAAGCTACAGAGACTATAATACCGCGTTAGTAGAAGCACCGTACATTAACGAAAGACAAGTAGGGTCACTCTAAGCCCCGACCCCAATGTTGCCTTTCCAACTCTGCTTTCGGATACTACGCAAGCTGGCGAATTCTGGTGCCCGCTGATCTCGAGCAGTAGCCGAACGCTAACAGCTGTGGCTTACAGGGTCAGTCCACCAAACACCACCTAACATACGACACGGTGCACGGTGAATGTCGACCGTTGACGTCAACAATATCGCACAGTCGGATTCCCTGTAAGTAAACTAGACCGCACGAAGGGAACCCCTCTCAAATCGAGGCGGTTCGCATTTGTGAGATTCACATCAAAGTCGGCACGGCGAGTGACCCTACTGGTGGTAGAAGGTACCGGAACGCTTAAATATATCAGTAATTAATAGAAACAAAACTTTGAAGCTACGCTACCCACTGACGAGACCTTACTAAATTTGACAATAAAAATAAATAGGACGTTCCATTTGAAATAACAAAATTATGACGTGTAACGTATAAGTCGTCAATCTGGTAACACTGCTGTTCGCATTTTTGAGCTCTGCATGTTCGAAGACCTCCAGGTATTGAATTTTATCATTCCAGCTTTAGCAGTTTTGGGGACACTTAAGCGTTCCGGTGTTTTTTACCTGATACGTTGGCAAGAGATTAGAAGAAGAATTGGGATAGCAAAAGAGGAGTTGGGAAGACTTGTGAAAATCTGGAAAGATTACCGTATCCGTAAGGAAACTAAAACAAGACTAGTCCAGTCGCTAGTGTTCTCATTTGCGGAGTAAGGCTCCGAATCCTGGATCATAAATGCTGCATGCAGAAGAAGAATTGAGGCGTTTGAAATGATATGCTACCGAAGAATGCTAAGAATACCCTGGACAGCGCACCGCACCAACGCGTCCATCTTAAGAGAATTATAAAGACCTGACAATGAAAGATGGAAAAACTAATGATCCAGGGGAAGGTGGGTGGCAAAAGGTCAAGAGGAAGGTCACCGGTGAGATATATCGACCAAATAAAAGATCTCACACACATGTCGGTTTCTCAGGTGATGCGCGTAGGGTCACTATGCAGCCACCATGAATGAGTCACGACGTCCGAAAACGGACAACGACTGACGAGAGATGTTGGGAAAGGGGTATTTATAGCAAAGACTATCCAAGATAGATTACGATGGATACAATATTTTAGAGAATTCAAAAGGGTGCGTATAGATAGGTCCAGTTGCATCTACAGACCTATACATATTGTGCAATTTTTTCTCCATAATGATTATATATATAACTGAATAGTGCCTATTCAAAATGGCAGTACATCTCATCAGATAAGTAAATATTTATTAGTATTTACGACTCATAATTGAGTTTCTTTGACTCCTAAGAGCTTGAATGAGTGACTGCTTAACAGAGTCTGATTGTTCATTAAAAATTGGCTGCTCGCTTGGGCACACCTTATTTGATAGCGTGCAGTACTGGATCTCGGCAGAATTTAATTAAACGATATTCTTGAATTCCCAAATGATCTATTACTCAGGATGCCTGTATTTAAAGTACCATCATCCGCAAAACTGTGGACTGGGTTTGTCCTGCTAGAGAGTAGATTATTGATGTGAAGCAGAAATAGTGTCGGGGCCAATACCGATCCCTGCGGACTCCAGCATTCAAGCTAACAGAGGAAGTCTGCAGGGTAAGATAAGTAAAAGACAGATATTCTCCCTCATGTTGATTAGAGAATGTTCACTGTGACTATTAAAAACAGCAAAGAATTGTTTTTTTGAGGTAACCGCGGTAGTAAGTAGTAGTAGTAGTAGTAGTAGTGATGGGGAGGCGAAGCCAGGCAAGTAGGCCACGTTTGGCCTTTTTTGCCAACCTCACTGAACCAATCACTGGAAACACTAAAATTCTACACCCTAGAAAGCTCCTTGTCGAACCACCAGACCTCCTGACGAAAATCAGTATGTCCGACAATTTCGCTGAATATAGTGGCTCCTCTCCAAACTCCGTCATGCCGAATATCTGAACCCTAAGGTTGCGATAAACTGCACATCTGCCCAGGGAGTGGAACACTGTCCCGTCCTCCTTCTAGCATCTGGAGCAAATAGGGTCCCGTACAACTCTCATGAGTGACAAATGTCTATTCAGCCAGCAATGGCCAGTAAGAACCCCCACCAGAAGGTTGAGCGTCTCTTTGCCTTTATTCAAAAGCCATAGCGTTCGGCCCTTATCAGGGCCTGCTATGAATCTTTTGGCTTGCCTGCAGTCGTCTCTCTCTAGCCAGGCTTTCGCCAGTTCCTTGGAGGCCCAGTTGTCCAGGGCCACATTGACCTGGCGTCTGCTAATTCCCAGCATAGGTTCTGGACCGATGCAGCAGGGGCTGCTGGCCCCTATCCTAGCTAATCGGTCCGCTCTCTCGTTACCTGGTATACCAATATGTCCGAGGACCCACAGCAGGGTCACCTTCTTATGGATTGTTAGGTAATGATATCTGTTCATGATTTGTTTGACTTCACTGAAATCTGAATTATTATTATATCAGGTATCGACTTATCCTTGTGAAAATCCAATGTGGTGCCCATAAGAAAAAAGGCTGATGATAGAGGGTAAAGGATAATATGACTCAAATCTGCAATTTGTTTTGGAACTCCGTCTCAGATAAACTCACAAAAGATAAAACTGATACGGATAAACATCGGTTTTTGCGCCGATCTGCAAAAATTCTATGAACTTATAAACTGTCTCAATGTGCCACAGTTATGTCCTTGTGTCCTTAAACGGTATCTCAACAGTCAAGGCAGTATAAAACTACACTTGATGTATGGCCTTCGAACAGGTTCACCTGGTTGTCTTCTTTCTAGGAATTTCTTAGACGTGTTGTATAGCTGCTTCTCTTGATATCCAACTCATGTGACCACTGTTATAATGAACATTTGAGAACATTAACATTAAGAACATCTATACTTCTCTTAGATGGTATTTTTAAGGCCTACAAGGAAGCGATGTCACTCTTGCCAAATGAGTCCTTGAAGCCTACCAGCTGTCAAGGAGGCCGGCCATTTTATTGCTTCGCCTGCATCATGTCACCTGTTTAGTAGTATTGTTATCATACAGTCCACTGTGAAATTCGCGAAAATCAGCCATCTAAGAAAAGTATAGATATTGTATACATCATAACAATAAGATAGGACCTCATTGTCGGAAGCTGAAGGCTATTGATGTACGTTTCAAGTATTCTGAGTCTCTAGACTCCCAAGTCTCCTAAGAAGGACGAGAATTCCCCCTTTTCTCCATTTCTATACGCCTATGCTACCACCTCCCGACATCCTCGAATCTCGCCATGCACTGCCATAAATTGAAAACGTCTGCGCGGCTGTTTCAACCACAGCCATAAAGCATGTTGACCGAGAGTGTCTGTATATGTTCTTGTTGTACTATAATTGTGGCACCTTGTGTGTGTCTCTAGCCTGAACTCTGGCATCTGAACAAACTTGTGGCACCTTACACGCGGTGCCACAATTTAGAAGCATAGTTTTATAGGAACTAAACGTAAAAAATTGTTTCCCGGACTATTTCCTTCAACGATCTGCTGTCTTCTTTGGCCTGTACTATTACTGAATCCGAATCTCTGTCGTACAAAGAGATATGACACAAGATGTGTAAGATGCCGCACTTTGGTGTCTTGTTTGCGTATACACTCCCATATTTTTGGCATCCTAGAAGCAGCCTTTCACGAAGCGCCCCCTACAATTTCAAGGTCGTCTTGCGCGCTGTTGCCTTTCAGCTAGTATTATACTGAATCGTTACAGTTTCGAGCCTGAGAGCCACCGAGGGTGCCATAATTCAGAATTAGTGTGTTGCAACTGACAGCAATATTTTTTTATTATACGGATACAGAATGTAAACCTTAAATCGGATGACAATGCAACTTATACTGTAAAAAATCGCGTCAAGTAGATTGACTCGGTACTTGGTAGGTATTTTCAAGTTAGGTAAAGAAACTTAGCATCCCGAAGAAAAGTCTTTGCCAGTGCCCGATAATAATCGTAAATAAATTGAAGAAGACTCGCGTCGAGTAGATTGACTCGGAACTTCATACGTATTTTCAAGTTAGGCATAAAAGTCTTAGCCCAGTGAAAAGTTTTTGCCAGTGCCCTATCGTAAATAAATGACAGACAAAATCGCGTCGAGTAGAGTGACTCGCAATATCAGGCGTATGTTCAAGTTAGGTATAAGAATCTTAGCACCATGAAAAGTTGATGCCAATGCACGAGAACAAGTGCAAGTAAATTATAGAAAAAATTGCGTCAAGTAGATTGACTCGTCTTCAGACGTAGTTTCAAGTTACGCAAAAAAACTTTAACACCATGAAAAGCCGAAAATCGAAAACGGAAAAATGGAAAACTGAAGACGGAAAATGAGAAACGAAAAACTGGAAACGTGTGAAGCTTCAATATATGGGGAATGTCTGGACCATTGAAAATGCAGACTTTCAACCGAAACCATATATTCAATGACACTTGTCGGTGTGTAATGCCGCGAAGTCAACCTGCCACCCTGCCAGGTGAGCAAGGATCGAATTTGTTCCTATACTTAATTATTTAGGATTACTAGTTCTCCCTGTTTTAACTGAAATTCTTTAGTTGAGCTACCATTATCAATTTTTCAGCGTTCTTTTTCTTTAGCAATAAACTCATACTCAGCTTTTCAATAGTTTGTTTTGACCACAGTTTCATTCACTTATTGGATCGTCATGATATTTCATAATCAAACTACACCTTTTTCAGCAATAGTTTCCAAACAATAGATTACAATTCTAAAGCGTCAATTGTAACTTCAAATGTCAGTTGTAATTTCCAAAGCATCATATGTATAGTTTCAAATAGTCAGGTGAATTTTCTAAAGGATCAAATGTAGTTTCAGTCAATTTTAAATTCTAATGGATCAATTGTAGTTTCAAATAATCAAATGAAGATTCAAAAGAATTATATCAATTAAAAAAGGTCATATCAAAATTATATGGCATCTATTGTTGCTTCTAAAAAGCAATTAAATAATTACCGTGTCACCGTAAAGTCAAGCATAATTATTAGCGACCTCAAGTTCTCTATCTAAAATAAATTATTGCTAATGTACCTAGGTATCTCCTACACATTGAAAACATTTTTAAGAAAATCAGAAACACTCAAGTATAAGAGGACGATGTCACCGATGCTCATTCGTATAGCCGTTAGGAGAAGGCTGAGACCCATAGTTTCATATTTCGAAATACACTTTTACTCATCCCTTCAAAAGTCACTGGCTCAGTTAGCAATTTCACGTAGAAAACTGATACAGTTTTGACAAAAAGCAACCGAAAACCTCTGTGGTCCAATAGGTCACGCCACACGGCTTTCCAATCCAGAGATCCAGGGTTCTATTTCTAAGCGTAACAACTATTTTTTCGTAATTTTACACGGGATGAATTCGTTGTCACCTAGTTGTAGTAGGGGGGCCCAAGTGGAAACTTTCCGTGTTACTCGAGCGCGCCAAAAAACCGTATGGGGAGAAACTTTGCACTTTGTATACCTACCCATCAAAAATAGATCCTCAGAATAACTCGAGCGCGTATTAAAACATATTTCAGAAATCTGTCACTTGATCATGATAGGGCGCCTTGCGAGCTACAACCTTAAAGTATGTTCACTTGATTTTTACCGTTTATACTAGGTGATTCATATAAATGAAATATTTTTTTAAATAGAACCCCGTATTATTATTGCATATTTCTGTTCCTTGGTCAATTTTAGTGCGACTTAATCTATCAGATATGGTATTTGAATCGAGCGGTACCATTTATGTGCAACTCATCATTTTTGGTATAAGTAGATATAAAAAGAATCGAATATCGCAGCGATTACAAAACTTAGTAGGCTTGACTCTGGTGTGACTAAGCATGAAATACGACAGCTTAGATGAGACGGACACATTTGATTTGTCTTTGTTTGAAGAAATAAGTAGGTTAATTAAGGATTACAGGTAACGCCTAATTTTTTTATACGATTGAATTCAAAATTTGATGGCCATTCTAACATTGTCAAAATCAGTCTCTTGTAATTTTCATTTTATTTTTTATTTTCCCGTCAAATCGGCGTTTTTAATTTTTCCTACCAATAAGTAACCTAGTAGGCCATGAAAAATAAGCAAAAACCTATCCAGGTGAGAGGAAACAACTAACCGGGCTGAAAAATGCAATCAAGACTGACGGGACATGAATGGCATTATTATAAAAATTCCTTACAACATGTCTGTTCTAACTAGAAACAACTGCGGCGACGTATCTAGTGTCATTGAGAAGCTGGAATATGACAGAAATGTACTAGAGATTAACAAACTTCTAAAATTATTGAAAATTTTGAAACGATAGGAAAACTACCAGTGATTCTTGCTGGAAGTCTGATATCTTCCGAACGAAATTTCAGATTTGATGGTACAAAAAGGTATTGCGTTGTGCCAAAGTAACGATCCATGTTACTAGAACATTTTGAACATTTTTGGACTTAAGTGTTATAATTTGTTAAGATCTCATATTATAACTGTCTTTATTTCGTGTATTTGGTAGATTAATTAAGGAAACTTCAATTACAGGTAACTTGATTTTTTTTTAAATGGAACCATCTTATCTTTTTATAGGAATCAATGCAAAATTTGATGGCCATTCAAACAATTAACATTGTCAATATCAGTCTCTTGTAGTTTTCATTTTATTTTTAATTTTTGGTAAAATCGACGTTTTTCATTTAATAATCAACCTAGTAGGCCACGAAAAATAAGCAAAAACCTATCCAAGTGGGAGAAAACGACTAACCGGGCAGGAAAATGCAATCAAGACTAACGGGACATGAATGGCACGATTATAAGAATTCCTTGTCATTCACGATGTCTGTTTTAACTAGAAACAACTGCGGCGACTACGGAGGTCAACGAGAAGCTGGAGTATGACAGAAATGTATTATTACTGTGTATATTTGCATGCATTTTTCTGCCAAGTAAATAATCTTATTGGAATAGGACACTTTTTTGAGTTCACTTAACATGCCCCCTGTATATCTGATACACTCTATTTTTTTGTTTACTCCCTTTACGGCCACCTCCCACTGGATAATCGTCAGATTAATTCTCTCGGTTGTCAGAAATACAAAGCATATATTCCACAGTACATGCGGTACTAAAAAAGGACCAAAAAACGAAATAAATGTTTTATTCACATTGTCAGATTAGCAACATTTCTCGCTATTATTGTGATATTATCCTTTAAGGACGCCTAGAAAGTTGAACGGTCTGTACTTTTTCAAAAATTTCTGATCTCATGACCTTTGGTCACCTAGAAATCGTTAATCATTTGAATAGGTCACTTTTTGAGTTCACTTCGCATTTCCCCTGTATACACTGAAATGCTCGATTTTTGTTTTGCTCTTGTCCAGTCTTTTTTACGGCTACTCCCATTAGTTACTCATCAGATTAGTATCTCTCGGTTACCAGAAACACAAACCCTTTTTCCTACAGAACATACATCCAGTACCAAAAAAGGAACAAAAAACGAAAATACATTTTTTTTAAAATTGTCAGATTAATAATATCCCATATAATTGTGAGATTATCATTTCGGACGACTAATACATCAAGTTTAACCGTATTTACATATAAAAACATTGTTCATGACATTTGGTCACGTCAAAATCGTTAGTCATTTGAATAGGACACTTTTTTTGAGTTCACTTAGCATTCCCCCTGTATATCTGAAGCCCTTGATTTTTTTATCTTTTTGCACTCCTTCTTACACCACCCCCCACTTATTGATCATAAGAGTAATATATATGGGTTATCGAAACATAAAGCGTGCAAATTAAAAGACGAAAAACAAGATAATGTCTTAAGATTTTGAAACTCAACATAAATCTGTGAGAAAAATCGTTTATTTGCTTCATTATAAAATACATGCACATACAGATTGCGGCAGCATATTCGAACACCGCCTTCTTGTCATCTGGTTCCCAAGGGGTCTTTGTGAAACAACGCCTCCGTCCTAAAATAATATTAAGCATTTATATTTGTTAAAAATGTTTTATAGCAAAAGAATTTCAAAAAATTATTTGAGATTTTGGACCAAAACCAACCGGTCAACACGAAAAATTTCGTGATGATATATGCCATTACGCGTGATGCAGAATGAGTCTATCTGGAAACATCTGTAGGTAGTCTCAGTAGCGAAAAAGGAATGCCGTGAAAAAACGCGTTCATCAGATAAATAATTTAGTTTCTAGCGTAACCTCAGTAACAGCTCTACTGATTTTGGTGGTCTTTTGGGATATGCGGTGGTCTATTTAAGGCGGAATAAGTAACAAACTATACAGAATAAAACTTCACAGTTAATGGTATAAAAAGTAGCTATTTGCGTCAAGTCAAAGAAAATATGGATCTTAAACCACATCTAGCCTCACGGTATGATGTACTGACGAAATCACTCAAAGGCCATTTTCAACTTACGGTAAAGAGACGACTTTCTTTTTAATCACTCGGTATAATAAGCAAACAGCGACCACGATCACCATATGATATTATGTAATTTGAAATAAATAAGTATGATTTTTCCCGTACCTTTGTACGAACTAAGTAGTAGGCCAAGTTTGTTCAGTTATCTGGCCTCAGATTTAAGTTTTCTCATTTAAAACCTTTTTACTATCCAGTTGTGGAAAAAGCGCGAAATAGCATACATAACCTCACATTTTTATGAAGCTTTACCTGTATCTATTAAATTCAAGCAATAAAGATATTTATAGAAGCTAATAAACTTGTACTTACCTTTTCAAGATCTTGCAAATATTAAAACAAGCACTAGGTTTTTCAAATTATCACATTCCGTCGTAATTCGTGACGATAGGCTCGAACAGAGTGTATCAGCATCGGCAACAGCGCACTGTGAATTGTGGCACCAGCAGTGTAAAAATCCCCGATATTGCATAATTGTGAAACCTCCAAATACACAGGTCGGAGAATACATAAATGTGGCAACGATGCCATAATTGGGTTTCAGTTACAGGTTCCGTCAGACGGAGTGTATCGAAAAGTTAAGTATAGCGGCATGCGCAGTAGAGATGGCGGCAGCTGCATACGTCACGAGAACGAAAGTGCCATAATTCATGAAATAGTTGGCGGTGTCACAAATATTGCCAAACCGGTATGTATGCTCATATAGGTGTGCAGCAGGTCCCAGTGCAACCATGGGCCACCGCACAGCTGTATTGAGCCTGCTCAGATTTAGTACCGGCTGCATACATGCTTAAATTTAGTTGGCAATTGTCTTTTATACATTTTTTACGTTTATTGCAGCTGTTGTTACTTCGGGGGATGAGGTATGAGGTATTCCAGACTTTAGATGAGACTATTTGGATCACTGCTAACTATTTATAATATTCAATATTGTAACTTCGCCGCTCCAATTTTACTTCAGGAAATCAGACTTGATGTAACTTTCTCCTTTGTAGTTCTTCAAAATCACTTAACCTTATCTGAATCTGACAACTTCTTCCCATCCCACAAATGGCGCCTTATATGTACCATAACGTCATCATTTCTAGAGAACTCGAAACATTTAGTTGATTCTGTACCATTTTCAGCAGTAGTTTCAAAAGGACCAAGTTACATTCCTGAAGGTATAAATTACATATGACAGTTTGAATTTACAACTAAAGCTTAAGCAATGTCCATCGGCGGTATTAGACAATGGCGAACAAGTTGATGAAGTCTACGCCAATTTTTCGAAGTCTTTATACTTTGGACCACGAAATTCTACCAAAGAAATAGGAAAAGTATAGTTTAATCTCTTGATTTTGTCAGATCGTACACTGAAGGTAGACATTTATGTGTCGAATATCGAGGTTATAGGTCTGAAGCTATATTGGCTACATCAGGTGTACCCTATGGTTCAGTTATTGACCCTTTATTATTTTTGATTTTCAGAACGACGCGACGTAGTATATAGTCTGCAATGTGAATATTTGCTCTATGCTGATGACTTGAAGTTATTTGAAAGCATTCGTACTGTGGATGATGGTATATAATTGCAAAGGAGACCTTATACAGTAGTGTAAGGATAATAATATGTCTTTGAGTGTTGCTAAGTGTTGCTTGATGACATTCACACGTAAAGTTGAACCAATATGTTTTGACTTAGAGATTGAAGGCAATAAGCTTCAACGAGAAAGCACATACAGAGTCTTGGGAGTCTTATTTGACTCCAACTACTCAGTAGATTCAACCTATCAAATTTAGGGCAACGTAGAAATTATGCTGCTGCTACATTTTTGTGTAACTTGTTGTTCGATTGACGTAGTATTGATTGTCTCCCACTCATAGAGAAAATTTGTTTACACATCCCTACTTTACGTACTCGTTTTCGCGGCAAGATTTTGTTCTATTTATCTCTTCGAAGGACCAATTTATTGTTTTTTTCTCCACTTTATGTTATGTGCAATGTCTGTTGCAAGAATGAAACTCTTAAAAGGTGTTTTTTCAACCGTTGGTTGACTGTTACCGTCTCACCTTATTTTGTGTAACCCTTTACTCATGTCCTGTCTGTTAAATGGAGAAGTCTATTTAGGTATTGCATAGTTATAAAATAAAAAATGGGTTTTATTACTTGTTTATAATCGCTGTATAACTTAATGGGAGCAGATAAAATTATATTAATAGAAAACGACTTTTTTCACCTCATTGGTTGCTAATAACTCAAAATGTAAACATTCTTTATTTTCCTTCTTAAAAACCCATGCTGCTATAGTACTTTTCTTCTCACAAGCAAATATTTCGGGAGTCAACGACAAAACGAAAACCTGCGCTTGAGGCCGAAAAGCTTACCAGCACAAAAAAATAGATTAAACCATCAGATTGTGCATATATAAACTATAAAGACTTCAATCTCGCCTCTTCCCCAAATATGCCAACGGCGACATGCATGCAATAAAAATAAAACCGCCCTTTCCTGTCTGGCAAGAAAGAGCATATGTGCGCCCACATCCCCTTCTTGCCGCGTCGTAAACGTTCCAGAAGAATAGATCATCAATAATTCATTTTTATTTATAGCCCATTTTATTTAGCTGCAATCGGTGGCTATGCACCTGAGCCACCCTTTTTTAAAGGTAATTTCGGCGAAATTGTAGCACTGTAAGGGTGCGTTTACATTGGGTGCGTGTTTCTCTGCGTTGGAGGTATTCTGCCTAATCCACAAAATAAACAAATTTTGGACGAATTTTTCAAATAAAATTGAGCTCAGTGGATTGCCCTGCAACTTGCCAAGGATTGATATAAGTATTTTAACCTTTAGCTACATGCGCCTAGTTTTAAAACATAAACATACCTAAGTATGCCCGTGGTGCATTCTGTACACCACCTCCATTTTTATTATATCTCAGGTAATAAATAATAATAATAATAATAAACTGTCTTTTATTTCACATTATATATATATATATACATTATAATTAATACGGTAGACTCATGGTGAAGTCTATCCATGGCTACTCCACTTAATCATCAGTGGGCTTACCACCTTATAATACAATTCCTATTGAAAAAAATAGAGTGTAGCTAGCACATATTAAATTCATAAAAGTCAAAATAAAATCAATCCAGAACTTATATTACTTACTTACTTACTATACTTAAATTATAGTAGGTATGTATTTGTTATCATCCAATTATACATATCTTGCTGCATATACCTGCACGGTTCTTAAAAATCATTTTCAAATGGCGTTTCCAAGAGACATCTGACGGTCCATAAAATACTTTTTTAATTTAAATTTGAATGTATTTATATTTAAACGTTTGAATTCCTCAGGAAGCGAGTTGTATGAACGAATAGCATTGTAGATGAAGCTTCTTTGAAATAATGCTGTGCTGTGCTGAGCTGAGGTTGGGCAAATTTGTACCGAAATCTAGTATTTTTGGTGTGGATGGTTTCTCTAGAGATGAACTTTGATCGCAGTGATACTGGGGGGTTGGAGGCATTCAGCACTTTATGGGTAAAGCTATTTAAGTGAACTAATCTCCGATTCTCCATGTTCAGCCAACCACATTCATCAATTTTATGACTGACGGAGTCATATTTCCTTATACCAAATATCAGCCTGCAGCAGCTGTTTTGAACTTTTTGAATTTTCCGGGTGTATATTATTAAGATGAAACCTCCTGTTTTGGTTGATTTGAGGCTGCTGATTACAAATACGGTCGCAGTTTTAAGTTTCAGCCTCGTTTGACGAAAATCAAAAATTTCAGATCTGTCGGGCATGCGAGTTTACCTAAAAAAATTGAAAGCCTTTATTTGACTTTCTATTAAGATGAAACCTCCTGTTTTGGATCATTTGAGGGTGCTGATTACAAATACGGTCACAATTTTAAGATTCAGCCTCGTTTGACGGAAATCAAAAATTTCAGATCTGTCGGGCATGCGGGTCTACCGAAGAAAATTGAAAGTCCTTGTTTGACTTTTTATTAAGATAAAACCTCCTGTTTTGGATCACTTGAGGGTGCTGATTGCAAATCTAGTCACAGTTTTGAGTTTCAGCCTCGTTTGACGAAAATCAAAATTTTCAGATCTGTCGGGTATGCGGGTTTACCGAAGAAAATTGAAAGTCTTTATTTGACTTCCTATTAAGATGAAACCTCCTGTTTTGGATCATTTGAGGGTGCTGATTACAAATACGGTCACAGTTTTAAGTTTCGGCCTCGTTTGACGAAAATCTAAAATTTCAGATCTATCTACCTAAAAAAATTGAAAGTCTTTATTTGACTTTCTATTAATATGAAACCTCCTGTTTTGGATCATTTGAAGGTTCTGATTACAAATCCGGTCGCAGTTTTTGTTGGCCGCCCAGTATATCTAAAGCCGACACAGTCCCAAAGCGAGGCCCAAATACGTTCGAGCACGCCATCTAGGTAAACGTAAACAATAGTCGTAACGTGTGCGCGACCTTAATCAAAATTTACCTATTTAGTTAGGCAGTTCCGGAGCTTTATAAGGCCATTTGAGACACGTGCGCTCCTCACTTTATGAACGGTGAAGAGTGACGGTCCTTCGCAGACTGCTCTTGGGAAATTTACGACCACTGCGGGGCTATTTATAAAAAGAAACGGCTTGCAAGCTCGTAAACGAGTACAGCGTGAACTCCGCCGCGTTCTCTCATGTTCATCAAACGACGCTTTTTGTTCCTTTTTATATACACTGTAATATGCATTTGGTTTAAACGGCAAGCCATTCTTTATGAGTTAGCCTGCGTGCATCAACTTAAACGCGAAAAATGACTAGTGTGTAATTTATAATCTAAATTTTAAACCCAAAAAAATGGAGTCAAGTTGATTGACTCAGTACTTCCCACACATAATTATTATTTCCCATTGCATGAAGCTATAGTCTAAAATCCCCTTGCAACTAAATTATCGCCCATCCGCCCGCAAAAACAACATCCGGCACAAAAACCCTCGTAAATAGTTTCTTGCGTCTTCCTCCTTAGGAACTAGGGGGCCACAGTTTTTTTCTGTGTGCTTGCGAAGCGATCTAGAGCCTCCAACCCGTCTAAAAACGAGGTTTGAGCTGATTTTATTTTTTGGTTTTTTGATTATTGCTGCGCCGCCACTGACACGGTTTTTCAAAAATAGAGTCGTTTTCCATTCTCGCAGCGGTAATAAATTCGGTGTCAAATTTCCATTAAAATCAATTCAATAATTTTCGCTTTACGCAATATACATAGAACGAAATGAAGCAAAACTCGTATGTACAGTTCACAAAACTGGTTTCTATAATACGCAAGCCATTGTTCGGATGGACCTGAAGTGTAATATGCCGCTAGGTATTTCTTCTACAAGTCAACAGACGGACTACTATGAATACAACAAATTTTTCAGTTCCCCCCCTTCTCCAACAGCCCCGATTTCACCCCACCCGAAAAAACAAAAAATTGAAAATGATCAGGAACCCGTAAAACGCCTAAAAACAAAGTTTGAGGTGTTTTTATATTTTTAGTTTTTTTTACTATTGCCGCGCCGCCACTGACCAGATTTTTCCAAAACATTAAAATCATTTGAACAAATTTCGCGCTACGCGATATCGAACGATCTAAAACAATACTCGTATGTATACATCATAAATTCTATGTCCGTGGTTTCTATAATAAGCATGCAACGTTTGGATGGTCCTAAAAAAGTGTATCATGCCGCTAGGTTCTTCATTCACATATCAGTGGACAGCCCATTACGAATAAAACAAATTTTTTGGTATTACAACCCCCCATCCCCCAGCCCCAACTATGCACCAGCCACATTCCGTGCTGGATAGCCTCTGGTCCTTATTCATTCATTCATTCACCCCCCAGCCACCCCAAATTCACCCCCACCCAAGAAAAAGAGAAAAATGATCAGGAACCCCTAAAACGTCTAAAAACGAAGTTTACATTTTATATCCTTTTTTACATTTTATATCCTTTTTTACATTTTATATCCTTTTTGTATTTTCGCTTACACCTTCTATACAATATACTGTATTGGAGGTTAAGCGTAAAAGTAGCTTCAGCTAAATTTCGCCTCAATAACACACACTTTAAGGTATCGTACCATTGAAAAAAAGGCGACTTTATTATTATTGTTTAAAGATAGAGCAACCCTCGTGTTTGAACATAATTTCAAAAAATGGTTCAGGAGCTCGAGACGAAGCCTGTGATCGAAATAAATTTGTTTTGAATGTTTGAAATTAGATCAAACGTTTCAGTAATACCTAATCGAATATGTTTTGTTGAAGCAGTTTTTTCGGCGCCATGATGGCTAAGTGCCAGTCTTTCACCTCGAAATGCCCAGGTTCGATCGATTTGATAACTTTTTTTATTTTTATTTTACCAAAAAATCTATCGATACACTTCTGCACATGTTACACACACGACCGAAATAAATATGTTCTTGAATCGAATTCTATTAAACAAATTTTATTGCACTGGTGCAAAAAGTGAGTAACGGAGACACACCACACAGGCACTAGAACTAAAAAAAGTCAGTGGATATGAAGTTTGTGAGTTAATATCACTTCCCAATTGCCCTGATTGCGATATCCAAAATTGAACTGAATTCAAAAAAGCAAAATTATTAGTAATTTTTGTTGTACTTGTAAAATGTCCAATAAAATTTTAATCAAAAATCAACTTTTATTTTAATAAAACCTAAGGATTATTCGGAAAAAAAGGAAAAAAATAGTTTTGTGACAAAACTCATATATGATCTTTCTATTTATCACATTCTTTTAAACCAATTCTGATTGTAGATTAGTGAATCAACTGACTACCATGACCTTACGAGTCAGTTTCCCTAGATCCAGTTTTCAAAATTCTGGTATACTTCTCAGCATGCACTCAAAAATTGTCATGAAATATCTTAAACACTTTTCGGTAACCTATTCGTCTCTCTTCAAAAACGTAACTACTAGGTACATTCTTTACAGACGGCTTACCCATTTCAGAAATTTTCCTTTTACCTTTGAGACTCATAATTCTTTCAAGGACAGATGAAAAGCTCGCTTTGAGCGGTAATTATCGTAACAGCCATGTATCGTTTGTTTACGAATCTTTCCAGCAGTCAAACACGGGAACGATCTGGATGCTTCGCCAGATGGAAAACTCTTGCAGCGTTGCGGAACCAGGGAATAGGTGGCTATTAAAGCAGCTGCTCACCGTAGAGGACCGCAACAAGTTTCGACTGGCCAAGCCACGTTGCCAGCTCTGCCGTGCAATCGAAAAGCCTAGTACCTCAAAAAACGACAATTTCGGCAAAATCGTTTTGAAGTTTTATTTCATTTTTTTGCATATAATTTCTCTGTATACAAGTTTTTTGGTAATCGCATGTATACTTGTTATAGATTTTTTTCTTCTCTTCCGGGCTGTTGGAAATACTTTTTTGATTTGCTTTCCACAGAAAAGTTATTTTAGGGTTTTTAATCACTAACTGTGTATTACTTATACGGTATACAACTCATAAATATAGTAAGTCTACTTATGATGAATATTTATTGAATAGACTATACGAAAACATAGTAAGTGGCTTGGGGGTACCTCATCGAAAACAAGCCTAAGATCAGACAGATTAGTAACCTTGGTTCTATATAATATTATTTATACTTTGTGCATCAAGTTGTCTAGTTTTTTTGTCATCAGCATAGTAAAACTGTTCTAAGTTGAGTTGTTCTAGATAATTTTCTCATTTTTTTCTTGTTAGCATGAATATGTGTATAAGTTAAACCTTGCAACTATATTTTTATTGAACTAAAATCTCATTCTAGCACTTTATCGTGCATATGTAAGGATATACAGGGTGAGTTTTTAGTACCGGCTCGGTCGATAACTCCACTACTGTAGAAGATAGCGAAAAAAGTTGTATATAAAAGTTGCAGCTACGGATATGCTCCTTCCTCAGAAAATATTTCGATTTATACAGGGTGATCCATAACTACGTGGTGATGCAAACATGCATTTTTTTAAATGAGACACCCTACATATTATTCGATATTCAAATTCTGATAATGATTTCCGTTCCTCCAATATAGGGTACTGTTACATTATACAGAGTATTTCAAAAGTTATGGCCATTTTTATATCCAAATCGCTGTCAGTTGAACGTACTGCATATCAAAAAATGATGAATCAAAAATCATTTTTTTCACACGGATGGATAGAAAATTTCATCTAGTTTTAAGATCGGCTATAAAAAAGGCCCTATGAAAGAGAATATTATAGGCAATTCTTTGGTATAATAAAATATTGGGGGTTACATTTAAAAAAAGAGAGAAAATTGAGATTTTGCATTCTACATCACCCTGTATACCAATATGCGTCGCGGGCCTTTTTTATAGCCGATCTTAAAACTAGATGATATTTTTTATCCATCCGTGTAAAAAAAATGATTTTTGATTCATCATTTTCTGATATACAGTACATTCAATTGACAGCGATTTGGATACAAAAATGGCCATAACTTTTGAAATACCCTGTATAATGTAACAATACCCTATATTGGAAGAACGGAAATCATTAGTAGAATTTGAATATAGAATAATATATAGGGTGTCTCATTTAAAAAAATGCATGTTTGCATCACCACGTAGTTATGCATCACCCTGTATAAATCAAAATATTTTCTGAGCAAGGAGCATATCCGTGGCTACAACTTTTATATACAACTTTTTTCGATGTGTTCTATAGTAGTGGTGTCATCGGCCGAGCCGGTACTAAAAACTCACCCTGTATATAATTGTTATATCATTTATTCAACAAACGGTCATCAAAATAGTCTTAAATAGGGTAAAAAATGTACACTTTGATACACCTGAAAACCGCTAATAAACTAGAACTCGATATAACTGTATAAACGTAAAATCACTCCTAAAACAGATATGTAACAACCTAAAGGAAACAGTAAAAGCTAACAATATTGCATATTTTTATTTGGCAAACAACAACTAAGTTGAGTGGTGGCTGTTATTTTAACTGAATCTTCCACCTCATCTCAACGTGGCCAGCTGGTCCAAAATATTTGCTTGCATCGGCATGATTTTTCCTCTATTCTCCCTTGAACGTGGCAAGTCATTGTTTTCGTCTGTCCATCAGTTTTGAAACCAAATATATGAATAAACATCTTTTGCAAACTGATAAGGTGCCATAAAAGCTTTTATGGGTATTATGAAGATGAAGTTCACTGATTCCATGGGATTCAGCAAACTACTCGAATATTGTTTGGCAATCTTTATGTAGGAGTTTTCGCGATAACTTTTTGCAGCTTATTCCACAAGGGGGTAACAACTCGTTCATTTTTCCTTTTAACTATTTAGAACTCACTTTGATTGCATCAGTCGCTATTTTTATTTATAACAAACATTTCACCAATAGTCCTGTTATCTCCCAACCCCTGCAGGTATAGTAATGTTGCATTATACTCCGTTCATTCAAGTATCCCAATGAATTCAAGTATCTCTATGTATGAAAATATATATTTTTAGCATGTGTGTTTACTAAAACTAAGATGTCAATATCTCCGAAACTAGCAGTCCAATTTGCAATCTATTAATAGCTACCGATAGAGCTTGAGCTGGTGGTTCAACATATGCAAACAAAGCTAAAACTCAAGTTACTAGGTTATTCGATTGAACGTCAGAGCTGTTTACAAAACGTTTTTCTGGTATACATTCATATTATTTGTTCATTTTGAAGAATGCGCCTTTTGATCAAGGCTGAGAACAAGATCCTGGATAAAAATTTGGCAACGATACGGATATCACCGTGGACGAGATCTTTCATCGTTTTATTTACTAGCAATTCCATTTTATTCAAATCCAGCCAATCAGTGCGAAGCGCGCCATATATAACAGCAGTGCGCTGTTGTATCGTTAACTCCCAAATTGCGGTATTGACCTAATTTTCACGAAAAAAACCACTGTTTTGTGATTTGCAGCCTTCCACCAAGGTGATGCCCTTTGGGTCTCACTTCTTGGGTGTGTCACATGAAGAAAGGGTCTCTGAGAAAAAAATCTGCTTGTGAATTGTGCTATTGGTTGTAAAGTAAAGTTAAACTTGTCTTCAGTTATTGTGCGATGAACCGTTGATTTCCTGAATTTGAAAAGTCTACACATTTTCGCATTAGCGGATACTGAACAGAGTAAATTATAGTTCTCTGCAATTGGAAAAGGAGATATAACTAAAGAACATGCATATTACTATTTTTTCAGTTTTTTTGAACTGTATTTATTAATACTCTGTTTAATGAAGATAAACAATTGTCTTTGATCAATATCAATAGCATAATCATTATCATTACTACATAAACCATAATTAATGCTGTGGATAATTTCACAAAAATTCTACCTCCCTAACAGTTCGATGTCACGTCTTTTTAAGCTCTTGTCCCTTTGTGTGATATCAACAAACTTTAAGGTGTTTGCGCCAGTATTCACTTTGCAGGTCCCAGGTGGAGAACCAAGAAGAATTTCCAATTGCATCCAAAGTATCATCGATTCTTGGTAAAAGATATGAATCCTTTTTAGTCAAATCGTTGAGCTGTCTGTAATCCACACAAAACCTCGTGGATCGGTTCTTCCTTCTAACAAGAACTATCGGAAAGGTCCAAGGGCTAGATGATGGCTCGATCACTCCTCATTTCTGCATATCTTTTACCATGTTTTGTACTTCATTAATCCTAGATAATGAAATTCTTCTTGGGGGCTGCTTGACTGGCTGGACATCTTCTACATTAATTTTATGACGTACCAGATGAGTTCGCCCTAGGTCATCATTATTTCTATTTCTTCTTCTTAGCCACCTAGCCTTCGTATCCATGCTACTGGTTCTAGTCTACCCAGCGGTGTTCCTTTCTTGATTTGTATTGCATTTCTAGATACACTTACGGCCCTTATTAGCATAGTTGAAGAAGCCGTTATTGTTCTGACTAATAAAATAGGTTTATACAAACATAGTTCTGGTTCTGGTTCAAAAATGCATGGGATAGAATCATGTTCTAATGCATCGTATGTATATATAGGTATTAAAATTTGTGTGTGTAGTGATACTATAAAACTTATTAGTGACACAACGTTTCCTCTAGCTGAACAGTTTGGTAGCTAAATGAAACCTCTTCTGAATCCTTAATGCAAATAGGACCGCTCGACCGCTGGTCAGACGAATTTGAAGCCGCCAAAATAATTTTTGCGGCAAACTTGAAGCGTTCAATGTTCGGTCCGACCTTTTAATTCAAGGAAGAGTTACAAACCCACAAACATACAGGTGGAGGTAATGAAAGCATATCAACCTATGTTTGATTAATTTTACCCCAAAAGACGGTAATACTAATAGCAGTTAGTTGATGATATTAATCCTTTACAAATGCGGCAACACAGCATGGCGTCCCTGTTTGTCCAAGCGGATGATGCGATCTTAACATCTTTATGACTTTTGCAGGCTGCTTTTCCTTCCGCTGGATGCCCTAAAGGTTTAAAATTGCGGACGCTGCACCACGAGCGCTTTTTGCTAGAAAGGCATTTTTTAATCATTGGATGTTTCCACGTAACGGCCACGCCGATATAATTGGAAGCGCTCGGGCGGTCATATAAGAATACCGCAAGTGAACTATTCAAGAAGCATGGTTTCCTACTATATCATAAAACTTCGCCATAAACCCTTACATTGATTACAAAGTCTTACAGTATAGCTGCGAACGTAATTATAAGGATTGTTTAATGCTTTTTTCGTGTTTTGAGATTCAAGCAGCTCTGAAATTGGTAGCTCTTCCAAGGTCTAGATCAACTCTGAGTCAGGAATGTACTTCTGCAATGGAGTAAGTACACTGAAGCTAACCCGCTTCCCATTGACGAGGATTGTCGAAATTATGTTAAACCCCATGGATATTGGGCAACCGCTGCTCAGTTTCAATGCAATAACTAACCATAATTGTAGAGAATGCCACCAACAGAAGGATAGATTACATAACAAGCGCATGCAGAACTCTCACTAGAACCGAGTACACAGCTAGACATACCTCTGCAGCTACAGTCATACACCAAGCACTACCCACAATGAGCAAACTAATCGAAAACCATATTCTAATAATAGATAACAGATATAGTTTTTCAGTCAAAGATAGACAAAATTACATTATTAACTGCTATTGCTATCCCTAATGATATTGATATTCAAAATAATTATGCCGCGAAAATATCTAAACATATAGGCCTTGATGTAAAAGTAAAACGGTTCTGGAAACAAAATAAAGTTACTATTATTGTCCTCTTCATTATGTCGGTCTCAGGCCTTACACCAAATATATTCACACCACATCTGCAACAGTTAATCATGTACGAAAAGTGTAATAAATGTAGAATCCTTTCCAGATTCAGATCAATAATAGTTGGCACAGCCCATCAACACTTGTTGCTACCGAAGTCGTGCGAGAGGAACTTAAAAATACAGAATAATAATGGAAGCTTTCATTACCATAAGGTAGAGTTTGGGAAACCCCATTCTTCCCCTCAACCTGAACTCAACCCATGACTTTTGAATACAGAAACACGATCGTTCAACACCCGCAGTCCCAATAAATTGCAGTCGTACTACTCGGTTCTTGATGTATGCAGAACGCCACCTTAAGATGAGATGTCGTGTGGGTCCATCTGATAGGATCGGTGGGCGGCGAAACTATAGAGGATAGCTCAGAGGAGCTTGAATATGGGTAGAAGAGTGAGGGGTCACAAACCATATGCCGGTGGGAAAGTGGCTGGATGTGGTGTGTTAGGGCCGGGTCACCAATTAGTCAAATTGCCCTTCTCTGGGCGGATCTAGTATACACAGGGTAGTAGGGGTAGCATCATCATCACAGTCACAATGTCTTAACAGACATGTTGCGAACTCGTAAAATGCATTTACTCATTTTACCAGTTTCTCTTGGGATATTTTCAAGATCTTTAATGCAGTAGTTTCCCATTTGCTTTCTGCATCCTCATGCCGTTGTCCAGATGGTATATATTGGTTCATCCGCCTTTAGGGGCAATTTCTCACCCCAAGGACAAGAAGGTGTCCTGACTCTTCCACCTAAAGCTGTTGGTTGAAAAGAGATTACTGTTTATACCGACAATAGTTCGGTTCCTTCTAGTCGCCCATACGACACGCAGGATATACGATGGGAGATATTCTAAACCGCCCCCACACGAGGGGGTAGGGGCAGCAGCTCTCTAGATACGAGAGTAATACTTGAGGCCAGGTCTTATCTGGGCTTTATACACTGTGCTCTATAATAACCAAATTTTCTGCATATCCTAGAGTTTTATGGCAATTGTTGTCTAGCAGACTGGTCAACTCATCTAGTACGAGGTTCCAGAGTACGATTATACCCACCCTGGGGACATCCGCACCTTTAAACTGTAGGTTGTAGTTGTGTTAAATCGCATTATTTTCATGGAACCGCCTCTTCTTGGATACCCTGTGTAGATTTATAATTTTTTATCTTTTCACAAGCAACAGCTATTGCTTGAAATGCCGCTTTGAACCGATGACTACAGAAAAATTGATTATACTCTCGACGTTTCACCTGAATTATTTATATTACTTTATAAGGTAGAATACTTAATATGCTCCTTCCATTTTCTTATGCATCTTCGATCAGACGGTGATGACTTCCATCAAGTTGGTATGCATGAGGTTATTGTTTAAGCTCGGGAAGGGATCCGACAGCTCCTTTCGGAATTGCTAGAAAATGAGATTTGCATCGAAGAATTGGACGAATAACAGATTCGGGGCCCGAAGGTTTGCCACAGAACAGCCACGCAGACCCAAATATGCAAAAGTCTAGAGCTGGGTTAGATGGGATATAAAAAGAAATGTAGTCAAGAAATTTACACACCTTTAATGGAGGAGATTATTTTATTGTATTGCAAATGGTCAGGATACAAGAAAGTATTGAAACAGCAATAGTCCCGGTCAAGATAAAGTAAAAGGTGCCAATGCTAATCTGGACCACCCCAAAACTAAATCCTGGATACGCACTTGACATTCACGTATCATCGCCAATCCTGTGTAACCATGGTACTTTGGAAAAAAGGTGCTAATATAACAGACACAAATAGAATAGAAAAGTTTTGAAACTTGTAACTTGTAGTCGTTTCGCTTGCTAACAGCGAACAGGGTTCTACGGCAACTTGTAACGCTGTATAAAGATAAAACTATGTACAGTCAAACATGTATGGTTATTTGCAGACTTGGTTATTGGGTAGATCTTACAAGATATAAAAAAAAGTTTAAACCAGTCTTCCAAGATGTTAAAACAGAAAAATAATTATAAATTCATGTCGTATTTGTGCTATGACAGAATAATCGCTTCCGAGTCTGGACAAGAGGCACACGCTATGGCTTTTGAACAAAGAATCGCTCAATCTTTTTTGTGAAGGGTCTTACAGTCTTTTTTTATGTTCAGCCTCCCGCAAAGGCTGAAAGCCTATTACACTCCAGAAGCACTGCGAGAGGATACGTGTCTGTGCCCGCTAGATTTCAAACGTTGCAGGTTGTAGTCGACGGGAAACAAATTCGCCGCCAGCTCAGGCCACAGCCACAGTATATCCAATTATACAGTAGCGCAACTCTCCAGAATTTTGGTGGTTCGCGCATAGCATCCCGCGCATCGTTTGCAGGATGTTTAGCACGACGATCGCATGAGTCGTGTTCAGTCTATGAGAGTGAAGGTAGTGTCTTTGACAGAACCGGAATAAGGAATTTGGTGATACGCTGATATGGATATCGGGACGCGTGCAGTCAAATGTTGCGCCGCTGTAGGCTGTATTAACAATTCCAAAAACTGTGACTATAGTTTTTTAGGCTTCCTCAAGATGCTGCCAGGTATGTGATTCCTCCAATGTTTAATAATAATAATAATAATAATAATAATATATAATATGCTCCTTTATTACCTAATAATATTAAGGTGTGTTAGCATAGCTCCATTTGTCTCTAACAAAGTCTGTCGGGTCTTAGGGTAGCTGTGTGTTTTTTTTCAGTTTTTAGAAGAGTTAGACGTTACGGAAAGTCGATCTTTAATTGCGAGCCTAAAGTCAGAATAATAATTTCTCACTGTTTCCTCACAGCACCACAACGTTCAAAAGACCTTTCACGAAATATAACAAAATGAATGTGATTATGCATTCCAACATTATGAAATTTTAAGCTGGAAGTGAAATCCATTTTAATGGATGCTCAAATAGAGAGTTCACAATAAAAAGAATGAACATGCTAGTTTCAAAAATATATCATTTTCCTCTATAAACATGGATTCTTTTCTTCAATATGCCTGTTCATATGTAATATACAAATACAGAAGGTAAAGTAGTCTTGGTAAACTAGATAAAAAACAGTTTTGCAATTTTTTTTATGAATAGCGACTAGTTTAGTATATTTTATCGTTGTTATAAACATATTGATCATTATTTTTTATGTACACCTAACAAGTTTTCATCGGTTTTGCTGTTTACCACGTTTTCGTACCTTAATCGTTTTTCTATGATGACTGATGAAAATAAATTTATAGGTTGTGGGATAACTAGACATAAATGTTATTTTGGATGCTACGTCGTTACATATACCCATATTTGAATCATATAGGATATTACAAAGTTTTTATATTTATTTAAATGTTTAAAGTTAAGTAAGATAAGATAAAATAAAGTAGAATAAATCTCGCATTTTTGTAATTTACTTACGGACAATAAAGCCACCTATTTTCTCGGAGTTAACAATTTTCTTTCATACACCGACTATTTCTTGTTTTGCTTCTAAAAAAAATGTTTACACCCCATTTATATGCAAAGAATCCACGATGAATTAGAAAAATCAGTACAAAACATTTTCACGTACAATAAATGCGAATGCATGGATATAACTTACAAATTCCAAAGACAACTGTCTAACCTCGATGAAGAATATCACATTACCACGCTGCTCTCAAAATTTACTCTATTTACGAGACATATCGCGTCCACTAAACTTATTGCAACACAATAGTTACGCTTCTTCACTCGATTATTGCTAAGCCGACCCTGTGCTCAAAATGTAAACGGCAATACTCGCGGCTCGTGCTGAAGAGCCGACATGGGGTTATGAGAGGCCAGTTTTTCGGTGACAAATCGTCTGCATGATTTCTAAGGAGCTGCGCTACTGCATAATTGGATATACTGTGCCTCAGCGTCGAAGTTTTCCAAAATAAGAAATGCTGTTGTGAATGTACTGTCGTCAGAGAAGCTGTAGGTTGGATGTTGTTTCCAGCAGCTCGTTGATCTATACCAGAAACATTATAGGGGATAGAACAGATCTCTTTAGCGATTGGACTGATTTGACATTTCAAAAAACTTATAAATACTGTGGGCTTTCAAAGAGGTACCCAAGTGAGCACTTGCCTGGAGTACTGTTCTCATATCTGGGGAGCTGCTCCCCTACCACCCTGTCAATATTTTTGGTGCAACACGGCTCAGTGATGAACCCTGTACATTTTTTACTGCTTAATGGACACTTAAAGGCTCAAAAGCAATTGTTTTTAGTTATCTTTATTGCCTTAAATATTTTACCCAAAAATTGTCCTTTTGGTCAATAAAACCTACTTACTATTGGCGGATTCCAAACTTTCATAAAACCACTCTAAATTCAATTTTGGGTATTTACCAGTTGGTAGTTGAAGTGCTGATGTATCCCTTATTCGATTCTCTTTCCCAACACTACCATCTTCAAGTAGATATAAAGGGAGGTAAGCACTATTAGAGCGCAACATACAAAGGGGGAAAGGGGGATACACAAACCGGAGTGAGCGTCAACGTAAATAAAATATTGTAATGGGTTTCGTGGGGTTGGAGGCCATTTAAGGCGATTGGTTTGGAAATGGGAACAGATTGAGCCCATAAACCTTAACTGATGCGTTTTTATCTATATGTAAATTTGCGCCTCCTCCACAATGCGGCTGGTGTGTGTCTTTATTTGTCAAGGAAAGCGTGCGTGAAATCCTAAACAGTAATTGCTTAATCATGTTGAAACAATGGTGAGTGTATTTTTTAGACAGCGTACTATTTTCTTGAGATGAGGCAACATCTGATATAATCTCTGGAAGGTATCTGGTTTATTTTGTTCTGAGCAAGAGAAGAAAAAAGCAGCGAAAACAAAGTTCGGTATAAGAAAGAGTGGAACAGAGTTTCTAGTTCAAATTTCGATCCAAATTTATTTAAACACAATAAAAAAATCAAATTTCAGTACAATACAAATGATTAAACCTCAATACATTGGGTAACACTGAAATCGCATAATACCTAGACATGATGATGATGATGCATATTATGCCCCTTCCTATATTATATATTTTTCATCAGATGGTTGAGATTCATAATAATAAAAACTTATTTTCTATCAATTCTGACTATCACTAGTATTGTACTAAGAGAGCAGAATCCATATGACCTCAACGTTTCACATATAAAATATCAGCCAATATCTCACTAGAAATTTCGTTATACAATGCTCTACCAGAGGCCGTTAAACATTTCAGTAGTAACAAATTTAAAGCTGCCATAAAAAAAATCCTTCAAAAAACACTGCTTCTACTCTAAAGAAGAATATATGCATACTACCACTAGTGGTACCCTTTTATGATGTGCTTGTGTATGTTTATCGTTGGTCTTACATTTGTGATAGATGCATTCGTTATATACTTATATATTTGTATCTGTTATATTTTTTCCCTTGACTTGCTACAATAATTGTATCTTGTGTACAAAACGTAGTCAATAAATATCTATCTATCATAGATTGCCTTGCAATGCTATTTCATGGCATTCTAAAGAAATGCACTTATATAATACATTTTGGCAAATAAAGTGGAATTATTGTTGAATGCTATACCTACTTTGAAACGGATCTAGTTTACTTTTTTACATATATTTTTTATAATTACTATAATAAGGGTGTTTCATAAGCTAAGACTATTCTTTGAAGGGCATATAGTACTCGCCAAAAGGAGTGATTTTTCTCAGTAACATAACCTAAATATTTAGGGATACCAAGATATTGGCCAGTATTGAAATCCTCATTTCTAATGCTGTCCCTGCGATGAAAACAGAGGCAAAAAATGAAAAAAAAAACAGTTTACAAAATAGCGAGCATAGATGTACGTAGCAGCGCGCGTTTGACTTCTCTCGAATATAACTTTAACAACAACAAAAGTGGTGCAACTGGCATAGCTAATAATGAACGGGTTGATATGATTTTAGTGTAGATGAATGTCAAAATGCCTCTCAGGCTTCGCGGGTGTATGCTGATCGTTTTCCTGACCATACTTACACTGTACCTAGTCGATTTGTCTATCTCGTGCAAAGAGCTAAAGACACAGGATATTTTTTGTATTCACATTATAATGGAAGACCGCCCTTAAAACCTCGCAGCAAACTAACAGCAACTAGTTTTTACAATTTTTTATTTATCTACTGCTGATTCACCGTATATACATTAGATTTGTCATTTCAAAGGCAGTTGTTTCTGATAAGGAGAGTCCCAACATTGTAAACGCCCTGCATACCTTTATCAAACATTGATACAAGTAAGGTAGCTTGATGCTTGTTTTTCATGTTGTGTTCTCTGTAGAATTTTGATTGTGGTATTGAAAGCCTCTTTCCATCCTGTTATACAATAGCGCAAAATAGATCCTGTCAGGGAATTGCACCATAATATTTTTATGCTAGTATGGATCTTAGAACATAGAACTTATGCACAAGAATTCTTAAACAATTGGTGACAGGCGGAATATGCTCTGCCCATCTCACGTGTTGGTCAATGATCAATCCAAGATATTTTATACATGACACTTTACTTATTGAAGCACAACTACAATAGTCAATAAGGCAATGTGGGTGATGAAATTTTATGGAGTGATTTTCTGGCTGCAACGCAATGGTTAGTGTAGTTGCTATAAATTTAGTTTTATTTACATTTAGAGTCAGTACATTATAGTGGGGTTGAATGAAATCTGTCACTCAAATCTCTTTTTTTATATCGAATTGTGATGTTGAAAACCTCTTCCCATCCTGTTATACGATAGCGTAATATAAATCCTGTCAGGCACCATAATATTTTTTTGATAGTATGGATCTTAGGACGTAAAATTTATGAACAAGAATTCTTAAACATTTGGTGACATAAGGAGTATGCTCTGCCCATCTCACGTGTTGGTCTATAATCACTCCAAGATATTTTATAACTGACACTTTACTTATTGAAGTACAGCTACAATAGTCAATAAGATAATTTGGATGATGAAACTTTATGGAGTAATTTTCTGGATACAACGCAGTGGTTGGTGAAATTGCTATAAATTTAGTTTTATCTACATTTAGAGTTAGTACGTTATAGTGGGTTTAAATGAAATCTGTCACTGAAATCCCTTTTTTTATATCGAATGGCGATACCGCTTTATATTATCTAAAATTTAATTGTCGTAGCATGGAGTCTCATTCCGAGATCCCCTGGCTGTATCGGCGGATGTTAGGAATACCTTGTTGCAAATATCGAAGGTTTGGGAAGAATAAATAAGGAATGTGGTCTCTTAACCACCATTGTAAAGAGAAGAACCACCTATCTTGCAAAAGCAAAAGAGGGCCGGGGCACAGACAAAGATCATGGTTAAAAAACGTCACAGAATTGACTGGACTGGATTTTCATACTCTACTCAGAAGAGCACAAGATAGAGAAGCATTTCCCAAAATTGTTGTCAATCTTCTTTGAATGGAGTTAGTACTTTAACAAGAAGATCCCCTCAAAGCTCGTCACCCTGTATGTAGCTGCAATGCACATACCTACATCAGGTCTGAAGCTGATGGCTCGTTTGATCACATTAACATTGCGGTGAATAATCACATAAGCTGTATATATAGGCAATCTCCTCCTGGCACTGTACCCTGGCATACCACAAAGGACAAGGGAATTAAATATTAAACATAATATCACTACACAATAATCGCAAATATCCATACAACATTGGTAGAGGGTGATCAAAATAATCAGCCTTTTCAGAAAATGCTAAAGCTGGATGTAGTTTCTCGACAATTGCCGAACAGGTAACAGTTTTTGAGGATACCATCCAGTCGAGGTGGCGAACAGTTATCCAAATATAATAAAAAAACTAAAAAAAAAAACCAGACAACATCGGACTAACCATTATTGTCAAAATGAGCTTAAAATGAAAAGTGCTATGAAAAAATCGTCGGGCGTTCTATTTACGAAAAATATTATATTTTTTTAAACTATGTTTATTCTTAATCTTTTAGCTAACTCCCCGTCCGAACGAGGCACACTAGAGAGGCTCTGCGAGCTCATCCTTACCAGGTCGAGGTCCTTACTCCCCGAACCAGTCTCCTTCAGCATTCCTTCTTTTGGAGAACGATGTGGAATAAGCTGCCGGGGAATTTGTTTCTCGATGGCTAGAACCTGTAGCCTTTCAAATCAAACGTGCATAGACACTTATCCCGTCGCAGCGCTTCTACAGCCCCATAGGCTTTCAGCCTTTGCTGGAAGCTGACCGTAAATTTTTTTAAAAAACATGTGGTTTCAAAATATCCTTCAACCTGTCTCTTTAATATGATAGAAGCGAATGTGTGCTATTTTTGAGTAATAATCGCTTTTGTTGAATCACCTTGTATGGAACAGTATAGTAATATTGGTCGATCACTGGATTACTTCGATGCTAATATATCTTCGATATGAGTTAATACTGGTGTATTATGTGTGCGAGCCAGAATTTACGAAGCCCTGATATGAGTACCTCGGGCTATATGCAGGACTATTATATATAAATACAGATACCTGAGCGTGCATTGCAGAAGGCTATGATGGACGAAGATTATCATTACCATAAGTTCTGATCGAAAATTATTGTTGTAGAACTGAAGGATATTGAAGGCTGCTAATAATTTGTATTTTCTTATTACACTTATCTGGAAATAATTGGGTAGTAATCTGGGCAAGTTTAATCCCTGAAGTAAATTTCTACGGAGAATCTAAACTGAAGACTAGAATTGAATCGGTGAGTGGAAAAACAGTATAAGTCCAAAATTGACGGTTTTTAACTGAGATAGCCAAAATCATATTTCACCGTGACCCTTCTGAAGTGTTGAAGAACAGTATAACTAACACACAATGTACGCATTTTCGAGGGTACCTGTTATTGGATTGAGTGGAATAACGGTACAACTCTGGTTGTTATATCGTTTTTCCACTCAATATCTGATTTCCGTCCTTGCTGCCTGAGTTCGACAATCGACATGCGATAAGCTGGTGGCCAAAGTACTATAAGAAGAAGTCAAGTTGATTGACTTAGTACCTCAAATACATTACGGTGATAGCAAATTATTATTTTCCCATAGCATGAAGCTATAGTCTGAGATTCAACTCATGCAACCAAATCATCGCCCGCCCGCAAAAAAGTGTATTATACCGCTAGGTACTTCTTTCACAGGTAAATGACAGCCTATTGTAGATACAACAAATTTTTCAGTTTTACAATCCCCCACCCCCTAACCACCCCAATTTCACTCTCACTAAAGAAATAGAAAATACCTAAAAATTAAGTTGGAGAAATATTTGAAATTTTTTATTTTTTGCTAATTACTCCGTTACCCATGCACCGATTCTCAAAACTATAGATGCATTACCTACTAAGGCTCCACAGCATATTGCAACCCAAATTTATGTAGATACCATAATACGCCCAAAAAGCGTATAACCTCGAAATCGAAAATTTACGCGATCGCAATACTCCCTTCACCTATCGGTGTGGGAAGTAAAACTCTGTAAGTCGGTCCTGAAAGGATATAATGAAATCTCAGTTTCAACTTATCATCAGTGTGTTGATCTATGACAGTTCTACACCAGGGTATGTGTTTACTGGTTTTCATTGGAGGACTGGGTACAAATACGTTTGAACAGCTTAAACCTAATGTCATCCCCGTTTCTTCAAATGAAGCAGCCTACAAAAAACCATTATCAATGGATGCAAAGAAGATCAGTGATTTAAGAAAAGTCATAAAAGTACATGGATGGTGAAATTTTGGATATTTACTACCATATTACCTCTTGAGAGATCACCAACAAAGATCAACCGGAATGAAAATAGGGATTATTATAATCTAAAGCTGACATAATTTGTATGACATACATTAATAATCGCATCTCAATTAAAAATATTTACATTTTTTATGTTTACTAAATATTGAGTGGAAAAACAGTATAACTCCAAGTTTTTTTCTGCTTTACAGCCCTCCAGAACACACTTAAAGGAACCTGCTCAGCAAGTTTATATAGAGGAAGACATCCTTTGTAATATTTCTCCATTGCTGTGCAATGAAAACTTTATAGTCGAAACATATATTTGTGTTTTTCTCAAAACAAGGATTTTGGAGATGTATACATTGTTTTTCCACTCACTGATTCAATCGGTCAATTTATGTAGGTATATATTATGAAAGTTGTCCATTTGGGATATTTTTGAAGTTAGTTACAGGATACTGGATGATTCCTTACTACCTTTTCCCTTCAAAATGTGACCTAAGAAGAATAATTTAATGACTATTTTGAGATAATTTTACAAAGGAGGCACTGAATCGAGGTTTCTAATAATTTTTTTGTGATAAATGGAAAGACCATAGGTATATAAGTTTTACAATAACATTGTGAATTGTGACTACCGTTCTTATCCTGCTGGCCGAACTCAACTTCAAAGTATTGCTTTGTATTCATGATCTTGTCTATAGTACTGTAGTAGTAATAATAACTAAAATTTGGTGGGGGGGGGGGATTCCTCCAATTTCTCTCCTTTGTATCCGCGCTGGCCAGTGCTGAAGCTGAATATCAATAGGCGTTTACAGGAACAATGATCTGGATCCGGATTGATCAGTATCATGTCAATTTCTGACGGATCCTAGATCACTTTCCGAACGTCAGAATCAGTAATCCTCGTGATAAGGTTAACCCTACCATAATTTCCAGAAATGCCTCAAACTACAGATTTTACTTGTCAGTATCCATCAGGCGTTTCAACGAAGCGATTTTGTTAACCCGTTATATTCGTGAAATTGTTAATCTAATCAACCCTTTGCGATCTATCAGCATTTAGTGCGACGTATATAAAAATATAAAATTTATCCTGAAAAACTGCTGGCAGCTTTTACAATATTTTATGCCGATGGCACTTTTCAGGTGTATTTTATGTTCTGGATAAACTACCAAAAAATAACTATGAAAAATTGCAGTTTAAATGCTAACTAGACGATCGTATATCATACATAATGTATTGGAGCTATAAAAACTAATTACTCTGTAACAAATATGCAATGTTTTTCGAGTAAAAATTGATGGTAAAAAATATAGCTTACAGCGAAAAAAATAATAAATAAAGAAGAAAGTTGCCTTACATATCATAAATTATAAAAATTTGTGTCGCAGGTCAACACTTCAGTACTGACAAAAATAATTTATTTAAATGTTCTAATTTAGCATTCCGGCGTAGAAGCCTTGATCATATACCAAAAGAAATTTTGAAAGGGGTATGTAGGATGTAGCTGAGCTTTTGAGCTAGGTAAAACTTTATGATTTTCAAACCCAGTCAAAGATCTTAGCATTCAAATATAGCTTAAAAATATATAAAAAAATAAAAAACATGCTTTTAAAGAACATCGGACTGAAAAGTTAAAACTAATTTTCAAAATAAGCTCAAAACAATAATAAACGAGGAATACTATGATTGTGAAAAAAGTTTCGGGTATGGCACAAAGCAAAGCGCCCATGCTTTTTTTAACTAGTCATGTCATATTGCTTTCTAGGCCCCTTAAAAATCCCGCTGAGAATAACTGCAAAGCCATTTAAAAAAACCTGTAATACTTCTAATTCAAAAATTACTACTAGTAAAATATGACGGATTATTATTACATTTAAATTTTGAAAATCGTTGAAATTCTGTATGCTAAAATCAAAAACAATCATAATTAAAATTCTGCACAATTTTCGAGCAACGAAATATCAAAATCCGCATATTAGTATTTTTCGTTCATTATTGTTTAAAGCTTATTTTTAAAATTCTTTTTAACCTTTTAATCCCACGTTCTATAAAAGCGTGTTTTTTACTTTTAATTTTTTAGTTAACTTTATTACTAAGGAATTTTTTTTAGTTTCTTTTAAACTCTCTTTATACTCTGGGTAATGGGTATGAACAAAAGTTTTTGATCAATACCACTATAGCATAGTCATTACCATTATTGCATAAACGACAATCAAAGCTGTCGACTTTCCTGTTTAGATTTTACAAAAATAACAGCTCCCAAAAAGTTAGATGTCACACATTATACGCTCTCGTTGCTACGCCTCTGAAGCCGTCAAAATTGTTTTCAGGACAACACTGGAGGGTTCAATTTTCGGTCCGGCCTCTTTATCTAAAGGAGAGTTACAAGCTCACAAACAAAAAAACAAACAAACATACAGGCGAAGCTGATAAAAGCATCTAAAAATCTATTCATCATCTATTTTATAGCTGTATACTCGTAGTTATGAGATTTCATATACAATACCGCCGATAACCCTGCCACTAAAAAATTACTAACTAGTTTGTTATCATATTTTGACACATTTTATTAGTGTGGCAGTGATTAAAGGTAGTATGCGTTTTGAGAACAACCCCAGTGGTATAGGATGAATCATCATGGAGGTAAAGAAAATTTTATTTTTGAAGTTATTTAAGTTAATATCTTCCGTTTCGAGAACTTCTGGTCAACTTAAAACTAATAATCAACGAAACTTATGGATAACTAGACGACTAGTACAACAAAATCTAAAATATTACTTACAATAAACATTCCAACCAAGTTTGGGTACCAGGTTAGAATCCATTCCTTACCTGAAAATAAAAAAATATGTTATTATAAATCGCATTTATGAAGTTTAAATGATAGAAAGCTATCAATATGTTTTACAGTAAAAACAAATTACATCGCTTTTCTCTAATTTAAAGTTGTGTGGCAGTATGTCCATATCTCCACCACTGGTTTTTGTAATTTATCGCTGTACCCCCTAACCATGGAGAATCGTTAGCTTATCCTGTGTGCCAAACTTAAAATTTTTCTAAGCAGCCGTTTAGGAAATATTCAAAGTAATATACAGGGTGATTTTTTAGTACCGGCTCGGTCGATAACTTCACTACTGTAGGAGATAGCGAACAAGGTTGTACATGAAAGTTGTAGCCACGGATATGCTCCTTGATCAGAAAATATTTTGATATATACAGGGTGATCCATAACTGCGTGGTGATGCAGGCATTTATTTTTTTAAATGAAGCACCCTATATATTATCCCATTTTTAGATTCTACTAATAATTCCTCTTCTTGCAACATAAGCTACTATAACATTATACAGGGTATTTCAAAAGCTATGACCATTTTACTTCCCACACCGATAGGTGAGGGGAGTATTGTGATCGCGAAAATTTTCGATTTTGAGATAATACACTTTTTGGGCGTTTCATGATGTCTACATAACGAAAATCCACGTCACTCATTTCCGTCGGTCTGTCTGTCTGTCGGTCTGTCTGTCTGTCGGTCTGTCGGTCTGTCTGTACGCGTTTTTGTGTCCTCGTAATCTCAGTAACCGCTGCATGGATTGTGATGAAATTTGGGCAGCGATATGCTGGGGGGTCGTAGTAGGTAATGTTCTTATAATTTTGAGAATCGGTGCAGGGGCGGCGGAGTAATTAGCAAAAAACAAAAAAAATTAAATATTCCTCAAACTTCGTTTTTAGGCGTTTTAGAGGTTCCTGATCATTTTTTACTTTTTTTTGGGTGGAGGTGAAATTGGGGTGGTTGGGGGGTGGGGGGTTGTAAAATTGAAAAATTTGTTGCTTTCATAATAGACTGCCCACTGACCCATGAAGGAAGACCTAGCAACATAAATAACTTTTTTAGGTCCATCCGAACATTGCCTTGCCTATTACAGAAACCAAAGGACTTAGAATTTTTTCTGGTGTAAACATACGAGAGTATTGCTTTAGATCCTTCCATATTGTGTTACAAGGAAACTGTTGAATTGATGTTAATGAAATTTTGACACAGTATTACTACCGTGGCGAGGATGGAAAACGCGTATGGTTTTTATAAATCGTGCCAGTGGCGGCGCAGAAATAATAAAAAAAAGTAAAAATATAAAAACAGCTCAAACTTCGTTTTTAAGCGTTTTAGAGGTTCCTGATCATTTTCTGCGTTTTTTTTTGGGTGGGGTGAAATTGGGGTGGTTAGGGGGTGGGGGGTTGAAAAACTGAGAAATTTCTTGTATTCATAATAGGGTGTAGGGTAGGGGCTGTGAAGGAAGACCTAGCGACATAAATCAACTTTTTAGGTCCATCCGAACATTGCCTAGCGTATTACGGAAACTAAGGGACTTAGAATTTTCTGTATACATACATACGAGTATTTATTGCTTTAGATCTTTTTGTATTTTGTAACGTGGACACTATTACATTGATTCTAATTAAATTTTGACACAGTATTATTACCGTGGTGAGGATGGAAAACGCGTGTGTTTGTTAAATATCGTGTCAGTGGCAGCGTATATAGCAATAATCAAAAAACTAAAAGTATGAAAACAACTCAAACTTCGTTTTTAGATGTTTTAGGCTGTCCATTGACGTCTGAAGGAAATACTTAGCGGCATAAGACAATTTTAGGGGAGGGAGGGCTGCCGATGATTTGGTTGCAAGGAGATCTCAGACTAAAGCTTCATGCTATGGGAAAATAATAAACTGATATCACAGTAATGTGTGGGAAGTACTGAGTCAATCAACTTGACTCCATTTTTTATATTCAAATCGCTGTCAAACGAACGTACTGTATATCAAAAAGTAATGAATCAGAAATTATTTTTTTACATGGGAAGATTAAAAATATCCTCTAGTTTTAAAATCAGCGATAAAAAAAGCCCGCGACGCATATTCGTATACAGGGTGATGTAAAACGCAAAATCCAGATTTTCTCTCTTTTTTTAAATGGAACCCCCAATACGACCATCATCATTTCCGAGATATTTCGATTTTTCCGTAAATTTAAAATATAGATTCTACTTGTAGACTGAAATTTATTTATTTTGAGAAAGTAGTATCGAATTTGTTTTTTATTCAACGAACAACTAAATTATAAGGTCATGATAGTATTTGATGAAGTCAAAACCCTAAATCATCGAGATAATAAAGTCAAGTATGCTGAGGAAACAATTTTGTAAGCGTGATGCATAGTTATCAAGCAAATTTATTAAGCAGACTTTAAAAAATTGACAGTTTTCATAACCTGCTCAATAATTCCGTACAGTGTGAAAAACGAGCTTTCAAAAATTAATTTTTTCATTGAGGGTATTTAGGAGAATCTTTGAGAAATTGCCTACTTGCCTATAAAATATATCAACTACGAACACCAATATCCAGAACGGAGGCACTCTAAAACTAATGCGTTTGAAATATTGAAGAATCGTTTGATTTGGACTGTGTCGTTTTATATTTCATAGCCTACCTGATAGATCTGCTTGATAATTATTCATATAAAATTGTTTCCTCAGCATACTTGACCTATAATATCTCGTTCATTCAGTGTTTTGACTTGATCAAGTAATATTATGGCCTTATTTGTTTGTTAACCAAAAATAAAATTTGATAGTGTTTTCTCAACATAGATAAATTTTAGTAAACAAACAGAAGGTATATTTAAAATTTGTGGAAAAGTCGAAATATCTCAAGAACTAATGAACGCAGCCATAACATGTGCTAGACAAAGATGAAAGACCGTATTAAAGGAAATTCTTTGGTATAATAAAATATTGGGGGTTACATTTGAAAAAAGGGAGAAAATTTAGATATTGCATTCTACATCACCATGTATACGAATATGCGGCGCGGGCTTTTTTATAGCCGATTTTAAAACTAGAGAATATTTTTTATTCATCCGTGTAAAAAAATTATTTTTGATTCAACACTTTTTTATAAACATTACGTTCATTTGACAGCGATTCGGATATAAAAATGGTCATAACTTTTGAAATACCCTGTATAATGTAACAACACCCTATATTTGAAGAACGGAAATCATTAGTAGAATTTGAAAATGGAATAATATTTTAACATACTGTATATTATGGTATTCGTGTATTGGGTATTAGTTATCATGCATGATGTAAAGTCAAAGTGTTAGGTTAGATCTTTGAAGTGTAAACGTCATCGAATCGTCTAGAGTTTTCTAGTGGCATTCTCGAATGTCATCGAATGCTCTAGATGGTTTGATGAAGTGTATATAAGCAGAGTGGCAGTTCAGTGGAGTTGAGTTGTAACTGAGATAAGGTTAAGAGATATTGTATTGAGTTGTGAAGTAAAACAGTGAAAGTTACAATGAATGAAAGTTACGCCCCGTTTGATTCTTTGGTGAAGAAAAAGAGGCCGTTGTGACAATATGATAGGGTATCTTATTTAAAAAAATGCATGTTTACATCAACACGTAGTTATGGATCACCCTGTATATATCTAAATATTTTTTGAGCGGTACTAAAAACTCACCCTGTAGATTTTTATTAAAACCTTAATACCCCGTATCTCGAAAGCGAAGCTTTCCCGGATGGAAATATGTATAGAAATTACCATTACTTTAACGTTATCTATGAGTTCATAAAATTACGCCATTATAAAGTTATAAGCGAAAGAAAGACATGTCCATTATAACTACAAACATACAGAGACATTATCCAACAAAAGAACTTTAGAGGTGAACTTTGTATTGGTAATAAAGCAACATGCAACCCGGAATTGGTACTTGAAGCTTCTATAGCAGACTTTCAATTCAATTAAAACACAAAGTAAGTGAATATCTGACAACTGCGAGCTGAAAACGGGACGGAAGTTTTTAATCTAAATGCAAAGCCAAACAAATTATTATTCCTCTATAAGCGTAACGTTTCTTTTGTTTTCGCACAACAATGCACAAAAGAGCTTTTATTTCTGAATTAAGATGTAATCTAGTAATGTACTCTGGCGAGGCAATATTTTCTCCAACTAAAATGTATGTTCCAATTCGCGAGGCTGGCAGACTTATGTTTTCCTCGATAAATGTATCAGCAGGGCCTTATGCGTACGTATACCGGCACGCGATACCTGTTAAATAATTACCTGTCCAATCGGTTTCAGTCTGAAGTTAATTAAGTCTCCAAACATAACTTGTTATGCTATCTGTACACCGCGTACATAAAGGACAAATTATAGATTTCGTTTATACTGCTCATTATAGTGTGCGTGTACATGTTGAATTGGACGTAAACATTCAGGTCACACCGTTCATGGCTTATCAAAAAATATCAGAAAGAGTAGATGTTTCTGACATGCTGGAAAGGCCTTTCAGTAGGACCTTTATTTGTAAAGATTTCTTAAACCTTCCTTATCCCCAAATAGTCACGAGTTCATAGCAGAATACCTCGATAGTTATGAAGAAGTTAGGTCATATTTGTTGATTCAAGCCTCGAACAGACCAAGCTTCGCAATCTTGGAAAACCGACCAAGCTTTAGACATTCTGCTATGAATGTTGCAGTTGCACTACTCGGTACACGAAGTATAGAGAATTACCGCATACTCCTCATAGAAAAGATGTTCTTATAAAACTAGGTCTTTTATATTATACTGATTTACAGCCACACCCATGACGTCACCTGTACCCGACGAATAAGAGCATCCTGATTCTGAAACGTTTGCGTTTTCTCCTTAACACATTAGCACAGACCTGCTTGATTGTAAGAAGCACGTGACAAGTTGATGACAACTGTCATACCTATAATGTATCTGACTAGATTCCATGGGAAAATTCTGTCAAGTACCTACAAATTACCCCCGACAAGGGACTTGTCAGAAACACACTGAAGCAGCTACGTAGTCGTATAGCCTAAATACCAAAGTACTGCGAAGGTTATGGAGAAGTTAGGTCATATTTGTTGATTCAAGCCTTGAACAGACCAAACTTCACAAGCTTGGAAAACCGACCCAAGCTTTGGACACTCTGGTATCAATGTTGCAGTTGCATTACTCGGTACACGAAGTATAGAGCATTATCGCATACTCGTCATAGAAAAAATGTTCTTATAAAACTAGATCTTTTTATATTATAATGATTTACAGCCAAACCCATGACGTCACCAATAAGAGCATCCTGATTCTGACACGTTTGCGTTTTCTCCTTAACACATTGGCACAGACCTGCTTGATTGTAAGAATACGTGACAAGTTGATGACAACTGTCATACCTATAATGTCTCTGACTAGATTCCATGGGAAAATTCTGTCAAGTACCTACCTACAAATTACCCTTGACAAGGGTATAACTTTCCAGAAATACACTGAAGCAGCTACGTAGTCATAGCCTAAATACCAAAGTACTGCGAGGGTTATGGAGAAGTTAGGTCATATTTGTTGATTCAAGCCTTGAACAGACCAAACTTCACAAGCTTGGAAAACCGACCCCAGCTTTGGACACTCTGGTATCAATGTTGCAGTTGCACTACTCGGTACCTACACGAAGTATAGAGCATTACCGCATACTCTTCATAGAAAAAAATGCTTTTATAAAACTAGATCTTTTTATATTATAATGATTTACAGCCAAACCCATGACGTCACCTGTACCCGCCCAATAAGAGCATCTGATTCTGACACGTTTGCGTTTTCTCCTTAACACATTAGCACACACCTGTTTGATTGTAAGAATCACGTGACAAGTTGATGACAACTGTCATACCTATAATGTCTCTGACTGGATTCCATGGGAAAATTCTGTCAAGTACCTACAAATTGCCCTCGACAAGGATATAACTTGGCAGAAACACACTGAAGCCTTAAAAAAAATTGGTATTACGTTTCGTCAACTCTACCCCAATGTTACTTATAACTTCAAAGTTGAGCTTCGTGAATAAAATTCAATTTTACATGATGTTTCTTAGACCAGCAATTGCCTACGCATGTGGGGCTTGGTGTTTCCTCGCCAAAGCATGTAGGTTCTGCAGATCAGGACATTGCGTACAATTACTAACGCCCCATCATGCAGGTTTACATTAAGGCTCGTCCTGCAATGTAGAAAGGTCTTGGATGACATTTCGGCGAGACATCAGGGGTCACTTATGTGGGTGCCGAGTCATGCTGGAGTTAGTGGTGATGAAATGGCGGACGCGCTCGCAAGGCGAGGGTCGAGGAATAACTTCCTAGGTCCCGAGCCGGCTTTGGGGCTAGCAGCAGGTACCATCAAAGGAAAATAGAGGTGGGTTGCAAAATGAGCATCTTATCAGATGGGGAGGAATCTCCGGACATCTCCGTCAAGCTAGAGAACTTATTTCAGGACCTCTGGATAAGGTGAGATGGTTCTGTCGCTGGACAGAAGCCGACTAAGGTTACTTATCGGCCTGCTATCCGGCCATAACACCTTCAAACGCCATTTGTATGTGATGGGGGTGGTAAATGATCCGACATGTACACGCTGTGGTGAGGAGGAAGAATCCTCGGCACACATTCTTTGTCGTTGTGAAGCCCTTGGGTATCACAGGCAGACTATACTCAGTTCAAGAGTTCTTGAACCTGAGGATATAAGATGGGCAGGAACCAAGGCCATCCTCACCTTTGCGATGAGGGCTGGACTTGGGAACTAGGGTAAGGAGAGGTGCAAAAGGGCCCGTTGGTAGGCCTATGCACTGGTGATTCCAGCCAGCAGATAGCCTCTCTTCCTCTTTCATTCATTCATTCAACGCCCCATCATAATGTGTTTCTAATGATACCCTCCACCTAGACCTTACTAGAGAGATTATATTAATCAACGGGCACAACGACGTTATAGTCAAGTGGAATAGCATCGCAACCCTCTATTGCGCAAGTCAGTTGACTACACAGTGGGCTACACAGTCGAGCTGCAAGCAGATAAGACCACTGCTCGCACTGTAATCTAAATAAAATCATGCAATTTTAAAAACAAATAAATTTTGGCCCTTTTCGATATCGAACCTTAAAATTAACCCTCTTGGCTGAACTCTGAAATTACCGAACATAAGGCATACACGTTTCTGACATGCTGCACATGTTTTTCAGTAGGACCTTCGTACATCTTTATTGTACCGCTAGAAGGAAGCAGGTTTTTTTAAACCTGCTTTTCCCTAAGCAGCGACGTAGTCTTGAATTCTAGAAACCCTACAAAAGCCATTAACACATTTGCGATACCGGTCTTCACATACTCGTTTGGCATCATCAAGTCGTCGCACACTGACTCAAAAAACATTCATATACTCATACGAACACAACTCATAAAACACAGAGTCTCTCATCCTAATGCATGTAAGAAAAGACTGACAACAAGGGGGCAGAGGAATTATGGAATTCGCTTAGCACTAGACAAAGAAAAACACTGAAACATGTTTTTGAAAGCAAACAGACAAACTTATATAGGGCAACAGTAAAAGCAAACCAAAGCTATCGACAGCAGACGCACACAATGACATACAACCACAAAGATACTGTTTACACAAGACCACATTAGTGAAAGACAGTTATACATCTGGCTGCAGAATGGCCAGCCCTTTCAAGAAACGAAGGGTTTTTAGCTTGCTATCCACGGCCATGTGATTGCAGCACGGAACTACAAGAAATACATAATTATTACTGAAGTACTGCGACTGTAAATAAGTTAGGCCAGATTTGTTGATTCATACCTTGAACAGACCAACCTTGGCATGCTTGAAAAAGACACCACCTGGACGATCGATCCAAGCTTTGGACATTTTGGTATCACTGTTGCAGTTGCACACCCAGTTCACGATGTACATCAACAACATGTTCGTGCCAGATAGATTTACTGCAATGTTGACTCCTAAGAGCTTAAATGAGTGACTTCTTTTCAGAGCCTGATTGTTCAATAGAACCTGGTGCTGGCTTCGGCACTTCTCATTTGATAGCGTACAATAATGGGTCTTGTAAATTTTACGATATTTTTGAGCCCCTAAACGTCTCCAGGTCCTTTGAAAGCGAAGGCCACCCTTCCGCATTCCAGCTCGACTACAGAGATCGGTCGACTACTCAGGATGCCTGCATGCAAAGTACTGTCATCTGCAAAACTGTATATTGGGCTTGTAGTACTAGAGAGTAGATCCTTTATCTGGAGCAGAAACAATATCGGGATCAATACCGATCTCTGCGGAACTCCAGCGCTCATCTTATGGAAGCAAGAGGAAAATACGTCTGCCAAGACACAGATGAGGAAGTCTGCGAGCCAACCGCAAAGCTTACCAGGGAGCCCGTAAGACGGGAGCTTGTTTAGGACACTGCGTGCCACAGTTGATCGAATGCGTTTGAAGTATCGAGAGCAATGACGTAAGCCTCGTCAGATGAACAGATGGATTTGCTATTTGACGTAGGAGGAGGAGATCGTCCAGTTGATCTTTGAACTAAGAATTCTTATTGTCCGTCATTGATAAGTGATGGTGCTCAAAGTCTTTCATGAGCTCTTGGTTGACGCACCAATCCTTCACTTTACTGATCACAGAACATCGAAGACGGCTGGCTGACCTGTCCTGTTTTACAGATTCTATCACCGAAGATGTTCGAGTGAGTTCTTCCAGATACTAACACCAAAAGCTGTCCGAACAAGGAGCACTTGAGAGGCTCTGCGAGCGCATCCTTACCAGGTCGAGGTCCCTACTCCCCGAACCAGTCTCCTCCAGCATTCCTTCTTTTTGCAGAATTTCGACGCTGTGGAATGAGCTGCCGGGGAACTTACTTCCTAACCGCTACAGCCTGCAGCATTTCAAGTCTAACGTGCACCGACAGAGAGGAGAGTGATAGATCTGTAGTTGGTTGGATCAGATGTAGATCACTTTTTTGGCACCAGTTGGATGCGAGTTGTTTTTTCGTCTTCTTGGGAAGATTTCGGATTCGTAAGATATCCGAAAGAGGCAGCCAAGTATGAGAGTGAGTTCCGGTGCGCACTTCTTCACAACAATAAAGGAGATCATGTAGGGTCCATTCGCCTTATTAATGTCAAGAGGCTGCAACACCTTCCGGACTAGGCAACACGCAGAAACGGCAACCAAAGAGAAATGCTACTAACAGCAGTAAACTCTTTGGTGGAACGACAAGGCTCGTTCGCTTTTGCCACCAGAGGCACGGATTTTGTACGCAAGCAGCGTATTAAAGCCGATATACGAGGGTTGCTCTATACCTCCGTCAATCCACCAGTTCGCAGACAGCTGTTTCACGCTGTTTCAGTTGTTGTTTCACATGTTTTGTTAACATGAAATCCTGAAGCTCTCTATTTCCGTCAATCGACCTATGGCGCACTGATGATCACAAATAAGCGTGAAACAGCTGTCTGCGTACTGGTGGATTGACGGAGGTATAGAGCAACCCTCGTATACCTTCCGGACTATATTTGTTCTGAAGGTTGTTTCACCTATAGCTCGGTACTCTCGGTGTCTATGGTACCTCGATATCTTTGTGAACAAATTTTCCTGCTACATCACGCAATTTTGTGAACTAAGTAATTTGTCTACGTATTTGGATCCGGATATATCGATCTGTGGTAAGAGTAGCTGCTCATTTAGCTCATACTGCAACTACTGTAACTAGATTGCTGAAGAGATAGTACCGACTCTATCAGTTGTTAAACTCGAACACCACCTAGTTACTAACTGCCGAGCAAATTGGCGAAAAAATCAATTGAAGCAGTGCAGTTGTGCGACGGTAGCAGAGCCGGTTTCACATTGATATCAATCGGACATCGCTTTAGAGAAGTTCGGCGAACGAAATCAGAGCAGAAGACGGCAACGGCATCGGCATCGACGGTCGGTGATTTCCATTCCGGAGGAGCGTGACCGGAGTGGAAACTGCTGCCTATCTACAGGAAAACCCTATTACCGGTTTAACTGCGCCTAGTACAGTCAATGTAATACTCTAGTTGCGTTGAAACCGGGTAGAATTTGACGTTTTACTTCCTAGCTTACTTATGGCGTGGCCAGTGACGGATCCAGAAATAATCTCTGTAGAGGAGGGGGAGCCACATCTACATGTATTTTGAATAAATGACCTACTTATAGATCTTCATACAAAGTGAGCCTTAAGTATGTTTTTTACGGTCAGCCTCCCGGAAAGGCGCAGCAGAAGCGCTGCGAGGGGATAAGTATCTGTGCACGTTAGATATGAAACGCTGCAGGTTGTAGCCGTTCTCACTTCACTCATTTCGCGCTCATCTCACAGCGTCGAAGCTCCGCAAAAGAAGGAATGCTAGAGGAGACTGGTTCGAAGAGTGGGGATCTGTAGTAAGAATGCTCTAGTTTTCCTCATTCGGACAGCCTTTGGTGTGATTATTTGGGAGAGCTCACTCGAACATCTTCTGTGATAAAATTTGTAAAACAGGGACGGGTCAGCCACTCTTCTTTGATGTTCCAGACTGTCGAGGTCCTTTGTGAGGTTAGGCGTATCGACTAGCCTAATTGCTGTCTTCTGGATAGTGTCCAGAAGCTTTATAGAGTGCTTCAGAATGCATCCCCACACATGGGAGCAAGAACAGCAGTAATTGCTTTGGTGTATACAGCTTCCTAAGGTGGAACAAAACTTCAAGTGTCTCATATATGTTTTAGCAATACTGACAACGTGGTCGTACCAGGACATGTTATTGTTAATGGTGATCCCCAAAAGCTTGACGGAAGTTGACTCCACTATTGGACGACCTTCCACTTCCACAGTTGGTAAGCCAACGTAAGACTTCTTTGTCAGTGTTGTTTTTTATTTACTAATCCACACTTGACAATTGTTTTGATATCTGAAGAATTTTCATGAATTTCGGTGTGTGAGTGTTGCCATGTCTACCAATTTTCAGGCACGTTCTTATTCCAAATGAATCATCCGGTATACTTCTTTATTTTTGAAATCCTGTCGTGTAATATTTGCCATACATAAACGTCATAGTTTCACAGTTATAACTAAATCTACATTATATCCAAGTTAAAATAATTATAAGAGAGATAAGAACAGCAGGCAGGCATGTTGCAGAATGTATTGCGAAGTTTCAAGGATCAATATTAATATTTTAAGCGAAAGAACTTGAAATGCCGAAAAATACGTAAACTGCCGCACACAGCAAAATCTATATTGTTTACATATACAGGGTGTTTACGATCTTAATGCCGTTATGTAAAGTACGAATATTACCCATCATTGTAATGCCTGTACCACAAAATTTAATACGAATATCCCAAATTTGTAGTTTCAAAAAAATCGCAACGTTTTCTGTTAACACAGAACATGCGGCAACAAGTTTAGACATAATAGCATTCGTTTACGTGAATATCTCCAAAAACACCTGACAGAAACTAGGGCGAATACTGGGCAATGTTGTTAGATTGTGATTTTGCAGTCATACTTTTTTAATTTTTTTCTGTTTAACTATACGCTAACTAGTGAAATGGTACTGGGGTTTTAGGTTCGAAATACCATGAACTATCGTTCCTCCAAATTAATGCACTAAGATCGTAAACACCCTGTATAGCTTAAGGTTAGATATAAATTATACGCCTTTTTGCGGAATTCCATCGTTTATTCATTTTTTCTGTCATTGCTTTTGAAACTTTACAAGGATGAACGTTATTATTATTATCATGGCTTGTTGTATTAAGGTAAACGGACAATATTTTGAGCATCTATTATTAAACAGTCGTAGTGTCATAAGTGGTGCAGATTTCAATAAATTTCATGCATGGGTGACAAAATGGCGACAGATTGACTGATTGAAGTACAATAAGCCAGCTATGTTGCTAATGTCTTTTACAAATATTATTGTTCCATAGTATACATTGCCTGGTCTATATTGCTGGCTAAACGATTTGGACTCTAGCGTCCACCTTCCGTTGTGGAAGTTTTGTATTTTTATACTAAACGCTTCATCGAGCTTAGTGTTTTTCATGGGCTATCCAAGATACGGCATCGGTTATCGTTTTTATTGGATCTTGGTTTATGTAATAGTGGGTACGTGATGTGCCGGGAAAAAGGTCTTATTTTGTGCTGATGTGAAGGTCATGAAAGCGAGCTTTTGCACCACTTTATAAACAGAGAGAATGGGTGGTTCGAAGGGGCGGCATCTAAATTCCAGTGGAATGTAAAAAAACTGAAGTTTATTCTCGTCCATTTAAATAGACTCAGATTGTACACGACCTTATTTGACGATATCTCAGGCAAAATTTGATGTAACTTTAATATACACACACTAATGTACACAATTTCAGTCCTTAGTTTATACCCTATACACTGGTTGGAGGATTCATATACTTGAATGATTTTGAAAAAGTAATAACAATATTAAGGTTTACCAAAAAATTGAAAATCTTTATTTGGCTTTCTAATAAGATGAAATCTCGTGTCTTCGATAATTTAAGGGTGCTAATTATAAATCCGGTCACAGTTTTCAGTTCCAGCCTCGCGCAACGAAAAGGACGAAAATAACAAATTTCAGACCATTTGGATCTTCAGGTTCGCGTAAAAAATCGAAAATCTTTATTTAGTTTTCTATTAAGATGGACAATATGGATGGACAATAATTTTGGACAATTTGATGGCGCTGATTACACATCCGGTCGCAGTTTTGAGTTTCTGTTTCATGGGACGAAAACAAAAAATTTCAGATTTTGCTGATCCTCAGGCTTACCAATAAAATCCAAAACCTTTATTTGGCTTTCTAGTAAGATCAAACCTCGTGTTTTGGGTAACCTGAGGGTGCTGATTACAAATCCGATCGCAGTCTTAAGTGTCAGTCTTATGTGACGAAAATCAAAAATTTCAGATCCTTTGGATCTTCGGGTTCGCCTAAAAAATTGAAAATCTTTATTCGGCTTTCTATTAAGGTGAGACCTCGCGTTTTGCGGAATTTGAGGGTTCTGAAGACAAATTCGGTCGCAGTTTTGGGTTTCAGTCTCGTATGATGGAAATAAAAAAATTCAGATCCTTTGGATCTTCAGGTTCGCGTAAGAAATCGAAAATCTTTATTTGGCTTTGTACTAAGACGAAACCACGTGTTTTTTTGGATCTTCAGGTTTGCCCATAAAATCTAAAATGTCTATTTAGCTTTTTGTTAAGATGAAAGCTCGTGTTTTGGATAACTTGAAGGTGTTGATTATAAATACAGTCGTAGTTTTGAGTTTCAGTCTCATGGGACGAAAATAAAAAAAATCAGATTTTTCGGACCTTCAAGTTTGCCCAAAAAATCGCAAATCCTTATTTAGATTTTTATTAAGATAAAACCTCGTATTTTGGATAATTTCAGGGTGCTGATTACAAATCCGGGCGCAGTTTTGAATGTCAGCCTTATGTGATGTAAATCAAAAATTTCAGCTCCTTTGGATCTTCAGATTCACCTAAAAAAATCGAAAATGTTTATTTGGCTTTCTGTTAAGGTGAGACCACGTGTTTTGCGTAACTTGAGGGTTCTGATTACAAATCCGGTCGCAGTTCTGGGTTTCAGTCTCGTATGATGGAAATAAAAAACTTCAGATCCTTTGGATCTTCAGGTTCGCGTAAGAAATCGAAAATCTTTATTTGGCTTTCTACTAAGACGACACCACGTGTTTTAGATAATTTGAGCGCGCTGATTATATATCCCATCGCAGTTTTGTATTTCAGTCTTATGGGACGGAAATTAAAATATTCAGATTTTTTGGATCTTCAGGTTTGCCCATAAAATCTAAAACGTTTATTAAGCTTTTTGTTAAGATGAAAGCTCGTGTTTTGGATATCTTGAAGGTGTTGATTATAAATACAGTCGTAGTTTTGAATTTCTGTTTCATGGGACGAAAATAAAAAAAATCAGATTTTTCGGATCTTCAAGTTTGCCCAAAAAATCGCAAATCCTTATTTAGATTTTTATTAAGATAAAACCTCGTATTTTGGATAAGTTCAGGGTGCTGATTACAAATCCGGGCACAGTTTTGAATGTCAGCCTTATGTGATGAAAATCAAAAATTTCAGCTCCTTTGGATCTTCAGGTTCGCCTAAAAAAATCGAAAATCTTTATTTGGCTTTCTGTTGAGGTGAGACCTCGTGCTTTGCGTAATTTGAAGGTTCTGATTACAAATCCGGTCGCAGTTTTGGGTTTCAGTCTCGTGTGATGGAAAAAAAAAATTACAGATCCTCAGGTTCGCGTAAAAAATCGCAAATCCTTATTTAGATTTCTATTAAGGTAAAACTTCGTATTTTGGATAATTTCAGCGTGCGGATTACAAATCCGGTCGCAGTTTTGAGTTTCGGACTCATGGGACGAAAATAAGAAAAATCAGATTATCCGGATCTTCAGGTCTGACAAAAAAATCGAAATAACATCAATAACGGAATTCAAACACTTCTTGATAGCAGTGAAGCCTTGAAGTTCACTTTATTAAAAGATTATTGTCTTAGGAATGATAATTAGCTAATGACCGCAGTTCAACTCCAAAATCATATTTTTCCGAAGAAATAGAAGTGTAGAATTAAGGTTCATATTTCCTAATATAAAAAATAAAAAAGCTTTCTGAAAAACTCCAAATCAATGATCAATTATTGCATCATTTGTATCTGAGATCTGAGAAGCACTCTGGACAAAAAGCATTAGACAGAAAGGTTAAAAAAAACTATACCAATACAGAGAGTAGGGGGCAGAAAAGATCTGTGGCGCACTGATGATCGCTGATAAGCGTGAAACAGCTGTCTGCGTACTGGTGGATTGATGGAGATATAGAGCAACACTCGTATACCAATACAAATGTTTCAAATTTCTGCTTCACATCTCTAATTGAAACCAATGTTGACATGAGATTTAGAGTTTTCCTATAAACGCTAGGTTTCAAGCATACACAGACTGGAAAATGTAATAACAATAGCAGCCTCATTAGTAACTGCAATAAATCTAAGCAAGCTGAAGCTAGACAGTCGGGGAACCATTCGCACAGCTGTCACTGCTCTACAAAAAATATTAATAAGGACATCCATGAGCGCCGTTTAAAAACATTGTACAAGGATGAGAACGTTTCATTTTTAGGGCAAGTGTACGCGTTTCAAAATAGCTAAACTAGCGGTTTTTGGGTTGCCAGCCATCTGACGACATATGCCGGCTTTGTAGGATATCACGATCATATAACTGAGAAACTAAAGGCCAATTCATAAACTCGACGTTGGCGCTGCCGTTGCGGTTGCCGTTGGCGATGACGTTCGTAGCACAAGGCTGCTATTCATAAACTCAACGTTCGCGCCGTTAACCTAGCTTTCCCATCGTGTTTGGAAACATGTTCTATTGCGATTTATCATCAGTGTTTTTGGCTTTGTGGCAGATCTTTTAATTTTCCTGGTGAAAATGGACACAGTGAGAACCAATAATCAATACAGAAGACTTGCGAAAACCCAGAAACCTTTTGACAGCTAGACGTCAACAATAATAACAATATCACATGACCGGTAACCGACGACTATGATTGGCTTATACGCAGGCTACGACGGTGGCTACGAACGGCGGACGGCAAAAATTGAAAGATAGTTATGCCGAACGGCGCGCCCAACGGCATCGCCAACGGCGGACGTCGAATATGAACAGTCTTAGGCGTTTCCATGTATTTATGTTGCAATGGCGAACGGCAACGGTAACGGCAGCACCAACGTCGAGTTTATGAATTGGCCTTAAACGATGAGAAAGGTCCAGTTTCTATACTCTGCGACATGTCACGTGGCTTTGATTGGGTCAGTCACAAAATTTTGAATGATAAACTATACAAGATAGGTGTATGAATCCCGCTGGCTGATGGCCTTTTTCCTACATTTTCTGTTACAAATTTGATTTACAGAATCCTACTTGCGGCTGATAGCAAGAACATAAATAGTGTTTTTGCGTTATACTGACCGTTTAATTTTTTTCCTTTTTATTTCAAATCATCATAGCTTTTGAAGCATTGCGTGTATTTCGTTAAAATAGCAACTATTAAGGGCTAATAATGACCTTCAACTGATTGGACTGGGACAGATAATGTCAGTAATGTAAAATCAGAGTGCTTAAATATTAGAAGGAACGTGCATCAGGGAGCTATTTTAGTCCCTATACTTTTTATAATCTGTTACAATAACATTAAAGACCACTTCTCTGATGATTATTATGTCGCTTATGCTGACGACTTCTCATTTTTCATTATTAATACTCCAGATACTCAAATTCAGGACAAATGTACAAAATTCATGAATATGTTCGCAGATTATTTAATTGTTTATACCTAAACTGACATAATTCAATATCTAGGTAAACTAGTAAATCGGCAAAGGTACTTGGATAATTTTTGGAACAGTCTGAATAAGCTAAAACAACTGGGAAGTATTATGTAGAGATACATAAAACTTCTTCACTCAATATTTAGCTTCTAGTTTCTTAAGGTTCAGTTAATGGGTATGTATTACAATGCTACTAAGCTTTGCTGACATATATTGTGAGTATTTATAAATTCATAAGGTCAACGAATAGTGTTATTCGACTACAGTCAATATGACTATGTGTAGGTTGAATTGAAACCACCTGTTGGAACAGTCTAAATAAGCTCAATTTAATCTCGGCCACTTTGTGATCGACAAAAGTAGACTAAAAGAGAAGATATCTAAGATAAGCGCAATAGGTATTTAATAATGAGACAAATATAGTTAAAAAACTAAAAACCACGACTTTAAGGAACATCGCACCAAAAAGCTAAAAACAATTTTTAAAATATGCTTAACACAAAGCGCCTAGGCTTTTTTCCAATCATACAAGTATTTTTCAGTCATTATTCTTTTAAACATATTGCAACAGTTATTTTTAACTTTTCAGTCTACTGTTCTTTAAAAGCGTGTTTTATAGTTTTTTAGACTACTTTTTTTTAATTTAACTTTATCATTAACGCGAGTTTTTTAGCTTTAATAAACTGTATTTATGAATACTTTGTGTAATGAACATGAACTATAATTGTTTTTGATCAATATTCACAGCATATTACTGCTTAGACGATAATCAAAACTGTCGACTTTCCTGAATAAATTTCACAAAAACACCAATTCCCAAACAGTTAGATACCTTTGAGCTCTCCTCGCTACGCCCCTGTGTAATACTAACAAACTTTAATGTGTCTGCGCCATCTCTTAGTCAGCGGACACGACCACAGGTCTGGCGGATTTGAAGCCGTCAAAATCGTTTTCGCTCCAAAGCTGGAGCATTCAATGTTTGGTCCGACCACCACCTCTTAATCTAAAGACGAGTTACAAGCTCACAAACATACAGGTGAGGCTGAGAAAAGGGTGTTAAACAGACGATTGAATCTTAAGAAGTATCCATTTATGTGGAAGTCTATCCCCAGTAACCCCTAATGCTCCTTCTATGGAAGTACGGAACTTTCGCAATAACCATGCATCTGTTAAACAGTATATAAATTAGTTTTCCTTGCGGAAAAGTCGAAACGATATTTCATTAAGTTTTAATTTTCCGACGTCGTCTTCCAACGAATGCCGGAATATTAAGTGGGGAATGATGGATCTGCAGCTGCAAAAAAGCTTTCCAGGCTCTCCAGAGTTTAATGCTTTAATTGAGGATCAAATTGTACTAAACAGAATAGTCAATTAGGTGAACAGAGACGCTAAAACATGCCGTAATTGAAATCAGTTAAATGGCGAAAATAGACGTTTTATTCCTATAAAATTTTTGCAGTTGGCATTAGAATAAGATCGCAATAGAGGTTAAGAGAATGTTGCTAAAACAATTGGTCTCTACACAAAAAAACTCAGAAGGAATTGAGTCAATCTACCTGACTCCATTATTTAAATCAATTTCTATCCATAAAGAAGCTCCTTAAACGCCGGTGTTTCGCAGGAATCTGTCCTATTCTCCACACTGTTTCTGCTTGTGCATCAACGAGCTGCTGGAAATAACATCCAATCCAATCTACAGTTTCGCAGACGACAGTACATTAATATCGTGCATGGAACCAGGCGGCAAGCCACTATCATCCTAGGAGACGGTACGTCGGCGACAGCAACATGCGTCACAGATCAACGTAGATATCAAAACAATAAAATTGTCGAATGGGGGTTGGTAAATGAAGTGAAGTTTGACGTACAGAAAACTCAGGCAACAACACTGACTGAATGAATTGGACATACATTGCTAACGCATTTACATTTGCCACTTGGAAATCCACCAGAATTATGCCAGAGATGTAACGTACTTCTTACATGAAAACACATACTTTTAGAATGTCCTTTATATGCAATCGCCAGAGATCTGTTCGACCTCCCAAATAGCATCAAAAGTTGCCTCTCTAACAACATAAACTCCTCTTTGCAATTTGTGAAAGTCATCAAACTTTTCCATAAAGTGTAATCATAACATCTGGAGTATCGCACAGGTTTTTTTTTCCTGTGACACTCATTACTTGCCCTTAAATCTTAAGGTTCTTGCTCAAGTAACTGTACCGAATATAGTTTTCAGATATTTTGAACGACGCCATAATAACCACTGTAATTGATGCCGCACGCACAAAAAAAAAACAAAAAACAATAACACTGACAAAGAAGTCTCACGTTGGCTTACCAACTGTGTCACCCAATAGTCGGGTCACCTTCTGTAAAGCTTTTGGGGATCAACAGCAACAATGACATATCCTGGCACGACCACACGTTGTCAGTAGCTAGGAGTTTTGTTGCGCTGTAGGAAGCTGTATAGACCAGAGTCCAGAGTCTACTACTGCTGCTCTACAAGGCACAGATACGACTCGTTGAAGTATTGCTTCTATGTGTGGGGAAGCACTCTCTGAAGCTTCTGGAGACTGTCCAGAAGGGACCAATTATACTGATTGATATGCTTAACCTCACAAAGGACCTCCATAACCTGGATCGTCGAAGAAGCGTGGGTGACCTGTCCCTGTTTTGCAGATTCTATCGAGGAAGATATTCGAGAGAGCTCTCTCTCGATAATACCACCGAAGGCCGTCCGAACGAAACTGAACTGAACTGAACTAGAGAGGCTCTGCGGGCTTATCAGGTCGAGGTCCCTACTCCCCAAACCAATCTCCTCCAGCATTATTTCTTTTGGAGAACCTCGACGCTGTGGAATGAGCTTCCGGAGAATTTGTTTCGCGACGACTACAACCTGCAGCGTTTTAAACCTAACGTGCACTTTGTCGAAGGCTGATCATAAAAAAGCCACTTCATTGATGTACAATTTTGTAGTTGGCATAAGAATAAGACCACAATAGAAGCCAAGGCGATGTTGCTTAAAAATCGGTTTTTACACAAAAATACATACCTGGAAGGAACTGAGTGAATCAGCTTGACTCCATTTTTTAAATCAATTTCTGTCCACACCGAAAGCACCTACCATAAGTACATTTCCTGACAGAAATTACAGCGATTCACATCTTGTCGTACACCCTTTCTGGGTGTTTCGCTGTGGCATATCTGCTCATATAAAACAGATTTCCAGGAAATACATCATCAGAATTGCTAGGGAGCGAGATGCGGAAAGAGAGAGAGGGCGAGTATTCCTCACCCTTGTCACCCCATAAATTCCAACAGATCGATCGTCCCCCTCTTGGTAGGAAATTGGGTTTGTAGATCTCGTCGATAGCACTGAGGACTCCTACAATGTCATTTGCCAGACGCTCTGGAGATTCTCGAAGACTTATTAATTGGAGAGAAAAATATTATGAGGGGCAAAAATATCTCATAAAGGGAGAGATGCGGCTCACGTTTCTTTAATAGGTTTTTAAATTTACCGTAAATTGTGATAACAAAATATTAGTTTTTATTTTCCCACCCCTTTTTCCAAATTACAAGCAAGTTTGATATAGATTCGTGTGCCACAAGGAAATAGACTTCTTGGAGATACTTTTGTCTGGTGTAACTTTGCTCCAACACGTAGTTTAGCATTGTATTTTGAAGTATTTAGAAGTTGGAACTAGGTAACCCCAATTCAATGTAACTTTGGCCCAAATTTGAAAAAAATTCCTAGTTTTGAAAATGATTGGGGATTTCAAAAGTGGTTCCACTCAGAGATATAATCCCTATTAAAAAGTTGAGTACCTCAAATACCTTATATCTTGCTATTAAGATAGATTTTGGTGTTTTTTTCTCAAAAGAACATTTAATAATGGGCCAAAGTTACCCCACATGATGGTAACAGAACTTTTCGATAGTGTTCTTCGACTTGATACGCGACAAAATTCTGATTTTGGTAACAATCATAAACCACCCCCTAACTTTGGGGCACTGTAGAATGGAAATTGTTGGTCGCACACACCACAATATTTTATCCAGGATTAAAACATTATCTGGGATTAAATCCTAGATAATTTTATAGACGAGTTTCACCACATTCTTATCCAGGATTAAGCACGTACATCCGAGATAAAATTTAATCTCCCGTATTTGGCGAATAAAATGTTTAATCGGAGATTTAGAATGCAAATGACAGTTGAGGTGACGTGGCTGACGTGTCTGCGAACTTCAAGGGTGTACAAATGTTGCAATTTGGAGAAGTGAAGAAGAGGTAGTTTCAAGGCATTCTTAAGCTATGAGTTCTACAGAAGCCATAGTATCAAGTGTCGTACTGGGGTACTTCTTAAAGAATCATGGCTCGTCTTTTGATGAACTACAACAAGCTTCTATCAAATTAATGTGGGTAAATCCCGACCGACCCAGCCATCAGCTATGTGCAGTACCGGCGCACCATGCATCCTTGTACGTCCCATTGAAGTAGTACTTAAATCGTCGACCGGACAGAGGTGACGTGGCTGACGTGTCTGCGGGCACGAAAAAACCACAACAAAATCTCAATAGAACAAAGGAAACACAAAATTGAAAATGAACACCGCTATCCGCTATGACCACACCCAGAGTTATGTCAAATTAATGTCAAATTCTCAAAATTGTGAGGTTATAAATGCTCCCGTTACGCTGTTGCCACGACTTAGTTTGAATATATCCGAGATTAGTTAATCCTAGATATCTTTGCGCAGGTGAAACAGAAATTAATCTAATCGCGGATGAAATACTTCGATTAATTTTATCCAAGATTACGTAATACGGGATTAGTATGGGTTTGGTGAAACCGGGCCTTAGAGCTCAGAACTTCCTTCATACGTTAGGCCGAGTGAGTTCATAGACGGCAGGCGTCGAGTGGGGATCAATTCTCCCACGCTTGCTCGTCGCAACGGCCGCGTTCGGCCGCTCTTGGTCACACTCTGGACTCGACAAAAAATATCATTTGAACTTGTTTTCGATAGCACTTACCACAACGGCGGCGCTATTTGTCAAAAAGGCGTCACAAAACAGTGTTCACTCTGCTTTCCCCCACCCTCTAGCGGCAACCCCCAGATGTGACAAATTATAGGGGTTACATTTAAAAAAAATAAATTCTGCATTCTACCTCACCGTATATATGTATAAATATGCGTGTACATTTTTTAGACCCGCTAATTAAAACTAGAGGATCTTTTTATTTTGCCATGTAAGAAAATAGTTTTTGGTTCACTAATTTTCAATAGGTATACTGTTCATTTGACTGCGATTTGTATATAAAAATGGCCATAACTTTTGATATACCCTGCACAATGTTCCAACACCTCATATCGAGAGAAATAGGATCAATAGTACAATTTAAATATCGATAATATATAGGGTATCTCATTAAAAAAATGTATGCTTGTATCACCAGTTATGAATCACCCTATATAAATCAATAATATTGGTTGCGTTCGGCAGACTAACTGACAACAGTTGCGGAGCAGCTACCACATTTTCGGCTGGACGCGTGCGCTACCTAGCAGCTACCGCTCTAGCGGTCGCCATTTTTTGTAGCTATAGAAAAGTACGCTCACTTGAAGCGGAGCGGAATAAGCTACTCCTGACTTTGTGAGTGTTACATGTTATGACACTTGTCTTATAGGTCAACGGTATGATGTATGATCTATGAAAAAGTCGTTGTCCACACAACCTTATACAGTCCAGAACTTTGATTAAATCTTACATGGTTTTTTATTTTTAATAAATACGCCCACCCTAACCCCAAATGTGACCATTCATTTGACATTTCACTGAAAACTGACAGTCGACACAAACTATTTATCGTGATATCTTAGAGCGCACAAATAACGTTTTTCAGCAGAACGGCAACTGTTGAGATGTAGCGGCTACAAAAGTAGCGGCTCCCGATCTTTCTGCTGAACAATGGCCGACTCTACACTAGGCCGGAGCCTTAGATGTGGCAACGTCGCTTAGCTGTCAAATAGTGGGCCGGTTACTGTGGGCCGAACGGTGGGCGTTCTGCGGAAAATTTAAATTGTTTTATAGTTTCAGAATAATTATAACATTTTATATGTATTAGAGTTCATCTCGCTTGATAAATTAAGAAACATACTTTTTGAAAAAATAAGACTGGTGAAAAATGCCAGTAGTATCAGTACAAAAATGTACACGTATTTAGATTTAGAGATTTTCCCTTCTGTTGGACATTTCTTATTTCCATTAGATTTTCTCTTTTTAGTTTTGTCTGTCTGTATTTTGTCTTGAACTGTTTCAGTGTAATTATTAATAAAAATATTTGCTACATTAACAACATCAATTCAAGCAGAATTTCATCAGTTTGGGGTTGATTACATGAACAAATGTGTCTAAAACAAACTCATCTATATGTATATTGATGTATTCTTTTGCAATTTTCATTAAAACTGCTTTGTGCAATTGACCAAAAACTTACTTTTATACCTATTGGCCTGAAGTTAAAATTTTAACAATACCTATTGTGAATAAGGACTGTAATTTGAGGTGTATACTCTGATGGAAGGGTTACGCCTACCAACTATAAGCTGTATGTATTTAATATACCTATCAAATAATTTTGTCCTTTATGTTCTACCTATAATTTTTGTAATGACAAGAACATTTATACAGGCTGATATTTCAACAATTTGTAAAACACTGTACTTTTCCGAGAATAATAAACCCTCAGCAACAGTTTTAATGTAAGGCATATTTTCCGTCAGGTGCAATTTTTAAAGAACTGCAAAGTTTTGAGGAATATTCAGGATGGTGGTAAAATTGGCAACTTATTCTCTCTCACAAAATTGTAAACTTTCTTTGGCTGGACATAGAAAGGGTTTTAACATTAAAACAACAGAAAACCTATTTGAAAATAGTGTGCCAAAATATTTTCTATTTGAGACCAACAGGATATTCTTAATGACAGTGGTAAAATCTAACTTAAATCACCTACAAATTATGATTTATTGATTTAAAGGAAATGTCTATATATTCATTGATACTAATACCAGCTACATCTGATGTCTGGTTCATCCTAGTCAAACACTACAAAATAAAAATAAACGCAACCTGTTTCCTGCTGCCACTTAAATAAACACTTAATTTACTTTATAAATTCTCACTTAAGCTAGAAAAATTCACTATTAGGTCACTTTGAGGCCATTCTTATTGGTCTTGATTCGCCTTCACTATCAAATCTTTTCGTAGGTGTGCCCAGATGTGTTGTATTAGAACTATATTTTACCGTGATATTTCGGAGGTCCACATTGTGCTTTAAAATAGGTCTTATCCTTGAAAGTGTTTGTAAATTATTGTTTTTATTCTTATAAAATATAACCAGCCCTCACGAGGAATACCTTTCACCCCACTTCTGTTTGAAATGCTCGTCTTGAGGAAAATTGAACACCCTAATATGTCCTTTATTGGAAGCACAATAATTGCTAGTGCAACCTGGTACTACACACTTTGCAGGCATCTTTTTATACTAAATAATTAAAAACACATTAAAAATCACCTTCCAATCTTCTTTTCCACTCTGGAAGATTACACTAACGACTTAACAACAAATAAAAGCTCGGCCCGCTATTCAGTGTTGCTATATTTCAATGCTCCGGCCTAGTGAGTAGAATCGGCCGTGGCTGAATGCAACCATCGTCTGAGTAACGGGCAAATGCCTGGCTACAATTTTTGTACACCACTTTTTTCGCTATCTTCTGCAGTAGTGGAGTTACCGAACGATCCGGTACTAAAAAGTCACCCTGTATGTGCTGATATATCCTCGTATGGTTCTAATACGAAATTTTTTAGCGCAGATCACAAAAAACATCATCTGAAAGCAAATGCAACTCGACTAATTATTCCACGCCCAAATACAAACAGCTAATCGTATTTGACGAGCAAACCTCCTGTTCGTTCAATTGGGCGGGAAGGGAATTTCGCATCAATTACCGGAAACACAGGCGACATCTAGCGATTGTCTTCGGCCAAATAAGCGTGATCAACAGCTCAAAGGGCCGTACAATGGCGCCGAATCACTGTGCACGTCAGCCCTTCCCCCTCCATCCCTCGCAAACACTACCCGTCACAGTCACGTTAATGGTATAAATATTTGCGTGGAAGCATGCCGTTATGCCTGCTCGCAGGTTATTAATGGTCGAATCGTTCTGTGGAATGTCATGGGCATGGTCAAGGGGTGGGACAATGGAAGATCTCTTTTTAGATGCCTACATTCTTACTATACGAGGATATATAATAATAACTAACCCAAGAGTTCAGAGATCGCCTTATTAAGCTTACTAAAAACCAAATTGTATTCCAGAAACCTTACAAAAGCCATTAACACATTTGCAATACGGGTCCTCACATACTACTTCGGCATCATCAAGTGGTCACACACTGATATAGAAAACATCCACATCCTCTTACGGACGTAACTCACGAAACACCGAATGTCACATCCAAACGCATGCAAAGAAAGGCTCACCATAGATAGGAAACAAGGGGGCAGAGGGATTACAGATATACAGTCGCTTTGCACAAGATAGATAAAGACACTCAGACATTTCTTCCAAAACAAACAAACAAATTTACATCGAGCAATAGTAAAAGCAGACAAAAACTATACACCACTCAACCTATCATGTCCAGACTACGTCGCAGACACACACAATCCCACAAAATCACATCAAGAAAAAATAAGCACCTGGTCGCAGAAATCACTTCATGGCAAACATAGATACCGTATTACGCAAGACCACATAAATGAAAAACAGTCATACACCTGGCTGCAGGATGGCCAGCGCTTTCCAGAAACTGAGGGGTTTATGCTTGCTATCCAGGACCAAGTGATTGCTACGAGAAACTACAAGAAATACGTAATAGTTACGTATTATTAATTATTAAAGATTATTAAAGATCCATCCATAACAAACGATAACTGCAGAAACTGTCAACAATAAAAAGAAACAATAGATCACATAACAAGCGGATGCAAAACTCTTGCCGGTACCGAATATACAGCCAGACATAACTCTGCGGCCAAGGTCATACACCAAGCACTAGCCACAGCAAACAAACTAATAGAAAACACAAATCCATACTATAATTACACTCCGATATCAGTACTCGAAAACGATCGGTACAAACTATATACTGGGACGTTGAAATACATACAGACAAGACTATCCCAACCAATAGACCAGATATAGTTTTTCAGTTAAAGGCCGACAAAATTACCTATTTGATAGATATTGCCATTCCAAATGATGTGAATTTCCAAAACACCTACGCTGGGAAGATATCTAAATACACGGACCTTGCCATGGAAATAAAACGACTTTGGAAACAAAACAAAGCCACTATTGTCCCCTCATTATGTCGGTGTCAGGCCTTACACCAAACACGTTTACACAACACCTTCAACAGCTGGCCCTGGACGAAAAGTTACAAAAAGTATTCCAAAAGTCTGTGATCCTGAAGACCTGTAATATTGTGCGATCCTTCCCAAATTCCGATCAATAATAGTCCGGGTGTTGAGTTGGCACAGCCCGTCAACACTTGTTGCTACCGCAATTATGCGAGAGGAACTTCCGATAAACACGGAAGAAACTAGTGGCGCCTTACGAGGCGCAAGGAATTTTGCAGCTCCTGGCCCGGATCCCATACACCCCCGAAGACCGGAGCTATGTCTGATCCCAAATACTGCAGGCCAATAATATGTCTGAACGCATGTTACAAGAATGGAGTAGCTGGCTGAAAGGAGAACTTGTTGACTCATCAATGCGTCATGCAGGACTTTGTACAGTAGAAGCGAAACCTTTCTATGGTCAGGATTTGATATCGCAAGACATTCAACACCTCGTCCTATGAGCAGATTGTGTGGCTCTTGGAATGTCTTTCGGTGGATAATCAGATGCATCAAACAACTGATGCCACTCTGGAAGATCCGGTTCACTATAACATCAGGTGAAACTCGGGTTCAGACAGAGTTGGTGTCATTCAAAAAAATGAAGTCAAGTTGATTGACTCAGTACTTCCCACACATTACGCTGATACCAGTTTATTATTTTCCCATAGCATGAAGCTTTAGTCTAAGATCCCTTGCAACCAAATAATTGCCAACCCCCCCCCCCTCCCTAAAATTGTCTTATGCCGCTAGGTCTTTCCTTCACAAGTATCGATACTACAAACTTCTCAGTTCTACAACCCCACCCCCCCTCCACCACCACCTCACTTTCACCCCCACCCAAAAAACTGGTAGGAAATGATCAGGAACCCCTAAAACATCTAAAAACCGAATTTGAGTTGCTTTCATACTTGTCGCGTTCTTTGATTATTGCTACGCTGCCACTGACAAGATTTTTAACAAACATACGCGTTTTCTATTCTCACCACGGTAACAATATACTGTGTCAAAATTTCATTAGAATCAATTTAATAGTGTCCACGTTACAAAATACAAAACGATTTAGAGCAATAAATTCTCGTATAGTATACAGAAAATTCCCTTAGTTTCTGTAATAGGCTAGGCAATGTTCGGATGCACCTAAAAAGGTGATTTGTGTCGCTAGATCTTCGTTCACAGGTTGGTGGACAGCCTATTATGAGTACAAGAATTTTTTTAATTTTTCAACCCCCAACCCCCCCCAATTTCACCCCCACCCAAAAAAAAACGCAGAAAATGATCAGGAACCTCTAGAACGCTTAAAAACGAAGTTTGAGCTGTTTTTATATTTTTAGTTTTTTTATTATTTCTGCGCCGCCCCTGGCACGATTTATCAAAACCATACGCGTTTTCCATCTTCGCCATGGTAGTAATGCCGTTTCAAGATTTCATTAAAATCAATTCAACAGTTTCCTCGTTACAACGATCTGACGCAATACTCTCGTATGTTTACATCAAAAAAAAATTCTAAGTCCTTTGCTTTCTGTAATAGGCAAAGGCAATGTTCGGATGGACCTAAAAAAGTTATTTATGTCGCCAGGTCTTCCTTCACAGGTCAGTGGACAGTCTATTATGAAAGCAACAAATTTTTCAATTTTACAACCCCCCACCCCCCAACCACCCCAATTTCACCCCCACCCAAAAAAACGTAGAAAATGATCAGGGACCCCTAAAACGCCTAAAAACGAAGTTTCAGCAATATTTAATTTTTTTTGTTTTTTGCTAATTACTCCGCCGCCTATGCATCGATTTTCAAAATTATAGGAACATTACCTACTACGACCCCACAGCATACCGCTGCCCAAATTTCATCACAATCCATGCAGCGGTTACTGAGATTACGAGGGTAGAAAAACGCGACAGACAGACAGACAGACAGACAGACAGACCGACAGACCGACAGACAGACCGACGGAAATGAGTGACGTGGATTTTCGTTATGTACACATCATAAAACACCCAAAAAACGTATTATCTCAAAATCGAAAATTTTCGCGATCACAATACTCCCCTCACCTATCGGTGTGGGAAGTAAAAGGCATCTTCCATGGACACCTTTCTTGAGTCCCCCCCTCTTCTACATCTCACTTTTACTTCTGTCCATAGCGCTAAAAAGTATTAAAGGATACAGCTATGACAAGCCCAATTACCGGAGGCACAAGGTCATCTATCTGTTTTATATGGATGGCTTAAAACTTTATGCCTCCGGCCAACGCGACCTACAACAATCGCTGAGTGTAGTGCAGGTTACACTCATGCTATCGGGATGGAGTTCGGAACAGACAAACGTACATTGGTTCATGTCAAGACAGGACAAAGCGGAGATAGTGGAGATGAGGAACAGCTCGTTGATGGGAGCATCTTGTGACAATTGCATGCCCGAGATACCTATACCTACCTTGAAGTGGTGCAGCGTCATGTCCAAGAGGCAGAATTGGTCAAAGGGTGTCTCCGCTGCAAGTATTTGCACCGACTCCGGCAGATCTGGTCATCAGAACTGTCCGGCAAGAACAAAGTCGCTGTCACAACCATGCATGCTACCCCATTGTTATTATATACCATTGGTACTATATACTGGAAAGTGAACGAGCTGGCGGAAATAGACACGAAGACACACAAGTCCTCTGTCCCGCGAATATACCTCCCGCGACACCTGGAAGAGCGTTGACTATTGAGTTTGCAGCATCTGCACAACAGGGTAGTATTGGCAACTGCCTGCTATGTGACGAATAGCACTGATCCCCTGATCTAGTTTGTGCGAGAGCACGAGAATGTAGGTAAAGGAGCCTTTCTCTTTAGTGCAGCGCAACTCAGCCCCACAAGCGGAGGAGCCAGCAGTCCATTACGGAACTTGCTCCCGCACAATTAAAATCCCACATTAAAACTGCCGAAGTCGACTTCCTTTTAAGACTTCATAAAGGTAAGCCAATGCCAATCTTCTACAAACACGACGACGGAGCTCAGGGATGACCTGCTGAGCTGCTATGAGAGCAGTAGCCCGCGCCGTAAGGGATACATGTCCCGCATGCGTGAGATGTGGTGTGAAATGCACACAGAGCAAAACATGCTTACCTCTCAGAATTTGCGAGATTATGTATCGTACCTCTGGAGGGAGGGATATGTTCGTGCTCCAGCTCAGGCTGCCCCTTTGGCGGACGGAAGGACTATTAACCATGCTGAAAGGTGGCCGATAAGGCCCGCTGACAGGGAAACCGACGAAGTCATATCACCTGAGGATTTCAGTGACCAAAGTGCCTTGCGTAACAACGAAAGGTCCTTCAAGCTGGCAGAATTGAAGAGAGAGGGTGAGGGTGTGAGTGAGTATCTATCCGAGGTATCTGACATTTGGAGCACCAATTGAGAAATTCACGCTGCGGCTCCGAGGCTAGCTAGGCAGGGGAGAGTGAGAGACTCCTGTTGAGAGAGCACAGAGACGGGTGCGCCAAATGGAAGCGAAAATCCAGTTGGCACTCTAGAAAGCATCCCATGTCCATTGTGTGATGGAATATAGAGCGGCTGGGAAGCCTTTTACGTGCCTACGAGTTGAGGCGCGACCATCATACACTCAGTCAGTTTGGCAGGATTCGGATGCTAATCGTTGCTAAGCGATCGCTGGTGGCGCGGGCGAGGGATCTGGAGGAGAACAGAATGTTCTACGAAAGATCTTCTCACCTCTTTAAACAGCCACGGCCAGTCATAGAGCAGCCACCAACTGCTGATTGCGTAGAGGCCTTTTTGAGGGACATTTACGAACAGTTTCTCAGCAGACACTCCCGCCTTGATACAGTTTGAGTCCATTTGTAGGAGGACTCCTTACTTAAACGTACTGCGTCGTCCGATAAACATGGAAAAAATTCTTGGCGGTTCACGAGGGGCAAAGAATTTCACAGCTCCTTGCCCGAATGGCAGCCATAAACACCTACTGATGGAAAAAGATTCACTTTTGGGGCCGCTATTATAACTTGGCTACGAATCCATGAAATTCTTCAAGGGTCCGTTTCTTATTAAGGCTTGGACTACGCCACTGCGTAAGGTGGCGTAAGTCTCGTATGTGGGTCAACAGCCGCGTTTGATTTGTATAACGACGCACTTCATTTTGGGAATTTTGTTCGTGCGACTTCCAGCGTCGGAAATGCATATACATATATAGAGAAAGGGGTCGTAAACAAATGCAGCGATGTGAAAGAGTATCACGAACAGTGGAGCGGCGTTCTTTATGAATGTGACCTTCGTACCGGCCAAGAACTGTGTTACAGGGACAACATGAGACGTGTGTATTATTATTTTACTTTCTTTTGTTGGCATTAAGGGTCTACACCTATTCCAAAATCGGAAAGCGTCAACTGTAATTCAGAAAGCATCATATGCAAATCAGAACGTATCAAATGTAAATCAGAACAGTCAATTGAATATCAGAATGCGACATAATATGTAAATAAGAATAATACCTTCTGATTTTCGTTTGGTTATTCTGATTTACATAAGACGCATTCTGATTTTCAACTGACTGTTCTAATTTAAATTTGATACGTTCTGATTTACATATGAGCTTCCTGAATTACAACTGACGCTTCCCGATTAACAGCTGGAAAAGCTGTAGAGTATAGCGCGCAAACTTGGGACTTCAAGAAAACAAGTATTCCCATTATTGGAGGGAAATGGAGGGCACCGGCTGGATTCGAACCAGCGTCTCCGTCATTCTAGGCCAGCGCGTTACCAACTATGCACGGTTACCCGTACCATAGCCGACATACAGTGCCAACGACATGTGTAGTGTCGACTCCATCTACACCCACCACTCCCAGCTATGGTACGGGTAACCGTGGCATAGTTGGTAACGCGCTGGCCTAGAATGACGGAGACACTGGTTCGAATCCAGCCGGTACCCTTCATTTTTCCGATTTTTCTATGAACCAAATGATTGGAATCATCTCCCTCTTGCGGAGTAAGCAAGCACCTTTCATTTCATCGTGTTTGGTTGTTAAATTACAGACATTTGCAGAATGTATGATTTTGCATTGCGAGTTTTTTTGCACACTAAAAAACTTTTTTGAAAAAATCGCTCTGTGTTGCACTTCGGGTTTCAACTATCATCTTCTAAAGTTTTATGTATCTAGTTTGAAAAACAAGTGAGCTCAGGTCTACATCAAATCCGTGTTTTACATGGCAAATACGTATGCATAGATGTGTGTACCCAGGCCCCTTAAGCCTTTGTCCATATAGTCAGTTACCAATTTACTAATACGAGGATGCTTGAATATCAGTATACAACTACTGCATCCGTTCCATCAGGCGCCTTCCCTCCGTCCCAGTTTACTTCAGTTCCTTAAATGAGTAACGGGTACACACATTTCACTCCACTGTGATCATTCACTTCATCATCATAGTCACAATGTCTTAACAGACATGTTGTGAACTCGTAAAATGCATTAAGTCGAAGCTAGAGCATTGCCGACACGAATATTATCAATAGTTTTGTAGCTCGACATCGTTCGCGATTTACTGTCAGTTCAGTGGCGCTCTTGAAACTAATATCCAGCAACTGTTTCGTCGTATCCACCCAGCGTGTAGGGGGACGGCCACGGCGCCGCCCACTCGGAGCATGGCCATGAACTGCAAGTTTATCCATATTATCGTTTCTGTGTATATGTTCGAAGAATGTAAGGATTCTCGTCGACACAATGGAGGATAGTCTCTTTGGATTACCGAGCTCATCCAGTATGGAAACGTTGGTTCGATGGGCGGTATAAGGAACTCTCAACATTCTCCTCCACGTCCACATTTCGAAAGCATCTATGCGAGCTCGATCTGCCTTTTTAGCAGTCCAGGCTTCCGAGGCATACAAAAATATAGAGAACACAAGAGACTGAACCAGCGACATTTTGGTAGCTTTAGTGATGTTATGGTCACTCCATATTTTAGTAAGCTTTGTCATGGCCACCCGTGCCTGTTGAATGTGCCGTCGAATCTCATTTTCACAGCTACCCCAATTGTCATCATTCACTTACCCCAAGACAATACAAGTAAACCACGATTAACGGAGTAATAACAGAGAATTTTTACACAGGAGTTAGCTAAAGACAAAATTCTACAAAAAGTAAACCAAAAGTGTAGATAAATCCAAAAAATTCTAATAATCGTCGTAGACATGGTGATGATGCTGTAAAATACAGGGTATTCCATTTAAAATAACAAAGAAAATTATGATTGCGAGTTTTGGTTCACCCTGTATACAAAATCAAAGGTAGCAAAGCTTGATAACTTTAGACATAACTAGACAACCACGAAGTTATTCTGGCATTGAGAATCAAGCTTCCAGTTATTCATTTTTTTGAGATACAGGGTGATGAATTCATTAATATTTTCACAGAAAACTGGCCGAAATTACTCTGTATGACCTCATAAAACCCTATATTTCCGGAATAGGGAGAGTGAGCGCAAATTTAAATTTAGGATAATATATAGGGTGTCCCTGTATATTATAAAATAATTGAGGCGTTTATCGGAAGAACGTCATTAGTCCAAAACTCAAAACTAACATATTTGGGAAAAAGCAGCATGTAAAACTTTGATTAGTTTGATTTATTGCCATATCTGGTATAAGTGAAAGTATATAAGACAGTTCGCCCACAAGCAGTAATTATTTTATTGTGAAACAGATATGAAAAAAACACCAAAAATACATGGACACGAGGTTTTTGAGAGAAAAGGTTAACAAGTTAATACAAATAGCATGAAAAAAAAAATAAATTCCGATACAAAAAACAAAGAAAGAGCGATTGTGAACAACTATACCTAATACAAAAACCGACTAACTGAAACAATCAACTCTGGCTAACCGAAAAGACCGATATCTACCACTCAGTCTTCGCAACCTCTACACTACTAGTATTATCATCGTTGTCGATGACAAAGTTACCAGCAGTGTCAGGCGCTGCGTTGTATTGTTTTGTTTACATGACAATTTACAGGCAACCAATCATGCTCACAATGCACATGTGTGCATGAAAGAATTTGGACTTATGATGTTTTAAGAAGAACAAGTCAATTTTCCTCTGTAAATAGTATGGAACCTATAACATTTTTTCGAGAAATAATTATTTCTATCCATGTATATGGATGTTAGAAATCCGATGATGCCAGTATCTAAATTTTGGAAAAAATTGACATATGAGGTTTTTCCGAGAAACGCCTGAATTTTAAAAGGTAGACCTTAGCTTTATCTACAACTTTTTTTTAAAAGTGTCTTTTTTTGTATCTGCCATGATAACGGAGGTATTAAACTTCGGTGTACAAACTGATCACCCGGTATTATGTATCGCGAAGATTGATTCCTCTTGAACGTCGATCCTACGACTTTCGAACGATTGACAGACAGTAACCTGGGGCACACTGGAATTGACTATGTGCTCAAGCATGTGATTTAGCCTCACCCCGGTGCCTGTAGGGTAGAAATTAATTAATAAGGTAACTAACCGTCAAATTCTGCGGATACCTCCGCGAAGAGGTGGCGTGCTATAAGGAGATATTTTGGGGGATTCTAGAAGGATTTTAATAGATTGGTGTTTGATTACAGATCAGGTAAATTGAGCAAAGTGGCATTAACGGTATACGAGTGGCACGAATTAAGTTAGTGTCTCGTGTCAAACACAGAGCTGTCTTAAGGCTTGCTATATAAGAGTTAAAGCGATAATTCGATTCCTTATTCATACATAGTTTTCAGATTAATTAAAGAAGGACTGATCTTCGTATTGCCAACTTTGAAGTAGGGAACCTTGATGGCATGCTCTAAAAGGAAAGGCTCCCTTACCTTCATTCTCAAGTGGATAAGGGAACCGGTGCTCGCCAGGACATGTCAGGTAGTGGTTAGTACCACTTTTTTTTCAGTGGTACTAGGAACATGTCCCATTAGCCAGAAACAAATATTTTTAAACCATATACTCAAAAAGAATCCTATTGGAACACAGATAAATAAAAAACCCTAAGCTAAGCGTAGGAAAATTGGGACAGTATTAAGATATGGACAGGGTCATACACTTCTTGCCTAGGTGTCCGCCAAGGCATTCCATTTATTTAGACAAAAACAGCACTGGGTCACGGTTTGTAGGGTAATAATGTAACACAGGTAAGGTTCAGAGGATACACTAGTCTATCGAAATGAGGGCGACAAGAAGTACATCCAAATGGATTATTTTCAAAATCACTATACCCCGTCCCCAGTTATACAGGCATGCAAACCTACCTTTAAGCCTAGTCCAGACTACACGTTTTCCGCAACGTTTTGCGTGTGCTGTTCAAAACGTTGCAGACGAAATGTTGCGTGTGGATAGAAAAACGGTGCATTTTTGAGAACTGTGCCGAGGCGGACAACTTCCGGGGGCTTTTGACTGAGCTTATCGCATTATATGGAAGTTTGCAATGAACTTGGCGTATCAAATCCAACAAATATAGTAACAGAGAGAGAGAATGGACATGTTGGCTGCAGATGCAAAACTAATTTTTAAAGGAGTGTTTACGTAAAAGAGCAAAACTAAATCTTGTCGATTTGGGCTTGACGGTACAATATCTATGTATAAGCCATACGTGTGCTTTTTCGTTTTGTTGTACTACTTAAACAATCAAATATTATTGCCAATCATCAGGTTCACCATGTAATTTACGCAGTAATCCGACGAGAGTATGGCGTTGTATTATTGAGGAGCCATTTTCTCGACCACCTTGAACATCAGATACTTTTTAACATTCCATTTGTTTCCTCTTCTTCACAAGACAACATGTAGAAATTGAACAGAGTGGTACTTGCTCCATGATCGATGTCAACAGTTTCTTCTTAAGGTATCCCTGAGAACGTTGGCTATTATATTTGCCCATTTAGTCTTATTTGTGGGGGCTCTAAATAATTCTATGGAGGTCATATTTGACCATTGTCGCAGGTTTTTGAGCCGGGGTTGCGTCTTCTTGCTGGTCCCCTCTTGCTATTGATTTTGCCTCCGAAGTTAAGACGGAGCAGTCCGTATTTCCCGTTTCTCGTAATGTGGCCAAAAAATTGTGTTTCTCTTCCTTTTATGAGGTTCATAAGCCCTGTTGTCTTGTTCATTCTCCGCAGGACTTCCTCGCTTGTCGTATGACTCACGTAAGATATTCTAAGCAATTTTACGGTAACACCAGAGTTCGAAAGATTGTATTTTTTTGTGTTGCTTCTGTCATTATTCAAGCCTCAACACCGTACAGTACAGTGGAGAAAACATCATCATCATAGTCACAATGTCTTAACAGATATACCGTGAACTCGTAAAATGCCCCATTTTACGAGTTTCTCTTGGGATATCTTTAAGATCTTTAATGCAGTAGTTTCCCATTTGATTTCTGCATCCTCAAGCCGTTGACCAGATGGTGTCAACTGGTTCATCCGTCTTTAGGGGCAATTTCTCACCCCAAGGACAAGAAGGTGTCCTGACTCTTCCCAACTCGAAGTTATTATTTATACCGACAGTAGTTCGGTTCCTTTTAGTCGCCTTTTACGACACGCAGGATATACGATGGGAGATATTCTAGCCCGCCCCCACACGGGAGGAGAAAACATAGCACTTTAGTATTCGAGCTCTTAATGGGATATTAAGTTGGCGGCTGCATAGTACATCTTTCAATCTACAAAATACGTTATGTGCTTTTCTATGCGTGTTCTTATGTCTAGTGAATGATCCCAAGCTTCAAGGTTACTTCCAAGGTAATTTATTCTCCTTACTCTTTCCAGCTCTGTTGCGTTGACGTTAATTTTGACTTTCTTGTTCTGACGCTTGCTGATAACCATTGTTTTTGTTTCCTTTCTGTTTAATTCCATCCCAAACTCTTCACATGCTGTAGTTACTCGGTTCATTAGTCGTTGCAGTGCTTCAGCACTATCTGCTAGAATAGCCGTGTCGCCAGCATAACGCAGGTTGTTAATGCATTGCCCACTTATAAATTAAACAATTATATGTCAACAATACTGTGTATAAATTAATATAAAATGGCACCATGAGAACGCTCTATTCTTGCAACGTTCTCATTCAGTTTTAAAAGTGCATAAACAAAAAGTGGTGAGAAACGTAGCGTATGGACCAGCCCTTACATTAGGATGATACCCAACTCCGCCACTCGACAATCCATACCACAAAATTAGGTCACATTGTATGCTCTACTACTTAAGACCCGTCCTTACGGGACTAAGCTGAAGGGCTGCAAGAGAAATTATGTAAACACCGTCAGCTTTCAGCAAGATCCTTTCCTGCTCTAATATGTTCTCCCCTCTTCTCGAGTACTGCAGTTTTCAATTAAGGAAGATAGTCCGTCACTTCTAGGATTATTCAAATCCTCGGCTTCAGCGGCTCCTATGCATACATACATTAATATCCTGGTTAAGCATTTAAGACCACCAAGATTGAGGAAGTAGCGAAATGATGCCGCAACGTCACTGCATCAGAAGGGCGCTAAGCTAGGTACGGATCACCGATGTCAGATGGATACGTTTGGCATGCGTTGGCCATCGTAATGAAGTATGGATAAACAGTAGGTAATATAGATATACTACTTCCAAGTGAAACCCGAATAGGTAGAAAGAATAGGAAGAAAGGAGATATTCACATTAAAAATGTGTGCAAAGCTTGGTAGTACCGTCTCTTATACATTATCTAAAACTTGTTAATTCAGACGCTATTTACCTACATGGCACCCCTAAAAAAATGGAGTCAAGTTGATTGACACAGTACTTCCCACACATAACGGTGACGGTCTGAGATTCTCTTGCAACTAAATCATCGCCCGCCTGCCCTCAAAAAACATCCAACACAAAAACATAGCTTCTTGAATCTCTCTCCGTAGGAAGTTGAACGACACAGTTTTTATTTTAAGACCTCCGACTGGGTGGAACGAAATGATCAGAAACCCCCAAATTGCCTAAAAAGGAAGTTTTAGCTATTTTTGTATTTTTAGTTCTTTTTATTATTGCAGCGCCGCCACTGACATAATTTATAAAACCATACACGTTCTCCATCCTCGCTTTGGGAATTATATTGTGTTCAAATTTCATCAAAATCAATTTCAGGTTACACAAACAGAAAGATGTAAAGCTATACCCGTACGTAACATACATCAGAAGAATCGAAGTCCCTTGACTTCTGTAATAGGCAAGGCAATTTTCTGATGGACCTAAAAAAGTGTATTGACGCTAGATTTTTCTTCCACAGGTTGGTGGCCAGCCTATTATGAATACAAAAATGTTTTCAGTTTTACAACCGCCCACCCCCCAACCACCCCAGTTTCATCCTCACTAAAAAAAAATTATAAAATGGTCAGGAACCCCTTAAGCGCCTAAAAACTAAGTTTGAGGACTACTTCAAATTTTTCGTTTTTTGCTAATTTCTCCGCATGCAATGCACCGATTTTCAAAATTATAGCAGCATTACCTACTAGGGCCTCATAGAATACCGGTACCCAAATTTCGCCAAAATGCATGCAACGGTTACTGAAATTACGTAGCTAGCAAAACGCGCACAGAGACAGGCCGACAGACCGACAGACCGACGGAAATGAGTGACGTGGATTTTCGTTATGTAGACATCATAAAACGCCCAAAAAGCATTATTAACTCGGAATCGAAAATTTTCGCGATCACAATACTCCCCTCACCTATCGGTGTAGGAAGTAAAATTCTAAGAGTATATGTATAAAACAAAGGATGGATTTTTTTATCAACTACGATATATGCTGCAAATGTGGCGAGAGACGAGTTGGTTGTGTAAAGAAAATGACCGCCCCAGTTAAGCAGTTAACTTCCTTTGAATGGGATGGAAACATGGGCAATAAAAAAATAGATACCCAACGCCTCGAAGATTTTGAAATGTGGATATATCGTCGAATTCTGAGAATATCATGAGTGGACAAAGTATTAATAAGAACGGAAAAACAAAGAGAAGTATTGCTAACCACAAAGAGAAGAAAATTACAGTACCTGGAACACGTTATGAGAGAGGAGAAATATCATCTATTTCAAGTAATAATAGAAAAAAAAATAACAGAAAAAAGAACGATAGGAAGGAGTAGACATTCGTGGCTGAAAAATTTCTACAATAACCAGCTATCTAGAGCGCCGGTTTCCAAAGTTCGAATTTTCTTGATGATAACCAACATCCAGAAAGGGGATGGCACCTTAAGGAGAAGAAGAACGCGATCGGATTGTAGGCTAACGAAAAGATAATGCTTTCTTCAGAGCAACTGCTGTAACCATGGAGGTAACATTGCTATAGTTTTAGTAGCACGCCAAGCATGGATCAAAGAAGGGCGAGTGCAGCGAGGAGTACTACGACAGACCGGCAGGATCTTCATCTATGACTACTGGCCCCTCGAAACAGAATGCGACCCACTTGAGCTTTCGATGAAGCTTGGTATACCGTTATAGGAGGCTCCTTCCAATACGCACGGCGTACCATAGAAATTGGCATCATATAGTCCACATGTGGTGTTTCTACTCACTGCAAATCATCATAGCCAACGGTTAGATTAAGGAGCCTGGATACACACATTTATACATACGTACTTGCCATGTAAAACACGGACTCTTGCATAACTCACTCTATTTTCAAACTACATATATAATATTTCAGAAGGCGATTGTTAAGACCTTAATGAATGACAACTATTTTCGATTCTCTCAGAAAAGTTTTTTAATGTGCAAAAAACTCGCAATACAAAATCATACATTCTATAAATGCCTGTAATTTAACAACCAAACACGATATCAAAAAAGGCTACATAGCTGCACAAGCGCAAGCTTTCTTCTTTAGTTTGCTCTTTGAGTCATTACTGTAAGTTTAAAGATAACGTCAGGAGTTTGGAAATGAGAAATTCACTTTTATGGTGACCTTTGGACCTTACCTTTGGACCTTTTGACCTTACCTTTAGATTTTTTGACTTATCTCCCCTCGTCTTAGACACACACACTGGAGAAAGGGAACAGGCGGCCACGCCTCCTCGCTAACACGGGAATACGTCTTTTCTTGGATTCTCAATTTCGCGCGCTATACCCTAGACCCTTAAGTGCCAAGCATACCAACAATGCTGAGTGACGTCGACGACGGCGACGGGGTGAACAACGTGATCTCCAATTTGCTGTTGAGCGCCATGTATACCGTCCCATTATTGGTTTGAGGATTTGCAGTTAATAGCAAGTCACTGATTCGTGGCACAATGATGGCCCAACTTATGTAAATGTGGGGTTAGAACCATGTTAGGACCAGTTGTCTTTCTATGTGTACCGAGGTTTCGAAGACGGTTTCTTCCAGCAAGATATTGCGCGTCTTCGTATTGCAAGGGTGTCGATGAGGTTACAACAGTAAGATTGAGATCTGAAAAAGTATCCTCCGATCACGCCGGACGAACTGAAACATGCTGTGAGAGCAACTCGGGAGGCCGTATCTGTAGATTTTATCAACAACCGGATTACGAGCATACCGCGTAAACTTGAGGAGTGCATTCGTCAACATGGAGGTCCATCCAGTATAGAAAATTTTTAGTAGTATATGTAATAATAAAAAAACCTGAAAAAATATCTTTAAAAACCATTCCAGATACCGCAACAGTGAAGGTACTGTACTACGCATATTATGTCAACCCGAATCGGGATGTGTGGTTTGAAGTTTTCACCATATTACTCGTATAAATAAGATAGAGTGCTTTTCACGCATTAGTCATTCTTTTATATCTATGTACAACTTTTTCTTTGTGGCTCAATGAACATTATTATTATTATTATTATTCTCTGAAACTTCTGCTAACCTCGACAGGATCAGAATGTCACTTTGGAAATTTTGAAAAATTCTCCAATGCACTTTAAACCACTGGATTTAAATCCAGGGACCTCACTATGCAATTTTTTCTGTTCACTTTTCGAATAACCTTAAAAATCTATAGGCAAGATATAAAAATCAGGTCAAATCAGTAACAACCTGCCGATGTCACTCCGCAGTATGTCAAAATTTAAAATGCAACTTCATAAAAAATCGAGTTAGATGCAAGAATATGTGTTAAGAAAATTCCCGTCCTGTTCATCATTATATTCCATTTGTAAACATGGCTCTGACGAGCATCCGTACTGTAGCAGATACGCGAAAGGTCATCTAAATAGAAACCAGAGGCTTCTAAGGCACGATTCCAGCCTCGAGCTCTACAACATCCTTCAGGGTAAGAACTCAGCTTGTGTTGACGTGAGACAAGAGTCTTACTATCCAGTCAGCCCTTCTCCCTATGATGGATTTCAGAATTTCCTGACTTACACTGCTACAGCAAACAAAGTCCTCAAGAATAAGGCGTGCTTATGTAAGCCTATAGTTGACTTACCCACAGCTAAAGGGGAAATGGTGGAAATGCCACCAACATCAACGTATACAGCAGCCACACCTGTGCCTACGCATCCAAAAAAGGAAAAAAAGAAAGTATGCCCCTTGTTCAGAAGAAAAAAGAACTTAGACAGGCATGACACGGGTACAAACGTCAGTGGCTATGGAGGTAGATCGGCTACTGGAGGAGGCGAAGAAATTGAAGACAGTGCAAACAGAGAAATAAGAATAATCCTTTGTGGAGGTACATGCGAGTCATCCACTGCCACCAATACTTTAGCTACGCAAAGCTCTGCCTTCTTAGCCGGAAATTCAAATAGCTTGAGGATCCAAAACTCCCCATCTAAAACCGACAATTGTGCACCTGAATGTGATATATTGTACCAAACACCAGTTGCCTCACGTGAAGACTTCAGCGGAGGTCCAAATGCTAGCGTTTCGTTGAGATCTCAGAGTGGGATGCGGGATCAAACCAATCAAGTACCAGTCAGACAAGCCAAGCCAAAAACAAGTTGTAAGTGTGCTGATAAAGGCGATCAGACTCATTTTCCTTCAAATACAACCCAATCTTCGCTGGCAAATGATGTCAACAAGACAAAGTCATCAAAAGTGGCTTTTGGGAAAAAGCAGAGTGCTGGAGTAGGCACAGGGCTAAAGTGCAGCTGTCAAGAACACGTGGAGACCTTAAGGATGCTGATCAAAATGGAGGCAAAGCAGAACTACAGATTGATAAGCAACATAATGAAAGAACTGTCTTATCAACGAGATGAAATGCGCCGTATGACTGACCTCTATGAAGATGTGGTGCTAAGCGTTGGAATATCAAGCTCTAAAAGAAGAGATATATCTGGTAGCGATATTTGTACAGGGGAAGCCAAATGTACAAAGTGCAGGAAGTGCAGGGCAAGGGAAACTAGTAAAAACATGAAAGACATCCTGAACCACTCCATGAAAAGTGATTCTTTCGAACTATCGAAGCCGGAGAAAAAGAAAACTGGTTGTCTATCCATGTTCAATATGTACAGCCAAGAGTTTACAGAAGAATTTATCTCTGATGACAAATCTGTGAAGAATTGTTCAAAAGCAGTGTTCTGCGTCCAAGATGTAGTTACGAAGGAACCGAGCTCCAAGGAGCTGAAAGAAGCTGTTGAAGGTGAGCGTGTCTGTCCAGTTATTGAATGTAAAAGTATCAACTGTGTTCTGAACGACTTTGAGGCGGAGCCTGAAGAGGATAAAGAAACATTTTCGAGCAGCTGCCCGGTGTTGAGGAAACTGCTCGATTTTTTGAACTTCAAGAGGAGATCATCGACATCACCAGTAAGCTGTAAGTCAGCGTGACTAGTCATGTTGTCTGAAGGTTGATCGTCTACATGTCTTGTCACCTATTGTGATTATACTACCCTATCCATTGTAAATGTTCCTGTAAATGCATATTTAAAATAATAAAGAATGTCTACGATCCGAGCTACTTGAGGTCCTGTAAATAATAGGTCCTATCCTCAGATTATGACTTACAGATGGAGACATTTCTATAAGTAAAACAACATTGATTAGAATCAAAAGGTTTATTAACAAACACTTTAAAAAAATCAGATATATAACTTAGCTATGTAATTTTGAGCATAAAGCAAAATGATTCAGCGTAGTCTAAGTTTTAGTTTATGTCGTTATGGGGACATTGCTGCATGATGCCATAAAGGCGTTTTCGAGTGATTATTTTTGCTCTAAAATGAATATCAATATGCATAATAATATTAATTATTAGGAATATTATTCATAAATTTGGACGAAATTGGAAATATTGATGTACAGTAGAGACCCAAATTTGTAAAATAAGACAAAAACTAAATCCAGGACTTATCCAGACTAGTATCCAAACCATCTAAGTTTCACTAAAAGGACAGTGCTCCTATAATGTAGGAGGATGAAATACAGTATTTTTTATCGACAAGTCGCTCCCCACAAGTAGTTTTTCTCCCACCATAATAAAATTGCAACCATTTTGTTTTCTTTTAATTCAAGCATGAGTGTTGTACTAATTTAGTCATAGTTACCCAAGTAGGAGTCCTAGAACACAAAATAAGTCTCATTCGATAGTGAAACATGTAGACCATAAAATAGTGGTAAACATTTTCCAAATCTGATGACACACATTTACCGAGAATTCGCTGCAAATGTACGACGCCATTTAAATGAACGATATTCGCCGTGGAGCAATCGCTTGGCCATCGCGTACACCGGACTTGACCCCACTTGATTTTTTTTTGTGGGGTACAATGAAATAGAAAGTTTGTGGGCATGCCACCTACCCACGAGGAGCTTATTTGCAAAATTAATTATTCAAGTTACATGAATTACGGAATGACATACGCAACATGTGTCAGTAAGAGCAACAGCATCTCTGCAACACCAAGGAGGACATTTCGAACATTAGTTGTAAAACTTGTTTTGTTTATTTCAGAAAAACAAATGACGTGACCACTAAGTATTTTGTTGCATTGCCTTCTCAACTGCCGGATTAGATAATATTTAAACCATCATAGCTTCTAAACTACTTCACTTAGGGCTAAGATATATAGCTGTTTTTTAGAAAACGTCATGTGTCGCTTAGAAATAAAAAATGTAGATTAACCGCTTAGATTTTTTGAAAAAACTAAAATTGTAAAAGAAGGCAAAAAATTACATAATTATTTCACTTCGACAATTTTTTTTGCACTGACATGAAAGCAAATTTGGAAAATGTGTACCATTAGTTTATGGTCTACATATTTCGCTATCGAATGAAACTCATTTTGTGTCTGTAGAGCCCCTATATAGATACTTATGGCTAAATTAGTACAAGACTCGTACATCAATTAAACAATAAACAAAATCACTGCCGTTCTATTATAGTGGGAGAAAAACTACGTTTGAGGGATGATTTGCTGATAAAAAATAACGTGCTTTATCCTCCTAAAGGCTCCAGCACCGATGACCGGATCCATTGTATATACTGATGAATAGTGTTGTACCTACCTGCTCTAGAAGTGCCCATATTTAAAAGTTCGTAAAAGGTTCTCAAAAATCTGTAAAACCCCAATACATGGACCGTGCAACATGACCAATATTCGACTAAAACTGCTGGCAAGCATGCGCAACTATGGAATAAAGGAAGAGTCTCTATTTATCTGGTATCTATTTTGATATCTCTCGTGTAAATCAGATTTGCCATAACTGCAAAACCGACTTTTGTCTGACTTTTAGCTCTAACTAAATACAGATTCGGAATCAGCATGAAAAAACTAGTCCGGGAAAAATCCGGTTTTGTCAATATCGCTTTCGGTTTTAAAAAAAACTTTAAATTTCTATACCAACAAATACCACGGTGAGAGCGCCGTTGAATTTATTCAAATTCTTTCCTACTTTGTTTAGTACAAATACCTCTATGTGCGTTGTGGAGCGTTTCGAAAAACTTTTGATGAAATCCCTCAATAGAATCTTGGAAATGGTAGCAAAATATTCAAGCAATGAACTTTTTTTAAGTTCTAATTCTTTTCTATTGCGATACTATCTTCGCCTCGGACGAGGAGTGAAATGAACATGGTATAACTTTCTGCAAACTAGATACGTTGGTTCCCAAGAGACCGATAACGTCAGACACCTCATAGGCATGTTTTATGGCTGCCACGAGGAATTTCGATTGAATTTTACGTTTTGCAGAAATTGCGACAAAACTAGTGGGGCGTACTTTATGATGGAACTTTATTACCATCGCAGAAGCATATTCTTGATTCAGACTTTATGGTTATAGATATCGATTTTGCCTTTATCGCATTTTACGACCATGATATCTCAACGAGTTTTTAGTAAAGCTGGGTGAATAGAAACAGGCAGACACGCTATTATTCATATAAGCTAAGAATACGTGATATCTCAGCAAAAGCAATATCAGAAAAAAATGAGCCAGGTAGTGTGTCTCGGAACTACGCATTGACATTTTACAAAATTCTAAAGCACTTGTATACTCTTGCATACAATGTTAGAATTGATAAGCCGCCTGAAGACTACGCAAGTTAAAACATTGAAAATTATTCACAACTAATTTTTATTTTGTTCCAGAAACATTCAATAACTAAACAGATCTAGAGCAATATTTTGTGACCTTGTTCGTTAATAGTGCTGCGAATTTTACTGGAACGAAGCTAGCATTACCCTCCTTCCAGCTACACTAGGGCCATCTACCCTCCAAAAAAACAGTCGTGAGACCACAGGGAGAGTCAACCTGAAAGTCTCGAAATCTTGTGACCAAACTATATCTTTTCAGGAAAATTACTCTGTGGGCATATGTGTGTAGAGTTGGACTATATTTTGAAAACCGCTACTTTTATACAGGGGGGTGTCTAGTAAAAGCGTCAGATATCAAATTAGCGCTTTTTAAATGAAACACTCTGTACACTATTGCATATTCAGATTCCTTGGTCAACTCTGATGTGACTTTATGTATCATATATAAAGGACTTAGGACGAACCGTTGCGTTGAGGTGCAAAAGACCATTTTTGGTATAAGTAGATATCAGAAAACAATTGAATATAGCAGCGATTATATAACTCAGAGGGTTGCGACTTTTCGGTACTACTAAGCATGAAATGTGTCAGCTTAGGTTAGCCGGTCAAATTAGAGAAATTGAGAAATCCGTATATTGATTAAGGAAGCTTCAATCATAGATACATTTCTGGTAGTTTCCTCTTAATTTCTAATTTTCAATTAAAGCAGTGTTTTTCAATTTAGAAAGGGTATTAAATTTTAGATTCAATCGTATAAAAAAATTAGGCATTCCCATTTGGAAAAAATGAAGTTTCCTCTGACTTCTTTAAGTTCAAAAGTAATTCAAATTTGAGCGTCTAACCTAAGCTGACGCATCTCATGTTCAGTGACACGGCAAAGTCACAACCTTCTAAGTTTTATAACACTCCGAACCAGTCTTCTACAGCATTCCTTCTTTTGGAGAACTTCGACGCTGTGGGGAATTTGTTTCCCGACGGCTACAACCTGCAGCATTCCAAATCTAACGTACACTGACACTTATCCTCTCGCAGCGCTTCTATAGCGACACAGGTTTTCTGCCCTTGCGGGAGGCTGACCATAAAAAAAATCGCTGCGATATTTTTTCAGATATCTACTTATACCGAAAAATGGTGATTTGTATCTAAAGAGTTCGCCCAGGTTTGATACATAAAGTCATACTAAAATTTACCAACGAATCTAAATATGTAATAACATACAGCGTATTCCATTAAAAAAAACAACCTTGATGTATCACGTTTTTATTAGATCTAATATAATAGTTATTATTGTTAAAATGTAGTCCGGCTGGGTACCATCTTTGAAAAAAAATTAAACTGAAAGGGGGGTCTTGTGATACACCTTTGTAAAGATCCTGACAGTTACTTAATAACCCTAGAACATAAAGTCAATATCCTCACCTACAACAAAATCGCCCGAATACATTGCTAAAAAATCATCAACGTGTTGTTTTATCCAAATTGAAATAAAATTGAATCCTTAGCATAAAGTTTACATTTTTTTAATTTCTACGTTTAACTTCAAACTTTAAACATATTTATAGATATTCCGATATTAACGTATCAGGTAATGGGCCTATACCACATTTTTGGTTTATTGGCTTAAACGAACCCTGACACCACGTAGATGCCATAAATAATTTTACAAAATTTTTCTATCGTATTTATAACCGAAAAAAATTGTTCTAAATATTGAATTTTTTGAATCGATACACTTCCCGCCCAGGTCGTGACGTCACCTGTAGGGAATCAGTAAGAGCTCACTGGTACAAAACAATAGCATCCGCTCATAGTCATCGGACCACGAAAGGACGCTTCTCATTGGTTCCCTACAGAAAGGACGCTTCTCATTGGTTCCCTACAGGTGACGTCATCATCGGCTATTTCAAATTACAGTACAATTTTCTTTTTAGTGTTATTCTCATTTGGATCAAGTTTTCTAATGACTTTTTACAGTAAACGGTGCTATGTATCATCAAAAATAATACCGCAGTAAATAAATTGATCAATTTGAGATCACGGTATAGGCCCATTAATGTAATTATTAGTTCCCATTTTGTAGTAGGTGAAGATATTGACTTTATATTCTAGGGCTGTAAAGTATTGTAGTAAGGAGCTTTGGAAGTATGTGTCACAAGACCCCCCTTTAAATTTAATTGATTTTTAAGTGGCGTCCAGTCCCCATCTTGTAATTTTCATGTGCAAAATATAGTATCTGTGCATCAACTTCAGTATCACAATTTTCAGTTTTTTTGAGTTGACCCATTCAAAAGATAAAAGGGGGGGACACTAAAGGAGAGCACTGTATATGTGGACATGGAACTAGATAGTTCTTCCCTCAGAACGAAATTGGCGATTCCAATTACCGATGAGGGCGCTGGCGTCTGTAAACAAATATGGAGGATAGCAGGTATCCTGCACGCTGTGACACGCTTTTGGAGGAAATGCGTGGCAATTAATGCTTTTATCATAGTCTTTTTTGGAGTGGCAACCATAAACACTACAGTTTGTATTGAACTTGCTAGCCTTTCTTGATTTGAAGCCTACTGTAGATGCCATATTCTTGACAATAGCGTATGAAGAAGGTCCGAAGAAATATTTTAACACACTCTATATCAATTAACAAAGCACAAACTCGAAAACACAATTGAACGAAGAAACATAAACGGCATATAAAGGGTTAATGGCATGTTAATTCGTTAATTGTGTGCCGTCCGAAATTCGAGTACCTGCTTTGTCAGTGTAGATTTTTGCCGCTAGAGGTCTCATCGATTTTTGGAATTGCCAATTTCTACACCACTATACCAATCAAAACTAACAACCCGCGTTGCGCTTTCCTCCAGCCAGCGTACACCATACCGGCACCGGTGCAATTCGCTCCGTGTGCGGTGATGGAACGAATCCAATCCGCGTCTTCATAGCAGATCCATCAAAATATCCAGATAAATCGGCTGAAATGCACCACCGCCAAATATAAATCGAGCATTCCGCATTTTCAATCGCGTGTCTGGTTTGTTTTGTCGTCGCGTCGTTCTGCGAGTTCCGTAGTCAGAGGCGTATCGACAAGGGGCTTCTGGAGGTTCCACTCAGCATATCCGCAATAAAAAGATAGTCACATTACGCTTACGGTGATATCATTTTATTATTTTATCATTGCATGAGAAACTGAGATGCCCTTTCAACCAAAACATTTCCTGGCCATCCTAAGAAAAAAAATCTAACACAGAAACTGTCGTATATAGTTTCTTGCATCTCTGTAGGAACTAGGACGACACAGTTGTTATTCTGCAAGCTTTAACTGACACTATTTCTAAAAATCTAAAAATCATACGCATTATCCATTCTCGCCACGGTAATAATACTGTGTCAAAATTTCATTAAAATCAATTTCAGGTTACACAATGCAGAACGATCTAAAGCAATACTCCTATGTTTGAGTATAATCAGAAAATTCAAAGTCCCTTGGTTTCAGTAATAGGCAAGGCAATGTTCCGATAGAGCTAAAAAAGTGATATTATGACGCTATGTCCTTCTGTCGCAGGTCAATGGAGAGTCTATTATTATCAGTCCCTACCACCCCGATTTCACTCACCCAAAAAAGTAAAAAATGATCAGCTACCCCTAAAATGTCAAAAAACAATGTTTGAGGAATATTAGAATTTTTTTGATAATTAGTCACCCGCCCATGTATCGATTTTGAAAATTGCAGCAGCATTACATACTACTGCTCCACAGCATATCGCTACCCAAATTTAATCATAATCCATGCAGCGGTTATCAGTAACCGATTACGTGGCTAGAAAAATGGGCCAGACAGACAGACAGACCGACGGAAATGAGTGATGTGGAATTGCGTTATGTTAACATCATAAAATGCCCAAAAGCGTATTATCCTAAAATAAAAAAATTTCGCGATCATAATACTCCCCTCACCTATCCGTGTAGAAATAAAAAATTAATAAAAGGTTTGCGGTTTTATTGAGTGTTATTCTGATATGCATGTAATTATAAGCAACCTCTTGCCTTAGTAAAAAGATTTTTTCCGAAATTATAAAGCCATACTTAATATCTTTGCAACAAACATTTAGCTTGTGATTCCCAAAAAAATTTTAACCTCAGGTAAATTTCACAAAAATGCTTGAATTTAAATAAAGTTATACAAAATTGATTCAATTTCAATTAGTGTATCAGTTTTACTAAAAAAAAAAAAAATGTTTGGGAGAGTTATTGCACTTTTTCAAAAAAATTTTTTTTCTCAGAGGAGGCCAAGTTTTGGTATTTAGGCATAACTCTTAATTCTAAACAACTTTTGTTAATAACATTTTGCTGAATTTTTTATAATAAGGGTACTTTACTCTTGTACAATTTTTATATTTTTTGATTCACCCGGTATACTGATGAACTTGGAACCATTCTAAGTGCACCTAAATTAGTTATCGGACATGCACCAACTTTTGGCAATATTGGATTTTTGATTGTGCAGCTAATAAAAAAAATCCCATTTGTTGCACACTCTTTGGACCACACTTTATATATAATATATCAATATTTAAAAAAAAAGTTATTCGTACTAAACGTAATAAATCCTGCTGTTAGTTAAACAAACCGTAATAAATCCGTCTGACTCAAATAAAACGTAATAAATCCATTCTTTTTACACATATAGCTCGTCATACAGAATAAAAGAATATCAAATTTTTTTTCACAAATGTCCCTTCTGACCTATATAGAATAACACAAAGCCCTTTCATAAAATATTTTAGACATTACCAGTAAAACATGTTCGTGATTTACTCAAGTCTGTTAAAACTGGCTTTATTGCATTTTGTACGATCGTTCCTCATTTACCTTTGATTTAAAAAACCAGAAATATCCGCCTCTAACGAGAATCGAATCCGGGACCTTCCAGTCACGAGTACTTTAGCCAACCCTATTCGCTTTTTTTGTTCTATAAAACAAAATTAAGTGAACGTACAAGAGAGCCCCCTGACGTCATGTGAACTCCGCCACTGCTCGGATCACGTCGCAGACAGAGACGGCCTTACGGCGCGCCCTTTGGCTAGATAAGGAGAGCGTCGGTAATCGGAAGATTATGCAAATGTAATTTTGTTTGGAATATTGGATTTATGAAAATACCTTTGACGGAATCCAGCCGCATCCAGAGCCCACAGCCACCGCTCAGCATTGATGGATATGAATACGGCCGGCATAAATATGGTAACAAGGTTTTTGTCGCGCTACCCCTAATCCACCCTCCCGCCCGCCGCGGGGGGTAATTTATACGCCGGTATCGGTTTTGTTTTTTGGGATCAATAGAATCAGCGATGCTGAAACTTTCAAACGGATACGTCACGAAAACGAAAATTTTGGGCACAGCTTTAAGCGGCCTACAGACGTTGATGCATGCTGCGATGCAGGCATCGACTCCTACGTTTCATGATGCAAGTAGCAGCGTGTATAAGTACTGAATTGCGTATTTGGCATCAGTCGCGGCTTGCAGCAATGCAGAGTCTGGAATCCCATTTTGGTCGGTGAGCCATGACACCGAGTCGGTGACGCAGGTTTCAAGTGTTTCAACGTGTATAGTATTGCGTCGATGCAAATAAATAACTACTATTCTTGTGATCTTGTGTTGCATGAAACGTGAATAAAATACCAAGTCGATTCAGGCATCGCAACAGGTTTCGATGTTAGTAGGAACTTATGCAACTGATGCAAGTTTCATGAAACCTTGAGTCGATTCAGGAATCGCAGCATGCATCAACGTCTGTAGGCTGCTTTAGGGTGATATAATGTCAGTCATCTAGATGCAAAATACGACATGTCACACATTTTTCAAAATTAAGTTTAGCATTTTGTTTACTATCTAAAGCGCTACCATTTTTGTACTCGTATCATTCACTTACCAAACCGACATTAGACATATGGTTCAAAACGGACCTAGTGTGTTTGAAAGAGTTCGGCAATCACTGATAAGAGGATTGCCTGCTTGCATCCAAGCTGGTTAAAGTCATTTTGAACACTGATTGTAGATTGAGTAATTCGTCACATGATTTTCGATAATAAAATGTAACTGTCGCAATTTTTTTCATCCCTGTGTCTTTGAAATGGAGCGGTTTTTCAAAACTCATTCAAGAACAAAATATTTTCAAAATGGTTCAGAAAATCGCCCTTTGAATTTTAGCCGCATATTTACCAAACACCCTATATAATGAGCGTGGCTTGAGGTGCTTCAGCCCCGCGAATTATTTTCGCTGTATCTTTATGATGTATTATACACCCTCTTGAAAAATATTTATCACCATAAGGTCATCAGTCGATGACCCAACTACTAGACGCAATCACCCCTATTTTGAATTCCGGCTATGCTCCTGAATGTAGGTTTTCAGTTCGACATTTATTCCTTTTTGATAAGCTGATATTATGGGCAAGTTTTTCCAGCGATTTGTACGTGCAGTGTCTTGGCAATATTTTTAACTAGATATGATTCTTTTGAGACTCACTTTATTTTTCTCTATATCTGTTTTTTCTATCTAAAGTATGGTAGCTTTTAACCTATTTATGATGTTATTGAATTAGTCTAAGCGCATTGAATCAAAACAAGTAAACATGTTTCAGAATTATTAGAATTCCGTTAAAATTGAAGAAATCTCAAAAACTGTTTATTTTTGTCCAAACATATACTAAACAAAATTTGTTGCATTTTAGCTCCTCTATCAATCCCCGACAGGAATGCGTCGAATTACATTAAAACCTGTATAGATTTTCTGTCTTTGCAAAAGGTATAGTCTACTGTGAGCATCATCATCAATATCCTCAATTCTGTATATATGAGTTATGCAATGACCAAGGAACGTTGAATTAATGACAGACATATCGACAGAAATGGGTGACGATGTTTTTGATAATGCAGACATCATCTCAACACCCCTCCCTTCCCCTTCCCGTACTCTCTCCTGTTTCCTGAAGTCAAAAAAAATGGAGAAGGTATGAGTCGGATTTAGGGCTCAACAGTGCTGTATATTGAAAAGACTAGACTGAAGACATACTGATAAAGAAGTCTCACGTTGGCTTATCAATTGTGGAAATGGAGGGTCGCCCAATAGTCGAGTCACCTTCCGCCAAGCTTTTGGGGATCAACATCAACAATGAGATGTCCTGGCAAGATCATGTAGTCATTATTGCGAAAACGGCATCCCAGAAGCTTGGAGTTTTGATTCGCTCTAGGAAGCTGTATACACCAGAGCAACTACTGCTCTCTACAAGGCACAGATACGACCATCGTTGGAGTATTACTCTTATGCATAGGGTTCTGCTCAGAAGCACTCTCTAAAGCTTCTGGACACTATCCAGAAGAGGGCAATAATTAGACTAGTCGATACGCCTAACCTCACAAAGGACCTCCTCAGCCTGGAACATCGAAGAAGGGTGGCTGACCTGCCCCTCTTCTACAGACTCTATCACGGAAGATGTTCCAGTAAGCTCTCCTAGATAATAATACCGAAGGCCGTCCGAACGTGGAACACTAGAGAGGCTGTGCGAGCTCATTATTATCAGGTCGAGGTCCCTACTCCCCGAACCAGTCTCCTCTAGCATTCCTTCTTTTGGAGAACTTCGACGCTGTGGAGTGGGCTGCGGGGGTATTTGTTTTCCGACGACTACAACCTGCATCGTTTCAAATCTAAAGTGCACAGACACTTATCGTCTCTTAGCGTTTCTACAGCATCACAGGCTTTCAGCCTTCGCGGTAAGTTGACCATAAAAGATGGCTTATCAAAAGTTAAATTATATGGAATCTTCGTACATTTCCTGGAAATATAAGCACAGGCGTTTGATGTGTAGGAAATCCCTCCACATTGCACCAAAATGCACTGACTTCCTTTTGCTAGTTGTTAGTTCCGAAATAGAAAGTTATGATCACTACTATATACTTATGAAGGAACGATTTCCCATTATATATCTAAAAGTTCACATGAACGTCATATGATATACCACGTTGCTTTAATAGACATTTAATAAGGTATCAAGGGTGTACCATTGTATTCCAGTCCACAGCATCAGGTTTCAGGAATTTACCCATGATTAACCGCTATTAGAAATTCCTTGCTGCAGAAACTGATAGAGATATCCCCGCTTACCAATTTCGGTCGCCCTTTTGATCCTCCTACAATACAGTGGAGATGAACATTATATACATATACAGGGCCTTTCATGTTTGATTCAGAATGCCAGAACATCGTTAAGGCTAATATCCACTGGCAAGAGATTGCTTGCAGTTCAAAAACTAGTAAACGTTCAGATGCACTTATAGTAGTTGATTAGGGACTAAAAAATTATCAAGTGAAAAGCGCCAGAGATTTTTTTGCTGTTGTACTGATATCTTCTTAGTAATAGTAGTTGTAATAGTAGTAGTATTGGGCAGATGTCTGCTAACTGAGCCACTTTTCACTTTTCTCTGACTAAAATATAAAAAATCGTACATAATTTGAGGATTTGAGGGGGTGGGTTGGTTCAGTGGTTAGAGTCGAGGGCTAGTGACCGAAAGGTTCTGGGTTCGACTCTCGTTAGAGGCGGAAATTTATTTCTGGTGCTTTCAATCAACAATAAATATCCATAAAAAAGGCTCAGCGAGAATCACCACCTGAGCCTTCACTGTTGGCTTCTAATTAACAGTGTTGTTCCTGCAGTGGTGCCGGGAAACAGTAACAAAGGCTACACAGGAGTAAAAAACTACATTTTTTAATGTATAACGTACCACATATTCCACCCATTGTGCCTTGAGTGAAAGCAGGAACTCCTATCTGAATCAAAGCCAGAAAGAAAGAATGAAGAGCATAGTCCAATGTATCTCAAAGTTCGCAAAGAACTTAGGTTGAGACTCTGTTTCTTCCCTTTGACTGGGGGTGCACACTAAGCCTTAAGACTGAGCGGCAAAATTGGAGTAAATGAACCCTAACCCCCCCACTATCAAAAAATAGCCTTTTTAGCTGGTGAGCATTAATTATTATTACTAGTTTGCACAACAGGCTATGAAGGCCTAGGGCAGAAATGAGTACAGTTTGATCTTATACCGCTAAAATTTACATACCTCAAGTACCTTACCTATTTCTGAGTATATCCTGCACTATTCCACGCCATATTAGTATTAATTTTCTTTAAATCATCTTCTGCCTTCTTCAGCCATCTCTCCCTTGGTCTACCCCTCCTTTTTATCCTATTGGCCTCCGGTTGAGAACTAGTTTTGCCACTCTCATCCCGTTCAGCCTTTTTGCACATGTCCTAGTCACCTTATTCTCTGCGCTTTGATGACGGCTATAATATTGGGGTTCTTATACATGCCTTTAAGTTCCTGGTTTGTTCTTCTCCTCCATCCCTCGTTTGTCCTTACGCCTCCATAAAAAACTCCACAGTTATCTTTGATATCTTATAATTTTTTCTTCCTCCTCCTCATAGTCTACGTCTCACAAGCATATGTCGCTGTTGGTCTTATCACAGTTGTGTAAATTCTTTCTTTGGTCTTTCTTGATACATATTTGGATTTCATAAGATTCTGTGAGCAGTAAACAAAACAGAAATTCTTTAGATGGCTTTACTGCAAAATAGCATATTTTGATCCGTGTTACTTTTCTTGTGTACCAACCAATGATGCCTTATCATTCAAGAGCTGTTGCTATCTTCGCGACAGAAAATATCTATAAAACCGAAAGGTATTATAGAAACAAGAAGCGACCATAAACCGATAGACGTCCCTATATTGATATGCGGGACTTTTATAGGAAACTATCAATCGGTTTTCCGGGTCGGTTCGTTCCAATATGGCGGTCGTCCGGAATGACATAAGGACCGGCCGCAGGCAATAAACCGAAATTATGGCCGATAAATGTGGGATGAGACTTAAGGAGGCCTTTTGTCTCACTGTTGCCGGTAATATCAGCTTTATGCGACGGTCCTGACGGGTTACGTCGTTTGTTTGTATAGGGATCTCTAGACGGATACAGTGTGGGAAGTATCTGAAAAGAGCAGCTTATTAATCAAGGTAAATAAACGATCTACACTAAACGTCTGATTATGTCTAATACCTGTTTTACATCGATATTTTCTTCGCGAATTTATTCATGAATTGATCGATGGTGATCTTCAAGGTCAAACTGATCGTGTTTTACATCTGTGAATAAAACCATGGATTTTGTGACAGCACGCAGTGCAGCCAACTCTGTTGCTGTCGTATGGTTTGGCGGTTTTCGCAAGATCTATTTAATTCGTACTTTTTTGTGACCTTCCGACAGTAAAACTCTCAATTTGATTGCGAATTTTTATTTATCAAATGCTTTTTAATATACAGAGGCGGGTATGCAACATGCATGACATGATTTTATGGTTGGCAGGTAGAGCAAGTTCTAAATGCGTGAAAAAATTCATGAAGAAATCCATGGACCTATTTTAAGTCAAATTTCTGTTTTACATTTCGATAATTTGACCACGAACTGAATCCAGGAATAAAACCATGGATTTGTTGTTGATGTAAAGCGGGTATTAGACTACGAAGTTCGTGCAGCTCGGTATTGACAGTTGAGAGCAAATACTTGTATACGTGAGTTATAGCTTACAAAAAACTAAAAAATGGCTTCGAGTGTCTTGACTCAGTACTTCCCACACATTATTGGTGCTAATAAAAAAATTAGAGTTCATCCAACCCAATACCATTCTCATAAAAAAGTAAACAATGATCAGGGACGAGGTTTAAACGATTTTAAAATTTTTCAGGATCTGGAACCCCTGAAATGCATGAAAACGAAGTTTGGGGGGTTCTGAAATTTTTTTGTTATTTATTTACATATTTCTCCACCACTAATGCACCGATTTTCTAAATTATAGCAGAATTACCTACCATGACCCCACAACATATAGCCCAAATTTCATCCCAATCCAACCAGCGGTTACTGGGATTATGCAGCTAAAAGAAACGCCAATAGATAGACAGACCTACGAAACTGAGTGACGTGGATTTTCGTTATTTGGATGTCATAAAACGCCCAGAAAGTGTAGTACCTCAAAATCGAAAATTTTCGCGATAAGAATACTCCCCTATCCGCTGTCGGTGTGCGAAGTAAAATGTGGAAAACGATCAGGAACTTCCAGGTCACGTAAAAACGAAGTTTGGGCTGTTTTTTATTATTGCTGTGCCGCCACTGACATGATTTCTAAAAACCGTTCGCGTTTTCCATCCTCGCCACAGTAATAAGACTGCCAAAATTTTATTAAAATCAATTCGATAATTTCCACATTACTCAATACCTTTGGCAAACTATATACCTACAATTTATTTTTTCTTGTTGTCATTATGTTTTTTTTTGTATAATCTATACATGTTTTTTTCTTTTTGTTTAGATTTGCCAATAAAAGCGATTATTATTAAAGCGAAATCGATTATTACATTAGAAAAGTCCCTTAGTTTTTGTAATGGGCAGGGCAATGTTCGAATGGTGCCAAAATAGTGTATTATGTCGCTGGGTCTTTATTTCATAGGTCATGGACAGCCTATATTATGAACACAAAAAATTTTTCAGTTTTAGGACCTCTCACATCCCAACCGCCACTATTTAACCCTCACGCAAATAAAGTAGAAAACGATCCCCTAAATCGCCCAAAAACGAAGTTTGAAGAATATTCGATGTTTTGTTCTTTGCTAGTCCGCCGCCCATGCAGCGGCTTTTAAAACTATAGCATCATTACCTACTACGACCCCACAGCATATCGCTACCAAAGTTTCATCACAATCATCCATGCAGCGGTTACTAAGATTACGAGGGTAGCACGCTAACATATTGGCATACCTTCAGAAATGAGTGACGTAGATTTTCGTTATGCAAATATCATAAAACGCCCAAAAAGTGTGTTATTTCAAAATTTAAAATTTTCGCGATTACAATACTCCCCTCACCTATAGGTGTTAAAACTAAAACATGCTTCCAAAGGACGTCGGACTAAAACATCAAAAATAATATTTAAAATAACCTTAAAAATACTCAACCATCCACGTTTTGCAACCCACCCTGTAGTAAACCGACTCGTACAATGAGATGTAGCCAGAGGATAGAATTTATTTCCTTTTCCTGAATCGAAGATATCAGCTTCGCTTTCAGACAGTTTATGGGACGGTGTTTATCTCTTATAGAGCCGGGTATGTCTTTTAATTTATCGTGAATTAAGACGCAGAAGTAAAAACGTTTGATGGTTTGGAGGACGTGATGAAATTGAACGAACGAAGGTTTTACGATGTGCTAAAAGAAGGCACATCCTGCAACAGAAGTAAAGTAATAAAGCTCCAAGGATAACATAGTAGGGTTTATTTAATCAAATTAGAATTTCAGTCATTTCTTAGGAAGAGCGCTATGAAGACGTAACGTGAACTCAAAGGAACAGTAAAGATAGCAGAACTTAAATATTACAATAATGTAACTGTAAATTCAAGCAGCCAGGAAACACTATGAATTAGAGGTCATCACTCGGTACTTCCCACAGATTGTCGTAACTTTGGTTTGGGTTCCAGGTCATAGCGGAGTGAAGACAGTGACTTAGTCGATATACTCGCAATAGAAGGAACTGAAACTGCATCCATAGAACCAAAACAATTTGCGAGCATTGCAAAAAGCACTGCCAGAAAAACCATCGCGGAATACTTACTTACTTACTCCATGGCTCTACAATCCGGAGTGGGCCTTGGCCGACTGTACTATTCACCTCCATTGTTGCCGGTCTTCCATCAATGGTGGGTCATATTGTATACCGATGGTTCTTAGGTCCGCTTTTATGTTATTGCGCCACCTCATTCTGGGGCGCCCCAAAGGTCTTCGTCCAGTGGTGCTCCTTCCCAAGCCAATTAAACCATCCTCGGGTCGGGCTGTCTTTGCACATGCCCTGCCCATTGTAGCCTTCTTGCCTTTATCTCCTGCACAATATCTGGATCTTTGTATAACTCATCGCGGAATAGGTAGTGAGAAAAGCACTCCTGCACTGGTGAGATACACCAGCGCTACTACACTTGAAGGCATTCATTCCACATTCTTGTTGACTGAAAAATCACTTGCAGAAAACAGGTCCGAACCAAACATTGACTGTCTGCTATATGGAAGACGAAACAGCGGAACACATATTGTGCTCCTGACCAGTACTGGAAAGAGCTAGGCTTCAGGCTTTCGAATTCACCCATCTGGAAACTACTGTCTTCAAGGAAGTTTAACAGAAGCACGACCATTATGTTGGCATGGTTGTCCACAGGCCACTTGCTGTTCATGTGGAGCCTTCCCATGTGTATTTAGGACTACAATTATTGGTAGTTACTTTGTAGCAAATACGCTGATCGGTCATTCAGATCGTTCATCCCTAGGTCACTAAGGATTAGGTCACTGAGCCACCAAACAACATATTACCCACATCAACCAGCCGCTCATGCATGCGGAAGAATGAAACTACGGCATATGGGTGCATGCATGTGTGCAATAGTTTAGCTGTCAAGAAACGAAAACACAAAGTAACAATGATTCAACAGAGATTTATTTCATGGGTGCAGTACATTATTCTATTTTCAATAAAAACTTTTCTTTATGGTCGGCCTTCCGCAAAGACTGAAAGCCTATGGCGCTGTAGAAGCGCTGCGAGAGGATAAGTATCGATCCACGTTAGATTTGAAACGCTGCAGGTTGTAGCCGTCGGGAAACAAATTCCCCGGCAGCTGATTCCACAGCGTCGAAGTTCTCCAAAAGGAGGAATGCTGGAGGAGACTGGTTCGGGAAGTAAGCACCTCGACCTGGTAAGCATGAGCTCGCAGAGCTTCTCTAGTATTCCCGGTTCGCACGGCCTGTGGTGTTATTATCTGAGAGGGATCACTCGAGCATCTTCCGTGATAGAATCTGTAAAACAGGGATAGGTCAGCCACCCTCCTTCGATGTTCCAGGCTGTGGGCGTCCTTTGTGAGGTTAGGCGTATCGATTAGCCTAATTCGGTTGTCATCCTTGGGATTATGGCTTCGAAGTAGTCTCAACGCTGAGGCTCCTTGGTTCTAAGTTTGGAGTCCATAAAGTCCATAAAGTACACACCTCACACCACTAGGATGAACGGTACCTTAGTCATGAATAAGGTTGTTCCTATCCAAGAAGTATAGTAGTACTCTCACTAAAGATGATCTTCTTATCCAGAAGAAGGTTTGCATACCAAGAAGACGTGTTTTTTCTACTTACTAATTATTTTATCTTACTGAGTCATAGTATACACCTCAAATTCTAGATGTGAAAGATTCTTCAGGTGTTAGATACAAGCTAGACTCTGGGAGTATGGTGACATTAGCACGAAAAAAGAACTGAGAATAATTATTCGCTAGATCTATGTTGTGTATGAGAGAATTTAATAGAGATGGGGAAAAGAAGAAACAGAAAGTGGTACGATCGAACAAGTATGGAAACATTGAAGAACAATAATGAAAAAATAGCTGCTGAAGATGAACATATGGGCTATTTATGCATATCAGCCAAATGAATAATATAGAAGGAATATTGAAAACAGTTTGAAACATCGAATGAGGGTGGCTGACCTGTCCCTGTTTTACAGATTCTATCACGGAAGATGTTCGAGTGAGTTCTCCCAGATAATAACACCAAAGGCCGTCCTAGCCAGGAACACTAGAGAAGCTCTGCGAGCTCATCCTTACCAGGTCGAGGTCCTTACTCCCCGAACTAGTCTCCTCCAGCATTCCTTCTTTTGGAGAACTTCGACGCGGTGGAATCAGCTGTCGGGGGAATTGTTTCCCGACGGCTACAACCTGCAGCGTTTCAAATCTAACGTGAACCGACACTTATCCTCTCGCAGCGCTTCTTCAGCGCCATAGGCTTTCAGCCTTTGCGGGAGGCTGACCATAAAAAAAAGTAACATATTACAACTTACATTCAAAAGCTATAATCCAAGTGGCATTTAGGTGAAGTGATCGATACTTTACTATAGAGCCTGACACCCGAGGAACTGGATAGAATTCAATAGGCTAAAAGAGCACTTATTGATGTTAACCACCCCTGTGTATATTTCCTTGTATATCCACTCTCTTGTCAGCAGTCAGACTGCTCACATTGTAAAGTACAGAAATAACGTTGCCGTTAGGCAGTAGAATTTACGGCGGAAACCGTTTAGCTAATGCATCGGACAAAATGTCATTGTGGCGTGGCACGGAAGCCTTCGACAGCAGCAGCCGGAGTAAGCCCCTGCCCCTTCGACCCCTTAGGTCGCTTTTCCCCATTTTTAATTTGTCTGAAAAGGGCGAGGAAGTTTACGACTCGCGATAGCGGACCAGTAATGGTCATTTTTATTATATCGTTGTCATTACCGCCCTGCTTGCGTTTTTATTTCTGGTCTCGTTACGAGCGACTTCTTGAAATGTCGTAAATTTTTGTGAGGGCGGTAAAGGGAAATGGTTCCTATATTTAATAGTGTCGTGTCTCGGGGTCAAAGCTCGCGCCGCACCGCTTAGAACATTCACCACTTTAGTTTTTATATTAAACGCTGTATTTTAATGATTGCTGAATATTTAGATTCTCGTATCTAACCAGTGGGAAAGACTAAAACTTAAGGGGCCTGGGTACACACATTTATACATTAAGCCGGCGCCATATATGCGGTACTGGGCGAGCAACGAACCCCGATTAATTGCTATTCGGCTATGTAGCTGCAGGATTTTACCCGAATACTCGCCATATGCCGAGCACCGAGCATTCAGCCGGCGTCATAGCCGGCGCCACACATGCGGCATTTAGGGAACAACGAACAGCGAATATTCGCAATTCGGCAAACGCCTACTAGTGTGGCTGGAGCAGTTTGTGCAAATGGTCGGAATTTGCCGAACACAAATAAGTACCCGAATACTGACACAGAAACAGGAACAGGGCCGGACTAGAGAATTAAAAACTTTATTCGCATTGTTTATTTATTAGCATGTTAGCATTTTTGAATTCTGTGTGTTCAAAAACCCCCAAGTATTGAATTTCACCGCCCCAGCTGTGGCAGTATTGGAAATATTTAAGCCTTCCGGTACTGTTTACTGAGAAGGCGGTGAGGAACACCAGTTGAAACTTGTTCATGCTGTAAACCATTATTAGGGAATACTTCTATATTAAATAAAATATGCAGTGTGTTCTATTAATAAAAATCGGGGATATTTGTTTGTAAATTTAGAAAAATAATTTATAACTTGGTAATGTCGCAAACGCGAAAAAAATTACAAGGCGAGATAGGGTATTAGTAGATATTTCGATTTAAAATAAAACGTACAGGGTGTTACATTTAGAAAAAACAAAGCAAAATGACCTTCACCGTAATTTAAAATTCTACCAATAACACCCTGCACATTGCTGGTGTCATCCAAAATAATATTTATTTAATATTTAAGTAACTCGCTGTATAATATTATTGAGAAAAGGTAAAGGAATATATCAATTTGGAGGTATTACTTGCGACCTTGCAAATCCGGAAATTAATAGAAAATAAATTATAACTTGGCAAGATCGCAATAATATTTTAGGGTTTAATAGAGATCAATGATGGAAACTAGAAGAATTTAAAAAAAGTAATAGTACCATATAAAAAAATCAAGTTGATCACTATCCTACTTTCCCGAAACAGCCTGTATATTTCAGAATATTTTTAGGATGACGTTGATTCTACTGTCGATAAATTTTAATAATAAATAAGTTTCAATTTGCTACGAATATTCGGGCTTTCCCATTCCCTTTCTTCTCGAAACTAAACATAGCCAACTACGCACAGCTATTCGGCGAGCAAGGTTGAAAAACGGCGAGTATTGATACTCGGCAAATACCCGCATATGTGGCGCCGGCTTTATTTAGTTGCCATGTAAAACACGGATTTTCATTTCGAACAGAACTCACTTGTTTTTCAAACTATATAGACAGTATTTCAAAAGGTGATATTTAAGAGCATTTTTTTTTGAAAAAGTCTTTTAGTGTGCAAAAAATCTCCCAATGCAAAATCATACATTTTTCAAATGTCTGTAATATAACACCAAACAAAGGAATCAAAACATGGCCACCTAAATGACATAGCGGAAGTTTTATTTTTCAACTTACTTTTTAAATTATTACTGTAAGTTTAAAGGTAAGGTCAGGAGCTTCAAAATGCGAAATTCAACTTTACGGCGACCTAGGACCTTACCTTTGGATCCCTTGACCTTACCTTTGAATTTTTAGACTTATCTCCCCTCATCTTAGACACACACACACTGGACAAAGAGAACAGGTGGTCACACCTCCTCGCTAACACGGGAATATGTCTTTTCTTGAATTCTCAATTTCGCGCACTATACCCTAGACCCTTAAGCACAGAAACTCAGCGGCATGATCCGATAAGCTGTTGATTATTGGGCTGTTCGGCCGTCGTCGACACGCTGCTTGACGTTTCGCCAACACAAGTGGTCGGCATCCTCAGATGCTGATGTCACCTGTTCGTTGTGTTCCGAGAAACAGTGTGATGAGGCCACTTTTACAACTGTTGGAATATTTAACAGGCACAATAGTCATAGTATTGATTGGGCCAATTATTTTTCGAGGTGGACTACCAGAGGGGAAAGATACCTTAATTTTTTGCAAAATGAAATTAAGAATTTTCTAGAAGATATCCCCTTGAGGCAATTTAATACCATCATTTGGCAGCAAGACGGTGTTCCCTCGCACAGTGTTGCACCAAATACTCCAGATATGACTCTCTTGGATCCATTTTTATGAAGACGTCTTAAAGAACAAGTCTACGCAGTGGAAAATCGAAATTTGGATGATTTGGTGCAAAATATTTTACAATCAATACACTTTCTAAACCCTCAATTTTTAGTAAATAATACCATCAATAAAATTCTCACCAATTATCAAAAATTTACATTGAACATTTATAAGGTTATCTTTGTTTGCAATATTTTAGTAATATAGAGATATATTATTACTATTTTTATAAAATAGGCATATAATTTCAAGTTTTATTTTCATTATAATGATATATCGGCATTTTTTACAATAAAACGAAGTAATTTTCATTTGTAAACAAAGCGACGCTTTTTACCTCAGCCAAATGTAAGAATGACAAAAAAATTAACGCATTCAATTGTTTTTAGGCCGCCATGGCTATAGCGGGATGAGATTTACAGCCACATGTTGGAAACTTTCAAGGTAAGTATTTTGAAAATCTCCAAAATAAGGTGAACGAACCCTATATGTTTGAAAACAAGAGAAAAATATATTTATTTAGATGATATAATATACAGGGTGTCCCATTTAAAAAATATAATTTTATATACAGAACAGGATTTTTTATTATTTTCTTTTCATTCGTATCAAATTCTAAATGACAAAAGAAAACTACTATAATACTCATATACATTTTTTATCTCTTCAAGCAAAAAAGATAAGAGGGGTGGCGAAGTATGAGTATGTATTCCCTACTATAGCATTAGTAGCATTACTTGTCATGAATATGCAATTAAGAGTACCTACTACAGTGGCGCCTCTGGACAAAATCACTCTTTCACCACTTCCTGTAAAAGGACACTTAAATCTTTTCCGATAAACAGCAAATAGGTGCGACTATTCTCAAAATTTACACCCAAATGCGTAAAACACCTCTAAATACTGCTGTTTTACGTTCTTTGTTCCAATCCCGACATTCTCGATTTATAGCCCAGAGCTCTTAATATGCAAGATGGCCGGGTCCCCAGGCCGTCGTCAAAAATCGTAAAAATAATATGGAGGCCGTAAAATGTTTACGGCAGCGCCCGCCCTATTCCCTATCGCGCGACCTAAGAGGACAACCCATTTAAATATTTTAATTGAGTTTTCCTTTGCTGTTTAAGGATCCATTGTTGGGTCGGGTAGGAGAACAGATCCACTACGCTGCAGTAGTAGTGCGGTTGATCTTTTCAGCCCAGAGCAGTAGTTTTGCTTCGCACTGATTTATTCCAGCAGAAGGTTTTGTGAAAGAAATACATATTAAGAAAGCGATTAAAATAGATTATCAAATAGATCCTTCACAGATTTATTCCAGCATATGCATTGATAGAAACAGAATATCTGTTATAAAAGCGAATCAAATACATTAGGAAAATAATAATACAAAAATTAAGCCATAATCAATTTTCGATGTTACTCTACTCCCAGAACTCTTCATCTTAAGTAGACTCTCTTCTAAACAACTAGCAAAGTTATCATTACAGCTCATTGCTGCATAACTACTAGACTCATCTTTAGGAAAAACTGAGCTTTTGGTATTTACCGCAACACCAAACTCTATGAAAACTTGTTTAAAATGAGACTACCACTTTCCAAGAGCTGATAAAGAAAACCAATCAATAATGTGAATGACTATGTTTGAGAAAGAAGAACGTCTAGAGAGAAGTAAAACTGCAAATTTTCTAAATTTATTATACTTTTCTGTCCTTGCCTCAGTGATATTGTATTATGAAAGTTATACTAAAGGATTATTATAAATAAATAATAGTAATTTTATAAAAACTAGTTTTTACTAAATTTTTAACCTAATGAATTTACGTAAAGTTCTTTGGGGTTTTACTAGCTGGAAAATAATTAATGGACAATTTTAAATATATTTTCTGTACAACGAAACAAAAGATCATCGTTATCTACGATTGTATCTTGATAAACTAAAAATACTTACTGTCAGCTTTCTCTATAAACTACTCTGTGTATCATTTGTTTATATCGGCAGATGAAGAATCATATAACAGAATCAGACCGAAAGAAAGAGTCTAAGAATCTTCTAACCCAAATTGTTTCACCTTCATGTTAGAAAAGGATTTATTTATTTATCGTATGGCTTTATATGATACAAAACATATAAAAGTACATAAAAGAAATGATAAGTTAGTCCAGTTCACAAACGCACATTTAATCTAGACACATTATACTCAATCGAGGAAAGGATTAACGATGATTGATAAGATTCGACGCATCTTATTCTGACCTTTGTCCTCTAGCTTGACGGAGATGTCCAGAGATTCGTCTCCATCTATCCTGAGCCTTACAGCCGGTTCAGGACCCAGGAACTTATGCCTCGACCCTTGCCTTGTGAGGTTTTGACGAAGTGTCATCCAAGACTCTTCTATATTGCAGAACGAGTCTTGATGTAAACGTACAAACACTTAATGCCATTATCGCTGCCTGCCTGTCAGAGCAGACGGCAATCCGCTTGCCAGGCCCCTCAATTTCGTGAAAACGAAAGACACAAGCTAAAATCGCACATATCTCTGTTTGAAAATACTGTGGCGTATCCCCCAAGAAACCGGGAAAGCTTAATTTTTGGCTCACAGACCCCAGTGCCGGAGCCTTCGTCGGTAAGTGAGCCGTCCGTGTACCAGACTGGCCCTCCCTCTTCAAAGGGCCACCTGCCGCTTGACCCCCACTATTCCCTTGTAGGATACTTCACTATAAATTTGCAGTCTAAGCAATATGTAGCAGTAACTATATCACTCCTCATATGTCGGATAGGGGCAACACTTGAGGAATGCAGAGTGTTCCCTGCCAAGATTCATAAATGACCAACTGCCTTGACTCCTCAATCGGAACGCAGACGTCTTTGCCTCCCTTTGTACTACCAAGTCGAGTGGAGGGAGATTCGGCAGTTATTCTTCTAGCATGCTCAACTGAGTCATGCTTACTGCTCTTGTTATACCAACACAAGCCAAGCGTTGAATTTTATTTAGCTTTGCTTTGATTGTTTTCATCCTTATACATGGCCACCACACTAGTGATCCATCAATAAGGACGGCCTTATTATTATAGTACAGAGCCAGAACATCACCTTGGAAGTCAAGGCCCAGTTCGCTCTTATAACCCTTCTACATGCCCATAACGAATTACGTGCCTTATTGTCTTTATGTTCTACACGTTGTCTCCAATGCAACTTCGAGTCTAGAATTACGCCTAGATATTTGACTGATTGGAAAAGTTCAAGTGATGTTCCAAAGAAGATGGTCTCCGTTTTTCAGTCAGTCCTTTACCACCAATAGAAGCAATTTTCAAAAACAATGATCCATCGCTCATCAAGTAGTTACAGTTACATCAATTACATAAATACAAAAGTAGAGATATAAGAAAATAAATAACGAAACTACACATTTCCACAAACACCATAATATGCTAAAAAATACAGTACTTCATACATGCAACGACTTCAACTGCAAAGCCTGAATATGTATGAATAAATTATGAAATTTTACAACTCTGAAAACAAAACCACTGAACACTGCATTTTCTTACTTAATCCAGGTTTTCCCTTTCTAGCGACTGTGTCAAATGCGGGCACTAATTTGACTGATCTAAGTGAAGCCGGAAAAACCATGTTCTGTCCCTGACAGATATTCACCCCTCCCGACTTGCCTGCAATTTACGAGGCAATGAATTGGAAATAGGTCATAAAAATTAAAAACTTCTCAAGAAGCGGCACTTAGTGCAGTCCTGTAGAAGAATGGCGCCTATTGAGAAAATTTACTAGCACTTGTTGAAGTTAAAGTGGGACTTATGCTGCCGAAGACAAAAAAGGCTTTTTACGTAGAATTTCCTTGGTATAGAGCGAGATTAAAGTTTGGTCATTATGGATTCAGCTTAAAATCGGTGTAGCTGAAGAACTTCTTATCGTTGAAGATATATTGCTCTTAGAAATACTTGCTCATCCAAAAAAGTCGTCTATGCTTATACTTATAACCTTAGACGATAAACAATGGACACACTGCCATCTATTCATAAAAATGCATTCATCTTATAGTCAGCATTGCTTGTAGATGAGGGCGTAGAGACGATTCGGAAGGGGTAATAGGCGACATCATTAGACAGACTTTGAGTTATAACTTAGCTAGAGCTATTAGCTAGAAAGCAGGCAAAAAAATCACAAATACAAAACATATAGCACAACAATAACAATAACAAAAAACCTTAATAATTGAAGTGGTAACTGAGCAGACCGCGTAGGCAGATCCTAAATACCAGAGTACCGCAGCTGCTTTGTTAGGGGAAGTTTGTTAACGCGGGATTTGAATTGGCCAACTCCTGCAGGCCCAATAAATACATCTTCTGGCAGTCCATTCCAAGCCTTGGACACTCTGGGAATAAATGCGCGGTTGCACTGCTCGGTTCCTAGTGTACGAAGAACGACCGCCTCAGAATGAGATGCAGTGGTCGCGCGGGTGCATTTGATAGGAGCAGCGAGCGGCAAAACGATATAGGATAGCTCAGAGGAGCAGATTCCGTTTGAATATCGGTAGAAGAGTGAGAGGTCATCAACAATACGCCGGTGAGAAAGTGGTTGGAGATAGCACGTTAAGGCCGAGTCGCCAATTAATCGAATTGCCCTTCTTTGGACGGCATCTAGTATAGACAGGGTAGTAGGGGCAGCAACTCCCCAAACATGAGAGCAATACTCCAGGCCAGGTCTTATCTGGACTTTATATAGCGTGGCTTTAAATAGGTATACAAGCTTTCTACCAGCAGCTGTTGCAATTGACGCAACGTGTTCGGGCCAGATCAGATTTTCTGCAACAGCTTGAATGAGTAACTCCTTGGCAGAGCGCCCGGTTGTTCATTAGAACCGGGTGTTGACTTGGGCACTACCTGTTTGATGGCGTACAATACTCGATCTTGGAAGCATTAAATTTTACCATGTTATGGAGCCTCCAAGCGGGAATCGTATCGAAATTCTTTGAAAGTACAGCTGCCACTGCCAGTCTTCTGCGTTCCAGCTCGATCATAGAGATCGGTCTATTGGTCATGATGCCTGCATGCAGCGTACTGTCATCCGCAAAACTGTGGTTTGGGTTTGTAGTGCTAGAGAGTAGATCATTGATATGAAGCAGAAATAATGTCGGAGTCAATACCGATCCTTGCGGAACCCCACTATTGATGCTATAGAAAGAAGAGGAAAAGCCGTCTACTACGACAGAGATTTTCCGACCTGAGAGGAAGTCTGCGAGTCAACCGCACAGCTTAACAGGGAGCTTGTTTAGGGGAGCTGCATGCTACGGTTGATCCAATGCCTTTGAAATATCGGGAGCAACGACAAGAGTCTCGCCGAATGACTGGATGGGTTTGCTCCACACATATGTGACGTAAGCCAGGAGATCTCCAGTTGATTGTTGGTGTTGGAGTTCATATTGTCTGTCGTTGATTAAGTGATGGAGCTCTGGGTGTTTCATGAGCTTTTGGTTGACGCATTTCTCCATCGCTTTACAGATCATAGGGAGCAGAGTTATAGGTCTATAGTTGGTTGGATCAGTTTTGGGTCCCCATTATGTCTTAATGTAATTATTCTGTTCAGTGTCGCGTGGGTAATATCATAGATATAATAATAACGTACTATTTTCAAAATATCAGACTTGAGAAATTTCTTAAGGAATTTTATGACAGAAATCATTGCACTTTATAAAAGTTTTGACAGTCTGTGGAAAACAAAATGCAAAAATTACATGAATAGAATTAAAAAATACGTAGCGTATGATGTATTATTCAATAAACTGCCTGAGATTCGTAATTCCTCCTAGTCGCTGAATAGCGGAGCGTGGCTGATAATCGTTCTTGAGGTGATACAGCAGACAACAGTATTGTGCCCTGCCTCTGAATTACTGGAGTTACTAGATCAAGCAGCATACGATAACTGGCTTCATCCATCCTTAGATAGTTTCTCTAATCATTCGGTTGTAAGCGTAATTCTTCCAGTAAATTTATATGTGTAAAAAGTTGTCGTTTTGAAAGCCATTCCTTCGCCCACTTTGTGCGAGTCTGCCGTGTTGTTTGATTTTGTTTCTCTTTTTTTTTTGGCACTGCACGCGTACGCCTCTGACATCAAGATTAACTCGTCTTCACTGCTCATCGTTTGTAATCAAACTACATGTTTGACACTCAAACAGCCTTGTTTGTGGGCAACTGCGTGCTTACCGTCATGCTTAGTTTGTGTTTCGCATACTAGTTTGATAGTCCTGTATGTCACACATGTACACCGGTCTATGGCCGCCTTTAGATTATAGAGTACCATCTTACATAAATACTTATCTGATAGTATTACCAGGAATGGGGTGAAATTAGGATTTTGCGAAGACATTTCTTCAGATGTGGTAAGCATTGACAATTATAATTTTTTTCGGAAAGACAGGGGCAGTCGTGGAGGGGGGTGCGGTATTTATGTACGTTCTTGCTTCAAGGCAACTATTCTTGAGTCCAATTTTAATGTAAACTCGGCCTTTGAATATATTTGGTTAAAAATCACTGTCAATAAAATAGATATAACTGTGGGAGTGATATATCGCCCACCTTCAAATAATCTGAATGACTGTACCCTTGCTCTTGATAATATTTTGCCTCTTATACTCAGTGAAAATAGCGAAGTTATAATACTAGGAGATTTTAATGTAGATATGCTTCACGACAATTCTCTATCGCACTGTTTTGACTCCTACGGATTTGTTCAGTTAGTCACTATGCCCACACGCATTACAGAAAATAGTGCTACCCTTTTAGACCCAATTTTTGCCTATACAAGCTTTATCATTGATGATTGCATAACTGTAGATACGGATTCAATATCCGACCATAAGTTGACTCGTGCTACTTGCAATATTGTTCATGAAAAACCAAAACAGAGGTTTGTCACATTCAGGGATTTTGCATGTTTTGACGAGCATATGTTTTTAAATGATCTAAATTCGATTGCTTTCCACGACATCTGTTTTATGTCTGACATAGACGACAAAGTAAGCTTTTTCACTCATCAGCTAATTGAGGTCTACAACAAACATGCGCCAGTAAGAACTATTAGAGTGAATAAACCTAAGGCACCTTGGCTTACTTATGATTTAAAACAAATCTTGAAAGTTAAAAATGATGCGCTCTCTGCATATAGGAAAAACAGAACAAATGAAAATTGGGCGACCTACAAAGAAAGAAGGAATTATGCCTTCTCGGCGATCAGGCGGGAGAAAGCTGCTTATTTGGAGTTTATAGAATCTAAAAATAATCCTAAAAAAATTGGTCTGCACTTAAACAAATGAAAATTCAGGTATCCAATAAGCCACAAATCCCCTCTCATCTCATGGATGCATCACAAATTAATAACTATTTTATGACGGTTTTTGATGGAAATCATGTTCCACATTCATCTTTAGATTTTTATAATAGTAATGTTTTTTCACACAAGACATTTTCATTTAGATTATTGGACCCTACAGAGATTTATGGCATAATAAAATCATTCAGATCTGAAGCCAAGGGTGTGGATGGTTTGAGCTTGTCAATGATCCAATTGAGCCTGCCAGTCACTTTAATTTATATAACTCATATAGTGAATAGTTGTCTGGAAAAGGGATATTTTCCAAAATCATGGAGACAGGCGATTGTGATTCCTATACCGAAGATTAGCAAACTTGATGAATTTGCTCATTTAAGACCTATTAGTTGGTTATCTATTTTGTCAAAAATATTGGAGAAAGCAGTTTACATTCAGTTGATTTCATACTTAGCTGAAAATTGTATCATCCCGGCAGGTCAGTCTGGTTTTCGTAAATCGCATAGCACTACAACGTGTCTTCTAGATATGTGCGATAATATATTAAGAGCACTTGATAAAAAAATTAGTGTTGGCCTAGTTTCACTTGACTTTTCTAAGGCATTTGATAAGATCAGTCACAGTTTGCTCATTACTAAATTAAAATATTACGGATTTGATTGTACATCAGTTAGTTTCTTCAAAAGCTATCTTGATAATAGATCACAGTGTGTTTCTTTGGGTGATATTAGATCTGAATTCAATGTTATTAGTTCAGGAGTACCACAAGGATCCGTATCAGGGCCACTTCTATTTCTTATATATGTTGCAGATCTAGCTAGTAAGGTTTATACATCTCATTTGCATTCATATGCGGATGACACGCAGCTCATCTACTACTTTGACGCAGATAACATACAGCAAACTGAATCTGATCTGAACAATGACTTAGCAAACATATGTAAGTATTGCGAAGATCACAATCTTCAAATAAATGCCACAAAATCTAGTCTTATTTTGTTCTGTCCTGATGCTAGAAGAGAATTTATTAAATCACACCTTAATGTCAAGATCAGCACAGAGAATTTAAAATTCTCCGAAAGTGTCAAAATTCTCGGGGTTACATTTGATGAGAAGCTAAGATTTACTAACCATGTTAAAAATCTCTTGAAGAAAACTTACTTAAGATTACGTACACTTTATGCCCATAAATTCATTTTAAACTTTAAAACAGAAAAAACTTTGTGAATCTCTAGTAACGTCAATTTTTAACTACTGTGATGTATTATTTTATCCATGTCTTGATCAGGTGACTAGAAATCGCATACAAATTGTTCAAAATAATTGTGTTAGGTTAATTTTTAGCTTAAGGCGTTACGATCATATTTCAGAAAAGTACCTTATTATTAAATGGCTGAAAATGTCTCAGTTAATTAAATTCCATTATCTCGTATTTGTTCATAAGGTTATTACGACCTCAAAACCACAGTATCTGAGGGAAAAGTTATTACTACGGGCGGATGCTCACAATCTAAATATAAGACATGGTTCCAGTCTTACTATACCCTACCATGTTACCACACTTTTTCAACGTAGCTTCTCGTATAACGCTGCTATTGTTTATAACTCGGTTAGTGCCCAGTATAAAGAAATGTCGTTGAACAAAAAAAAAGTCAAGGGCTTAATGTTTGGTCTTTAATATCGCAATAACTCTTCGTAACAGCTGGGAAACAACTGCTACGCCAAATTATTATAATCAAGCTTGTTTTTTTTGTGTTATAATTTAACGGATCATTTGATTTTTCGTTTTTGTTTGTTTAGTTTATTTTTAACATCTAATAAATGTGAGACACTGGTGGTTAAGTGTAAGAATAGCACTTTGCTAAACTTCGCCACCGATGCCCTATCCTGATATAAGCCTCATCTTACATGATATGTTTATTTTCAATAAAGACGATTTATTATTATTATTATTATTATTTAATCTCTCCAAATTAGAATACCAAGTTTTTTCGTTTCTTATAGATGTATCCCTCTGCGGACTGGAGTAAGAGTCTCATCCATACGCCTCAACTGCGATACAATGCGCCTTCCAGAGTTCATTTGTGTAATGACCCCAGGCACCTGATAAACTCCTGAATTATGCCCGCACGTGCCCACTAAACATCGCAGTTTAATTGCATTCGTAATTACATTTGCACCACATAACATTATTGTTTATTGCTGCGAGGGGCCGGGGGTTCCGATCGTAACTCCTGTGCTTCTAGTTTTTCCACGTTTCGATGAAGATAAGGGGAAATATGTCGGTCATTTGCGGCTTTATAGATACGCATTTTCAATTACAATGCAGCTACACAAAGCTCTACATATATTACACATATGTATGTAGATCTACACATGTATTACTCATTTAAATGAGTTTTGTGTTAGTACGCAAGGTGGCATAAACTTCAAAGCTGAGTAAAGTCTTTTTAAGACATTTTTATTAGCTTGGTCTGTATCAATCTACTGCCTATGCTTCAGATTAAACGTATTAACTGGGTGTACACAGTTACACATATGTATTTGCCAGGTTAAAACACGGATTCCCATTTCGAACAGAACTTACTTGTTTTTCAAACTACATCCACTGTATTCCAGAAGGTGATAGTTAAGACCTTAATGAATGACAACTATTTGCGACCTTCTCAAAAAAGTTTTTTAGTGTGCAAAAAAACTCGCAATGCAAAATCATTCATTCTTCGAATGTCTGTAATTCAACAACCAAACGCGATATCAAAAAAGGCCAAATAGGTGACAAAGCGCAAGCTCTCTTCTTCAATTTGCTTTTTGGATCATTACTGTAAGTTCAAAGGTAATGTCAGGAGCTTGGAAATGCGAAATTCATTTTTATGGTGATCTTTGGACCTTTTGATTTTTGGACTTATCTCGCCTCATCTAACATACACATTGGAAAAGGGACAGGTGGCCACGCCTCCTCGCTAACACGGGAATACGTCTTTTCTTGGATTTCCAATTTAGCGCGCTATACCTTAGACCCTTAAGTCCGATCGGATTCAATAAGTTTTTAATACACTGTTCAACATACCCAGGATTGACGACCAGTCAATTTATCGAACCCACTCACCTTTTTTGAATAGACTCAGATGGTACACAAACATATTTTATATTGTTCAAATACTAAAAAAGCGAAATTAAATCGTAGTTTAAAATACAATTTTGTGCCGGATTTAGTCTAAATGTTAAAACAATAATATTTAGCTTAAAAAAAGTGAATCGATAGACATAAAAGCCATACAGAAGTATTCGGACGATTTTCAAAGTTTTGTGAAATTTGAAACTGAAAAATTTTCGTAACTTTAGATTTTGTCAATCTCGAGATCTATAAATTAGGAATGTTTAATTATATTATGTATATGTATAATAATTGTTAAATTTTAAGATTTCTAAATTTTAAAGATATTTAATTATCATACCTTGGAAACTTAAACTGTAGAAAGTTAAAAAAAATTAATATCTAAGGCTTTATTAGCTTTTAAACGCAATTTCTTATTTATTTTGATCTTGAAATCAGTTTTGCAGTTAAATATATATCAAAAAAATAAGGTCAAAGGGGTATTCAAAAGTTGTGGGGCGTAATTAGTCAATAAACTTCTCTCCATTATTCTCGTCGTTTCTGAACGAACCTGAAAAATAATAATAATAAAGGAACTACTTGTAACAATAAGTGAACATTTAAATGGATAAATAAATAATTACATACATAAATCACGGTAATGCTCGCAACTAAAGGCATAACAGACAATTGAGTAGGGTTTCCATTAAAATAAATGAAAACCATGTCAGTCATTATCCTCAGTAAGACGTGTTGCTGCAGAACAATTATTTCGCCTTCACAAACAAAAAACTGAATAAAAACTTCGGTAGCTTCTAAATTAAAAAATTTAGATTTATTTTAAGATTAAAAAAATTGAATATCTATAAAATTTACGGTGAAGCGGTGAGCAAGTGGCGAGTTAATAGACTTGATGACATTATCCCTAGAATCTGTGGTTACTGTGGGGCATATGTAAATTTTGCAGTATTCAAGATATACTATACAGGCCTTTTGATTTTGAGCTGCAATTCTTGATAGTCTTAAAACATTTTATCCCAAATTATAAAAATTTTGCAACTACAATGCATGTCTCGCGTTCATTTAATTACGATAGGATGAGGATAAACAAAAAATTGCAAGGAAATTCAAAAGGCAATAATGAACGGCATACAACTAGGGTTTCCAATTTCCGGGATTACGATCCCATTTCGAGGGATAGAAATATAAATCTCGAAATCCCGGTATTTCGGGATTAATCTCGGGATTAACTCCAATCATTTTTTTAAACTCCAACATTAGTAACAGCAACGATAAAAATGCAAAAACATAGTGAACAAAAGTTACTTTTGTAAAGTAAATATCTAATCAAATCAACCTTGATGATAGAACATAAAATTAGGAACTAAAGCCAAAAATAGAAAGAAAAGTTTCGTTTAAATGTGCGATTAAAATATCCCTTAAACAGCTGGGATTTGCTTAGTAATAATGAAACATGACCTTAGAAAAACCAAAAAATCTACAGTCGAGCCTTTTAAAGCGCGATTTCATTTTTTCGCAAATAAAACCTTGAAGAAAAGGCTCTTTCAGCTTCCATACTCCTAGGTATCTACCTACATATGCCCCTGTGCAGGGGCTTCTTTTGCTCGTGGAATTTTACGTCACTGTAGGGGTTTTGAGAGAGCAGTCCCAAATTTGCTACGCCACTATCGGAGCAAAGCAAAAATAATACGTGGATAAAAGAAGGAATAAAGCAGACTGATATTACATCATTTAAAGAATCAAGATTACCGGGATCCCGTTTTATTAATTTCGGGATTTTTGGGAAGAAAATTTCGGGATTCCGAGATTTCGAATTGGAAACCCTGCATACAACAACTAAATCTTAACCATGATTGCAATTGGACGTATAACTGGCAGTTGACTCGATCTTGTTTCGTCTGAAAAAACAAAAATACTAGTGAAGCTACCCATCACAACAGGGTCACTGAGGGCTTTACGGGTACTAGAATCGGGTTAACTCGATCACTTGGATCACTGATCCTGACGTTCAGGATCTAGGATCAGTCAGAAATAGGGTTAGTTTACTCTTGTACGCTAAGTGATCCCGATCGGGTTATTTAGATCAGTAGGTTTTTCTAAACCATCTGTTTTGGGTTCTTCAATCAACCTTTTCGTTGTTCGATGTTCGTTCGATCCACAGGACCATAAATTCCACTGGTGACAGCTGACAGCTGATACTGATCCACCCGGAACCAGATCACTGTTTCCGTAAAGGCCTTTAGTACCCAAAGCAAACGTGTTTCTACAAAACCATTCCCGTACCTTCACATTCCTTCCCTAAATTCTCAACTAGCATCCTTCAACGCAGCATCATTTATCACGTTGAAAAATTTCTGTTGGGCCCGTCTTCTTTTAATAACCCGACGTAAATGTAATTTATGCGTCCTTCCTGGCGAACGCCAGACAAATTGGATACAAATTTATTTGGATGTTTTGACGTCTTGTGGGGCGATCCACTCCGGAGAACGGCTACCGAAAATAGCAACCGTCAAAGAGTCTGTCAGGTTGAATGGCAGACTGTTTCAGAGATGTTACGAAATTTGTTAATTTATAAGCGGGGTTTTTTCAGGAAGTCTGTATTCTATTAATTAAGAGTCTTTTAGGGTTGTTAATTTGCATAAGCAAATGAAGTTTTGGATTTTTAGGGTATTCTCACTCTTCTTAATATTGAAGGACTACAAGGAGTGATCCCTATGGTCCAACCCTGAACTATGAAGTTCTATTTAAAGTAAAGCAATCTGTTATTTTTCATTCAAACCTTCATTCATAGTAGCAGTAGTAGCGATGGGAAGGCGAAGCAAGCCAACTAGGGCACGTTTGGCCCTTTTTGCCAACCCCACTGAACCAACACCGAAAACGCTAAAAGCTTTCATCCTTGTTGAAACTACCAGACCTCTTGACAAAAATCAGAATAACCGAACATCTCGTTGAATAAGTCTATTCAGCCAGCAGGGGCCAACGAGAACCCCCACCAAAAGGTTGAGCGTCTCTCTGCCTTTATTCAGAAGCCGTAGCGTTCGGCCCCTGCCAGGGCCCACTATGAATCTTTTAGCTTTCCTGCAGTCCTATTTCTCTAGCCAGGATCTCTCCAGTTCCTTGTAGGCCCAGTCGTCCAGGGCAACATTGATCTGGTTACAAGCATCGGTTTTGGGCCAATGCAGGGGTTGGTGGCCCCTATCCTAGTTACACGGTCCACTCTCTTATATTATAATTTTTTATGGGCAGCCTCTCGCAAAGGCTGAAAGCCTATGGTGCTGTAGAAGCGCTGCGAGAGGATAAGTGTCGGTGCATGTTAGATTTGAAACGCTGTAGGTTGTAGGTGTCGGAAAACACATTCCCTGGCAGCTCATTCCTCAGCGTCGAAGTTCTCCACAAGAAGGAATGCTTGAGGAGGCTGGTTCGGGAAGTAGGGACCTCAACCTAGTAAGGACGAGATCGTAGACCCTCTCTATTATTCCTCGTTCGGACGACCTTTGGTGTTATTATCTGGGAGAGCTCACTCGAAAATCATAGAATTTGTAAAACAGGGAAAGGTCACCCACCTCTCTTCTATGTTCCAGGCTGTGGAGGTCCCTTTTGGGGTAAGGCGTATTGATTAGTCTAATTGCTCCATTCTGGACAGTGTTCAGAAGCTTTAGAGAGTGCTTCGAAGCGCATCCCCACACATGGAAGCAATTCTCCAACGATCGTCGGATATGTCCTTGTAGAGCAGCAGTACTTGCTCTGGTGTATACAGCTTCCTACAGAGGAACTAAACTTCAAGCTTCTGGGATGCCGTTTTAGCAATACTGAGAACGTGGTCGTGCCAGGACATGTTATTGTTGATGTTGATCTCCAAAAGCTTGACGAAAGGTGATTCGACTATTGGGTGGCTCTTCATTTTCACAGTTGGTTAGCCAACGTGAGACTTCTTTGTCAGTGCTGTTGCATGAGTTTTCTGTACGTTAAACTGTACTTTATTTACTAATCCCCATCGACAATTGTTTTAATATCTATGTTGATACATACAAGATACATTCATGTATTCAACTACTTTGGACGCCATCGAAATGGTGGAGTGCCGATGGGAAATGTGTGTTAGACTGAGGGAGAACTATAACGAAAAATAGAGTTATAAACATTTTCATGTCAGTATTATTTTTGGATCAAGTGTGAACCATAGAGACTGACCTGCGTATGAGCTATACGGAAACAATACCGTAGTTAATACACAATACTTTACCTCAACAAATACAGTGGCAGAAATGCTAAAACTAAAATGGAGAGAGCCTTATGAACTGAAGTTCGCATTTAAATCTTCTTCGGCGAAATCGACAGACACTGTTTCTGTAAGTCTTGTGGGGAATTTTCTAGAACTCAAGCCTCAATAAAAATGTCCTCCATGGTCTATTCCTCAGCTCAGAATCAATCTAGGTCTGTCTGAGTTGCATAGAGATACAACACCCTATACTGTTTACATATCCCACCCTATGCGAGCGCTTCATGATTCTCAAGAAGACCTAGTGATTAGGGTGGAGCGAAAAAAAAAATTTTTGAATTTTTTGTTTCCTGTATAACCATTTGATGCTCTGAATGTACCTTATCACGCAGACAAAGTTTCATCTCATTTTAAGTTAATCTTCAGGTGGCGCACTGAGCTCAAAGTTTCACAAAAAGTGAAAATCTGACAACTGTGTTAACCCGTCGTGCTGCGCGAGTATAAATGAAATTCTTCCCCCGCCCCGATCAGCCGACAACCTTCATCCTGTTCAGTAGTTCAGTTTCAGTTCAGTCCGTTGTCCGTTCCCGTCAGCAAAAGGTCAGAGAGCGTTGAAATCAAATCGCGATCTCTATTTGCTTACAGTATGCCTAAAACAAGAAAGAACCTGTCGTGTCCCATATTTGGCGGAGCAGACAAGTTGAAAAGTAATGTGCTTCCTACGTATTCCGACATAATGAAGTATTATCTTTGGATAAAAAATGAATTACTCGGGCTCAGTAATGGAAAAGACCCTTCTGTGAAAGAGATATGTGAAATAGTTGCAACAGATTTGATCAAGCTCTGGAACAAGGCATCGATTCCTATAATATCTAAGCAACAAATTATGAGTAGATTAATACTGTATCATGAAAAGTACAAGAAATTGAAGAAGTGTCGGGTAGCTAAAAAGAAAACTGATTTTTATAAAGATGCAACAGCCACTTTGTTTGATATAGCAGTGTGTAAATGTGCCTCTGCCAGTTTTTGTAAATGCCCAACCAAAATCCCCAAAAAGGAGCTGGAATTTTTGCAAGATCAAAGAAAAAACCGCAAAATGTATATAGGCTCAATAGACATAGAAACAACAAGAGCCTTGGAGCACAAGCAAGTGAGATTGGCGAAAAGAATTAAGTTCTTTGAAGAACAGGCTTCTCATCAACCATTAAGCCTATCAGCTACTCTATCGGATTGCGACTCAGAAACATCGGATGATTCTAGCTTATCAGACATTCGTCGTGATCCGGATTTCTGTATTAGAATTTCATCGGAATCCAGCCAACCTTCCTCATCAAAAACACAGGAAAATCAGATGAGGCACCGACTAGAAAACCTTGCCACTGCTTGTGATAGGACTGGTGTCTCCGACAGATCTGCATCACTCATTGCCAGTGCAGTTCTTCAAGACGTTGGCTTGATTTCTAACGAAAATACATCGCAAGTGATAGACAGAAATAAGCTGCGACGTGAGCGACGAAAGGTTCGTGAAAAATTGCAGAATTCGGGCTTAGTGTCTGATGATAATAAAATAGTTGGATTATACTTTGACGGTCGAAAAGATAAGACCATCACTCAAGAGAAACGTGGTAGCAGGTACCACAGAAAAACCATTACAGAGGAACATATTGTCCTGCTTTCCGAACCAGGTTCTCAGTATATTGGTCACGTTACGCCTGCTTCTGGAACTGCTACTTCAATAAAAAACAGTATCATAGAATTTTTTCATATTCATCTGATAGATGTCTCCACTTTAGTGGCAATTGGATGTGATGGAACTGCTGTGAACACGGGCTCCAAAAATGGAGCAATTGCATTGATAGAGAAACAGTTGAACCGACCTTTGCATTGGTTTATCTGCTTACTTCACGCAAACGAGCTACCACTGCGTCATCTTTTTAACACTTTGGATGGCGGTACGTCAGGTCCCAGTTCTTTCACAGGAATCATAGGTAAGATGTTGCAGCACTGTGAAGACTTACCTATTGCTGAATTTACAAACATTGAAACCGTGCTACCTGAGATTAACATAAAAGATCTAAGCACTGATCAAAAATATCTGTTAGAAATATGTCTAGCGGTTAAACAAGGCTGCGTAACCACTGATTTGGCTAATAAGCAACCAGGAAAGTTGGCACACTCTCGTTGGGTGACCTGTGCAAATAGGATACTCAGATTGTATGTGGCCACTAAGTATCCATCGCAAAATCTGATCAAGCTTGCTAAGTTCGTTGCAAAAGTGTATGCGCCAACATGGTTCAGCATAATAATAATGCCTTCATGCAAACACGGTCCTAGACATATCCTAGACATGATAAAAAGATGTTCCTATTTGGAAGATGACCTAAAGGCAGTTGTATTTCCAGTAATACAGCGAAACGCATACTTTGCCCATCCAGAAAATGTTTTATTAGCAATGCTACAAGATGAAAGGCAATACGTTAAAGAATTAGCATTAAGACGTATACTTAAAGCTCGCAAAACGACAAAGTCAAAGAAAGTAAGAGAATTTCTGACTCCAAAATTAAATTTTGAAGCCATCGACTACTATGAGCTCATAGATTGGACAAAAGAAAAAATCTCCGAACCACCGTTCACCGCAAAATACAGTGACAGTGAAATCTGGGATCAAATTATGAACAAAAATATAAACATGCCCATTGAAAAACTTCCTTGTCACACGCAAGCTGTGGAGAGGGGTATAAAACTCGTCACGGAGGCTAGTACAAATGTTTGTGGAAGTGATGCCCGCGATGGATTCATTAGAGCAAAAATTAAATCCAGAAAAGGTATTCCAACATTTGACACAAAATCACAGTTTTTCACTGAAGTTCAACAACCTACCCAGGATATTGATGATAATGTTGAAGACTGAAATAGAATAAGTTTGTTTCTTTCTAATATATTTCATTGTTTTTTTCAATTTACATAATAAATAATAATGTCTAACAATCATTGATTGATTTATTTAATGTTTCGAGATATGTCGTTTTTTGGTTGCGAATAAATCGTGTGCGCCACCTGAAGAACAAAATTAAAACAAAAAAAATTAACAAAATCCAATAGCTAATTACCCATAGCAATGTTTAGTAATACAGGGTTTCCGATTTCTGGGAAAAAATTTTTTTTGTCCGATTTCGCTCCACCCTACTAGTGATACATACGGATGGTTCGAAAACACAACATGGTGTTGGAGCAGCAACAGTAGCAGGAAATAGTGAATTTGCATGGACCATCGACAAAGCAGCCAGTATATTTACTGCTGAATCGTTCGCCATTTGGCAGGCATTACTCTTCTTCGGATTTTTCAGCAAAGAAAGATGCGTGATAGCTACTGACTCCCTCAGTGTGCTTCATGCAACAATGAACAAATTCACTAAGGATCCATGCATTCGGAGGATAATAGAGCAGTGCGTCTCTTTACAATTAAGAAATAAGCAAGTCCATTTTATTTGGGTACCAAGCCATAAAGAGTTATTAGGGAATGAAAGGGCAGACCTGCTTGCCAGACAGGCGTTTGAGTGCATAACTGCTGATGGGGGTATACCAACTCCACTATATGGTAAAATTAAAGCCATCAAATTAGCAACTGAGCAGATCTAGCAGAATGAATGGAATCAGTACGGTGGCCATTTGAAAAAAATTAAAACCCAAGTAGCCAAATGCAAATATCCGAAAAACCTGACTAGACTTGAGCAAGTTATCTTATGTAGATTACGCATTGGACATACCAACTTGACTCATCTGTATATGCTGAGTTGTGATGAAGCATCAAACTGCGAGACATGTGGAGAACGTTTAAGAGTTAAGCATATCATTCTGCCTTGCCCTTCCTTTCAGATAGCTAGACAGACGTTACATATTGGAGCAAATCTTCAAACTGTTTTATCAACCAAGCCCGCAGAAGTTGACAAGCTGCTGCTTTTTCTGAGAAATGTTAGAATACATTCAAAAATCCGAATAATTTATCTTATTACTAAAACCTATCAAAGCAGCCAAAGACCTTAGGAGTCGACGCTGCCTAAGCAAAAAAAATAATTCTGCACCTGGTATTTGTAATTCTTCCCGACTTTATTACACTGACCCAATTACGCCCTAATAATGCGGCTGTCGCAACACCTCTCCAGCGAATTCGCCGGGTAGTAGACCACCACAGTAGCCGTCGTGCTATAGCTTTGCTGTGGACGGAGCCCCAAGAGGTTTCGAGGTTCGAGCCTCTACCGTCACCGACCCGCCTACTTGATGGATTTATTAGTGGCCGCTGCAGCCTGTATTGGCTGCGAAGCGACGTTTACAACCGCCGACATGGATTATTAATTGAAATTCGGCAGTGAACACACGCTGCCAAAGATACGCCAGCTTGTTAGCTAGAAAAGTCGAAAAGTCTTGGCTTTCTAGTGATACACTTCAAAAAGAATAGTATAACTATTGGCGCAGTACATAAAAAAGAAATGGCGTCAAGTTGATTACATCGGTACTTCCCACGCATTTTCGATGTTAACGAAAAAGCTAGAGCTCATCTCATTCCCCACTCTCTCCCTAGAAGAGGTGCGAGCATGGCATCTTCACTTCAGAGCTCAGTTGTGGTATAAGAAAAGCTACCGCCTATAGGATCATTAACGAAGTAAAATTAAGAGGCTAGATCACCCGTTGAAAACGATATTACAAACTACAGCTAAACGATGACAAATATCAAAAAAATGTCAAGAGCAATTTTCTCTTAAAATATAACCCAGAAGGGACGGTGATCATTCCCGCTGCAAAGTTTTTGAAAAAAAAAAATTCCAAAAAATTAACTACTTATTTGAACCTAATATATTAAGTTATCTTCCCCCCTTCTCGAACACTTTATAAGCACCTTTTATTCTTTACGTTTTGTTAATATCTGCAATGGTTTAGCTGTAGAATGTAATATCCGCAAATATGGTTGCGGTGGGTCTCAAAGGGTTTTCGAGAGCTTGTGTAAAAAAAGTGCGGTTGACCACCGGCCCACGCACCTTCAAAAATCGCCGCCGAGATCGCTGTTGCCATTTCGTATGACAGATACTTTTTTACCTACGGCGGTATTCGGCCGGCCAGACGTCGGACTTGATCAGCTGATGATCTAGCCTCTTAACGATATCGATATATTAGGACTTTATCTTTATTTTACTGGTATTATACGTTTTTTTTTGTAGTGAGGGGGTTAGGATTCATCATTTAACTGTAGGGATACATGTTATAATCAATAGTGATGGTACAGTCCCTCAAGTACCTGTAGCTCTTGAATTAATCACTTTAGACCCCAAGTGTGCTAGGTTGTTGGAATTGCTTAATCTGGAGGAATACAGAAAGGTACAAATATACAGGGTCCTATTAATAATTTTGAATCGGACGTCACGTGATCAAAAACAAATACCTCATTGGGTAACGCAATGACAAGAAAAGACACAAAACTTGCTTTAATTTACACCTCCAAAATTATAATTCTCTAGTACTGCCCAGTTCCGATATATTGCTTGTCTTAGTCATCGTGGGACACCCTGTATATCTAGGTTCTCCCAGAGCCCATGCTATTATATGATTACGTTAGTTTTGATGAAGTGAGGTTATACATCTATAATCTTCTAAAATTTTCACAAATTTGTTGACAACGGGGTGATGTGAAAATCAAAGTTATGATTACAAAGGTGAATAAAGGTTTACATGGAAACAGATCTTTAACTCAGCTTCTTACTACCTTAGCATTCCCTACAGTATGACATTTAGCGGAATGCAGCTTTTTCGCTGCCATTGAAAAGACTGTAGTTTGAATTAAAGAAGCTGTTCTCCAAAAGAACCATCGTCCCCAAGTCTCAGTCATCCTTTTAATTATTGTGGTCCCCTAAGGAGCAGGAAAATTAAACACAGACAAGCGTCTTCTTGATATAACTTTTATATCCCCTCCAGAAAAATAGAATGATGCAGCAGTTACTTATAGCTCAGTCAAATAAACGTATCAAGATTGCTTGCAACTGGACGAATAAAAAATCCTCAATGATATTATCAATGATATCATTAAATACACAAAAATACACAAAACTGCGAAAAACTCGACACATCCAGATGGAGTGAACGTGTTTTATGCTCAAATCAAAAAGCCTGTCTAAAGCAATGCTTAAGAATATGTTAGGATAGGTAACGATTACTTCATTTCTCCGAAAATTTATAATTAGTTGTTGCCCACGATGAATAAATACTATAATATTATTTGATATTGTAGATTGGCCGAAAAGACTGATCAAACCATTTGATTAGTTTCCCATTGTATCTGATGAGGCTGGTAACACCTCAAATGAGTAGAAAAAGATAAAGATATGACTGTAAAAAAAAAACTTCAGCTTCTAAATGAGACTGAATATGAGCCAAGACAAAATATGCTATGTAACAATAAATTGACTTGTATTGAGATCAAATATTAATTGTTAATTACTTAAAAGGTATGCTCATCTTAGAAGTGCAGCATGTATAGAAATACCCTTCTTATCTTGAAAAGAAAGTTACTTTTAGTCAGAGATATCAGCCATTTCCGGAAGTGGAAAGTTTCTGCGCTCACTTGCTGAAATATTTGAAAATCACGAAATCTGGTGTATAATTACAAGAAATGGACAAATCTTATTTTCACTTGAATAATTTTGTGCCAGCTGCGGCAAATGATACAGTGTTACATTAAAATAAAGAACACCCAGGTATTATTAAAAAGCTGAAAAAGTATAATGTCCTTATTTCTAATATACCTCACCTTATCAGCTGATGTGTCTTATAATGTAAAAAGTTTCATATACCAAAAACTTATACCGTAGCCTTAAAATGAAGGTGTCCTAAAATAACTGCACTATTGGTTCTATAAAAAGTGGAGCGTGAAATTGCAGGCGTCTGTATATTTATAATTTAATTAGAAGAGCAAAACAATGAAAATAATAAAGTTTTAATTACCCCTTCTTGACCGGGGATTGCAGCTAAGGCGTGAGGAAGAGCCGCTCTTAGAGTTTATTTACTTATGAAGTGTTTCTCGCCGTGAAGTTCGTGACTGGCCTATTAGTTAGAGATAAAGACAGAGCTTGAAAAATAATACTCGAATCGTAATTGTTAGTGCCTAGCATCGATCAATAAAGTCTATAGCAAAAAAATCCAAAGTGCTAAAGCTGGTGTGTGTTGATCATGTATAATGATATGGAAGCCCAATCTAACTATAGTGATCATCGTTAGATTAATTACTGCATGTAACAGAGTACATGCTCAACAAAGGCTTCGAAAGATCACGTTTACGTATTTTACTATACCTCTTATTTTGCAATTTTTATATTACGTGGCAACTTTTAGTAAAATCAAGATTAAATTTTGATCTGTACATTCTCCAACCATGCCAAGTAAAATGGATTTTTTTAAAATTGAATTAGCTTACCCTTCTAAGGTTGCCCTACAAACGACAGTAGAGAACAATTAAAAAAGAGATATTAAATACAGAATAAACGCAAATCCAAAACTTTACGTACCCATAAAACTTGAAAATTACAGTCCCTTCGTCATAAAAGCGGATGAGTTGTGCATGTTCTGTAACTAACTGGCAATGTCAATTAACCCGGTTTCTGAGAAAGTACATCAGGATTTAGTGGGTCATACGTTTTGCGAGGGACGGTATATGTCTGATTAGTTGAGTACAAAATAGTAATACTTGCATGCCATTAAAAAGTAGAAATACGTTATTTTTAATCTCTTTTATAAGACGTCAAATTATTTTCGCGATCACTACTACTTCTTATGCATAAACCAAACAGAAAACTAACGCACACAGGTACCTGCATTATGTCTCATATCACCCAATGAAGAAAGAGGTTATTCGGACCTTAGTAAGAAGAAATACGTCATATTAAAGATCTATCAAAGAATGCACATCCCAAGAAGCTAGTGGAAGCAACAGTACAAGGGAGTGTGGCACCAGCAGAAATATAGGTCCTGAGGAATATAGGCATTTACTCAGTATCAGACAGAAAAGTGTTACCAGATGCAGTCAGAATATAAAATTCAAACACGATTTCCAAGCAGCGCCACTTTCCAAAGTCTATAAAGGAAAATAAAACCCAAGAATTAACATCAACTAGTTGGGTGTCAAATGAGCACCTGAAGCGCTGGGACAAAGTGGTGGGGAATGTTCAGTCTAAGAAGACGCTGAGGGGACCCTCGTATTCTAATACCGCAGACGCTCTCAGATTGAGCAGGAAGGAACTACAAGAGGTGGCTGGATTTATAACTGGCCATTGGACGTTCAGTGCACACCTGCAAAAGCTGGAGAACGAAGTGGCAAGCCCATTATGCAGGAAGTGCGGTGAGGCAGAGGAAACATCTAAGCATAATTATTATCTTCGACTGTCGTGCCTTGAGTGACAGCAGGAAGTCCTATCTGAATTTACGCCAGGGGTGGGATTCCGTTTTGAATCGAGAAACTCGATCTCGATAGGTGATCAACTCGATAGAATTATAAACCCGGATTGTGTTACTCGATCTGTATTGGCTTCGGAAATCTTCGGGAATTCGATAGTTGAAATGACACATATGAACTACCTATGACATTAAATTGTTGTTTTTTGTTTCTAACCTCAAATATCCCCAGAAGAATTATTTTTTCTTTTTTTTCTACTTCTGTGTCATCGCCATCGACTGCTCTGATCATTACCCTCATTATTTTTTTTGTTTCCATCTTTGTAATGATAATATTCATAGACATAATAATGTTGCCAATTGTGGGAGCAGAGAAAGCATCGATTACAGCAACATAGAGAACAGCAACACTAGATTAATATTCGGAGAAGAATGGAAATTAGAGAAAAAAGCAATTCTTTTCGAGCCTTCCGACAATAGCTTTATAGAACTGTTTCGATTAAATAAAGAGTACATACATGTATATATTGTTATCGAAATCATATAATAACATAAACAAAAGGTCCTGTAGGCATCTGATTGAGGAAATACGACCTTTGGTTCAGGAGAGATTTTCAAGAAGGGGCATTACTCTGGAGGCTAAGTTATTTGGCTGCCTTGAGATTCTTCGCCACAGGTTCATAACAACGATGTATTGGATAACAATTTACAGCTGGAATGAGTCAAACATCCATAGTGAGATATAAGTTTATTTTCTACTTACTGCTGCCATTAATATACTCACAATTTCCCTTAAGCCTCAAGAAACTGAAGTACAGAGTTCACTATAAAATTTCAATGTTTGTGTATAACCTCACTCTTGAGAATCTAAGCAATGAATCGACTGCTCTGCAGCTGTCGAGTATAGGTATCGAGTTTATTGTCGAATTGTGGCAAACCGAACCCCTACTATGGTTTTTGATATCAAAATTTTTAAAACGGAATCCCATCCCAGAAAAGAAGACAGGAGAGCATAGTCTACAGCATCTCAAAGTTTGCAAAGAACCTAGGATGGGATTCTGTGGGATTGGATTCTGTGTGGTCCCACTGACTGGAGGAGCATGATAGGCTAAGCGGCAACTAATATCAAGGATACCTGACCCCCCTCATCACAAAAAAAAATGACTGGCGTTTCAGAGTGAACTGTTCCAGAAATTAATGCGAATAGGCACATTGATAGAGCTTTTTGAGTATAAGAGACTCTTATGATTTTATCTGAGGTTTTCAACGTAAAATCTACGCTTGATACTAGAGGTACTGCGTCTCTTCCCAGTTTACTGAGTAAAAATTTTACATCATTGAGAGCTAAGCTACCATCGGCTTCCATGTCGTATACGTGTCATGGTCGCTAGGTTGAGACCCTAAGTACTAATGAGCATTTCATATAATAGATGATTAAATCTCGCAAACATGCATAAAGCTCTGTATTTTAATCCGTCAAATGTCCCCTTAAGAGACAAGAACCCTCGACGTGAGGCTGAAAGAGACTTTGTTTCGTCTTTCCCTTTCAAGGGACGAAGGGTAAAGACAGGACAAGATGGTGCCAAGATAAATACGGGTTGCCGTCCGGAAGATTTACGTGCCGAAATGGTGAAATCTCAACAAAGGAGGGGGGGGGGGGGATGGTGAGGACAAAGAACTTTTATTATTTCGGTTACAAGTTAAACCTGAAGGCTCACCGTTGTTATATGAAAGCAATTTGTAGATATGAATGAAGCAGGATTTCATAATGGTCTGATATTGGAGTGAAATTTAATTACAATAAGTATGTGTTAAATATTAATTACTATCAGGCAACAATTTAATTCATTATTTATATTTTACGTTTACTTGAACTCTGGCAACGATGCGTTTACATAGGAAGCAATAATGTTCCATTTGGAAATTCCCACCCTACCTAGGTTTATTGTGGGTGAAATTTCTAGCTTGTAACTGTAGCTATTTTTATTGCTTCACATTTTTTGACCTGCTTATCATTCGTTTCTTTTGGAATACCGTTTACGGCAGTCGCCTCAACCACTACTTTGTACATACATTTTTATTTCTAATATAAGTCATAAGAGAAGGTAACTTCAATTATTTCACCGTAAACATTGGGCTGAGCGGACGAAAATTACTACAGCTTCTCAAACGATGTACGCGGATTTCACAGCAATTAATTCAGATTAAAAAAATTGTGTCAAATCGTTTGACTCAGTAATTTCCCCATGTTCATCAATGGTAGATATAACAAATAGGAACTAGGAACAGAAACAACGGAGATCATGAGTGAACTTACAAATCACCACATACTTGGAATAGTCTCGGACTCTATCATTCCCCAAGCGCACACGGAGAGATCCTACAACGTCCTACAATTGGACAAGGAGTGACGCTTTTATATCACCCTTGCCCAATTCAAGGATGGCTCCCACTCAGAACTGGGGACATGAGTGGGAGTAGCTGGTACCAATCCAAGAGTTGAAATCTGAGTAACCCTTGGGATGTATACCACAATCTTCCAAGTAGAATGATAGCAATAGAGTTGGGAGCTAGGGAGCTGACCAAAAGCACAGCTAAGAAAACCATCTCAGATTGGGCAGAGAGGAAAGCTCTTCTGTACTCGCGAGATACAACAGGGCTACTGCACTTGAAGGCGTTCATACGATACCCCTCTAGTCAGCCCCCCTCGAAAATCATAGAATGGAACAGGAATGATCTCCGCATTCTGGATGGTCTGTTGACGGGATATTGTCATCTGAGGAACTACTTGCCCAATTTAGGTTTAGAACAAACAATGGACTGTCTTTTCTGCTATATGGAGGACGGAACAACGCAGTATATATTGTGCTCCTGTCCAGTACTGAAAAGAGCTATGTTTCAGACTTTTGCACTCACTCAACTGGAACCTACTGAATTCAAGGAAGTTTGAATCATCACGACCATCACCTTTGTGAAGAGGTATGGATTGTACGGATAACTCTAAGTAGGTCTGTGTCACAGCAGAATAGGCCACAGTGGAAAGAGTCATAATTGCTCTTCAACTCGCCCACTTTCAACCTAACCTAACTTTCCCGGTATTCTGGCAAGGTGTGTATATTTTATTACCGAGCTCAAAAAAAGAAATTGAACCTACTGTTGTAAAACCAACTGCGTAATGTATTTCAGTCACTATTGAACTTTACAATCCTGCGCGCTATGTGAAACATTCTTCAGTAAGCGGGCATTGCGAATCCTTCCATCCGTTCCTTGTGAATCCTGGCAGGGGACATTCTGTCATCTCCTCAGAACTACAAACGGATGACCTTATTCTACATATGAGGAGTGATATAATTTCTTCTATATATTCCTTCGACTACAAATGTACGGTGAAGTATCCTAAAAGTGGAGAGTGGGAGTCAAGTGGCGTTTTGAGAAGAGAGGGTCAGTCTGGTATACAGCGCTGGTGTCTGAAGGTCAAAAACAAAGCTCTTCCTCTCTCTTGGAAGATACAACACTATATTCGAAACAGAGATGAAGGCGATTTTAGCTTGTACCTCTCATATTCACGAAACTCAGGGGTCTAGGCGGCAGACCACTACCTGCTCTGACAGCCAGGCTGCCTTGAAAGCATTGAGTGCTTGTGGTTTACAGCAAGGCCCCTTCTGCAATGTAGAAATGAAATAGAAATGAAACGGCGGACGTGGTCACAAGGTAAGGTCGAGAAGTAATTTCCTGGGTCCTGAGCCAACTATGAGGCTGACACAGGCCCTAGACATCTCTGTCAAGCTAGAGAACTTATTTTAGGACCTCTGACTAAGATGGGGCCGTTCTATCTCTCACTGGCCAGAAGCTGGCTGAGGTTATTTGTGGACCTTTACACGTCACCTCTATGTGATGGGGGTGGCAAGCGATCTGACGTGTGTACGCTGTGGAAGAGTCCTTGGTACGCATTCCATGTCGCTGTGACAATCTTGGGTATCACAGGTAGACTCTATTAACTGGATTCAAGGGTCCTTGGACATAAAGAAAAAGTCGATTAGGACTCAAGGCCCACCTTCACCTTTGCGATGAGGGCTGGATTTAGGAACTAGAGTAAGGAGAGGCGCAGAAGGGGCTTTTGTCACTATATAGCCTCTTCTCCTCTTTTATTCATTAATCAGTTCAAAGCCTTCAAGTGCTTTTGCAACAGAAAGCTCAACGCCGTACTTAAATAACAAGAATATTCTATTATAAAGATAAAGTTAACGGAAGGAATGCTAGACGCTCCCAAAAAGCCGCAAGAGCACAGTCAGCTAAAAAAGGTAGGATAGCAGTGTATATAAATCATTGAGAAATATGCGTTGGTTGTCAGTATGATGGAAACCGGTTAGGCAGACAAATGGCATAGCAATCCGCCCTCCAGGAAACAGAAAAAAGCGCTACTTCGATATAGACGGAAACGCCACAATACGCTGCGGCTGAAAGGCGGGTGATAAGGGTGAAAAAACCCACGGAATGGGGTGCACGACTTGGAAAATCCAAGTTCAGGGACGAAACTTAAAAATGAGCTAATCGATTATTCAATTTACTGAGGCTTTGGAATGGGTACTTTGAAGGTTTAGATAGAAAAATGAAGTCAAGTTGATTGACCTAGCACTTCCCAAACATTACGACGATATCAGTTTATTATTTTCCCACAGCATGAAGCTATAGCCTGAGATCCCTTGCAACCAAGTAATCGCCAGCACCCGTTCCCAAAAATTGTCTTGTGCCGCTAGGTCTTTCCTTCACAGGTCAATGGACAGCCTATTATCAGTACTACAAACTTTTCAGTTTTACAACGCCTCACCTCCCAACCACCCCAATTTCACCCTCACCCAAAAAAAAGGTAGGAAATGATCAGGAACCCCTAAAACATCTAAAAACGAAGTTTGAGTTGTTTTCGTACTTTTAGTTTTTTGATTATTGCTACGCTGCCACTGACAGGATTTTTAACAAACATAGGCGTATTCTATCCTCACCACGGTAATAATACTGTGTCAAAATTTCATTAGAATCAATTTAATAGTACCCACATTACAAAATACAAAACGATCTAAAGCAATAAATACTCGTATCTAAGTCCCTTAGTTTCCGTAATAGGCTAGCCAATGTTCGGATGGCCCTAAAAAGGTGATTTATGTTGCCAGACCTTCTCCCACAGGTTAGTGGGCAGCCTATTATGAATACAAGAAATTTTTCAATTTTTTAACCCTCAACTACCCTAGCTGCACCACCACCCAAAAAAAACGCAGAAAATGATCAGGAACCTCTAAAACGCTTAAAAACGACGTTTGGGCTTTTTTTATATTTTTAGTTTTTTTATTATCTCTCCGCCGCTACTGGCACGATTTATAAAAACCATGCGCGATTTCCATCCTCACCACGATAGTAATACTGTGTCAAAATTTAATTAAAACCAATTCAACAGTTTCCTCGTTACACAATATAGAACGATCTAAAGCAATACTCTAGTAGGTTTACACCAGAAAAAATTCTAAGTCCTTTGGTTTCCGTAATAGGCAAGGCAATGTTCGTATGGACCTAAAAAAGTTATTTATGTCACTAGATCTTCCTTCATAGGTCAGTTAACAGTCTATTACGAAAGCAACAAATTTTTCAATTTTAAAAGTGTTTCTAAAAATGTAACATTTTTTAGGCACATGTGTCATATTTCTGCATACAATCTACTGTATCGACGTGGAGAATTTGTGTCCATATAAAGACAAAGAAGCTGAAAGACGACTAGAATATAACATCATACCTGGGCGAACATTTTTTAAATTGCTTCATCTCCTTGAACATAATCCAAGCTACAAACTTTCTGAAATTACCTCATAACACCCTATGGATAGAAATTCTATGGCCCTACGTTTCCGACTGTAAAAATGCACACTAACTTTCGTTGTTTCAAGAAGTAACACCATTTTAGACTAATTTTTCTGAGGATAAAACCCATCCATTAAAAATACGAAAACGAGGAATGAAAACTTCCTAACAAAAATTCACGGAGAAGTAAGTTTTTACGCTCCATAAAAGTGTATTAATGAAGTTTCAGCTTTAACGTCACGATAAACAGTTTTACTTACGACTCGGGCTCAAAATGGCTTTTAAGTGGCTTGTTGCCGTTTCTTATGAAAATTTTTCATTTGAAAACGTCTTTGTTGGGCGCTGGAAGTTCCATGAATACGTTTGTGAATTGTTAAAATATTGTAACGTACTGAGAAAAGTTGGCGCTGTTTTTTTGGAACGAGAGCTGTTCTTGGATGTTTTTTGCCGACAGGTGGAATTTCTCAACACTCCCAGCATTATTTTTGTTGAAAAAATAAAACCCTTGAAACGCTAGGCCTTCATATCCGACAGTGTTTTGCTAGTGTACCTGTCATAGCTCCCCTATCTAGTAATATCCCTCGTCTAGCTAGTGGACACGCTACAGGAAGAGGGATATATGTGGAAAACCAAGGAGTACGGAGGAATCACTCTTTAGGCTCGAAAACAATAATTTTCGAAGCAGAAGTATATGCAATACTATCTGCAATAAGGAGGTGAGAAAGGACACGGAGCAGAAGGTTTAAATTTGGTCTGACAGTCAGGCGACATTGAAAGAATCTGCGGGCCGAGGCTAAAGCAAGTTACCGTGATGTGGATGTTGGGTCATACGGGAGTTCCTGGTAATGAGGAAGCCGATAGACTGGAGGAGAGTTTGTTGGCCCGGAGCCCGTTATACGATTACGTAGGCAGCAGGTAAGGTCAGCCCTCAAAAAGTGGTTGAACGGTACCATAGATGAACAGGGGATGTAAAGTGAGGGGTGCAAACAAGACAAGGATTTTCAAGCTGAGCACACCTATATCAGCACTGCTACGGAACCAAGACCGAGAAACCTCGTCGGTGTCCTGACGGGGCACTGCAGGCTCAGGCGGCATTTATCACCATTAGAAATTGAAGATGTATGGGCTGTGCAGAGGCCGATGAAACGGCCTACCACTTCCTTGCTGGTAGTCCCGCTGGTAATAGACATTGGATCCCTAGGTGGAGAGAGGTATAAGCTGTCCTCTGAGCTGCGCGTAATGACGGTATGCCGTGCGGCGGAGTACATCTTAGCCGCCAGAATGCAGAAGGCAGTCACCTTTGGGTCCCTTGGTCTACTCGGGGTGCACAATTCGCGGACTCTGTCATTGTTCACAGAACGGTCTGAAGAATAATCACTGGGTAAAGGAACAGCAGTTCAGTGTGTCGGAGGTCGGGGGCACTTCTGGCTTTAAATAGATTATAACAATTCTATTGTCCAACAGTCATCCATTTAGAGGACAATTAGAAATGTACACAAGCAAGGTAATCGAAGTCTAATCAAACATGAAAAAAAAGCCAGGTATACAGGGTGGGCCAATAGTGCGTGGACGGAAGATTGTGGGCTTACTAAGAAAAATTTCAAAAATCAGTTACTTGATCATGGCAGTGATCCTTGAGGGCTATAAGGGAAAAATATTTTGACTTAAATTTTGACGTTTATACAGGGTGATTCATATCAGACTTACATTTTTTTGAATGGAACCCCCTATATATTATTGCATATTTGGATTCCTTGATCAATTCTAGTGTGACTACGTGTATCATATATTAAACGAACCGTTTAGGCGCAAATCACCATTTCTGGTATAAGTTGGTATCAGAAAAAAATTGAATATCGCAGCGATTATAAAACTTAGAAGGCCGTGACTTTGCGGTACGACTAAGCATAAAATACGTCACATTATGTCAGACGGCTAAATTTGAATTCTTTTTGTACTTGAAGAAATCAGCAGATCAATTAAGGAAACTTCAATCACAGATAATATGATTTTTTCAAATGGGAATGCCTATTTTGGTTTAAAGAATCAAATGTAAAATTTGTTTACCTTTCTAACGATATAGCATTCTCCATATCAATCTTTTTTGGTTTTCATTTTATTTCAAATGTTCAGTCAAATCGGTGTTTTTCGATTTTCCTGCGTGCAAGCAACCTAGCAGGCCATGAAAAATAAACAAAAGCCCGTTAATATGGAAGAAACCAACTAGCTTAGTAGAAAGATGTAAACTAACTAGAGTAACGAGGCAAGTTTATGAAAATTCTTTACAACATATTAGTTCTAACCAGAAACAATAGCGGTAACAAGAACGCTCATTCTTCACAGCCTACTAGCTATTAGCCAATTTCCAAAATCAGTAAAAAAATATTTAATCAAGGAAAAACTACTAGTGATTGTCGCTAGCAGTAGAATATCTATGTGTTCTGAATAAATTTTCACATTTAATGCTATAAAAAAAGTAGCCATTTCCGTAAGTCAAAAGTAATGATACCTCTGACTGGAACCCTTCAAATTCTTCAGTAGGTACTTCTACTTATCAGCAAAATCGCGGAAAATGAAACTTCAATTGCAGTTTGTTTGAATTGTAAAACATAATTTAGTTTGTAGAAAACTACATGAAATAAACACAATCACAACATAGCGTAATTAAAAAATTCTAGCAATTATTTCAGTAGATGTTCAGAATGCTCCCGTTAGAGATATCTTCACTTTTGACTTAACTAAACGGAAATGACCAATCTTTTTATCCCATTAAATGTGTAATGTCATTCTAAACATGTTAGACTATAAGAAAAAATCGCTGGTAGTTTTCATTTTGTTTCAAAATTTTTAAGCGTTTTGGAATGTTGTCAAGCTCTAGTAGACCTCAATAGCCAGTAGGCTGTGAAAAACAAACACTTCTGTCATACCCCAGCTATTCATTGACATTAATTAATGTCTTGCCGCTGTTGTATCTGGTTAGAGTTGATGTGTTGTAAGGAATTTTCATGATCTTGCCTCGCTACTCTAGTTCGTTTGCATCTGTCTACTAAGTTAATTGGTTTCTTCCATATTAACGGGCTTTTGTTTCTTTTCATGGCCTGCTAGGTCGCTTGCACCCAGAAAGATCGAAAAACACCGATTTGACTGAAACTTTGAAATAAAATGAAAACCAAAAAAGATTGATATCGAGAATACTATATCGTTAGAAAGGTAATCAATTTTTGCATTTAGTCTCATAAACCAAAATAGGCATTCCTATTTGAAAAAATCAAGTTATCTGTGATTGAAGTTTCCTTAATTAGTCTACTGATTTTTCCAGTTACAAGAAGAATTCAAATTTCGACGTCTGACCTAAGGTAACGCATTTCATGCTTATTCTTACCGCAAAGTCACGGCCTTCCAAGTTTTATAGTCGCTGCGATATTCAATTTTTTTATGATACCTACTCATAACAAAAATGGTGATTTGCGCCTAAACGGTTCGTTTAAAGTACCATGTATGATACATACAGTCACACTAGAATTGACCAAGCAATCCAGATATGCAATAATATATAGGGGGTTCCATTCAAAAAAATGTAAGTGATATAAATCACCCTGTATAAACGTCAAAATTTAAGTGAAAATATTTTTACGTTATAGCCCTCAAGAGTCCCTACCATAATCAAGTGACAGATTTTTGAAATATTTTTTAGTGAGCCCACAATCTTCCGTCCACGCACTATTGGCCCACCCTGTATGGTATACCATACAACATGGTACAGATAACTGTCACCAGTTGGGTGTTAAATGACCACCAGAAGTGCTGGGACAGACTGGTGGAGATTGAGCAGAAAGGGACGAAGAAATGGGGTTGGATTTATAACTGGCCATTGGACGTTCAGCGCGCACCTGCAAAACCTGGGGATTGAAGTGGCCCCATTATGCAGGAAGTGCGGTGAGGCAGAGGAAACAGATAAGCTCGTTATCTTCGACTGCCCTGCTCTAAGTTCCCAAAGAGCTTCGGATGGGACTCTCTCGACATCTTTGGATGCACAATAAACAGTAAGGCTGATCGGCAACTATTCGGACAACTGAACCCTAACCCTCTCACAGCCAAATAAAAATCACTCTCCACTGTATACCACAGACCTTAATTCTATGGGTCAAATATGCTTAGATAATATTAATGGTTCATTCATTAAGACCGTACCGTTTATAATTTAATACAAGACCTTGCATTCATCAAGCATGTTTACGCCAAGTAAAGATAAGGATCTCGCAATCCTGACTGCATCTAGAGTAACTTTTGGAAGTAGTCTTGTCGAGAACGTTACTTCGCTTGTCAAAACGGCTCGGAGCGTCTTCGGAGTGAAGTGGCTCCCTTAAAATCAGAAACACGTGTCAGTAGTAATTTTGGCGAGAGCTCGTCGGATTTTACAAACACAATGCCGCTGCCGCCGTTCTGTACGCGTTTAATGGATGCCGCCAGAAGTTGTGTACTGTCGCCTGTCACCTCAGAGATAAACGTCGGCGCTCTTCTGCAGAAAAGGGGTGTTTGGCAATTAGAGGAAAAGTTTTAATGGAGGAGCAACCCTAATAGCGACGGTTTTACTCGAAATTAGGAAATTAGTGAATTACAATGTTTGCTGTAGATACACGCCCATACAAATACACGTATATCTATCAGATCAAATTAAGTGGATGAACCCCCGACAATGTTTGTAAAATAATTGAAGGGTCCTATGCAAGAAGTGCCTTAAGTTACATTTCCATCAATTATAGACTGTCAGTGCGGTCTGTGCTAACTTTTTGTAAGCTTTCTGGCAATACTACTAATATTGTTGTAAGATGAACTCAGTTCAGGGCGATATGTGCTTAAATCCAGCCAAATATTAGACAAAATATATTCGATGGAAGTTGAGCCTAAGTATATAGTCTGTTAGTCACTATGAATGACCACTTCAACGTAAAAATTACTGGCCACTAGCCTATTATTTATGCGTAGTTTGTTGTTTACCATTCGTTCTGCCATGCAATGCTGAGGCGCGGCTCACGAGTCAACTTTAGTTGACCGTCTGTAGTTGAATGAAAACTGTTGTGAGGACCTTCCTTTCAATAGAGTTGATCAACTTTTTTGTTTGTCAACAGAAGTTTGACTGACAACTGACGGATCATCACCGACTGCTTGAGTTGAGACTTGTCTTGAAACGTGTGAACTAGCGTTTAAGGCTTGTTGACAGTGTAGACCCCTTAAGGGGCCTGTATACACACATTTATACATACGTATATGTAAAACACGGACTCACAATTTCTCGCATAACTCACTCTATCTTCAAACTAAATATACAATATTTCAGAAAGCGATAGTTAAGACCTAAATGAATGACAACTATTTTCGATTTCCTCAAAAAAGTTTCTTAATGTGCAAAAAAACTCGCAATGCAAAATCATACATTCTATAAATGCCTGTAATTTAACAACCAAACACGATATCAAAAAAAGGCTAAATAGTTGCACAAGCGCAAGCTTTCTTCTTCAATTTGCTCTTTGAGTCATTACCGTAAGTTTAAACGTAACGCCAGGAGCTTAGAAATGCGCAATTCATTTTTATGGTGACCTTTGGACCTTACCTTTGGACCTTTTGACCTTACATTTGGATTTTTGGACTTATCTCCCCTCATCTTAGTCACACACACTGGAGAAAGGGAACAGGCGACCACGCCTCCTCGCTAACACAGGAATACGTCTTTTCTTTGATTCTCAATTTCGCGCGCTATACCCTAGACCCTTAATACGTTTCACGGCACATGCACTAGTGTGTATTTTCGTATAGAAGATTGACAAGTCGAATGGTTTAATAAAACAATGGGTGTCAAATGGTCGGAAAGTGTTAGGAGGAAATTTTTGGAACTATATTATGAGCATGATTGTCTTTGGAATCACCGAAGGGATAATTAAAAAAGAAAGATGCTCGAGAAAATTCTCTGAGCTCTACTGTCAAGGAAATGGATATCGTTGGCCTTACTATTGCTCATGTGAAGAATAAAATTAAGATTATCAGAACAGTGTACAAAAAAGAGCATGTACTGGTTTGCCATTCAACTAAAACAATCGGTCAGTTTCTGTTGAAATGTGTGAACTATAAACTCGTATTCCACTTTTGATCGCCTAGTGAATTATTATTTCATTCAATTTATCTAATCGTTTATAATTGAAGAATTGTGGAGAAACAGTACAAAAACGCAGGTAAGTGGGTATTTTTCAATATTGTCCATAATATTGTGCTTTTATAGGAAAATCCTGTCTTATGTTGAGATAACGTAAAAATCATATAGAGAAAAACTGTTAATTTTGCCACATTATTCTCTTATAGATTGAATATAATTTCACATAACTGACCTACAGATAATAATACGTCTGATATGCGTTCTGTCTCATAGCGTTTTCGATTTACTGCACTGATTTTAACCACGATTGCACTACAGTGCACATTGAAAACTCGTCTGGTGCCCAGAAGTCCAATAAATTTGAACTGGTAAGTCGAACGTACACCAAATTTCAGTGCAACTCAAGTAACTGTTCTGTCAGCCAACTAATTACAGTTTGATGTCATTTTGCATCCCGAGAGCTCAATTTCATTCTGTGTCATTATTCAATCACTTATTCTATTTATCGACATAAACACTAACAGCATTTTGTGCAATATGGCTTTTGCACTAAAAATGAATTTCTATCTATATCGGTAAATACTTATTATACATTATTATATGTATATCTTATTGTACCTCTTCTTCCGTCAGTTTATGAACAACATCTTCAACAAATATTCGTATTTTTGGGACACCCACAGCCGTTGTTTGCAATTTAACTAGATACGCTTCAATTTCCTCATCATCCGAAGGTGACGATATTCAAAGTTCTGCTACTATGTATACTACCCCACTACCCAGTTCTTAATTCAAAAAAAATATTTTCACTGACAAATAAAATAGGTTATAATTAATACTTTATAGACGTCACTGAAATCTCCACGAGCTCAGAGAGTCCGTGGCTATAATTTGCACTCGAGTGCAATTAACGGGATAAGTCGAAAACAAAAAACCACACTAGCTTTGCACTCAAATCTAAGACGAATATAATTTTGACACTCAGTTCCTATGAGTGCAATGATAGGGCAATAAATCGAAAACGCTATTAGAAAATGTAGTTCTTGATGAAACAATAGACTCTCACACCGATATTTACGAATAAATTTTATATTAAATTTGTAATGTATTCTGTATACTCATATATTATAAAATGAAAATCCATCAAAATATGTTACTGGTTTTTATTACCCTTGTGAAATACAAAGACAAAAGTGCCTAGATCCATTTTTGGAAAAAAAAATCTTTGAAAGTAGACCACTAAACTGGCTTTTACTTAAACTTCAAAATTAGTAAAATATAAGATTATAAGCAAACAAGTGATTATCATCTGAAAAGGTGATATTTCCAGAGAGAAATATAAACTTTAAAAACGTTTTTCTCAAAAACCGAAAAATGTGAGCTGGGCACCTTTTACATTGGGCCCTTCAATTGCTATACATATACAATGCTCTTTTTAAAGGTCCCCCACCCCCTTTAATTCTTGAGCGCGTTAACTTAAAAAACTGAAACTTAGGATAACGAAATTGATGCATGAATACTATATTTTGGAGTAAAATCGTCAACCTCTTAGAATATAAAGTCAATATCTTAACCTACTAAAAAATGGAGAAATATTTTATAATTATCTGATATAAACATTACTATCGATAAATCTAGAAATATTTGCTTATAGTTTGAAGTTAAACGTAGAAACTTAAAAAAAATGTAAAGTTTATGTCGATCATTCAATTTTACTCTAATTCAGATAAATCAATCAGATCAATCTAGACATCAGAATAGTTTATTGTCGAGTGTCGAGTTGGCTACCAACTGTGGAAATGGAGGGTCACCCCATAGTCGAGTTACCTTCCGTCAAGCTTGGGGATCAACATCAATAATAACATGTCGTGGCACGACCACGTTGTCACTATTGTTGAAACGGCGTCCCAGAAACTTGGAGTTTTGTTCCGCTGTAGGAAGCTGTATACATCAGAGCCACTACTGCTGGTCTACAAGGCACAGGTCCGACCATCGCTGGAGTATTGCTCCCATGTGTGGCGATGCGCTCCGAAGCACTCTCTAAGGCTTCTGGATACAATCCAGAAGAGAGCAATTAGATTAATCGGTACGCCTAGCCTGACAGGGGTCCTCCACAGCCTGGAACATCGAAGAAGGGTGGCTGACCTATCTTGTTTTACACATTCTATTACGGAAGATGTTCGAGTGTGCTCTCTCAAATAATAACGCCAAAGGCCGTCCGAATAAGGAACACTAGAGAGGCTATGCGAGCTTATCCTTACCAGATCGAGGTCCCTACTTCCCTAACCAGTCTCCCCCAGCATTCCTTCTTTTGGAGAACTACGACGCTGTGGAATGAGCTACCGGGGAATTTGTTTCCCGTCGGCTACAATCTGCAGCGTTTCAAATCTAACGTGCGCCGACACTTATCCTCTCGCAGCTCTTATACAGCGTCATAGGCTTTCAACCTTTGCGGGAGGCTGACCATAAAGAAAATATATTTATAATACAGTGATGTTTCTGTAACAATGTAATGTTGTAGGTGAAGATATTGACTTCATATTTTAGAGCTATGACGCATTTGTCAGGAGCTTTAAATAAATGATCACAAGACCCCTTCTGAATTTTTTTTTCACAGATGGCGCCCAGTCATCTGCCATTTTTACTCCAAAGTCATGCATCAATTTCATTATCCTAAATTTCAGTTTTTTAATTTGACCCGTTCAGGAAATAAAGGGGGGGGGACTAAAGAAAAGCACTGAATCCTACATGAGCTACCTAGTTGGCCGGTCTTTACTAACGATCTACTATTATGACTGCATACAATTAACAATATCGTATCGTGTAAGAGCCTAGGCAAGCTGCACTGAAATCAAATTTTCACCCTACAAAACATAGTGGCGCGATTAATTTTAGGGCTAAAAGGAAGCGACTTGCTGCAGAGCTGGGTAATGCTATCTTAATTTTTGAAGTTTTATTTTATTAAACAGTCTATTTACATAACTTTGCAAGGCTGAATGATCATAGTATTTATTTAACACAAGATAAATAATAATTGGTCCTGCAAGTTTTTGCACACAGGATGTCAACAACAAAAAAGCTCTCTCACTCCACTGTATAACTTCTACTACTGGCAAAAATGAAACACTGGCACTACTAAGCTAATATATTCACTTGGAAACTGTTTGAAAGTTTTGATTAACTTATTCATTAAAAGATCGAGTTATTAAGGCCTGCTACCGAGCAGAAAATAAATTAATATCTATATTAGGTCTCACAGCCATCACGCTGTTAATTTGATACCTTATACAAGAAAAGTTTTCCATGGTCGCTGGGCTAGTGCAGCGGTAACTTTAACTTTTTAAATACATAAAACATCGAACAGAATAAAGTCAACTTTTAATGATTCTCTAAAGTTCTAACAAAACTTCGTTCAATTGGTGGTTGCCAGCAAAATACGGTACCTTCTCTTACCGGAAATAAAGATGCATCGCAAGGTGTTCCAATAATTTGAGAATTTATTTTGTTGCTTTTTGTTTTTGTGGTTTTTGATCAATATAGGAATATTGGATTCCTGCGACTCATCCTAGACACAATGTGTTAACAGACATGTTGTTGTTGTTGAACTCGTAAAATGCATTAAGTCGGAGCTAGAGTATTGCCGACACGAATACTATCGATAGTTTTGAGAACTGTAGCTCGCCATCGTTCGCGATTTACTATCAGTTCAGTGCTGCTCTTCATACTCATATCTAGCAACTGTTTCGTCGTATCCAGGGACTGTCATTGCCCATTTTAACAAAGTTATAATTTATGAACGTTTTCAAGGACTTCAATCCTGTTCTTGTGTGAATTTACCTAATTCCAATTTTGTCATCCTACTAGTACCTTTACAGGAATATTTTGACAAAGTCTAACTCCTATTAATCTTCAAAGGTACTAAACCAACTAGCTCTAATAGCATTTATTCAGGAATATCTATATTTAAATATTAAAAATTCTATAGATATTAGCAATAATAGGTATTACATATGTCAACAAGTTGATGAATTTTAATGCGATTATTGTTCACTATCCATTGTTTTAAACTATACTTGAATGAATTTAAAGGCACTAGACATTTTATGCCATCTGGTATCTCATTGTATAGTCTTGGAGCAAGAAATATATGACATCGTAATAAAGTATTTTTTCTTGCTTTTGGTACAACATCAGATGTATATCTTATGCCATATTTATGTTCGTGTTTTGTCAAGTTTGATTTATTTTTAAGCAAGTGGCAGAAGGTTCTGCCGGTGCGCCATCTGGTACCCGAAGGTAAAAGCAAACCAAGCAAATCGCTGCACAGCAGTATAGATTTCTTGGTGGGACGCCGCGGTGCATCCGCTTGGCCACCAGAGGGCACGGGTTTTTTTTACGCTGCTGCGTATGAAAGCCGATATACGAGGGTTGCTCTATATGTCCGTCAATCCACCAGTACGCAGACAGCTGTTTCACGCTTATTAGCGATCATCAGTGCGCCATAGGTCGATTGACGGAAATAGAGAGCATCAATTCTTTCATGTCTACTAGACATGTGAAGCATGTTGTAGCAAGTGACAGAAGGTTCTGCCGGTGCGCCACCTGGTACCCGAAGGTAAAGGAGGTAAAGGCAAACCAAGGAAATCGCTGCACAGCAGTATAGATTTCTTGGTGGGACGCCACGGTGCATCCGCTTGGCCACCAGAGAGCACGGGTTTTTTATACGCTGCTGCGTATGAAAGCCGATATACGAGGGTTGCTCTATACCTCCGTCAATCCGCCAGTACGCAGACAGCTGTTTCACGCTTATTAGCGATCATCAGTGCGCCATAGGTCGATTGACGGAAATAGAGATCATCAATTCTTTCATGTCTACCAGACATGTGAAGCATGTTGTAGCAAGTGATAGAAGGTTCTGCCAGTGCGCCATCTGGTACCCGAAGGTAAAGGCAAACCAAGGAAATCGATATACGTATATCTGGTCTGGTAGACATGAGGATGTTTTAGAAGATAACAAGTCACTAGGATATGTACATTTGACTTTATGTAAATTTTTTATTATACGTTTTTGTATAATTTTTAATGAGTTTATATTATTTTTACATGCTGCGCCCCACGCCACAATACAATATCGTATATGACTATGAACAAGTGCTTTGTATACAATAATCATCTATGTTCTTATTGATTCGACTTCTTTGATATCTCTAAGCTTTGATATGCGTCCAATAATTTCTATGCTATGAACTAGTGCTGTCATTTAGCTAAACAGTACATTAACATTGTGCATAGAACCAGGCAAGCAACTATCGTTCCAAGAGACGGTATGTCGACGACAGAAATATGCCTCACAGCTCAATAGATATCAAAATTATTGTCGGTCTGGGATAAGTAAATAAAGTACAGTTTAACGTACAGAAAACTCAGGCAACAACACTGACAGGGAAGTCTCACGTTGGATTGCTAAGTGTGGAAATAGAGGATCACCCAATAAGCGAGTTACCTTCCATAAGCTTGTGGCGTCAACATCAACAATAAGATATGTGCTGGCACGACTACGTCGCGTCGTCAGTATTGCAAGAACGGCATCCAAGAAGCTTGGAGATTTGTTTGCTGTAGGAAGCTGTATATACCAGATCAACTACTGCGGCTCTAGAAGGCACAGATCTGACCATCGTTAGAGTATTGCTCCCATGTATGGTTGTGCGTTCCAAAGCATTATCTGAAGCTTTTGGACAGTACCCAGGAGAAAGCAATTAGACTATACGATACGGCTGACCCCACAAAGGACCTTCACAGCCTGGAACATCGAAGAAGGGTGGCTGTCCTGTTCCTGTTTCACAGTTTGTATCATGGAAGATGCTCGAGTGAGCTCTCACAGATACTAACACCAAAGGCTGTCCGAACGAGGAACACTAGAGGGATAGAACACTAGAGCTCATCCTTACCAGGTGGAGGTTCCTGCTCCCCAAACCAGTCTCCTTCAGAAATCCTTCCGTTGAAGAACTTCGACGCTGTGGAACGAGCGGGGATTTGTTTCTTGGCGACTACAACCTGTAGGGTTTCAAATCTAAAGTGCACCGACACTTATCCTCTCGCAGCGCTTCTACAGCGTCTTAGGCTTTCAGCCTTTACGGGAGGCTGACCATAAACAAGGCGGGTGCTTGCTGGTTCTGAGTACGGGCTGTAAAGCTTAGTTTTGAAGTTTTGAAATAGGATATAGGAACTTTCTTTAGTGTTTCTCAATTTGTAGCGGATAGCAGAAGTCCAAAATAAACCTAACGAAGGCTTGTTAATGCCGTTTCCAAGAGCCCTCTGCGGCTTACATACTAATGCAAAATCAGCTTCCTAATTCTGCCGTATAAACCAGAAGATGCCGGCTTGTAGTGCACAGTTATTGGAAAACTTGCGTTGCACGACTCATATAAAGACCAGGAAGACGGAACTTTAATTAGTTGCTGGATGGAGGAGGACGTCTGAATAGGGAACGCAGGACTGGACTAAGAGACAAAGGATTTTCATTTTTGACTTATCCGACAGTAGCCAAAAGGAGTATGCTCTTATAAAAGAGGCTTGTATGACCAGAGGTATGATATTGGTTTTGGATTCTGCAGCAATAGCGAAGTAGTAGTAGGACTAGTTACACTTTACCCTTCTGTCTTCTTTGTCTTGCGGTACTTCCTATAGATAATACGAGGGAAAAAACAACTATTTGGATGTTTTTTCTGATTTTTGAGACTTCATTAGCTGCTTATATTTTTTCAAAAAATGTTAAAATCCACTCCCCGCTTTTTATAATGTCCAATTTCTTGTAGCATATTGCTTAGTACTTTTAGGTGATTTTTTTTTCTTTTTCATGCTAAAACGATTAAAGATTACAGAGAGTCTTGATAGTTGAGATTCAACTGCGACTTTCTTTTTCGAAAATGCTCAAAATTCTTTGGACTCTTTAATCATTTAGATATGAAAAACAAAAAGAAAATCACCTAAATTCTAACCATTAATTTTGCCCAAGATATACTAAGCAATATACTATAAAAATTGGACAGTACAAAAAGGGGCAGAGGATTTTAACATTTTTCGAAAAAATATAAACACCTGATGGAGTCCTCAGACGAAACGTCTAAATAGTTGTTTTTTCCCTCTGGTAGAGGAAGTGACTCAAAAAAAAGAACCTGAAAGGAGTATTCACATTTACATACGAGTACATGTATAGGGTGCAGTTGCCCATTCTGAACTGTTTCCCGAATTAAACCCCTGCCGTTATTGTTACTTCCCGTGAAACTTGGCACTGTTGCCATCCGGTATTCGACACCATACCTTTGAACCTTATTGCGGCTCAGTTGATATTTAGATTAGGACAACGCGAAACAGATCTGTGAAATATTGCATACCTATTTCGACCACGTGCAAGGTAATATTTTATGATTTTTATTTAATAATGAAATAACGCTGTCAAAAACTTCTTCAAATATGGGGTTGATCTTGATATTGGAGGTAGGTGGTCATATTGAACCCTGGTTCAATTTAATATCCCGCTGGTTCAACTCAGGCCATTCTAAATCTCTAACATTCCTGATGAATTTTCGTGGTTCTGTACTGAATGTAAGATTAAAGTTGAAATGGATCAGTATCTGTACTTCCACAGCTGGTTGCGTTTTGCAAGTATCTTGACGTTGGGCCAAAAGCAAAAATATTCAAGTTATTATTATAAAAAATATGTTTTGGTATTTACCAACTTTTCTTAAATAAAAATTAATTGGCTATACCTATTTCATCAACATCTAAGGGCATGTTCAATTTAAGAGACCATGAGTTCAATTTGAGCACCTGCCTAAAATGAACAATTTGCACTCTCATCTTCATTTTGCCATTTTGCTTTGCCTGTATTATTATTATACAAAACGTACATCGCATATTTTTCTCCTGGTTTATAAAAGTGTTCTCTGCGGATTTCACCCTTGGGGCTGAAACCGGTCCTGGCACCGGGAAATCTTCCCAGTGGACGAAGCCCGGCTGGGATTGAGACGTTTATTTCTGAAAAAGATTCCAGCCGGATTTCATTTGTTACGTGTTTAGCCGTATATTATGGCTGAAGGATGAAATTTTGGTGGCAGATAGTTTTAGGGAGGGTACTGGAGAACATATGCAGCTGCGTACAAAGCCCGAAGAAGTTCATCATCACTAGAAAGCCGCATCCGTTTTAGCTTCATTTTCACATGCAGAGACTAGGCAAAGTCGCAGGAAGCAAGGGTCTGGATTGCAGATTTTTCTCAACTGTTCCGGAATAAAATGGAACAGTATCTAAAGTTACATATCGGGGAGTCTTTTAAGGCGATAAATCCAAATTCAATCACGGTTTTGCTATCATAAATAGAGGACGCCACCTATGGCACATTGAACTTATTTGAATTTACCACAACCTTTTTCCGGTTCGATGAATTAATGTGGGTCTCAAAAAAATCGTTTACTCAGTACGTTTTATGTGAATCTCCGCACGAATGAATATTAGGCTCATGCTTTTGCATACCATTTACGTAGTATTTTTAAATTTCAACACCGTCTACTTCAAAAATTAGATATGTTTAAAAAATGTTTTTGGAATAGTATTAATTTGTGTGAGAATACCGATTATTCTTCCGGTCACATTTTAGAACTAATTGAGGTGCCCTGGAAATTTCAATAAAGGTAATCGAAAACGATTACCTCTAGAGATTTAAACACAGTATACCTTTTTCACGTAAACCATATTGAGGAAACGATTTTGATACTCACATTGATGCACCAAACCGGAAAAAAGTTTTGATGATTGCCGTAGGTGGCATTCTATTCATCATAGCTAAACCGTGGTTGAATTTGGATTCCTCACCTTAAGAAACCCCCGACATGCAATTTCAGATCGCTGTATCTTTTTATTGCAGAATAATTGAGAAAAAACTAAAATTAAAGTAAAGCTTTGACGCTTGTATCTTGAAACTTAAGCATTAGAAGGCTTCATGTTCCTATCTCAGTGCTCATAAAAATGTGAGGTCTATCACCTGTGTGTTGTCGGTCTAATATCCGGACATCCTGTACAATGCTAAATTTTTTTGTATGTAAGCTTTTAGTAACATGAAGCCTATAAATACAAAAAATTATATTCACCAAAAACATGAGTTTTTACGCAAACTCACAATACAGCTAAATATACACCGTATTCAAAATGTACCGGGCCAAATGAGTAGCTATGAAACTAGGGGTCGCACAAAAAATAGTTAAGACAAACGGCGTGGAAAATTTTCCTGGCTATCCGGTGGTGACCATTTGATGACCTTGTCATAAAAGTCACATCAAGGTCAAATTAATTTTATTGAATGGAAACCCTTACTAGTGACGCCCGAGATGAAGAGCACGGAAAATTCTACGTCCAAATATGAGCTTTACATTTTTAAAAGTTGACCTTGAATGATTATCAAGGTCAAATGTGTGTTCGTTATGCTCACTTCCGGTCTTCATTTCCGGCGCGCGTCAAAAGTAGGGGCTTCCATTTGTGAAAATTGATTTGACCTTGATGTGTCCTCGACGTCAAGGTCAAGGTCACTATAAAGGTCACCACCGGCGTGCCAGTAAAATTGTCTACGACTTTTGTCTTAACTATTTTTTTTGTCAAACTCCTACTTCTCAAAATATTCTGCTTATCACTTTTGACCTGGAGTTAATCATTCAAGGTCAAATTTTTTAAAAGGTCTAGCTCATGTCTGAACGTAGAATTTTCTGTGCTCTTCACTTGCGATGGTAGAGGTTTCCATTTAAGAAAATCAATTTGACTTTGATGTGACCTTTATGTCAACGTCAAGGTCACTACAAAGGCCACCGTAGGATAGCTAGGAGATTTTTCTATGACTTTTGTCCTAACTAATTTTTGGGCTACCTCTAATTAACTAGTTATTCAGTTGGTCTGGTACTTTTTGAACACGGTGTAGAAAAAGGCTTTAACAATAGAAAGCTAGCCAAAAAATGTAAAGAATAGGGATTATGGTCCTATTGCAAACAGGCTGTTATTCGATTTCGTTATTCAAAGACTGCGTTGTTACATGACCTATCCTTCAACAGACAGTAGACGCGCAATGTACGTGTTGGGTACATAAGAAGACCGTAGTATCTTTTTGTTGTTGCTGTGACAAATTATCTAGCGTTACATTATCTTCAAGACATCAAAACCCTTAGCGGACATCTGAAGCGGCCCACAGGCGTTGATGATTCCTGACGATTCCTGAATCGACTCAAGGTTTCATGAAACTTGCATCAGTTGCGATACCTAAATCGACTCGACATTTAATGCACGTTTCATGCAACATAAGAATAGTAGAGTGGAGTTAAGTAGCGTCTTTGCATCGACGCAATACTATACATACTGAAACCTGCATCAGCGTCACTGATTCGGCGTTATGGCTCACCAACCAAAATGGGGTTCCAGACTCTGCATCGCTGCAAGCTGCAACTGCAACTGATGCCAAATACGTGATTCCGTTCTACACACGCTGCCACTTTCATCATGAAACGTAGGAGTCCATGCCTCTATCGCAGCATGCATCAACGTCTCTAGGCCACTTCAAACATATCCTCAAGAAAATACCTTACATGTGCGATTTTAGATCGTCTCAAAATAATTGCATTTATCTACCAAACGATGTACTGTGGGTAAACATGAAACCTCAAAAAATGCTCCTCAGGGCATTGCATGGCATACTCGTAAACCGAGCATGCTGTGTCATCCATCATTAGAAAGCGTTTTAAGAATATTGTGAGTTTATCGGTACATTTTCCATATTTTTCGTTGAACGATTACGGGCCAGACGCCGCCATAGTTGCTGTATGTACGATAAGAAAAATGAGACGCTGGAAAATGTCTTTTTTAAAAGTAGGTAAGACGAGATGCGATGGTCGTAAAGAGACTTTTTGTCGTCCCGTTGCAGAGACACTTTACTGCTTTTATTTCCATATCTTGATTGCATATTTTTATGCCGAGATATGTTCCTCATAAAGCTCCAGTCATGAGTGCCGTTTCTACATTTTAGTGGTAATGTGCCTTCGCCTTATTTGATCTGTAGACTGTATTTAGTAGGTGGCATGTACAAAATGAGACAATAGTAATTCATCTTTTGTGTAATCAAATTTCTCAAATCTTGATCAGTTTGGAGGTCTAATTCAAATTCCATGTAAAAATAGAATAAAGTGCTTTAAAAATACTGTAATCTATACTCAAGCTACAAATTAATATAGTATGATGTATTGATTTTTCATATCTGAATTTGTTCTGTATCGGAAGGAGGTTGATTTGCCAAGACCACAGCCCCATTGGGCCCCAGCCATCTCAACCTCGTGAGAAAGAAGATGATGCACTCCAAGAAAAATAGTAAAAAATGATCAGATATCCTTTTTGTATTGTGCTCTTTTTTTAATTTCACCACCACTAACACAATTTTCAAAAACCATAGACTTTATCGATCTTGACCATGGCCCACGGTATGGTTTAGAAATTTAATTGCTATCAGTTTAGTGATGAGCTGCATATATTACAGAATTATCTAAAACTATATAATTTCAAAAGCATAAAGCATAAAGCTGAAAATTACATCATGTCGTTCGTTTACAGGGGCAACGAAGAGCCCACTACGAATACAACAAATTTTTCACTTTAAAGCCTCTCAGACTCAAATAATTACCCCAATTTTACCTTCTCTAAAAAAAAGTGGAAACAATCAAGGACCTCCAAATCTCCTAGAAACGAAGTTTGAGTTGTTTATATATTTTTTTTAATATTGCTGCCTCGCCACTGACAGGATTTCTAAAAACCTGACGCGTTTTTCAGCGTCGCTACGGTAATAATACTGTGATTAAATTCCAATGAAATCAATCCAATAATTTCCACGTTACACAACACAGAACAGTATTAGTATGTATACATCAGAAAATTCAAGTCCCTTGCCCCTCTGGCAATGTTCGGATGGACCTAAAAAAGTGTACTTCACAGATCAATGGACAGCCTGTTACGAATACAACGCATTTTCAATTTTTACAATCCAAAAACCCCTAAATTTACCCCCATCCCAGAAAAAATACAAAATGATCAGGAACCTCTGAAACGCATAAAAACGGGAAATATTAGAATTTTTCTGTTTTTTTGTTAATTAGTCCGCCGGCCACGCGCAGATTTTAAAAAATATAGCAACGTTACCTACTACGACCCCACAGCATATTGCTATCCAAGTTTCATGACAATCCATGTAACAGTTACTTAGACTACGAGGCTTGAAAAACGCCAACAGACAGACAGATCGGCAGACAGACAGACCGATGGAAATGAGTGGCGTGGATTTTCATTATGTAGCTATCATAAAACGCCCAAATAGCTAAAATATGGTCGACATGACAATAGACCCAAAAATGGCATAAAACACGGTAAATTGATTTCCGTGCGACAAAAGGTCAACCAGCTGGGGGTGAATTACCTCAAATTGTATATGATAAGCTATTTGGGATATATATTGGAAAAGAGCTGAGAAATATCTAGGCAGTTCTAGGCTGGAGGCTGGAGAATAGCATAGTAGCTCTTACTTGCTTTTTACAAACGCGTTTAGTGTGAGCTCTCCAGGATACGCCTTCATCTAGGTTCAGACCTAAACACTTTGTGGTTTTTGAGAGACCCATGGAGTCTGACGCACTCTAGTTCTATTGAAAAAAACTTCATAAAAATAGTTTTTCTCGCATCGACAAATCAAAGCATTCGTTAAGCACCGTGATGTGAAATCAAATTCTTGCTTCAACTCTTCTGCAACTACAATTACGAAGTTTGTAGCCCCAATCAACAGATCTTGAGAAATTTTAGCATTTTTGAGAAATTTTAGCGATTCCGTACAAAAGAAATAGCACTTAGAATTTTTTTCGTATTTGTTACAGAGGAATCAACGTTCGAAGTTTCTTTGTCAAGGTGATTGAAACGTAGGTGGCCCACCTTATTTTCACTTTCACTGTCGGGTAAAAACAGTAAACATACTTTCGATTTTATAGCAAAAAAGGGCGTTTAGTACGGTTACGCTAATAAGTCTTTTTAATGTTTTTGTCGATTGTATACCTCATGCTGACGTATGTTTATGATACAGACATATTCAATGATACACATTAACCCTTTTGAGATCTAATTAAGGGAATTTCAACTTTTTAGCTATTAAAAATAAACATATAATTTAAACCTATGCTAACGTAAGGCGGTGCCAAAAGTCATCCCTTAAAGTGTTCGAGATTCGTCCTGGGACACGGTGTATACACTAAGTAAAAACCCCACAATGCTTTTCTCAGATTGATTCTCGTGCTAAAATTAATTCACAGCGTCATACCAGGGAAGCGAAAAGGAGAAATACGTCATTTCGGGTTTTAGGGCTCATCGAAAAACGACCCCCAAAAAGCAAACGTTCAGTTCTTTCATTTGAGCAAATGGATTTCTAGTGCTGACGACGTAGTTCACTCTCTACAACGACCTATTGAATATAAATGGTGCCGTTCAAACGAGCGGTGCGCGTTGATAAATTAAATAGGTGCAGCCACTCCTGCCCTTATTGCCCTCCACTCTGGGGGACTTTTCGACTCTACTTTTGTTATTTCTCTGGCGAGTTGACACGTTTCATCAATGTTTTGTAGGCATTTCAATAGGACCAATCGATACGCCTGGACTATTCTAAGGCATTTGATAACGTAAAGTGGCCTAAACTGTGGGAAATCCTCATCTCTATGGGAGTTCCTTATCACCTAGTGTTTCTCATACAGCAACTCTACGAGTCTAACTCGGCTCGTGTAAAAATTGATGGTAATCTGTCTAGTCAAACTGCAACCAGAATCAATCAAATCATGAATTTTTGTTCCACTTCATAGAAAGGTATCTTCAACAAATCCAGACAATTATCGCCTACTTTCATTAATCTCTCATGCAAGTAAGGTTATACTATATATTTTAGTGGCCTAAACTGTGGGAAATCCTCATCTCTATGGGAGTCCCTTATCACCTAGTGTTTCTCATACAGCACCTCTACGAGTCTAATTCGACTCGTGTAAGAATCGATGGTAACCTGTCTAGTCAAACTGCAACCAGAAAAGGAGTTCGTCAGGGATGTGTATTATCTCCGATATTGTTTAACATTTACTCTGAATTTGTGATGAGACAGGTATTAGATAACTGGAATGATGGAGTAACTATTGGCGGAAGCAAAATATCCAACTTAAGATTTGTTGACGATGCAACCCTCATTGCAGCTTCTCAGGAAGAACTAGTAGCTCTATTAAACACTTTAGGTCAACATAGTGCAGCGTATGGTCTTGGTATTAACTACAATAAGACCAAGGGTACGATAGTTGATAGAGAGCATGATAATCATCGAGAAATAAAGTCAATAGGCCGTTGTGAAGTAGTTCAAAGTTTTGTGTATCTCGGTTCTTTGATCGACAATTCGGGTAGCTGTGAAAATGAGATTGGACGGCGCATTCAACAGGCACGTGTGGCCATGACAAAGCTTACTAAAATATGGCGTGACCATAACATCACTAAAGCTACAAAAATGTCGCTGGTTCAGTCTCTTGTGTTCTCCATATTATTGTATGCCTCGGAATATTGGACTGTTAAAACGGCAGATCGAGCTCGCATAGATGCTTTTGAAATGTGGACATGGATGAGGACAATGCTGAGAGTTCCTTATACCGCCCATCGAACTAACGTTTCCATACTGGATGAGTTCGGTAATCCACAGAGACTATCCTCCATTGTGTCGACGAGAATGCTTACATTCTTCGGACATATTCACAGAAGCGATAATATGGAGAAACTTATAGTTCAGGGTCGTGCCTCGAGTGGGCGGCGCCGTGGCTGTCCCCCTACACGCTGGGTGGATACGACGAAACAGTTGCTGGATATGAGTATCAAGAGCGCCACTAAACTGACAGTAAATCGCGAACCGTGGCGAGCTACAGTTCTCAAAACAATTGATAATATTCCTGTCGGCAATACTCTAGCTTCGACTTAATGCATTTTACGAGTTCACAACATGTTTGTTAAGACATTGTGACTATGATGATGAATCGATTCGCCTAACCTCACAAAAGACCTCCACAGCCTGGAATATCGAAGAAGGATGGATGCCCTGTCCCTGTTTTAGAGATTCTATCACGGAAGATGTTCGAGTGAGCTCTCACAGATAATAACACCGAAGGCAATGCGAACGTGGAACACCAGAGAGGCTCTGCGAGCTCATTCTTACCGGGTCGAGGTCCCTACTCCCCGAACCAGTCTCCTCCAACTTTCCCTGTTTTGGAGAGCTTCGACGCTGTGGAATGAGCTGTCAGGGAGTTTCTTTTCCGACGGCTACAACCGACAGCGTTTCAAATCTAACGTACTTATCCTCTTGCAGCGTTTCTATCACGCCATAGGCTTTCAGCCTTTGCGGGAGGCTGACTATAAAAGACAATATGCCGTACCATCTAAATCAAAGTCTGTTTACACATGCGTGGGTTGCGTCTATACGTATAATTCCACCACCTGAACACCCTGCAAATTGGCATTTATTGCGATATGGATTTTTATTGTTTGCTCTGCTGGACGGGTGCGTAATGTGGACGACGCGATGGATGCAAATTTCGGCTGCATTAAAATTTCACGAAGTTGAATTTCGACACAGTCCAGCGGCTTACATGAATGCTTATGTACACAAAAATGCCACTTCCAATATGCAGTGTTTGGTTTTTCAATAAAAAGCTTTGTCCTGTGACGTACGCTCCAATAAACAGCCAATTGTTTAAAATTGATTTCCAGGGGCGTAGCGGATAGCCATTGTGTTTAACAATAAGGGTGAGTATAAAAGGTTGTGCGATTTGTACCCATGTATCCATATTTTCCATATTTCTATACATTTCTGTATATTTCTATACATTTCTTTATATTTCTGTACGTTTTTATATATTTAGATGAGAAAATCTTGGGGTTGTGGCCAAAATTTTGAGAAAAGAAGTCGTTTGCACTCAATGCGATTGCTGTTTTTTAAATTGGCAAACCTCAACGTTAAAGCCCTGAAGATGGCAATAAACATTGCCAAAGCTTGGCTGTTAGCACCAGAGTCTCCTCCATGCTGTGACCCAGTCTCTTTTTTCAAAATTTTGGCCACTACCCCTTCTCATCTAAATTAAGTTTTTTGGCCATAAGCTTCCTTTTTTATATATTTATATACTTTTCTATATATCTCTATATATTCTTCTAGACTAGAAGCTAAATTGGCTATAACATGTAGAAAATAAAGTCAATATGGCACACGTAAGTCATTATGAGCATGTAAAAGAGTTGCAGGAGTGAGCTAGACGCTGACTCCAGATATCCTGGCTCTATACCACGATCGTAAGGCTGTCCATATTATAAGGACAGCTGGTCCTTTGTGAATCCTGGCAGAAGACATTATGTGATCTTCTCGGAACTGCAAAGGGATGACTCTAGCCTATGCATGAGCACAGATATAATTGCTCCTACATCATACTGCTTCGATTGCAAATGTACGGTGAATTGTCCTGCAAGGGATGAGTGGAGATCAAGTGGCAGGTGGCCCTTTGAGGAGGAAGGCCTGGTCTGGTATTTAAACAGCTCACTTATCGATGAAGGTTACGGCGCTGGGATCCGCGTGCCAAAAACAGCTTTCCCTCCAGACATATATGCAAATTTAGGTTGTACGTTTCATATTACAGAATTTAAGAGCCTATGAGGCGGATTACTACCTGTTCTGACAGATAGGCAGCATTGGAAGCATTCAGTACTTGTAGGTTTTACATCGAGTCTCGATCTGCGATGGCGATGGATAACTTTTCGGAAAAAGATGGCTCTGTCTCGCTCTGGATAGAAGCCGGCTAAGGCTGCTTGTTGGCCTGATATCTGGGAATAATACCTTCAGGCAACAGTTTGCCAACTCTATTGAACCAACAGTGGATACATGAAAATCCTACGTTCTAGAAAGCTCCATGTCGAACCTACCAGATCTCTTGATGAAAGTCAGCATGTCCGACTATCTCGCTGCATGTAGTGACTCCTCCCTGAACTTCGTCGTGGCGAGTATCTGAACCTTAAGGCTGCGATACACAGCACAACTGCCCATAACGTGAAACGCTGTCTCATTCTCCTCTCAGAATCTAGAGCAGAAGGGGTTCCCAGCACTATCATGTGTGACAAATGCCTATTCAACCGGCAGTGGCTAGTGAGGATCCCCACCATAAAGTTGAGCGTCTCTCTGCCTTTAATCAGAAACTATAGCGTTCGGCACGGTCAGGGCCCGCTATGAAACTTTTAGCTTGCCTGCAGTCGTCCTTCTCTAATCAGACATTCACCAATTCCTTTGTAGGCTCAGTGATCTGGTGCATACTGATTTCGGTTCCTATCATAGCTAAACGGTCCATTCTCTCGTTACCTGGTACACCAATATGTCCAGGGATTCACAGCAGGGTTAATTTTATGGATTATTGCACCCGTAGGGTAGCTTCCCTTGAATATACCAACAGAGAGCGGGAATTCAGTGTGAAAGCATCGGTCTTTCGAGTTCTTGCACCCAGTAGTCTTTGTCGTAGCGAACTGGCACCGCAGGTTTTAATTTTCGGCAATTGATTACAAATTCTACCGCAACTTTGAGTTTTGGTCTCATTTAACAGAAATTGAAAATTTCAGATCTTTCGGATCTTCAGCTTTGCCCAAAAAAATGAAAATCTTTATTTGGACTTCTAACAGAATGATATAGCTTGTTCTAGATAATTAGGGGGTGCTGATTACAAATCTGGTCGCAGTTTTGAGTTTCAGTCTGGATTGATGGAAATCAAAAATGTCAAATCTTTCAGATCTTGAGGTTTACCTAAAAAATCTAAAACCTTTAACTAGCCTTCTAGTAAGATGAAATCTCGTATTTTTGGATAATCTGAGGGTGCTGATTACAAATCCGGTCGCAGTTTTGAGCTTCAGATCTTTCAGATTTTCAGGCTTGCCTAAAAAAATGAAAATCTTTATATTTCTATTAATAGTTACATTTTTTAAGGAAAGCATAGTGTTGAATTGCACACTTTTCCAAAACGCGTCCCTATCCGGGTACATCCATGCCAGCAATCCCTGCTGACTGGATTTACTCCCAGTTAATTGCGATTCGCCATTAGAAGCGCATGGGATGGCGCGTAGCGACCGATCGACAGTTTTATGGGATCACTAATGCCGCTATAAAATATTTTAACGGACTACTTGTTGTGGCTGGTATGTGCGTACGTCTGTTCGCGGTTATTATTTATGGGACACAGATACTGTATACGAGCCTCATGATTTGCTATAATGGGTGAAGCGATCATATGATGCAAGGAAACTAGGAAATATTTCATAGTGTATCCACAAGTAGCACATAGCCTACCTAGTCGCCAAACCGATTAGCTTTAGTTTTAACTCCTAATCGTTGGCCAAAGTACACAACTAACTGTAAGAACCGTAGAACGATAGGCTTCCTAGGTGCCTAGCCTAAGAGCCCCCGCAAACCACAGACTTTTCAATCGGTCGATAGTATGATCGGGTTGGGTTGCTACTGCGCAACTGAATAGTTCAGTTGGTGGTGGTTGCGCACACCTAGCAACAGTTGGAATACATTAGAATGATCTGCTAGTTGGTAAGCAGCTTTTGAAGAGAACGGTCGCACAATGAAAGTTAATAAAAGATTTCCCAGAAATGTGATTATCGCTTTCACACAACGGAGGAGATGATCAAGAAGAGGAACCGAGAGTATTGGGTGCATCCCATATACAGTGACATATTATTGCATGGAAAATTCTATACTACCAAATTACTAAATTACCCTGAAAAATTCTTCGCCTTTTATCGGATGAGAATAACCAGACCATAGGTCTCTTTTCCACTTTTTCTATTAAATTTTCTATTGATGTATCGATGAGCATCGACGGCCATTGCCTTGGACACCACTACCATTATGAGAAATATGCACAACCATCCGCTGGAAAAACAAAGCAAAATGAAGTCTGACTACTCTGACTAGCTGTCGGCTGCATAAAAAATTGACACGTGTGCGCACGTTCCAAAAACCCCATACTTAGTAGTTGGCCGATAGTTTACCGACGGTTTAACCTAAAAGCAGTCGCGTAGCCCATCAAACTTATTTATCGGCCGATATGCATCTTCATGCTGTAAGAGCCCGACTAAGCTATCGGCCGATAGAAAGTCTGTAGTCTGCGGGGGCTCACGACAGTCAAGGACGAGGTATCACTCTCGTACAAGGTAAAGCAGGCCTTGCGGAAGATTGACGACTGGATCAAACATCAACACCTAGATTTAGCTCCAGAAAATACTAAGGCAGTGATACTACGAGGATATAGGATGAAGGGGAGGTGGGTTTTGAAATTAGAGGCAGGAGGATAGCTTCCATTAAATCCATAAGGTATTTTGGAATCTATATATAGACAACGAGAGGTGCTTTTCAGACCACATTAAGAAGTCAACCCAGAAAGAAGAAGCTAGAATGGCCCCCCCTTTTGGCTGATGCCGAATATCGTAGGACCTCGCAGTAGAAAAAGAGCACTCCTGTACAGAACCGTCCAGTCGTTTGCCCTTTACCGAGCGCCAGTATGGCACAGGTCTATCAAAAGGAAGCAGCAGAAGCTAGATAGGCTGCAAAGGAAGTCACTGCTGAGGGTGGCCAGTGCCTGCCACACAGTATCTAGCAAAGCCTTGAAAGTGATCACAGGGACAGCACCATTGCATCGTTGGCTGAAGAAAGAAGAGACATCTACGTCTCACAAAGGGACAGAAAGACGAGGCAAAAAGATGGGAGACAACGGAACATACACACACTAATGTACACAATTTCAGACCTCAACTTATACTGTATACACTGGTTGGAGGATTCATATACTTGAATTATTTTGAAAAAGTAATAACAACATTCGGTTTACCAGAAAATTGAAAATCTTTATTTGGCTTCCTAATAAGATGAAATCTCGTGTTTTCGATAATTTGAGGGTGCTAATTACAAATCCGGTCGCAGTTTTGAGTTCCAGTCTCGCGCAACGAAAATGAAAAATGACGAAAATAACAAATTTCGGACCTTTTAGATCTTCAGGTTCGCGTAAAAAATCGGAAATCTTTATTTGGCTTTCTATTAAGATGGACCCCCATATTTTGATAATTTGATGGTGCTGATTATACATCCGGTCGCAGTTTTGAGTTTCTGTTTCATGGGACGAAAATAAAAAATTTCAGATTTTGCTGATCTTCAGGCTTGCCAACAAAATCCAAAACCTTTATTTGGCTTTCTAGTAAGATCAAACCTCGTGTTTTGGGTAACTTGAGGGTGCTGATTGCAAATCCGAGCGTAGTTTTAAGAGTCAGTCTTATGTGACGAAAACCAAAAATTTCAGATCCTTTGGTTCTTGAGGTTCGCCTAAAAAATCGAAAATCTTTATTTGCCTTTCTATTAAGGTGAGACCTCGTGTTTTGCGAAACTTGAGGGTTCTGAAAACAAATCCGGTCACAGTTTTGGGTTTCAGTTCGTGTATGGAAACCAAAAATTTCAGATCCTTTGGATCTTCAGGTTCGCGTAAAAAATCGAAAACCTTTATTTGGCTTTATACTAAGACGAAACCACGTGTTTTGGATAATTTGAGCGCGCTGATTACATATCCCATCGCAGTTTTGTATTTCAGTCTTATGGGACGAAAATTAAAATATTCAGATATTTTGGATCTTCAGATTTGCCCATAAAATCTAAAATGTTTATTTAGCTTTCTGTTAAGATGAAAGCTCGTGTTTTGGATAACTTGAGGGTGCTGATTATAAATCCAGTCGTAGTTTTGAGTTTCAGTCTCATGGGACGAAAATAGAGTAGCAGCAGATATGGTCCCAAACAACGGAGGTTGGAGTATCTGCATTTGAGGCAATAGGATATTTGGGGATCTTGCCAAGCTTCCTTAGCCTTTTACGATTACTGCAAGGAATGCAGTATATCGTCAAACCAGCATTGATATTTACATTACGGACCAGTGTATAACGAAAATACAATTGGTTTACCCGGAGAAGATCTGTCAACATAGTGGAACAATCCTATGCCTCCATCCACCATGGCTCAAGCAAAAACATCTTTCTTTACTTACTTTAACCTATTCGATCATAGAGAATGCCAGCTAACCTTCTACAGCTATTGGTCTCGCGTTGTTCCACCATTTCCCTTGTATCAGGAATCCCTCAAAATATATCCAATCGTACTGAACTGTTACCAGAATTGGATAGTCTATAAGCTTGTAACAACACTGTATGTTGGTGTATGATGTACTCTCTGTGCGCAGTTTGTCATACAGGAATTATGGTATTATATTTCGGCCTCGCCTCGTAAATAAGACCATATGTAGTATTCCCGCTCCGCGCTGAAGTCCACACATTTCAAAGCAAAAAACGCTGCCGCCGGCCGTACCTGGGTCCCGTCGCACCCCTCCGCGCTCCTGATCCTCAGTTCTCGTTTGTGTGTTGAAGTGGACACATCGCGATGCCGAGAGCCGAGGCATCGGTAGCCGTTCTCGGGATCGCAGCGGCAGCCGGTCGCGGGATAATCGATGGTGAAAGAAACACCTAGTGGAACTACAGCTCCAGCCAGATCGATCCTATGAGGACGACAACAGCGGGAGCGAAGAACCAGCCTACCTCGCTCAGAGAGTCTTGGGGACTCGCAGGTGGATTTCGCAGATCTTGAACGTAGGCTGATATGATACCCTTGCGTTTTTGGTGACGCTCGGATGTATGGGACGTTTTATAGTACAGTCAGTTTTGGTGCTGGCATAATGTACAATCAGTTTTGGTGCTGACATATGACCGGTTTTGGTGCTGGCATATAATAGTCAATTTTAGGATAGCATATAGTACAGTCAGTTTTGGTGCTGACATATGACCGGTTTTGGTGCTGGCATATAATAGTCAATTTTAGAATAGCATATAGGACAGTCAGTTTTGGTGCTGGCATAATGTACAATCAGTTTTGGTGCTGACATATGACCGGTTTTGGTCCTGGCATATAATAGTCAATTTTAAGATAGCATATAGTACAGTCAGTTTTGGTGCTGACATATGACCGGTTTTGGTGCTGGCATATAATAGTCAATTTTAGAATAGCATATAGTACAGTCAGTTTTAGTGCTGGCATAATGTACAATCAGTTTTGGTGCTGGCGTATGACCAGTTGCGGTGCTGGCATATAATAGTCGATTTTAGGATGGCATATAGTACAGTCAGTTTTGGTGCTGGCCTAATGTACAATCAGTTTTGATGCTGGCATATGACCAGTTTTGGTGCTGGGATATAATAGTAAATTTTAGGATAGCATATAGTACAGTCAGTTTTGGTGCTGGCATAATGTGCAATCAGTTTTGGTGCTGGCGTATGACCAGTTGCGGTGCTGGCATATAATAGTCGTTTTTGAGATGGCATATGGTACAGTCGGTTTCGGTGCTGGCATAGTACATAATCAGGTTTGGTGCTGGCATATGACCAGTTTTGGTGCTGTCATATAATAGTCAATTTTAGGATAGCATATAGTACAGTCAGTTTTGGTGCTGGCGTATGACCAGTTGCGGTGCTGGCATACAATAGTCGATTTTGGGATGTAGTACAGTCAGTTTTGGTTCTGGCATGATCTACACCTTCCTACTAGTCATTTTTGGCAATGACTGGGTTCGCCCTCCTGTTTCTTCCGTGAGCGACTGACAACGATGCGTTTCGGGTAACGCATGGGCGCATCATTCGAGTTCTAGTCAGCCATTTTTGGCAATGGCATAAGGTAATGATTAATGAACCTTAATAGGCATTTTCGGAGATGACCAGATACCATGCGCATATTGGATTGACTGACAATGATGCATTTTTGGTAACGCATGGACGCATCATTCGAGTTCTAGACAGCCTTTTTGGCAATGGCATAAGGTAATGATTAATGAACCCTAATAGTCATTTTCGGAGATGACCAGATTGCACGCACATGTTGGATTGACTGACAACGATGAGTTTTTGGTAATGCATGGGCGCATCATTCGAGTTCTAGTCAGCCATTTTTGGCAATGGCATAAGGTAATGTTTAATAAACCCTAATAGTCATTTTCGGGGATGACCAGATTACATGCACATATTGGATTGACTGACAACGATGCGTTTTTGGTAACGCATGAGCGCATCATTCGCGTTCTAAACAGCCATTTTTGGCAGTGGCATAAGGTAATGATTAATGAATCCTAATAGTCATTTTCGGAGATGACCAGATTACACGCACTTTTTAGATTGACTGACAGCGATGCGTTTTTGGTAACGCATGAGCGCATCATTCGGGTTTTAGACGGCCATTTTTAGCAATGACATAAGGTCATGATTAATGAACCCTAATAGTCATTTTCGGAGATGACCAGGTTACACGCACATGTTGGATTGACTGACATTGATGAGTTTTGGTAACGCATGGGCGCATCCTTCGAGTTGTAGACAGCCATTTTTGGCAATGGCATAAGGTAATGTTTAATTAACCCTAATAGCCATTCTCGGATATTGGATTGGCGGACAACGATGCGTTTTTGGTAACGCATGGGCGCATCATTCTCATTCTAGACGGCCATTTTTAGCAATGGCATAAGATCATGATTAATGAAACCTCATAGTCATTTTCGGAGATGACCAGTTTAACACGCATATTGGATTTTTGGGGATGCATGGACGCAAGCCCCCTTTTATAGTTCAGTCATTTGTGGTGAACGGTTTCTTATATAGAATCCAGATTCGCGTTATTGGCAACGCCTGAATATTTTAAGTCTTTGTCTGGACTACGCTTTAATACGGATTTTTGGTAATTCAAACTGATGTAATAGTCCGGTCACCTCGGCTAGGAGCCGATCGTACATTGGGGTTTTGGATGCACCCAAGTTATTGCTTCTCTGGGGTGTTTTTGATGACACCGCCTCCCTCTTAGCCCCTTTTTCAGAGTGTACAATCACTTTTGGTAGTGATGGTGTCTCCATTAGACTGGGCGGCGCACGTTGGCACAGGAGGTGCGCTTCATTGTTGATAGTTTTTTGCCTGGACATACGTTATATTTTACGATCTCCTCTGCGGGCATTAGCTTCTACTCCGATGGCTGACTCGGTTGCTTTGTCTTATTGTAGATGTCGACACTGTGGCCGCCCTGATAGCCAGGTAGTTTTGGCTAACATTAAGGGGGCTTCGGATCTAACTACGCCTCCACCGCAAGCTGATTTAGAAGAGGAGGTGCGATATTGGGTGCTGCTCCTTCGCAGCAGCCTCTTTCAGGACCTCCTATACATGCGACTGTTATTTGGTCAGAAATATTGACGAGGGGCTTGGTCGAGTTCCCTTAATGAAAGACCACCCCATAACAGAGAGTTTCTCAACATTGAAGACTCCTGTTCTGGACACTGTTGTTATGAACGCGGTTTTTACTACAGGTCAGCCGTCGGCATGCCAAGCTGATGCAGAGGCAGGAGCAGCTGATAAGCTGCATCTCGGCCATTGGCACGACTATTTCCTCCATATTGCAAGAAGAAGGGGGGGGGGGCAACCGTGAGCATCTTCAGCTCCTAAGCGACGCAGGACGTCTCCTCTGCGATTTCTGTCACTTGGAGGCAGAGACTCGGCAGGGTCTGGTCACGGTGACCTTGAATAAAGACCTCAGGGAGACCCTGAAGGACTCACCGCCCGACGATTTTATTTATGGGATATCCTTGGAAGAGCAGCTAAAGCCGCGAAACAACTCGAGATATCCAGCAAGAAGCTACTGCCCAAAGCGCCAGTCAAAGTATTTCACAAGACGCCCAGCGCTTTAAACTCCAGCGGTCCGGCTCGCCCGACCAAGGGAACTCGAGCGCTGGACCTCACCAATCCAGGAAAACCCCCTTCCCTCGTCCCCAGCCCTCTCAGGCGAAGCGGACTGCCTCGGGATCATCGGTTTTGTCGTACTCAGGGTTACCGACAGAACAGAGCGAGGACCGACCTCAACGATCGTCGCCGTCGTTACAGGTTAGTGAGTATGCAGGACGACTTAAGTATTTCCTACACGAGTGAAAGAAGATTACTTCAGGCTGTGCAGTTTTATCTTACGTTGAGAGACACCGATGGCCGTTATTGAAACGGCAGGCTCCTGGTGATCGCATATCAGATGGAGATTTTCTCGAATGCTTTCGCTACTGGATGGGGGGCCTACGCTGAGGGCGAGCGTCGCCAAGGTCATTGAAAGGACGCTGAGCGCGCGGAACATGTCAATGTGTTGGAATCGAAGGCGGCGTTTCTCGTATTACATAACTTGGCAAGTAACCTCCGGGAGTGTATCATCGATAACACCACAGCAGTGGCTCACATCAATAAGATGGGAAGTATCCAGTACCCGTCCCTCAATGCTCTGTCTCGTACTATCTGGCAGTGTTGTGAGTCCAGAAATCTATTTTTCCAGAGTTTCGCTAGCAAAGGAGACAGAGTGGGAACTCGATCAGAGTCGCTTCGAGCGGCTGATGAGCCTTTTTGGTCAGGCCGATATTGATCTGTTGGCTTCGGAGGTGAACACGAAGTGCACACGCTCCGTATCATGGAGGGGATGTTCGAGATGTGAGACGATAGACGCATGGACGAACCTTTTCTTCTATGCTTTTCCTCCTTTTGCCTTGATACCAAGGGTTTTACAGTAGATCATTAAGGATAAAGCTAGAGGTAATGTTATTGTTCCCCTTTGGACTGCGCAACAGTAGTTTACGCTCTTTGAGCCATTATTAGAAGGGAGCCACTCATTTTCGAACCTAGCCAAGACTTACTTTCTTCCTGCATTGCTCCCCATCCCATATGGCGGAAAATTACCCTGGTGGCCGCCATATTATCTCCGAGGCTCTGAAGCTAGGCGGCGTTCCGGAGGACTGCCTGGAAATCAGTCTGGCATCGATAACAGAAGTTACAATCAAGCAGTGCAACGGGGGCCTTAAACAATGGTGGCTTTTCTGGAAAAGCCGGGGGTTGGATGTTTATCCTGCTCCAGTTCCAGAGGTTTTGGAATTCTTTAAGAATGGTGCATCTTCAGCAATGCTCAACTGTTATCCAGCAGCGCTGTCTAAGATTTTGGGGCCTAGCCTGACTTCAGATTTCAGGATCAGTAGGTTTTTCAAGGGTATCCACAGTCTAAGACCCTTTTTGCCTAGATACACGCATACATAGGATCCTTCAGTTAACCTATATTAGAGGCATGCCAGATGAGCTGTCACTAGAGGACCTTTCTTACGAATTAGCTACGCTCCTGGCTCTGGTTACAGGGCAGAGGGTGCAAACGTTAACAGGTATTGAGTTCGATAATGTTATCAAGCTCGAGCAAGGGGTAGAGATACAAATAAGTAAGCGATTGGAAACATCGGAAAAAGGTAGGATACAATCCATCCTCCATTTGCCCTTTTATGATAAGGATGTGCGCATGTGCCCTGCTCGAAATTTCACCGCTCATAGTACTCGCCACGCTTCTACTTCAGCAGCAGTCAGAGGGGCGTGTCATATGAGGTTATCAGGTTAGCGGCGGGCTGGTCTCAGAAGACCAATGCTTTTGCCCGGTTTTATCGAAGGCCGGTTAGTGAGCTAGTTTTGCAGATTTAGTACGGGATGCCTGAGATAACCTTTTTTCTGGTTATCATGTAGGTATGCAGAGTGTTTTGAGTTTAAATGGTTTTTCTGTTACTGTATGTTACATACGATGGCAAGAATATGCATTGTTCAGGTTGTAGTTCTGTTTCTGTCATTGTATGGGCATTTTGTGTATTGTTGCAACTCTCTTTAAATAACTACATATGGTCTTATTTACGAGGCGAGGCCGAAATATAATTCCTAGATCAAACGAACTTACCTAAGTGAAGTTCGATCTGGATTATATGAGGCCTCGCCGAAGTAAATAAGTCCCACCCACCCTGTCGGTGACAACCCATGGATCCTAGTTGCAACAATTGGGCTTTAAAAGAAACTGAGGATCAGGAGCGCGGAGGGGTGCGACGGGACCCAGGTACGGCCGGCGGCAGCGTTTTTTGCTTTGAAATGTGTGGACTTCAGCGCGGAGCGGGAATACTACATATGGTCTTATTTACTTCGGCGAGGCCTCATATAATCCAGATCGAACTTCACTTAGGTAAGTTCGTTTGATCTAGGAATTTGTCTGGTGGACGCTCATTTAGGATTACCACGAGGATTACGTTCAACGTCAGCTTATAACGGACGCTAAACCAGATGTCGCTGTCAGTTAAAATTTCCCAGTGGACCGGGTTTTGTGAAAAACTTAACAGTTTTGTAGTCTCGTTAAACATTGACAAAAATTATTACTAGTACTACAACTAGAAAATTATTCAACTCCCGATCTGAAAAAGGAGGGATATCAACTTACCTCTAGATGAGCTAGTTGTAGCAAGAAGTGCCTTACCTGAAATGAAATAGAAAATGTGTATTAGGTACTCTGCATTGTTTATGTTGAGTAATACATTTTTTATACAAAACGCTAAAGCATTCAAGTTCAATGGATGATAACATTCCTTCACATAATCTTTATACAAAAAGTCATAAATATTTACATTGGTATGTCACAGAACTCGGAAAAGTTTGGTCCAAGATACTCAAGACCAAGTTTTATTTGAGCTTTCTACAGTGTAAAAAGGTTGGATGGTGTGAAGTATTTTCTAGCTCTGAACAGGTATTCGAGCTTTTTCACAGCAGCTATTATAGGTACTACGATAATACGTGATTATACCATGACTCATTTTCTGTAATTTCACCTCAGACAAGCTTGAATCGATGACTGCTTCGCACAGCCAGATTGTTCTCATGAACTCAATGTTCGATTGAGCACTACTTGTAATGGTCATCGAATTTTAACATTTTAATACCTAATAAAACTATTATTAGAAATAGCAGTAACACAAGTATAGGACAAGGTAAAGATATACAGAGTGTAACTAAATAAGTGTAAAACATTTAAGGGGGTGATTCCTCATCGAAAAAAAGATAGGATCTTTCATATAAATGCCCCTTAAAGGGGTACATAAAACTTGTCTAACAATTTTTTTCACAAGCACTAAAAAAAGTGACAATAATGAAATTAACCTGACATTTTCTACTACTAAAAAGACACTTGGTTGGTGGTTGTGGAGGGTGGAAAACGCAAGCCCTAAAATTTGTTTACAGTGCAAAGCAAAGTGACTTAGAATTTGTGATGTATACATATGAGTATTGTTTTAGATAGTTCTATATTGCGAAAATTATTGAATTGATTCTAATGAAATTTGGACACAGTATTACTACCGCAGCGAGGATGGAAAACGCGTATGTTTTGAAAAAATGGTGTCAGTGGCGGCGCAGCAATAATAAAAGGACTTACGGGTTCCAGATCATTTTCAATTTTTTCTTTGGGTGGGGTGAAATCGGGACGGTTGGGGGGGTGCGGGTTGTAAATCTGAAAAATTTGTTGTATTCGTAATAGTCTGTCCATTGACCTGTTGAAGAAATACCTAGCGACATATTACAATTTTTAGGTCCAACCGAACATTGGCTTGCCTGTTACAGAAACCAATTTTGATTTTTGCTTTATTTCGTTCTATGTATATTGTGTAAAGCGAAAATTATTGAATTGATTTTAATAAAATTTTGACATAGAATTTATTACCGCGGCGAGAATGGCATCATCATTGTGTGTGGGAAGTACTGAGTCAATCGACTTGACTCCATTTTTTACATTTCCGGCAGCAAACGAAACGATACCTCTAAAATTTTCTTTTTGTCTTATTATTTGTTTACCATCTAAAAATTCATTTCCAATAGTCTGTTTTATTCTAAAAAAAAAGTATCTTGAATTTTTTGCCCAAAATAAACCAGTTCGTAGCAAAAAATTATTTTACGAATATGCGACATGTATCTTGTCAGAATAATATTACACTTTGCAGCTTTTCTATAAAGTCTCGAATAACTCTCATAGACTTAGCACTCATTAGACACTAGCGTAGCAAATAAACGAATATCAGTATTATTTGCATATCCGACACTAGTAAACATCACTACTTTTCCTGAAGTTATCGTTCCCCCAAATGCTAATAGCGATCGGACAAAATCGCCAGTTTGCATCGCAGTCTGCCGATATCCGAGTTGATAGTACCCGCAGCCAAAATGAAATTCCGCCTTTCAGTCATGTAAGCGCGCAAATTACATATGGCGGCCGGTAGCCATTAAATTGTTAATGAGTGCCACCGTTTATTTTATAACGTCGAAAATTTCGCGGTGCAATCGCATAATTTATTTCCGCCGATAATTATTACAAACAACTGTGATGAATGAATACCGCGATTATATTTGCATAATATTAATTTACATATGTAATAGGGCATTATTTGCATTTCGCGTACGGAAAAACTATTAATGTGGTACTGCATTGCATACGACGCTATCTGAACCAGCGAGTAATCTGAAGAATGCTTTTACGTGTCATTGGCTATAGTTGGATTAAAAGGTATGCTACTATGCTTATCATTTTATGTTCTCTTGTGGTCATAAGCGTCCAAAGAGTGTATTGTAGTGAATGGATAGGTCAGAAGCTTTTTTAGGATTTGTCTTAGAACTGTCGATAGAAACTATGACTTCTAAAAAGAGTTAGGGTCCTCTACATCAAAATTGCTCCATAACAGTCACATAAAGGAATGGGGAGTGCTTAATAATAGTGGAAGTATTTTGTGAGAACTTTCTGAGGATGCTATAAAATACAGGGTGTTCCATTTAAAATAACAAAGAAAATTATGGTCGTGAGTTTTAGTTCACTCTGTACACAAAATCAAAGATGGCAGAAACTTGATAATTTTAGACAAAACTAGTCAACCATGAAATTATTCCAGCACTGGGAGTTAGGCCCCCAGTAATTGAATTTTTAAGATACAGGGTGATGAATTGATTTTCACATAATAGGGGACATATCTCTGAAGATACCCTGTATAACCTGATAAATCCATATATTTTCGGAATAGAAAAACAGAAAGCAATTCAAATACGGGATAATTATATAGTGTATTCTAATCGAAAAAATACAACTTTGGTATGCCGTGAGTTTACGAATAACCCCGCATATTATACAGTAATTCTAAAATGTAGATATTTGCTCTATCTATAACTTTTATTTTTTTTGTATCTTCCTTAATAACGGTGGTATCAAACTTCGAAGTATAGATTGATCACCCTGTATGTCTGAGGTACATAAAAACAGATCCAATAGTTATTAACGCTATTTACTATTTGTATCGTTATTATACCACATCCTTTGACAAAACACCAGGGAGTTCACAGTTCGCACAACTTAAGTTTGCTTAAGCACCTCTTTGGAATGATTAACATGTCCAAGACGTTCATGATTCAGTATAGAAAACACATTTATAAAAAGCAAATGTTTATTTATACATAATATAAGAGAGGTTTCGTCATATTCAAAATTTTCCCGCCCACAATTTTATCTACTAACAGTTACCAGAAAGAACGTCTGCTTATCTGAAGCTTGAGATCTGACTATGGAACCAATGATGGTTATTAAATCTTGGTTGGTTCGTCCTCTCAATTCCTTTTTTCATTCAAATATCCTTCCAAGATGTTGGTGATGAATCGGATGTACGTTAATAGTTGAATAACTAGTTGTATCCGCCTCTTTGTCACTTAAGTTTCACTTCTTGTATGATCAACCAAGTTTAACAGCCGTAGAATAGTAGTAGCAGGCTTTCCTATTTTAGTATACTTATTCGGACAGAACAACCATTCATCGTTCATTTGATTGCTGTGGCTGACAGAATTCCTTTTTTGTTGTATTTGTGCTTGGTTGCTTTTGTTGTTAATAATTATTCATCCTGTTCTTTACAAAGGAAAGTAAATTCTTGGGGTACCTAAGAAGGGGAGGTAAGTCCAAAAGTGCAAAGGTAAGGTCAAAAGGTCCAAGGGTAAGGTCCAAGGGTCGCCATAAATATGAATTTCGCATTTCGAAGCTCCTGACGTTACCTTTAAACTTACAATAATTGCTCAGAAACCAAACTGAAGAAGAAAGCTTGCACTATTTCACTTAATTGACCTTTTTTGATATCGTGTTCAGTTGTTAAATTAAGACATTTGTAGAATGTATGATTCTGCATTGCGAGTTTTTTTTGCACACTGAAAACTTTTTTGAGAAAATGCCTCAGAGTTCTCATTCGTTAAGGTCTTAACTATCACCGTCTGAAATATCATGTATGCTGTTCAAGAAAAAAGTGAGTTTTGTTGGAAATGCGAATGATTTCCTTACGCTTTCCCAAAATTTGCATCCCTTCTAAATTTTAAATAAGTGGTACCTAAAAAGAGCTAGGCCACTTGCAGCTATCATTGAATCAATTTTCTATTCAAGAAGAAAATGTGGACGCTCATGGACACCCTTTGGAATATATTACAACGTGTAATGTGCCTCGATACAATATGACTGGGAAAAACACGTGTATGCACGAACGTTGCATTTTCCAATTTTTTGCTGGAATGTAGAGCTGCATGTCTGGATATCGGAGATACCATCTGTACTGTTCAGAAGTAGGTGCATTCTCTCATGAAAACATAAATGTATTTCCATGTGTCTGATACGGTTTTTATTTGAGTTTTTTGACCTTGGTTGTGAATTATATTCTACTCTATTTTAACAGTAATACTGGAGACATAGCGATTACTATAATTGTCTATTTTAATTCTTATCCAATAGCACCTTCTATCTAGTAGTATTAGTAGCTGTCAAGGGCGTAGCTAGAATTTCATTTAGGGGGAGCAGACAGGGATATTAATAACATCAAAGGCGTAGCGCAGGGGGTTTAGGGGGTCAATCCCATGAATAACCTTTTTGATACCTTTTTAAATAAGTGTGTAAGTTAATGTAAGTAATAGATGATACTGACAGAGGCCAAAAGGAGACGTTATCTCTATTTGAAAGACCTTTTTACTTCCCACACGTATAGGTGAGGGGAGTATTGTGATCGCGAAAATTTTCGATCTTGAGATAATAGGCTTTTTGGGCGTGTTATGATGTCTACATAACGAAAATCCACGTCACTCATTTCCGTCGGTCTGTCAGTCGGTCTGTCTGTGGGTCTGTCTGTCTGTCTGTTGGCGTTTTTCTAACGTCGTAATCTCAGTAACCGCTGCATGGATTGTGATGAAATTTGGGTAGCGATATGCTGTGATGTCGTAGTAGGTAATGTTCCGATAATTTTTCAAATCGTACGGGGGGTAGAGTAATTAACAAAAAACGAAAAATTTCAAATGTTCGTGAAACTTCGTTTTTATGCGTTTCAGGGGTTCCTGATCATTTTCTACTTTTTTTTGGATGGGGGTAAATTTGGGGTGGTTGGAGGGTGGGGAGTTGTAAAACTGAAAAATTTGTTGTATTCATAATGGGCTGTCCAAAGACCTGTGAATGAAATATCTAGCGGCATAGTACACTTTTTTAGGTCCATACGAAAATTGTCTTGTTTATAATAGAAATCAAGGGACAAATTTGTGATGTATACATACGAGTGTTGTTTTAGATTGTTCTATATTGCGTAACGCGAAAGTGATCGTATTGATTTTAATGAAATTTTGACACAGTATTACTGCAGCAGCGAGGATGGGCAACGCGCATGCTTTGGAGCAATCGTGTCAGTGGCGGCGCAGCAGTAACAAAAAAACTAAAAATATACAAATAGCTCAAACTTGGTTTTTAGGCGTTTTAGCGGTTCCTGATCATTTTTTACTTTTTTTTGGGTGAGGGTGAAATTGGGGTGGTTAGGGGGTGGGGGGCTGTAAAACTCTAAAATTTGTTCTGTTCATTGACCTGTGGAAGAAAGACCTAGCGGCTTAATAGACGTTTGTTAGGTCCATTCGAACATTGCCTTGGCTATTACAGAAATGCAAGGGATTTAGAATTGTCACGAGTATTGCTTTAGATCGTTCTGAATTTAGTAACATGGAAATTATGGTAATGATTTTAATGAAATTTGGACACAGTATTATCACTGTGGCGAGGATGAAAAATGCGTATGGTTTTCAAAAATCGTGTCAGCGGCGGCGCAGCAATAATAAAAAAACTATAAATATATATAGAAATAGCTCAAACTTCGTTTTTAAGCAATTTCGGGGTTCCTGATTGTTTCGTTTCGTCCAGTTGAAGCTGGCAGAATAAAAATTGTGTCGTTTTAGTTCCTACGGAGAGACTTAGGAAACTATTTGTGAGTTTTTGTTTGACAACATGCGAACGATTACTTGGTTGCAAAGGATCTCAAACTATAGCTTCATGCAAAGGGAATATAATAAAATGATATCACTGTCATGTGTGGCAAGTACTGAGTCAATCAACTTGACTCCATTTTTTTATCTGCTTTTCAAAGTAAAGGTTGCGCGGTACGAAAACGTTTATTATGGAAACCAGTTATTTTTTACATTAGCAGAAAATTTTGAGGTTCTTTGCAAAAACGTTTCAAAAGTTCACCTATAATTTTATCTCATTTTTTGTATACGAACTTTCTGTGAACTCGAATAGCGGAAAAGAATAATTGTGCTCCCCTTAGGGTCCAGGTACCCATTTTGACCTTGACTTAATGATCCAAGGTCAACTTTTACAAGTGTTCAAGTGTTCATATCTGGACGTAGAATTTTTCCGGGCATTTCATTTCCGGCATCAAAAGTAGGGGTTCCCATTTAAGAGAATCGATTTGACCTTGATTTAACCTTATATGTCAAGGTCAAGGTCACCTTAAAGGTCACCATCGGATAGTCCGGAAAATTTTATACGACTTTTGTCTTAACTATTCTTTTGTGCAACCCCTACTTCCATAGTTATTCATTTGGTCCGACACTTTTTGAACACGGTGTATACCGGAACTCCAGAATATTATTTGTGGACAGATAACTTGAATCCAACATACTATATGAAGCTCCTGTGGCTTGAACGAGGAAAAAACATTTGGTACATACATTCCTGAAACTCAAATTAGTACCAAGTAGTACACAGTTCGCTAATATTCCATAATACGGCTGACACTCATACTTTCAGCCACGCTCTAGAAAGAAAGCTTTTGTATTGAAAAACTCCCAGATCCGCAGGCTGCAGAGAACGTCTTAACTCAAGATTATCCCTTAAAGGGACTTGAATTCAATTTCAAACATCTTTTATCCCCTTTTTGGATGTTCAGCCTATTCTATGAGACTTTAATAGGAGGTTTCCGCCGTTGGAGGGAAAAACGAAGGCGAAAATTTATAGAAACACGCTAATAATGCTTCCTTGGTGGAATCTTGTTTCCGCGTCTGTTTGTTTTATCAAAGCGCTAACGCGACGGCCAAAGCGCTAGCTTCTGCGTCGTCTGTAACAAAAGATGTATTTATTATAAAACCCTGTATAAAATTCTCGGGATTGGCTTGGCGTTCGTTGGAAAGAACGTCGAGACGAAAAAGAAGAAACTTTCGCTGACGTAGAATATAACACAGTAAGAAATAGGATTCCACAAGGACCAGTGTTGGAGCCATCATTTAGTGTATCTCATGAGCTATGACTAAAGTATCATGCTAAGTAAGTTGTCTAAGACTAGCACAAATCAACCAGTTGGCTTGGGGAAGTTCTGTTTGCCCAAAAGGTGTAGTTTATCATAAAAGAAATACATAATCTCTTTGAATGTCTGCACACAGAAAAATCTGTCGTTCTGTCAAAGACTTACGCTTAGATTCAATGGGACGTTACACTCAGCATTCCTCAAATACAGAGATGTTTTATCCAATGGGAAGTGCATAGTTGGTAATGAATTATATCGTATTGTCGATTCAACTACAATATGTCATTGGATTTCAATGAATAATTCAATCGCAGCCTGTCGTTGAATCGAATCTGTGTCTGGTAATTGATTCTAAACTACTTTCTTTTTCTTGGACCAACAGATTTTATTGCGAGGACAGCTGATTGATTCGTTTGGATGTTTAATTGTGTGATTTTGTATGAAGTTATATGGAGCATGATATAAGAATAAGACATAAGCCTGCACCAGTTGTTGGATTATTAGCTGAAGTATAACTGTCTGACTAATCTAAATACCTACATTCAAATGTGGGTGTTAGCTCTTCTAAGTACCAATTTCTCCATAGGTCCTTCATTCAATATATAACTGGACACATTTAAATCACACAATTGCTGATGCAATACGCAAAACCACGAGATGACACAACACGGCTAACACCGAAACAACACAACGGAACAACCTCGTGCATGTTGGCGGGTTCGCGGCGATAGTAGCTCTGAGAAATACTCCTGTTTTTTATTTAATGCATTTTGCCATGGTACAATTTACCGAACCGGGTGGTACAATTTAACGAACCAGTTGGGTAAATTGTACCGTTTGCAACATTTTAAAAAAAATTTATTATGTCAAACTGTCAGTCTTTATGTAACTTTTCTGTTACGGAATTTGATAGGAATATGTTAGGTAACTCTAATTTATAGTTTTGTTGAATTAAAATCATGTCAATAGCGAGATATTTGATAAAGTGTGCAATGTGGTACAATTTACCCGACTTTACCCTACATTGATTTGAACAACTGTAAATACATTTAGAGCGATGGAAAAACATCCAAATACCAACAATCAATTCGAAACGCAACAGTATTTTTTTCTGTGTGATAGTATCAAATTAATTGCATCGGTCTAAAGCCACAAATAGTAGTAGTATAGTAGTAATAGTGGTAATAATAATGGGTAGGCGAAGCCAGGCAAGCAGGCCACCTATGACCCTCTCTACCAATTCCTCTGACCTTGTTCGAAAAATTTAACAACTCTTCCGAAACATACGGACAAACTCGGCGAAGAATGGTAAAAAGCCCGTTGGGAAAGCTTTTTGTCATCTGTCCTCCTTTTCTTTCGCCTAACTTATGATGCCGAATACGTGCCGAGGATTGCTCTTCCCTAGCTGTTGCAAATTTGCTTACAGGTCCGTATTACCTTCTATCAAGGGCCGCTACTTCCAGTAAATAGAAAATTAATGTAAGGACCTATGTAGTAGTGGTGCTGTAAATTCTTTCAAAAGTAGAATTTTATAATACAACAACGCTTTAATGTCCTTTTGTTCAAGTAGACTTTGACTTAGTAGTTAATTTATCCTGATAAAAACGTCTTTATTGGATTTTTTAACAAATTGTACGAGATTGGTAAGCTTTTCAGTGCTAAGATAACACCTGAACACCTGAACAGCTAAATGAAGCTGGAAATCCTGAATGTCCTATTCCTTCGCTCTCCCTCTGTTTTCTGGGAGGTCACGACTGATAAGGTGATAACTGCCATGTTAAAACTTAAAGTCCATACAACAAAGACACTTATAAATAACACCTATAACCAAAGTTTTTTAATCCAATAATAAGAAATGGAATCAATACTTTGTATAATAATAATCGTCAAAATATCCAATCAAATAAAGAAGAAAGTAAATATATTAGCTTACCATATAATCCAACAATAAATAAACAAATTCAAAATTGTCTTAAACCATACCAAATCAAAATACCTGACAGACCTTCAAACTCAACATACAGATACTTTAATAATAATTTCAAACCAAAAACAGAAACACGTAATACAACAAATACCGTTTATCAAATTGACTGCACACACTGTGACGGAGTTGTATATTGGGCAAACAAGACAATATTTACGATACGTTGAATGGGAAGGAGTCTACGGCTCTCGCAAAACACAGCTTATATACACGACATAAATTTAATTTCGACAATCCAAAAATATTAACTCGTGAATGTAACCAACACAAAAGAAATATAAAGGAAATAATTCATATTAAGAATCACCTAAATTCAATAATTTTCAGAACAGATATAAATCAATTAGGCGATATATATAATAATTTAATAAAGTAGGGTTTCTGCAACTTGGAATAATCGAACAAACCATATTTATTTATACATAGATAGATACAAAAGCTTTCACCCCTATTGTTCCTTCAAAGGACCTCGACCTGGTAAGAATGAGCTCGCAGAGCTTCTCTAGTGTTCCTGGTTTGGACGGCCCTTGGTGTTATTATCTGGGAGAGCTCACTCGAACATCTTCCGTGCTAGAGTCTGTAAAACAGGGATAGCTCAGCCACCCTCCTTCGATGTTCCAGGCTGTGCTCTTTTCTGGATAGTGTCCAGAAGCTTAAGAGAGTGCTTCGGAGCGCATCCCCACACATGGGAGCAACACTAGCGATGGTCGGATCTGTGCCTTGTAGAGCAGCAGCAGTTGCTCTGGTGTATACAGCTTCCTACAGCGGAACAAAACTCCAAGCTTCTGGGATGCAATACTGACGAAGTGTTCTTGCCAGGACATGTTATTATTGATGTTGATCCCCAAAAGCTTGACGGAAGGTGATTCGACTATGGGGTGGCCCTCCATTTCCACGGTTGGTCCTCCATCGTGAGACTTCTTTGTAAGTGTTGTTGCATGAGTTTTTTGTACGTTGAACTGTACTTTGTTTGCTAATCCCCACTCGACAATTGTTTTGATATCTGCGTTGATCTGTGAGGCATGCTCTCTTGGGATGATAGTGGCTTGCCTGGTTCCATGCACGGCACTAATGTACTGTCATCTGCGAAGCTGTAGATCGGATTGGATGTTATTTCCAGCAGCTTGATGTACAGCAGAAACAGTGTAGGGGATAGGACAGATCCCTGAGGAGCACCGGCGTTTACTGAAAATACGTCTGATGAACAGCCCTCGACTACAACAAACAGAGATCGGTCGTTCAAAAAGCTATTCAGCCACTGGCGTAGGCCAGATGGTAGTCGATAAGCAGCAAGCTTGACCAGAAGTCCTTCATGCCACACTCTGTCAAAAGCTTTCGATATGTCAAGTGCAACAACACGGGGTGCGCCATGATTTTCTATTGCTGTATTGCACAAGTGAGTGACGTAGGCAAGGAGGTCACCTACAACCAGAGGATTATGCTAACGGTATGGAGTTTTGTCGGTGGTTTGTGTATGTCTGTGAACTTGTCCGTATCTCTCCTCTGACTTACTACTGTTATTGTTATTCCATCTCTATTGACCAACAAAACAGCACTCCTTTCCCATGGACCTGGAAATGTAGTTGTTGAATTTTATTAGGCGTGTGATAGTAACTACAGTACATGCGCCATTTCTTGTCTTAAACTGTAATGTATATGGAGCTGTCAAGCTGGCTTCGTATCATAGCCACCTACATCTGATAGTGCGGAACTTTGACGCCACCTATCGCTTGATTTGGGGTTTACATTAACAATTTACAGTGTCTAATAACATAACATCTGTTGGCTTCTAATTAACAGTAGTGTTCCTAGAGTGGCGCCGGGCAACAGTAACAAAGTTTACATATAACACGAGGCTAATGACCAAAGCAGTCGATGCCGATAACACTGAAGTAAAAAGAAACAACATAACAGACTGCATAATTCAGATGACATAATTCTCGGTGGGGCGGAAGCAAAATATCTAACTTAAGATTTGCTGACGATACAACCCTTATTGCTGCTTCTCAGGAAGAACTAGTAGCTCTATTGAACGTTTTAGAACAACACAGTGCAGCATATGGTCTTGGTATTAACTACAACAAGACCAAGGTTATTATCATAGATAGAGAGCATGACAATCATCGAGAAATAAAGTCAATAGGCCGTTGTGAGGTAGTTCAAAGTTTTGTGTACCTCGGTTCTTTGACCGACAATTCAAGTAGCTGTGAGAATGAGATTCGACGGCGCATTCAACAGGCACGGGTGGCCATGACAAAGCTTACTAAAATATGGCGTGACCATAACATCACTAAAGCTACCAAAATGTTACTGGTTTAGTCTCTTGTGTTCTACATATTTTTGTACGCCTCGGAAGCTTGGGCTGTTAAAAAGGCAGATCGAGTTCGCATAGATGCTTTTGAAATGTGGACGTGGAGGAGAATGCTGAGAATTCCTTATGCCGCCCATCGAACTAATGTTTCCATACTGGATGAGCTCGGTATTCCAAAGATACTATCCTCCATTGTGTCGATGAGAATGCTTACATTCTTCGGACATATTCACAGAAGCGATAATATGGAGAAACTTGTAGTTCAGGGTCACGCCCCGAGTGGGCGCCGCCGTGGCCGTTCCCCTACACGCTAGGTGGATACGACGAAACAGTTGCTAGATATGAATATCTAGAGCGCCACTGAACTGACAGTAAATCGCGAACGATGGCGAGCTACAGTTCTCAAAACTATTTATAATATTCGTGTCGGCAATACTCTAGCTCCGACTTAATGCATTTTACGAGTTCACAACATGTCTGTTAAGACATTGTGACTATGATGATGATAGTCTGTGTTTTCGACACTTTGACAGTGGTAATAAAATGACAGAAACTGATGCCTGTACAAGCGTACTTGTGTCGTGCGCTAGCGAAGGGAAGTTATATAACCCTGTACAAATTGATTGAACATGCATGCTTGCAGTTGTATGTAGTCACCTTTACATGAGGAGCCAGTTAGTGATGTGAACACTTTTTAATAAAATTTACAACTCACAACTTTCAGATTAAGCGCATACTTATCTGTGCGTTGTCATAAGTTTGCCGAGCGAGCGTTTTTCCATCTTTTTCTACATTCGTCGCAATGTCACGTCCGCTGTCTTAGCTGAAGAGATATCGATTGTGGAGATAAAAGGGCATAAATAAAAAGCAGCGTAATCCACGCGCGAGAGACAAGCGGGTGTGCTGTGCAACGCACTAGAAAAGGACAAAGCGACTCGTTGATAATCCGCCAACGATACCAAGTTCATTAGGGTCGAAGCTTTCGTCTTCTTCTCACGAACTTGCCCGTCCTTCCGACAGAAAGGAGATATATCAGAATCTGCTGTTTGGCTGAAGCAGAAGCGGACTTTCGGCCCTTTCGCTTTCTACACAAAAGCTTACACTCTCATTTAGCTTCACTCCAGATTCCAAACTTTATTTTCGGACTATTTTACTTCCCATAGAGTAGTTGAGGGAGGCATTGTCTCATAGTGTGAAGGCGCGTCCACATTATGTCGAGCAGCATGATTCGGCTTACCGGGTGGCTTCACTGCCCCGTTGCGTTGCGCTCCGACGTCACCGCGTCATCGGAGCGTCGCTGTCCATATATTTTACACATGCAACGGAGATGTGGCTCCATTGCGGTCTCCGTTGCTGGATGCGCATTTTTAACGGATCGACGCGCGAGAGCCGAAGTGAGGAGCAAGGCGATACGCTGCTGGGCCGGCAGGGTTGCCGCTACTATTACACTTGTAATTTGATCTATTGCGAACGATTCAGATAATTTGAAATTTTTTCACTCTTTTTTTTGACTATTTCTATTGAGTAGCATCTTAGTGAAGATAAGAACCGAACGATATCTTTTTCAGAAAAATGACTACGGGAGTGTATGTATGTATGTCGAGTTGGGCTGCATTTTAAAAATAATGCCTTTATTCAGGGTGTTCAATAAACAAAACAGATTTAGATATTGAACATGGCGGTATAGTTATTTTTAACACATTTTTACAATAACGGTATCAAATCAAAGAGCTTGTTAAGAGCAGCTTGAAAAATAATGTGGCGTCATTCTAAATCAAATATGGCGGAATATCTAAGGTGGCGGAATCATATTCCTTTAGCACACTAAAATATGGATATCAAATGAAAGGGCTTGTTGAGAGAAACTCGGAGAGTAATGTGACATCATTCTAAATCGAATATAGCGGAACATCCAATATGACAGTATAGTTATTATCAATGCATTTCGACAAAGTGGGTATCGAATGAAAGGGCTTGTTACGAAAAATAATGTGATGTCATCCTAAATTCAATATAGTGGTGCATCCACCATGGCGGAGTTGTTTTTCCTATGCACTTCTACAATATGAATATCAAATGAAAGGGCTTGTTGCGAGTAACTTGAAAAATAATGCGGCGTCATTCTAGATGTAATATGGCGGACCATCCAAGATGTCGGAATAATTGTTATTAATGCATTTCTGCAATATAGGTACCAAATGAAAGGGTTTGTTGCGAGTAACTCGAAGTCAAGGCGGCGGAGCCTATCGATGACGGCCGAACAGCCCACAAACTAACAGTTGGTCGGGTCATGGCCGTGAAAGCCTTACACAAGACAATCACTAATTTATTGCAAAAAATTATTATTCATAATTCACTAACGTACAAAACATTTGTTTTGCTTTAAGAATCATAAATTTTGCACTCAGGACGACTTATACTTGTATTACCTGCATTTTTAAACAGGCACAAATGCCTGACTTTTGGAATTCTGATTGCATTGTATGAAAGTTTTTCCCAAAGTGCAAAAATATCTAAATATTTTTTTTTTTTCGAAAATAATACTACTCAACTTTTCATTAATTCCACAAAATAATAAAATCAAATATTATAATTTCAAATCTTCAATAAAACAAATAAATTATTTTGATCCTTAATTTTCACTTAAAGTGCTAACATTATAATTTACAAAATTTCAATTTTTTTAAAAATCGTGTATGAATTCATTTTCTTGAATTATCCATTGAATAAAAAAATAATTATATTGTGCACCTTTGATAACTTTTTAAATTTTGCCGCCCTAGTCGGGGCCCTGCTCTGGGCACTAGCCCCGACTGCCACTATCACTGATGACATACCTATTTATTGATAACAACAAAATTCATGAAAGACATTAAATTATGTTACAATCATAAATCATGGTTCAGTACATGATCCGAGTGCGCTTTTTAGAAAAATAATATGCTACGATTCGATAATTATGTTACATCTGACATCGCCGCACGGCGTGCACTGCCTCGACGTCGTCCATCGCCGACGCGCCAGTGGAGCTGCTCCCTTCCGACGACGCAGCGCAACGGAGCAATGAAGCCGGGCCGTTAGACGGAATGGAAAAGCCGAATTAGTGTGGACAACTCTTTCAGCCTGCCCGACACTCCGAAAGCCGACCCGAATTGTGCCGAATCGGTACTGAATCATGTCGGTATGGATTAAAGAAAGCCGAACCGAATCAGTACAAATTACGCAATGCAGACGAGCCGATCGGCTTCTGTTGAACAAAAAATAAAGTAGTCTCCTGGCTGTCAATGATGGAAGGTTGTCCAGAAAGGTGATGGTCTCATCGAAATCGCCGTTTCATTTGTAGTCGAAAAGCAGGAAACTGAACGCAAAATAAAAAATTTGCAAATCCACTCCTTAAGAGCAAGAAACGACTTTACAAATTCGGGACGTTTACACTGCACAATCAATGTGGAAGTCCTGCCGACTCGAATGGACCGAACCAAATATCCCGCCTGGCATAGGCCGACCGACCTGATTCGGCATAATGTGGACACGCCTTAAGATCCCAAGTAAGGTATCCTATTCTCAAAGGCACTTGAAAAGGACAATTACGAGGTAGATTGGAAGGTTGTTAAGCAACAAAAGGCAAAAGCATCCTTATTTGGTGTTACACTGGTCATGCACACCTCCTTAACATAACTCCTCTACACATTGAGATAGAGAGAGGTACCAGAATGGTGACCTACAGATTGCCATCAACTGACAGACAAGAGAAAAAGGTATTAGGACTAGTTACAACCAGTATTATTAGTGAAATTATGAATCTTCATATTATTTTGAATAGTCTCGGATACTATGGTTTCCCAAGTGCACAGGAGAGATCCTACAACGTCCTTTTCCCAGGAAGAGATGAAGGCAAGAGCAGTGAAAGTTTCATATCACCCTCCGATCTTGCGCTACTCACGAATGGTTCCAAGAAAGAACTGGTGACAGAAACGAGAGTATCTGTTACGTGTGTGTCCAAGAGCTAAGATCTCAGTTAATCTTGGAAGATGTACCAAAATATTTCAAGCAGAAATGATAGCCATAGAGCTGGGAGTCAGGGAGCTGAAGAAAATCAATAAAAACCTTTTCAGATAGCTAGGCTGCCCTGAAAGCACTCAGTTCCGAACGCGTTAACTCAAGACGCGTATGGAACTGCATATATCTCCTCAACCACCATGGAACAAGGAACAAAATAACTTTGGTTTGGGTTACAAGTCATAGCAGAGTTGAAGGCAATGTATTGGCCGACACACTTGCAAGAGGAGGAAACGAATCTATGCTCATAGGACCACAACCATTCGCAGTCATTGCGAAAAGCACCGCTAAACCATCGCAGATTGGGCAAAGAGGAAAGCACTCCTGTATGTTCGAGATACACAAGGGCTACTACACTCGGAGGTATCATAGAATGGAAAGGGGATGACCTGCGCATTCTGGTTGAACTGTTGACGGAGAATTGTCATCTGAGGAACCACTTGCGGGAGTTTGGTCTGGAACAAACAACGGACTGTCGTTTCTGCTATGTGTAGGACGAAACAGCGGAGCACATATTGTGCTCCTGTCCAGTACTGGAAAGAGCTAGGTTTCAGACTTTCAGATTCACCCAACTGGAACCCACTGACTTCAACACGGCCATCGCTTTCGTCAAGAGGTGTGAACTCTAAATATGTGAGCCACAGTAGACACAATGGGGTTGCAGTGCAAGGAGGCATAATAGCCCTGCTCAGTTTCAACCTAATCTAACCTAGTACCGCATAGGCTTCCTTCCCAGTATTTATTTATATTTATTTATGAATGTCAAGCTGTCTAAAGTGTATGCTATTTTGTATGTTAGAAACATAAAAACAAGGGTAATAGCTATGCAACTTGCTCAACGTATGCATTTGTTTCAACTCTGACAAGACTATTGAACGTAGAATCCCAAATGAAAAAGATCCTATAACAGAATGCCATCCAAAACGTCTATAGCTTATAAAGTTCAAAGTATCGATGTCCAGCGACGCGGACTATCATAGGGGATATCAAAACCGGCTCCATTTGAGGCATTCTTCAGTAGATATATATGTATTAGGTGATGTAGTGGACCGAACCACCCACGGTAAGTGTATGTCAATTCCACAATGGCATTCCTGCTGTCCCAATCGACCGAGACCGGCGTCCGGTAAACGCCAAACGGGCAAAGGGATGACAGACTTCCCCTGCCATCCCACTTCTGACCGCTAATATGCCCAAACGAAAACGATCAGCGGTTCAGTGTTGCAATTTGGCAGGACCGTATCGGCTGAATGACAGAATTTTAGCAGAAGGCCTCCTCTGTAAATAATTCAAAAGGCCTTCCGATTTTGCCGACTTTACAGCCCATAAGCTCGGTGCTCCTCAGGGTTCGTCCGTTGGACTTATCCTTTATTCACTTTTTGTACATGCTGTCCCTTGCCACCGCTACTGTGTAGTCCATCTCTACGCTCTACGACATTGCGATTGTAGCTTAGTCGCTGAGCTGTAGCTCGCTCACGAAGTGTTAGATTGGGCGGATCAGTGGCTCATCAAAATCACTCGAAAACGTAGGCTATATATTGGACAAAAGAAAACGTCGTAGCGCCCCGTTGGAGGTCACAGTGAACGGTGCTTGGATTATATGAGAAAACTCTGCTAGTGCCTAGGATATAACCTAGACAAGGGTATGACTTGGCAGAAACACGCTGAAGCGATAAAAACAAAAGTTGAAATTTCGTCTAGTCAACTATGGTATACAGAACTTTAAAATAAATTGAGTTTGGTGAATAAAATTTTCTATGTAAGATGATTACTGGATCAGCAGTTTCCTACGCAATGTTCGGCTTGGAGTTTGCTTGCCAAAACGCACATAAAAAACCTTCAGGTTCTACAGAGGAGGACATTGAGCACAAGCACTAACGACCCATAGTATATTTCTAGCGATACCCTTCACAGGAACCTTGACATCCCTTATCCGAGGAATTATATTAAGCAACAGGCGAACGACGTTATTGTCAAGTGATATAGCATAGCAACTCTCTGTTGCACGAGTCAGTGGACTACACAGTCGAGCAAATGCACTGTAATCAAAATCACATTGGGTAATTTTGAAAACTACTAAATTTTTGCCCTCTCAGATATCGGGCCACAAAGTTAACACTTTTAGCTAAACCGAAAAATTACATTCTTCCCTTACTTCTTCATGACTGTGACAGACCGATCGACCGACACGACCGTAACTAAGAGCAAGGATCCATCGGACCACTCTCACAAGAATTGCCGAATTGAGTTTTTAGGAAAGCATACACACAGCCAAAGTTTACGGAATACATATAAGTTGGATCACTCCGCAAAAATATCAAAACAACCTGCCCCTTGCTCCGTCTTTGTTTTATCGGATTTGTTTGCAGGAGATGAATAATATTTTTAGAAGTTTGATTTTGTCAATTACATTTATTAACGGATGGAAAATGACAACCAGATCCATCCTTATTTTGTGGCAAACCCTGAAATGTAAAGGATATAAATACAGGGTGTTTCACGACGATTAAGACAAGCAATATGTCCGGACTGGCAGTAGTAGAGAATTATAATTTTGGGGATGTAAATTAGAGCAGATGTTGTTTTTTTTGTCATTGTACTACCCAATGAGGTATTTGTTTTTGGTCACGTGACATTCGATTCAAAATTATTAATGGGACACCCTGTACATTTGTAACATTCTGTGTTCCTCCCGATAAAACAACTCCAACACACACTTGGTATCTAAAGTGATTAATTCAAGAGCTACAGGTACTTAAAGGATTGTATCACGCTAAAAGCATATAGTGAGACAAAAGATTCATTCGGTGGTCTTACCATACTACCCAGGGACATTCTAAATTATATTTTAGAGCTCGGAAATATTTTTATGGATAACTTTAAAAATTTAGTTTCTAAAGTAGCAATTACAATGACACTGAAAAGCAAAATGTCAAAAACAATTTATTCACATCCATGTAAAGCATTTCCACATGATTATCTTCTAAAGTTGTACATACGAGTTAGAATATACTATACCATAAGTTTTTTAAGCTGTACATGGTCCCAAAAATAAGCCAAATAAACAAAAAATTAAGGTAAAAATACTACAGCACCTTTGAACCAATTTTTACTTATCTACGAAATAGCTACAATATGCGAAATCATTTGAGATTCATTAGTGTATTAGCAAAATAAATGTTATATTTGTATTTGTATGTCTAAATCGGATGTCAATGACTAGTCTTTCAATGACCCTCGTATATACGTAAAACCCAGGCGCTAGCAAGTCCCCGCTAAAAAACCCTCGTACTTGGGCAAAAACCAACGCAAAAACTAACTGGCGCGTGCGGCCGCGGCATCGCTTTGATGTGAGTTCTTCAAAGTGCCGACGGAGAGTGATCCAACTTATATGTATTCCGTAAACTTTGACACAGCACAGTTTATCGTTTTGTGTTGAATAATAGTCTCTAAATGAATTTCTTTGTACACGTTCTAAGGTGACAGTAAAAACATACACGTGGGACTCTCTTAAAAAATCTTGAATACTTTTTCCTGGAAAGGATGACTTTGAACAAATATTGTTTGAGCAAAAAGTGTGGAAATCATTGCTGTCTATATATTTAAGGTTAAAGTTTTATGGAAAGAGAATATATAGCTCTAATGTTCCTTAAAAGGCGTTTTCTAGATTTTTTGCATACAAATCATTTCTGTCAAAATACTGGGTTCAAGTCATGAAGACAACATCTTTTTCTATTCATATCTTCTGATTCGTGTAAGTAATAGAGAATGATACTAATATGTAACTATAAGACAGTCATGTAAATTAGGTGCATTTAGTAGCTTACCAGATTAGCAGTTGTAGGGCTTTCGGCTACAAGTACCTGCTATACACGAAAACTCCCAAGATACGTGACATCAAAAAAATCCATTTTATTTTCGCAGACAAGTTGATACATTTTGAGGAACGAAATGTGAAAAGCAATACTAAATCAATTTTTTGGACAGGAATACATTTGTACATGTTGCCCCAAATTTAAAGCCCTATTTAAAGGCATATAACAACTAGAAAATATAGGAGTCTACCGGGATATGGTTCTAAGGCAATAGAGACTAATCTACGAATGCAGAAGTCACCAAATTCAAAATTATATTGTAAAGATTCTCCCATCATCAATGATTTATACTCAGTTTGTCTAGCCCTTCATTAAGCCCGTCCCTGTACCTTAAGCCTATCGATCAGAACTGAATTTGAGGCCGATTAAGATATTAACTCAATAATTAGACGGCATTATATAATGCAACAACGGAATTGGAGAAGATGAGGTATGCTCAGCAATCTCAGCATAACCTATAATAATATAAACGGAGATGAGATGATAATGTTGCAAAGCCCAACATAGCATTAGTTTAGTCAATTGGTACTTTGCTTCTTATAGGAAATAACCATTTCTGTACTGAATTAATATTTAACAACATGATTATACCTACTCATATGTATCTATATGATGTGCTGTGTACTCCAGGTCTCTAAACCTAAGAACACAGTGGGCTATGGGTGAAATTGTCAGTGTCGTTCAAACGGAATTGGCTGGCATATCGATAGCTGCTAATGAACTAACCAGGAGAAATGCATCTGGAAAGACTGTAGTAATCTGCACTGACAGCAGACAAGCAATTATTCTAACCCTGAAAAGAACTCGCATCAATGGAATCCCACCAATTGTTAGCCCCTGATTTAGACAAAAACAATATATCCTGATGTAGGTTAAAGGCACGACAACAAGGCACCCGTATAGTGGATGGTCTAGCCAAGAAGGCTGATGACCAAATAACTTCAGGACCATGTGACCTTTCTGGAATATCGACAACCACAATTGCGGAAATAGCAAAGAATACTCCCATGCCCAAATGGTAAAATGATGGGAGGAACTACAAAGATGGCGATTTTCCTAGGAAACCCTTGCAGGTTTTGGCATGGTAATATCCAAGAAATGCTTGGCGATGACCAGGTCATATCGTCATATCTACGCCTCATAGTAGGATTCATGACTGGCCATTGTCAGTCTGGAAACATCTGCATATTATGGGGTTAAGTGAACACCGATATGTAGGATGTGCGAAAGCGAAAACGAAAGTGTGGAACACACAGTGTGCGTTCAGCGAGTCTTGGCCTACTGCCCACATTAAGGAGATGTACCCTAGCGATTTGTCCACCCTCCTGAAATTGGCAGGATGATGGACCATGATCTGAGGAAACAGCTACCTGAGAGCATGCATAATGGACCAGCCTAAGTGCAGTAGGACTACTCACCCTCCCCACTCCACAGGTACAGAGAGAGATACATATTATATTAATTATAACAAGCTTTCTCATTCTATGAAAATTCAAAAAGATTCAAAAGCTTTCCGTGAAAAAAGTTCTGTTACAAAAACGTATTACACCCTAGATGAGTTTTGTGACGAGTTTTAGTGAATATTCCATAAACTTTATTTGTTTTATAGTTTTGTCAATAAGAATCTTATAATTTCTTACACCCGTATGCACCGTAAGTCAATTGCGCGATTAGTTACGTAAACTTGGATCAGATTACTTGTTTACTATGCACCGCAAACTGACAATTTTGACACTGTCACTGTCAAAACAATCTTGCGAACACAACCTTGCCATATCTCCAATTTGGATTAATTAACCTCTTGACGGTGCATGACTATACCTTATCCACCCAACAAACGGAGTAACGTCTACAAAGCTGCACACTGAGAGCAGCGATGTTATTATAAACAGAAAAATTAAGTTCGATTTATCCGAGTAAAGCCCCAAAATATGGGTTTGAAATAATTTTTTACTCCTTTTCTTCAGTGAATGCAGTATAGTTGCCAAAGATTAGCAAAACGCGATTAGGGAACTAGGATTAGAATCGCCAAACGGTGCATACGGGTGTAAAGAGAATAAGAATTTTATAATTTCTTAGACAATACAGTATATTTATCTATCTACATATATATTATGAACGTAACGCTGAGATAAGAGTGGGCGATTTAAAAGATCATTTGCCTGCCTTTACAACTACGAAAATAAAAAATAAAAAGTGGAAATAAATCTGAAATACCACTTTTTTCTTAGATAGAATCCTGTATTTTTCCAATTCGCGGGAAGCATTCAAAAAAGAATCCTCCATCACTTCTGGCAGATATTCAACGAGACACCTTCCAGCGACGAAATATGATACACGCCTGACGCCATCTAAATTTTACCCAAAATATACATTTTCCTTCCTTCAAATCTGACACCGCTCTACCGGATTTGACTTGCAAATCGACGAAGTAGAGAGCCAATCCACGTTTCAATTTCTATCTGTGAATGTGTAATGCGACTCTGACTGCTATGGCACTGCTAACCAGCGATGTCAGATCTTCATTTCGCTGTTTTGAAAACAAATTTTTAGGTGACTTAGGGCCGGTTTCTCAATGTCCAGTTAAAGTGTCAGATAGGTATCTGCCCGATAGCGTTGCTATGGACACAACTGTCAGATAAGATTTACGTGACTTCGTAAGTTTAGCCTTGAATTGTTTAAACAATTTATTCAACAGTTGCTGTTATCTTGCAGATAAATATTTAACTGGACATTGACATCATAAGAATATGTGTTTTGCGAACCCACCATTGGCCATAATTATTATTTGAAACTGATTCAATTCATATTATTTTATATGTCACTTCCACATTGAAAAATGAAAAAAAAAGCTAGTAATAGGTGAGAGTTTGAGCTGTGGGGGCTATTCCTCAGTAGTTATAACTTGTACCTCCTATATATACATCATGTAACTTAACGATGCTATTTATTGAGATTTTGGCAACTTCATACACTGAAATATTACTCGGTTCCAACACGCATGGATGCCAAAATGGAGAATTACTTTCTTATCCATTTGGTAGCTTATAATGAGGTGTATTAGAGTCTGTATCAGAGTTAGTTTGTTTTTCCATTCTTTCATTAGCTTCACCTGTATGTTTGTGGGGTTGTTTGTTTGTTTATCTGTTTCTAGTTTGTAAATCTCCTTCGAATTAACACCAAGTTGCTGACTAGTATCATTAACACGCTTCTATCATATAAGGTTTATCATAGAGTCATATGTTACTAGATTTTTCTCAAATACATTTAACAAGTCTGAGGCTGTTTATTTAAAAAACGAACAAAGCAATTTTCACTTACATGCAGCTCAGAGTCATCTTGCGTCTTTCACGTAATAACTGACTAGGGAATGGGGAATGGTCATATTTATAGATAGCTTGTGAAACTACTGACTAAGACAAGAGCTTAAAAAGCATGACATCCTACTGTTTGGGAATTGATATTTTTATGAAATTTTTTCAAGAAAGTCGACAGTTGTAATTACCGTTTATGCAGTAAATGTTAATGGTTATGCTTTGAATATTTCCTTCATGGTCAGCCTGCCGCAAAGGCTGAAAGTCTATGGCGCTGTAGAAGCGCTGCGGGAGGATAAGTATCGGTGTACGCCAGATTTTAAACAGTGGAGGTTGTAGTCATCGGGAAACAAATTCCCCGGCAGCTCATTCCACAGCGTCGAAGTTCTCCAAAAGAAGGAATGTTGGAGGAGACTGGTTCCGGGAGTAGGAACCTCGAACTGGTAAGGATGAGCTCGCAGATCCTCTCTAGTGTTCCCTGTTAGGACGGCCTTTGGTCGTATTATCTGAGAGAGCTTACTTGAACATCTTCCGTGATAGAATCTGTAAAACAGGTCAGTCACCTTTCTTCGATGTTCCAGGCTGTGGAGGTCCTTTGTGAGGTTAGGCGTATCGATTAGTGTAATTGGTCTCCTCTGGATAGTGTCAAGAAGCTTTAGAGTGATTCGGAGCGCATCCCCACACATGAGAGCAATACTGCAACCATGGTCGGATCTGTGCCTTGTAGAGCGGCAGAAGTTGCTCTGGTGTATACAGCTTCCTACAGCACAACAAAGCTCCAAGCTTCTGAGATTCCGTTTTAGTAATACTGACGTCGTGGTCGTACCAGGGCATGTTGTTGTCGATGTTGATCCCTAAAAGCTTGACGGAAAGTGACTCGACTATTTTGTGACCCTCCATTTCCACAGTTGGTAAGTCAACGTGAGACTTCTATGTCAGTGTTGTTGCCTGAGTTTTCTTCACGTTAAACTGTACTTTATTTACTGATCCTCACTCGACAATTGTTTTGACATCTACGTTAATATGTGACGCGTGTTGCTGTCGCCAACGTACCGTCTCCTGGGTTGATAGTAGCTTACCTGGTTCCATGTTAATGTACTATCATCTACGAAGCTGTAGACTGGATTGGATGTTATTTCCAGCAGCTCGTTGCAGCTGAAACAGTGTAGGGGATAGAACAGATCCCTGAGAAGCCTCGGCGTTTATTAAATACGTCTGATGAACAATTGTTTATCTTCATTACACGAAATATTAATAAAATGAAATGAAAAAAAAGAACTAAATACACTGGCTTTAAAGATAATGTCAACTAAAAAATTTAAAATAATAATATAGTTTAAAAAACTAAAAAACACGCTTTTAGAGAACTAAAGAGTTTAAAATAATTTTTAAAATATGCTTAAAATAGTAACCAACGAAAAATACTAGTTTTAATGCTAAAAAGGGTACAGATGCTTTGTGCCAAATTATTCGTAAACCGAGCGCCCGATACTTTTTTCACAATAATACTAGTATTTTTTGTATTTTTTGTTCATTATTGTTAAAAATTATTTTTAACTTTTTAGTCACATTAAGCAAGACTTTTATAATATGTGAGTATTAAGTTGTTTCAATTGGCATTCGTGCATGTGTTTTAGTACTGCAAGACGTTTTAACCGAACATGTAGATATTTTTAGAAAATGATGAAAACCGATATTAAGCTTGTTGATACCCAGTTTGGCTTTTGCACGTTAGTTCAGGAGCTAAGGATTTGGCATCCACGCTAAAGCCTAAGACGTGCTCTCCAAACTAAGAGCCGACAACTTTCCCCCAGAAATTGAGTTTCTTGGGTCTCCGAAAGTGGTTTTTCCTTCAGAAATTTGCATCAAGACGACGAAAGTCGAGTTTGTAATTACCTCGGAGAGATGTCGAGGTTACAAAAGTTTCGGTTTGAATGCATTAGAAGCTGCAGCGGTTTGATCTCTAGGTGATAATTATTCATTATCAAAGTTTGCGGAGCGAAAATACAATAGAGGCTTAAACCTTATACTTAATTTCGAAATTATAAAAAGCACATAGTACGAATGCTGAGGTGGAGGGTTTTTTTGACACTGTTATATGTTGCCGAGGTTTGGACGCTTTAGGATGGTGTTATAGAAGAATGCTGAGAATCTCCTGGACACATTGGGTGCCAAATGTGGAACTATGACAGAGAATACAAAACCAGGAAAAGTTAATTTCCACCCTCAAAAGAAAGAAACTAGTACCTTGGCCATGTTGTAAAGGAACCCAAATATGTGGTGATACAAAACATTATGGAAAAGAAAATCAAGAGCAAGAGAAGTCAAAGAAAACGAAGAACCTACTGTTAGCTTAAAAAAACCTTGACGACTTAGTTTGGAATAAATAGCTGCAAATATAAAGTTATGATTGCTATGCTAATATCCAACTTCCGCTAGGAGATGAAACTTGGCTATAATGGTATTACTAATTTAATTTTAGTGAAATTTGCATATTACAATGTCAAATGCCAAATAAGCTATGCTGCTTGTTGGTTACAGTGCCTCTGGAATAATAATGAAATAATAGAAAAACGACCAGACTTCATTTTTGGCCAACCTAAAAGTTACTGAACATTTTCTAACAATGTTAGCTCATAACTCAGGATAAAGGCATTACAGAAAACGTGTGTGTTCAGTAAAGTTAAAAATCGCCGAAAATTCGTTCTTGGGGGTTCTCAATGCTACGATGAGGTTATATAGGGAAATTTTGGTGAAAAGGGAATACTGAGAGGGGGAACATCCCAAACTTGTGTCATATGATTACAAATTTTAAGTTACGTGCAGTCAATCTCGTTTGGAATATAATTTTTTTATATTTTTTGGGTTGTCAAAAAAAATTAACGGTTATCAAAACCTTTTGCGCAAATAATTCTGAAAGGCATGGTAAGTAGCGGTTTTGAGTGTACTTCTTGCGACTTTCTTATAGGAGCTATGGTATTGTCTACTGTCAAGTGGGTTGACTCAGTACCGCACGGTCCCAATTTCATCCGTATGGCTGTAGAAGAAAAAGAAAAGCAAGGAATACAATTCCTAGAGCAATCCACGACAAGATGGCCAGGAATAGTCACATAATTTAATTATTCTGAAAATTTAGGATGATTGAAGTAAATCGACTGCTGTAGACTACTTGGCTTCTATTGCAGATTCCTAAAGGTGTACAGCAATAGAAAAGACAAAAATTATCGGCAGAATGAAGTGCAGATTTGATAGGAGTTCGAGGAAGAGAATAGCCGAAAATCGAAAATCACCACAAAGAATATCAGTGCTGTATTTAGGTAATACTACAAACAAGGCGTAGTGACTGATGTATTTGTGTATACAGTGTGTCCCAGGACGATTAAGACAAGCAATATATCGCAACTGGGCAGTAGTAGAGAGTTATAATTTTGGGGGTTTAAATTAGATCAAATATGGTATCTTTTTTTGTCATTGTGTCACCCAATGAGGTATTTGTTTTTTGATCACGTGATGTACGACTCGAAAATTTTAATGGAACACCCTGTATATTTGTGATTTTTTGTGTTCTCCAGATATTCCAACAAACTAGCACACTTGGGATCTAAAGTGATTAAATTCAAGAGCTACAGGTACTTAAAGGATGGTACCACTACCATTGATTATAACATGTACCCCTACAGTTAAATTACTTTGGTAGTGTTTCATAATGGTAATGGTACAGTCTTCTAATTACCTGTAGCTCTTGAATGAATCACTTTAGACCTCAAGTGTGCTAGTTTGTTGGAATATCGGGAGGAACACAAAAAATCACAAAAATCACCATTAAAATTTTTGAGTCGGACGTCACGTGATCAAAAACAAATACCTCATTGGGTGACACAGTAATAAGAAAATATACTATATTTGCTCTACTTTACACCCCCAAAATTATAATTCGCTACTACTGCCCAGTTCCAATATATTGCTTGTTTTAGTCGTCGTGGGACACCCTGTATAAGATGTGTATAGATAAATGCAGGTTACATAAATTACGAAAAAGTAGTCCAATAACTAAAATAGCCGTACCATCTATGCACATCAGCAAGCATTATACATCAGCAGTTGTAATGTTCAAGCGTTTCCCCTCCTTAGAATTTCACACCCCATCCAAGTAGAACGTTTCAACTCTGTAACATCCCGCTTTATCGTTGACGCTTACTTATATGCATGATACGATACCTCAAATATGGCTCAAGCGCTTATCCTCCCTCCAAGAATATTCGCTAAACAACCCCTAAAAACCAGCATTATCGCCGCTCTTCTCAAACCACCCCTACTTTTCCAGATTGTGCCTACGTAGTCTTCCTGTATCCCCGACAGTGATTCTAGGTCACGAAGCCGCGTGTTCATAAAACCCCTTACTTAAGCCTCAATGACAGCTGCAACTGATTTGTTTCTGTTGTCTGATAAACATGTAGAAGATTTAGAAGTAGTGTTAGACAGCAATTTGACTTTTTAAGCAGGACAGTCTCATGGCGTCATTCAGCCAGGCGAGTCGATTTTAGGTTAGGGCCGTTATAACGTGCATTTCAGTTTTCCAATTTCTAATCGTGAAGTTTGATATACATATACAGGGTGGGCCAATAGTGCGTGGACGGAGGATTGTGGGCTTACTGAAAAATATTCCAAAAATCTGTCACTTGGTCATCGTAGGGACCCTTGAGGGCTATAACGTAAAAATATTTTCACTTAAATTCTGACGTTTATACAGGGTGATTCATATCAAACTTACATTTTTTTAAATGGAACCCCCTACATATTATTGCATATTTGGATTCCTTGGTCAATTCTAGTGTGACTTTATGTATCACACATGGAACTTTAAACGAACCGTTTAGGCGCAAATCACCATTTTTGATATAAGTAGGTATCAGAAAAAAATTGAATATCGCAGCGATTATAAAACTTAGAAGGCCGTGACTTTGCGGTACGACTAAGCATGAAATGCGTCATCTAAGGTCAGACGGATAAATTTGAATTCTTTTTGTACTTGGAGAAATCGATAGATCAATTAAGGAAACTTCAATCACAGATAACTTGATTTTTTCAAATGGGAATGCCTATTTTGGTTTAAAGAATTAAATGTAAAATTTGATTACCTTTCTAACGATATAGCGTTCTTGATATCAGTCTTTCTTGGTTTTCATTTTATTTCAAATTTTTAGTCAAATCGGTGTTTTTCAATTTTCCTGCGTGAAAGCAACCTAGCAGGCCATGAAAAATAAACAAAAGCTCGTTAATATGGAAGAAACCAACTAACTTAGTAGAAAGATGCAAACTAACTAGAACAACGAGGCAAGATTATGAAAATTTCTTACAACATATTAGCTCTAACCGGATACAGCAGCGGCAAGATATCTAATGTCAATGAGTAGCTGGGGTATGACAGAGGTGTTTGTTTTTCACAGCCTACTAGCTATTGAGATCTACTAGAGCTTGACAACTTTCCAAAACGATTAAAAATTTTGAAACAAAAGGAAAACTACCAGCGATTTTTGCTTACAGTCTAACATGTTTAGAATGAAATTTCACATTTAATGGGATAAAAAAATTAGTCATTTCCGTTTAGTTAAGTCAAAAGTAAAGATATCTCCAACTGGAGCATTCTGAACATCTATTGAAATAATTGCTAGAATTTTTTAATTACGCTATGTTGTAATTGCGATTATTTTATGTAGTTTTCTACAAACTAAATTATGTTTTACAATTCAAACATACTGCAAATCAAGTTTCATTTTCCACGATTTTTCTAATAAGTAGAAGAAGAATTTGAAGGGTTCCAGTCAAAGGTATCATTACTTTGGACTTATGGAAATGGCTACTTTTTCATAGCATTAAATGTGAACATTTATTCAGAAGACATAGATATTCTACTGCTAGCAACAATCACTAGTAGTTTTTCTTTGATTAAATATTTTTTTACTGACTTTGGAAATTGGATAATAGCTAGTAGGCTGTGAAAAATGAGTGTTCTTGTTACCACAATTGTTTCTGGTTAGAGCTAATATGTTGTAAGGAATTTTGATAATCTTGCCTCGTTGCTCAGGTTAGTTTGCATCTTTCTACTAGGTTAGTTGCTTTCTTCCATATTAACGAGCTTTTGTTTATTTTTCATGGCCTGCTGGGTTGCTTACATGCAGGGAAATTGAAAAACGCCGATTTGACAGAAAATTTGAAATAAAATGAAAACCAAAAAATATTGATATCAAGAATGCTATATCGTTAGAAAGGTAATCAAATTCTACATTTGATTCTTTAAACCAAAATAGGCATTCCTATTTGGAAAAAACAAGTTATCTGTGATTGAAGTTTCCTTAATTGATCCTCTGATTTCTTCAAGTACAAAAAGAATTCAAATTTAGCCGTCTGACTTAAGGTGTCGCATGTCATGCTTAGTCGTACTGCAAAGTCACGGCCTTCTAAGTTTTATAATCGCTGCGATATTCAATTTTCTTCTGATACCTACTTATATCTAAAGTGGTGATTTGCGCCTAAACGGTTCGTTTAAAGTTCCATGAGTGATACATAAAGTCACACTAGAATTGACCAAGGAATCCAAATATGCAATAATATATAGGGAGTTCCATTTAAAAAAATGTAAGTTTGATATGAATCACCCTGTATAAACGTCAGAATTTAAGTGAAAATATTTTTACGTTATAGCCCTCAAGGGTCCCTACCATGATCAAGTGACAGATTTTTGGAATATTTTTCAGTAAGCCCACAATCCTCCGTCCACGCACTATTGGCCCACCCTGTATTCTCAAATCATAGATATAGTGTAATACCCGGTAAGTATTTAGGATTTTGCAAAAGCATTTAAATTTTTCCATACGTGCCTACACAGTCGTCCAAACTTCCTCATTTCATTGTAATCTATAGGCATACGACGAATCAAAGTCCCCCTTGCAGGAATTGTAAATGCGGGAATCAGACATAAAAAGACCAACCACTGGCCGATTTCTTCCTACTAACCGACTGGGGATTTGCAGTGATTTCGATCACTCCCTAGTTGGCTCTCTATCCTCAAAGACCAGTGGCGATTCGTCGAGGACAAGGGTGGGGCTCTAATTTTGTCAATTACTGTGTTAGTCCTGTCAACTATTTTTGCCAAATTAAGGCAAGTTTTGTCAACTATTGTCGTTTGAGCAGCTGCGCCAAATTTAATAAAATTGCAAACTCTTGTTTCTAAAGAGGAAACCAGTTTCTAAAAATAATTTAGTCACCAATTCTGGCAAATTTAAGGTCTGTGCAAGTGTGCGTGTTTAAAAGGACAAAAAAGCTTTGCCAACTATTCCAGATCAAGTATGCTTATTTTATCAGGTCTGTTCTCTATCTCACAAGTAAAGGTGGAGGTCCTCTTACCTGAGCTCGCCTCCCCGATTAATAATTGGTTTTGCATTGGCAACTTATCATATCCTTTTCAATACCTACATTTTCGGACTACATTTCACACTCGCCAGAATGATGACTGATGCTACCTCTTAAAGTACTCTGAAACATGTTTCGGAACCAATGTATATTGACGAGCAAACGATAAGCATTTGATATAATTATGGAAATATTTTAGAAAAACTTATGAAACTGCAATTTCCAAAAATTGTGGCTTTTTATATGGCAGCTCTTAACATTTTATCAGCTACTGTTATTAGTGCATTACATCTCTTGTAAAATTTAGAACTAAATGTTGCCTAAATTATCCCTCAACAATTATACAATGACTTCTAATAAACAAACGTTAAAAATTAGAACAAGGAGTTTCAATTACAACAATATTCCGTAACTTAAAAGTCTTAAAAGCTGTAGTGTTGTGTTAGAGCTGGTGCAACAAAAACATTGTTTATAAACTTTTTTGTTAGATTTATTGTTATAAATTTTACCAAATTTTATAGGCTACATCAAATACTCATAATATTGTCTTTTATTCCTCTAAAGTTGCCTGCCTCTTCTACTAAATACTTTAATCAATAACTATAAATGCTACAAGCTTCTTTTATTGTGATATAATATCCCCAGCTATCTAGAGAACACAGTAAGTAGTATAGGTAAAGCAGTACTGCTGAACTGTTTTGCTTGAGTGTAATCCGTAACAATTTAGGAATTTGGAGCAGTATATTCTTTTGTACGTTTTAGTTCCCTGCAACTGCTCCGATTTTGATTAATTTAAGAAAAAATAAATTAAGGGATCGTAGCAAATAATGTTTGTATGCTTTTAAAAATTTGTGCCTTGGTTGTGAACTTGAAGAGGCAAAAAAATTGTTGGAACAACAACAAAGTTCGCCCGTAGGCATTAGAAAGGTTACTGACAGTTTTTAAAGATATTTGAAGAGGATAAGATATAAAATGGTTGGATAATAGGTGGTTGAGATTGAAAAAAAATCTAACTGACCTTTTTCTGTTACTAAATGCAGAAGAGAAAGGCACATAATCTGATGATCCCACTAATGAGGAAAAGTAAGAAAATCACTTTCTCAGTGATATGACAAATTACCGAGTCCTGTTTTTTTTCTTATCGAAAATCATGCACTAAATTTGTACTTATTACCCCAATGGCGGCATTTAAAAATATTATATATACATAAGGGTAGTGTGGCAGAACTACACTTGAAGTTTTTTATGAGATAAGCAGTGCATAGCTTGTATTATTCCTTCAAAGGGTAGTACTTTATAAAATTAAGATACAAACCCTAAAACATTCTATAGTTAGCAAATTTTGAAGAATACACTGTGAATTAATTGAATGCGAGAAATGTTTTTCAACTAAAATATACTTTTTCAGTAGCAGAGAGGTGAGCAGTTTTGAGCAGATGAGAACCCTTTAGTCAAAACTCTGAGCCAGCCACCTCTGGAACAGTCAATCGTCCCTTCCAATTCGGAGACAACAGACAGGGCAGCGTGCGGCAAATAGGCATTTAAGTGGCCCTTTCTCTTCCGGAAGTGTGGACACTGCCTGGGGATTCATTTTACGTCTATTTGCTGTTGGTCGATACGCTATATTTTATCTCTTACCGATTGCTCCAGGTATAGTCAGAGCCCAACTAACGAATCTACATGAATTATATAAGTATCCACTACTACATAGTTTCAGGTGGAATTAAAATATCGTACGTTAAAGACATTGTCAAAAAACATTTTACCAAATATAACGCTAAGGGCCGGTTGTACAATGCAAGCTTAAGCTTCGGCTTAAGGTAAACTGACGTTAAACCACGTCAGTTGCAAAACGCCCGTTGTACAATGCTGGCTTAGCCCCCCACTTCAAGCTTAACACGAGCTTACGTAAGCCGAAGTTCACCGCGAGCTTAGCTGAGGTTTAAACCTAACCTGATACAAATGACATGATGTGTCAAGGAGGAATTTTCAAATTGCCTTGCACTCTATTCGGTTATATTTTTTTAAAGATTTTGTGTCCAGTTTAACAAAGAGAGCAAATAAATGAACAGAGGCAGAAACTGTCATTGCCCTAATTTGACACAAACTGTCACAAGTGACTGCCCAAAAAAGGTGATTTTTCAGATGATTATGTCAGTACGTGTTGCTTCATTGGTGCCAACCGTAGTGAATTTCATTATCAACCAGGTTGGTTTAACTAAGCCGACGATTGTACAACGGATGTCGACTTTAAGCCTGAGCTTAGCTAAGTTTAGGTTTAACAAAGCTTGTGTTAAACCCGCATTTGCACAACCGGCCCTAAATGTACATTATTCAACACGTTGAAATGACAGTAGTAAACCCCGTAGTTAAAAGTTTACAGCACGAGTCGTAGGAGAGTACTGTAAATCAACAGGTGAGTTGATGCTAGCATCCCAAGTTGATTACTATACTTTATCTACGACCATAGTTCGATTCACATATAAAATAATATATAGACTGTTGAGAACATAACCACAATTCTGTCATGGAGGTAGTTACTTATTTATTTAGCGTACGGTTGAAGTACACCTACAAGTACCCGTTCCTCTGTACGAAGAACGAATGATGACGGGAGCCGATACCCACAGTAAGAATGATCAAATAGCTGGATTAATAGGCTATATTTTCAAAATGTAATGTGAATGTCATAATTATGCCAATCCCTATCTCAATACAAGGTATAACCTTCGAGGGTGGCAAAGATTGTAATCATTTCTTTTTGTAATGGCAGTAGGAACTTGTTTCATTAGCCAGAAAAACTATGATTCACTAAGAGCTTGCAAACCTAAGGCCCAGTTTCACAATCAGTGGTCACTCTGATGGTTTACTAACCTCGACCTGCGAGTTAACTCTAACAATGGCACGCTTCTTGTTTCACAATCATAAAATGACGTAGGCTTAACTGAACGCGAGTTGCATTTTATTTTTAGCGGTTGGTGGTACTGTGTCCGCTATATTTAAAATTCTACTTCTTCTTAGTTCCTTCGTATTGTGTTTCGTGTTTTTCTGACAAGACTGTCAAAGAATGAGTTCGTTGAGTTGTCAGTTCCATAAGATTTCGAACCTCATTTTGGTTTTTTCCACTGACGTTTTTTCATTTCATTCGCAGTTATTTGGTGTTTGGCATAGATACAAGATTTTTAGGTTGGGTTGATGTTTGGACTACTTGGCATTGTAGTTGTTTCTGGGGCCTTTTTCAAATAATAGCCGTGCATGTACCCGTGTGTCAGCATGGAAAAACCAAAAAGAGCGAACAACTTTTCAAAATATGGAGAATATCTGTCCATTTCGTTAGTAGAAAGATACAGGCATGTAATAGAATGCAAAACAAAAGGTGCAACAACATGGCGCGAAAAAGACAACGCCTGGGAAAATATAGGAGAAGAATTCAATTGCAAATGTGCAAATAATAGCCGCAGATCTGTGAAGGTGCCGAAAGAAAAATACAAAAATTTAAAAAAGACCAAGGAGTCATGGTCGTATTCCTCAAAATAATTAACTCTAGGTCGAAATATTCTTGGTCTCATTGCTTCTTCATAATTGCTATACGCATTTACATCATAACCGTCCATTTAAAATAAAAAGAACGACGGAAAGCGTTAAGGTAAACGATAAAATATGAAACTTCAAACGCTTAGCAAGTAGCAAAACCAAAGTGACATAACATAATGTGCATGCGTCATTGCAAACCTGGGGTTAACTCAAGAATTTCTTGGGGTCAAATTAACTCAGAGTTAATCTCAAGTAAAATCGAAAGCTACCATTTGTGAAACATGACATCTAGGGTTAACCTCCGGTCAACACACAACCTTGAGTTAACCCATTATTGTGAAACCGTCCCTTAGAAGCAATCACATCCAATGGTCTAGTCAAAGAAGCCTAAGGAAACAAAAGGGTAATATTCAGAACCGATGTCCTCTAGCGAAAAAGTCTATCGGAGAAGAAGAGAAAATAAACCATTCTCTAAGTTAGGAAGTATATAGGATAAGGAATTACACAGGGTCATACGTTTCTCACGTAAGGGACCATTAGGCATTTGCATCTAAAGCTAGGGTAAGGGGGTTAATATTGAACAGAGGTTATGAAAAGAAGGAGTAACTATAACAACTCATATTTTAATACCAGCGTTCTTGACAAATACAACAAATTGATAGATGACGTCTTTCCTGTTTAAAGTCAGAGCATGTAATGTGTTCATGGGAGCAGTATGTGCAATGTGTAATGGTTTTTGAACAGCCGAAAAATATATATGATCCAGATCACCCTTACAAACACAATGTAGACATAAACTGGAAGGTATGATATGCAATCTTGCTAGGTGGGATGGACATGAACCATGTGAAATTTTCAACCTTATAATGGTAAATATATAGCTTAATAATAAAAATACTAATAATTTATTATCCTTCAGATACAATATTTTGTATATAGGATTCTCGGGATACTAAAATCATCATGCCAGTCCATGCATGAATAACGTCTGCAGCAGTAAGAACTATTCGAATCTGAGATTCTTACGCGGTATATACGGATGGATGAAAGTATACCTAGAAGGATGAGCAGAGCAATATTCTTCCCACTCGGAGGCTCTAAGTTGCTACGATAGAGAGTAGTATTCCTGTTTCTACAGATAAGTGAAATGAAATAACCAAGGCCCAAGTTTCCTGAACTAAAGGAGGGGGATTGAAACGTCCAAGAAGTCCATTATTACCTGGCTGTTTGCTCCGGCTTTCGCACAAACAAGGGACTACTTGCGCACACATAATCATCGGAGGTAAATTAATCGAAATCCCTTTGTCTGTCGATCTGTAATCCCTTCAATCCGTTTTGTTGGCGCAGCGAGTCCCTGCTGTCGTTGCGTACTCCTCTCTGGATATATTGGTATAATGCGTGCGAACGCGAAATGTTCGATTATTGCTTTGGGAGAATTAGATGTTACCTTCAGCATAATTGCAAACGCAAGCAAAGGAGTCTGCTTCGGTGCTTCGCAGGAATTTTCAACCATCACAGATAACTGTTGTAGTTCGTTACATTAATAACAAGCAACCATGGTTTTATGACCATTAAAGTTAATGTGTGGAGATACAGTGTTATGCGGGTGATCTAGTCATCCATCTAGTCAGAAGAAAGTATGAAGGGACTATCCCTGACCTTCTTCAACAAACTTTGAATACAATCGACAGCTGTTGTACCCCGAAACCGTTGTTGTTCCGTTCACTAAAACGCGAAAACTACAGTATATTCAATCCCAAGACAGACTTCACATAAACAGTCGCATGCAGCATTAGCGTGGTTACTGTCCGCTGCCATCTGCGAACGCACCCGCTAAAGTCCAGTGCAATTATGGAATTTTATATTACTATTTAAAAGAGTTGTCCTATCAACCCACTGCAACTTAAAAGTAGCCAGTTGCCAGTTTCAAATGATCATTTAGGCAATGAACATTTGACATCGCATATTTGGATCTGAGTTCCAGTCAGTCTTGGGGGTTTTTACTTGCCGGATTATAGCATACAATTCACACACAGTGTACTGGACTATTAGGGACCCTACCGGATATGAGCCGATCACGCACGCGGGCTTGTTTCCATTTGGTCTAGCTTGGCTGTGAATACAGTATAGACAAGCTCCGCCTCACCTAGAGTAGTGTAAGAGAATCAATCCAGTTTACAGAGGAGGTGAAGTGTCTTGGTCTTATATTGGCCAAAAGGCTCACCTTCAACTCCCATCTGGATAACAGAATTGATATGGCCCAACATGCCCTCTGGACACCCAGGAGGATATGTGGCAAATGTTGGGACATTAGGCCTAAACTGACTTACTTACTAATGGTAGTATATGGTGCTGTCGTATGGAGGCAGAAATGTTTGCTATGCCAGAACCAATCTGGCAGTTTAGGAACGCATAACCCGCTTGGTTATTACTGGTGCTATGTCTACTACACCAACACTGGCCATAGAGACCCTCCTAAACTTCCTTCTACACATAGAGGTAGAGGGAGAGCCAGAATGGTTATCGGTCACCTGCAGACTATTATCAACGGGAAGACAGGCCAAAGAGGAACTAGGACTGGACAAAACGGGAATTATGAGTGAAATTATAAACCTCCGGAATGGTCTCGGACTCTATAGTTCCCCAAGCGCACACGAAAAGATCCTACATTCTTTTCCCAGAAAGAGACGAATGGACGAGGAGTGACAGTTACATATCAACCTCCTGTCTTGCACTACTGACGGACGACTCCAAGTCAGAACTGAGGACAAGAGCGGGAGTAGCTGGTACTAGTCCAATAGTTGAAATCTCAGTAAAGCTTGGAAGGTATACAACAGAAATGGTAGCCTTAGAGTTGAGAGTCAGGGAACTGAATAAGAGACCCCTGAGTAATCTATAGAAATCTTTCAGATGGTCAGGCTGCCCCTAAAGCACTCTTTGAAGAGGTTGACTCAAGACTCGTACAGAACTGCAACGAATTTAGAACAAGGAACAAAGTAACTTTGGTTTGGGTCTTAGCGTAGTGGAAGGCAATGTATTGGCCAAACCACTCGAAAGTAATGAATCTGTGTTCATAGTACCAGAACGATATCAGACTAGTCAGAGAGCAAAGCACTCCTGCACTGGCGAGATACATCAGGGCTACTACACTCGAAGGTGTTCATACCATACTTCTCTGGTCTGGTCTTGAGTTTTGACGAAAATTGTCGAAACGCCTTGCTTGATTTTGACAAAATACATATACAGGTAGAAAAGAGCTTAGATTGTCCATTTCTAAGATTAAACCTTTTTTCGAGAAGCTTTGCTCCATAATACAGGCTCAACGGAGTCACTAATGAGTATTCATTTGTCTCCTTCTTAATTTAATATTAATAAGTTGCTTAGTTATTAAATATTAAATACATTGTTCAATACATTCCTATCCTATCCTCCTATCTATGGATATATTTTAATTTATTCAATTTTTTCATTACGTTGGAATGTTTTTTGTTTTCGGTTAAGTAACTTATAAAATTTTTGAGTTTATACTTTTTCACAGATCTGTTTTGTTAGTTTGTCCCAATTGTAGTTATTCTTAGCAACATTATGGGCAGCTTATTGAAACTGTAACTAGTCTAGTGTATTAGATAATATCTTTTGTTACTCAGATTCCAAAATGAGTGGATTAAACCAATTAATTCTTTTGTAACGTCTCTTGAATTCACTTTTCAGCACATGCCGATTTTGACACTATCTCGCAAAGTGCTTTGTTACAGGATCACTTTCTTTTAGTCAGTCGATAATGACGTACCTATTAAGGACTAATACCAAAAATTGGAAAGTCCGACAATAAAATTCTATTTTATTAGAGTTTTTGTTTGGATGTCTGCATTTTAGTGAAAATATTTGAAACTCAATTTATCTCGGAAACTATTAGGAATTTAGCTTACCACCTCTACTATCGCATCCCCAAATTAATGTACTGACTTACCATTCCCGCTGCATCTTACTTCCCACACCGATAGGTGATGGGAGTATTGTGATCGCGAAAATTTTCGGTTTTGAGATAACACGCTTTTTGGAGGTTTTATGATGTCTGCATATTATGTAACGAAAATCCGTCACTCATTTCCATCGGTCTGTCTGTCTGTCTGTCTGTCGGTCTGTCGGTCTGTGCGCGTTTTTCTAGCCCCGCAATTTCAGTAACCGCTGCATGGATTGTGATGAAATTTGGGCAGCGGTATGCTGTAGGGTCATAGTAGGTAATGTTCTTATAACTTTGAAAATCAGTGCAGGGGCGGCGGAGTAATTAGCAAAAAACAAAAAAAATTAAATGTTCCTCAAACTTCGTTTTGGTGTGTTTTAGGGGTTCCTGATCATTTTCTACTTTTTTTTGGGTAGGGGGCGGGGGTTGGAAAACTGAAAAATTTGTTGTATTCATAATGGGCTGTCAGAAACTATTTACGAAAGTTTTGTGATGTACAATACGTTTTTGTACGGAAGGGTGGGCGATGATTTGGTTGTAAGGGGATTTCAGACTGTAGCTTCATGTAATGGGAAATCAATAAAATAAAATCATTATGTGTGGGAAGTACTGAGTCAATAAACTTGACCCCATTTCTTTTCACATGACTGTATGCGGTGTTGAGTAGACAATTTAACTTGACTCCACACTTTTCCGTAGCCTTCTTTGTCTATATACTGGCAAGAAGATGGGTTGCCAAACCGAAGCTGCCAAGCAGCCATAAATATATAAAAAGGGAGAAAATTTTCGAGAAACGCGAAGTGACGGGCACAGATCCCCAGGGAATCGACTTCTCCGAACAAAAGTCACATTAGTTGTACATAATACATTTAATACGAAGGCCGAGGGGAAGGAGAAAAAGGAGAAGAAACCAAGCGAGCGTCCTCGTCTCGATATTCCGGGAAACAGGAAGCTTATTAAGTTTTCCGGAGTAGTTTCGCTCACGAGAAATTGTTTTTTAACGGAGAATGTGTCGCTGGGGTATTGCATTTAAAATTCATAAGCTTAGAATGAGGTTAGTGCCGCTTGAAATTAGAAAGGGTTTTTTGGTGGAAATACATTTCCCACCAACTTTCGTAGCTACTCGTCCATATAATAATCGCTTTTTTAACAAAACTGGAACGTTTTATCTGACTGACAACAATTTAATAGACTGTAGATCAGTAGATCAGTTTGCGAAATGATTTTGACCTGCCATGACGAATTTGGTTTACTTTTTTTTGGGATAAGATCAGAATTAAAACAAAAACTCACTTGTGAAACAGAGCAATTAAAAATCATGGCGAGTCCCGTGTTGTTGCATTTGAAATATCGAAAGCTTCGATGTAGTATGGCATGGGGGACATCTGGTCAAGCTTGCTTGCTACCAACTGGCCTGCGCTAGTGGCAAAATAGCTTCTTAAACGACCCATCTCTGTTGTAGTCGAGGACTGTTTATGGGACGTATTTTCAATCAACGCAGGTGTTCCTCAGGGAGCTGCCCTATCCCCTACACTGTTTCTGCTGTACATCAACGAGCTGCTGGAAATAACATCCAATCCAATCTACAGCTTGGCAGTCAACTTCCGTGAAGCTTTTGGGGATCAACGTCAACAATACCATATCCTGACAAGGCCACGTCATCAGTATTGCTAAAATAGCATCCCAGAAGCTTGGAGCTTCATTCCGCTGTAGGAAGCTGTACATGTACACCAGAGCAACTCCTGCTGTTTTACAAAGCACAGATCCGACCGTCGTTGGAGTACTGCTGCCATGTGTGGGAATGCGCTCCGAAGCACTCTCTAAAGCTTTTGGATACTATTCAAAAGGCAGCAATTAGGCCAATCGATACGCGTTACATCACAATGGACCTCCACAGCCTGGAACATTGAAGAACGGTGGTGGACATATCCCTGTTTTACAGATTCCATCATGGAATATGTTCCTGTGAGCTCTCCCAGATAATAACACCAAAAGGCCATCCGAGCGAGAAACACTAGAGAGGCTCTGCGAGCTCGTCCTTACCAGGTCAAGATCCCTACTCCCCGAACCAGTCTTCTCCAGCGTTCCTTCTTTTGGGGAACTTCAACTCTGTGGAGTGAGCTGCCTGAGGATTTGTTTGCCCATGGCTACAACCTGCAGCGTTTCAAATAAACGTGCACCGATATTTATTCTATCGCAGCGCTTCTACAGCGCCATAGGCTTTCAGCCTTTGCGGGAGTCTGACCATAAAAAAATATTCCTTTAATCGACGTTTATATGTAGTCGTCATCATGTATCTGAAAGATGAAGTTTTCAGTGTCTGGAAAAACATCATAAGCGTATGGCTATATATCACTTAGAACACTGCCCACAGCAGTAAAATTGAAGGGAATTTGAACGGTACATAAAGCACACAATAAAAATGGTTAAAAATAGGGACTAGTGTTATACGTGCTGCACCTGACAGAAGAAGGTTAACGAGTGTGTAGTTCCTTTTAACTTCCCACACCGATAGTTGAGGGGAGTATTGTGATTGGGATTTTTTTTTGGATTTTGAGATAATATACTTTTTGGGCGTTTTATGATATCGAAAAACCACGTCACTCATTTCTGTATGTCGGTTTGAGTCCCAACTTTATCAAAAATCAATTCAATAACTTCCAGCTACATAATATAGAACGACTTAAATCAATACTCGTTTATATACGTCATAAAATTGGCCTTTTTTAAAAAGAATAATACAGTTATGGTAGCATTTTCGCATTACCTATCGACCGCCAGACATACAGACAGCATCCAAATCTCCAATAATTTTTACTCCCTCATTAGTTTAAACATTGACAACAATTAATGTTATCCTGCAAATTCCAGGGAACATCCCACGCCCCATTATCAAATTATGAGCGCAATTTACCTATGCATTATATATTAAAATTAGATTAGCTGATTAGCGGAAAATTTAAATAAACGGTACACGCTCTCAAATGGAATAAACACTATTGCGTTCATTTTCATTATCTACAGGCCCTACAGCCTGCATAAAGCAAAGTACAACTAGCCAAATTAGAACTGCGCTGGTGCACCAACACAAAATAGTTTAACTAAATATGAATTTCAGTCCCAAAATTATTAAATTTTGTTAATGTTCAACAGAACCAAATGAAAAATATAGGCAAGGCACAACTTATTTGGCCATTTTATAGACAATCCATTACTTCGATCAGATTAGTAGTGCAGGTTCTGTATCTGTAGAGTGGGGAGGGTGAGTAGTTTTGCAGTGCACTTAAGCTACTACTGGCCCTTGGTGCATCCTCCCAAGGAGTTGTTTCCTCGAGTCATCGTCCATTCTGTCAATTTTAGGAAGATGGACAAGTCGTTAGGTGACATCTCCCTTATGTGGGCAGGTGTAGGGCAAGACTCGCCAAACACGCACTCTCTATTTTTACTTCCCACATCGATAGGTGAGGGGAGTATTGTGATGATGTCTACATAACGAAAATCCACGTCACTCGTTTTCGTCGGTCTGTCTGTCGCTCTTTTTTTTATAACTGAGCAGACCGCGCAGGCAGAGCCTAAATACCAAAGTACCGCGGCTGCTGTGAAAGGGTTATGTTAGGGGAAATTTGTTAACGCGAGATTTGAATGGGCCAATACCCGCAGGCCCAATAAATACATCTTCTGGCAGTCCGTTCCAAGCCTTGGACACCCTGGGAATAAATGTGCGGTTGTACCGCTCAGTTCTTGATGTATGAAGAACGACCGTCTTAGGATGAGATGCAGCGGTCGCACGGGTACATCTGATAGGAGCAGTGAGCTACGGAACGATAGACGATAGCTCAGAGGAGCAGATTCCGTTGGAATATCGATAGAAGAGTGAGAGGTCACCAACAACACGCCGGTGAGAAAGTGACTGAAGGTGGCGCGTTAAGGACGGATCGCCAATTAGTCGAATTGCCCTTTTCTGGACGGCAATCTAGTATAGACTCTGTCTGTCTATCTGTGCGCGTTTTTCTAGCCTCGTAATTTCAGGAAACGCTGCATGGATTGTGATGAAATTTGGGTACCGGTATGCTGTGGGCGGAGTAGGTAATGTAAGTAATTAGCAAAAAACAAAAAAAAATAAATATTCCTCAAACTTCGTTTTACGCATTTTATGATTTGCTGATAATTTTTTACTTTTTTTTTGGGGGGGGGGGGAGGAAAATTGGGGTAGTTGGGAGGTGAGAGGTTGAAAAGCTCAAAAATTTGTTGTATTTATAACATGCGGTCCATTGACCTGTGAAAAAGCGGCATAATACCCTTTTTTAGGTCCATCCAAACTATGCCTTACCTTCAACAGAAACCAAGGGACTCAGAAGTTTATGATATTTATATACACACGAATATTGCTTAAAATTTTTCTGTATTGAGTAACGTGCAAATAAAATTATTTTAATAAAACTTTGCCATAGTATTATTACCGTGCCAAGAATGGAAAGCGAGTATGGTTTTTAGAAATCGTGTCAGTGGCGCCACAGTAATAATAGAAAACTAAAAATATAAAAATAGCCTAAACTTCGTTTTTAGGGATTTGGGGATTCATTATCGTTCTGTGTTCCTACGGAGAGACATGCAAGAAACTGTTTACTAGAGTTTTTGTGTTGGATGTTTTTTGAGGGCTGGCGGGCGATGATTTGGTTGAAAAGGGGCATCAGACTATACCCTCATGGAATGGGAAAATAATAAAATTATATCACCGTTATGTTTGGGAAGTACTGAGTCAATCAACTTGACTCCATTTTTTTATGAGCTAACGTGTTCAACAGTTTCGTCTGCCCTTTCACACGTTCTACACAATCGGTGTGTCACTTAACCCCCCTTAATGTGGACGTGTTTCCTGAGTGACAACTGGCCAGTCACGAATCCTACCATGAGATGTTGGTTTGACCTGGTCATCGCCAAGTACTTCTTGGATATGGTTAGTGCAGGTTATACATTTTGATGCTTAGAATGTATTCCATCCTGTTTTACTGAGGCTCTAATGAAGAAAACAAATACAGACTTGAAGATAAATTTTACTGACACTTTGATTACCGCTGTGGCCGCTACTAAAGTAGATAATTTGGCAAAAGCTAATTTTTTTGGATGAATCATGTTTTCTACTTTTTTCTTATCTTGGTATTGTATTCTGTTTGTCCCATTACTTCTTGATAATACAGGCAGTAAGCACCATGATCTGCAGACGCTGATGTCTGGCTGGTATGTATGGCTTTCCTTTTGCCAGCAATCCACATCCAGCACTCTGTATTATTTAAATTCTTTAGTTAGCTGGGAAGTTAAAAAGCTGTGAAATAGTCTCTGCTAAAGACACTGGCAGATACCAACATGGTAATATTATTTTGAGTGCCGAGTGACATAGGAGTGGATGTGTCAAGGAAGGTGAAGAATCCCTCTCATCGGGCCAGAACTAGGATGTGGTATATCATACAACTTGGTATGGACAGCTGTCACCAGTTGGCTATCAAATGAGAACCAGAAGCGCTGGCACAGAGTGGTGGGAAATGTTCAGTCTAAGAGAATACTGAGGGGACCCTCGGGTTTTAAAACCACGGACTTTCTCAGATTTAGCAGGAAGGAACTACGAAAGGTGGTCGCATTTATAACTGGCCACTGGACGTTCAGCGCATACCAGCAGAAGCTGGGGATTGAAGTGGCAGACCCACTATGCAGGAAGTGCGGTGAGGCAGAGGAAACAGTTAAGCATGCTATCTTCGAATGTCCTGCCTTGAGTGAAAGCAGGAACTAATATCTGGGTGTAGGCCAGAAGTAAAGACAAGAAAGCATATATGCCAAAATCGTCGTGACGTCACGTCAAAATTTGTTGTATAAAATATCGTATAAATACATTTATATACAAAAAGAGGACTTGTGGAAAGCTGTAGAAGCCTCATATTCAGTCCAGGGTGCCAGGAGGAAGAAGGACGAATAAATCATCTTCAAAACTAAGCCACTTGGGGTGCAGGTAACAGGTTAGATCAATTATAGTGCTTCTATCTACCTATATCTCATGCAAAGCATTGCCTTCGAGGTGGAAATATTTGTAACTCATTGATGCAAATAAATTGAATTTAATTTAATCTCAAAGTATGCAAAGAATATAGGATGGGGTTTTATTCGATCTCTTTGACTGGGGATGCCCAACAGGCCTTTGGTTGAGCTGAAACTATTAGAGCAACTGAACCCTAACCCCTCACTACCGAAGAAAGACAGTATTACTCAAAAGCAATTTTTAGTCAACTTAGTAGTTTATCTCAATAATATGTGGTTCTATTAGCGAAATATAACGAAACAAAGATACAACTACAAGATCAGTTTTAGAAATTACATTAGCCAAAGGTTTAAAGGTGTTTGAGCTGGTAAGCTGATTCAATGTATTGTGTGGTTTATACAGGCTGAAGGCATCAATAGATGTCAATAATAGAGCAAAGATATTAAGGCCAATTCATTGACTCGACGTTGGCGCTGCCGTTGCCGTTGCCGTTGGCCGTTGCAACATAAATACATGGACATGCCTAAGACCATTCATATTCGACGTCCGCCGTTGGCGATGCCGTTGGGCGCGCCGTTCGACATAACTATCTTTCAACTTTTGCCGTCCGCCGTTCGTAGCCACCGTCGTAGCCGGCGTATAAACCAATCATAGTCGTCGGTTACCGATTATGTGATATCGTTATTACTGTTGACGTCTAGCTGTCAAAAGGTTTCTGGGTTTTCTCAAGTTTTATTATTGATTATTGGTTCTGACTATGTCCATTTTCACCAGGAAAATTCAAAGATCTGTCACAAAGCCAAAAACACTGATGATAAATCGCAGTAGAACATGTTTACAAACACGATGGGAAAGCTAGGTTAACAGCGCGAACGTCGAGTTTATGAATAGCAGTCTTGTGCTACGAACGTCAACGCCAACGGCAACGGCAACGCCAACGTCGAGTTTATGAATTGGACTTTACAGTTCTATTACAGTCTAACCAAAGGTTCGTCAAACTGTTGATCAGTATACCTCCAATGGTATACATAATAAAAAAACAAAGATAAAGCGGATGCAACTACCGATGCAGCTATACCGTTGCTACATAAGCATCTGAGGCTCTAACATACCGGAACCCATGCGAAAGCTGTGTGCTCAAACAAGCGTAGAGACACTGGCGAGCTAGTTTGAGAGCTAACGACTCGTCACCGGTTTACGGGCGATATACAAAGTGGACTTTACGATCGCTCAGAGGTTAATTCGGCTTTATATCGACTAGTAGATAAGCGCTACGCCCGGGGATGGGTTGGGATGACATCGTTGTACAGTCACGGCCACAAATACTGCTTGGTGTTGTGAGCGTTATCGAAGTGGAGAACATGTCACGTTACCCGAAAAACAAATAGTTTTATGTTCAGATTGACTGATTTATATCAAATTTAGGAGATTCAGCTCATAGGTTACCGACAAATATTGATAGATATCTTGAAGGGTTGTCACACCATCATTCAGCACGGAAATAATCACATGTTATCTCACTTGTTTATTTCTCCGAGGTCCAACAACCATGCCTACAGTAATCCACTACATTTTCAACCATGCTCAAATTGCTTAAAAATTACAGACCCATTGAAGATTAAATTTCTCAGACTTAAGAAGTTGTGTAAAATATACCGTGTTCTTCTGGGTAAATATTTGCTGCTGAAATCGACAGGACCTAAGCAACCGTTCAAAAAATTATAAAAGACATACTAGCGTACCAGCTTTAGACGCTGCCCTTTTACGTGCATCTTTGCACCGTTCGCGCCTAAAGGCAAAGGGACCTACCACCACCATAAACGTGAACTCGAGAATGGTAGAGGTCAAATTTCAACATCTAGGTGTGAAAAGCATCCTCCAAAAACTAAATACGAAGAAAGCTACTGGTCTTGACCAAATTCTAGCCATGATTCGTAAACGATATGCCACTGAGTTTGCAGCTATTCTTTGCAAGCTCCTTGAGCTATCGTATCAGCGAGGCGTGCTTCCCGCTGCAGGGAAGATTGGCTGCGTACAACCCATTCCTAGGAAAGGCAAAAAACCAATCCCACGAGCTATAGACCTGCGGTTCTTTTCGGCATCATGTCCAAGGTTATGGAGGCTGTCATTAACACACCGTTCCTGAAATACCTAGACAACAATTACATCATAAATGACCGCCAGTATGGCCTGCGTAAGCACAGGTCTACGGGTGACCTCCTGGCCTACGTCAATCACTTGTGGTACAGAGAAATAATTGAAAACCAAGGCGAATCCCATATTGTTGCACTTGACGTATCGAAAGCCTTCGATAGAGTGTGACACGAGGGACTTCTGGTCAACCTAGCTGCTTATGGACTACCACCTGGCCGGCGCCATGGGCTGAATAGCTTTTTGAATGACCGATCTCTGTTTGTTGTAGTTTAAGGTTGTTCATCAGACGTATTTTGAATAACAGCCGGTGTTTTGTAGGGATCTGTTCTATCCCCTACACTATTTTTGTTGTACAACGATAAGCTGCTGGAAATAACGTCCAATCCAGTCTACAGCTTCACAGACGACATTACGTTCATATCGTTCATGAAACCAAGCAAGCCACTATCATCCCATGAGACATTACGTCGGCTACAGCAACGTGTCTTACAGATCGAGGTAGATATCGAAACAATTGTCAAGTGAGGATTAGCAAATGAAGTTCGACGTAAGCTGGCAGTGACTTTTAATGTAACAATCAAAAACGAGGCAACACTCGTTATTCCCCTGCTCAGTTTTTGCTAGCAATGTGTTTCATACTTAGATAAGGAAAGAGAGGGGATACCGCACGCCCATTTGATGCTATATGGATTAGCTGATACCGAAAATGAATAGCTGTCAAAATGCTGGTGGAAAACTGACGGTAGTGTCAAGGTGGTGTTTTTTGCGATATTTAACGTTTTTAAGACCAATAATTGTGAAATATTGTGGTGAGCGTAATGGTGGGGTGTGCAGCTTACCGTTGTAAAAGCCACAGCAGCAGGAAGGAGCCAGGAATCACTTTTCACAGGTAAATTTATGATCTTATTTTTTTGGTGTATCCGAAATTCATGCAAATATCTCGATATCTAGTTCAAAGATATATGTGTATCCGAAATATAATTTGGAATGTACCACTAACATGCGAATCATAATGTTTTTGAGCACGTAAAGTCTAAAAATTATGTTTTTAAGGGATTTTTTGGTTCAAATACAATCAGTTTTCCAGTGGCGTATCTATTATAGCTTACATTTTGAATAGAAATATTATGACTTTGCATTGTAATATATAATATACCAATACCCTTATACAAGGTGTGCATTTCAAGGGTGGCCTTTATTTGTAGTTGTATGAATAATAAAATTAATTTTCTTTCTTCCTCGACAGGTTTCCTAAAGATCTTCCTAGACATGATTTATAGATCAAAAATATGAGGATCGAAGGTTGGAAGCCTACAAGCAACGATAGGCTTTGTTCTAAGCATTTTGAACAGAATTTCCTTCATCAAACAAATCAAAAAGTATATCTTCTGAAAGGAGCAGTCCCCACCATATTTGACGAGCTTCCGGAATACTTACGTCCAAAAATTGTAAGTTATAATTCCTAGCTTACATTGTCTACGCTTAATCAATATTAAAATAATAAACATTCTAGGATTATGATAGATGGATAGATGGATAGATGGATAGATGGATAGATGGATAGATGGATAGATGGATAGATGGATAGATGGATAGATGGATAGATGGATAGATGGATAGATGGATAGATGGATAGATGGATAGATGGATAGATGGATAGATGGATAGATGGATAGATGGATAGATGGATAGATGGATAGATGGATAGTTGGATAGATGGATAGATGGATAGATAGATAGATCGATATACTTTATAGTCTAAGAATTTACAAGATTCTTATTGACAAAGCTATATAATAACAAACAAAACTTTTGGGATATTCACTAAAACCTGTGAGGAGGAAGTTTGTTATAAATCTTCACTCCATTGTATATAATTGGATCATTAATGAGTTATGATTTGGGTGTGATATTAATTTAAAATCATTCTTATGCCTTATGCCTATATTCTATATTTATGGTCTCAAATTTGGTTTTATATTTGAGTATTAGTGATGACGTTTCCAAAATAAACAGTGCAATAAAGTAAGGAGAAATACGATTACGAATGGCTGAATAACCATTTAAAAATTGATAGCTATGAAAATCAAAAGGCAGCTAACCTCAAAAATGTAATAATTTCTTGTGTTACAGTTACATTATTAAACAACTATATTTAGGTGTGTTTACTCGATACGAAATCAAAACAAAATGTTACTGTCACTTTTCCTATAAGATTCAGTCACTCATTCACATCTACTTAAATCATAAATTAATTTGTTCTGTCTTTCTTTCGGAAATAATGTTTCAAACATTGTCTAATATACAGCTCTGTTATTTTAGGCAAAAGAAAGAAAAAGACCCCGTGAACGTGATGTTCATCCAGAACCATCGCCATCAACCTCAGCTCTGGCTGCACAGGACGACTCTCCCCGGAAAAAGAAACTTAGAAGAGAACTGCTGCTGCAAAAAGATAAGAATAAGGAAAAAACGAAAAAAATCCGTGCCCTTGGTCAATCACTGAAAAGAGCACACAAAAAAGTAGCCTCTTTAAAAATAATTGCTGAGGAATTAGAGCGACAAAATTTACTATCTCAAGAAAATTTAGTTTTAGTTCAAAATATGAGCAAGGTTAACATAGAAATATTGAACAGAAAAATGGGGAGAAATGTTCAATATTCACCTGAACTTAGGAAATTTGCCCTGACATTAAATTTTTTTTCACCAAAGGCATACAACTATGTGAGAGATGTTTTTGACACTTGTCTCCCGCATAGCAAAACTATTGCTAAATGGTTTCAGAATGTGGATGCTGAGCCTGGTTTTACCAAGGAATCAATAAATACCTTAAGAAATAAGGTTCAATCATCTGACAGACCAATAATTTGTTCATTAATTATCGATGAAATAGCCATACGGAAACATTTAGAATGGGATGGAAAAAAATTCCATGGTTATGTGAACTGTGGTACAAATTTAAACGATGACTCTAATGCTTTAGCCAAAGAAGCTTTTGTTATAATGTTGGTTTGCATCAATGGAACTTGGAAATTACCTGTCGGTTACTTTCTTACAGATTCTTTGAATGGCAGTCAAAAACATTCAATTGTATCTCAATGCATCCATCTGATTGAAGATACGGGAGCCAAAGTTATGTCAATCACATTCGATGGTGCTCCATCTAATACCGCTATGTGTCATAACTTTGGATTCTTATTTAACATTTCAAATATACAGACAAGTTTCAGAGTTACAGATCACAATGTATATATTTTTTATGATCCATGTCATATGATAAAACTTGTTCGCAATGCATTTGGTGAAAAGAAAATCCTAATTGATTGTGATAACAATTTTATTCAATGGAAATACATAGCGCTTCTAGAGAAGCTGCAAACTAGCGAGGGCTTACATTTAGGGAATAAGTTACGTCGCGCTCATATTATTTTTTTCAAACAAAAAATGAAGGTTCGGCTTGCAGTTCAGTTACTTAGTGCATCAGTAGCCGATGCTATTGAGTATTGCGAAAAAAAGCTGAATCTTGAGGATTTTAAAGGTAGTCAGGCAACAGTTAAATTTATTAGAATTGTAAATAGCATTTTCGATATTTTAAACAGCAGAACCCTAGTAGCACCAGGTTATAAAAAAGCATTATGTCAAAAAAATATAGATCGATCTGCGGAATTTATCAATAGTGCAATTTTTTATCTTTCAAAGTTGAAATTATCTAATAATGAGCAAGTAATCATGTCTAACAGAAAAACTGGGTTTATTGGATTAATAATTTCATTATCAAGTTCTTTAGGATTGTACAAAGAACTTGTTTCTGAGAGAAAAACATTACTGTACCTTCCGTTGTATAAGATTAGTCAAGATCATTTAGAATTATTCTTTTCGTCAATTAGATCAAGAGGTGGCTGGAATAATAACCCAACCGCTCGACAGTTTCTAGCTGCTTACAAAAGGCTTCTGGTTCGAGCAGAAATTAGAGAGGGCGGTATGGGTAACTGTATTCCATTAGATCAAATCCCTATTCTAAGTAGTTCTACAAAAAATGTAAGGTCTGAAGATGTAATTAATAGTAGTTTATCTAACCATAGTTTAATAGACATAAATGAGCCTTCTGATGATCTAGAAACTATTTGGAAGGATCATGACTACATCATGAATGCACCTGTGATAAGTGAATGTTCATCCCAAATTGTGCAATATATTGCTGGTTATGTTTCGCACCAATTACAAAAAACAATAAAATGTGAAACATGTGTCACAGCATTGATTGGTACTAGAGATCGGTTTCTCAATTCCCTAATTGAATTTAAAAGCCACGGCGGTCTGACTTACCCATCAAATGATGTTATCAAGATATGTTTGAAATCGGAACATTTTCTGAGAGTTAATGAAAATTGTATTCACACCAAACATTTTGTACCTTTGCTGATAAGCAAAATAATATCAAGTTTTCTAGGCACCCCTATTTTCAGCTGCTTAGAACGTCACGTATTAGAAAATGATGTAAATCATATATATTTTTTAATAAAAGCTGTATGCACAAAATACTTAAATATCAGAATCCATTCTATTGTAAAATCTCGATCACAACAGGACAATCCAGTTCGGAGCCAATTAACAAAAATGATTCTGTTTAAAGGGCAGTAAAATATTGGCAGTTTTTGACCTTCGTGACTGTAATATTGACTGCCATCAATTGTAGGAGCAAGCGAAATGCCACGTTCCTACAAAAAAATTATTTTTGTTGAAGCACACAATACTGAGTTTCACCCAAACTTCCCCATAAGTAAATACATAACTGCAATAATTAGAACTTACTGGAAGCAAGGGGTTAAGTGATAAAATAGAGTTGTAATTTCTATGTAAGTTATAGGACCTCACCTATATTGAATGAATTGTTCGTTTTTATTTACTACTAGCTAATCTAGGAGTCATTTTCTAATTTTGTAAATGTTTTGATTTTGGATAAGATTAAAGGACCTTTGTATTTCTAGCCCAAAACTTACTTTATTTCATGTCTGAGATAATTTTTATGTTTAACCCCCCAGCTTTTTCATTAATTATTGCCACCGTCGCAAAAAGAAGTTATGTATAAAAAAGCCTCGTTGGAGTAATTAAAAATACTGCTCTTCATTACACACTACAAACAGCAAGTAACAGCGTAACAGCAAGTAGATTTTTTTACTGCATATGGGGACTCCGAGATTGAAGGCATCAAATTCCTCAATCTCGTAAGCTAATCTATAATAACAAAAATGTTTTATTGCTGCTTCTGTTTACAGTATGTAATAGACAGTATTTTATATATAAACATAATGTCAATAAATATAAATATACTATAGGTATTATGTGTTCTTTAATAATAAAAAATTGATTTACTACAAACTACAAGCAGTTTTTTTCTTTCTGGGTAGAAGTATAATCGTGTCTTCCATCAGTCATATACTGCAAATGAACATAACATGTTCATGACTGAACAAAATATATACATTATCAATTTTTATATATTATTGGCCACAAAACAGCAGTCGAATGAAAATCACGGTTACGGTAATGTTAGTCACTTAAGTTTTAATTGTGGATGGCGAAATTGGCCATATAGAAACCCTGAATAACAATATTTCATTAAATTTTATTTGAAAAAGATTATTTCTACAAATAGCTCAACCAGAACGTTAATCCCATTAGTTACGCCACTGGGAATAGGGCTTTGGTGCCATTTGGTATCAGAAATGTCAGTCGCGGGTTCCGTCCTCTCTCTTTCCTTGTCTAAGGTTTCATATTTCATATGACGACATAATGGCAAGAGATATACAGGGTCGACAAAATATCCGCCACTGCCTATGAAGCTTTCGTCAACAGTGACGCAACATATTGTTAAAACGGCATCCCAGGAGCTTGGAGTTTTGTTCCGCTACAGCAGACAAGAAAGCTCTCTGATGGTACTCTGTACGAGGATTAATAGAAGTATACACAACCCACAAGTAGATAACAGCTTAAAACAACAGGAAATGACTAGATACAATAGAAAACAACCAAACAACAATAGGAAGTTTTGAAAACTCTTACTGACCTACTTTCACATGCTTAGATGGGTTAAATGTACAAAAAACTCACAACACTGACAAAGAAGTCTCAAGTTGTTTTACCAACTGTGGAATTGGAGGGCCACTTAATAATCGATTCACTTTTCGTCAAGCTTTTGGGGATCAGCAACATGTCCTGGCACGACCATGTCGTCAATATTGCTAAAACGGTATTCCAGAAACTTGAAACTTTTGTTCCGTTGTAGGAAGCTGTATACACCACAGCAACTACTGCTGCTCTACAAGGCACAGATCCGACCATCGCTGGAGTATTGCTTCCATGTGTGGAGATGCGCTCTGCAGCACTCTCCAAAGCTCCTGGACACTATCCAGAAGAGAGTAACTAGACTAATCGATGCGCCTAACCTCACAAAGTACCTCCACAGCCTGTAACATGGAAGAAGGATGGCTGACCTGTCCCTGTTTTACAGATTCTACGGAATTCTACAGATTCTGCAGACTCAGATCATGGAAGATGTTCGAAAGAACTTTCCCAGATAAGAACACCGAACGCCGTCCGAACGAGAAACACTAGAGAGGTTCTGCGAGCTCATCCTTACCAGACCGAGTTCCCTTCTCCCCGAACCAGTCTCCTCCAGCATTCCTTCTTTTGGAGAACTTCGGCTCTGTGGAAGGAGCTGCCGCGGAGTTTGTTTCCCGACGGCTACAACCTGCAGCGTTTCAAATTTAACGTGCAACGACACTTATCCTCTCACAGCGCTTCTGCAGCGCCATAGGCTTTTGGCCTTTGCGGGAGGCTGTCCTTAAAATGAAGATGAATAGTTGATAAGCGACAATGGTTACATCAAGACTACCGCTACTGCTGTTCGGGACTGTACATCCGGAGGTCAAAGCTCAGCACAGTCCAATGTAGGTGTACGGCAAAGAAGACCGGCTACCGAATGGTAAATGAGTGTAAAACGACAACAGCGAGTGTAACAATTTAACAATGTACAAAGCGATGGGGGCATTCGGCGTTTAGTTGCGACCGATTAAAGTTTCAAGTGTTTCGAGCTTGGGCCGAAGCGTTACCGGTTGCACTTCGAGGACTTTGTTGCTTCTGAATTTCGTTCCTGCTTTCTGGTGGGGTGACATTAAACCTTGCCGAATTTTGAATTCGTGCCGTGGCGAATATTTATATAAAGTGTATTATGTTCCGGCCAGTGCTGTAAATTGGGCATTCACGACATTGGCTGGCCTTTAATGTAAGCAGCCAAATATGCAGGCCAATATCCTTATTGCCCAGACTGAGAATGACCGTCAGTCGTGGACAAGGTTGAAAGTATTTTAGTTTTTGCATCTTTGTCCAGCTATTTGAAAAAAATATGAAGAAAATTAAAAAAATATATACTCATCGATTCACAAAAAGTCGGAAGGAAATTTAGGCCCGATTTTATCAACATGCGCATTTTTACAAAGACTTTGACCAATCAGAGCAGCCGTTTCAAGAACATGCACCTGTCAAAGTACTCTGAAAATTATTGAATTCTCTTGAAGTTTTCATCAAAAAGGTGAGAAATGACATGCTTTATATACAATCGACCATTATGAACCATCTAGTATCTTTTATCTCTCATTCTCCATCCTAAATGGGTGATAAATTGCATTTTCTTGTTTAGCAAAAAGTTTAGCAATTGCTAATCTCAACCAATCAGATTCCATAGAAGCGCTACATTTGATCACTGAGTTTTTCGTGTATCAAATAACAAGATGACAAGAAATACAAATTACTGCATTATTTGAATAAAACAATAATTTTACTATCAATCATGATTATAAATACATGCAATATATCTTTGTTTTACAGTAAAAAGGGGTAAAAATAGCATTCTGTTACATCACAAAAGCCAAACACACGATTTAACTGTTAGCCAAGCTATTTACCAAGCGCGCATGTGCATTACTGGTTGCCTATCCTGAACGGCAAAGCTCGCCAGCTGGCGTATAACCTTATTTTATGTACCTAAACAACAAACCTATCATATAACTTCTATAGTCAAACGTGAATCAGGTGCTTGATATACTTTTGACAGAAAGGGAGCAACTAGCAGAAGGGATTTTCATTCCTATGTATGCCCTACAATGTGTACGCTTCACCTTTACATCCTCTGTGAATATTTCTATAAGAAGGTCTATAACAAACATGCATCCAGTAAATGGAAGATTTAGATTTTTCATAAAAGTATGTAGTTTTCTATAATACACCTGACTGACGGAGGTGGGATTTGTAATTATCAAATAAGGTAGTTGCTGTGAGTGATACTACTACTTTTATGATTCTATCACAACTTATCGCAGTTTGCAATTAGTAATTATACAATAATTATAATGTAAACATGATAAATATGGCACTAATTTGCAAATCAATCGCTTTGTTCTGATATCCTGCTATGATTTTGATCCATGAGTCATCATGAATTTCTAAAATATTTTTGACAAAAGTGTCATTCAGCTCTGACGTTTTGTTTGCAATATTGATAAAATACTATTGGATGATACTTATTGACATAGCCCTCGATACCCAATAGAAAGCTTTTGCTAAATAACATCCAATAGAAAAGCTTTGTCAAAATATGCATGTTGATAAAATCGGGCCTTAAAATATCAAATACCTTCAAATATGACAACTTAAAATATAAAAATATGTCTACAAAAATCAGCTCAAAGCATCCACTAAGCATTTTTATTACAACATGGTAATGAACTGTGACACTTTGAATTGCAGATTCTGAAATTGACACGGCACGCACATTTTTTGTCCGCCCCTGTACTTGCAAATCAGTTTTAAAATTCTACTCCACTTTGTCAAAGAAATTGTTTGCGATCAGAAAGCGAAAACAACCTTTCTATCTAATTTCTGAGTTTATTACCTTAAAATATCTACCACCTTGAGAAATATAAGAAGTAATTACAGCTAAGGCCTTTATAACATCCTGCTTCTACATTTTTTTATTAAAAGTTCACTGTTTTATATGCATAACTTTATACTTTTTAGGCTTTTACAAAGAACCTAAAGAGAAATCAAAATACGTTTCTTTCAGTCTCCTCAAGATGCCTATTAATAACTCACAAAGCACTGCCTTTTTGGGACTACTAAGGCCGCCTATGTTTGCTAGGATTCGATTTTGAGGCTGCCATCTTCCTTTCAGCCTTTTCGACCACGTGTTTAATGTGGAGGCCCAATATATGGTCTAAAATAACTCCCAGACGTCTCAGCTGCCTGACTAGTAATATTTACTCCAAGCATACTCATATGCCAGTGGACGTTTTTTCTGTGCGGACCTTTTAAGACGATGGTTTCTGTCTGTTACTTTCCATCCAGATGATTGTCCTAGCTAGCGATTCATTGGTAATGATTTCCAACAGTTGTTCATTTTCGGCTCTCGCAAATACGACAAAATCATCTGCGTAAGCCATGCTGCTTGCTCCATCAGGCAATGGCAATTCGAATACGCTATCACACAATACGTTCCACAGAAGTGGCCCAAGTTGGAGAAGGTGGGAACATATCCTGTAACGTCAGTGACTCTGAGCATCCTTAAGCGAGCACATATACTCCATCAGGAATGTATTGGAAGCTTAACTGAATAGAAATAATAATTAATCATGTACTGAAGACATCAGAAAGTTAACTATCTAATCTCATACCGGTCAACGGAAAGAAGAACAGTTGACAGACTGACAGACATAGACGGTTCGTCAGAGTTATTAAAAAAAGTAGAAAAGAATTTACTTGAGTAAATTCAAACGGCGCTGTCACTGTGGAATTTGTTGGTATAAAAATTTGATTTTTTTTATTATATTGACAAAATCGGATTTTTCTCGGACTAGTAATCAACAAATTTAACATTTAATCTTAAAAAAAAAAGAAAAAAAAGTTGTTGACCGCGGTGAGATTCGAACCCATGCCCATTCGCCCTGGTGCCTACTAGCGTTTTAACCGCTCGGCCACGCTGCCTGTGCTTCAGTAATGTCGATACACCGTACATAATTCGTCGTTAGTTACCTGTCGTAACTTAATTCAATTTTTTTTAAAACCGAAGGCGATATTGACAAAACCGAATTTTCCTGGACTAGCTTTTTCATACTGATTCCGAATCCGTATTTAGTTTTTCTCTAGCACCTGTAGTTTTTGCTATATTTTGTATACGGACAGACAGACGGACGGACAGACAGAGGCTCTGCATAAGCTCCCTTCAGTGACTCCAGTGAGTCACGAACGACATGACGACAAGCTGATTGACCCAGTACTTCCCACTCACTACGGTGGTACTAGTTTATTATTTTCCCATAACATGAGGCTATAGTCTGAGATCCCCTTGCAACCGTCCTGCACGCCTGTCCGTAAAAAAGTGTGTTATGCCGCTAGGTCTCTCTCTCACACCCAAATATAGTACAAAATGATCAAGAATCCCTAAACCTCCTAAAAACGATGTATGAGCTGTTTTTGTATTTTTAGTTTTTTATTACTGCTGACACGGTTTCTAAAAACCAGTCCCGATTTTCATACTCACCACGTGGATGATACTTTGTCAAAATTTCATTAATATTGATTCAATAGTGTCCGTGTTAGTCTAGGCGTACACTTGCGATTTGCTGTCGCAGCGACTGAAAAATCGTAATCGCCTGTAAAATTAGATATGCGCGCACTTGCGTCTAACTGACCACAGTAGTATAATGGATTCCGTCAGAACAGCTTGTGTGATAGCCCTATTATTACGTGCAAAGGCTAGAAAACAACTGCGTAAGAAGTATCGGGTGCATCCAATTGTGACCCGGCGGGTGCTCAAAGGGCAATTCCACAAAATTCATCATCATTTGTGTGATTACCCCAAAAAATGTTTTCAATATTATCGGATGAGCATAACTAGTTTTAATGAACTACTCAATATTATTGGACTAAAAATAATATATCAAGACACTAAACAACACCACAAAGTACAAAATACACGTATTCCGCGGTCCGCAAATCAAGAAGCGTGTTTAAAATGTAGCGAGTGAGCGCAGGTTCATGCTTGTCCGTACGGTTCATTTCAATCTGCGACAATCGCGTCGCTGCAAAAATAGGGCTGGTTGCATCTTTTTAGTCGCTGCTATCTTTCTGTCGCAAGTGCGTGCAGTCCCGTTGTATATTGTGCGCTTTATTTTGACGACAGAAAATCGCAAGTGCGCGCCTGGCCTTACTCATAATCCAGTCCCTTCTCTGTAACAGGCAGAGCAATATTCCGGTGAATTTAAAAAAGTGTATCATGCCGCTATGCCTTTCTTTCAAAGTTCAGTGGATAGCCTGTTATGAATACAATAAGTTTTTTTAGTTTTACAACCCCTAACCACCCCAAATTTCAACCCCACTAAAACAAAAATAGAAAATGATCGGGAAGTTTGAGGAATATTTGAAATTATTTGTTCTCTGCTCATTACTTCGCTGCCTATACACCGATTTTCAAAATTATATCAGCAGTTCCTACTACGACCCAACAGCATAACGCTACCCAAACGTGATCATATTCCGTGCAGCGGCTACTAAGATTACGAGGGTAGAAAAACACCTACAAACAAACAGACAGACCGATGAAAATGAGTGACGTGTATTTTCATTATGTATATATCATAAAGTATCCAAAAAGTGTATCACATCAAAATAGAAAATGTCTGCGATCAAAATACCCCCTCACCTATCGGTGTGAAGGGTAAAAGGAACAGACTGTAAGGTGCATATCTGACAGAAATCATGAATTTATTCATGCCGGCAAAGTTGCAGTTCACGGTCCCAAAAGTGCCCTACGCGCGTGCTGTGATGGTCCGCACTCCGTGACCTGCTCTCCTCCCCCTTTGGACCCCTACGCCCACTCCCTCCCTTCCGTTCGTTGAGCACGAGTCGGCGTTATAATAATTATCAATGAGACCCGCGAGACCAGAGAGACGCGTGGTTATTACTATCCTTCCTCTCTTTCCTCCTACACCGGAGTTATAGATATATACGCTGCCTCCGGCTGTCTGTCCGGGACCAGACCAAGACGGTCAGCGGCGTGCGTCCATTCTCTGTTCCTCATATTTTCCAAGGCCGCTAGTGAGGTCACCAGCCTCTATATGCTCTAGGAACGATCCTATAAAAAAGCGTGAAAGTCAGCACAGATTTATTGGTGCTAGAATTTACTGAGAAAGGTCATTGACAGCACAATTAGGAAACTAAAAATATATAACCTTTATCCAGAATATTCTGACCCATAGCTGAAAGAGTCAGGCAGATTCTCTGTTACCCATCATTATCATCACTAACAGTAGTTCACCTATTTGACCACTTGCATGAAAATATAGGTATTTTTTTCAACTGTTCATCCACGTGTAGGGATGGGACATCGAAAGAAAACATCGATGCTGGACATCGATATCGAATTCGACGGTCTGCCATCGATAACTACGATATATCGTATTCAAAACATCGATGTTTGAACATCGCAAAAACATCGACTTTCGGGTATAGATGTTTTTCAATTTTAATTTTAGAAATAAATAATGATATATGTATTTTACTGTCATTTAAAATTTCAAAAAACAGCATAGTAAATACGAAATAATAAGTCCAAAACTAGCTAAACTAACAAATTTATAAATTTAACCAAAAATTTAAAAAAATTGGACGAACAACATACTTTCTACCAATAAAGAACAAATGCACACAATTTAAAAACTTAATGTGGACATTTGTGCGAATCGGTCCCTGACACATATCCATCTTAGTCCCCAACTATACTAGTTGTACGTTGTACCTGTTGTATTATTAGTTACTCAATGCTCCTAATCAGACTATAATCGCAAGCTTTAAAATTTGACCGATCGATGGAGCTAACTTGTTTTCAGTTCGGTTTTGATTGTCTATTTTCTTTTTCAAATTGTTTTGCAACTTAAGCGAATTTGAATTTAATCTAAAATCAATCAATGTCAAATGTCCATCTCAAATCAACTTAAAATAGACTCTCCATTGTGAGGACGTGAGCCGTGGCTTTATCACAGCTTTATCAATCGGCCAAATCTAGTAACTTAATTCCTATTGACGTCAATCGGTCACCATTGCATCGCTGTTGTTTTCGTATAGGATAGTAGTTCGTTTATGAACTAGTTCACTGAAAGGAAGTAGAATGCACACCTCTACAAAGGAACCCAAAGCGCGTTCGATTGGTATTTTAAATCATGCGGCAGAACCGAAGACCAGAATATTTTAGAGTCACTAAATTTACTTTTTTGTATAATTGAAATTCTTAGCAAAACATCGATGCAAATTTTTCAAAACATCGATTTTTTCACCGATGGTTCAAGTTAACAACATCGATGGTAGAAACATCGATCATCGAACGTAAAATATCGATGTTTTCCAAACATCGATAATTATCCACGTGGTTACCACACCAATCTTACACCAATCAAAAATACAAAACATAAGGTAGGTACACTTATATGGTTAAAATACTGAATGAGGCTTATTGCCAGGAAACTAATTAGATGAGAAAATCTTGAGGTTATGGTTCGAAATTTTGAAAAAAAACCACGGGGCACTACACTAAGGAAACTCTGGTGTTAACTGACTTCCAAGCTTTCTTCGACAATGTTTATTGCCATCTTCAGGGCATTCTACAACAGTCAGAGGAAACAACGTGAGTTTAAGCATTTTTAATTTTAATATTAGTTTGTTTAAAAAAATTTCTAATTAATTTGTTCCTCTAACTATTGTAGAAAGCCATGAAGATGGCAATAAACGTTGTCAAAAGCTTGGCAGTTAACACCAGTTTCCTTCATGCAGTGACCTGTGGTTTATTTCAAAAATTTTGACCACAACCCCAAGATTTTCTCATCTATAAAGTTATAGCGCTCTAATAGTTGATTTACAGCGATCGGTGTGAACAGACCCTCGTATCCTCACAGATTCTTGGGAGTGCGATAGGATTTTTAGATTTTTAAGATTTGACAATTGAATTCGAAAAAAATCTTGACATTTAACTGTTGATGATCAAGTGAACTTACTAGTAAATATTGATGTGCTATTTTATCTTACCTATGTCTGAAAATAGCTGGCCCAGGTCCATGGCAAAAGGAAACTTACCTGCAATAAACAAATGCTGAGTCAGAAATGTATGTATGTATGTATGTATGTATGTATGTATGTATGTATGTAAACGTCTTTATTCTTGCACAAAGAGTCCAAAAGTGGGCGGAGTTTAGCTTTAAGGCTATTCTACCACTCAAACCCAAATCATCAATATATAGTTGAATATACTACTAACATCTATTTTACTTTCCACACCGATGGGGGGATAGGGGAGTATTGTGACCGCGAATATTTTCGATTTAGAGACAATACACTTCTGGAGCATTTCATGACATCTACATAACGAAAATCCATGCCACTTGTTTCCGTCGGCCTGTCTGTCGGTCTGTCCGTCTACTGGCTAGTATCAGTAACCGCTGCTTCGATTCAAACGAAATATTTCATCATTGTCAACTTTTTTTATGAGGATGGTGGATAGACGAACTTCAAACATTTTGTTAGCACGATACTGTGTGGAAAGTACTGAGTCAGCACACTTGATGCTACTTTTTCCAATAACGTCTGAGGTATATAAATGTGCGATTGAAAACAACAAAACTGAACAAGATCTGTTGATATTCTGGAGGTCAATAAATCAATATAATTATGCGTATTACGTCATTTGAAACAATTAATCGGACACCATAAATGTTATAGAAGGACAGAAATTAGAAAGTACACCGACATTTTTGAAAAACACATACTACCCAATTTTATGTTTGTTCTACTAACAAAAAAAAAACTTTTCAGAACTATGAATAAAATGGACATACCACTTTCAAACTGCTACTTTTTTTGAGTTTTTGACGTTATTTTGTTTTTTACTTTTATACAAAGAATTTTAGTCCAATGTCCTATAAAGACGTGCTTTTTAGTTTATATAAATTTTTTTATATTATACGAAACCTGTTTGGTGTAATGCTTCTTTTGCATAGAAGGGGACATCAAAAATTGCTACAGGAAACATGTCTAATATGTTTTTTGCATTGATCGAATGCCAAACGGAGTCGACAATTAGCTAGGCCACCCTCTTTCTAGTATTCCGCACGTGTCTGCGTCAAACAGATCCCCATCACAATCATTGTTACAAACGGTCCCGAGCAGGGGAAACAGCTTGTTTTCCAGACAAATTTGCATCGTTTCTAGGTGTTGAACTGACGTGTTCCGAAGATTATCAGTAATTCATGAGGGACATGCACAGGTCAGGGCTGGCTAGATAGGTTGCTCTACTTGATACAGGCTCGAATATGACGATACATCAATTTTAAGGAGACTAGTCCTGAACCTCCTTTTATAACACAATTTTGTTCAAGTAAGCTTTTTTTGGTAGTGAGGGCGTTAGGGTTCAGTTGCCCTAATAGTTAGCCTTTAGGCTTATTGTGCACCCCTAGTTAAAGTTATCAAACAGAGTCCCAAGTTCCTATGCTCTCCTGTCTTCCCTCCTAGCCTACGTTCAGATAGGAGTTCCTGCTTTCACTCAAAGCAGGAAAGTGGGAGATGTTTCCTCTACCTCACTGTACTTTCTACATAATGCGTTTGCCACTTCAATCCTCCACTTTTGCAGGTGTGCACTGAACGTCCAATGTCCAGTTATAAATTCAACCACTGTTCGAGCTTCTGTAGATACTGTAGTAGGTTTTGATGTAAGATTTAACGTTCGTTAGAAATTAATTACTGAAATGCGTGCTCCAACTCATAGATCAATGGTTAACCCCCCTATTCTTCCGACCTTGCTCCATGTGACTTCCATTTGTCGAAGATTTGAAATAGAAGTTAAGAAGACGGAAAAGAAATCAGGTTTTATTGAAATCCTCCCCTATCTTATAATATACCTATACCTCACACAGTGCATTGCCTTCGAGGTGGAAATACTCGTATATGTAATTCATTGATACAAATAAGTTAAATTGACTTGAACTGAATTCCTTACTATTTTCTAATGAATCCTGGTACCTATACGACTTCCTCCTATTCAAGAGCTTGCTTAGCAGAACTGTTTTAGTATATTATTTTAGTGACTTAACTAATATTTCTTCTCATTCATTAACTACGGATTTATAGTTGTTTGACCGGAATTTATTTTTAAAACCCTTTATTTAACTTGCAATGTATGTACGCTTGTTCGGGTGGAATCTTGCAACTCAATTCTGAAGCAGACATCTTCAACCCATTGAGCTGAAATTTTGTATACACGTTAAGTTTGGATGACAATGCACGATAAGTTATATAACGTCGGCGTCGTTCTAAATCCAATAGTGGAACAGTTATTTGATGCATTTCTACAATATGGGTATCCATGTGGATATGAGAACGCCCAGTAGATGCTAAGGGGAATGACAATCTAATGAGAGGAATGTCACCACTGACAACAGGCACAATAGATCCACTGATGTCATTTTTAGTCAAACGATGCATTTTGCTGTGAGAGTTTGGGGAAAATACTATTCAAAGCCAGCAAGTTGTTTTATCGCTGCATGAACCTGACGACATGAGAGAAGAGAGTTTTTGCATTTGGCGCTCAACTAGAGGCTTGCGGTGTGAGCAACAATCTGGCAGCAGTCACAAGAGATTCTGGATCGAATTGTATGAGGTCCTTTATACAAACTACGCAGTGGTCATCACGAGGTTATATCGACGACGGTGATGAAATCGACATGAGGTTAGGGGGTAGCTAACGAACCACTGGCGCACCGAGCAACCACGAAGGGTAGACCAGACAGCCGGTGTGTATGACTGTGATAGCGACGTAAGTGGTAAAGAAGATCCGCGGTAAGGATTTTCCAATAATAAGTTGTAAAGGAACATTTGGGGTGCTGGACTGACTTTGGGAAAGCAATAGGGATAAACTCGTTTTGTCAGTTGACTCTTATCACCAACACAGTTTTAAGGTTATATTTAGAGTAGGTCCATATTTTTGGTTTAAGGTTTTCATGATGTCTAAAAGGGGTGATACACGTACGAACTTTAAGTACGCGGTTTTTAAGTTCGCGAACTTACTCGGCTCGACGCGGTGACACACGTGAAGCTGAAATCACTCATTTTGATAATTTTCCTAAATAAACAAAACTTTTAACAGACGCCAAACACAACAAGCGTTGCGCATCGATGGCCTGCCAAAACAAAGTGGTGGCTCGCGGCTCGCAGTGCGAGCTGAAACCAGCTACGAGCAACATTTCAAACCAGTTGTCTCGCCGGCGGTTTGCGTGACGGTTTTAAAGTACGCGTATTTACGGTGACACACAAGCGTAAAAGGTCGTCGAGTCATAAGTATGCGTACTTGCTCGTACGTGTATCAGCCCTTTAATAGAAGGAAGTCTACGAAAATGTGCAAATTCTAAGTTAAAAACAAATGATGGCAAATAATATGTATTTTTAGATATAATACGATGATGTGTTTTTGTTGTAAGAGTTTGGGGAAAATATACTATTCAAGGTTGGTGAGTTGTTTTATCACTGCATGAACCTTATTTATGACCTGAGAGAAGAGAGTCTTTGCACAGCGAAAGGACTTGTTGAGAGTGACTCGAAAAGTAATATGACGTTATTCTAAATCAACTATGGTGGACCATCCAAGATGGCGAAATAGTTCTTTTTAATGCACCTCTGCAATATGGGTATCAAATAAAAGGGCTTGCCAAGAATAAATAAAAGTTTTGTTTGATATAAATGCAAGTTAATAATCAAAAAGTAAAAAACAAATTAAAACAAAAAAACTTTCTCAAAAAAAAGCTTTTATGTAAAGGTCCTAAAAGAAAGAAAATAAAATGTTCCTTCAGAGTCTTAACTATCAACTTATAGCCTCATTATGCACAATTTATATGATCATAAAAGCTTCTCGCGCGATATACTTGTATAAATTAACTAGTACTTATTCAATTGACTAACTTGGTCTGCTAAATTTAAGTGTGTTAAAATTTCAGTTCAATTGAATTCCTATAGGTACTTACGCAAACCTCGCGACAAGCTTTTATGATCATATAAATTGTGTATAATGAGGCTGTAAGTTGATAGTTAACACTCTAAAGGAACATTTTATTTTCTTTCTTTTAGAACCTTTACATAAAAGCTTTTTTTGAAAAAGTTTTTTTGTTTTAATTTATTTAATTTTTCCTATGTGCTTCGAGGAAGACTCACGAATATTTTTCGGAGACAAAATTCTTAATCCGGCCCTGTACAGCAAAGGCCCGATGAGGATGAGCAGAAAACGCTAATGGGGTGAGACGTAGATGGAGGAATACCCCCAGGTGCCCTCTTCAAAGGGGTGCATAAATGTAGTATCGGTAATTTGGAGTTGGATGTTACACGCTTAGACTGCTATGGCATTGTTAGTTATGCGTGAGTTTGATTACATAGATAAGGTCGACTGTGAAGATGGATATGAAGGAGTTTATTGAACGTAATTTTCTTAATGAAAATCTACGACGATACGTTGATCGACGTGATACAGGGCGTGTTTAACCTTAAAGGTTTTTATATCAATTAGATACTGCAAAACATTACCTTGGTCATATTCTGCAGTTTAAGAACCTTTGCCAATACTATTTTGAAGACATACTTGTTGACATTTGTCTTTGGAATTTTTTTATCTCGTAACCTTAGTGCAGCATTGCAAAAAATGAAGTCAAGTTGATTGACTCAGTACTTCCCACACATTGCGGTGATACCCGTTTATTATTTTCCCATAGCATAAAGCTATAGTCCCCCTCAAAATTGTGTTATGCCACTAGCCTGTTGTCAATACTACAAACCTTTCAGTTTTACAACCCCCCCCCCCAACTACCCAAATTTCAGCCCCATCAAAAACAACATAGAAAATGATCAGGAACCCCTAAAACATCTAAAAATGAAGTTTGACCTGTTTCCATCTTTTTAGTTTTTTGATTATTGCTACGCTACTGCTGACAACCATGCGCGTTTTCCATCCTCGCCACCGTAAAAATACTGGGCCAAAATTTTATTAGAATCAATTTAATAGTTTTCACGTCACAAAACAAAACGATCTAAAGCAACAAATACTCGTATGAATACGGAAAATTCTAAGTCCCTTAGTTTCGATAGTAGGCAAGGCAATGTTCGGATGGACCTAAAAAGGAGATTTATCTCGCTAGGTCTTCCTTCACAGATCAGTGGACACCCTATTATGAATACAGCAAATTTTTCAGTTTTTCTGCCTCCCACCCCCACCCCCCCAATTTCACCCCCACCCAAAAGAACCCAAAAAATGGTCAGAAACCTCTAAAACACTTAAAAACGTTTTTATGTTTTTAGTCTTTTTTATTATCTCTGCGCCGCCACTGGCACGATTTATAAAAATAATCCGCATTTTACATCCTCGCCACAGTAGTAATACTGTATCAAAATTCCATCAAAATCAATTCAACAGTTTCCTCGTTACACAATACGGAACGATCTAAAGCAATAGTCGTATGTTTACACTAGGAAAAAGTCCTTTGGCTTCTGTAATAGGCAAGGCAATGTTCGAATGGACCTAAAAACGTTATTTATGTCGCTAGGTCTTCCTTCGCAGGTCAGTGGACAGTCCATTATGGAAGCAAGTTTTTAAATTTTACAACCCCCCACCCCCTAACCACCCCAAATTTCACCCCACCAAAAAAAAAAAGTAGAAAATGATCAGGAACATCTGAAACGCCTAAAAACGAAGTTTGAGGAATATTTTAAATTTTTTGTTTCTTGCTAATTACTTCGCCGCCCATGCACCGATTTTCAAAATAATAGCAGCATTACCTACTCCCATAGCATATTGCTGCCTAAATTTCACCACAATCCATGCAGGGGTTACTGAGATTACGTGGCTAGAGGAACGCGTACAGACAGACAGACCGACGGAAATAAGTGACGTGGATTTTCGTTATGTAGACGTCATAAACCGCCCAAAAAACGTACCTTCTCAAAATCGAAAATTTTCGCGATCACAATACTATCACCTATCAGTGTGGGAAGTAAAAACGGAAATTTCTCAGAACTGCTCCAAAATACGGTTTTAGGCATTGCAGGGATTTTGGATCATTTTCCGTGAGTGTACGGAAGGAGGCAAATTGCGGTGCTGGAGAGAGGAGGGAGAGGAGAAACTTAAATTTTTTGTATCCTTAAATGGCTAAAATGACTCAAAAATGATATTGGTGATATACTATATGCTTGAACGTATAATTTTGACTATGAATTCAAATTTATGAGCACAGCAAGAATCTTATTCTTCACTGACATTGGCTAAAAGTGTACAAAACAAGCTGGCTTTCTGAGCAACAGAGTATACAACCATAAAACACAAATACAGGTCATAATATGTACAGTCAAATAAAGCTCTTTTTGTCCTCACTCAACTTCCAAACTCAAATATTGTATCAGCGATCTCCCATTCAAAAGAGCCGAATACCGCCACCACGAATCATCAAAAATGGAGAAACCACATCTCCATAGGGCCCCGGAATACGATCCCGTGACTCCGGGTGCTCGACAAATGCTCCGGGCGGTTCGGGCACTCCGGCAGTGTTCGCAGAGTGGGAAGTTTCGCTCGGGACGAACTTCCCAGAAAAACCGACACTGGGAAACTTCTGTCGAAGGGGAATTTTAATGTTGCATGGAAGCACGATTTCAGCTGCAAATACTGGAGTTTCAGGTGGATAGAAAAATAAAAGGTTTGTAATGGGCCCGCGCGACAGATGGTGAAATAAAATGAAAAGGTGTTCGCTAGGTGGAATCGGTACTTCGTGCTTAATTTCAGGTTAGGTGACGATATCAAAAGAGCAGTTGATGAAAGCAATGAAAAGGAGAGTCAATCAACGTACCCTCTAAGAATCAGAATATCTAAATTGTTAGTGAGAAGAAGTGTGAAAGAAAACTAGTTGCCATTTATTAAATTCATAATGTTCAGAATAACGACGCGTTATTTTAGCGTCCAGAAAGAAATCGGATGACGCCTGATATTTGAGTTCAGGGCTCCTATTTTCAAATCATTCGATTCCTAATTCGAATGCGAAATGGCAATATTTTCGAACAAGATCAATAAAACCCTATTTTCAAATTTCACTTTCGACCGATACCAAAGTCGCATGCGAATTTTTTCGTCTGATTAAATTCGATTAATTTTAACTAACCGAAAGTGAATTCCGTGTGCGAAAAGTGTGTTTTTTAGTATAGTTTTGACAGTATATTTTGTGGTTTTGACGTTTAAAGCTCATTTATTTGGAGGTTATGATACTTTTTTTTTCATTCTCGTATCCTCGTATGTGTGCTCATAAATATGTCGTAAGTTTTGTGCATGCTTTGTAATTCTAGTTGTTGTTCTAGATTCGAATTATTTATTACGTGTTTATTTCTTAAGATTCTAGACTCACAGTTGTTCACCGGTAGTTTGTTATAATACTATTTTCGTAAATGTAAATTCGCCTTAATCTATAATCTATTGAGATGTCAGTGAATGATTTGATCAATTTAGGAGTCATAGAGGCTCTGGAAGAAGCAGAAACTATAGCTGAGAGACCAGTGCGGCAGATACGACATTGGAGTGATCCATACGAGTGCAGAGCTGAAATGTGAGTTTGATGATGCCATACTAATTAACTTTTTATCAACAATCATCTTGACAGCCCGTTTCACCAAACTAGGTTAGAACCACAAAATCCCAAGAGAATCAGAAAGTTCTGTTTTGTTCCGTTGCATTCCTGGTTACCATGCTATGTTGCCATATTTAGTCATTCGAAAATCAATTCATGCGAAATTACAATTTCGCATGGCATTTGAAAATTCCAAATTTGAGAGTTACCCGAATGTAAAATCGCATACGAGTGTATCATTCGAAATGAAATCGAATGATTTGAAAATAGGAGCCCAGGATGCAGTTTAGGAACTTTTTTCACTGTAACCCCAAAATGGGGGGGATTGGAGATAGAGGGGAGGTGTTAAAAAGTGAAAAAGAATAGTTAAGTAACCTACCAGCTTATGCTCCAAAAATCGTCATCCGAAATCTACGTGCGGTTTGCGCGTGCCGATTGTTTTGAAATGAAAATAAAAAAACGGAACGAAACCGGGGTCAGAACTGGATGAGAAATGCTTTGTTTTTTTGTAGATAACACAAAAGTTCGATATTTCACGTCATTTTCGTTAGAAATCGTTAAAAAATTGTTCGTATTGTCTAAAACGGATGACGATTTTTATATACGTTCCTGGGAGGTCCAACTATGACATGTATTAATGTCATCCGTGTTTATTATGTTGAACCCCATTTTTCAACCGCTATAGGAGGTGCCATTATTGAACACCTTCTGAAAGGATACATACAAAGTTGGTTAGATGAAGGCAACTCTAAATACGAAGTATCAGAAGACAAGAGAAGTGGAATGTATAGGAAAAGCCGCTGAATGATATGTGATGAAAATGAAGTTTGAAAATTGCATGCAATGCAAAATTCTGAGCCAATATCCAAGGAATAATCTCTTGTTGCTTATTCATTCTTTCTAATACCCTACTATTTGTTACTCGCTCGGTACATGATATCCTTAATATGCGTCTCAATAGCCCCATCTCAAAAAATCCAAACGTAACATGGTCCGAGCTTTCAATGTCCGAACTAAGAACGGATTTGGATTTCTTGCCTTAAGAATCCCCCGAGTTCCTAGTTTCATGGCATTGATGAATTACAACTTTGATTTTTTTTTTATAGGCAGCGTCGACTACTGTGGTCATTGGCTGCCGTTATCACTATTTACAGTATAGCGAGTTCTACCTTACAATCTCCAGTAGAGTCCCAAATTTTTGATGTACAGCAGAACGTTCTTAATCTTATCTGGGCTATTAAAACAACTATGTACGTCATGAGGTATTTCATACAGTTGACGCAGGTGACGCAGAGATGGACACTCCCAGATTTATTTCGGATATTATCATTTTTTGCACTGGGACAAGTTTAGTGAAATCTCAATATTTTTACCCAAAAGATCTGCAGTTTTGCTGTGTACCATTAAGTAGAGGACACCCTGTATATAGGATCGCTGAAAACTAAAGTTCATGCCCTTGGCATTTCCTTTGAAATCTTGTCTGAAAGCGTGGCATTTGACGCACATCAGATGCAGGATGAATCAAGTGAAGCTGCTGGAAATAACATCCACTCCGATCTGCAGCTTTGCGGACGACACTGCTTTAATATCGTGCCTGGAACCAGGCAAGCCACTATCATCCCAAAAGACGGTACGTCGGCGACAGCAACATGCCTCACAGATCAACGTAGATATCAAAACAACTGTCGAGTGGAGATTAGTAAATAAAGCACATTTTAACGTACATAAAACTCAGGCAACAACACCTATAAAGAAGTCGCACGTTGGTGCAAATAAAGGGTCACTCAATCGTCGAGTCACCTTTCGTCAACCTTTTAGGGATCAACATCAATAAGAACATGTCCTGGCACGACCACGTCGTCAGGATTGCTAAAACGGCATGCCAGAAGTTTGGAGCTTTGTTCTTGTGTAGGAAGCTGTATCTAGCAGAGCAACTACTATTGCTTTACAAGACACAGATCCGACCATCGTTGGAGTATGTTTCCCATGTGTAGGATTGCGCTCCAAAGCACACTCTAAAGCTTCTGGACACTATCCTGAAGAGAGCAATTAGGCTAACCGATACGCCTAACATCACAGAGGACCTCCACAGCCTGGAACATCGAAAAAAAATGGCTGACCTGTCCATGTTTTACACATTCTATCGCGAAAGGTGTTCCAATGAGCTCTCCCAGATAATAACGCCGAAGGCCGTCCGAACGAGAAATACTGGAGAGGCTCAGCGAGCTCATCCTTACCAGGTCGAGGTCCCTACTCCAGCATTCCTTCTTTTGGAGAATTACCAGAAAATTTATTTCTCGACGGCTACAACCTGCAGTGTTTCAAATATAATGTTCTCAAACGTTTATTCTCTCGCAGTGCTTCTACAGCGCCATATCCTTTCACCTTTTGCAGGAGGCTGACAAAAAAAGTAAATTATAACTTCAAATACTATAAGAAGCCACGGTCTAATCAAATGCTCCCTTACCCGACTTTTTCCATGTCACTTACCATTAAAAAACACAATGTGCCGCAAGCCCTTTCAGGTTGCTCTCTTTTGAGAAACTCCGTAAAAGCGTAAGTAACTTTAAATAAAATACTTTTTTAATTTTACGGTGTATTCGCGAGCGGCGTACCCCGATGCTTTCCATATCAAAGAAAATTCTATTAAAGTTTGAAAATTCCAGATTTAATCTTTGGACTTTAAATATAACAGCAACACAATAAGCAGACCGCACCACCGTGACAATGGAAGTTGTTTATTTTTATTAAAACGGTGATATTCAAATTAAGTTGGAAGCGCTTGTGTAGCTTTTACTCTGTTCCTTTTACTTCCCGCCAGTAGGCGAAAGAAGTACTGCATTCGCGAAGAACTTGAGATGTAAAGTGGTTAACAATGTTAGTTGTTGTCTCAAAATAAACATAAAGAAAACAAATTTTATGGCCATCACTAGATTAAATCGTCCCCTTAGAGCAGAAATATACCAGGTTACAAAATGTAAATTTTACAGGAGTAGTTTTTTGTTTTGTTTTTGAGGTACTGTAATCTGAAGAATTGCTTGATAAAATTTACATGGCCATATGAGATAACTGGTTACAAGATGCACTACTTGGAATTGGGATAATCCTTATGTTATAGAAAATGGTGGACATAGTATACAGGGTTACTGGTAACTCGACCACTTTCCTGCAAGAGGTGATAGAGGAACTCAAATGTAATTGATTTAACCCCCCATATGTAATTCCGGAAACCGATAGTTTTCGAGATAATTAACATTTAATGTTTTTCAACCAAATGTCCAAATTTCCACACTGGATCCTAAACTGAGAAAAAAATCTGTTGTTGATTCTGATAATTTTTATGTTAGTATTTAACTAACACATACACAAAGCTAACTTGGTATTAAAATCTTTCAAAATACTAAACAGTTCCAAACTAAATACAAATATGAAAGTAATCAACAAAATTTTTACATTCACCGTGAAACAAAATTATCTAGCTCAAATAACATTATACAAACGGTTGAACAAATCACTAAAAAAACTTTCCTACCTAATAACCTTTTCAGAAAGATTATAAATAGCAATGAATAAAAATCACCTATTCAAAAAGAACGAATGACAGTACAATCATTATTGATAACTCAATTACATACTAGAATGTTTGCAAATGCGGTCGATGATTTTATCCAAGTAAAACAAATTAAATCCACTCAAAGCTTCTAGAGATCTTGCTCAATGTGTTGCCCTTGTTTTCGGATACAAGTACGGATCCGCCTTCTCACCTCGGTTTTTGTAACTCGTGTTGAAAAAGTTCGTTTCATCTCCTCCGCCGCATTGATAATTTTTTGTCTTAGTTCGTCAGCAGTATTAACTGGAGTCTCGTAAACCAATGCCTTCATGTGACCCCAGACGTAAAAATCAAGGGTGTCAGATCTGGGCTCGCGCAGGCCATGGGATGGGTTCACCCCTCCCTATCCATTTGTTCGGGTATGTGTTGTCCAATAACTGCCGAATTGTGATACGGTAATGTGCTGGACAACCATCATGCTGGAATATCATGTTGTTGATGATTCTGTATTATGTTGATAAATTTTGTTAAATAGTTACTTGTGGTTGTACTGTCATTCTTGTCCTTGGAATAGGCCATCAGATAAGGAAGTTTTTAAAATAATTTGTTTGACTGGTTGTGTATCTTTTTTTGAGCTAGACAATAATTTTCTTTCACGGTGAAATAAAAATTTGGTTCTTTATTTTTCAAATAATTGTATGTATTTTTACACATTTAAATGCTAAATTAGATTTGTGTATGTGTCAGTAAAAAACTAAATTGGAAATTACTAAAATCGACAGCATGGTTTTTTCTAAATTTGGGATGTAGTGTGGAAATTTGGACATATCGTTGAAAAACATTAAATGTTAATTATCTCGAAAACTATCGGTTTTCGGAATTACGTATGAGGGGTTAAATATATTGCATTTGAGTCCCTCTATCACTTCCTGTAGGAAAGTGGTCGAGTTACCAGTAACCCTGTATATTAGGACAGGTGTATCACCACTGGTGGTATACTAAATCACATACTACAGATCAGGATAAACCTAGGTACTCCAATGCAGCGTACTACCCCAAAATTGCACGTCGGAACTAGTCTATCTCCAACCCAGAAAAGATAGACTATTTTGAATTTTGCTAACTTATTATCCCTCTTCAGTGTGAACTTGGTATAAATCTGCAGTAAATTCGGTGATCTTTGATGTATACGTAAGCGTTTAAATCGCCAAATATGACAATCTGGACATACCATAGTTCTGCTCTCAAGGGACGAAGTACTTAGTACGTTTACGTGATAGTATATGGCACTGTTGTCTGGTGGAAGAAATGCCTACAACGGGCAGCCAGAGTCAGGCTGGCGGCAGTGCAACGCACCGCCTGTTTGGCCATCACTGAAGCCATGTCTACCATACCAACGCTAGCCATGGAGACCCTTCTAAACTTAACACCTCTGCACATTGAGGTGGAGAGAGTTGCAAAAGTGGTCGCCTACAGAATGCTATCAACTGGCAGATTTGACAAAACGGAACTAGGACCAGACACAACGGGTATAATGGGTTACCCATCATCATATACTCGGAATGGTCTCGGACTATATGGTTCCCTAAGCGCACATAGAGCGATCCTATAACGTCCTTTTCCCAGGCAGGGACGAATGGAGGAGGGACGGCTGCTACATATCACCTTCCGATCTTCCGCTATTTACTGATGGCTCCAAGTCTGAACTGGGGGCAAGAGTTGAAATTTCAGTCAACCTTGGGAGGTATACCACAGTCTTCCAAGCAGAAATGATTGCCATAGAGCTGGGAGTCTGGGAACTAATCAAAAGGCCCCTGACAAACAGATCTATAAAAATCTTTTCAGGCAGCCAGGCTGCATTGAAAGCACTGTGCTCCAGTCGGGTTGATTCAAGACTGGTATGGAACTGCATGCACCTCCTCAACAAACTTGGAACAGAAAACAGGGTAACCTTGATTTGGGTTCCGGGTTACAGCGGAGTGGAAGGCAATGCATTGGCCGACGCGCTAGCAAGAGGAGGAACTGAATCTGTGTTCATAGGACCAGAACCATTTGCGGGAATTGCAAAAAGCACCGCTAAAAAGACCATCTCAGACTGGGCAGTGAAGAAAGCACCCCTGAACTGGCGAGATACACCAGGGCTTCTGCACTCGAAGGCGTTTATCAGATACACCTCCAGTCAGGCCCCCCCGAGTATCATGGAGGATGTAACAGGAACGATCTCGGCATTCTGGTCCGTCTGCTGACGGGACATCGTCGTCTGAGGAACCATATGCGGAGGTTGGGTCTTGAACAAACTTCAGACTGTCGCTTCTGCTACGTGGAGGACGAAACAGCGGAGCATATTCTTTGCTCCTTTTCAGTACTGGATAATGCTAGGTTCCAGACATTCGGATTTGACCAACTAGAACCTCATGACTTCAAGGAAGTTTCACCCTTCACGTTGATCGCCTCCGCAAAGAGGTGCGGACTGTACGGTGAACTCTAAAAAGGTGTGAGCCACAATAGACACAACTGAGTCGCAGTGGAAGGAGGCAGCGCTGCTGCACTCACTTTCAACCTAACCTACGTGAGAATTCAATTCGAATTGAATCCGAAACCATATCCAGCATCTCATGTGTTTACATGTTTATTTTTTCGATCTTACAGCCCGCCTAGTGTGCTAGCTGATTTCCCAAACGTGCAGAAACCATAAGGATAAAAGAAGAAGAAAAAGAAGAAGAAGAAGAAGAAGAAGAAGAAGAAGAAGAAGAAGATTTTTCAGATTGATTTGAATTCATTTCCTGGGATGCCGAGCAAGCTGTCAAAACTATCCTAACCTACAACCTAGCCTGGCTTTTAGCCGTACCTATTTTGTGCTAGAAAACTAAAAAACACGACTTTATCGGACTAAGATTTTTTTTTTTTTAATTTTATTAATTTTATTAATTATTATTAAAGGTACATTAATGTTCAATTGAAACTTTGTATGTAATAGGATATCGGAACAGTGCGACATGCCTAGGCATAGCTGCCCGTCTTGCTGTAGCACTCTCCCAATATTCCAGACAAACGTGTACACATATACATATGTTTCAGCAGTAACAAGCTAAATAATGAAAACATTAAAGCAACATTGAATACTTATTTTCTAGTTTAACACTTAAAAGATCACATAAGCTAGAGAAAAAAAGCAACGTTGAAATTCGAGACAGCAGGAAGGCGAAATATCAGTACAAAATTTACATGATTTACACATAATATACAACACTTACTAATTTATTGGGGTGCTTTATAATGTAGTCTTTTATTTCCTGTTTAAATTTTTTTATTGAGGTAATTAGTTTCAATTGTTTGGGAATTTCGTTGTATAATTTAAGACCCAGGAAGAAAAAGGATCTTTGAGTGACTGTTTTTCTAAAATGTTGTATGTTCAGATTCATGTTAGCTACCGCTCTTGTCATCCTATCATTCTTTACGTTAAATTTACGAGTACTGGTATGTATTTTAATTAGTGTTTGGTAAATATAAAGTGACCTCATGTTTAACACTTCTGTTTCTTGATATAAAGCAACTGTAGGGTATAGTCTCGTTCTTTTAGTTATGATTTTTAAAACTGCATTTTGTGACTTTTGTAGAATTTGAATTGAAGTGTTAAATGCTCCTCCCCAGACTGTTATGCAATAGCGTAATACAGATTCAGCAAGTGATCTGTAAATCATCATCAAATGTTTTTTCCTGAGGATGGATCTTAGCACATAAAATTTATGCATTAAAACTCGTAAACGCTTGCTAACATACAAAATGTGTTCTGTCCATCTCATATGTTGGTCGATAATGATTCCGAGATATTTTATGGAAGATACTTTAGAGATTGTCGGACAAAGGCAGTCATCAGTATGACAATTTGTAATATGCAGCTTGATACTATAGTCCTTGGGCTGAAGTACTATTGTTGGTGAAAAAGCTATAAACTTAGTTTTCTTCAAATTAAGGGTCAATATGTTTTGACACAACCAAACATTAATCTTTTGAAGTTCAGTTTCCGCTTTAATCTTAACACTATCCCAGGATTTATCTACAAATACTAACACCATATCATCAGCATAACAAACTACATGTCCCTCAAAATTATTTATTTTCGTGACATCATTTATATATATCAGGAATAATAATGGCCCTAATATTGTTCCTTGTGGTATGCCAGTCTTTACTTCGGAAGACTCACTCAATACATTTCCAATTTTCACTCGTTGTGTTCTATTATTTAAATAGTTTTTCATTAAGTCAAGCGCAATACCACGGACGCCAATGGTGTTTAACTTATTTATGAGTATTTTGTGCGAAACTGTGTCGAAGGCCTTGGCGAGATCAAGAAAAATGGCCAAGCATCTTTCTGATTCATCCAGCGCCCGCACAGTTTGCTCTACGAAATTAAGCACCGCATCCTCGGTACTCAGACCCTTAAGGAATCCATACTGCTCATTTGAAAGTATATTGTTAGCACTAATAAAATCACTGAGCCTTTCTCTTAATGCCTGTTCAAATATTTTAGCAAAAGTGTTTATTATTGAAATAGGTCTGTAGTTATTTATTAAACTGGGATCGTCGGATTTATAAATAGGAGTAATTACTGATTCCTTCCACTGTGATGGCATAGTTCCTGTAGAAAAGCTTACATTGATGATATGAATTAAGGGATTAATTATAAATTTATGAATATTTTTTATAACTATAGCGGAAAGTGAATCTGGACCTGGAGAACAATTTGTTTTCAGTTTTGATATGTATGATATGACTTCATTACTTGTTACTGGCCTTAAAAATAGAGACGACGTTATTGTTTTATTTTTTAGAAAACTCTCAGGCACTGCAACTATTGGTACTTTCTTAGCCATATTGCTCCCCAAGGTTGTAAAAAATGTGTTAAATGCATTCGCTTTGTCTATATCCTTATTAATAAAATGATTATTTTCGGCAACAATTGTCATATCTGTTAAGTTATTTGATCTTTTATTACACCCTGATGCATTATTTATAACTTCCCAAATTTTTTTATTATTTAACCCGGCTTCTACAATTTTAAGTCGATAATACTCATTTTTTGTTGTTTTGATCAACGCATTCAACTTGTTTCTATATTGTTTATATTTTGTTTCTAGCGTTTCAGAAAAATTTCGCAATAGTTTTTTTTTCATATCATCCCTATGATTAATAGAAGCTACCAATCCCGCCGTAATCCAAGGTTTAATTTTTTTTAGAGGTCTTATACTTATATTTTTCGTTTCGGTTGACTTTGAGATGTAATCATTCAATTTTTCAATAAAAATGTCGTAGGCGGTCTGTGCATTATTTATGCTTTGTACATCTTGCCATTTTTCTTTGACTAACAATTTTTCCAGTTTTATATAGTTAATTTTGGTAACAATTTTTTCTCTCCCATATTGTGTATTTCTGTTTACAGGGTATTTAATAAAGATAAATGTGCTATAGTGATCAGTCATACTGGTATGAAACACTGCCGAATTTATATCGTAGTTCTTATTTATGTCTGGTTTATTTTTGACAAATATATGATCAATGTCTGTCGCGGTTGTATCCGTCTTCCTAGTGGGTGTATTAATAAATGAAACAAACCCCCTACTGTTTAAAATATTCAAATACTCATTAGTTTTACTATTATCTTGCTTTAATAAATCTATATTTATGTCCCCAAGGTATATTTCCATATCTTCTGTTTTTAAGTCATTTAAATATTCATCTAAACTATTGATGTAATCATCTACATCCATTGACGGAGATCTGTAAATTGCAGAAATTCCTATTTTAATACCGTTTTCAAATAATGTCACCCTTAAGAATTTATAATTGTCTACATTTGTTATTTTCACATTTGCGGAAATACATGTTTTTATGTAAATCAACGTTCCATCACATTTATTGTGGCATGACTCATTATAGTATATGTTGTACCCAGGTATTTGAAAATCATGTAAATTTTCTATTTTCCCCGTTTCAGATAGGACAATGACATTTAGTATTTCTTTAGCACTCTGCACGTACACAAGTAGTTCATCATAATGTCTTTGGAGACTCCGTATATTGAAATGTATCACTCCCAACCCGCATATATCACCTTCCCGCTGCTCTGCTAAATAATCTTCAATACACTGATAATTTTTAGTTTCTTTCTCTACACTCTCATCAACTAAATCTAAAAAATCCAACATCAAAAAAAAACAAAAGAAATCAGCTGCGCACTCCCTATAACAACAATTAGTTTAATGATCCAAATATACAATTAAGACCAAAATATAGTAATTAGGAAAACAAATAAAAAAAAAACAATTACAGTCTATTTAGATATGTCATTCATCGATACACCCATGAATAAACAGAACAATTTATGAAATAATATTCTATATGCATTCAACTACAGAAAAAATTTAAAACAGCACAGAGGAAGAAGTATGAAAAAGAAATAAAAACAAACCAGTTTATATAATTATACACCTTATTACGAGAAAAAAAAATTATGACAATTGAGCGATATCATCTCTGTTTCTGATAACAACTATTTTCCTACCAGCACCTATAGCATATATTTTGCTATTATCAGTCCACACATTTTTCAGTCCATTTTTTTCTATGGCATAATTTAACAGTTGAAGCCGCACCTTTGTGAGATCTTCTCTAACCACAATCCCGGTCCCCTTAAATAGTTTCTTCTTTCTATAAATCGCCTCCTTGATATTTTGATCTTTGACTTTCAAAAAAACTCCTCGAGGTTTGTTTTGCTCTTTTTTCCCTACTCTGTAGCATATCTGAATATCATCGTTTTCTAACTTCAACGCCAATTGTTTATTTAAAATTTGCCTAATGTGTTCCCTTGTATTTTCATTGGGGACTTCTTTTAAATTAAATAACCTTAGGTTACGAGCTCTATTGGCTTGATCTAGCTGGTCCACCTGTTTTTCTAATGCAGTTTTATCATGCTCTAACTGTTTCGCATGATCCTCTAGATTTTTGACCTTAGTTACAAATTGTTCTTCCAGGGAAGCCATCGATGTTTCTAATTTAGTAAGTGTTTTTTGCAACGTTTTCGTTACAGCCTCCGTTACTTTTTCGACTATTTGGCAAATAAAAGAATCACTTTTTATGCACTTACCGATGGCTGCCTGTATTGCTGCTTCCATTTCATCACGGGTTTCACGTGCTAAAACCATGATTTATATCCAATTTTTTAATTTATGCAATGGTACACTGTTAACTGAGACCTTTGGTACCACTTTCATTAATTTTCTTGCAGTTTTTCCTTTGAAAAAACGATTTTTAGACAGGAGTACGCGCAACACACGTTTAGCTCGCGCCTGCCATAGGCAGGCATATTTAAAAAAATCTGTAAAGTAAGCTTAAAACAATAGTGAACGAAAAATACTAGTATGATTTTGAAAAAAGCATGGGCGCTTTGTGCTATATTATTCGTAAATCGAGTACCCGGTGCTTTTTTCACGATTACGCTAGCACATTTTCATCATTTCTGTTTTAGTCTTCTTTTAAAATTTATTATTAACCTTTTAGTCTGTTTTTTTGTTTTTTAAAAATATTTACTTGCATTGGTCTGAACTACCACTATGTGGTGATATTTTGCATCGTAGCTTATTAATAATAGAAAACTCTTTTATAAATCGTATGTTTTCTCTAAAAAATCTCGCCAACATGTGCCATGCCCCTCATAAGGATACAAGTCTAATCCTGAATCATTCCTTAAGGATGCTGCTATTGAAGACAGATGATCTGCTTTTTATATAGGTAATCCTATTTTGATAACAGGGAATGTCTAAAAAATCCACCTAATTTCTCCCTTGGCCCCAGTTAAAGCAGGAAATATAGTCGCGGCCACCATCGCACCACCGAAAAAAGTTCAAAAACTTAATTAACGTAACAAGTTCGCTGGTATTTCTCTCCGGGGGTTACCCCACCCATCATCCGGAGCACCCCTTCTACCATTGGTGGCGCAGTTTTTAACTTTACGGGTAGTGGACTGTAATAATACTAAAATGGTAACACATTACCAAAAACATTTTTTATATGGTAAGCCTCCTGCAAAGGCTAAAAGCCTTAGCCACAGTAGAAGCGCTGCGAGAGGATAAGTATCGATGCAGAACAAATGTGAAACGCTGCAGGTTGTAAATTCCCCGACAGCACACTTCACAGCGCGAAGTTCTCCAAAAGAAGGAATTCTGGAGGAGACTGGTTCGGGGAGTAGGGACCTCGACCTGGATGAGCTCGAAAGGGCATGTCTAGTGTTCCTCGTTCGGATGGCCTTCGAAGTTATTATCTGGGAGAGCTCACTCGAACATCTTCCGTGACAGAATCTGTAAAACAGGGACAGGTCAGCCACCCTTCTTCGATGTTCCAGGCTGTGGAGGTCCTTTGTGAGGTTAGACGTATCGATTAGTCTAATTGCTCTCTTCTGGACTGAATAGAATAGTATATGTTTACTGGTACAGAATCTTAAGAGAGTGCTTCGGAGCTCATCCCCACACATGAGACCAATATTCCAACGATGGTCAGATCTGTGCTTTGTAGAGCAACAGTAGTTGCTCTGGTGATATGATATTGTTGATGTTGATTCCCAAAACCTTGACGAAAGATGACTCAACTACTGGGTGATCCTCCACTTCCACAGTTGGTAAGCCAACGTGGGACTTCTTTGTCAGTGTTTTAGCCCGAGTTTTCTGATCGTTAAACTGCACTTTATTTATCAGTCCCCACTCGATAATTGTTTTGGTATCTACATTTATATCCAAAGTTATAAAAATACCGCTATGCTAGACATATAAGAAATTATTTAAGGAATTCCAGCACTATTAGCACTTTGTAGCTGATCACCGAGCTTGCTGCTGATTTTGCATATAATTGACGTTTTTTGGCATGCTGGCATTCAATCACTAGGTGAAGTCAACAAATGTTCAGATGCAGTGAAGTATCTATGTGTACTATGGCTTAACTTTTCTAAAATCTATGTATCTATGCACGACACCTGATACTGGCAACGCATATTCCACCTTACTCTGTACGATAAAAATTAGGTTTTTTAAAAATTGGAAGAGGCAGAGTTTACAATTTGAGATTCTGAAGAATTTTTTCTTGTTTGTAAGTTAAGAGGGCTATGAACAATGTTACTATTAATAGTGCGAAGTCAAATATAAAACTTCTTTTGTTGTTTTCATCACAATCGGTTTTAGGTGGAGCTACAGGCTTCCGTCATGGATTCTTTAAGGTTCATGTATAGTGAAGACGTAATTAAAAAAGGGTGTAGGTTTTTATGCGGCACTGATTTCATAGACTTGTATAGAGACAATACTTATTTACAACAATACATGGGACGAGTGTCTCAATAGTAAGTAACCGTGTTGGTAATTTAGTAGTTACAGGTTGTAAAAAAGTATCAGAATTCCCTTACAATTAAGGCCTAAAAACGAAATTTGGAGTAGATCTGATAATTTCAAAAATGTATCAGCAAAATCGGTGAAGTAGTTACTGAGATTATAAGATTATGCAGTACCCCCTCTTCCTTGGCATGCGGATATCCAAAGATAATATTTAGATAGGTCTTAAGTACATGTTTTTTTAGGATAACAAATTGTACTTTATGGCCACAGAAGCGGTCGGAGTACCTACCACCTACACCTTAGGGATGGGCGGTTATTCAAAAATAACCGGTTATCAGTTAACCGGTTGTTTTTTTGACAAAAAATAACCTGAGGCGGTTAAACTGGACCAAATAACCGGTTACACCAATAACCGGTTATTTTTTGCACCATAGAATAGAGGTTAGGTTTAGTAGTGAATTACATAATTATGTCATATACAGTATTTTCCTCCTGTGTGCCATACATCCGTTTTCAAGGCGTGTGAAAACTACGTAAAATTTATGAAACATTTATCTGGAGTAAATGAGAGACAAAAACAGATGCTTTTTTGTTGCTTTCCTCTATTTAAAAATTGTTTTACACATTTTTGTCTATGTTTTAAGTACAGAATAGTAGAATACAGATGTCACAGTAAAAGTAGAAAAACAGCTCCTTTGCATTTTTAAATTTTATATTGCAAACAAAACAAATATTAGCTATAATTCCCAGAAAATATGTCCTAAGGAAAGGTAGTTGATTCACATGCTGTGGTGTGAGTCGTCTTCTGTTATCAGTGCAAATACTGTTCTACAAACGATTCTGGGATGGCTTTAAAAAGTCCACCACAGAGAACCATAAAACGAAGCAAAACAATAGGCATAGGAAAGAACTATCAATCGGAAAAATACAATTCCACATTTCACTGAAGCTACGAATCTAGTGGAGTTCAGAAAGTATAAAATACGAAAATAACCGACTTTCGGTTATTCGCGAACAAATCAGTTAACCGGTTTAACCGCCAGTAAAAAATAACCTGTTTATAACCGGTTATTGGATATGCTATAACCGATTATTTGAAAAACCGTTTATTTTTGCCCATCTCAACTACACCTAGACAAAAGTAGCCAAAATAATTGTATCTCATGATGCCTGCGTGCATAGTACTGTCATACGCAAAACTGTGTATTGGGTTCGTAGTGCTAGATAGTACTCTGATTCTACTCTTTTAGAGTAGATTTCTTTATGATGATCTCCTATCCTAGAAAATTAGGACAGGTACGCCCGTGTTAGAGAAGCCCGCGATGCCATCTTCCATATCCGGAACACCCCTCCTACATAGGGACTTCATAAATATTGATCAAGCCAAGCAGCGAGGGGCTGCTGCCTAACCCTTATGCTCTTTATTATTTTTATTGTGCGCTAATTCGCCCACCTTTGATCTCCGGGCATTTTGCGGTAATCCCTACAGGGATGAATTATTAATAACTACCTTGAATTTATTAACACCCTTTTGCTGTTTATTTTCTCTCGCTGAAACATTTATTGCCAGAAAATTAGCGGCTATTAATATTTTAGAAGAGGTAGTCATTAGACAGCCTAATTGGATGAGCGCTATGGTTGAAAGTAACACTGTATTTTTCGTTAGATTTTGAGTGTTCCGCATTGATGTCAAATCGAGTCATCCAACCCAAGAATCAGAATAATAAGCCAAAAACGCTCGAAAAATCTCATCAACATGTCAATGAGATATGAGACGCAGAGATATATACGTTTCTGTATTTGAAAATATGAATGAAAATTGATTCATTTCACAAACAACTATCCCAGTCGGTTAAATAAAATGTTGGGTCCTACTAGCAATAGTAAACGCGAACCATCGCTATATTTACGCGGGCACTACTATCATTATTATATTATGCAGGAAAAGTATCAAGCCACCCATAGAATCCAGTGTAGAAAAAGACATTTCCAAGCATCAACCCAGATATATTTCAGCTCAAAAAACAGGTTACCTTCAAAGAAAGAAACAGATGCTCAAACTTAGTCATTACTAAATTCAAGAGTACCATGCCGCTAACGCTTCACTCACCTCCATGGACGATACCAACACTAGAACTAGACATATCCTTAACATTGTACTCCAAACGAGAAACCTGTAATTCATCATGCTTCAAAAGTTCTCCAAGATTACCTTACAGTACAACAACTACAGACTTACATATATTTACACGGCTGCATCAAAAACTCAAGAAGGGGTGGGTGCAGCAGTATAGTAGCTACAAGCTACAAACTATTAATAAAGCTTCCTGAATACTTCAGCGTCTACAAAGGGGAGCTCACTGGCATCAAAGAAGCATTGAGCTATGCTACAAAGTTGGAAGATAAGCTAATTTTGATTGTTTTAGACTCAACGAGTGCAATAGTCAGCTTAAAACAACTGCATCCAACTAACGAAATTCTGAAACAAGTCAAGGAACAATTAATTGAGGTGCTTGCAAGATCTTGGGGAAATGATAATAAAGTTCCTTTGGGTCCCTTCGCACTGTGACATTAATGGGAATGAGGAAGCTGACAAAGCTGCCGCACAAGAGGAGATGTACGAACACCGCTCTAGTATTCACCCACACACCCCACTATGACCTGAAGCCTTTTTTGTAAATCATGTAGCCAATCAGTGGCAAAACTCATGGAACGACGGTGTCTAAGACTCCCAAAAGAAAATATGTAATAAAACTTTAACTTACTGAACCTATTTTCGTACATAATACCACTTTATGTTTGGCATTATTAATATCGCCAAAGTTCACAGTATTTGTACTGTGTAAAGCTTTCGCAGCCATCGTCCAATAAATTTGTGGTTCTTGGCTTTCTAGGCCGGCGGCGTTCAGCGATGTTTGACGTTTTGGCACCACGACTGGATGCCATATTCGGTATCTATTTTAGTTCAGAGAAATACTGACGCCTGGTTGATCTGCGGCTGAATTTATACCTGTTAAGGGTGACGTGGCCCAACTAGATAGCGTTGGTAGCTCCGCCTCCTCGCGATATGATAGTGTCTTCAGGTCTTTAGAATGGGTACTCATGACTCATTGACTTTCTGTTTCTTCTTCCCTATTGAAATTATTGTGATGTTTTTGTATTTCTATGGCTTCTCTGTGTAGCCTGGCATGGTTTGAGGATGTTGTGGCAAGAAGCTGAGCTTCTTCAAACTTGATCCTATGGCCTAATTGCATGATGGGCGATTGCTGATTTGACCGTATACCCCAGTCGACAGCTAGCCTTATGTTCTGCAATCCTTGTGTTTATCGATGGCTTTATTGTGCATAGTATGCGATAAACCCCCGGTGTTGTAAGAGGATCCCTTTTATCTTTCACCGCTCTCAAATACTCCTGTATCTTTCTTGTGGGCTTGGAGGTAGTCCTAACGCTTTCCTTTTGTAACATTTTTCCTATTCCGTCTGTTATTCCAGGCACGATAACCTGAACCGATAGCAAAAGCTTTTCTACCCTACGTGCTCGGAATAACGGAGAGAATAGGAAAAATATTACAAAAGAAAAACCTCAAGATCATCTACAAGTCCACAAAAAAGATACAGGAGTATTTAAGAATGACGAAGGCTAAAAGAGACCCACTTACAACACCAAGGGTATAATTGCGCCTCTTCTAACTACTGCAAAATGCTGCAGGTCAGCTTAGCCAGCTGGAGAAGCGCGCCTGACTACTGACGTCACGCGGTCTGGTTTCGCGCACAGGTACGTTTTCTAGCCTCGCGGCTACCCTTGATTTCAAGTTTTTGACCAACAAAATCTCTCAAACGCAGTTAAAATAAAAAGATATCGACCTGCCTATTGCCTTGAAACCATACGTGTGACAGTCGCAGAGTCAGGATGCTGGCAATACTGGACCAAATATAAGCTGATTGCTTTACGACAACTCCCGCATAATGGAAATTGACGGCCTCAGTTGGTGTCAAGTGTCAACTCAGATAAGCTGCATTATTCTGTTATAGCCCAGTGGGTCTGTGAATGACAAAATGATAAAACTGAAGTAAACTAAACTAGTAAACAGAAAAGGCGGGTTCTGACTATTCAGTTTCACTGGATCAGTTAGACTGATTCAGCATTACTGAAAGCGACGTTTGTTCTCACTGCTCCGTTTTAATGAATCATTTTAACTGATTCAGCATTAATGAAAGCGACCTTGAATAGCTAAAACTGATGACTCTCATGATGACGGAAAAGATTCTCGCACCTCAGTTTGACGTTTGTATTCATTTTTCAATACTGATCCAGTCAAAATGAATGAAAAGTAAGACTGGCTTTCACTTTGAAAGTGCAAACCCACTGATCAGTTTTAATGAAAAGGTGTTCTCACGTTCATTATCTGTTCAGCATCACTGAATCAGTCAAGCTGAATCAGCAAAACTGAATCGTGAGAACCCGCCTTAAGTTGTCGGTCACAAACTTCTCATTCATTATGCTATGGATACGTTTCGATAGATGGTAGCACTAATAACTGAGTTATCACTGAAAAATCCTAATTAATTAAAATAAAATTATTGATTAAAAAAGAGGCAGACTTTGGTGAGCTGTACAATTTTGATCAATGTGAATACAATGAAAGATAAGTTTATGTAAAAGCAATGAATCAACAGAAATACTCAACAGAAATACTCCAAGAGCAAATAACCCTACCGGTATTGACTGGCTTCATTTGAAGAAAACATCAAGAACATGATTTTCACCCTACCTAAAATTAACCTCAAGGATATCACATACTCCTGAGATTCATGTTCCAAACAAAGATTGTGATATCTCTGAGTTCACTTTATGTAGGGTGAAAATCATTTTCTTGTGACTCAGAACATGTTCCAAAAAAGGACTGTGATATCTTTGAGGTCGTTTTACGTAAAGTGAAAATAATTTTCCTGACATTTTCCTCGAAAGAAAACATTCGAGCCAAATAATGTTATTCACTGCCAGTAGGGGAATTTACCCTCGGAGTACTTGTTACCGTTGGTTAACTGCTTTTTCTAGTACCTTAAACTTATTGTATTTCTTCATCCTGTTTTAGAAATGTTGTGATGATGTTTCCGCTCTTGTCGCGTTCCATGCCATCTGGTGATGATTTTATGAATAAAGGTTATTTGCATGTTTTCACTTAATGACCTGACTATAATTGGGCGACCCCTCCCGATATTTAATAATAATATAACCGACAGCAGAATACCATCGCATACACCCCACCAGCGCTGATTAGATTAAATCAGACGTTTTAACTCGGACACTTTAATAACGAAAACAAATTAATACACCCACCCCGGTCCGTATTAGCAGACCGATGACCCACCCGGGCTTTGCCCCGATCCAGCCAAATATCTGAATAAATGATGGAAGTAGATTAAATTTGCCTATGTTATAATGTTAAGCTATGTCATTCCAATCTGGTAATCCCAGACCAGAAGATATTCATTATATTACTTTCAAAGACAGGTTGGCAAATGGCAGCTGGTTAGCAATAATTAAACACTGGCAAATCAGCTATCAGCAATACCAACTTTGCCATTCCTACTACAAGGATATACCACCAAGTTATAAAAAGTATTTGAAGGCACCGCACTCTCTTATTTATAAACATAGGGGTCTGTGATGGTGACGGCGCTGACCCTAGACCTGTCGTGCAAAAAGATTGTCCATCGCCGTCGTTGAGAAATAGACATTGTATAATTTATACCTGGCATCATAGTTGATCCCTTTTCTGTGTAATAATAAATACAATATGAGTATAAGGAGTTGTTTATAAGTGCAACTGAGTTGTCACACAAAAAATGAATTTATCCGATGTATGTACAAGAGCGAAAATAAGACGGAAAATAAGGTGATAATATTAAAAACCAACAAGAAGTACCAATGACAATATTATGCGTGTATATGTTATTTGTAATGCAGCTAAATTCAGTGAAGTTCACTTTACATTGAGCCGTTCTTTAGACATGCCAATGCCATTGGAAAACTGGAAGACGTAAACGTATTACAGAATTGGCGTAAATACGGGGATAGGGCGACGTGTTTCCCCCCTTGGAACTATAAATTAAAAAAAACTATCATGTCTCATACTTTTTGCTTATAGCACCCCCAGAAGGTGCTAGCAAAATTATTGTTGGATTCACAACAAACTCCAGAAAAATAAACCAAATTATGCCCTCCCCCCACGTAGGGGTTCAAAAATATATCCCTCCATAGTCAAACTATATCTACCTACATTCTGAATTACAGCCGCCAAATTCGGTATTTCGATGAAGTACCTATTCAAAAAGAGGACGCATTTTAACAACTTTGTGGAACCTATAACACCTCCAATACAGATATACCTATGCACCTATGCCAAGACAATTATGTTCTCTGAAGAAAAAGAAAAATTTGCTTTCTCTGATGCTGAGCGATTAATAAAAAAATACGAGTATTAATTGCGGAATATAATATATGTCTATATGACCTCTAATGCTGCCACACCAAGATGGTGTCCTTATTTTACCTGATATATGACACCTGATGAAGAAGATATTCAGAGAAGAAAAATGACTTTTTGGACGGAAAATGGTGCGTTAAAGAGAAACCACAATTATTGCTTCTATCAAGTTCACTAGCAGTTTCATGTCACAAAAAGTTACTATTGTTACTTTGCCGTCTGAACACAAAAAATCGTGAAAGTGGAGAACTTAGTAAAGAAACATGACTTCTGGAATGAATAAACGTTAATGAAAATATAAGGTTCTTATCAGTTTATGTTACAAAGTAAAAAATGTAACTTCTTCGCGACGCAAAAAAGTGCTGCTAGCAATTTAAATTTTAATTACTTACAAATCTGGTTGAAAATTGTAAGATTTCGCAGTAATCCTGAAAATGATAACTGCTCAAAACCAATTACCGCGATTTGTTTAAATTTTAGTAGTTCCTAACTTTTCGCCAGCAGTGTATATCAATAAGTCACCCGAAACCACCGACTACAAATTTAGTTGATGCCCAAAACAATATCTATCTCATTACAGAAATGAATGAACTTCAGCTCATTCATAAACTGTAGTTTACATACTTTTGTATTGGTGGCGCCTTTATCAGTGTCCCAATAGGCGCGTGATCGTTCAATGCAGGGCTCTAGCTGTAACCATTTTTGACCCTGTATATTAATAATTTTTGGCACAAAAACCTGCTTTGCGTTTTCTTAAAAGTTCAATCTAGTTCTAGAGAAATGTCGATCCAGATTTTAGAATAATTTTATACAGGGTGATTAACGAGACCGTGAATTTAGTCAAAAAAACGTCAATTTTGGCAATTTTTTACTAATTGTCTATTAGGAAATTTCAAAGAACACGTCGACATTTCTCTAGAACCGTCTTTTTTCTTCATGCTCATATTTTTTTTCAGTTCAGAAATCTCAAAATTAATAGTCCAAAAATGGTTACAGCTGGACCATTGCAAACAGCTCTCATGTATGTACTATAACCTCCTCTTGCAATTTTTTTTGTTCTACAGAACAATGTTATTTTCTAGTACGGCTTACTGACTGCAAAATAAAACCGCCTCAGTTGATCATTCTCTTAGCCAGCTAAAAGTGCCCAGAGTACATCGCGAGCTCAAAGCTCGCCAGCTCCAGACATGAACGTTTTCACTTTTCACCGCACATGACACACATCGCCGACAAAGCCTCCCTCATATCCTTCCGCTGACGTTCGAAACAATGGAGCAGCGCCGCGTATACATATATGCGAATGTGTATGTGGATGTGTGTGTGTGTGCATATACGGGCCCATCAACGGTTTGTTATAATTGAAGATTAAGCCCCTTTGGCGGGACAGCGGGCAGGATTACGTGATTATATGGGAGGCGGACGGCAGGAGACGCACCGTCATTAATATTTTCCTGGAAGCGGACGCACGATCCCGCGTCAGATTGTGTTTAGACGATTCCGGCGTTCTGATGGAATTCAATCTGCCCGAGTCAACAGCACGGTATGAACAGTTGGCCGCATCCGTAAGCAATTTGGGAAGCGATAGTGATACATTTGTTGTTGTTTTACTTCCCACACCGATAGGTGAGGGGAGTATTGTGATCGCGAAAATTTTCGATTTTGAAATAATACACTTTTTGGGCGTTTTATGATGTCTACATAACGAAAATCCACGTCACTCATTTCCGTCGGTCTCTGTTTGTCCATCTGTTGGTGTTTTTATAGCCTCGTAATCTCAGTAACCGCTGCATGGATTATGATGAAACTTTGGTAGCGATATGCTGTGAGGTCGTAGTAGGTAATGTTCCTATAATTTTGAAAATCGGTGCATGGGCGGCGGAGTAATTAGCAAAAAACAAAAAAATATAAATATTGCTCAATCTTCGTTTTTAGGCGTTTTAGGGGTTCCTGATCATTTTCTACCTTTTTGGGTGGGGGAATTGGGGTGGTTGGAGGGTGGGGGGTTGTAAAATTACAAAAATTTGTTGCCTTTATAGCAGACTGTCCACTGACCTGTGAAGGAAGATCTAGTGACATAAATAACTTTTTTAGGTCCATCCGAACATTACTAAAACCAAAGGACTTAGAATTTTCTGTATACATACGAGTATTAATTGCTTTAGATCGGTTTGTATTTTGTAACGTGGAAACTATTGAATTGATTCTGATGAAATTTAGACAGAGCATTACTACCGTGGTGAGGATGTATAACGCGTATGGTTGTTGAAGTCGTGTCAGTGGCAGGGTAGCTATAATCAAAAAACTAAAAATATGAAAACAGCTCAAACTTCGTTTTTAGATGTTTTAGGGGTTCTTGATCGTTTTCTACCTTTTTTGGGGTGGAAATGAAATTGGGGTGGTTGGAGGGTGGTGGATTGTAAAACTGAAAAGTCTGTAGTGTTGATAACAGGCTGTCCATTAACCTGTGAAGGAAAGACATAGGGCATAAAACAATTTTAGGGGGAGGGCTGCCGACGATTTGGTTGCAAGAGGATCTCAGACTAAAGCTTAATGCTATGGGAAAATAATAAACTGGTATCAAACTGGTATCACAGTAATGTGGAAAGTATTGAGTCAATCAACTTGACTTCATTTTTTTTCTTTATGCGACTTTTTGACTAATATGTAGTTATTGCCAGGCATCAGAATTTGGAAGTTTTTATTGTATTAAGGAACATGGCAAGAGTCTAGCTAGGTATAGGTAACAATACTGTCCAGCGTGGTAAAACTAAACGAAAATTTCACAGCTGATACTTTTCCAGACTCCTGACATGGTTCGCTGGAAGCTCAAGGTAAGACTTAAACATGGTTCTGTGCTAACAAGCTTTTTTTAAATGACGACAAAACACAAAGAATTGTATTCTCAATGAGAGACCTGGGTGATGTAAGCAGCAAGACTGTGAAATCTCTAGGGGTTCGGGTTGACACTAGACTTCAGTGGAAGACACAGCAAAAAAATCACCTTTTTGTTTTGCGAGATTTGAAGGCTTGTGCTTCACATCATGTTTTACGAAATGCCTACTTTACAATATTTAACTGTCATCTTACATATGCAATAATTCTGGCACGGAGACATTCCGCCAAAGTCTGAACACCAATAATCCAGATTGCAGAGAAAAACTGTAAGGCTGATTTGTGGCCTATCCTACAGAGATGGCTGTAGACAGGCATTTGTAAGCCTAGAAGTGTACACATTACCATGCCTGTACATCCTGGAAAACCTTTTATTTGTGAAACGTAATATAGGTATGTTCCAGATGCATAGGGTTGTGCACAAATATAATATAACGACAGGTAATGAGTTAGTACACTGAAGCTGAAGAGGTGTCAAAATGGCTCGGGGTGCCGGGCGATTAAATTCTATAATATTCTTCCCATTGCAATAACAAGTCTCTCATTATTCAGCTTTGAATATAAAATCAAACAAATTTGACTGCAAAATGCATGTTATTCGTTTCAGGAGTTTTTCAATTTATCAACGAATAGCAGTGGTTGGTTGGTTGGTTGGTTAACATGCTTTATTGCCAAAGATATATAAAAAATCTTATTGACAAAGCAAATAAGTAAGTAAAAGTACATAATGAAAATACATATACATAAAAATTAAAATACAAATACATAAAAATAAATAAAATACTTAAAAGTCAGACATTCACAAATTAAAAATTTTACTGACACCCCATAGATGAAGGTTATTTTTATGTTCATCAAACACTTGGGACAATAGTTGACTAACTCATTAAGTGAAGGAAAATTCAAAATATTGGTCCAGTGAGTAGAATGCTTGTGTTATTAGTATTTTTTAAACGCTTTACGGAACTTCATAATATTTGGGATCGCTTTAATATCCGATGGCAAATAGTTATATATTTTCACACTATTATATATTATGGAATTTCGCACGGGGGTAGAATGAGGTATTACGTTGCATTATTCTTATCGTCACCACTACTTCAATTCATCCAGGAGAGCGTTCTTTCTGGTAAAACATTTGAGCGCTCAGCAAGTCTTTTTGGAAATTTTTGCCGGTAATTTCAGCAGTAGCGGAATTAGAGGGGCGATAGAGTGAGACTAAAAGCTCCCAGTCGGCGCTACAGGACGCGATCGCCTCAGGACGGCGAACTCCATTGTTGGCCCTTCTGGCCCGCGGCTGAAATATGGGAACGACTCGTGCTGCTCGACATTATACGCACCGAGCCGATGTTGCCATTTCTCATCAAATCAGGAAAAGTGAGATTTTTAGCTCAGAACGAGCTTGCATAGATGCCTTCGAAATGTGGACGTAGAGGAGAATGCTGAGAGTTCCTTATACCGCCCATCGAACTAACGTTTCCATACTGGATGAGCTCGGTAATCCAAAGAGACTATCCTCCATCGTGTCGACGAGGATGCTTACATTCTTCGGACGTGTTCACAGAGGCGACAATATGGTGAAACTTGTAGTTCAGGGTCATGGTCCGAGTGGGCGGCGCCGTGGCCGTTCTCCGACACGCTGGGTTATCATCATAGTCACAATATCTTAAAACACATGTTGTGAACTCGTAAAATGTACTCATTTTACGAACTTCTCTTGGGATATCTTTAAGGTCTTTATTGTAGTAGTTTACCATTTGCTTTCTGCATCCTCATGCCGTTGACCAGAGGTATCTACTGGTTCATCCGCCTTTAGAGACAATTTCTCACCCCAAGGACAAGAAGGTGTTCTGATTCTTCTCAACACGTCCACCCAAAGCTGTTGGTTGAGAAGAGGTTACTGCTTATATCGACAGTAGTTCGGTTCCTGTTAGACGCCTTTTACGACACGCAGGATATACGATGGGAGATATTCTGACCCGCCCCACAGGGGGAAAACACGCTGGGTGGATACGACGAAACTAGTGTCTGACCGAACATTCGGTTTCTGTTTCGGTTTTGGCCTAGTTTCGGCAAAAAAACGGGTTTCGGTTTAGTCTCGACTTAGATATTAGATTGTTCAATTATGAATGCTGATAGTCTGTAGATCAATAAAGCTCATAACAGTTACTCAAAGTCAGAGAGGACTGCTTACTTTCAAAAATATTTAGTTGTTGTACTTAGTATCTAGGTACTTCTGAAATGTAATTTTAAGGCAGCTAATTCATAAGATTGTCATAAAGAATGACCAAAGTTTAGAAAGTTATTTAGTTCTTTAGTAGATATTTGGTTCAGGTTGACTCCTTATTTCAAAAAGTAGAAATAATTTATTTGAAATAAGGCGTGATAATAATGATGATATGTTACTCATTTTTATTCCCATGAAAAAAGACTGACGTTATATTGATGTTTCGGTTTCGGTTTCGGCCGAAAGTGAGACGGACGCCGAAATTCGGTTTCGGTTTTGGTTTCGGCCTTAAAAAGTAGTTTCGGTCGGACACTAGACAAAACAGCTGCTAGGTAAGAGTGTCAAGAGCGCCACTGAACTGACAGTAAATCGCGAACGATGGGGAGCTACAGTTCTCAAAACGTTGACGATATTTGTGTCGGCAGTAAGCTAGCTCCGACTTGCAATTCACGAGTTCACAAAATGTCTGTTAAGACATTGTGACTATGATTATATGTGCGCCATGCTCTCGTACCACATGTAAGATAAAGTATAAATAGGGACTGCAATGCCAGCATTGTAGTCTCGAAAATTTTCGATTTTCAGATGTTTTTTGGACATTTTATGACGTTTACATCATCCAAACCTATTTCATTCGTTTTAGCTAGGCTTTCCGTGTTTGTCGCCATCCTACTATATGAGTATATGCGTAATCTGAGTAACTCGTTTTTGAAGGAATTTGGGCTGTAATTATGTGTAATATGTAGCAGGTAATGCTATTATAGTTTTATAAAGGGCAAAGGAAACAATTATAGCATTGGACATGAATGAGTGAATGAATGAACGAAAAAGGGAGCCCTAATGTACGTCTCCTTACCCTAGTTCCCAAGTCCAGCCCGCATCACAAAGGTGAAGATTGCTTTGGGTCCCACACAGCACACATCTCATATTCTCAGGTTCAAGAACCTTTGAACCTAGTATGGTCTAATTATGATACCCAACGGCTTCCCGACGACACAGAATGTTGTGCCGAGGACTCTTCCTCCTTGCCACAGCGTGTGCACGTCGGTATGCCGTACGGTAGCGCAGAATTAAGCCGCTAGAATGCACGAGGCAATCATCCCTGGCTCCTATGGTCTACTTAAGGGCCTGGCCACATCTCCACGTCACGACGTCGTCAGCGTGAAATGGTGCGGTGTCGTTGCAGAGTACGTTGCCACGACGTGCTGGTGACGATACGGCAACGTCTCCGTGGAATGCCACGTCTAACGTCGTCACCGACGTGTGGCTAGTTCTTAACGTACGTCAAAAATAGCAGTCTCGTTTTAGATATGGTATTGTTAAAAAGACGGAGAGAGAAGTTGAAAAGAATATGTGAAAATACAATACTGGGTGCACCCCTATCTTTCAATTATGAATAGTGCCTTCTGTTTTCAAGTTTTTGTCCTTGAAATCATCTCTTGTCTTGTCCCAAGGCACTGGACGTTCTTCAACAAGCGAAATCAATAGATCGTAATCTATGTCCTCCTACATCTTATATTGCTATGCCAATAAAACATTAACTGAGCGAGTGCATCGAAACCATAGAACTACGACACCGCACCGTTCCACGTTGACGACGTCATGACGTGGAGATGTGGCCAGGCCCTAAGATGCACGATTCGCGGACCCAGTGATTGCTCACCTCAAGTAATGAGGAGTAGTCACTGGGACACAGAACAGCAGCTCGATGTGTCTGAGCTCGGGCTGCACCTATTTGTAAAAAAAGGATTTTAGCAGAATGGGAGGGATAAGCTAAGTCTTGGTAACGATTTAGACTGTAAACACTATCCTTCTTTGTAAGGTTTGTGAACTACTGTAATGAACTTCAGTTATTTTTTGTAGGTTAAGGTCATTAAAACAAAAACTCCTTATTTTCCTATCTGCGACGTTTCGACTTATATTAAGTCATCCTCAGGCAACTAAAACATGGTGAAGGCTATAAACAAATTAACATAAACAACAGAAATACACAAAACCTAACACTGACTTTTCATTTTTTTTATTGAAAAATGATGGATGCCACTTGCTAAAACGCACGAGTGATTTGATTTGTGTTACAAATAGTACAAAATATACAAAAATCCTCAAAAACAATAAAAGTATTTTTTCCCAATGAGTTGACTTACCAGAAAAACGAAGTTTTCATCGTCATACTATTCTTTGTCTCTTGTTGTTTATGTGACTCGTTTTTACTGGGCTTCATCAGAATTTTAACATTGGCAACATAGCTCGTTGTAATGGGCTCTCGGAAATGTCTCCCTGCAAATTACGACAACGGCGCGGAAACAAACATTAACGCTGATTGGAGGGGAGGAATGGTCAGCGAGCAGCCTTTTTTGCACAATTTCCATGTCTCGTTACGGCTAACAGGAATGTTTACGGCTCATCCTTCTCTAGATACGATGTAATTTAAATCTGCTTCAGGGCAGAGTACGTATAAAATATGCACGCACAAGGTAGACAGAATCATCGACTTTTCGGGAATGAAAAGATGAATGACTACGGCACAGAAGCGCTGTGAGAGGATAAGTGTCGGTGCACGTTAGATTTGAATCGCCGCAGGTCGTAGCCGTCGGAAAACAAACTCCCCGGTAGCTCATCCCACAGCATCGAAGCTCTCCCAAAGAAGGAATGCTGGAGGAGACTGGTTCGGGGAGTACGGACCTCGGCCTGGTAAAAATGAGCTCGCAGAGTCCCTCTAGTGTTCCTTATTCAGGCAGCCTTCGGTATTTTTATCTATGAGAGCTCCCTCGAACATCTTCCGTGATAGAATCTGTAGTCACCGAACACAAACATAAAAAGAAGGGTCATCACTTGGCGAGTGAAGTTCTTAAATTCCGGATCAACAAGAAGATGCCATCGATCGGGTGCCACCGTGTCGTCTCATAATTTACATAGGCATTCTGTTGTGGGACGTCGGCAAATATCTTGCCTGAAATTTATGATAGGTACGCAAAAACCATACGCTGTGGATCGGTAAACGCGTGTATTACTTGTATGACAGACTAAAAAATAGCGCGTTTTGTTCAGGTTCAAATTAATTTAAATTTAATATTCTTATACTATACGACTTGCACAGATATCTGCTAATATTAGAATATTGAATTTCATTTCTCTTCTAAACCGAAGACAAATAAAGCTATAATGTACATTTATAATATCCTTGGCTTTTAATTTATGCAGCAAAAGTACGCATTCATTGAAGTAAAATGTAGACGTCTTCGTACTTCTGGTATACTGAATCAAGAAATGTAGCAAGTATCAAAACAAAATATTATTTCATCCAATTATACCTCGCACACTAATAGGTGTATTCTAAAACTGAAAAAAAAAATGTATTCGTAACAGGCTGTCTATTGGCCTGTTACAGGAAGCCTAGCGCCAGAACAATACACTTTCTTAGGTTCATCGAAACACTGCCTTGCCTATTACAGAAACCAAGAAACTTATAATCTGATGTACTTGTACACACGATTGTTGCTTTGAATCGTTCTGTATTGTGTAACGTGGAAAGTAATGAATTGATTTTAATGACATTTTTCACAGTATTATTAACGTGGCTAGGATGGGAGCTTTTATGATTTTTAGAAATAGTATCAGTGGGGGGGGGGGGGGGCGCAGCGATAGTCAATAAACTAAAAAAAAAAGGCGGGAACTTATTATTTGGGCTTCCTGATCATTTTCTACTTTTTATTTGGGTGCGGGAGATTTTGGGGTGATTGAGGGGTGAAGGGTTGTGAAACTCAAAAATTTGTTGTATTCAGTATAGTCTATCCAATGACCTGTGAAAGAAAGACCTAGCGGCATAGCACACTTTTTTGAGTGGGTGGACGATGATTTGGTTGCAAGGGGATCTCGGACTACAGCTTCATGCTACAAGAAAATAATAAACTGGTATCACCGTAATGTTTGTTGACTCTGAGTCAATCAGCTTGACTAAATATTTTTATCAGTTCTTTGCACCATGGTTATCTACGTTTTCTTCCGCACTTAGTATATATTACTTCCCACACCGATAGGTGAGGGGAGTATTGTGATCGCGAAAATTTTCGATTTTGAGATAATACGCTTTTTGGGCGTTTTATGATGTCTACATAACGAAAAACCACGTCACTCATTTCCGTCGGTCTGTCTGTCTGTCTGTCGGTCTGTCTGTCTGTCTGTCGCTTTTTTCTAGCCTCGTAATCTCAGTAACCGCTGCATGGATTGTGATGAAATTTGGGCAGCGGTATGCTGTGGGGTCGTAGTAGGTAATGTTCCTATAATTTTGAAAATCGGTCCATAGGCGGCGGAGTAATTAGCAAAAAACAAAAAAAATTAGATATTGCTGAAACTTTGTTTTTAGGCGTTTTAGGGGTCCCTGATCATTTTATACTTTTTTTTGGGTGGGGGTGAAATTGGGGTGGTTGGGGGGTGGGGGGTTGTAAAATTGAAAAATTTGTTGTATTCGTGATAGACTACCCACTGACGTGTGAAGGAAGACCTAGCGACATAAATAACTTTTTTAGGTCTATCTGAACATTGCCTTATGCCTATTACAGAAACTAAAGGACTTAGAATTTTTTCCGATGTATACAGGCTGTCCATTTAATGTGTAATTCTTCGATATCTCGCAAGGTATAGCTGATAGAAGAAAATCTCAAATACAAAAGTTATTTGGCTACTTGAGACGCATATTATAAAAATATTTTGAAATATACAGGGTGTTACGGGAAAGTAGGATAGAGATCAATTTGATTTTTTTATAAGGAACTATAACTTTCTCTCAAATTCTTAGAGTCCATCATTGATCTCTATTCAACCCTAAAATATTTTTGGAATCGGTTGCGACGTTGCCAAGTTATAATTTATTTTCTAGTAATTTCCGCATTTGCAAGGTCGCAAGTAATACGTCCAAATTGATATGTTCCTTTAACTTTTCTCAATAATATTACACAGCGAGTTACTTGAATATTAAGCGGATATTATTCTGGATGCTACCGGCAATTTGTATCTACAGGGTGTTTTTGGCAGAATTTTAAATTCCGGCAACTTAAAGATCGTTTTACTTTGTTTTTTCAAATGGAACACCCTGTCTTTTTTATTTTAAATCGAAATATCTACAGATACTCTATCTCGCCTTGTAATATTTTTTTTCGCGTTTTCGACGTTGCCAAGGTATAAATTATTTTCCCAAATTTTTAAACAAGTATCCCCGATTTTAATTTATTTTAAATAGAATCCTCTACTTATTTTTATTGCAATGAATTGCGCATGTCGAATTTAGTAAGATCTCACAATTTCAAAATTTTGTTTGTATTAATTAATGAGATACGGCAACACCGCTTTTTCAGTAAACGGTACCGGAACGCTTAAATTTTTCCAAAACTGCCACAGCTGAAGAGGTGAAATTCAATACAAAAGTTTGTATTATTGATAATAGGCTGTTCATTGACCTGTGCAGGAAAGACCTAGCGGCATATGACAATAATTTGGGGGGAGGGGGTACTGGCGATGATTTTGTTGCAAGGGGATCTCAGACTAAATCTTTATGCTATGGGAAAATAATAAACTGGTATCACCGTAATGTGTGGGAAGTACTAAGTCAATCAACTTGACTCCATTTTTTTTTTGTATATTCTGACTCGCATAGATGCTTTTGAAATGTGGACGTGGAGAAGAATGCTGAGAGTTCCTTATACCGCCCATCGAACTAATGTTTCCATATTGTATGAGCTCGGTAATCCCAAGAGACCATCCTTCATCGTGTCGACGAGAATGCTTACATTCTTCGAACATATACACAGAAGCGATAATTATGGAGAAACTTGTAGTTCAGGGACATGCTCGGAGTGGGCGGCGCCGTGGCCGTTCCCCTACACGCTGGGTGGATACGACGAAACAGTTTCTGGATATGAGTATCAAGAGCGCCACTGAACTGACAGTAAATCGCGAACGACGATGGTGAGCTACAGTTGTCAAAACTATTGATAATATTAATTAATGTATTTTGCGAGTTCACAACATGTCTGTTAAGACATTGTGACTATGATGATGATTTATTCTGACTGAAAAACCTCCAATAACCAAAACCATGTCCAATTTAGACGGACTACGCTCTCTACTCTCTACTGCTACCAAACTTTCCAAACGCTAGACAGTCACAAGTTATCATATTTACTTTGGAACAAGCAGAAACGGTCTTTGCTGCCAAAGCGGTACATGAGCCTGAGGCAATGCTTTGGTTATACATGTGCATACACGCAATCATAGCATACGTTAAACTTTGCCCTAAAACAATATGTTCTTCTCTGTAGCGGTATGCGTAAGCATCCTCAGGACGTACTATATTTCCGCTTTCCGTTTAACTTCTGTAACACGACATGATGAAGTAGAAAATGAAATTATAATAACACCGTGTTGAGAACCACTAAAATGTAGATTGAAAAAAGTAAAGTCGTTGGTTGACTCAGTATTTTCCACACATTACAGTGATGCCAGTTTATTATTTTCCAATTGCTGTAGTCAGAAGATCACAACACAAAAAAAGTGTGTGTTATGCCGCTAGGTCTTTATTTCACAGATAAATGGAGAGCCTATTTAAGAATACAAATTTTCTTTCAGTTTTACAACCCCCGACCCCACAACTACCCCCTCTTAAAAAATATGGAAACGATCAGGAACCCCTCAAACGCCTAAGAGTGAAGTTTGAGCTGTTTTTGTATTTTAGTTTTTTGACTATTACTGCGCCGCCACTGATATGATTTATAAAAACCATCCGCGTCCCCCATCCACGCTATGGTAATAGTACCGTGTAAACGTTTCAACAAAACCAATTCAATGGTTTCCACGTTACGCAATACAGAATAATCTAAAGCAATACTCGTATGTATACATCAGAGAAATCCCTTGGTTTCTCTGACAGACAAGGTAATTCGGATGGTCTTAAAAAAGCGTGTTATGCTTCTAAGTCTTTCCTTCACAGATCAATGGATAGCCCATTATGAACACAACAAATTTTTTAGTTTTACAATCCCCAACTACCCCAATCTCACCGTCACCAAAAAAAAGTAGAAGATGATCAGGAACCCCTAAAACGTCTAAAACCGAGTTTGAGGAATATCTGTTTTTTGCTATTTACTACGCCGCCCATGCACTGACTACCAAAACTATAGCAGCATTATTAACTACTACGACCCCACACCATACAGTTACCCAAATTCCTTCACAATTTATGGAGAATTTACTGAGATTACGAGGGTAGAAGACCGCCCAACAAACAGACAGATCGACAGACAGGTCGACAGAACGACAGACCAACAGACCGTCAGATAGACAGATAGACCGACGGACACGAGTGACGTGGATTTTCGTTATGTAGATATCATAAAACGCCCAAAAAGCGTATTATCTCAAAATCGAAAATTTTCGCGATCACAATACTTTCCTCACCTATGGGTATGGGAAGTAAAAGTGCGTCAAATAGAGATATTCAGTACCTATTTCTAACGCAATTTGAAGTTATAAACAAACCTAATTCACATCATAAAAAGCCGACAACAAAAAATGTGTATAAAATATTAGATTAGAAATTCGAAAAATAGAAAATAACAAGGAAGAACACTGGACCCCCTACAAAAATATGATTTTTCACGACGGATATTAAGACAGCATGAAAACATTTCTGAGAAGTTTCAGAAGCATTTTCGAAGCTGCATCCTGCTTCCAAATTTGCTCAAGCTCATCTGGAAGAACGATAAACGTTCCTAAAGCCAGGCTTAGGCTGCGTTTCCACCAGAGATGTGCTAGGAAGATGAGCGGTGCGAAAATGTGTGCCGGAGCTGTGAAACGGTGTGCAGATGAGCGTTAGGGGGATGTGTAGCGGGCTCTTTTAGATTGCCAGCGAGCTCACATCCCTAGCACACATCCCTCGCGACACATTTCTAGCATACTTTCCTCGAAACACATTCTTAACACTCAATCCTCGCCAACATGCCTTGTTTGGTACGTGCAAAAACCTCAGTTCGCCAAGACGTTTCCACTTGAGCTGTGGTGAGCGAGGCGAGGTCACTCAAGCGATTCTTTTGGTTCATTGAAAACACATTCCTCATAACACATCCTCGCGCTCAGAAACGCAGCCTAACGTACTGTAGTAACTGTGGCTGTGTAGTAGCTCAACATTTCTGGTCCACTTTTATTACCTTCAAGAGATGTGTTACGAGGGATGCGTCTTTTTATATATATAACTGAGCAGACCGCGCAGGCAGAGCCTAAATACCAGAGTACCGCGGCTGCTGTGAAAGGGTTATGTTAGGGGAAGTTTGTTAACGCGAGATTTGAATGGGCCAATACCCGCAGGCCCAATAAATACATCCTCTGGCAGTCCACTCCAAGCCTTGGATACCCTGGGAATAAATGTGCGGTTGTACAGCTCAGTTCTTGATGTATGAAGAACGACCGTCTTAGGATGAGATGCAGCGGTCGCACGGGTACATCTGATAGGAGCAGTGAGCGGCGGAACGATAGAGGATAGCTCAGAGGAGCAGATTCCGCTGGAATATCGGTAGAAGAGTGAGAGGTCACCAACAACACGCCGGTGAGAAACTGACTGAAGGTGGCGCGTTAAGGTCGGATCGCCAATTAGTCAAATTGCCATTCTCTGGACGGCATCTAGTATAGACAGAGTAGTAGGGGCATCAGCAGCTCCCCAGACATGAGAGCAATAATCCAGGCAAGGTGTTATCTGGGCTTTATATAGCGTAAGGAGGTTACATGGTGAGAAATACTTTCTGGCTCTAAATAGGTACCCGAGCTTTTTACCAGCAGCTGTTGCAATTGACGCGACGTGTTCGTGCCAGATCAGATTTTCTGTTGACTCCTAACAGCTTGAATGAGTGACTCCTTGGCAGAGCCCGGTTGTTCATTAGAACCTGGTGTTGGCTTGGGCACTTCTTGTTTAATACCGTACAATACTGGGTCTTGGAGGCATTAAATTTAACCATATTCGTAAGCCCCCATCGAGATCCTTTGAAAGTGAAGCTGCCACTGCCAGTCTTCTGCGTTCCAGCTCGACCATAGAGATCGATCTATTGCTCATGGTGCCTGCATGCAGCGTACTGCCATCCGCAAAACTGTGGATTGGGTTTGTAGTGCTAGAGGGTAGATCAGTAATGTGAAGCAGAAACAACGTCGGAGCCAATACCGATCCCTGCGGAATCCCGGCACTGATGCTATGGAAAGAAGAGGAAAAGCCGTCTGCCACGACAGAGATTTTCCGACCTGAGAGGAAGTCTGCGATCCAACCGCAAAGCTTAACAGGGAGCCCATAAGACGGGAGCTTATAAGAGGGATGGGATGTGTGCTGTGGATGTAGATGAGCAAGAAGAAGAAGAAGAAGAAGAAAAATCTAAAAAGAGCCCGCTACACATCCTCGCTCATCTGTACACCGCCACATATCTTCGCACCGCACCGCTCATCTTCCTAGCACGTCTATCTGGTGGAAAGACCGACACCGTTTCACAGCTCCGCTACACATTCTCGCTAAGCTCATTTTCCTAGCACATCTCCGGTGCAAATGCAGCTTTATGGTACTATGCTGATAAACATAACACTGACTTTTAGCAAAAATCCCTGAAAGCTATTAAACCTACGTTACAAACTTTCTAAGTGCACGCACCAAATATTTGTGGAGGATAGTACTTGAAGTTACGAGTCATAAGAATGAGACGCCATTTCTCTGCCATCGCATCGCCAGTTCATCCTGTTAAAATTCCAAGACTGCCTTCTTACTTTTAAACGTTCCTGTTCCGTAAGAAAAACCATCGCTGTTAAATTGCTCCGCTCGTCTTTTTCCTACAATTTTTTTGTTGTCTGGAAAAAGCAATCAACGTTCTATTCAGTCGCATTAAGGGCTGTATTTTGTCTGCGATACCCAGTTAATCTGCAGGAAGCTCGTGCATTAGAATTCAATAAGCAAACCGTTAAATAAAACCCCTCCCCATCTCTTTTTTCGTCTAGGATTTAATCCGTCTCTCGCTTTTTTTTCAGCGGATTCTTTGGAAGAACTACACATCTACCGATTACCTGTACCGGGTGGCCTAGTAAGAGTAAACATTGGCAATATCTAGGTAAATGTTAATCATATAACTTCAAACATAAAATATTATTAGGTAAATCGGCTGAGAGAAGTCACTGGAAATTATTTTCAAGGTCCGCAGGATTCAACTTCCTAGCTTGTTTCAAATGACAGATATCAATAGAACAAGTTTTATGACAGGCGTGCTGTGAGTATTTCAAAAAAATGTTATGACTTTCTGAAATAACCACCAGGTGGCGTAGTAGCCGCCAGTAAGTGCTGTTTTCAATTCTCATAACAATGGAATTCTTAAAAGAAGCAAACAAGGATAAATTGCCAAATAAGATTGATTGTTATTTTTGTTATTATTGAACGTCAATTTCAGCTGATGACACAGTGCTATACATGCTTGATAGTAGGTAACTTAAGAAATTACAATTTTCGGAAAAAAGCTTCAGTGAACACTCAACAAGCATAGTAAGAAAAAATCAGTATGAGCAGATCTCAAAAACTAAGGCCAATTAACAGAAAAATGAATCAAAATAAGGTGATATGACAACAAGATTAACAAATAAATTACATAAACCTGACTCACACGCGTATGCGATACCTATTTTCAGTGGTACTTTAGAAGTCTATATTTTCAAACTGGCAGGCTGCACACATGCATACAAAACGATGAACACCATAGAACATCTAGGGCAACAGTGACAATGCTTATAATCATCATCATAGTCACAATGTCTTAACAGACATGTTGTGAACTCGTAAGATGTACTCATTTTACGAGCTTCTCTTGGGATATCTTTAAGATCTTTAATGCAGTAGTTTCCCATTTGCTTTCTGCATCCTCATGCCGTTGACCAGATGTATCTACTAGTTCATTCGCTTTTAGGGACAATTTCTCACCCTAAGGACAAGAAGGTGTCCTGACTATTCTCAACTCGTCCACCCAAATCTGTTAGTTCGGTGTTCCTTTTAGTCGCCTTTTACGACACGCAGGATATACGATGGGAGATATTCTAACCCGCTCCCACACGGCGTAATGCTTATAATATGAGTATGTAAATTAAGTTTGTATTTTTTTGGTGTCGTTGTGGTTATACGTCCTCATTTTGATTTATGTGGCTATTAATTGGACTTAATTTATGAAATATAGACACATTGATTTTTTCTCAATAAATTTGCTTCTTGAGTTTATAAAGCAACTCAAATTGACATTAATTTAATAATAATAAAAGTAGTAATACATTTTATAACAATTTGTTTCTTTTGAAAACTCCATTATTACGAACATTGGAGCCAGTCCTCATTGCTGCCTACTTCGGCACCTAGTGGTTATTTTAGAAAGTCAAAACATGGTTTTTAGTGGTTTTACTAAAATGTTGTGACGGAGAACACTTATAATAATCATAATACTTGTTTTAGTGATATCTCCGATTTGAAAAAATATAGGAAGTTGAATCTTGCACTGACCTTTAGAATTTCGTCCTTCATCCATACATGGCGAAAGATATATAGCATATCTTTTAAAGTTTTCGTAATAATGCGTAATAACTGTTGCAATGTCAAATATCGCCCTGTAACTACTAAGTCACGATCAAACTAGATCATTTTTATGTCAGGTGATTACGACCGAGACCTAGGTTGTTCAGTTCCATTGGCATATACCAAAGTTATTGCCATTTGAATAAACACCTATTTGACCTTCCTCACCACTACACTTACAAGATAGAGAGAAAACGCGTAAAGAATGGAGAATTGTTCACTCTACATTATGCTAATATTTATAGTATACCTTTATTTGCATATTCTTTGAGAAAAAGCCTTCTCCATGATTGATCGTAACAGTCACGCCTCCTAGCAGCTACTTGCGGAACTTAAAAATAATTTCCAGTGATTTCTCTTAACCGATTTACATAATAATATTTTCTGCTTGAGGTTATATGATAACATACACATCAGTATGCCGGTAGCCGTTCTTAGTAGTCCACTCGGTCACCGTACATTAACAAAGACAAGTAGGGTCACTCTAAGCTCCACCCGCAATGTGGCCTTTCCAGTTGTGCTCTCGAATACTACGCAAGCTGGCGGATTCTGGCGCCCGGCGATCTCGGGCAGTAGCCGAACACTAACAGCTGTGGTTTACAGGGTCAGTCCACCTAATACCCCTAACATGCGGATACGGTGCACGGGATACAATCGGTCGGATCTACCGGGGTGCCTAAATAAGTAGAGTTTGTGTGTTATTGAGCTTTTTGCGCGTATTTCACAAAACGATGCCGGTGACATGCTCTGTATATTGCCCCATTGTTTTTTTTATATTTGTGCCTACTTATTCCTATTGATTTTTAAAATATCTATTTTTAAGGCTTCAACTTTATTAGTGTTACTTAGTTAGTTAGTATCAGTTTTTTAAATTCATTTTCCAAATTCGTGTTTCCCGGTTCTTTAACTTTTTGTTTATAAATTTTGACTCTGTTTTCAATCATTTCGAGAATTTCTTGATTTATCCAGTCGTTATTTTCACGCATCTTGTACGTCTTTTTGAATTCCGAATCTTTTTTATAAGAAGTGATTAAGTCAATTAGTTCCCGAAATGATTGAACTTCTGTAGTTTGAATATTTTTTTCAAATTTTGAGATTAATTTTTTATAATCTATTCTGTTTACTTCTTTTCTATATTTTGTCGCAAGTACTTTTATGTTTACACCTAAGGTTATTGACAACAAATTATGAATGATCAGACTGTTACTGATGCTTTACTACTTGAATCGTACATTTCAAATTATTACATCTATCTGACAAAACATGATCTATAATACTCCTTGAGCTATTCGCCACCCCAGTAGCTGCATCTGCAGTTATTGTGTTGAATGGTTTATGGAATAATAGATTGTATTCTATCTATACTATAGAATTCATTTCTATTGACCCCCGATTAAGTAAAGTGAACGTCGGCCGCCGTTGACATCGACAATGTCCCACAGTTGATTCCCTGTAAGAAACGAGACCGCACGAAGGGAACCCCTTTCATACCGAGGCGGCTCGCATTTGTGAGACTCACATCAAAGTCGGCACGGCGAGTGACCCTACTTGTCTTTGTTAATGTACGGTGACCCAGTACAGCATATCTACCGCTCAAGCGACTAGGCTAGGTGGTATATTGCGCTGATGAGCAACAAATTTAGGTCACTTAAGAAATTACAAATAATGTTTGCAAAAAACTTTCAGTGGACACTAACGCATTAATTTTAGAAACGCAGTCACCAAATTTTCAAAAAATGATCCAACCAACTGCATTAAGGCAACCTTGTATATTTCTGTTCTAGTAAACCAACTGTAGCTTGCATCGCACGTTGTTTGTCTCCACCAAATGCATTCTATTGGTATCCACTGAGTTACGTTCACATTGTTTTTGAGTACGAAAACAATTTAGACGGCTCCCTTCTCGGTTTGCTTGATGTATCGTTCTCCAAATTTAATAAAGTTCGATGTTTGCTGAGTCGGACCTTGTCGTAGAGCTACGGATGTTATTTATGGTCCTTCGGCACTGCTTTCTCTTTGTCGCTGCTGTTTCACTGAAGAACGTCAATATATGGCACAAATAAATGCTCTTCGGGGTTACTTTTTCCTTTTTTTGCCCAATTACGTCGATTTTACATCCCTTCAACTAACTTTCACTAGTAATTAGTACCTTCAGAAGAGCAATATTGAGTAGGAATGAATTAATGAGAGAAAAAGAGGGGCTTTCTGGTGACTAGGCCTACAAGTGGGAACTTATGCAGCTTTCCTTACCATATTTTCAGCCCTTTTCGCAAAAGTAAGGATGGCCTTGAGTCCTGCCCATCGTACGTCTTTAGGTTTAAGGGCTTTTGAACCTAGTATAGCATGTCTGTGATGCCCAATGGCTTCACAGCGACATAAAATGTGTACCAAGTATTCTTTCTCCTCGCTATACCGTATGCACGTCGTGTCGCTTGCCACACCTATCTGAAGGTGTTATGGCCACTTCTGTCCAGTGAGAGATGGAGCTGCCCTACTTTGCTCAGGGATTCTGGAATAAGTTTTTCCAACCACATCTTTGTTTTCTACTTAAGATACCCGCTGCTAGCGTCACAGCCGGCTCAGGATCCAGGAAATTATTCTTTGACCTTCACTTTGCGAGCGCGTCCGCATTTTCGTTACCGCAAACTTCAGCATGACTAGGCACCCACATAAGTGACACCTGAAGGTCGTGCCAAAATTTCATTCAAGATGCCTGTACATTGCAGAACGAGCTTTGATGTAAACCTACAAGCACTGAATGCTTTTAATGCTTCCTGACTCTCAGAACAGGTAGTAATCCACCTCTTAGGCCCCTGAATTTGAGTGGGGCTTCCTGCAAACGTAGAGCGTCAACCAAAAACAAAAGAAATGATGTAAAGCTGATTCTCCACACATATTCTAACAACTAACAAAAAATTCCTAGATCTCACCACACCATACTCCTCCCTTGACACTCAAAAACAACAAAAAAACATCATAAACCGATACATAACACGAAGTCTGAAAGGGACTTTCATGTTTTAATTTTTTGCTATTTCACCGTCAATGCAACTGTATCCTATAGCAACTGCATCACAAATTTCTTCGAAATCGGTGCAGCAGTTAATCAACCTACCCGGGTGCAAGAATGGCGATAGATATACTGACAGGAGGACATAAATGCATAAGAAATTTTCGTGACGTAGAAGCCCAAGAAAGGTCTAAAGTATTTACGATCTCAAAACTGGAAATCCAGAATACTTACCTACTGTAATTATGATTTCTGAGCCTTCTCCCTATGGCTTCCTTACCTGCAATTAAAAAGAAGTATTTGCAGTAACAAACACGGAATGTTTTCTAATCCCGATAGGCAGAAATATAAGACAAACGTTAAGTGCCATAGCAGAAATTGATGACGTGCAAAAAGTATTTTTATCTACTTCCATTAAGTTAAACAGCCATTACCAAGCTACTTCTGAACAGGTTGTTGTACTACCTAAAAATAACCCGTGAATGATTTTACATAACTCCCGGTCCAGCCGTGGGTTATGAACACCGCCTACTGGAGACCAGTATTGATCTCTTGGAAATGCATAAGATTAAATAGACGCTATAACAACTGAAAATGTCAAACGCTAATTCGAACGGTGACACTATTTATTTAAGTGACTGAAGTGAGGCTACGTTGTTAGTATTGTGCAATATTATGTACTTAAATCGTACTATTCATATCTTCGGTCATAGGTAAAGTATGGTATTCAACTATATGTACAGGGTTGGGATAAAGTATGGAACCCAGCAAATATCTTTGAAACGGAAATGGTGATATTGCTGAAAATTTGCAGGTAAATGTAGTACCGCATAATGCATCTGACGACATTATGTTAGCTATTAATGTACTTCCGGTCTAACCGGAAGTACCGTCAACTTTTTTAATTTAAATGGGACACCCTAGATATTTTTGCAGATTTTAATACATCTTTTTTTTCCGAATACGTCCATAGTAGGTTTAGTATTTGTTTCTGTAAAAATGGGAAAGATAAAGCTTTTTTATTTATTGAAACGTTCATTTTATTTGATGTGTTACAATAAGAAAATTTAAAATGAATTATCAAGGAATTATCTCAGACGTTCAAAATGCCCGCCGTTTTCTTCCTGACAATATGCAAGTCTGTTGACAAATTGCTGAGTTACCTTGTGCTAATCAATTCACGTCAGGATCAGGACGTCAAGAGGTAAATGGCCGGCATTTTAAACATATGAAGAAGCTTTATCTTTCCCGTTTTCACAGAAACTAATACCCAACCCACTATAGACGTATTCGGAAAAAAAAGATGTATTAAAACCTGCAAAAGTATACAGGGTGTCCCATTTAAATTGAAAAAGTTGACAGTACTTCCGGTTAAACCGGAAGTACATTAATAGCTAACATAATGTCTTTGGATGCACTATACGTCACTACACTTGCATACACATTCTCAGCAATATCATTCTTTCCATTCCAAAGTTATTTGTTTGGTTCCATACTTTATCCCAACCCTGTATAACTAGTAATAGTAATAATAACTTTGCAAACTTCAAGTAAGAATTATTACAGTTGTTGCCGCTCATTTACCAAATTTGCTTTCATACAGTGCTTCAGGTGTTACAGAAGCAGAAAATTTAAGATTTCTTGTTCCTGCGAATTCATGCAATCCCCCCTGTCAGTTCGAATACCTTTTTTTGGCCGATTAATTTGATTAAGCTCCAAAAAGCGGGTCGGATTTGTCAGGCGCCGTTTTGACGAAGGGTGCTGTTTTTGTAACCACCCCTGTATTCCTCGCATTGCTATACATTTCACCAGTGGCGGCCATTCAGCTATAATAAGAAGGATCTTTTTCTTTGTGTCTCTCAAGGCCATTATAAAGTTGGTCTGTTTTTCAAGAAGAAAATCTTCTAAATTTATACGTTTATAACCTTTAAATGGAACCGTATGACAAACTGTAATTTTTGTGGCAGTTGGCGCAGTTTGCGATCGACCGGGACGAGATTCATCTTCAACTGATCCATAACCATCTTCTTACACACATTGTGCCACTCAAACACCCCACATGCATTGCGGTAAACTTTTTTAAGGGTAAATGGCCCATTTACGGTTGATGTGAGTGGAGATGTGGCGAGTTTTACAGACGATACGGCCACTATGTTTTCTGCTGAACATGGGTTAAACGTAAGCCGTAAGTTTGATATATATCACCCTGTATAAATATCAAAATTTAAGTATAAATATACTTTAACATTATAATCCTCAAAGCTTCCTACCATGACCAAGCGACAGATTTTTGAAGTATGTTTTAGTAAGCCCACAATCTTCCGTCAACTCACTGTTGGCTAATCCTGTATACATATAAAAATAAATAAAAAATTAAACAAAATAGACTAATAAATGAAAGTTTTACTACGACCAAATAAATGAAGGTTTTATAGCATCCCAAGTTTAAGAGTTCCCAGAGAACACCACTGTTCCATCCCCCACCCTGTCACCCCGTTGTTTTTGCTGGCTAATTGGCCAGGCGGCCTCCTGACAAGCCACTTTATTATGCAACGCCCTGCGATCTGTCAATGTGGCGGCATTTTCGGCGGCAGGTGATGAATGTTGCAGATATGAAGGGGCGAAACACTTTTTTTTTTGCTAGTCACTGAATGAGTGAATGTGCATGTATGTATGTATGTGGAAAGGCAAGACTGCAATGTGAAGGCTCTGTCTCTTTATTTTTTCCACAGAGACAGATAGCTCTATAGCCTTATTCCTCAATGTGGGGTTACGTTCGGCGCATTGAAGGTTGTACTATGGTTAGTAAAGGAATCAAGAAAGAAGAAATAGTTTATCTACTCCCATTCTGTCATTCACACCTATAAGCAAACAGCGACGACTGATCTTAAAAAAAATGAAGTCAAGTTGATTGACTCAGTACTTCCCACATATTACGGTGATATACCAGTTTATTATTCTCGCATAGCATGAAGTTATAGTCTGAGATCCCCTTGCAACCAACTCATTGTCAGCGCCACCCCACCCTCCCCCCGCCCTATTATCAATACAACAATCCTTTCAGTTTTGAAACTCCACTCCCCCCAATTTCATCCCCACCCAAAGAAGGTAGAAAGTGATCAGGAACCCCTAAAATATCTTAAAACGAAGTTTGAGCTGTTTTCATATTTTTAGTTTTCTGATTATTGCTACGCTGCCACTCACACGACTTCTAACAGCTATACGCGTCTTATCTTTACAACGGTAATAATATGCTGTGTCAAAACTTCATTAGAATCAATTTAATAGTTTCCACGTTACAAAATACAAACCGGTCTAAAGCAATGAATACTCGTATGTACACAGAAAATTCTTAGTATCGGTAATAGGTAAATAAGTTCGGATGGACCTAAAAAGGTGATTCATGTCGCTAGGTCTTCCTTCATATGTCAGTGGACAGCCTATTATGGATAAAACAAATTTTTCTGTTTTTCAACCCCCCACCCCCAAACGACCCCAATTTCATCCCCGCCCAAAAAAAACGTAGAAAATGACCAAGAACCTTAAAAACTAAGTATGAGCTGTTTTCATGTTTTTAGTTTTTTTATCATTTCTGCGCAGCCAGTGGCACGATTTATAGAAATCATACGCATTTACTATCCCTACCACGGTAGTAATACTGTGTCAAAATTTTATTGCAATCAATTTAAAAGTCTCCTTGCTACACAATACAGAACGATCTGAAGCAACACTCGTATGTTTACACTAGAAAAAAATCTCAAGTCTTTTGGTTTCTGCAATAGGCAAATGTTCGGATGTACCTAAAAAAGTTATTTATATCGCTAGGTCTTCCTTCACAGGTCAGTTGACGGCATATTATGAATACCCCCCACCCCCTAACCACCCCAAATTTCACCCCACCCAAAAAAAAGTAGAAAATGACAAGGAACACCTAAAATGCCTACAAACGAAGTTTGAGGAGTTTGAGTTTACATGCCTACTATCTACTGTCGTTAGCATGCCTGGTAGGTTCAACAAGGAAGTTAGTTTTTAAGTGTTTTCAGTATTCATTTAGCAGGGTTAGAGAAAAGAGTCAAAGGTGGCCTACTTGCCTGGTTTCACATCCGCATTACTACTATTACTATTTAAGTTAGAGATGAAATGGACTGGGTACCTATATAAAGCAGAGAAAGGTTTTCTAGCTTCTTTCATCTTTCATATAAGCTATATCCTGCCAGTGACACTAGAGCACACAAAAAAGTACACGTAAGGATCTCAGTGACATTTTGGAAAGCAAGTCCAGATTTTAATTCAACATCCATCAAACTTTTCTGAGGGCCGGTTTCTCAATGTCCAGTTAAAGTGTCAGATAGGTATCTGCCAGATAGCGTTGCTATGGATACAACTGTCAGATAAGATTTACGTGAATTAGTAAGTTTAGCCTTCAGTTGTTTAAACAATTTATCTGACAGTTGCTGTTATCTTGCAGATAAATATTTAACTGGACATTGAGAAACCGGTCCTAACATGATCTTAGTATCGTATTGTTTAGACAGAGAAACTCTTGGCTGTCTCTTAGCAAGAGTTGTTTATAACAAGTCATTCAATCGGCCTTATCCGCCTCAAATATTAGACTCCTTGCAGAATGAGTACAGTCACAATTACAGTAGTAAGTATAGTAGTAGTTAACGTTATAAGATGATCCAAACACAGAAACGAAAAAAGATGGCATCGTTTTATTGAAAAAATCGCATATACATCACAGAAAAGCTTCCCAATCGCTCGCGGAAACGTTAAGCCTTGATAGAGATTCTTAAACACGCTAGGAAGCACACGTAAGAGCCTACTCATATCCTTCTGAAGAGCAAGTCCAGTTTTTAATATACGTTCCTTCCTACTTTTCTTTCGTTATCTTACACGACCGAGTTGGCTGGTCCAACGAGGAAGCAGATGTTTTCTTCCGATGGCGATGCTTGGAGGGATATAAGCAGATACTGTTCGTATGCGGAGATAAAGGAAACTAGAACGGTGTTTTATATATACCGAAACAGATGAGATGCTGGAGCGGTTCCAATGCCAATGTAGTGATGGGCACGTCAAAATGACTTCGTTGCCCAAAAATGGATGGTCATATCTAAATTCGATCCACAGTGAAAACATATAATAACAATATAATAATAGAGGTTTATAACAGTTTTATTTATTACGTAAAAAGTCTGCTCTCTTCTTTTGACCTTAATAAGCCTCCTTGATATATTTTGATGTACAGGGTGTCCCACTTTGGGCACTTTTACGGGGTACCTCGGTTATTTTTAAAGATAGAGACTTGAGGTTTTCGCGACACTGTGCTACTTTTTTGTGAAAGTAAAGTTGCCGTTAACAAAATTATCATGGCCCTCTTGGTTTTTGAGATACAGGGTGAAATCGAAAACTACTGATTTTCGAACCACCCTCGTATCTCGGTTCTCTTTTATCTTTTTGAAAAGCTTGAAAGAAGGTCTTATAGAATTTTTTCTGTAGAATCCAGTGGTGTGGTGTGATTTTTTCTTACTCCAACCATTTTTCAGTGATGAAGCAAACATATATTTTTTTAAATGGAACACCCTGTATATTATTTTCGAAGTCAATCGGAAATAATTTAAGCTTTTATATATTAGTATTAAGTTATTTTGAAAATTACGCTCAAAATATGATTTTTCCAATTTTTAATTTATTTGTAGTAGACCATGGTTAAGTAATAAGCATCTAAGCAGTTATTGCTCTACAAGAGAATTCCTACTCAAATTCGAAAAAACAGAATCAAAATCCGCCTTTTTAAATAAGAATCTCTCATTAAGATGATGAATGTTATGTTGTTATAATATTGAGTAGATAGTGGGCTATGACTCTGCTATTAAAAGCAAAAAAGCAAATCTGTAAAAAAACTGTCAGCTTCTAATTATATTTTTATTAAATATAGCTTTGTTCTTTCTCTGTTTTCATTTTAATTATTCTCAATTTTCTATAATAATGGCAGCTTAGATACCCAGAGAGACAGCAACCGTTTTCAGATATATTTGCTCGTCTAAAAATAAACATAGTTAGGTACGGATCCTTTATTCAACCACGTCCTAAAACTCATTTCAAGGAGAATAGGGAGCAAAGGGAAACAAACGTATTAGGTTACATAGAAGCAACGCATTCATCATCCTGTAAGTACAAAGAAAAAGCTGTAGGGGTACAAAAATCAACTGCAGAAATAATTCTAAAAAAATACAATTACCATTCATACAAGTCCAAGATACTTCAACATTTGCCATAACACGAAGGAGACCAATAATTCTTTTAAAAGCCGTTAAAAGAATAAGAAAATGTGCCAGATTTGCCTTCGAGAAAATAGTCCCCAACTTGAACCAACATCTCCAAAAGCTTCTCGATATTTTTAGTTTTCATTTTGATTCAAATCCAAATTTAATAGTGTGTTGATATTCTTCAGATATAATGTTGTTTGGTTTTAAGTAATGTAATACAATAAGCAATATTTGCTGAATACTATCACAAATAGTAGTTCATAGCGCATAAAATACAATTACATAATTGAGTATAAAAGTATTGAGTATCTAGTATCTTAATAATTGTTTACCTGGATATTGTTTTTAATAGATTTGTCATGGCCTACTGTGCTACAAATAAAGTAAAAAATGAAATTTTGAGCTTAGTTTTCAAAATAACATAATACTAATATACATTTTTGTCAAGCTTGAATTATTTCTGATTGATTTGAAAATAATATACAGGGTGGTCCGTTTAAAAAATAGATTTTTGCTTCATAACTGAAAAATGGTTAGTGCAAGAAAAAATTAAGCTACACCACTGGATTCTACAGAAAAAATTCTATGAGACCCCTTTTTGAACTTTTCAGTAAGATAAAACACAAACGAGTTACGAGGCTGGTCCCAAAATCGATAATTTTCGATTTCACCCTGTATCTCAAAAACCAAGAGGGCCATGATAATTTTGTTAACGGCATCTTTACTTTCACAAAAAAGTAGACAGTGTCGCGAAAACAGCAACTCTCTATCTTTAAAAATAACCGAGATACCCTGTCAAAGTGCCCAAAATGGGACACCCTGTATGTACATCAAAATATATCAAGGAGGCTTATTAAGGTCAAAAGAAGAGAGCAGACTTTTTACGTAATAAATATACCCTGTACATCTAGGTCAGGCTATGTCCTAGTAATAGTAGAAGTAGGTAGGTATAAAGGGCTGTCTATCCTTCATATAGACTAATATTGATTGTCTGGTTCATAATTATAAATATAAATTTGCTTTAAATATAAATGTGTAACACGTATTGCTAAAAATAATCGGAACATGTCCCGTGATATATTATTAACATTGATTATAAATTTTCTCCCACCTTATATACAATTCCACAATCCACATGTCTATGCAGATAATTTATTTAAGCAAATAGCAGTTAATAATTGGTATCGACATACAGCATATTTAAATAAAATTGCCTATACCGTCCGTTTCATTTACCACGATTTTTGACTAATTGTACAAATATTGAAGGTACTTTGTTCGCATGTACAACAGTAGCAATTAAACATGTTTTTGTGAATTTAGCACTGAAATAAATGTTGAAATAACGATGGTGCGGTAACAATTTGAAAACCAGTTGAACACGGAAGGCACTGTACATCAATATAGTAGAACTTCATAGGTATATTGAGGCAAAAATATATGTTTGTATAGGGTCCGTAAGAACCAAATAAAGGAATAAAGGCATAACAACCTCCAGTAATCCCTTCTGCGAAAAATGAAAATACTGTTATCTCTGTATAGCCCAGTGAATTTAGACTTACTTTCATAGAATCGCTATGCTAATTTGCAGCAGTGACGGCTTTTGCGGTATGAAGTTTGATTTAGGTATTGTAGATTTCTTAGTGAAGACATGTCCTGAGAATGGACTTTTTCTGTAAGGTATACTTTGTTGTTGGATTATATGACAAACTACCTCTTAGAAGTCTATACCATAATAGTAACATATAAACTACGTGCAGAAACACAAACAGGTATGATTTTATTTGTATTATCTTAATCCGTTAATGTTTATAATAATAGAGTTTATATTTACCTTCTCCTTCTGTTTTTGGATGATCTGTGAGTGAGTCTTAACTATGGAATGCTAAATTATCTTGGAAAAAGTTTGCAGGATTTACATGATCTTTGGGGGTTTGTCGTATCTACCATTTTTCCGGAAATATAGTAAACCTTGTTATTTGGAATGGACAACTCTGTATATTTCTAACTCTTGGAAAATTATGATTATTTTTTGTAAAATATTTCCTATAGCTAAGCCTCATAGCTTATACTGCATCCGCCCAAGTTGAAGTAACTAAATAAGGTGGCTATATGATTACTGTTGGGCAGTCAGGCATGTTGCAAATTGTACAAAGTTCCAAAAATCACATGGCTGGTTGTATTGAAGGAAAGGGACAACGTTTTGAGCATCTGATGTAACTGCCTTCATTTTTGTTTTAAGTTAGTGTCTGTTTTTAACTTGGGAAATTTATAGGCAATATTATACAAAAATAATCAGGATTTTGAAAAAGAAGACGAATGGTCCAATTGAAGTAAGAAATTTTATTATATTTCCGAAAAAACGGTATATCTGAGAGCATTGTAAATGCCGTCGCACGACTGGAAGTACTGCAAAACTTCCCTACTCCAAAATTCATGAAAATCATGCAAACTGTTTCCGAGATACCTTATTGATACGTTCCATACCTCAGACCCACTCTGCATACATTATATTTGGTTAGTTTGTAATGTTGAAATAGGAAAAACCGAAATCATTTGTTTCTGCCAGTGTACTGCTATGAGATCTCAGTAAAAGATTTCCGATTTTTCTGACGTTTGCGAAGCAGTGTAAGATTATATCGGTCAATGGTACTATATTTACAAAAAGGCGTTGCAATGAAAATCACAACGCAATACACTTGCAACCATCTCGTGATAACGGACATGTCTATAGTTTCAAAAAAGGAGTTTCCTTTCCAGTGCTTCAAACTAAAATAAAAAAAATGGAGTCAAGTTAATCTTCAGTACTTCCCACACAAAACAGTAATGTTATTTTATCATTTCCCTTTGCATGAAGCTACAGTCCGAGATCTCTTGCAACCAAATCATCTCCCGCCAGTCCTCAAGAACCATCCAAAACAAAAATTAGTAAATAGTTTCCTAAATCTCTGCGTAAGAACTAAAATGACACAATTTTTATTCTGCGAGCTTCAGCTGGTCAAAACGAAACAATCAGGAACTTCCAGATTGCCTAAAACAAAGTTTGAGCTATTTTTATATGTCTGGTTTTTTTATTATTGCTGTGCCGCCCCTGACACGATTTTTGAAGACCATTCGCATTTTTCATGCTCGCCATAGTAATAATACTGTATCTAAATTTCACTAAAATTAATCCCATAATTTCCATGTTACTAAATTCAGAACGATCTAAAATCTACGCAATACTCGTATGTACACATCAGAAAATTCTAAGTCCCTTGGTTTCTGTAGTAGGCAAGGCAATGGTCGGATGGACCTAAAAAGGGTATTATGCCGCTGGGACTCTCTTCCACCGGTCAGTGGACAGCCTATTATGAATACAACAAATTTTTGAGTTTTGCAACCCCCCACCCCCTAGCCACCCCAATTTCACCCCTACCCAAAAAAAAGTACAAAATGATCAGGAACGCCTAAAACGCCTAAAAATGAAGTTTCAGGGATATTTTCTTTTTGCTTTTTGCTAATAATTACTTTGCCGCCCCTGCACCGATTTTAAAAATTATAGCAGCACTACCTACTATAGGATCTCACAGCATATCGGTACCCAAATTTCATCGCAATCCATGCAGCGGTTGCTGAGATTACGAGGGTAGAAGAACGCGAACAGACAGACCGACAGACAGACCGACGGAAATGAGTGACGTCGATTTTCATTATGTAGACATCATAAAACGCACAAAAAGCGTATTATCTCAAAATCGAAAATTTTCGCGTTCACAATACTCCCCTCACCTATCGGCGTGGGAAGTAAAATACAAATTCGTCCAACGATATACAAATCTCTAAATTTGCAACCTAGTTGCTATTATTCCTTCAAAATGGTGGCGTGAATGAGCGTCGCGCTTTGTATTGTCACCGAAAAGAACAAGGATCATCAATATTAGCTATAAAATGATGTAACTCATTCACCATTTCTAAAAAGTGATGTACCTAGATTGATTTTTTGCTGGCACCTTCACCATTGTATAGAATCTTCAAATAAAATCACAGTGAAGGTAGTAAAAGTGTGTTATAGTTGGAAATTACAATACGCGGATATAAATACATAAGGCTCTTTACCCTATGTCTCAATGGCTTTGGTTTCCGAATTTTCAACCCAGTTAAAAAGAAACAAGAATTGTAAGTATGAAGGCTATCAACGTTCCCTGTTTTATATATGATTACGAACCTAATGTGAAGCATTATTCGCAATCTACAGAATTGTTGTTACTTCCGGTGCTACAACGTCTATCTGAAGATGAGGGATCAACAAAATTTATGTTAAACAAGTTGTCTTTGCAAAACTGAAAACTTGCGCATTTACCATTATTGAAATGTAATGAAAATATATGAGATGATGCGACAATAAAATAGACTTGGAAATATTCTCAATATTTTTACAACATTTCGTTAATATAAACTTGTGAGCCCTACTAGTAGAACTATGCTATATAAAATCGTCTGCTCCTGGGAAAGAAATTGAACCTTCCCATCATCGGCCATATCAACATGGAAGCCTGTGCCGTGTATTCGCTTCCAATATTTGAATCCCATCAAGCATATGATATCCGGGATACTAAATTAAAAAGGAGATCGATTGGTTTTTTGTGATCCACCTACAATGCCGGTATGTATGGCGATACAAGGTTTCAATTTTTTGGGAGAAGTTGCTGTATTGGAAGTTGTATTGGAGTTTATACGATATCTGCCATGATGAGACTCCATAATCCCAAGAACTATTAATATGAGTCACATCATATTATATCAGTAAGGTGATTGATGGCAATCCAATAGCGAGTTCGCTGTTAGACAAAATCATTTATATTCGTTTGAAATTTAGCATCAGTAAATATGACTATGCTACGTAGAGGTTGAAGGACGTAAAACGGCTGTACATGGTTAAAAGGCTTATTTTTCTAGTGACCGCGACTATAGATTATAGTTGTTTTTCATGGGTTTCAGCCCTTTCAACCCGTAGAGGCTGTTTCGCAAACAAAACAATTTTACAGAAATGTAACCGACATCTGAAATTAACATACATTAAGATGGTTTAGATTAAAATAACCCAAAACGCAGTGAAGGAAAGTTATAGTTTCAATCATTGACCGAAACCGATGAAAAACAACCATAGCAAGGTTAAAACGTTCGTTTTTGTCTATTTTACAAAATTTTGCATTTCAAGAGTCCTCCATACTTCTACAATAAAATATCGTTTCTTATCCATGTTCACAGTCTTAATACAATTAGTAGAAAAGCCATCGCAACTCCATCTCACCAATGTAGTCTTTTTGTTGTTTTACACAATCTACCTATGTTAAAAAGCTACGGTCTGGATAAATTTTAGAAATATGTAAATGAGAATTGAGTTTATTAAAAGATTCATAAACCACCTCTCCCCCGTGTGGGGGCGGGTTATAATATCTCCCATCGCATATCCTGCGTGTCGTAAAAGGCGACTAAAAGGAACCGAACTACTGTCGGTATAAGCAGTAACATCTCTTCTCAACCAACAGCTTTGGGTGGACGAGTTTACAAGAGTCAGGGCACCTTCTTGTCCTTTGGGGTGAGAAATTGTCCCTAAAGGCGGATGAACCGGTAGATACATCTGATCAACGGCATGAGGATGCAGAAAACAAATGGGAAACTACTGCATTAAAGATCTTTAAGATATCCCAAGAGAAACTCGTAAAATGAGTAATGCATTTTACGAGTTCACAACATGTTTGTTACTATGATGATGATAAACCACCTCTAGATGAAGGAAACTAGGAAATTATCAAAACTGTGTATATTCCTAGCACACCAAGAAATCCAAACAACAGTGTAGTTAGACTTAAAGGTAGTTAGTAATTTCACTACTAAAACTTGATATTTTGAACAAAGGCTGAGTGGAAGAGCACTACAAATCAGTGCCCGTACCTCATACAAGGCGTAACCTTCGAGGTGGAGATATTTGTATTGTACACTACAAATAAATATCAAATATCAAATATCAAACTCCCCTTTAAGAAGAAACATGTCTTTAGCACTTGTATTTTAGTTTTACTATTAGGATGTACTGACCAGAAATAAACTTATACAGGTTGGAGAAACGAAAAACTCTCTAGGAGGAGAAGTAGAAGAAAGAGAACATGAATCCACAGCAAACATGGCAAACAAAATCTTTTTTTTTGAAATTATATTTCTACGGTCTGTCCTGCCAGAAGTAATGTTGGTACTATTCTTCGCTTGAAAATATACACTTATTTGAAGTATAGCGATTTTGATGTATTTTGCTACATCTATGGGTGATGGGAGTATTGTGACCGCAAAAAGTTTCGACTTTGAGGTAATACGCTTTTTGGCCTATGATATCCACATAACAAAAATCCACGTACACATTTCTGTCGGTCTCTGGCGGTCTGTCAAGCGATCTGTCTGTCGGTCTGTCTGTGTGTCTATTGGCGTTTTTCTAGCCTCGCATCTTAGTAATTGCTGCATGGATTTTGATGAAATTTGGGTAGCGATATGCTATGTGGTTTTGGTAGGTAAAACTTCTATAATTTTGAAAATCGGTGTACGGGCGGCGCAGTTATTAGCAAAAAACAAAAAAAAAATATTCGCCAATTTCGTTTTTAGGTGTTTTTGAGATCCCTGATTACTTTCTACCTTTTCTTGGACGGGGATGAAATTGGAGTGGTTGGGGGGTGGGGGGTTGTGGAACTGAAAAAATGTTTGTCATAATAGGCTCTCCATTGACCTGTGAAAGAAATACCTAGCGGCATACCACACTTTCTTAGGCCCATCGAAACATTAGCCTGACTATTACAGAAACTAATATACTTAGAATTTTCTGATTTATCATCATCGTAGTCACAATGTCTTAACAGACATGTTGTGAACTCGTAAAATGCATTAAGTCGGAGCTAGAGTATTACCGACACGAATATTATCAATAGTTTTGAGAACTGTAGCTCGCCATCGTTCGCGATTTACTGTCAGTTCAGTGGCACTCTTGGTACTCATATCTAGCAACTGTTTCGTCGTATCCACCCAGCGTGTAGGGGAATGGCCACGGCGCCGCCCACTCGGAGTGTGGCCCTGAACTACAAGTTTCTCCATATTATCGCTTATGTGAATATGTCCGAAGAATGTAAGCATTCTCATCGACACAATGGAGGATAGTCTCTTTGGATTACCGAGCTCATCCAGTATGGAAACATTAGTTCGATGGGCGGTATAAGGAATTCTTATTCATTCTGATTTATACATACACACTATATTGCTTCAAAGCTTCTTACCATTCTATATTGTGTAACGTGGAAATTGTTGTATTGACTTTAATTAAATTTTGATACAGTATTATTACCGTGGCGAGAATGGAAAACGCGTACAGTTTTGAGACATCGTGTCAGTGGTGGCGCTGCAATGATCAAAAAACTAAAACCATTTTACTCAACCAATAAACTTCGAAACCCTTTTTAAACCTTGCGTTGAATCAATAGGCCACAACCCACCCACAGTCTACATAAAACTAAATCACCTGAGCGCATTTACGATCTACTACCTTTCACTCCATAACGCCCAGAAAGAATCGCCGCTACCAATCTTCCAGCATTTTTCACTGACCCCTGCGTATCAGTCTCCCGATCTAATGCGGACAAAGCGCCGGTGCCAGTTGCCGGGAGATTCCGGCTGTACTATATATCAAACATTTTTCAACAAGTTAATCGCATCAAGTAAATGATTCGACGTAATCTAAGTTATATACGGGTCAGAGGGACAATGGTCAGCAGTCTAAGCCCCAAGGAGGATTTCAGCGACGATCGGACAAGGAGAAGTTTGGGAGGAAAGCCTTTAGATCTACCCTGAAAGTTGCCAAACTGATTTCGGTGATATATTTGCTAGGAGGATCATCTTCCTTTAAAGATCGGTGGGCAGTGAAGTGCGACTGTGATACTATATTACAGGATGTTCATACAAAGAATTTATTATATACGTAGTGATTCAACGAAACCTTTTTGTAGAATGTACAAAACATTCATGATTAATGATTTGAATTTTTATTTGCAAGTATCATACAGTTTCATCATCATAGTCGCAATGTCTTAACAGACATGTTGTGAACTCGTAAAATGCATTAAGTCGGAGCTAGAGTATTGCCGACACGAATATTATCAATAATCTCGAGAACTGTACCTCGCCATGGTTCGCGATTTACTGTCAGTTTAGCTGCGCTCTTGATACTCATATCCAGTAACTGTTTGGTCGTATCCACCCAGCGTGTAGGGGGACGGCCACGGCGCCGCCCACTCGGGGCATGACCCTGAACTACAAGTTTCTCCTCGAGTTTCTCCATATTATCGCTCCTGTGTATATGTCCGAAGAATGTAAGCATTCTCGTCGACACAATGGAGGGTAGTCTCTTTGGATTACCGAGCTCATCCAGTATGGAAACGTTAGTTCGGTGGGCGGTATAAGGAACTCTCAGCATTCTCCTCCATGTCCAGATTTCAAAAGCATCTATGCGAGCTCGATCTGCCTTTTTCATAGTCCAAGTTTCCGAGGCATACAAAAATATGGTGAACACAAGAGACTGAACCAGCGATATTTTTGTAGCTTTAGTGATGTTATGGTCCTGCCACATTTTAGTAAGCTTTGTCATGGCCACACGTGCCTGTTGAATGCGCCGTCGAATCTCATTTTCACAGCTGCCCGAATGGTCGATGAAAGAACCGAGGTACACAAAACTTTGAACAACTTCACAACAGCCTATTGACTTTATTTCTCGATAACTATCATGCTCTCTATCTACGATCATAACCTTGGCCTTATTGTAGTTAATACGAAGACCAAACGCTGCACTATGTTATTCTAAGGTGTTTAATAGAGCTACCAGTTCTTCTTGAGAAGCTGCAATAAGGGTTGTATCGTCAGCAAATCTTAAGTTGGATATTTTGCTTCCGCCAATAGTTACACCGCCATTACAGCTGTCTAATACCTGTCTCATCACGAATTCAGAGTAAATGTTAAACAACATCGCAGATAATACACATCCCTGACGAACTCCTTTTCTGGTTGCAGTTTGACTAGACAGATTACCATCAATTCTTACACCGGCCGAATTAGACTCGTAGAGTTGCTGTATGAGAAACACTAGGTGATAAGGAACTCCCATAGAGATAAGGATTTCCCACAGGCTTATAAAAACCTGATCTGAAAGGTATTTCCAAAATAGCGGGACATTCATTTGTAACAAGTCATGCGTTTTGAAAATTCTTTCTATATCTACTACTTTTCCACGGGCATTCAAAACGTTTTGCGATTTTGGATTGTCGATGTTTCCACGATAGGACTCGAAACGATTTTCAAAACGAAGTCAAAACGTTTTCAACTGACACTCTTGAAAAGTCTCATTTCCTAGTTTTATAACGTATTTTCTTGTTTATCATAAATATTCAGTATCGGATTTCGAATAAATATAGTGACATTAGACGACCGGATATTATGCATGTGCATGTCAAGCATTGAAAGATTCGAAAGCATATTCGAATCGACCTTGAACAGGAAATGTTTTGAAAACGAATCCAATTGACGTTACCACGATATAATTCAAAACTCAAAACGTTTTTAAAACGCTTTGAAAGCCCGTGGGAACGTAGTAATTATTTACTTGGCTATTATACATACATACATAGCTTATACGTTCCATTTTCAGCAACCATTTCTTTATTACACTGTTTGGGCCAGTTTCACAATCGCTAGTTAACTAGTGGTCAAAAGGAAACTAGTGGTTAGCGAAAGTAATCCATTTCGTAATCGAGGTTTACGTCAAAACCTCTGGTCAACTAATAGTTACGTTAACGCAAGGATAAGATATGGGTTATCTTGACGTTTGTTGTGGTCAACCGATGACAGCTTTGGAGGTTACAAAAACATGGATTTTAACACTGACGTCTAAGACGTCGATGGATTTTGATTATACTCTGTGATGACATAAATAGAAAATATGAAAAGAAAGGTTAGGTTTCTCTTTGTCAAAGGATTAGGTTTTATTCGCGGACGTCTTTAAGGCAGTGCTCTGAAACAAATCCGTGGTACCAACTTTGAGAAATAGAGCTCCCCGATAACTACTGGTTAGCTTCCATCTGTTGATTAAGCAACTACCAGAGGTTACCAATGATTGTGAAACTGAGCCTTAACGTCTCAATACTTGTTCGATCGTTTTTATGTCCTCCCTTTTTTCATCTCTGTTGAGTCCTCTCAGCTGGAGTTGACACTTATCGCTCGATGAGTCTATAAACCAAATCATTTGAGGGTGCTGTTATTTTTCAATTAAGGTAAGAATTTCTGCTTTTCAATGCAAAATCCTAGCACAATCATCGTTATTCATGGTTTCGCTTGATTTGCTCTGGTTTACAGCTATCTATGAAAATGTGATTTTTGAGATGATATGTACCTTTTTCCCTGAACATGTGATAGTCAAATTTTGATTCTTTGAATATCAAGTTAATCATGCACTGTATATTTGTTAATTACCTATTAAGAGAGTTACTGAACACAAACCGTTGTTTCTGACCATATATTTTTGTCGATAAGGGGCCTTATTTTATGTGTGTTTTATGTTTCACATTTTTTGCATACAGATTTATGTAATCTGAGAAATCTAAGATTTGCTAATCAGGAAATTATTGAAAACATCTGTAACGCACCGGACTTGACCCCACTTCATTTTTGTTTGTGGGGTACAATGAAATAAAAAGTTTTTGACGACGATGATTTGCCAAATATAGCGAGCTTATTAGCAAAACTATTCAAGTCGGTGTCAGTACAACAGCATGTCTATAACACCAAGGACGACATTTTGGACAACGGTTGTAATATTTGCCTCCTTTTTCCCAAAATAAATGTCGTGACCACTAAGTATTTTATATAATTGCCTTCTCTACTGCCGAATCAGGTAATAAAGGGTCGCATTCAAACCATCATGGCTTCTAGACTATTTTACTTAGGGATAAGATGTTTAGACATTTTTTAGGAAACGCCATGTACTACTATCACTTAGAAGTAAAAAAATGTAGGTTAACAGCTTAGATTTCTTAAAAAAACTAAAATTGTAAATAGAAAACGCAAAAAATTACAAAATTATTTTCAATCAACAATTGTTTTGCCTTGATACGAAATGAAATTTGGAAAAAGTTTACGATTATTTTATGGTCTACATGTTTCGCTATCGAATGAGATTTATTTTGTGTTTTTAGAACCTCTGCTTAGGTAGCCTTGACTAAATTGGTACAACACTCGTGCATCAATTAAAAAAACAAAGTGGCTGCCATGTTATTATGGTGGGAGAAAAACTACTTTTGAGGGGTGATTTATCGTTAAACATTAACGTATTTTATCCCTCTAAAGGCTCCGACACCGATGACCGGACACATTGAATAAGTAAGATATAGCCCCTCAAATCAAGTGCCCCCAAGGACAGAAAAATAATATGTCACGATAGAGATTTACAGGCCCACCTAATAAACATTCCTGGAAAATTCAGGTTGAACTCAAATCATTAAAAAAACCAACAAATAAAAAGCTTCTTTCCACAGTACGAAACAACATACAAGTATAATACTTTTGAGCTTGTCTACCGTTGAGGGTATTACACAAAATTTTATTGTGGTAGGGAAACGCTGTTCAATGAGGCTTTTCTTTGAGAAGTGTCTCTCTAATCTATTATCAAACCAGTGCTCGGTCCATTACCATAATCCCATTCAAATACCAACCCGGACTCTCGGTGGTCAGTGTAGCATAAAAGTGAGCAATCCTATGCGGGCGGTCACTGCGAACAACGCCCTAATGATCTTGGATGCTGCAAGGAGGGAAAATGGAGATAGGGTGGTGGGCACCCTAATAGTCTGGCGCTGTACAGTAAAAGTCTCCACAAATATAAGACATGTTTTATCTTGTAGATGATTTTAAAAAAGAAACATCATATCAAGAAGGTTCTCAACGACTGAGAGCTGCTCCTATATGTCAGTTACAAGGGCACCGATATAGGGGCGGGATTATAAGGATAATTACTACCCTCCCAAGAATAATAAATAGTAATCCACAATTTTTGGATAAACGTTAGACTATAATTTTGTAACAATTCATTCAAACAAAGTACAACCTCCTCCTCTTCGATGAATAATATTTTGTCTTTACCCACCCAAAAAAATTACCCAACCAAGAAAAAAATGATCGACGCCTTTTTATAGAACCTTGCCAAGTTCGCATGATAACTATGTCAAAGCCCTAAGGGTATTTACAAAATATATGGTAAGCTACCGGGGAGAGTGTCTCTTGAAATACGTACCTCCATTTTTTTTTAAATTTTTATGATAGATATTTCATCTTCGAAAGATAGATTGCTGTAACATGAATTGTAATAACTGAGCTGAACATGATGTGCTTATTTGTCTTCAAAAGTAGCAGTAGACTAGTTCTCACTTATCGCTAATAATCCTAGAACAACCAATAGTTCAACGAAATACTCATTAATTATTGTGTTCGAGACAGAAAAGTATTCGTTCTCGTTAAGAGCTCAATGTATGATCGTCAGGTCGTAAGAGGGTTGAGAAGCTGTCACAGGAATACAGTACCTGATAAAATTGATTTTAGAAGTTAGCTGTCGTTTGGCAAGGCTCATGTCATTGCGCGCGATATTTCAAAGGCATTCGATCGACTGCGCCATGCAGCTCTCCTAAACAGGCTTCCGTTCTACGGCCTCCCTGCTAAGCTTTGTGGTTGCCTCACAGACTTCCCCTCAGGTCGGAAAATCTCTGTCCTAGTAGACAGCTTTTCCCCTTCCTTCCACAACATCAGTGGTGGGATTCCACAGGGATTGGTATTGACTCCGATATTGTTTCTGCTCCACATCAATGATCTACTCTTTAGCACTACAAACTCAATCCACAGTTTTCGCGGATGACAGTACTTTGCATGCAGGCGTCATGAGCAATAGACCGATTTCTGTGATTGAGCTGGAACGCAGAAGACTGGCAGTGGCTGCTTCGCTTTCAAAGGATTTCGATACCATGACCGCTTGGGGGCTAAGAATTTGGTAAAATTTAATGCTTCCATGTCCCAGTGCTGCGTGCCATATCGAACAAGAAGTGCTCAAACCAGCACTTGGTTCTTATGAGCAGTCAGACTCGGCCAAGGAGTCACACATTCAAGCTCACATTATTGATAATCTGATCTGGCACGAACACGTTGCATCAATTGCAACAGCTGCTGCTAAAATCTTGGGTACCTATTAACAGCTGGAAATTACTTCTCACCATCTAATCTACCGACACTGTATAAAGCCCAGATAAGACCTGGCCTGGAGTATTGCTCTCATGTTTGGGGACCTGCTGCCCCTACTACCCTGTCTATACCAGACGGCGTCCAGAGAAGAGCAATTCGACTAACTGGTGACCCGGTCTTAACGCGCCACCTCCAGCCACTTTTTCACTGTTGTGCGGTTGATGACCTCTCAGTCTTCTACCGATATTCATACTGAGTCTGCTCCTCTGAGCTATCCTCTATAGTTCCGGAGCTCGCTGACCCTATCAGATGTGCCCCGCGACTGCTGCATCTCATCCTAAGACGGTCGTTCTTCATATATCATGAACCGAGCGGTCTGACCGTACATTTATTCTGAGGATGTCCAAGGCTTGGAATGGACTGCCAGAAGTTGTATTTATTAGGCCTGTGGGTGTTGGCCCATTCAAGTCCCGCGTCAATAAACGTCCCCAAACATAATCCTACCATAACAGCCGCGGTACTCTCGTATTTCGGCTATGCCTATGCGGTCTGGTTAGTTATAAAAAAATAAGTTACAACTCAGAAAACTACTCGTGATATGGAAGTGTAAATTGTGATCACAAATTAGTTAGTTTCGACTCCCTTATTCATGATTTGCTACATCACAGAACAACTAGATCCAGATAAGGAGATTAAGTGCCGGATTGGAGCAGCCCGTACAACTTTCTTAAAAATAAGATCTTTCTTCTTTAATGACAACCTAACTCTGAAATTGCGGCAAAGAATTATAAAATGTTATATTTGGTCTATATTGTTATATGGGGCTGAGACCTGGGCTTTAAAGGCCGCTACAATCAACAGCCTAGAAGCATTCGAAATGTGGTTACATAGAAGAATGCTCCGTATACCGTGGACAGCTATGCAGACCAACGAAGCAGTATTGAATAGGGCCATTGCAGTCCGTGAGCTGTTCGAAACGATCAGGATGAGAAAAATTTCATAATCACCGGTCACCTCTAATAACATGTTCATGTTATTAGAGGTGACCGGTACAAAATCCTTCAACTTATAATGAAGGGAAAAATCGAGGGACGAAGAGGAATTGGAAGGAAACAGGTGTCATGGCTCAAGAATATTAGAGACTGGACAGGAATAAGCAGTGCAGAACAACTATTCAGAATAGCCGAAAGCCGTGAACAACTCGCCATTGTAATTGCCAATGTCAGGGGGACCTGATATGGCACCGAAAGAAGAAGAAGATTCATAATTTTTTCACAATCACTTCAAAACTGTATTTTTAGGCGCGTCACATTGTTCAGCAATATAAGTACAGATGGAATGAAGGTGCTTGCTTACTCCGCAAGAGGGAGATAAATTTAAACATTTGGTTCACAGAAAAATCGGAAAAATGAAGGGTACCGGCTGGATTCGAACCAACGTCTCCGGCTTTCTAGGCCGACGCGTTACCAACTACACTACGGTCGCCCGTATTGCAGCCGATATACCGCGTCGACGACTTGATATCGAATCCGTCGACCCGTCGACCCCCACCACTCCCCCTGATTTTTCTGTGAACCATATGGTTGAATAAGTACAGATGTAGAAACATTTTTTTCTTAGAGTATTTCTCCTCACCCGGACTAGTTGCCCGAAGGCAAATAAAGCATCCCCACGTCGCCGGGCGTCGAGCGTCAAGCGGCAAGCGTCGGCGTGGGGCGCGCAGCAGCGGGTGGAATCTGGATAGAGTTGCGGACCCGTCTGGAATATGTAAGCGACGGAGATTATTTGGCACCCGAGAGAGGGGGTGCGGGTGGGGGTGGGGGGTGCCACGCCAGCCGGAATTGGATTAGGGCTGATTGTGTCGAGGATAAGGAAGACGCTTGCTTACTCTGCCGTGAAGGTGAAAGTTACTTGCCGGATACAAAGATTCCGATACGGGGAGCTGACGTCACAGCACTACAAGAAGAAAATAAAGCTTAGTGAATGCACTTCTTCACTTGGTACGCTAGCTTACATTTAGATACTTCCGACCTTTCATACTGTCATTGTGGCCAGAAAATTATGGCAGCAGTAACAGCGCAAAATCACTTAGGCCGTATAGTAGTCACTCAAGTGTTCACTTTAGTATATCGGGTGTTTTCTCATAATTCGTTATCCCTCCTATTTTTTTGAAGAAACAGAAAGGGTTTGTTTATGAAAGTTTTATAGTTTTCTCTTGTCATTTAGAATTGATACGAACAAAAAGCAAAAATAATAAAAAGCCCTGTTTTTCTTTTCTATTTATAGGTGAAGTGAGTATTGTGATCGTGAAAATGTTCGATTTTGAGTTAATACACTTTTTGGGCGTGTTATTATACCTACATAACGAAAATACACGTCACTCATTTCCGTCGGTCTGCCTTATCGGTCTGTCTGTACGCATTCTTCTAGCCACGTAATCTCAGTAACCGCTGCATGAATTGTGATGAAATTTGGGTGGCGATATGCTGTGGGGTCTTAGTAGGTAATGCTTCTATGATTTTGAAAATCGGTGCATGGGCGGCGGAATAATTGGTAAAAAACAACAAATTTCAGATATGCCTCAAACTTCGTTTTTAGGCGTGTTAGAGGATTCTGATCATATTCTACTTTTTTCTGGTGGGGTGAGATTTGGCGTGGTTAGGGGGAGGGGGGTTGTAAAGCTGAACTTGTATTCATAATAGGCTGTCTACTGACTTGTGAAGAAAAGACCTAGTGGCATAATACCCTTTTTTAGGTCCATCCGAACATTGTCTTGCCTATTGCAGAAACCAAGGGACCAGAATTTTCTGATATATAGAGTATTGCTTTAGACCGTTCTGTATTGTGTAATGTGGAAAACTGTTGAATTGATTCTAATGAAATATTTACAGTGTTACTATTGTGGCGAGGATGGAAAAGGTTCATGATTTTTAGAAATTGTGTCAGTGGCGGCGCAGCAATAACAAAAAAACTAAGAATATAAAAACAGCTCAACTTTCGTTTTAGGCGTTTTAGGGGTCCATGATCATTTGATACTTTTTTTTGGGTGGGGCTGATATTTACGGTGCTTGAGGGATGGGGGTTGCAAGACTCAAAAATTTGTTGTATTTATTATTATAAATATAATATTATGAATATCCATTGACCTGTGAAAGAAAGACCTAGCGGCATAACGCACTTTTTTTTGGTCGGGCGGGTGATGATTTCGTTGCAAAGGGATCTTCATGCTATGGAAAAATAATAGACTGGTATCACCGTAATGTGTGGTACTGTCAATCAACTTGACTTCATTTTTTAAATGGGACACCCTGTATATCATATCACGGAAAAAGTATACGTTTCTCTTATCTTGAAAGGTTTTTAAAATATTTAATTTTATAGTTTCTAAAATGTGGAAGTAAACCTCAATCCACTATAGCCATGGCGGCTGAAAAACAATTGAATGCGGTAATGATTGTGTCATTTTGACATTCTGCCGAGGTAAAAAGCATCTTTTTGTCTATGAGTGCAAACAACTTCCAGTTTCGTTGTGAAAAATGCCGCCATATTATTAGCTACGCGGTAGCTGCGATCAAACAGGTTAACTAAGGTTGTTAATAGTTGCACTCTTTTGTCAGCCAATCAGGACTAGTCTTAATTAGCTTTCATTAAACTTGACATAGATAAAAGTAGTAAAGATAAATGCATTAGAATAAGTAAAATAATAATGTTCTTAAAAAAATATTAATCCATGACTAACAGGGAGCATCATCCCATAATCAAGTCACCTTCCGTCAAGCTTTTGGAGATCAACATCAATAATTAACATGCCCTGGCACGACTACGTCGTCAATATTGCTAAAACGGCATCCCAGAAGCTTGAAGTTTTGTTCCGCTGTAAGAAGCTGTACACACTAGAGCAACTACTGCTGCTCTACAAGGCAGATCCGACCATCGCTGGAGTATTGCTTCTATGTGTGGAGATGCGCTCCGAAGCACTCTCTTTAGCTTCTGGACACTATCCAGAAGAGAGCAGTTAGACTAATCGATACGCCTAACCTCACAAAGGACCTCCAGAGCCTGGAACATCGAAGGCTGGCTGTCGCCGTTTTACAGATTCTATCACGGAATATGTTCGAGTGAGCTCTCCTATAATTTATTTCAAGATGTGAATATACAAAAGATAGCAATAAATTATTGAGGATCAGAATCGGCGAAAGTTGTGTCATTTTCCAAGTCAGAAGAATCTTCTTCATTTTCTCTTTTTGTCATCTCTAAAATATCATCTATTTTTAAAGTCGTCTGGTCTCAAATGACTGTGAATCACAAAATAGTACTTAAGGCTTGGCAGTTCCGCCATCATCTGTCATTTTATACTGTTCTGATGCGAAGGGAATGTTCAACGAGACAAAGGATGTTTTATAAGATTGCTATTCTTGTAGAGCAGCCTTTACCTTGTAAGTAAAAATGTATTGACAACTCAATCTACCGAAAAAGTGCTGAACTTTTCTGAGAAAAGTTGAGCTACTGCCCCCAATCCTTATTTGTTGTTCAACTGTAATCTTGATGGAAATCGCCTTTAAAGATCATGTCAGAGAGAAGATTAAGGCTCGTTAGAACGTTGAGCAGTGAAATGAAAACAACTATATAAAAAAATAGTAAATAGTAAGAAACGTCATGTATTTAACTAACGTATAATGAAAAACAACAGCACACACCGGAATGCTGAATCCAGTCACAAAAGGAAAACTTCTAGCAAAGAAAGAAGAACAAAGCTATTCAGCTCACCGCATACTTTATTACACCAGTGCTCTTGATTACCCGCAATAACAGAGGAAAAAAATTGGCAAATTGCTTATGTTGTAAACCCTATAGTAATAAACGCTGATCAATCTCTTGTATCCGATACTATTTAGCAATGAAGTTTGCTTAAAAGAAAGCTTACCAGGAAAGTTCTTATCTACCGTCCCAAGAATCTAGTCTGTAGGAAAAATAATGAAAAACCGCCAAAAAAGGAGGCAATTTGTTATCTGAAAAACAAAAAGATGGTTACGGAAGCGGCAATTTTTTATCAGGCCCTTCTCCTTATAAGCCCTATGACGAAACGCGACAGCCAGCGACCCTTAGGAGTTGCGTGAATAATTTTCTTCAATTTGTTAGAGTGCACTTTGGACCGGAAAAATTGCGTAGGTAAATAATCTCGAGCGCTTTCGGGTGGACAAAAAGTTAATAGATTTTCAGCAAGCTGGTTTACAGTAAAAAGGATCGGCTTCTTGAGAAAAGCGTCTCTGACTAAGACATGGCAGAAAATTTATAAATTCCTGATATAAGGCGTTTCGTCCATATAAGCAACTAGTAGGCTATAAAACTAGCCACTCCACGTTTATTTGCTGAATTTATTTGAAGGATGTTGTCATCTGATTAAGATTTCAGTAGTGGGTGACTTGTGTTTGAGGTGAAGTGTGTTTTGGTTTTATTGGCTACTGCCGTCGTCTTCCAGGACAGAGTCAGTAATTACTGATAAATTGGTTTAGGTTACACAGAGATGGCTCTATATGATAAAAAACTAGTTTCGGTTTTTCTTGTTGTTCTATAGGTTTTAAGTTTCAGCTATGGATTCAATACAAAATTCAATGTTGGCGTTAAGTTTCACTCATTCCGTAAATTAGCAATATTAATTCTTTTCACTTTCTCACATTCATGGGACGCTGAGATCCATTTTTATTTAAATTGTATCTGATTGCAGTCATATAAAACGTTGCTGAGTTGTCTGCATTCACGAATGAACCATACAGTGTATGTACATTTAGAGTGTTTGGGTTTCCTGTTGTGCAGAAAGCAAGATTTATGTAACGTCCAAAGACATGAAATATTCCATCGATAAAATATGTCTTTCCTGTTTGACGCAAATACAGCAGCACGATACGTTCTATATTCTATGTAGCAAAACCATGAAGGAATCTCAAAGATTTGACAAGCATGTGTGCGTACGAGGTCGTTAAATTAAGGAAATGCGCACTTTTTAGAAAAATGAAAATAAATTATACTTAGCTTACTTGCTGCTACATTTTACAGCAAAATGTCTTTGTAATTTTAGAATTCGTGCGAAAATGGTCACAAGTGTCGATGGTTTATACACGCAGAAAAATATGTCGTTTCTCCAATCACTCACGCTTCGATTAAATGAAATCTTGCATTTATTGTTCCTCAATACCGCAATGTTTTATCCAATGGGATGGACATATTTGGTAAACTAACTATACCTTGTTGTCGACCCAACGTGTAATTCTAGTATTTTGTTATTTATTACCTATTAACCATTTTTTATCGCGTGAGAATATAATCTGTCGCTATAGTATGCTGCCATGCGCTGTCCTTATTTAGCACACATAAAAATGCGTTGCCTTGCCTTGCGCTTCCACTTACCTGGAGCGAGTATCGCTCGTAAAAATCGGCAACCTCTGTTTGCGGCCATTTTTCAACTGGCGACTATGGATTTTTGTCACTAATATGGATAAAACTTGTATGAAAATTAAAAAAAAAGCAGGTGAGTGCAGGTAGTTTACAGCAATACACTGACAGCTGACAACTTATTCTCTTCAATATTTCACATCATTTTCTTTCAAGATACATAAAATTGACTAAAAGACATATAGTTACATATAGCGAATTCAGTCCACTAAAATTAATTGCGGCTGATTTTTAGAAGGCAACCTACTGTTAATGCATTCTATACTTTCTCAAAATTGATTTAAAATTAATTTTATACAAAAAATAGGTACCTGAAGTATCGAGCAGTGGGATCTTAGACTATAACTATTTTTGTACAACCATGCAGGACTTTAGCTCATCCTTGTTTCAAGTGCCAAGTGACTCAAATGGCTTGCCTGGATAGTGTTTATTGATTCCATAAACAGTATTAATTCAAAGTTAATATCATCGAGCGATTGAGGAATCCTTTCTGCATACTAAAAATACCTCTTATATAAGACAACTGATTTTTGGCATATAGAATATGAAAAAAACCTTAGAAACCATTCAAAACAATGAAGTCAGGTTGATTGACTCAGTACTTCCCACACATAAAGCTGATACCAGTTTATTATGTTCCCATAGCATGAAGCTATAGTCTGAGATCCTCTTGCAATATAATCATCGCCCACCCGGCCAAAAAAGTGTATTATGCCGTCTTCCTTTCCTTGAATAGCCTATTATAGATACAGCAAGTCTTTGAGTTTTACAACCACTCCTCCACTCTCCAAACACCTCAATTTACTCCCATCCAAAAAAAAAGTAGAAGATGCTCAGTAACCCCTAAAACGCCCAAAGACAAAGTTTGAGGAATATATGAATCTTTTTTGCATAATCACTCCGCCGCCCATGCACCGATTTTCAAATCTATAGAAATACTACCTACTACGACCACACACCATATCCCTGCTCAAATTTTATCACAATCTATGCAGCGGTTACTGAGATTATAAGGCTAGAAGAACGGCAACATACAGACAGATAGACCGACAGACAGACAGATAGACCGGCAGACAGATAGACAATCAAACAGACCGACGGAAATGAGTGACGTAGATTTTTGTTATGTTGACATCATAAAATGGTCAAAAAGCGTATTTTAGCTCAAAATCGAAAATCTTCGCGATCACAATAGTCCCCTCACCTAACGGTGTGGGAAGTAAAGGTACATCAAGGACACTATACTTCAAACAAGTGCATCTTTTCAAGCGTGCCAGTATTATTTTCGGCAACACTGGCCATAGAAATATCCTGTTAAAAACTTTAAAAATATTCAGAACTTTAACTTATAAACTCTCATAAATTTCTACAGTTACCTTGGTCTTCATAGTCTGAGAAATGAGTAGCGGACTGGAATTAAATATTCCACTATCAATGCTGCAGCGGCACACCTATTAACCTAATCTTAGCATAACGCTACTGATGATAAGTATTATGAGACGTTATATATAAAAAAGCGCCCATTTCATAGGAAAAAGAATCATCTCAACAGCAGTCATTCTTTACGAAGAAGGACAGTCTCCCAACTAAAGTAATAACGCGTCAAAAAGTTGCGAAAAGTTTCGCCAGCCAATTATCCCGGGGTCCGTAATCGCCTCACTTTGGCCAAGTCCAATAAATAAAGTCCCCGGACCACCGCAAATAGCTTTTCTCAGATAATAAGAAATCTAAAAAATCGGCGCGCACATCGAATCAATGGCGCATAACAGTTCATCGGAGCGAGCTAAACAGATTGGTTACGAGACCAGGATGAAGAATCAGCCGATGCGGTGATGCAGCGCATCCCCATCCAGACTCCATCCCTCAGGATCGGCACAGGAGACGGGGGTGCAGCCACCATACCTGGATGCAGCAGAGCGTTTGATGCAATGCCCTTTACTACCCTATAGGTAGAACCACATTCGTTGAAATTAACAGTTTACTGACGTTTATGAGCCGATTCGGATAAGCACCTTAAGGGTACAAAGACGCTGTGTTAGATATATTGCCAATATCGTTTACACTTTTCCTTGTAGACACAGCTTCATTGCATTAAAAATAATGACCCTTCCCAGCATATATATTCTTAATTGCCTAGTTTACATCCAATCAGCATCTGTATACTTCTCACAGCAGCGTTCATAATTACGAAACACGCCATAATAATAATTTAGTCCTACCTCAAATTTGGCTCCATAAGACGAGAAATGGCGCCAATTTTTATGGCATACTATTTTATAATGCTCTTCCTCGTAATGTTAGGCAACTATCGTTAGAACCCTTCAAACGGAGAATGAAGCGTTACTCGATCGACAAGGCATTTTATAACTTTAATGAGTACCTAAATCATGATTTTGCAGACATTTGCTAAGCACTGATATTTTTTTGTTTGTTTCTATTTCTTGCCTTTTACACAAGTTACCTTTGAAATGTTGTGTGAAATGTTCTATTTATTGTCAATGAACATGTAATTCTGTTTCCTGTGTAATATGTGTGTTTGTGTTTTTTTTAATAATTTTTGTTATATATGCGCAATGCAAAATTTTATATATTGTAATTCTGACTTGTGCAAACACTTTTGTGTAAAGCACCAATAAATTATTATTATTATGATTATTATTATTAAGAGGCCTGTTCAAAAAGGTATCGCAAGTTTTTACTCCCATACCGATAAATGGGGCGAGAATTGTAATCGAGAAATATTTTGATTTTGAGATGATACGTTTTTTGGGCGTATCTTGATATCTACGTAACGAAAATCCAGGACACCCATTTCCGTCGGTCTGTCTGTCGGTTTGTTTGCCGACCTGTCCGTCTGTTTGTCGTAATCTCAGTAACCGCTGCACGGATTGTGATGCATTTGGATAGCAATGTGCTACGGGGTCGTAGTAGGTAATGCTGAATTTTAAAATCCGGTGCATAGGCGGCGGAGTAATTCAAATATCTCCCAAATTTCGTTTTTGGGCGTTTTAGGGATTCCTAATCATTTTGTACTTCTCGTTGCCTTGTGGCTAAATTGGGGTCGTTTGGTGGTAGGGGGCTGTATAACTGAAAAATTTGTTGTAATTATAATAGGCTGTTCATTGACTTTTGAAAGAAAGACCTAGCGGCATAATATACTTTTCTAGGTGCATCCAAACGTTGCCTTTTCTATTACATAAACCAAGGGACTTAGATGTTTCTGATGTATAATATGTTGCAGACCGTTTATGAAAAATAGACCATATTTGAAGTGACTAGTCCATATACACAAGAACTGAAGGTATTCGGTCTGTTTTTGCAGCAATCACAGGCTAGTCAGCGTCAATTTGATTGGCCAGTACTAGTCAGAAATAGTTTGACAACTGCAATGGGGAATACTGATTGGCTCTGACTGGTTTGTGATTCTCTGTAGAAACAGACCTATTAGTCCATATATGTAAATATTCATTGTAACTGTCATAACTGTCGAGACGTAATGTCAAAATTTTATGTATCAGACATCATATTAATGCATTTATTCAAGAAACGAAGACATGTGGAATGCTGCAGAAGGTTCGTCTCAGTCCAGGCGGAAGACAGAATGAATTCAGCTCCAAAACTGAATAGAAGCCGTGATAATTCAACGGATAGGATAAATGCAATAGGTTAGCTAAATTATCGTATGTGTATATGACTATACCTCATACAAGCATTGCTCCCGAGGTGGCAATATTTGTAACTCATTAATAGGTACAAATAAAATTGAATTGAATTGAATGTAAAAGCTTGTCTTGAAACAAACGTCTAATCCATTTGTGAAAGGTCTCGCGTATTTATGTACGGCCGATCTGGGCTTAAGCCATATGTATATCTAGATATTTAAACATATGCTCTTTTCTTCATTTATTTATTGTATGTTTAAATCAACACATAAAAATGCGTACGTATACGTAAAAATTTAAATTAGGACATTAAAAATGTTTTTATCTCTTACAAGTTACGCTATTATCTTTTCGACATGCATGTTTTTTTGATTGACACTTAACCTTACAATTACATATTTTAAAACCTTGCCATGCCCTGTCGACTGAGCAGCAGCCACAGATCTAAGAGAGATTTATCTGACAGCTTGGCTTATTTCAGGATAAAACACTTTGTAGAAGCACTGAAACAGCAGTAAACCCTCCATGTGCCCGGAAACACTGAGGTCGATCATACGGCCTGAATCACAATGGTTCATATGTAAACGGTCTAGTCCGTATATGAACACACAGATTACTAGCGTGGCAAGGATGGAAAACGCGTATGGTTTTTGAAAGTCGTGTCAGTGGCAGCGAAGCAGTAATGAAAAAACTAAAAATATAAAAACAATTTAAATTTCGTTTTAAGGCGTTGATTACTTTCTACCTTTTTTGGATGGGGGTGAAATTGGGGTGGTTATGGAGCTGGAGTTTGTAAAACTGAAAAAATATATTGCATTTATACTAGGCTATCCATTGACCTGTGAAAGAAGGACCTAGCGGCATAACACCGTAATCAACTTGACTTTTTTTTCCAAATAAAACACGTTGCGTGTTGTCCTTTTGTCACATGGATGAAGGAGGTGATCTTTGCAAACGTTATAAATTTTATATTTCTTCTGAAGAAAGTAAAATACTAAAACGTAGGATCTTTTCCAAAAACCTTCGCCGCTATTATAAGGTACCGACTGCCAGTAATTTTACCTGGTTTTATCATGTACTTTGTTATGAGCAAGTTTATCAGTTATGCTTGCACGGTACAATGAAAATGGCCATATCGATAGATATTGCTTAAAAGTTTAGAACTAATATTTATCTGCCTTTGTAACAGTCATCTATTAAGCTTCGCAAAACCCATTTTGGCAACAAAAATTGTCCCCGCGTGGCCATAAAAATGCAATTACCAAGTTTAAAACAGATATTGTGCAGCATCCAGCTTCCAACCAATGCTGGAAAGTTAAAACGTAATGTTTTTACTTTATAACGTAAAGCAGAACTTGCAATGTACGCGTATGATTGCACCAGAATTCTTCGTGAAAAAACTTCATAAAAGTTTGTATGTGTTTTGTCCTTGATATAGGATTAACGATGTATAATATTTATTAGTTTTTGTAGGTTTTAGATGAGGTCATCTCCTTATTGTCTCAACGTTGTCAACTGAAATGTTTTCAGTCTCGCATAATCCAAATCATTTGATTCAGTGAACATATTTGTGTTGGTTCGCTATTTTTTCTACATTTTTGTATAATGTGCAAATACTTCCATTGAATGGGCCTAACTGAATGTCTTACAAGATAATCCCGCTATCCCTTTGCTGATACACAGTCAATAATATTGTGTTATTCAGTATGTATTTTTAGTTAAAGACTGTCTAGATAAACCAAAGCATGAGATAAAATTTAGTGCAAAGTGGCAAAAATATGACACATTGACACAGTTTTTAGCTCACAGCTATAAACATATTTCAAGTATGCCAGTTTGAAGCCTACGATTTTACAAAGAAATGGAGTCAAGTTGATTGACTCAGTATTTCCCACTCATAACGGTGATACCATTTTATCATTTTCCCACTACATGAAACTCTATTCTGAGAAACCCTTTCAACCAAATGATCGCCTGCCTGCCCACAAAAAAACATCCAACCAAAAAAAAAGAAAATTTCAGTATTTAACAGTATTTAACGTAACATAGACATAACATCGGTTCATAGTTTCTTACATCTCTTTCCGTAAAAACTAGGACGATCATAGCTTTTATTCTGCAAGCTTCCACTGGATGAAACAAAATGGTCAGGAACCCCAAATTGGCTAAAAACGAAGTTTGAGTTGTTCTAATATTATCAGTTTTTTGATTATCGCTGCGCCGCCACTGAAACGACTTCCAAAGTCATACACGTTTTTCATCCTCCCGCGGCAGTAAAACTGTATCGAAATTCCATTAAAATCACACACAAGTTACATACGAGTAATACACAACAATCTAAAGGAACACTCGTATGTTAAAGATACATCAGAAAAGCTCCTTAGTTTCTGTAATAGGCAAGGCAATATTCGGATGGATCTAAAGAAGTGTATTATGCCGCTATATGGCTAGTTCTTTCTTTCGCAGGTAAATGGACAGTCTGTTATGAGTAGTAGTTTCACAGCCCCCACTCCCTCCACCCCAATTTCACCCCCGCTCAAAAAAGTAGGAAATGATCAGGAGCCCCTAAAATGCCTAAAAACGAAGCTTGAGGGACATTTGAACTTTTTCGTTTTCTGCTAATAACTCCGCCTACCATTCACCGATTTTCAAAATTATAGCAACATGACCTACCACGAACCCAGAGCATACCGCTACCCAAATTTCATCACAATCCATGCACCGGTTACTGAGATTACGAGGCTAGAAAGGCGCCAACAGACCGACGGAAATGAAAAACGTTGATTTTCGTTTTGTAGATGTCCTTAACTATCGGCGTAGGAAACAAAAAGACATACATTTTGCCTATTCTAGAACAAACTAAATAAACTTTACCTAAATGTATAACCGAGGATAAAAATGGAAGGTTTTTTTACCATTCAATTACACTTGTATAGTGTCAACCCTATGACAAGGATTTGCAATTTAGCCAATCGATTGTAACGTGTTTTGTATACCGCCTAATTTGGATTGATGGAATGTGGAGCTGTGATTTATACTGTTTACGATATTTTGACAGACGAGTCAAAATAGCCTCCAATTAAATAATCACGACAGGTGGAAGAACCGATGAAATGTTTGTTGTTTATGGTGAATGCTCGTAATGTCTTTGAGGCTTCGTCTACCGTTTTACACAGCACGAAACAATGTCAACATAAGTTGTGATTCACTTAACCATTTGTAAGCTAGCTTTTCAGAAGAACTTAATGTGCGTAAAGAGCCTGTATGAGATTATTTTTTCGGGTAAATAGAGGTCTAGTAGGACACATGCCTCTGTTAAGTGGAATCTACATGGCCTTCAAAGCTTATTCTGTGCTTTCTGATAAGACTCCTCTATTGCAGTACCGCAGTATTTTTGACACAATAATCAATAATAGCTTAATCCCCAACTACTTCGTAAAAGAAAATATTATGAACAGGCTTTTTTGGTGTGTTATTAATTGTTCAAGGTTTACGAAAAAAATGCAAGATAATATTAGGGGACTCATTTTTTTTTACCAACAAATGTGCTCTTTGATAAGACACTATAGCAGAATGTTCCGTCTGATGAAGCTATATGTTAAATTTTACATGTAGCTTAAAGGAATTAAGTTGGCCATATATTGTTTGAATTTCCACTCTCCAGATAAAGAATTAATTACAACCTATCTAGCTCACTAAAGCTATGTCTAGAATCTGCTGAATCTATCTGCAAACTAACCACATTCCACAAAGTGGGTCGTGGCTGGAAACTAACAAAAAAAGAAGCTTGAAGAAATTTGGTACACTCCAGTTATCTCATGAAAATAACTTAATGTCAATAATAATAGGTATTTGTTTCCAATCAACAAAAAAGGAATGAACACTAAGGGTTAGACATTGCCGAAGACAAGTAGGATAGTTCTAAGCTCCGCCCCAAATGTGGCCTTTTCAGCTGTGCTCTCGGATACTACGCAAGCTGGCGGATTCTGGCGCCCGGCGATCTCGAGCAGTAGTCGAACGCTAACAGCTGTGGTTTATAGGGTCATTCCACCTAACACCCCCTAACACGCGACACGGTGCACGGGATACAATCGGTCGGATCTACCGGAGTGCCTAAGTAAGTAGTGTTTGTGTGTTATTGAGCGTGTTCCGCGTATTTCACAAAAAAATGCCGGCGACATGCTCCATATATGGCCCCATTGTTGTTTTATATTTGTGCTTACTTATTCCCATTGATTTTTAAAATATCTGTTTTTAATATTTTAATTTTATTATTGACTTGATTCTTAAGTTTTTTAAATTCATTTTCCAAATTCGTATTTCCCAGTTCTTTAACTTTTTGTTTATAAATTTTGACTCGGTTTCCAGTGACTTCGAGAATTTATTGATTTATCCAGTCGTTATGTTCACGTATCTTATACGTCTTTTTGAATTCCGAATCTTTTTTACAAGAAGTGATTAAGTCAATTAGGTCCTGAAATGATTCAACTTCTGTAGTTTGAATGTTCTTTTCAAATTTTGAGATGATTTTTTTATGATCTGTTCTGTTTACTTCTTTTCTATATTTTGTCGCAAGTACTGTTATGTTTACATGTAAGGTTATTGACAACAAATTATATTATGATTGATCAGACTGTTACTGTTACTAACTGCTTGAATCGTACATTTCAAATTACTACAGCTGTCTGACAAAACATGATCTATAATACTCCTTGAGCTATTTGCCACCCCAGTAGCTGAATCTGCAGTTATTGTGTTGAATGGTTTATTGAATAATAAATTATATTCTATCTATACTATAGAATTCATTTCCATTGACGCCCGTATAAGTAAAGTGAACGTCGACCGTTGACTCGCACAGTCGGATTCCCTGGAAGAAAACGAGATCGCACGAAGGGAACCCCTCCGAATTCGAGGCGGCTCACATGAAAGTCGGCACGCCGAGTGACCCTACTGTTAATGTACGGTGGTTATAGCAAGGCTATGTCTTCTTATTAATCTTAAGCATGGGGAGTTATTTTCTTCCTATATCCATTCGGTTAATTCTTTGACCGACAAGATAAAGGCGCCCACAACTACAAAAAAGTCCATAGAAGTGCGTATACGGACGAATCTTCAAATTAACCCTACTAAATGGCTTTGTTCGTTATAAAATCGAAAGTGATTTCGCTTCCGCCTTTAAGGTATGCCACAAATCTTCAATTATCCTTACAACGTTAATTCTCCTCTAACAAATGAGAATTAAAGGACACTTCCTTTTGATAACGACTTCACATGCCAAACCCTAAGTGTGACATCTTTTTTCGACCTACTCAAACTTCTATTCTATCCTATGCATAGGACCAACACAGTCGAACTATCAGCTTACGTCGTTTTATTCTCCAGGGTTGTGTAATCCATACGAATCTGTGCAATAACTGCAATATAACATGCGCATCAGCCATAAAATCGTTCAGGAGCTCCTCATCCGCAGAAAATATTCTGGTTTACGCACCCATACACGTCTTCGGGATTCCGGGGCCCTGCAGGAATTCCTTCCGAATTTCTTAAAGCAGATGATGTCGTTTAAATTCCATCCAAAGTGGTGCCATGGAACATTAACATAATTTATTCATGACGTGGCGGTGGAACACGAATTTCTTCCTTGGAAAAAATTTACACCCCTAATGGGCTTCCAATACTGTTCGGGAAGCTATTGTCAATCAACAAGAATAGCATCAAGCAGGCTCCGTACTTTTCATTCATATCAAGCCACTTGCGCAGAAGTAATGATTAACTATGTGTAATCATTGATAGTGGCAGTTTCTGAATGTTCGAAAGGGGGGGGGGCACACAATTTTAAATAAAAAACTACACGAAAATCCTACCAGAGATTGTTGAGGCCGCAGTTGCATCCTGCACATAATAAGAGTGTTCAGTTTCCACAAACGGTTATTTCTTAAGCTTTTTCTAGCTAGTATCGCAAAAAGTAACTTTTTAAGAGTGTTTTGCTTATCAGTCGTCACAAAATTTTATTCATTAAGAGTTTTTTACTTATCGTCCTGCCTAACCCGAAAAGAAGTCGTCTAGCTTGGGAATCGAACTTCTAACGCCTGGTTGAAACACGTCACTGCTACCTACTGAACCACGTAGCCGTTGATCTCATGTTGTCAAAGCACTGTATCAGTATCTACTTTCATATTCATCTTTGTAATGTTATTTAGAACTTTCTTAATTTTTATTTTGTGCTGTAAGAAAAGTCTGCAAACATTCATCTTAAGCAGCGCGTTCACCCGATTATCTATTTGAGATAATAGGTTAGGAGGCTAGAATCGCCGATGTAAACAACGCGTAGCAGCTAAAACAAGAGAAGATGACTGAGGCGCGTCAGCAGGAGTTCGTATTTGTTCGTATTGTCACCGGTAACCTTTTGGATTTCATTGGTCATTTTCAAAGCGTTCGATGTGTGATTGACCAATAGGAGCGCTCTCTGTCCGCTATCCGTGCCGTCCGTGTCTCGACGCCTTCAGACAATCACGTGACGAGGCACTGGTTAAGTTCGAGCTTAGTTTGCTGGCGAGTGCCAGTTTTTATAGTCCTAACATTGTTTGCTACTTACAAATCAGGCAACCGATTGTAGCTAAAAATACGCACGATATTAACACTACGTACAAATCTCTCAAAAAGTATTTGTTTCTCTTTTGTCCGGGGAGGGGGGGGGGGATTGCGCCATGAACAGGAACCGCCCCTATCATTGATGCATTGATGTCTTAAGCCTTGTACTCACTAGTAGACATGTTGAACGATTTGTCTATAGACCGTCTATAGACAGTCTAGAGACACGGTCTTTAGACCGTCTAGAGACACCATTTTTTTGTCTCGTCTATCATCCACACGACAATGTGCAGATTTAGACGAGACAATACCGAATTTCTCATCAGTTGCATCTTCGCTGTCCACTATGGAGGACATTGCATTGTGCGGAATAAGTTTCTGCTTAGTGATAATTAATAGCGAAGCAAAGCGGCAACGTAAAAGTTGGTGGACGCGAGAAGTGTTCGCAGATACGTTCGGCAATACATTGCATCTTTTATTAGTTTTAAAACCTCGTTGTACCACATCTTCACAAAGCTCTGCACAGAAACAAAAATAACGAACCACACCAAGAGCCGAACACAAAAATAGTCGAACCATGCCACTCGGTAGTTGGCGAAAGACTGGGACGTCTCGTCTCTAGACTCCGATTGACGTCCACGCTGTCAAAATGTTGCGCAACAAGTCTAACGTTGCACGAAGTCTCCCATTCCTGTCGGGAGACCATAGACCTGTGATTTTTGGTCTCGCAACAGTCCCGTAGACGGCAATTGGGATATAGACATGTCTAACCAGACAACCTTAGACACGTCTCTGAGACCAGATCGCACATGTCTACTAGTGAGTACAAGGCTTTAGCCAAGAGACCTGGGTAACAGGCAACAGAACTGCAAAAATACTTCAAACTGAGATTATGCTGATTAGCCTGTGGTCAGGGTCATATTTATTGTAGGAACTAAGGTATATTGTGATACTCTCGGACTCCCAGACCGCTTAAAAGGCCTTGGGCTCCTGGAGGAGATTGCACCAAAACTCGTTTGGGACTGTTTCAATACCCTTAGCTTACTACCAGGCGACGAAGGTATTGGTGGCAATGAGTGTATGTTGAAAATACGTAAACATTAATAAGTATGTGTTTTTTTTACTTCAGTGACAAAGGATTTCACTATTAGCTCTCTGTCCATCTGACTGGAATTAAAATAACTTCCCAGTGAGATTAATTTAAATTAAAACCCTTAAGGGTTATTTGCTAATTGCGAATCGACTCCAGCTTTTTAAATAATCTTTATTTTGGGACATTGGGACATTTTTGAGAGGAAAATCAATGAAACGGACGTTAGAAATAGTCGAAGGTCTTCAACTCGCTGTGCGTTTTGCGCCACCAAAGTCGTCATTCGCTTAGTTATGATTTTTGGTCGCCAACTCAGTTTTCAAATCGCCACTTTAACAGAAAATCGCCACACCTAGCAATTCTGCGGAAAGCGTGTTCTAAAAAAAAAGAGCGAGGTGGGGATATTCATAACAAAGCGGTAAATCAGCAGCACAAGAATGATAAAAATTGTAAGAAAATACTTATTATTCGTTCGCTGCGATATTCTAAGTGCGGTTCTGTCATATGAGTCTTATAGAATGGTTCGACGTTCGCGCTACGAGATGGAAAATCTAAGTATTTCTTCTTAAATTTGGAGCGTTCGAGGTTGTCTATGTCTATGTAGTTCAGCGTCTCCACTATGATGTTAATACAAATATCCCATATCTCTAGCTCTTTGCACGAGATAAACAAATCGCCGGGGGCAAGGTGGGTACAGTCAGAGAAACCATCAGCGTACACTAGCGAAGTCCGAGAAGCATTTTGACCACATTCACCTACACTAAATTCATATCCACCAGTTTATTATTAGTTATGCCGGTTGCACCATTTTTGTTGTTGTTAAAGTCCGACGTAGCACGTCAATATTCGAGAGAAGTTAAACGCGCGCTGCTACGTACATCTATGCTCCGCTCCATTGTATTGGGGTTTTACGTTTCTTGCCCCTGTTTTGATCTGAACGTACAGGGACGGAATTATAAATTATTCCATTATCGGTCAATATCTTTATATCCCTAAATATTTCGGTTATATGTTACTGGGAAAAATCAATTACCTTTGACGAGTATTGTACGTCATTTGAAGGAAAGGCGCAACTTTCAAATGGCGTCACTATTCGCAAGGCCTAAACTCTTTTCTTCTTATCAATCAGGGTGAGTAGAAGTCTTGTGTTAGACAACGAGTTAACGAATGACTGTGGCACAAGTTTTATATGGCAATCAGAAATACAGTAAAATCGCGTTATACGGTATACAGACATCCAAAAAACTAAATCTAGTTTTTAGACAGCTTCAAGTGACGCGACCGAAAATCCGCCTGTCACTTTCACATATCGCCCAATTCCGCGGACGCAAAATCGCCTCTTAAAACTAAGATATAATACTAACAACATCAATAGTGCTCCACCTTGGGCCTGTTAAAAACTTCAATATGGAGCACTCAAATAATCAGCATCTGTCTTGTCATGTTTTTAGTGCTGCAGAGGTTGAATTCTTGGGTAAAACGCCCTCACCCGCAACGTGGTGGCATCGAGGCAAGTTGATATGTTTTCTGTGACCAACAGCATCGTAGGTTTCATCAATTCCGTGGCTGATTCAGATTCAAGACGCGCATCGGGCTCCAATTATTGCCCTTTCTTTTCCTCCCCATCGTGTTCTTCGGCTTCGACGCAAGAGCGCCAGCCGGCAGCGCCTTGGAAAAATAGACACGTCCCGTCCGTATGGATTTTTTGCTCGCCCCGCGACTGCAGTCAATTGTTTCTGACCGATCGGTCCGCAATTGGGATCGTTTTGGATTTTATGGCCGGTCTCCAGCTCGGATTTATGGCAGAAAGACATGTATTTTCAGAAACTGCATCAATTGAAGCCGAAGGTAATTTTTGAAGATCTTATATCAGATACTGATTGCATCGGTGGTAGGGAGGCAAGGCCAATAATATCGCTAGTGAAATCCAAACACTGAGAAAATAGAGATGCAGTACTAGAGAAAATAACAAACTAACCCATTTGTCATGATTAGTTCGTAAAAAAATACAACAGGTGTGGGGGCACTCCATATTGACGGATGCACTCCTCTAGCCTACGCGGCATGCTCTTGATCTGGATGTTAATAAACTCTAGAGGTAGAACCTTCCAGGCTGCCCTGATAGCTAGTTCCAATTCATCCATCAGCATGCTTGGAGGATTGGGTAAATCGCAAATGTAGCGACCCATCCAATCCTATAGTTGTTCAATTGGTGATAAATCGGGCGATGGTGGAGGCAGGTGAAATACCCTAGTCTCAGCTCGCTGTAGGAGCTTCATTGATACCCTTGCAATATGACAACGTTCATTATCCTGCTGGAAGTAACCCTTTTCCAGCCTCGGTCATATGGAAAGGCAAACAATTCTAACACCTCATTCACATAAAATTGGGCCGTCATTGTGTCATGAACTACAAGTAAAGGTGACTCTCTGTTAAATGTAGTGGCACCCTAAACCATTAAACTTATAGAAGCATGCACATGGGGCTAAACACCAAACTGGAGATCACGTCGTTCACCTGGTCGTCGTCTAACGTATTGGCGTCCGTCTTGTGTACCGAGACAAAACCTAAACTCGTCGGAGAAGGCCACGTGATACCACTCAGCATGCCCTTGTTGGTGTTCTTCGCACTAATCCAGCCGTTAGAGACAACATCTATGCCTCATGGTTAGAGCAATTTCTCTAGGAGGAGCACCACGTTCTCGTTGGTTTACAATCCAGCCCAGTTCATAGAGGGTAAAACTGCGTAAAATGAGGCTGTCGCCCTCTAGGGGGCATCTATGCATATTCATTCGACTAATCGCCACATGCGCAACAGATATCATAGTTTTTGGATCGACAAAGAGCCATACTTTGTTTTTATATGTACAGAACACTTTTTTGGAGGTGTTATGTAAGTAAATAAAGCCTAAGTGAACAGCAAATGTTAGATGTGAACCAGGGAGGATACTGCCAGGCTACTTGTGGTCCCAAGCCCGTAGAAGGTTTTATCGCTAGAAAACCACCTCCCTTTTAACTTCATGTTCACACCGGAAAACAGTGTCAAGTCACAAGAAGCAAGGTCAGATTCATTTGGCACTAACTACTGGATTTAAAAAGTGTTTTCTATGGCTTTCTTATGATTCTATGAATCTGCCTTGGAGCTCAGTGTAGTTGCTTACACTCTGATGAAACGGAAAACTCAAAACACTGTATTTCGGTAGATTGCACTTTGCTTTGGATTTTTTAACAATAATGTTACTACATAATAATGAGATTACAATATCACTTGGTGTTGAAAAATCTAATATTGTCTATGGAGAAATATTACAGCCTCAAGGCAGAATGCTGTCACTCTGTAAACTAATTGACATTGATTTTTATCACATTCTCAAGATTAAGTTTACTTGATAACAGTTTATACCATAAAGGGCAATGGAGTTTATTGCGTCAACAATTCTCATTTTACTAGTCTACGTGCGGAGTTTTCTCTACGGTGTTAAGGCTTGGACAATGACAGAAGCAATACAAAGAAGAATACAATTTTTCGAACTCTGGTGTTACCGCAAAACGCTCAGGACATCTTACGTGAGTCATACGAAGAATGAACAAGACAAAAGAGTCAATGAACTCAAGTTGATTGACTCAGTACTTCTCACACATAACGGTGATATTATTCTATCTTATCCCCCCTGCAACCAAATCATCGCCCGCCCGCCCTCAAAAAAAAAACATGCAACACAACAACTCTCGTGAATAGTTTCTTGCATCTCTATGCGAACTAGGACAACATAGTACATTATGCTGCTAGATATTTCTTTCACAGGCCACTAGCCCATGGTGGACACAACAAATTTTTCAGTTTTACAACCCCACCCCCCAATCACCCCAATTTCACCCTTCATCCAAAAAAACATAGAAAATGATCAGAAACCCCTAAAACGCCTAAAACAAAGTTTGAGCTGTTTTCATATTTTTAGTTTTTTTATTATTGCCGCGCCGCCACTGATCCGATTTTTCCAACATACGCGTTTTCCATCCTCGCCTTGGGAGTAATACTATGTCAAAATTTCATTAAAATCAATTGAACAATTTTCGCGTTACGCGATATCAAACGATCTGAAACAATACTCGTATGTATACATCACAAATTATAAGTCCCGTGGTCTCTATAATAAGCATGTAACGTTCGGATGGACCTAAAAAAGTGTATCATGCCGCTAGGTTTTTCATTCACATATCAGTGGACATTACGAATACAACAAATTTTTCAGTATTACAACCCCCCACCCCCCAACTACCCCAAATTCACCCACACCCAAGAAAAAATAAAAAATGATCAGGAGCCCCTAAAACGCCTAAAAACGAAGTTTGAGCCATATGTGAAATTTTTCATTTTTTGCTGACTACTCCGCCCCCTGTATAACGATTTTCAAAATTACAGGAACATTACCTACTACGACCCCACAGCATAACGCTGCCCAAATTTCATCACAATCTATGCAGCGGTTACTGAGATTACGAGGGTAGAAGAACGCGACAGACAGACAGACCGACAGACCGACGGAAATGAGTGACGTGGATTTTCGTTATGTACACATCATGAAACGCCCAAAAAGTGGATTATCTCAAATTCGAAAATTTTCGCGATCACAATACTCCCCTCACCTATCGGTGTGGGAAGTAAAAGAAAGAAAAACACAATATTTTGGCCACATTATGAGAAACGAAAAATACGAATCCTCCGTCTTATCATCGAAGGCAAAGTCAATAGCAAGAGGGGACCAGGAAGAAGATGCAACTCCTGGCTCAAAAACCTGCAACAGTGGTCAAATATGACCTCAGTAGAATTATTTAGGGCCACCACAAATACGATTAAATTGGCAAATGTAACAGCCAACGTCCTCAAGGATAAGGCACCTTAAGAAAAAGACAACAGAAACAACACTTCTCCAGTATATTTCTCTTAATTTGTTTTAGTGGTACCCACTATTCCACTATGTTTTAGGCGCTGAATTTATACGTGAATCACCCCGTACATAGCGCACTATTATCGAAAGCCCGATGAAGTTTGACGTGGAAAATAAAGGGTAATAATCCGGTCAAAGACTAACTAACAAGTCGAGTTGGAGTGGTAGGCATTCGATGGAGCGTAAGGAGAATATTTAAGAGGATTACAGGAGGGAAGACTCTGTAATACCTTTCCGTCGGTTGTGTCTTCCTGACAAGCAAGAATCACAGTGCCGGCACTTTGCATAGGAAGGTTTCTTGATCTTTATTACATGTGTATTCGTGTACCACCGTTGTCAACCAACGAAATGTCAACGCGCATTTGCGGCCAACATAAGAGAGAGAGAGAGAGAGAGAGAGAGAGAGAGAGAGACAGAGAGAGAGAGAGAGAGAGGGAGAGAGAGAGAGAGACAGGGGTCAGACAGAGAGAGAAATAGAGCTAATCAGGACAGAGGCCGTTAAGATTTAAATGAGTGCGTAACAAAATATACGTATTTATAGACGAAAAAACCGGTGTAAAGTTTGTTTATGTATTCTTAATGAAAAATCTCAAAATAATATGGTGTTTAATAGTGTCATTGAAATTACTAATTTTTGAAAGTATAAATATATTACTTGTAATGGTTTTGCAAAAGTATCAGATGCTGAAATTTGGAAAAGTAATTATTGTAATGTAATTTCCCCAGATTCTTCAATTCTGAGAGACAAAATATTTATTTGGGCATTTTATTCGCAAAAGTTTGAATGCGATATGTAGAATACAACACAGAGCCTCTTGTACTTTCTTATTACATCTTACTTTCCACACTGATTAGGTGAGGGGAGTATTGTGATAGAAAAAAGTTTCAATATTGAGATAATACACTTTTTGGGCGTTTTATGATATATACATGACGAAACTCCACCTCACTCATTTCCGTCGCTCTTTGTGTCGCTCTGTCGGTTTGTCTGTAGTCTGTCTGTCGGCATTCTTCTGCCTTCTTAATCTCAGTAACTGCTATGTGGATTGTGATGAAATTTTGGTAGCGATACGCTATGGGCTCGTTGTAGCCAACGCTGTTATGACTTTTTGGTCCATAGGCCCCAAAGTCATTAGCAAAAAAACTAAAAAATTCAAATATTCCTCAAACTTTGTTTTTAGGGGTTTTTGGAATTTCTGATCATTTTCTACTATTTTCTGTGTGTGGGGGAAAACATTGGGGTGGTTGAGGGGCGGGAGCTAACTGAAAAATTTGTTTTATTAATAATAGGCTCTCCATTCTTCTTCTTCGTGTGCCCTGTGCAATTCCGCACGTCGGCGATCCCTCGTATTATTCTCACATCATATGTAGGGTGCCATTTTCTGCCTGTCTGAATATTGTGGCGGCATCTCTTATTCTGCACCAATCTCTTATATTTCGAAGCCAAGAGTGCTGTTTCCTCCCCGGACCTCGTCGGCCTTCTATCTTACCTTGCAGTATCAATTTGGGTATCGAGTATCTGGCACCTCTAAGGATATGACCAAGGTAAGATATTTTCCGATGTTTGACAATATGAAGAAGTTCTCTGTTTACGCCAGCGATTCTCAGTACTTCTTCGTTGGTTTTATGTGCAGTCCAGGGAATGCGGAGGAGTTTCCGGAGTGTCCACATTTCAAATGCTTCTATGCGGTTCAATGTTCGTACTTTAAGAGACCACGTTTCTGCTCCGTAAAGTAATATGGGCCAAACATAGCACTTTACTACCCGAAGCCGCAGAGCCATCGGAAGACTTCGTGCTAGAAGACAGTTCTTTAGTTTAAGGAATGTAGTCTTCGCATATCCAACCCGTGCTCTTACTTCTTCATCGCAGTCCCATCGCTCTCCATTAACCTGTCAAAGAAATATCTAGCGGCATAATACACTTTTTTAGGTCCATCCGAACAATGCCTTGCGTAATATTATAGAAACCAAGCGCTTGGAATTTTCTGATGTATACGACAAAACTCCACGCCACTTGGCGTATTGGCGTTCCGCGTTGTCTCAGTAACCGCTGCTTGGATGAAATTTGGGCAGCGATTTGCTGTGATGTCTCAGTAGGTAATACTGCTATAGTTTTGAAAATCAGTCTATGAAGAGTAGTGCATTGGCGGCGAAGAGGTTGGTAAAAAACTAAAAATTGTCAGAAACCCTCCAAACCTGGTTTTAGGCGTCTCAGGAAGTCCTGATCATTACCTATCCATTTTGATTAGGAAGGGGGTGAAATTGGGATGGTCGAGGTTTTATAAACTAAAAAATTTGTTGTATTCATAAAATGCTCTATACATTGCACTGAAAAAAATTCTCATCTGTGAAATACAAACTTGATTATGGTGACTATGACATCGTATTACTACCGCGGAGTAAATGGTATAACAGTATATCGTTGTTGTAACTCTTTCCAGTGGCAAAGGTCCCTGATCAATATCTACTCTTTACATGAGGATAGTGTAGCGATAGAGGAACTCCAAATATTTTGTTAGCACCGATACCGTCTGGGAAGTACTCAGTCAAGATACTTGACTGCATTTTTTTGTCATAGATCACTAATCAACTGCCCACCGGAATTTTATTTTATTTTTATTTTTCTCACTACGAAGAAGACCTAGTAGCGTTCCTGTTATTGAGTTAGTAATAGTGGTATTTTTTTCTGTTTGTGTCACTATTCTTTATGTACTATTACGTATTTATGCTTCAGAGGTTGCTGCACTTGTATGTACTTCCAGCCCACTGTGTGACACCACTGCCTAAAGACACGACGACGTCGTGTAGTCGGTAAATCCTTGGCAGCTGAAACTAAGGAATGGGACAACTCTTTGATGAGTTTCTGTCAGCACTAATTAGCTGCGGCTTATATATGCACAGGAGTATTTCTATTCCAATTGTGCTGAAAGCGGGTTACGTTATTATTACTAAGAGACGGCGCCAACCGACTTCTGGACTGACGTACACCACACGGTGCAAAATAGTCAACAAAACGCTGTGTCTGCTTTAATGTGTACTGCCAAAATACCTTTAAAAAAAATCACTTTCGGCAAACACGTCCATAGCATAAATAAAAGGACCAAACACAACATTGCAACACCTAAACAAAGCACTGAGCAGTTCAAAGGTTGACAAATTCTACAATAAATTACCAACAGAAATGGCCCGGATCAGTTTAAAAGGCTTTAAATGAAAACTGATCATCTTTTAAGAAATAACTATAAAAAGTAAAGATTTTTTCCTTCAAAAAATTTAATTTAATGTACCTTTCTCATTGATAATTATGTATTATGTACATCATCTATGCAATAAATTTGATCTCGTTGGCAAATATAGTTTTTTCGTTTTAGGCTTAAAAAGAGCAGTGCCCCCACTGATGGTGCCACTTGATCTTCGGCTTCTTTCCAAAAATTTTTTATTGATTTTCTACATATGTTTTTTTATTGTTGAAAAATAAAGACCTATTATTATAATATGTTTGAAAAGAAAAAGGTGCAGCCCGAGCTACCAAGCTGCTGTTCCATTAACCAGTGACTGCTTCTCATACCGTGAGGTGAGCAATCACTGGGTCCACGAATCGAACACCCTAAGTAGATGAAGAAACCCAAATTCTTTGGCCTTTTGCATTCTGGCGGACAAGATTATGATTATTAGTTTGTATTTATTTTGATATTAAAGATGGTTAAGGTTAAGATGTTATTAAAAGATATTCAAATTGATTGATTCAGTACCTAGGTATACAGGGTGGGCCAACAGTGCCCGGATAAAACATTAACCTTTTAAGGTAATACGCTTTTTGGGCGTTTTATGATTATACCGAAAGTCCACGTCACTAATCTCCATCAGTCTACCTGATTGTGATGAAATTTGAGTAGCGATAGGCTATGGGGTCGTAATAGGTAATGCTGCTATAACTTTGAATATCGATGCATGGGAGGCGCAGTAATTAGCAAAAAATAAACTTTTTTTCAAATGTTCCTGAACCCTCGCTTTTAGGCATTTTAGGGGCTCCTGATGATTTTCTACTATTTCATGGGTGAGGGTGAAATTGGGGTGGTTGGGAGGTAGGGGTTATAAAACTGGAAAATTTGTTGTACTCATAATAGACTGTCCATTGAGTTCTGAAAAAAGACCTATCGGCATAATACACTTTTTGGTTCATCCAAACATTGCCTTATCTATTGTATTACAGAAACAAAGAGTCCTCAAATGTAGGTATACATGTTATTAGTATTGCTTTAGATTTTTTCTTATTGTGTAAGGTGAAAGCTATTGAAGTAATGTTAGTAAAATGTTGACGCAATATTACTACCATGGCACGTATGATTTTTAGAAATTGTGTCAGTTGCGGCGCAGTAATAATCAAAAAACTAAAAATATAAAAACAGCTCAAACTTCGCTTTTAGGCCTATTTAGGATTTCCTGATCGTTTTATACTTTTTTGGGCGGGGGTGAAATTGGGGTGGTTAGGGGGTGAAGGGTTGTAAAACTAAAATATATCTTTTACTCATAATATCCTATTAATTGACCTTTGAAATAAACACCTAGCGGAAATACAATTTTTTTGCGAGTGGACAGGCGATGATGTGGTTAAAAGTGAATGTCAGAGTATAGCTTCATGCTGTGGGAAAGTAATGAACTCTTATCACCATATTGTGTAGGAAGTACTGAGTCAATCAACTTGAGTCCATTTTTTTCCACATTTTCTTGTATTTGGGTACTGGCACGTTATGCCATTGGAAAGATAAAAAAGACTCATTCATTTGAGCCTAATGAAAGGCTAAATTACTATTTAAGAACGCAATTATTTTTCGTTACTCATCTGTTTTCTAAAACAAAAAAAAGTTAATACTGGTATTCTGGAAAACGTAATATTAAATAACATTCATATAAACAATATACAATCACCATTTTTATTTATTGAGATATACAGGGTGTCCAGTTAGTGTGTAATTCTTCGATATCTTGCAAAGTAAACCTAATAGAAGAAAATGTCAAATACAAAAGTTATTTGGTTACTTGAGACGCTTATTCTAAAAATATTTTGAAATATACAGGGTGTTGCGGGAAAGTAGGATAGTGATCAACTTCATTTTTTTGTATAAAACTATAACTTTTTCTTAAATTCTGCTAGTTTCTGTCAATGATCTCATAATTTCAAAATTTTGTTTCTATTAATTACTGAGATACGGCAACACCGCTTTTTCAGTAAATGGTACCTGAACGCTTGAATATTTCCAAAACTGCCACAGCTGGAGAGGTGAAATTCAATACATGGGTTTTTTGAACATACAGAATTCAAAAACGCGCTAAAATCGGTGTTGTCAGATTTACCAATTTTACGTCATAATTTTGAATGTAATGCCCTATTTATGAAGTCTAACGTAAAAGTGGCAAATCTGACAATACTGAAGTTAGCGTTTTTGAATTCTGTATGTTAAAAAACCCCCAAGTGTTGAATTTCATCGTTCCAGCTGTGGCAGTTTTGGAAATATTTAAGCGTTCCGGTACCGTTTACTGAAAAAGCGGTGTACGCCGCAAGTACGAAAAAAATATTACAAGGCGAGATAGGGTATTAGTAGATATTTCGATTTAAAATAAAACATACAGGGTGTTACATTTAAAAAAATAAAGTAAAATGATCTTCATATTGCCGTAATTTAAAATTCTGCCAAAAACACCCTCTAGATACAAATTGCTGGTAACATCCGAAATAATATCCAGCTAATATTCAAGTAACTCGCTGTATAATGTTATTGAGAAAAGTTAAAGGAACATATCAATTTGGACGTATTACTTGCGACCGTGTAAATCCGGAAATTAATAGAAAATAAATTATAACTTGGCAACGTCGCAAACCGATCCTGAAAATATTTTAGGGTTGAATAGAGATCAATGATGGAAACTAGAAGAATTTACGAAAAAGTTATAGTTCCATATAAAAGAATCAAGATGATCACTGTCCTACTTTCCCGCAACACTCTGTATATTTCAACGTATTTTTAGAATATGCGTCTTAAGTAACCAAATAACTTTTGTATTTGACATTTTTTTCTGTCAGGTTTACCTTGCGAGATATCGAAGTATTACACAATAACTGGACACCCTGTATAATATGTTCCAGATATACTGTGCCTCATCTATATTCCAATACAGTACATTTCTGTTGGCTTATTAGAGCAGAAAAATGATACAAAACCATAATCCAAAGCTGAAGATATGCTGAGGCAGCAGCTTCCTCCTGCTAGGCCATTGTATCATCGGAAGCCGCTCTTATAGCAGTACTTACTGTGTAATTTCTCGCGTATTCAACCTCCACAAAACAATCAAGCCATTTTCATCCGTGTCCTACTTTCCAGACCCCATTAACCGATCCTGGCAGCATTATCCTGCTGGCAGTCGCATTTTTCCGCACTTCCTGCCGGCCTGAAGCTCCTCGCGCTTATCCTGCGATACAGCCGACGAACGCAGCTGGGCTCGCATAAAGCTGGCAAAGTCGAAGGCTAATAAGCAACGAAAGCTGGCAGCAGCTTATTAAAAATTTTCATCCCGTTATCCTTCCAGCGGTCGCCGTTTATTTGTGCGAGGAGCACAAAGGATCCGCTTTTTGTGCGGTGTCATCGTGCCAATTACTGAATTTGTGCATATTCACGCAGACCTCAATTACCCTCAAGTCGTCGCGAATGGGAACTGGAGAGGAAGGAGAGATGGGAGCACGGTAAAGACAATGACTTTCTTTAAATGAATTCTCGAAGAATGCTTGCGAGCACTGATGTGTGATCTCATGAGCGGAGAATTTCTATTTTTATCCAAGTAGCGCAAATATACCGTCCTTATGCAGAGTTCCCACTATGTATCGAATATACTATACAGGGTGTCCCTGGATTTCCTTCATTCTTGATACTCTTGTAACAAAAAAAAGTTGAAATGAAAACTTTTTTTTGAAAGTGCTATAAGCTCTATTATACTATGTTTTCAAAACATTTTTTATTTTATTTATTTTTATTTTATTTATTTAACGGAAACTCCATTTTTACAATTATTGAAGACATTCAAGTTCAACACAATGGCAAAAAATAAAGGTATACCTAGAACAAACAATATTTACTGAAAGCAAAAACTAATCGTATCTATTCCATCAAATTTAATGCAGAAACCAGACACTTGAAAATATTAAACGAAAACCTAAAAGACTCAAGGTTGTTTCTATTCAAGATTATTTTTTTGTACTTCAACTCTTAAAAGTTACCCCAACTTCTTTTCAAATAGCATCCAATAGTTTTTTATAGACAAATTAAATCCTTATTTTATTTAAAATCTTGTAGTACCTTTATCATTTTATACACAAACCTATTTTTTTCGTAAAGTCACAAGCATAAGATAAATAAAATTAGCAGCTATCTGAGGCTAACATTGTCATAAGAAAAACAGGTAGAAAAGAAAACTAAGTGTGTTGTGGCCATGTCGTTTATTTTCCTTTTTTTATATATTTTTTTTTACTATTTCCGCTTTCAGTCGAAGCGTTAAATTTATTTTGTTATAAAATTTATTATTACCTTATTCGCGTGATGTCAAGGCATTTTTTCCCTTTGCCTTTGTCTTTTCCCGCATACTACGCCACTCCTTTTTCTTCTTAAAAAGGAAGCAGCCATAAATGTCAAAAATAAGAAGGAAGTAATGTGGCTGTCGAGTCGCTGTAACCGCACCTGCAGTCGAGTCGCCGCACGTCGCCGTTCCGCATAACATGTAACTCCGCTAAAAGCTCTAACCCTCGCTATAACCTTACTACGGCCACGCCGCTAAGATCGGATTCAACGGTCCAGGGTCCTAGAAGACCCACGGAGTGCATCAGGGGGCCCCCCAACTCCGACCGCAACCAGGATTGTCCTGCTAGACGCCGCCAGACCACACTAAGCAAGGTAAGGGAATTACTGTGCCTTGACCTATCTTTCTACTCGCTCTTTTAATTACCATATCGTTACGCTTTTTCTAAATTATTATTATTTAACACTTGGACAATTAACTGTCGAAAGGATCTTATATACTAGTCCATTCATCTCTCCTCTGGAGTTAACTTTTCGCCAGTTGAGACTTTAGAGCCTTAATTGGGGAACGCGTGCTTTGCACAACAAAGTGGGTCTTTCAAAGGTGCTGGATGGCGTATCATGTCATTTTTTCAAAACATTTTTTTGTACTGCAGCCCGTAGAACTCACCTTCAGCTTCAAATAGCACCCCATAGCTTTTCTTACACAAATGAGAGGTCATCATTTTATACAAATTACTGTAATGCCTTTGATTTTATACACAAACTAATTTTTTCGAAAAGCCATAAGCATAAGATAAATGAAATAAGGATTTGTTTGAGGCGTAACACTTTCCTTATAAAAAAGGGTGAAAAAGACATTCGTTTTTCCATTCAGTACCCTTAAAACCCCACAGAGTTTTCTTTTTTATCGATTTTTTGCATCAAAGGTATTCTTATTTTATTTATATTGAGCTTATGATTTCACAAAAAAAATGTTTATAATATAATAATAAATAAAGTAGGGATATCATTTATATAGGAAAGCCTATGGCGTGCTACTTGAAAACAAAAAGTTGAGGCTGAGTTTTAGGGGATGAGGGAGAAAGTTTGGTTTTGAATGCATGGTATGACAGACCCTATGGTATACCTTCAGAGTTACAACTCCACCTGTATAATATTAAAACAAGTGGAAAAGGAGATTGTCTGTGTAGACAAGCTTATTAGCTCAAGCTCATGATTTTATATTCTATAGTAGACAGGTATATTGTGATATAGTAGGTTTTAAGGAGAGGGGGAGTTATAGTTAGATTATGTCATTAGAGGAAATCGTATCGCCTGAAAATGGTGTTGTCTAATACAGGTTGTTGCTGAAGGGTTATGAATGTCTTTTAGTAGAAAATTGTCAACAGTACTTCATACAAAATCTCGAGACCGCAATTTGCGATGCTTTAATGACACCCACTACCCCCTTTCTACCCCTTTGTGTGGCGTATTGAAATGGAGGCTTTGTGGGGATCAGGCCAATTACAAGTGCGCTCTGGGGTTGCGCAAAAATCAATTAGATGGATTATGTACAATACCCCTACGTAAGGAGGTGCTCACTGCTGCACGAAGATGGAATTTTAAGTTTCCAGTACCTATACAAAACATCTATCGCTTCCTGTTTTCGAATGGGGGCGATTCGTAATTAAATTAGCTAAAAATTAGGCACAGAATAAAGTCAAAAGTCTATTTTTGGGCTATCGAATGTAGGAAAACCGAATAACAGTCATCACATAAAGATCTGAAGACTTGGAACCAACACATATGAATTGAAAATAAATTATAGAGACCAGGCTCTTAGAATACCATCAGTACCCTTCAGAAGACTTCCGAAGGAAGAAAACGCTACAAAGTAGCAAACAACGAATATTTTATACCACTAAACATCATAAATTTTCGACAAACTAACGATTATATAAAAGGTGCGTGGAAGAGTGATGAATGATCTCTCAAACTGAGAGGCAATGTGACTCAGCGCTTAAATAATACCAAATAAATCAGCATCAGCAACCCATTGTGAATTATCACCCTTAATCAATCACCCAATCAGCGCTGCACGGTGTTGTAATCAATTCCAACCCCTTGCTCCAGATGCCACCCCTCCCCGATATCTTGGGTGGTTCAAAATCCCGATGTAAGCATGCAAGATTTGCGGTAGAATTTGAAGTCATCAAATATTGATTTTCTACTTCCTACACTTGTGGTGCCAAGAATGAGCTAAACACTGGAAAGGTATTTTTCATTTGCTGTATGAGATATCGTATTAATGCATTTATACAGGTTAATGGTAATTCGACACAGATATTTGGGGGGGGGGGGGGTGGTGATAGTAAAGGTAGTAAGTAGTAAGCTATAAAATTGACCGTGTCCAATTCCTAATAGTTTCCGAGGTAAATTGAATTTTAGAGATTTTCATTAAGATGCAGACCTCCAAACGAAAACCCTAAAAAAACAAAATTTTGTTATCGGATTTTGGAATTTTTGGTATTACTCCTTAGAAAATATACCATTACGTCATTCAGGCCAATTCTGATCGAATATTGTTTAAAATATGGCTATACGAACCATATCACTAATACTGTAACTATTAACAGGATTGGTTATAAGCTTCCTGTTCAATTTAGTACTTTCTAGCAAGTATTGTTATAAGTTTCAGGCGTCGGCAGTATTGTTATAAATGAGAGATCACAGTCAGTTGATCTGCAGCTTCTTTATTTAGGCGAAATAATTTACGAAATTTGTCGTCAGAGAGCTCAAAACAAAGTGATCAGGTGTCAAATACTTCGCGAGATACTGTTAAAATCTGCATGTGTTGAAAAGCGGCTTGAAGAAGCGTTGCAAAAAAATGAATTTTATCTTAAAAATTCATCAAATATTAACCGTGCACTTTCCGGTAAAAGCATGCCCATCTTTCTAGTTATCCATTGGTACCATAGACATGTTATAAATGTCGTAAACACAGGCAATAAGATTTCATTTAGGCTCTAAAAGCATAATGGATCTCCGAGCAAAGTTTCAACGGATCGTTTGGCAAAAACCTGTCATCAGGTTTTATCATGACATCTCATCAAAAATGATCGACTAACCAACACTTTGACATAGGGTCTCAAAATTGTATAATTTCAAAAGGAATATTCAAATTGTAATGTAAAAAGGATTCGTCTTAAAATGTCGCTAGGTAAACTCTTAAAAGTTGCTGAGTAATCATGCAGAACATGCAAGCATCGTTATAAAGTATCAGGTATCTGTAAATTTTCATAAATGAGAGGTCGTGAATCATCTAGGACGAAGTATTTCTGAAATTAAGCGCGATATTTCTTACGAACACACTATGGATCGATCATAAACGTACGTACGCTAAAGCTCAAACTGTAGATGTTGTGCTGTAGATCAGCTGGCACAGTGTTGCATAAGCCTGAAAAAATTCAACAACTACCTTTTCAGAAACATGCGAAAGCACACTTGTCTGGTTTAGGCAGATTATGCCAACTTAATGAATTTTTCGTTAAATGTAAAGAATTTCAGTGAATAGAGATGAACAACAGTTGTAAGTCAACTTGCTATCAAGGAGTGTTGAGTGTTACAAGCCCACAAAACCACAAACCCACATACAGGCGAAGCTAATATCATCATCATAGTCACAATGTCTTAACAGACATGTTGTGAACTCGTAAAATGCATTAAGTCGGAGCTAGAGTATTGCCGACACGAATATTATCAATAGTTTTGAGAACTGTAGCTCGCCATCGTTCGCGATTTACTGTCAGTTCAGTGGCGCTCTTGATACTCATATCTAGCAACTGTTTCGTCGTATCCACCCAGCGTGTAGTGGAACGGCCACGGCGCCGCCCACTCGGGCATGACCCTGAACTACAAGTTTCTCCATACTACCGCTTCTGTGCATATGTCAGAAGAATGTAAGCATTCTCATCGACACAATGGAGGATAGTCTCTTTGGATTACCGAGCTCATCCAGTATGGAGTCATTAGTTCGAAGGGCGGTATAAGGAATTGTCAGCATTCTCCTCCACGTCCACATTTCAAAAGCGTCTATGCGAGCTCGATCTGCCTTCTTAACAGTCCAAATTTCCAAGGGATACAAAAATATGGAGAACACAAGAGACTGAACCAGTGACATTTTGGTAGCTTTACTGATGTTAGGGTCACGCCATATTTTAGTAAGCTTTGTCATGGCCACCCGAACTGTTGTTGAACAAAACTTTGAACTACCTCACAACGGCCTATTGACTTTATTTCTCGATGATTGTCATGCTCCCTATCTACGATAATAACCATGTTGTTATAGTTAATACCAAGACTATATGCTGCACCGTGTTGTTCTAAAACGTTCAATAGAGAAGAAGAACTAGGAGTAGTTCTTCCTGAGAAGCAGCAATAAGGGTAGTATCGTCAGCAAATCTTAAGTTAGATATTTTGCTTCCGCCAATAGTTATACCGCCATTCCAGTTGTCCAATACCTGTCTCATCACAAATTCAGTGTAAATGTTAAATAACATCGGAGATAATACGCATCCCTGACGAACTCCTTTTCTGGTTGCTGTTCGACAAGACAGGTTACCATCAATTCTTACACGAGTTGAGCTAGACTCATAGAGTTGCTGTATGAGAAATACTAAGTGGTAAGGGACTCCCATGGAGATAAGGATTTCCCAAGCTAATATAGGCGTGTTAAAAAGGTGTAGGTGCGGTGTCAAAATGTCGTCCAAAGAAAAAAATCTTGAGGAGCTGGCTTCATTCATCAATTACATGACCGGTTGAAGAGGGTGGGCAGTGATACATGGCTGAATTAGTTATGAATAAATTCCTTTGAACAAACACACGTGCCGCGATGGTGTATGTGGTGTGAGGGGGAAGGCGTTGCATTGATTCCCTCCGGTCTAATCCGATATATTAGACGTAAAATAGGCGGCTAATTCTTCGGACCCCTATCAATCACGTTGCGGTGTACAGCGCGGGGAGCGGGTGTGGAGCTTCGGGCATCGACAACAGCGCCCCCATCTCCTCCGAGACCACGGAATGAAACCCTCAATCAGCCCCAATTATCATGGCGGTGCGGTGTTGATCGTGCCATATAGCAGTCCAGGGTGAGGCGAGCGATGGATGAATTTATTATTCACTTTTTACCACCTGCCACGGATCAAAAACAAAATGTAGGCTTGCTAGCACGAAACAGAAATTTGCTGTATGCTGTATGCTGTATACCATGGCCGACTCTACACTAGGCCGGAGCCTTAGATGTGGCAACGTCGCTTAGCTGTCAAATAGTGGGCCGGTTACCGTGGGCCGAACGGCGGGCATTCCGCGGAAAATTTAAATTGTTTTATAGTTTTAGAATAATTATTACATTTTATATATATTAGAGTTCATCTCGGTTGATAAATTAAGAAAAATACTTTCTGAAATAAGAATGGTGAAAAATGCCGGTACTATTAGTACAAAAATATACATGTATTTAGATTTTGAGATTTTCCCTTCTGTTGGACATTTCTTATTTCCATTAGATTTCCTCTTTTTAGTTTTGTCAGTCTGTATTTTGTCTTGCACATTAACAACATTAATTCAAGCAGAATTTCATCAGTTTGGGTTTGATTACATGAACAAATGTGTCTAAAACAAACTCATCCGTATGTATATTGATGTATTCTTTTGCAATTTTCATTAGAACTGCGTTGTGCAATTGCCCAAAAACTTACTTTTATACCTATTGGCCTGATATTGAAATTTTAACAATAACTATTGTGAATACGGACTATAATTTGAGCTGTATGTACTCTGTTGGAAGGGTTACGCCTCCAACTATAAGCTGCGTATGTATTTAATATACCTATCAAATAATTTTGTCCTGTGTGTTCTACCTATAATTTTTTTAACGACAAGAACATTTATACAGGCTGATATTTCATCAATTTGTAAAACAATGTACTTCTCCGACAATAATAAACCCTCTGCAACAGTTTTAATCTAAGGCATATTTTCTGTCAGGTGCAATTTTTTCAGTATTTAAGATGGTGGTAAAGTTGGCAACCTATTCTCTCTCACAAAATTGTAAACTTTCTTTGGCTGGACATAGAAAAGGTTTCAACATTAAATCAACAGAAAACCTATTTGAAAATAGTGTGCCAAAATATTTTCTATTTGAGACCAACACGATATTCTTAATGATAGTGGTAAAATCTAACTCAAATCACCAACAAATTATGATTTATTGATTTAAAGGAATGTCTATATTCATTGATACTAATACCCACCTAAATCTGATGTCTGGTTCATCGTAGTCAAACACTACAAAATGAAAATAAACGCAACTTGTTTCCTGCTGCCACTTCCACTTAAATGAACACTCAATTTACTTTGTAAATTTTCACTTGAGCTAGAAAAATTCACTATTAGGTCACTTTGAAGCCATTCTTGCTGGTCTTGATTCCCCTTCACTATCAAATCTCTTCGTGGGTCTGCCCAGATGTGTTCTATTAACTGTATTTTTCTGTTATATTTGGGAGGTCCAGAAAACATTGTAGGTACCACATTGTGCTTTAAAATAGGTCTTATCCTTGGAAATGTTTGTAAATTATTGTCTTTATTTTTATAAATATAACCAGGCCTTACGAGGAATACCTTTCAGCCACTTCTGTTTGAAATGCTCGTCTTGAGGAAACACCCTAATATGTTCTTTATTGGAAGCACAATTGCTAGTGCAACCTGCTACTACACATTTTGCAGGCATCCTTTTATCTTTATAGTTTCGTTTGTGCAGTAAATAATTAAAAACACATTAAAAATCACCTTCCAATCTTTTTTTTATATTAATTTTACATTAATGATTTAAAAGCAAATAAAAGGTCGGCCCAGCTCGGCCCGCTATTCAGTGTTGCCATATTTCAATCCGGCCTAGTTAGTAGAGTCGGCCATGACTATACTAAATCTTAGGAAAGTACTGATCTTCTTATCTTACCTTTCCAACACCGGTGACCTCTTTCACTCCTATCCTCCTGAGCAGTGCTGGTGGGACAGGAGGTGGTGACCTCTGCAGTGCTCCACAGAATCCTGTCGCATCGCCGTCTTCCGAATTGTACCTCTTCTTTCTGTGCGAAGGAGAAGAAGACAGGTTCAACTTTTGGGCCGCCCTGAAACAAAGAAGAAATGGTCAGGTTTGATATAGCGAACTCTAGAATAATAAATAGTTCAAAACCCCAGAAAACACGGTTTTCTGGCAATAAAAAGTGAAAAATAATTCTTAGTATAAGGCGAAGGTAATAATGGATACTAGTACTAAGCTGCGTTTCCATCAAATATGTGCGAGGATGTGTTACGAGGAATGCGTTTTTAAGGAACCAATGGAATCGCTTGAATCACCTCACCTCGCTCAGCACAACTCTGGTGGACACGGCTTAGCGGAGGGAAGTTTCTGTACGTACAAAACAAGGCAGGTTGGCGAGGAATGTGTGCTATTAATGTGTTTCGAAAGATGTGCGCTAGAAATGTGGGCGAGGCATCAGGATTGCCAGTTCGATTTTCATCTTTAGGAAATATGTACCTAATTAAAGGTTCAGTAGATTTCAGTAGATCAATTCAATGATTCATAAATTTCAGGAACGTTAGTGAAACAAAACTAACGTAACAATGTATGTGTTAGAAATGAAGAAAAGTATCACAGATACAACAAATAATAACGAATAACGAATAAAATGTAAAACACAAGTAATCATCATTTAAAAAAATCCCCTGATTATGCTGGCATCCACTACTACAATCTGTTACATGACAGTTTGAAAAACATCCAATCAAATATTAAATTTAGGAAAAAATTGAGAGATTATCTGGTGCAGAAACGTTTTTATAGCCTGAAGGAGTTTGTTGAAATGACGTAAACTTTAGTGATTTTGTTATTTTGCACTCGTAACGTAGTTTCTACTGTTGTTTGTATGTATTTTGTACTTATTTTGTCACTTGTGCTATCTATGTCAACGCTATGTCAATTTATTTTGTGTTATCTATTGTGTTGTTTGACAGAACTTATCTGCTTTTTAATAATTATTGTACTGTATAACTAAAACTTTTAATTTAGATAGAAAATTAAATGAGAACAAATTGTATAGGTATAAAATGGTTCGACTCAACAATTATAGTATACTAAGAGGCAGGAAAAGATTTAAAATTAAAAAAAAAGGAATAATAGCTAAACAAAAACAAAATTATAAAAAAAACGTAAAAAAAGAAAAGGTACAAGAAAACATAAAATGAAATACTAACTACTGTTCCATAGCTATGATTTGTGTTCCACTGTCCTATATTTAATACAGTTTAAAATTTCCCTTCCTTATGCAAGGATGGGGCAAAATGATCTGGCCTGTTGGTCTCTGACCAGAGTCATTATAATAGCAAAAAAAAAATAGCAGCCTATAGTGAATAATCGCAAGAGAAAAAAATCTTCGTCAAATAAGCCTCTTCTGGGTTTTTAAGCAAAAACAGCTGAATATTGCCGAATCGCGGGAAATACTGAAAAATCTATACAACCATTATTTACTGAGACATATACTAAACTTCATACATAGTACATTTAAAACTAAACGAATATGTGTATGTCCTATATCGGTCTCGGTTATTCCATCCCTTAGAAAACAATAGCAAACATGTACATATATTCAAACAAAAAATTGCACACTTATATGATAATATTGAGGAATCCAGTTAGGACAAAAAAATCATTCCTCAGTCGCACCTCGCAAGTTCCTTGGAACACAAGACAGATCATTGTCATTGTTTGCCAAACTCGTATGGTTGTCGAATGCATATATTGTAGATTGCGCCATCGAGAAATCTAGTATTTCAGCATGTTTTGGATACTACGGTAGATTTAGGTGTGTTTGAGGTTGAACGGTGCCCAGAGGACTGAAACGGCAGATATACCGTAAAACGGTAGATCTGGCAATAGTGACTTAGACGCCAACAAAGGGCAAATGCACCCCGCTTGGAGGCAATCTGAAAAGAGCTCGCTACACATCCTCGCAACGGTCATCTTTGCACAGCTCATCTTCCTAGCACATCTCTGGTGGAAACGCAACCTTAGTGAGATCCCACACTTTTGTCACAATAATACTAGTATTCTTCGTTCATTACTATTTTCAGCTTACAGCTTACATATAGACAAACAGAAAGTACCTGTGACTGCACTTTGCTGTGCCACCGATTCTGTCAAAATAAAACAAGTTAATTTCTCTAAAATTCCATTATATAAGACGCATCTTCCTCCGTTACTGAAAAGGAAAATCAATTCACAAAAGTGCACTAGATATTATTCCCTTACTGCTTTGGAGAGAAGCCGTCGTTTATCAGATTCGCTGGAAAATTTCCATTTGGAGAGCGAGAAAACAGATATCAAAGGAATATAAATCAGGAGGGTGGCTCGGTATCGCGATAATGTATTCCAAAAACTATAAACAGCCATAAAGGAGGACGGCGCTCACAGCGTAAGCTGCTGGTCCTGGCTCGCGATCTAGTCGGCTGTGAAGAGAATTTTGCATACGTAAGAGGACGCTTATGGGTTGTAATGTGCGCTGTTATGCAAACTACAACGTGTCGCGGTTTTGATTTGGTAGACTCCACAGTTGGTCCAAAGATGGTCTAGTTCAAGTGGATATACCTCGAAGCTGTTTGAAAGGATCTCTCCTCCTGCTCGTCTACAACAAAGATCAGGATGTACTATACCTTATCCACCGAACACACGGAGTAACTATGCACAATATATGTAAATTTTTACTATATGGTCAAGGGTTATATGCACGCCGTCTACAAAACTGCATACTGAGAGCAGTGATGTTATTATGAACAGAAAAATTAAGTTCGATTTATCCGAGTAAAGCCCCAAAATATGGGTTTGAAATAATTTTTTACTCCTTTTCTTCAGTGGACAGATTACAGTTACATCAAGCTGATCAAGCTAGCACAATATAATAGTAATAATAATATTTATTCACCATAATAACAAACTTAAATAAATATTTATATATGTCCACAGTAGGTATTGCCCGCGGATGGATCTAAAATGTAATCTTAAATCTAATCTAAATATTTTCAAATATACATACATATCGAAAACATTCCTGGAAGAAATTTTTTTGATTAATAATATTATGTATAATCAATCACTCTACAGAGTGAATTTATTCTTTTAATTTTTGTTTGAAATTTTTGCCAAAGCAGAGGCCGTCATGGTAGGTGGTACTGCACAATATAATTTCAGAGCTAGATACATAAGTGACCGTTGGAATGCAGTTTTGTGTGTGCTAACTAAGTTTGATAACCGTATTTGATATATAATGCTATGCTAATGTTCAGGTTTCATTTCATCAACACAGATTTTGTGGCATAAATTGCTAGTGTGTAAGAAATAAAGTTGCTTAGTATCGAGCATCTTTGTTTTTTGGTTTTGGTCGTTTGACAGATAGAGCTTAGATTTATGAAATATGGATTCCAGCACATATTTTTGTAATATATCCAATTCAAAAATATATCTTTTGCAGGCAGACCTTCAAGCTATTAGATATGTTTCAATTAGAGCCTGATATAATATTTTAAGGAAACTATCTTTTAAGTTTATGTGTTATACACATCTTATTTTTCTTTTCATCACATGTAAAATTTGCTTATCCCATTTTAAATGTGAATCTAGATATACGCCATCTACTCTTCTGATTTCAGTCTTTTACTTCCCACACCGATAGGTGAGGGGAGTATTGTGATCGCGAAAATTTTCGATTTTGAGATAATACACTTTTTGGGCGTTTCATGATGTCTAACAGTGGTTTGCACCAGTCATAGTTAAACCTTTGGCTTAACTAATTAAAGCTTAACTTTAATTAAGGCTTAAAGTTGTGTGTCTTTGCACCGGTCATGATTAACTTTAATTATGAGTTAACTTTTTCTTACAGGGAAATTTAACGAATTTCAGATTTTACGTTGGCAATCATGTCGTATTTTTGATGTTCTGTGATGGAAATGAAGGTTCGTGTCACTGTCGCTGATGGCTGTCAAACATTGTCTTTCAAGTTCAACTGAGGCTATTTGTTTTGATTAAGAAATTTCGGATTCATTTTAGTATTTTTAGTTTCATTTTCATTAATTGATAACCCATTATCGTAAATATCCAACTCACAGAATATAACAACAGTGGTAAAAGTAAATCCTTGAAGTAAATGCACTTCTTTAGGCAAGATTTTGTCTATGATATAGTTGATTGCAGTGACCCAACATTTGGTGGATTTTGGATGTCTTAATTCTGGATTCTCTTGTATAGGAGTGGCTACAGAAGACATCAGAGTAATAACATTTATGTCGGATCTATTTGTGGTAAGTAAAAATATATAGAAATGTCCAAAGTGCTGAGGTCAACTAAATACATCTTTATTATACATTTATAGTGTTAAACTAGCAAAATGTCCATTCATAGGTAATAATTACAATTTGTATATGTAGGTGGTTTCAAGGAATGAAACAATTAAAACAGTAATCTTTTGGCATAACCTTAAGATGAGTTTCCGGAACAAGTGATATATGCAACAAACAATATACATCTTATGACTATCAACTTCTCTATTGAAACAGATTTGTGATATATGCACTACTACAAAATACTTTCTTTTTGTCATTGCAGGTGTGGAGAAAGAATTATTCAGGTTGCCAAGTATTTGAGAAAGAATAGGCAGACCGATACCATGAGGCGAAGAGCACATAGTGTTATGCATTCAGAGCTTCATTGTGATGGCTTTATAGAAAGTGAATACTAATATGTTTCACATACTGTGTAAATTAATAGAACCAATAAATGCATATGTTATCCATATATTGTAATTATATCTGTTAATGAAGGTGGAGAAAAAAAATCACTTTCTTATAACTTCTCATATAACAAAATATAAAATATTTCATAGTATCAGTAGCTAATATGTGATATAAAATGGTGTCTAGATATAGAATGCCTTGTTAAAAATACGTATTTTAAATGATAGTTTGTATAACATGCTCACAGATAGTGATTAATTTCTGTCTTGTCAAACAAGGTGATTATTTAAAAAAACACTCATTGGGTGACTGTAAAGTTGCACCCATAGGAAGGTAAGTTTTATTACTTGAACAAAAACTACTGGTTGAATTCTCTTATATTTTTATTAAATATATTTTCTTTCAATATATCAGGGCTTGTCCTGAATAGTAGAAAATTCAGTAATTAGGATAGGGTGGTCGGTGGAACACACAACAGTGATGTGCTGCCGCAGTGCTCAATAATACAGTATGGGTCAATATTATTCAAATTACTCAGTTTTTGTTAATAAAGAGGCTTCAGTTTTTCACTCGTCCCTTAAAGTATTCATTATCATCTGTGATCCTGAAATAAACAATATTTTTATTAAAAATAGAAGGAAATTAACTAATGGGTGGTGAAGATGAGTTAAATAAAATCCATGCGAGAACGGGAGGACACTTGCATTCTAATTTTTACAGTAATAACTACTACTGTGATAGCTATTCACATAATAATACTGCATCTTGCTGCAAACAAAATAAATCAAGCAGATCAATTTATTTTCTTTATATGGTAAAAATTGGGCGACTAAGATGCAGTATCAAACAACTGTCCCTAGTGAATGTGATAACTGTAATTTACAAATAAACGTTTTATCTTTGCTGTTTTCAAAATCCATCCAAGTTTTGAGCGCCCATTATCTCATAAATTACAGCATTCTAAATAACTGATTTGCTTACCTGCTAAGATAGACTTCTTGAACAAGACAGCAGTAACACAACAATGACCAAAAAGCTGTTGAACACGAAAAGTCGCATAAACCATAACACGGTGTCTTACAACAGTGATATTTGGCCAATTCCAGAATCAGCTTTATATAGTTGTAGATTGAGGTTATGGTCGTATCCTCAGTTCCCCACGACTTGATATTGAATCCAAGTGATCTATTTTGATTCATAATTGCTTATAGGATATAGAAATAATTTTATAAAATATATTTCACAAACTAACCAAACTTATTTCTGTAGTGATCTGTCAGAATTATGTTAAACCCACAAATGTCAAAAGTTAAGCCAAGAAACGTCAAAGTTAAGCCCTACTTTGCTTTTGGCTTAAAGTTAATTATGAGTTTGACGCTAACTACAACCGGTGCAAAGCAATTCGTACTTTAATTAAGGCTTAACTTTAATTACAACTTTAACTATGACTGGTGCAAACCACTGTACATAACGAAAATCCACGTCACTCATTTCCGTCGGTCTGTCTGTCTGTCGGTCTGTCGGTCTGTCGGTCTGTCTGTACGCGTTTTTCTGTCCTCGTAATCTCAGTAACCGCTAGATGGATTGTGATGAAATTTGGGCAGCGTTATGCTGTGGGGTCGTAGTAGGTAATGTTCCTATAATTTTGAAAATCGTTATACGGGGGGCGGAGTAATTAGCAAAAAACGAAAAATTTCAAATACGCCTCAAACTTCGTTTTTAGGCGTTTTAGGGGTTCCTGGTCATTTTCTACTTTTTTTTGGGTGGGGGTGGAAATTGGGGTGGTTGGGGGTTGGGGGGTTGTAATACTGAAAAATTTGTTGTATTCATAATAGACTACCTACTGACCTATGAAGGAAGACCTAGCGACATAAATAACTTTTTTAGGTCTATCCGAACATTGGCTTATGCCTATTGCAGAAACTAAAGGACTTAGAATTTTTTCCGATGTATACAGGCTGTCCATTTAGTGTGTAATTCTTCGATATCTCGCAAGGTATAGCTGATAGAAGAAAATCTCAAATACAAAAGTTATTTGGTTACTTGAGATGCATATCCTAAAAATATTTTGAAATATACAGGGTGTTGCGGGAAAGTAGGATAGAGATCAACTTGATTTTTTTATATGGAACTATAACTTTCTCTCAAGTTCTTCTAGTGTCCACCATTGATCTCTATTCAACCCTAAAATATTTTTGGAATCGGTTGCGACGTTGCCAAGTAATAATTTATTTTCTATTAATTTCCGCATTTGCAAGGTCGCAAGTAATACGTTCAAATTGATACATTCCTTTAACTTTTCTCAATAATATTATAGAGCGAGTTACTTGAATATTAAGCGGATATTATTCTGGATGCTACCAGCAATTTGTATCTACAGGGTGTTTTTGGCAGAATTTTAAATTCCGGCAACTTAAAGGTCGTTTTACTTTGTTTTACTTCCCACACCGATAGGTGAGGGGAGTATTGTGATCGCGAAAATTTTCGATTTTGAGATAATACACTTTTTGGGCGTTTCATGATGTCTACATAACGAAAATCCACGTCACTCATTTCCGTCGGTCTGTCTGTCTGTCGGTCTGTCGGTCTGTCTGTCTGTCGGTCTGTCTGTACGCGTTTTTCTGTCCTCGTAATCTCAGTAACCGCTGCATGGATTGTGATGAAATTTGGGCAGCGATATGCTGGGGGTTCGTAGTAGGTAATGTTCTTATAATTTTGAAAATCGGTGCAGGGGCGGCGGAGTAATTAGCAAAAAACAAAAAAAATTAAATATTCCTCAAACTTCGTTTTTAGGTGTTTTAGGGGTTCCTGATCATTTTCTACTTTTTTTTGGGCGGGGGTGAAATTGGGGTGGTTGGGGGGTGGGGGGTTGTAAATCTCAAAAATGTGTTGTACTCATAATAGGCTATCCATTGACCTGTAAAAGAACGACCTAGCGGCATAATACCCTTTTTTAGGCTCATCCGAACATTGCCTTGCCTATTCCAGAAACCAAGGGACTTAGAATCTTCTGATAAATACATAGGAATATTGCTTTAAATCGTTCTGTATTGAGTAACGTAAAAGTTATGGAATGAATTTTAATGAAACTTTGTCACAGTACTACTACCGCGGCGAGGATGGAAAACCCGTATGGAAAAATCATGTCAGTGGCGGCGCAGCAATAATAAAATAAAAAAAAAGTAAAACAAAAAAAAATAAAAATCCCTCAAACTTTGTTTTTAGGCTTTTTAGGGGTTCCTGACCATTTTCTATTTTTTTTTGGTAGGGGTGAATTTGGGGTGGTTGGTGGGGGGGTGGGGGTTGGAAAACTGAAAAAGTTTTTCTATCCATAATGGCCTCTCCATTGACCTGCAGAAGAAGGACTTAGCGGTATAATATACGTTTTTAAGTCCATCGGAACATAGCCTTGCCTATTACAGAAATCAGGGGACTTAGAATAAATTTTCTAATGTATACATACATACGCGTATTGCTTTCAAACTTTTTGTATTGTGTAAGCTGAAATTTATCTTCATGAAATTTTGGCACAGTAGTACTAATGTGGCAAGGATGGAAAATGCGTGTGGTTTTTAGAAATCGTGTCAGTGGCGGCGCAGCAATAATTAAAATTAGGGGTTTCCGATTATTTTCTACTGTTTTTGGGTGAGGGTGAGATTGATGGGGTGGTTGAGGGGGTGGCGGGTTGTAAATCTGAAAAATTGGTTGTATTCATAATAGACTGTCCGCTGACCGGTGATAGAAATACCTAGCAGCATAATACAGTTTTTTAGGTCCATCGAAACGTTGCCTTTCCACACCGCGAGGAGATAGGGAAGTATTCTGACCGCGAAAATTTTCGATTTTGGGATAATACGCGTTTTGGGCGTTTTATGAGATCTACGTAACGAAAATCTACGTTACTCATTTCCGTCGTCGGTCTGTCTTTGTGTCTGTCGCTCTGTCTGTCTATTGTCGTCTTCCTAGTCGCGTAATTTCAGTAACCGCTTTTTTTATTGGTCCATAAAAATGTATCGTAGTAATATACTATAAATGTAAACATAATCACTGGGCAACCTGTCACAATATCAACATAATTTCTAATTCCACACACTTGTGCAAGCAAATTGCAAAAGAGATCTAAACAATTGTGGAAAGATATCCAAAATATTTGTATGTGCAAATTAGCTTGCAGAATCTGAGGATAGGTATTACAAAATACCGAGGAAATTGTAATTTATTAAATAACATTCTTCAACAGGTCACCACGTTTGGATTACCCTGTTTATACCGAAAAGCATGATCCAACGGATATGTTTTAATCACGCCGGTTAAAATAATACCTACGTTGAATTGAAAATAATTAAATTCCGAATATAGGTTTACGATAATATATAGCAAGCATTACTGGAGAACAGTTTGTTATTTAATTTAAAAACAAAAATTTGCAAATACTAAAATTACGCCATACTATGTTTGTAGGTATAGTAGAATATTATTTATTATCCGTTGCTTGGTCATGTTCTATCGCGTCGCGAAACGTTTTTTGCTGTCGTGAGTGTCGTGTTTCTAGACGCTTTTTTTGTTGGCTAACCTCTGCTTGGCGCAGTGTTGCCAGGTCAGAATCTAAGAGCACACTTTGTTGGTTGCCTCTCGGAATAAACTGTTGCCGGGGGGTGCAAATATCGATATAACATATTGTAAGTGCCTAGTAACATATCTATATTATTACTTGATTTTTATTTAAAGTAATAGCATCCAAAAATCAACTAAAAAATAACATTAGGCTCCCATTGCTTAGGTACCTAAAATTACATAAATTATGGTTGGTATACATTCATGCATACATGTCTGTAAAAATTAATTTGCTTAACGTTGTGGTAAAAAGTTAAAAGCAAAAAAACCTTTTTTAAACAAACCTAAGTACCTTAGCAGGTTAAGTTACTCAATTAAATAGGTACTGATTTATTTACACAAGTAAATCGCGCGACAAGCTTTTATGATCGTATAAATAGTATATATTGAGGCTATAATGTGATAGTTAAAATTTAAGGAAAATTCTATTTTCTTCTTTTTAGAGCATTTAAATAAAAGCTTTTTTAAATAAAGGTTTTTGTGCTTTTAATTTATTTTCTATTTTTTAGTTATTGACCTGCATTTTTTTTACTTCCCACACCGATAGGTGAGGGGAGTATTGTGATCGCGAAAATTTTCGATTTTGAGATAACACGCTTTTTGGGCGTTTTATGATGCCTACATAACGAAAATCCACGTCACTCATTTCCGTCGGTCTGTCTGTCGGTCTGTCTGTCGGTCTGTCGGTCTGTCGGTCTGTCGGTCTGTCGGTCTGTCGGTCTGTCTGTCTGTTGGCGTTTTTCTAGCCTCCTAATCTCAGTAACCGCTGCATAGATTTTTATGAAATTTAGGTAGTGATATGGTGTAGGGTCTTAGTAGGTAATGTTGCTACAATTTTGAAAATCGGTGCATAGGCGGCGGAGTAATTAGCAAAAAACGAAAAATTTCAAATATGCCTCAAGCTTCGTTTTTAGGTGTTTTGGGGGTTCCTGATCATTTTCTACTTTTACTTCCCACACCGATAGGTGAGGGGAGTATTGTGATCGCGAAAATTTTCGATTTTGAGATAATACACTTTTTGGGCGTTTCATGATGTCTACATAACGAAAATCCACGTCACTCATTTCCGTCGGTCTGTCTGTCTGTCGGTCTGTCGGTCTGTCGGTCTGTCTGTACGCGTTTTTCTGTCCTCGTAATCTCAGTAACCGCTAGATGGATTGTGATGAAATTTGGGCAGCGTTATGCTGTGGGGTCGTAGTAGGTAATGTTCCTATAATTTTGAAAATCGTTATACGGGGGGCGGAGTAATTAGCAAAAAACGAAAAATTTCAAATACGCCTCAAACTTCGTTTTTAGGCGTTTTAGGGGTTCCTGGTCATTTTCTACTTTTTTTTGGGTGGGGGTGGAAATTGGGGTGGTTGGGGGTTGGGGGGTTGTAATACTGAAAAATTTGTTGTATTCATAATAGACTACCTACTGACCTATGAAGGAAGACCTAGCGACATAAATAACTTTTTTAGGTCTATCCGAACATTGGCTTATGCCTATTGCAGAAACTAAAGGACTTAGAATTTTTTCCGATGTATACAGGCTGTCCATTTAGTGTGTAATTCTTCGATATCTCGCAAGGTATAGCTGATAGAAGAAAATCTCAAATACAAAAGTTATTTGGTTACTTGAGATGCATATCCTAAAAATATTTTGAAATATACAGGGTGTTGCGGGAAAGTAGGATAGAGATCAACTTGATTTTTTTATATGGAACTATAACTTTCTCTCAAGTTCTTCTAGTGTCCACCATTGATCTCTATTCAACCCTAAAATATTTTTGGAATCGGTTGCGACGTTGCCAAGTAATAATTTATTTTCTATTAATTTCCGCATTTGCAAGGTCGCAAGTAATACGTTCAAATTGATACATTCCTTTAACTTTTCTCAATAATATTATAGAGCGAGTTACTTGAATATTAAGCGGATATTATTCTGGATGCTACCAGCAATTTGTATCTACAGGGTGTTTTTGGCAGAATTTTAAATTCCGGCAACTTAAAGGTCGTTTTACTTTGTTTTACTTCCCACACCGATAGGTGAGGGGAGTATTGTGATCGCGAAAATTTTCGATTTTGAGATAATACACTTTTTGGGCGTTTCATGATGTCTACATAACGAAAATCCACGTCACTCATTTCCGTCGGTCTGTCTGTCTGTCGGTCTGTCGGTCTGTCTGTCTGTCGGTCTGTCTGTACGCGTTTTTCTGTCCTCGTAATCTCAGTAACCGCTGCATGGATTGTGATGAAATTTGGGCAGCGATATGCTGGGGGTTCGTAGTAGGTAATGTTCTTATAATTTTGAAAATCGGTGCAGGGGCGGCGGAGTAATTAGCAAAAAACAAAAAAAATTAAATATTCCTCAAACTTCGTTTTTAGGTGTTTTAGGGGTTCCTGATCATTTTCTACTTTTTTTTGGGCGGGGGTGAAATTGGGGTGGTTGGGGGGTGGGGGGTTGTAAATCTCAAAAATGTGTTGTACTCATAATAGGCTATCCATTGACCTGTAAAAGAACGACCTAGCGGCATAATACCCTTTTTTAGGCTCATCCGAACATTGCCTTGCCTATTCCAGAAACCAAGGGACTTAGAATCTTCTGATAAATACATAGGAATATTGCTTTAAATCGTTCTGTATTGAGTAACGTAAAAGTTATGGAATGAATTTTAATGAAACTTTGTCACAGTACTACTACCGCGGCGAGGATGGAAAACCCGTATGGAAAAATCATGTCAGTGGCGGCGCAGCAATAATAAAATAAAAAAAAAGTAAAACAAAAAAAAATAAAAATCCCTCAAACTTTGTTTTTAGGCTTTTTAGGGGTTCCTGACCATTTTCTATTTTTTTTTGGTAGGGGTGAATTTGGGGTGGTTGGTGGGGGGGTGGGGGTTGGAAAACTGAAAAAGTTTTTCTATCCATAATGGCCTCTCCATTGACCTGCAGAAGAAGGACTTAGCGGTATAATATACGTTTTTAAGTCCATCGGAACATAGCCTTGCCTATTACAGAAATCAGGGGACTTAGAATAAATTTTCTAATGTATACATACATACGCGTATTGCTTTCAAACTTTTTGTATTGTGTAAGCTGAAATTTATCTTCATGAAATTTTGGCACAGTAGTACTAATGTGGCAAGGATGGAAAATGCGTGTGGTTTTTAGAAATCGTGTCAGTGGCGGCGCAGCAATAATTAAAATTAGGGGTTTCCGATTATTTTCTACTGTTTTTGGGTGAGGGTGAGATTGATGGGGTGGTTGAGGGGGTGGCGGGTTGTAAATCTGAAAAATTGGTTGTATTCATAATAGACTGTCCGCTGACCGGTGATAGAAATACCTAGCAGCATAATACAGTTTTTTAGGTCCATCGAAACGTTGCCTTTCCACACCGCGAGGAGATAGGGAAGTATTCTGACCGCGAAAATTTTCGATTTTGGGATAATACGCGTTTTGGGCGTTTTATGAGATCTACGTAACGAAAATCTACGTTACTCATTTCCGTCGTCGGTCTGTCTTTGTGTCTGTCGCTCTGTCTGTCTATTGTCGTCTTCCTAGTCGCGTAATTTCAGTAACCGCTTTTTTTATTGGTCCATAAAAATGTATCGTAGTAATATACTATAAATGTAAACATAATCACTGGGCAACCTGTCACAATATCAACATAATTTCTAATTCCACACACTTGTGCAAGCAAATTGCAAAAGAGATCTAAACAATTGTGGAAAGATATCCAAAATATTTGTATGTGCAAATTAGCTTGCAGAATCTGAGGATAGGTATTACAAAATACCGAGGAAATTGTAATTTATTAAATAACATTCTTCAACAGGTCACCACGTTTGGATTACCCTGTTTATACCGAAAAGCATGATCCAACGGATATGTTTTAATCACGCCGGTTAAAATAATACCTACGTTGAATTGAAAATAATTAAATTCCGAATATAGGTTTACGATAATATATAGCAAGCATTACTGGAGAACAGTTTGTTATTTAATTTAAAAACAAAAATTTGCAAATACTAAAATTACGCCATACTATGTTTGTAGGTATAGTAGAATATTATTTATTATCCGTTGCTTGGTCATGTTCTATGGCGTCGCGAAACGTTTTTTGCTGTCGTGAGTGTCGTGTTTCTAGACGCTTTTTTTGTTGGCTAACCTCTGCTTGGCGCAGTGTTGCCAGGTCAGAATCTAAGAGCACACTTTGTTGGTTGCCTCTCGGAATAAACTGTTGCCGGGGGGTGCAAATATCGATATAACATATTGTAAGTGCCTAGTAACATATCTATATTATTACTTGATTTTTATTTAAAGTAATAGCATCCAAAAATCAACTAAAAAATAACATTAGGCTCCCATTGCTTAGGTACCTAAAATTACATAAATTATGGTTGGTATACATTCATGCATACATGTCTGTAAAAATTAATTTGCTTAACGTTGTGGTAAAAAGTTAAAAGCAAAAAAACCTTTTTTAAACAAACCTAAGTACCTTAGCAGGTTAAGTTACTCAATTAAATAGGTACTGATTTATTTACACAAGTAAATCGCGCGACAAGCTTTTATGATCGTATAAATAGTATATATTGAGGCTATAATGTGATAGTTAAAATTTAAGGAAAATTCTATTTTCTTCTTTTTAGAGCATTTAAATAAAAGCTTTTTTAAATAAAGGTTTTTGTGCTTTTAATTTATTTTCTATTTTTTAGTTATTGACCTGCATTTTTTTTACTTCCCACACCGATAGGTGAGGGGAGTATTGTGATCGCGAAAATTTTCGATTTTGAGATAACACGCTTTTTGGGCGTTTTATGATGCCTACATAACGAAAATCCACGTCACTCATTTCCGTCGGTCTGTCTGTCGGTCTGTCTGTCGGTCTGTCGGTCTGTCGGTCTGTCGGTCTGTCGGTCTGTCGGTCTGTCTGTCTGTTGGCGTTTTTCTAGCCTCCTAATCTCAGTAACCGCTGCATAGATTTTTATGAAATTTAGGTAGTGATATGGTGTAGGGTCTTAGTAGGTAATGTTGCTACAATTTTGAAAATCGGTGCATAGGCGGCGGAGTAATTAGCAAAAAACGAAAAATTTCAAATATGCCTCAAGCTTCGTTTTTAGGTGTTTTGGGGGTTCCTGATCATTTTCTACTTTTTTTTGGGTGGGGGTGAAATTGGGGTGGTTGGGAGGGTGGGGGGTTGTAAATCTAAAAAAATTGTTGTACTTATAATGGGCTGTCTACTGACCTGAGAGAGAAAGACCTAGCGGTATAATACACTTTTTTAGGTCCATCCGAACATTGCCTTTTGTATTACAGGAACCAAGGGACTTAGAGAATTTTCCGATGTATACATACGAGTATTGCTTTAGATCGTTCTGTATTTTATAATGTTGAAATAACTGAATTGATTTTAATGAAATCTCGGCACAGTATTACTAGTTTGGCGAGGATGGAAAACGCGTCTGATTTTTTGAAATTGTCTCAGTGGCGGCGCAGCAATATTAAAAAAACTAAAAATATGAAAACAGCTCAAACTTCGTTTTTAGACGTTTTAGGGGTTGCTGATCATTTTATACTGTTTTTTGGGTGGGGGTGAATTTAGGGTGGTTGGGGGGTGGGGGGTTGTAAAACTGGAAAATTTGTTGTATTCGTAATGGGGTGTCCATTGATATGCGAATAGAAAACCTAGCGGCATGATACACTTTTTAGGTCCATCCGAACGCTGCATGCTTATTATAGAAACCACGGGACTTAGTATTTGTGATGTATACATACGAGTATTGCTTTAGATCGTTCTGTATTTTATAATGTGGAAACCACTGAATTGATGTTAATGAAATTTCGTCACAGTATTACTACTTTGGCAAGGATGGAAGACGCGTATGATTTTTAGAAATCGTCTCAGTGGCGGCGCAACAATATTAAAAAAACTAAAAATATGAAAACAGCTCAAACTTCATTTTTAGACGTTTTAGGGGTCCTGATCACTTTATACTTTTTTGGGTGGGGGTGAATTTAGGGTGGTTGGGGGGTTGTAAAACTGGAAATTTTGTTGTATTCGTAATGGGCTGTTCATTGATATGCGAATGAAAAACCTAGCGGCGTGATACACTTTTTAGGTCCATCCGAACGTTGCATGCTTATTATAGAACCCACGGGACCACGAGTATTTGTGATGTATACATACAAGTATTGTTTTAGATCGTTCTAGATTGCGTAACGTGAAAATTGTTCAATTGATTTTTAATGCATATTTCCTGAAGAGGGAGACGTAAGAAACTATTTACGAGGGTTGTTGTGTTGGATGTTTTTTTTGCGGGCGGGTGGGCGATGATTTAGTTGCAAGGAGATTTCAGACTATAGCTTCATGGCCTTCATGCAATGGGAAATAATAAAATGGTATCATCGTTATGTGTGGGAAGTACTGAGTCAATCAACTTGACTCCATTTTTTTGTATGGTATTTAATGGAGAGCATTTCATAGCAAGTCATAATCAATTTGTTAACAGTATAAATCAATAGCAAACTTTTACAATGATTCAGGACAAAAGCAAATTGCTATTAATTGTTGCAAAATTATGTAAATAAATTTGAGCAAAGTAATCAGTTACTCAAAGCCTAGAAGTTGGAGCTTGTCGTGATCTTAGTTTATGTCACAGCCATCAGTGAGCGAAGTATTGAAATCATCAATGTCTTCGACTTTTAGATAATGTACTTTTTGAATGTTTAAACGTCATGAAACTGGATAACGAGAGGTGTTACGGATAACACCTTGAAGGAGTAGTGGCAAAGGCAGGGATGAAGGCACTACTGTGCCAGGTTGTACTGCCGGCCGTCCTATGCAGAGCTCCAGTCACGAAAAGGAAAATGTATCAGAAGGTCTTAGACAGCTTGCAAAGTCTCTGCCTAGGGTGGCCAGTGCTTGTCACCGTATCTTCCAAAGGCTTTACATGTGATAGTGGCAATACCAACATTATGCTTGCTCGCTGAAGAGAGGACACTCGTCTGCCATAGTCTAGCAGGCAATGCAATATACCGCACTGAAGCGAAAAGACTGACACCAAGTCAGTAGTAAAGCCAATGGAACGAGACCACTGATGTCTCCCAGCGGACGAAACGGCAAATATCGTCGATAAAAGGATGGGTGGAATGCAGCTATCGACAAACGTCCTATTTCTTAATGCAGGCACTGTCTGGGTATGGGCTATAGACGAGACATGGCTGCACTGCGAGGTTGAAGACACGGTCGAGCATGCCCTGTTTCTGTGCAACGAATGGAGACCATACAAAAAGAAGGTAAGTCACAAACTGGAGGGTGGGACGGTTAACAAAATACCCTCTGCAAAGAAGCAAGGAGAACAACTACAAGGGTACATGAAAGTCAGAAGGTATACGTAAATGGCAAAATCAGTACTTCTTCATATTGCACTGCGAAGAATGTCGTTCACGATGATGCCTGGTGCAGATAGCGATAGTGCAGAGGTAAGAAAGAGGAAACGGATTTTAGCTGGTCTGGTTGTAGTGTCATGTCGGATGGACGCATTTGGGTTCGCTGGACATTATATCAGAAGACTCAAGCTAGTTCAACGTCTGGCGGGCAGACATTCTTTTATAGTGCGGGGTGTGCAAATGCTTCTGTCCTTGCGAAAAAGCTGATTTCCTAAACCCTCTATATTAAAAAAAGTGCCGGTGAGGTAAGCATTAATAAAAAAAATCAAGCAGTGTGAACTGTACTCCCGCACTCGGCATATGAAACATGTGTCGTTGAAATACACCCTCCGCAGATTCCGTAATTAAAGTTAACCTCGAAAGAAACAAAGAAAAATACCCACATACAACCTCCGCATATCCTACGTTGTATATCAAACGATTGCCAGCTTTAATTAAATATTTCGCTCTCTTTTAATTTGTTGCTAACTCACCGATAAATGTTGAAATTCCTTCTGAACATTTTAAAAGTTTTAATTGGATGTCGATGGTTTTTTGCGTTCGGGTAGCTGCTGTAATTACTTTGATTATTAGTTGATGGTTGGAGGTGTTGTGGAGTACCTTTGCCTTTTTGGAGCTTGGAATGTTTGACGTCTGTGGGGTTTCCAATGTAAATGAAGTGAATCACTCATTTGCAAAGCTTATGCATACATGGCTTATTCCACAATAAATCTATCATATTACGGAATTTTGTCATATGCCTCTTGCATTTTTTCGTACATCGTCATATTCCAGCGAAAATTCACTAACAAACATTTATTGACTTTCGAGATATTTCAGCTTGAAGTTTGTTTTCTATTTATTAAGTCAGCTTTTATTTTTTTTTTTCATGCAAACTATGTTCCTGCGTTCTGCTAGCAAAATGCCTAGTTAATTTTAATAACAAGGTTTCAGTTTTGTTCTCTCTAAAGTGTAATAAAAAATGAACAAACTGAGTAAGTGACTTTTGGCAGTAAACAAAAATAAGCTTTGTGGAACGAGTTATTTATTCGCCCACTTGTACAGGCAATATTATAATTTAAATAAGAAGTAATGTCAGTAAAAAGGGAAACGGCTTATTCTTCTTGTTCGTCGTCCTCTTGGGCAGGTTCCGTAGTATGGATCTGACTCGTTATTGGAGGTTGTGAGTGACTGATACCAGCTCTTCTGGTATAATATTCTTGCGGCATAGTTTTAATAGATCTTCCTTTTTAGCAAAACTAATCGATGGGGGAGGTACCAACGAATCCGAATTCGTTCGTTGGTAGGTACGTATCCAGGATTTAGTTTTTTTGGTGTGGGGGACAAATTACGGAATCGTCGCGGGGGGGGGGAGGCATTACATAATGTAGCTTTGGGGCTGGTCCAGATTAGGGTTGCCACCTTTTAAATTGTTCTCGTCGGAGGCGGGGGAGGGCATATTTTGGGGATTAGATTTCTTAGGCGGCCTTATATCTGGCATTTTCAATAACCTTAGCGTCTTTCCAAATAATTTTAAGGTGCTCGGCCCATGGGTGATTTTGTAGCCGAGCAGCACAAAATTATTTGGGCAGACGCTAAGCAAAGAACCTTAATGGCATCGCCGGAAATTCAAAGAAGCTGCTTATATCGCCTGAAACAAGAACGTGTACAGCAAGCCGACTGTGGAAATTAGATCAAAATAGCAGCCCCTCGTAAGAAACATAGGAGAACTAAAATTGGAAAAAACGAACTTGGACACAAACATGTAACGAAGAAACCATCGAACGGCCACGTCATCGTCAGTAGGGACCAACGCGCGACGCCACTGAACTAGAACACAACACCGGTCAGAACAACCCGCGAAGGACGGCGCGTCATCAAGAACTGACACACTCAGCAGAACGCAGCACTGACCAACCAGAACAAACCAAGAATAACGGCGCGTCAGCTAGACGAGAATAAATAGCATCGAAATGGTAATGGCAGTCCGAAACTGGCCGTCTGAAACATCTACTTTGTTTCCAAACTTCAAACAACAGTTGCTGTTAGTGAGTTTTTGCATTCGCGCGCCCCGGTCAAACATGTATGAAGCGTTTATACGAGAAGTCATTAAGGTACTTAAGGACTTTTCGTATTACAATTTTTAGTTTCTTTTTAATATATAAATATAATCTGATCTGATGCATATAGACAGTTAGTGACTTCTAAAACTGAAAGAATGAAACTAAATTGTAAGATGCAGTTAGTTAATTTTTCCACAAAAAGTCAGTTAGCGACTTTTCGCAGTAATGTGACGATATATTTCTTTAAATTCACTTCTAGAGAATAATATAGTCTATGACTATGAGTTTTTACAAAAGGATGAAGATGTGAAGTCAAACAAAAGTGGGGAGAAAAAATGTAAAGGAATGGCTTGTTGAAGAAATGTGAGGAATCTAGGATCGGCCGCAAACCTCCAAGGGTTTCCTTGGCAAATCGGGATGCTTGTATAACTCTTCCCATCGTTTTATCATTTGGGCGTGGGATTGCTTTTTGGCTATTTCCGTAATTGAGGTTGTTGACAGTCCAGAAAGTCACATGGTCCTAAAATATGAAATTTGGTCAGGAGCCTTCCTGGCTAGACCGGTTGCCTTTGCTGTTGCTTCCCACCTCAGAAAAATATTGTCTGAAGCATGGACTAAAGGTTGGTGGCATTCCATTGCCAGCCCTGATGTGAGACGAGGCCTTTGCAGGGTTACAATTGCTTATCTGCTGTCATCAGTGCTCAGTATTGTCAATTTTGTCAGATACATATATTCTGATTACTTATTAGCAGCTACCAATGTACCAGCCAGTTCCGTTTGAACGACACTGAGAGTTGTACCCAAAGCACCTTTTGTTCTTAGGTTTGGAGACCTAGAGCATACACCACATCCAGTGCTTTCCCTCGGTTTGGAGCCATCTATGCATATCCAAATTGCATTTTGTCACCTTTGGCCTAAGCATTTTGTTGAGTCTAGTATTATACGAGCATTTTATTTTTATTACTAAGGTGCCCTCCTTTAAATAAATCTAGCTTAATCCAATGTGAAGGTACCTTTACCACACCGTTGTAGCATTACCATTTTTTATTTACAGTACATCTGGTGAATGTTGGAAATGTTATACAGAATAATGCACACGTTTCTTATTTTTCCCCCAACAAAACTCCTGCCAATTCAGCAATAAAATACAAGCCATATTTTTGTGAAGTGCCTTCCGAATATATTGGAAAACCAAAGTTTCACGCAGTTGCGTTTGATTTATTGAAGGTCTTTTTATGGACCTGGTGTTTTCCATACTTTTGTATAACTTTGTCATGCGCCGATTTTATTTACAACGGAAAATTAACTATCAGTACTAATAATACAGTGTGACTAGTATTATTACAGAATTATTAATGATTTCGTAAAAAAATTCATTCTGAGCTCTCGCTTGTATTTTATTACTCATTTACGCTATACCTCTTGCTCAGTGCACGTTTGTTATGAAAAATGACAATAGCCCTAGTCTTGTGGAATTCCATATCCTATAAGTATGCGCCCCTACTGAGAGTTGTAATCATCATATCAGTTTTGATGAATGATTGTCGTTCCGGATGACAAATCTCTTCCCCACTATGATTCGCAGCAATGTTATTTTTGTGGGGAGAAAAGAGGGATGTATAGTAGAGCCCAGAGATATACCATTTGTGTACGTTTTGCGCTATATAAAAACTGCATTCCATCTCTTAGTACAGTTCATCATTTGGAGTAGATACAGTTTTGATAATATTCAATGGTTACCATTATTTTACTTTCGTACTCGTAACCAATTCATGGAATGTGCTTCTAACCAATTTTCTAACATAACGTAACCTTTTAGAATGGTGAAAATGAAACACTAAGTTGTATTTGAACGTAAATCTGTCGGATGACGTTCACGATGTATATTTTGACTGAACTATGATAAGACCGACACATTTTAGGATTATTAGCGACTCCATCGATGAAGAGGACCGGACTTAGTCAAATTGTTTAGGCAGGTATTGCTACCGTTATTGATAGCAACGCCAATCTGCTTTTACTTTTGTGCGTTACTTTTCTGTCTGAATCGGACGTTTTTTTTGGAAGTGTGACAGCTAGAGTATGTTTCGGCCTTGGGAAGATAATGGGATTTCACAGCGATGTGAATTACCCTGCAGCAGTGAAGCTACGTCGGCGGTTTGTCATTACGGTGGTGAAAGTAGTGACTATAGTACGGACACTGATAATGAATTTGAACAGAGGGAGGTGGAGGTAGACCAATTAAAACCTCACAAAAGGTCACATCTTAGCGCAGATGCAAAACAAATAGTACTAAATGATAATGAACTAACGAAGGATCCGGAGAATGAAAATAAGGAGAGTATGATCAAAAAGACGTCAATTCTAACAGACGTTCCATATACAACAGTATGTGAAATTTTGAGAAATGGGCCACAAAAGAGGAAGCGTAGGTTTGATGCTGGTGTTTCAAAAGAACTAGATCCCACAATCACAAAATTATTGAGGAATATTGTGTACGAAAAGTACAAAATTAATGAACTACCCACAATCGAATCCGTTCAAAGACAATTGGCTAGAATGGGGTAACAGTATCCAAGGAGTACATTGCAGCGATGGATTGGGTTTAGGTACAGAACTGTGAACAAACGAATGGCTATAATGGAAAGTGCAAGGATTGTGGAATGGCGGCACGATTACTTGAGAGCAATACCGGAACGAGCAGGGGAGGTCAGTGTACTACCTTGACGAGACCTGGTATGATCCCCATGATACCGCGTATACTTATCTTACACTGCGGATCATCTGAGGGCTAGGTCGAAAACGCACTCAAATTATGCGGAAAGAAAATTGAAGACTGCAATATAGACCACCACAAAAACATGGACTCGGGAATATTTGAGCAATGGTTTGAGTATACACTTATTCCCAATTTAAAGCCATTTGGCGTCATCGTAATGGACAACGCAAGCTATCACTCCAGACAAAGGTACAAAATTCCGAATTCAGCGTTATCGAAGGCGGAAATACAAGATTTTCTCATAAAACAGGATTTGTACTTTGAAGAAACTTACAAAAAAACTGAATTATTGAAAGTCCTCCACACTGAACAGTTTGAGAAACAATATGTCATAGAAAGCATAGCTAAAAAGTATGGTCATGATGTCTTAAGGTTGCCTCCCTATTTTTGCATTTTCAGTCCTATAGAATTAATTTGGGGACAACTAAAACAACGAATCGAACATTAAAATTGAGTGTAGAAAGGAATAATTTACCATATGGTTTATACGGTTATATTGAAATATCTCTACCATATATTTATCAACAGATAATAAAGTTTCAAACATCTTGTTCAACCAACTGATGTATGAGCACTTTATTGGATGGAACGAACATTTTCGTTGTTGCCCACTCCATCGAATTCGAACGCCCAGTCCGACCCCGTTTCCTTTCTCTGTCGGCACTTTTTGCGGAGATCCTCACTTTGTAAACAAATGGTATATCTCTGGGCTTTACTATAGATATATTTATAGACCTGTTACATATAGTACAGGAAAAGTAGTGTTGTAGCGCTGCGAGGGGATAAGCGCCTGGGCACGTTAGGTTTCTCAAAAAAAGAGGAATGCTGGAGGATACTGGTTCGTAGAGTAGGAATCTCGATCTGGTAAGGATGAGCTCGTACAGCCTCTTTAGTTTTCCTCATTCGGACACTCTTCGGTGTTATTATCTGGGAGAGCTTACTTGAACATCTTCCGTGATAGAATCTGTAAAACAGGGACAGGTCGGCCACCCTTCGATGTTCCAGGCTGTGGAGGACCTTCGTGAGGTTAGGCGTATCGATTACTCTAATTGCCCTCTTCTGGATAGTGTCCGCAAGCTTAAAAGGGTGGTTCGAAGCGCATTCCCACACATGGGAGCAATACTCAAACGATGGTCAGATCTCTGTCTTATAGAGCAGCAGTTGTTGCTCTAGTGTATATAGCTTCCTACAGCGGAACAAAATTTCAAGCTTCTGGGATGCCGTCTTAACAATATTGACGACGTGGTCATTCCAGGACATGCTATTGTTGATGTTGATCCACAAAAGGTTGACGGAAGGTGACTCGAAATTGGGTGACCCTCCATTTCTACTAAGCCAACGTGAGACTACTTTATCAGTGCTGTTGCCCAATAGTTTTGATATCTACGTTGATCTGCGAGGCCTGGATGGTGATTCTAATTCGCCAAGCGAGGGTCGCTTGAGGCTACCCTTGACTAAATTAACAATTGCCGTCGGTTCCACCAATGGGAGCTAAGTATTTGCGTGCAACAATTAATGCTTTGGCGAGGGTCGCCTCATTTTTGTCAAGGGTCGACAAGATTCAAGCGACCCTCGCTTGATATGAGACAAGGACGGGAGATATGCCGTCTTTTTATTTTGGCATACGACGAAAACTGCAAATGGCGCGCAAAGTGCAAATGTAAGGTTATGAAATCGGGTTTTGTACCTTAGATCTTTTGATTTGCGTACATGATTTCTTGATCTTGTGCATAGATTATACCCATATTGTGTTCATTTTTCATTTGTGAGATACCTATTAGTGATTTTGCAAGTATGGCATTGCCTTTTATACATTTGCAAATTGTTGATGAGTTGCAAAGGGCGGAAGAACGGGATCGATCTCGATGACTTCGGAGGATGATCAGAGATGCTCAAGATCAACTTTCCATCCCGCATTGAGCATTTAAAGACAATTTTCCCCCAATTTTCGCCTATCTAAAGATGCTTGCCGGTATTTGGTGGATACATTCATGAGAAGGAGAACTTATGAAAACCGAATTCCTGTAGCATTCAAGGTAAATGGTAGATTTAACAACCTTGTACAGTTTGCTGATTATAATTTTGTAGGTGCTTGGAGCGTTACATTTTTTTAGTTTTGGTAGCTATCAACGAAGTATAGCTGGTAATAGCGTGTCCTGCATGAGCCAGACAATGAGTAGATCAATAAAGGAGGTCTGTGATACAATACTCAGGCATGTTATGAAAACTTGGGTACCTTATCCTAGGCATGACCAAGAAAAGGAAGCCAATAAGCAACAGTAATACCCACATTGAATAATGTAAAATAAATGATGTTACAAAAGGCTTAATTTCAGATTTACCAATCGTCATCATCAGATGCCCAAAGTTATAGGAATTGTAGATGGGACACAACTGACACAAGTAGCTATAATGATGACAGAAAAGGTTACCATAGTCTGAATTGCCAAATTGTGAGTCAAAATCATGAATATTTGATAGAATCCACAAATAGAATCATTAAATTTCCTGTTTTCAGATATGTGATGCAAATATGAAAATATTGAATGTTGTTGCTAAATGGCCAGGCAGCAGGTATGATGCATATATATGTGGCGCCAAAGCAATATTGGAAGAATAATGGCTACAATGCAGAACAGAATAGTAAGATTATGGGTAAGTGAAATAAACAAAAAAATTATTATTATTATTATTATTATTATTAAAATTGTGATTAGTATTGTTGTCAGGCATCTGGATAAAGCCAGACATAGGTAGGCTTTTTGATTGTGTGTTTAACCAAAATAAACAGCGCCTGGCTTTTGTTAGGCTTTTTACATTTCACATTTGATTAATAATAAAATACCTATACCTAAGACTAATATGCCATTCGATTTAATTTATTTTTTCACTAGAATTTAACAAGATTTATGAATAATGAGAAAAGCTAGATTACATTTTTTTGTTGTACCTATTTCTAACCAAACTCACTGGTCTGTCTGGCGATTAGGTTTGGCGATCTGACAACCCTAGTGATAAGAGCAGTTGGTGGCTAAAACTGCTCCAGGTTTGTCCTTCTTTTGCATGTTACACACTATTGCTACAGTTAAAATGTCACACTGTTGAAATATACAGTTTGTGCCAGATTATCACAGTGGTGCGATGAATGATGAATGCTAACTTGAAATGGTGGACCATTCTGTTGCTGATAGAAGCCAATTCATTATCAACCTTGTTTTTATTTGTTTATTGAAGGTGTAGTGACTATAACTTTGCAAGCTATTCCATAAATATACAGAGGGTTTGCTTAAAAAGTTTTCCTTGGTAGGGTTAAACTACTTTCTTGGGCAAGTGTTAGAGCCTGACCCCTAAGAGTTGCATTATTACTAATGGGTAATATTTCCAAAGAGTGGAGTAGTGGTGACTCATGTTTTAGTATATAACAATAAGATCCCCTCTTTGTCCTCTCTCCATAAGGGACGTGAGATTGATATGCCTGCAGATTTGGCAAGTCTTGTTTCCATCAGAATTTTTCATAATTCTTTTTTTTTCTTTAGGTGATTCTGGGTATCCCTGCCTACCTTGGCTGATGACGTCTATCAAAAATCCAGCATCTCATGAGGAGCAGGCTTACAACACAAGATTTGTAAGATGTAGGAGTACAGTAGAGCAATGTATTGGTTTGTTGAAAGGGCGATTCTGGTGCCTCTTGAAGCATAGAACCGTGCATTACATGCCACTAACTGCAGTAAAAATCATAATGGCATGTGCTGTAATACACAACATTGCACTGCAGTATAATGTTGAAAATCCACCAGAGATTCTGGATAATATAGATTTGGAACCAGTGCCACCACCTCTGCTTCCTAGTGCTGATATGATGTTGAGGTAGCAAGGACAACAGGCAAAACTCCAGTATGTTCAAAGATACTTTTGAACATATTAAAGATATTGCCAATTATTGTAATTTATTTTGTTGTTGTCTCTTACTAATCAACACCATTGCTCTGGCTAATAAAAAACCACATTCACCGATATTATAAGAAGTAGTTAATGTATTATCATTTGACAGGTATTAATTTTTTAAAGTACCAAGAAAAGCATGTCAGGTAATACATAATTTGGCTAAAGCCAGTTTGAAGAGTTAAAAAAAATAATTTAGTAACCTTAGCTGAATTTTCAACATCTGGACAGCTTCAAAAATTATACAAAAAATCAAAAATATAACTCTAGAGCTCTACCACGTTAACATATTCATAAATTGTCAGGATTTGATTACTTGAGTACTTATCTGATATCTTTTTTTAGATCAAATTTAATTATTTGTAATGCAGTATAATTTTTCTGTGGCAAAGACTTCCACAAAATAACTAACCTTTTTAATTCCAATGAATGTGGTTTGATTTAATGGTGAGTTACAAATGATATTTCAAAACTATTTATTACATTTCCTACATTATAGCAATAGCCTGTGTAGTTATATACTGATAGAAACACAGTGATGATATATCTAAAAAATTGGTTTAGCAAGATCCTTGGGCATAGTCCTTCAAGGATATTTCTGTGGTTTAAAGAAGGAATTTATTTATTTATTGGTAGATCTTACAGACACAAATTTCACAGTAGTTACAAGTAAGAGTGCTTATCACTATATACATTAAAAACATCTTACTAAACAAAACCATCAAACTAGTTACTAAATCACAGACAAAAACTTGACTCCCTGTGGAATATCATCTCAAGGTGTGGTTTATCATATAATATTCCTTTGCACTGGAGTTAAAGAAGTCCAAATAACTAAGTTTTAATAATAGTGTTACAGTGAGAGAAAGAACAGCAGGCATGATGCCAGTATGTTCAAAGATACTCTTGATCTATTGAAGATATTGCCGATTAATATAATTTATTTTGTGCTTGTCTCTCACTAATCGACACAATTGCTTTGGCTAAGAAGAAAAACCACATTCACTGATATTATAAGAATTGTTAAATGTGTCATCAATTGATAGATATTAAAATTTTCAAAGTACAAGGAAAAGCATGTCAGATAATACATACCTTGCTATAGCCAAACTTGGAAAGGAGTTTTTAAAGAAAATAGTTTGCAAACTTTATCTGGATTTTCAACATACAGACAGTTTCAAATATTATACCAAAAATCAGAAATATAACTCTAGAACTCCACTGTGTTATAATTAACCAAATCATAAATTGTCAGGCATTGATTACTCGAGTACTTATGTGATATTTTTTTTAGATCAAATTTAATGATTTGTAATACAGTGTAATTTTTACTGTGGTAAAGACTGCCTCAAAATTACTAACCTTTTTAATTTCAATGAATGTGGTTGGATTTAATGAGTTACGAATGATTGTTGCAGTTCCTACATTATAGTAATAGCATTGATTAACCCTATACAATATGTTAATCAATGGTAATAGTCTGATGTGTATATTATATGCTGATAGAAACACAGTGATGCTACATCGAAAAAATTGGTTTAGCAAGGTCCTTGGACATAGTTCTACATGGATATATCTGTAGGAATTTATTCATTTATTGGTAGATCTTACAGCCACAAATTTCACGGTAGTTACTAGTTGCTTATCACTACATACTACATTAAAAACATCTTAGTTACTAAAACAGTAAACTAGTTCTTCAATCACAGACAAAAACTGACTACCTTATGGGATATCATCTCAAGGTGTGGTTGATCATAATATATTCCTTTGCTCTGGAGTTAAAGAAGTCCAGATTACTAATGCCACTATAAAGTCTATAGGAGACATATTAGAAGGCCTAGAAAAATTTGGTCACAGCTGTTCAGTGTACTATAGATAAAATTGCATAGGGACAATATACAGACGCAATGCATACTTCACCTATGAGATAAGGTCTGCATATTGAAAATATTATTGGTTATTGTTGTTTTAGTAGGCATTGGGTAAGAATATAAAATATTCTTTTAAGATATAATTATGAAACCTTTTATTATTATGATTTTCCAAGTTTCTCTCGCATGACTGTGGTAGTAACAAATGTTGACGGGCTGTGTCAAGTCAACACCTGAACTATTACTGATCTGAACATATTATTATTATCATTATTATATTAGAAACATTATTATAATAGGTTTTCTTTTTGCTCAACAACTTCTTTAATTTGCGTGAATAATTTATAATGAAATTTCTGACAATGTAAGAACCAAAAGTTCAATATCAAGTTTTAAAAGAGCCTCAAAGTATGAGATCCTGTCGAGTATGTAACTCAGTTTTCACTCGGTTATTCATAGTCAATTTAGGACATTCAACTGATTTGTATTTTGTATTATGTAGAGTATTATTTATGGGCACGAGTAAACTAGTTATAAGGATTTGATCATTTTGTAACTATGAAATTGCAAATATTATGTATGTTAAGTAGAGGAGTGATGAATGGACTTCACCGATGATAACTAAAATAAAGCGGTTTTAGTGTTATTATTAAATGATACATTATTTATACTTTTCTATTATTCATGATCATGGAAATCACTAAGACTGTTTATAATATTGAAAAGTTTTAAGTCATCCGCATTATATTAAACAATGTGAATATACCTAGAATATACCACATACTAATAAATGATTCAATGTAATACATTTACTTCTAATAGAGGCATTTATATAATAATGATGATGACATTCACCTCAGTGAAGTTAAGATGACATTAAACGGAAATTAATATATATATATACTAAAACATAATATGGTATATTGAGCTAAATTCTAAATTTCACTTTTAAACAAACACAAGAAATATAGTATTGCGTCAAATGCAAACTATGCAACCTATGCCTAAGAAAAAGACAAACATACAACAGTAAACTAAACAGAATTTGTGTATTTTATTAATATGTGCCATATTATGTGACTCATTTGTTCAATATAGACTATATATGTCTCAGGAGATAAAATTATTGAAGTCTATGTATATGACCATAATGCATATTTGAAGATAATGAAAGAAATATAGTTTCAACACTATACCGATTAATAAATCTCAATGATCTCTGAAAAATATTATATACAGTTATGAAACGAAACCATTCTGAGCGAAAGAATAAAAAACTGGTACATACAAAATTCAGTTTGATCTAATGTTACAGTTACATATATCACAGCCATTTTCAATTTATCTTAAATATGCTCTGGGTACCTAGATGTTATTGTCCATTTTGTACATTAGATTTTTTATAAGAAGTAATAATCATATTCAGGTGATAATATGGATACAATAACAATGAACACATTTCAGACCCAACTGAGTGAAAGTAGACCACATTTTATCAACAAAAACTGCTTCTTTATTTTTATATTCACATTTTGAGCTTTTCTGGCGACTTTTATTTGAATTATTATAACTAGAAACAGTAGGGATTTATAACCATATGAATTTGTAATAAAGTATTGTATCTACATAGGTAACTGAATACCTATGTGTGTACTGTGTAAAACTAGAATATAAAGGAACTGAGTATTGCAAGTTAAATTCTAAAAGAAGGTGGGACCTAAAGAACGGCCATTAAAAGTAATCAGAAAATTAAATTAAAATTAAATAATTAGGTAACAAATTATATGTTTTGGATGTAAGTAAAAAAACCTAATTTTTTTATGTGTAGGCATTAGGAATTTCTAGAAGTTTTGTTAATATTAATTCTACTTTGCTGTGGATGGCTTATATATAAAACTGACTGATTTTTGAACAATTATGCAGGGATCAGTCATCAAAAATATCTTTTGAATAGGAAAGGGTGGTAATGACATTTGTCTCATCTTACAAAACTATCAAATCAATATAATATGTCTCCAATTTCAAAAATTATACCAATTATATTGTTCGTAAATTGTCTTGTACACTATGCACAGAGAAAGAACCTTTATATTCTAGTATGATGAGATAAATAGATAATTATTTGTTATTGAATCATATGCAGTGTATGACTGTTAAGTTTAGTTACTTCTTCTTCATATCTTCTTCCTTGATTTACTTAAAATTTGTATTTATATTATTATTCTGAAATAAATCGATATTTCTATCCAATGGTCTTGCTGTCTTTACAGTGAAAAAAAAAATTAACTGCTAAAAAAGATGAATTTGATATGACAGTAATAGATTGGCATTCTGGAAACTTTCTTGATGATTATAAATTCTGGAATATATACTTGTTGGTAAATGAATCTAATCTACTAATCCAAAATAAGAAGGAGCAATGCATTGGGAAAACATATTTTATTGCTGAGGTACTGATGCGGTTTTCTTACAGATTAATACATTATTTTTACTTTTCAAATAACTAACTGCAGGAAGTTTTTATGGTGATACTTGCCCATGTGAAGAGTTCATACAAATTAAAAAAAAGATACATCATCTAATACATCAAAAATTTTCAGAGCTGCAATGTACCAATCTCCTGCCACCTACCCTAAGCAATGTCCATTTCAGCTTTACCTTAGAAGCGTTATTATATATGTTACGGTTGAAATGCTTACATGGTTACTTTATAAACTAGCTGGATATTATACAAACTATCCAAATGCCTGGTTATTTTAGTGGAAAGTAATCTTTCAATTAAAATATCAATGAATGTTGGTTAATTTGTATTATATCCAGACAGTTTGTAAACTAGCTACAAATTGTAAAGTACAAACCACAAAAGGATTCCACAAATTAACCAGGGGTTTTGGGTAGTTTACAGACTAACCACAGTATTTTGATAAAGTATGAACTATATTCCTGGTAATTATGTAATAACTAACTCGTTGGTTACCATGCAAAATAAGCCATTACCTTTGGTTAATTTAAATAATCCCTAGCAAAAAATAGGGTCCCCTAACGAGTTGGTAGTTATACATAACTAGAAATTTCAGTTCACACAATATCCAAATACTATACAGTTTGTAGACTAGCCAAAAACCCCAGCCAATTTGTGGCTTGTACTTTAATGGAATTCTTGGCTAGTTTACAAACTGCTGGATAGTATAGAAACTAACTAAAATTTATTGCTATTTTAATCAAAACGTAACTTTTCACTAAATTAATCAAGTATTTGGATAATTTAGATGCTATCCAGCTAATTTACAAACTATCCATGTAAGACACTTTAACTGTAACATATATAATTAGGTATGCAGAAATGTTGTGCAAACTCAAAGCAAAAAAAAGTTATTTGATTCATCCATAGGCTAAGGATTAGGGCATTATTGTTAAATCATATTGCACAGATTTATTTCTTGTCTGTAGAATTATTGCATCTTCATTATTTTCTATGGTATAGCATTGCAATGCCATTTTCATATATGTATGTACAACGAAAACCTGATAATGGTAAATGTAGATTCATTTTCACTATGAAGTATGTAATCTAGTTTAGCTGCATTTATGTAATTAAAACAAAGTTTAATTCATTTAATATAAAGTTTAAAATTGTACCTATCACAAGTACCTAATATATACCTATTCCATCAACTGGTCTAAACTCATGAGGATTTATTTTGATGGCGAACCTATATAATAATGCACTGATTCTTGCATCACTGATTTATTTATGTTTGAAAGAAAGACGAACACATAATTTGTTTAATTTCTCCTTCATTTCTTCTAGCTTCTTATTCAAAAAAATAATTTTCAGCTTCTGTACTTCCACAGTATTTACAGAAGCTTGTTGATGCTAAGCAAGCCTCATCAATTTGTCTTCAACCATGACCTATGACTGTTTCATGAAGCTTGTTTCCTGTAAATAATGAGATTTAAAAGAAAACAGTTTATAAATGGTTTTTATTTTTACAAGATACACATAATTTGCAACCAGTTTACTTTGGTTTCTCCATTTGTAAATTATCATACATAGACCTTAACATACCCAATATTTCCACACTGTCTGCTTAGATGATAAACTTTCTTTCTACCAACTGGCAAATAAAATAATCACTTCAATTTGTTAGGTTTTGTAGAGCCCCTGCTTGAGGCTTGATCATAGTATTATGATTTATTATTTTCAACAATGGTGGTCCATTTTTGTATGCCCATGCTTGAAGTAAAAAGAACACACCAGACCATACATCGACAGCCCTCTACTTTTTCTTCTGAAAAAAAGATGATTTTGTTATTAAATTGTTAGTATTGTTACATGTCAAATGTAGATTCATGAATCCACACAGACAGATAAGTAAATAACCTATTTTTATCTCTTTCAATTAGAAGTGATGTGAGGGATATACAAGGCAATACAACCAAGTCTCTTTAATATTGGATCACTTACCGCAGTAAACAAAAAATGCATTCTTGTTTTTCGTTGTAATCAACAAATTCGTTGGTTTAATGCTTGCGATCGGGAGCTGGAGCATACATACACTATTGATTCGCTTATTTCCACGTATTTCAACTTTTAAAAGTAGTAGTAAAAGCATAAAAATAAAGTGATCCTTAACCAGTGGCCTGGCCTAGGCCCCAGTCGGGACCATCGAGAGCTACCCTCCATGGTCCCGCCCCAGTGCCCCTCACAAAACATATACACGGGTGCCCCCAAAAAACAGGTGACGGTGACGACTGACGTCTACTCTACTCTATTGTCAAAATCAGTGATTTAGGGTTTTCAGTAATGCCAACCTCGAACGTATATGCTACCAACCTAAGGCTATCAAGGTCCTAAACGTCTCCCAACAATCCCGTGCAACAATCCCAACATCGAAGTAGGCGGCCAAGCGAGGGTCGAGTCACGAAGCGAGGGTCGCTTGAATTAGAATCAGGCCTCTGTTGCTGTGACCGACGTACCGTCTACTGGGGTGATAGTGGCTTGCCTGGTTCCATGCGCGTGTACTGTCGTCTGCAAAGCTGTAGATTGGATTGGATGTTATTTCCAGCAGCTCGTTGATGTACAGCAGAAACATTGTAGGGCATAGGACAGATTCCTGAGGAACACTGGCGTTTATTGAAAATGAGTCTGATGCAGCATTCGACGGAAACAGAGATCGGTCGTTCAAAAAGCTATTAGCCACTGACTGAACGACACAAAAAAATCTTGCGATATAGAAACTGAAGCTTCTTATCCAGGATCCAATACGAAACTATCAGAATGTTAGGGAATGTTTTATCAGCCAACTTTTTATATTCAGTTTATTTTTTGGTATATGTAAAATAGTATCATGGTTACCATTTCCAATTAAACAAGGCAAGTTTTTATACAAAACAGCAATGTATTTTACGTAATATGATGTGATAATTATTATTAACTGCTGCTCCTGATGCCATTACTGTTAACGCTGCAGCGTTTTTGTCTATGTGTTGTACAGAACTTTTTTCGATGGAATTCCTGGCTTTCTATTCAACTAGACTACGTTATCTTTGCACGCTATTTACACAGAGCAAAAACCGGTAACGCTAAAAAAGAAAAATTATTCGTCCCGCTATCGCGGCGGAAATTTTGTACTGCACGCATTGATACGGGCTCTATAACAGGAATAAATGCTTTCCTTGATCAAAAAGTGGTAATTTACGACTTTCCCGCTGTTTTTACTTAGTCGGTTTTTCCTTAATTCCGTGTTTGTCGTCGGAATAAAATATCTCCAGTGTCAACGAGCTTTAACGAATGGCATACTCGTGATTATCTTGCAGGATCACAAACACAGAATGAGCACTCCCTCATAATTGGTTCATTTATTGACTAGACAGCCAGTCGCATAATCAGAAAGCAAGTTTTTTCGAATCACCAGCAGGATAAATACTGCTGGGTGCTCCCCATACTTCGTGCGGTGTCCCAGAGGTAGAATATTGGGCCACTTTTATTTTGAGTCTCCATAAGCGGCTCACATTTCATGTGGTGTATCCCAAGGTTCAATATTGAGGCCATTTTTGTTTTATATCTGTTACACTCAATAGCCGAATTCGGACAATACCCGAAAAAAATACGCAGAACTAGTTTTGAGCAAGGAATATTTCCCAAACCCGAAATATTAATTTCATACGGCTATTGAGTATTACTAAATAGGCAGAACTAGTATTTCGCATCTTGAAATGCACAGAACTAGTTTTGCGCAACTTGAAATACACAGAACTAGTTCTGTGGTACGGAATGACAAACAAAGTAAACATTTGTTATGCATTGTGTGTCAAAAACCAGCAAAAACCTATCGTTTAGGTTAGGTTAGGTTTCTTGGCCAACGTTCCTGCAATATAAGTACGAATCGTGAAAACGCAAAAAGAGGTTTGGAAGCATAAGCCAATTTGATGCTCACACAATCAAATAAAACATTTAAACTAGCCTCAGTTGGTGACTTATTATTTGTTGGTATTCATTAAAATTTATTTAACTTCTCCAACTTATATTTATTTGAGTCCGTCGCTGGCGCTGATTAAATGGAAGAAGCAGAATTTGTGCTGGTCATTCAGAAAATATACAGAACTAGTCCTGTCTATTTCAAGATGCGCAAGATTAGTTCTGCCTATTTGGTAATGCTCAATAGCCGTATAAAATTCATATTTCGGGTTTGGGAAATATTCCTTGCTCAAAACTAGTTCTGCCTATTTTTTTCGGGCATTGTCCGAATTCGGGTATTGAGCGTAATATATCTATAAAAGTTGCTTATGTGGTGCGCCCCAAAGTTCAACTTTGGGGCCGCTTTCGTTTTGAGTCTATACAAGCTGCTGAGATTTCATGTGGTGTACCCCAATGTTCAATTATTGAGCCCACTTCTGTTTTGTTTCCATACAAATCGCTCGTATACCATGACGTGTTCCTCACGGTACAATATTGAGGCCACTTCTATTTCGTATCTGTACAAGTTGCTCGGATTTGTTGCGTGCCTTTACAGGCCGCTAATATTTCTTGTGGTGTGCCCCAAGGTTTAATATCGGGGCCGCTCTTGTTTTGTGTATATACAGGGTGCTCATAGGTATTTCGTGGATGTGCCTTAAGGTTCAATATTGGGCCTGTTTTGTTTTGTGTCTATACAAGGAACTCATATTTCGTATGGTGCCCAAGGTTCAATATTGGGGTCAGTTTTGCTTTGTGTCTATATAACCTGCTCATATTTTGTGTGGTGTATTCCAAGGTTTAGTATTGGACCAATTTTGTTTTTATTGTATACAAGCTGTCATATTTCGTGTGGTGGACCCCAAGGTTCAATACTGAGGCCATTCTTGTTTTCTGTCTACACAAGCTGATCATATTTCATGTGGTGTGCTCTAAGGTTCAATTCTCGGGCCACTTTTGATTTGCATCTACACAAGTTGCTCATACTTCGTATGGTGTGCCCTAAGGTTTAATATTGGGGCCTCTTCTATTTGGTATCTATACAAGTTGCTTATATGTATTTCATGTGGTGTACTCGAATGTTTAATATTGGACCACTTTTGTTTCTAGTGTATAGAAGGTGTTCATATCTTATGTGTTGTGCCCCAAGGTTCAAAATTGGAGCCACTTTTGTTTTGTACCTATACAAGTTGCTCATATTTCGTCCCAAGGTTCAATATTGGGGCCAGTTTTGTTTTGTTTTTATGCGAGCTGCTCGTATTTCGTGCGGTGTGCCGCAAGGTTTAATAATTATGGGGGTTACCCTGGTTTTGTGTCTATACAAGGTGCTCATACTTGCTGTGGTGTGCTGCAAGGTTGAATGTTAGCAACACGTTTGGTTTGAGCCTATACAGCGCAGCGTTGTAAATTTTTGAAAAGCTGTAAGTCAACTATTCATTACACAAGCATTTATTATAAATAAACCCCCGGCTCTGAAGCTCTGGGACTGCAAGTCTTGCATCTTAAGTGGACGTAGGAAGCGTTCTGGAGGCTAAAATGTGCGCCGTTGCACAGTATATCAGCAATACAGAGAGGTGCGTATTGCTTACACCCCCTAAGGATCTAATGGCCATTGCTAACATACAGTGTTGTGTGGCCACAGCTTGGAACATTATTCGATGAACTCGTAATTTTATCTTTCTCCTTCAAGACGATAATGAACATTGTCTTGAAAACCTTCACCAAAAGTAACAGCTTTATATAGAGGTTTGTGCATTTAGTCTGACACATATTCTAAGAAGAAAACCAAAACCCTTTTCCCAATTTCAATTGAATCAATAGCACTGCCATACACTGCAATACAAAATAAATAAAAAATCGTGACGAAAATACATTTTTGAACATACACGACACGCTGACTAAATTCAAACATGTGCTTATTTATACAGAGACCGACACATCTTCTTAATGTCAAAAGCTACAGTGCCTACAGTAATATCAAAAAATATAATTTGTTCAAGAAAATAGTAATTCAAACTGACTTAAATATACATGCAACATGGTTGATATCTGATACCACGCACCTAGCTTCATTCCTATCACCGTATCTCAAGTTTCGTTGACCATAGTTTCGTCCGTATCTTGCACCCTTCATCAGCGCTTGAGCGGTCGCGGCGTGACAGCTAAGAAATTATCAAGGTAATGCTGCTTGAACCGCAAGCCGCAATCTATCCTCCCTGAAAAATGATACGAAACACCGTTTTTGTGACCGGGTAAGATTATCGCGAAATGCCATTCGTTAAAGCCCGCTGACACTGGAAATATTTTATGCCGGCAACAAACACGGAATTAACGCAAAACCGGCGAAGTAAAAACAGACGGAGATTGTGAATTACCGCTTTTTGATCGAGCAAAGTGTCTGTTAGTTTGAGAAGCGGCTATATATGGCGCAACATGTTTTTGTCTACGAACAGGAAGGATGAGACCAATTGGATTACTATCTAGGTACTTCCTAGTTTCTTATGAACGTCCTGAAATTCTTGAGACATTGACAATGCCAAGCATAACACTGGAACTACGTGTATGTTGATACTTTTTTAGGATTGTGGTGATCTGCACATAGCAATACTAGCACTAAGGCAGTGTGAAGCTCTATTTGCTATCACCAGAACAATAGAATGCCCTTTAAATTAAAATGTTTTATGGCAGTTTGTATCTTCACCTTCTCCTAAAATAATAGTTATTGATACTACAGTATAATGAAAGTTGAATTAGTACTGGGTGTCCTTCAACTCACTTGAGCCAATAGTGTAATATAATGCCGGTAGGGGTATTTTTCCTTAGAGTATTATTTGTTTCTGTTGGTTCACTACTCTCATATGAGTCTAATACAGGGCTTTACTCAGGTCCACCTGATAAGATCTTAAAGATCGAAACAACGCCGTAGTGGAAACTGTGCCTGATCCGATCCAAACAAGGATTGCGATATCCTCGAGTTCACTTTGGGAATGGTGGAAAACATTTATCCATATTTTCCCAAAATAAGCACTCAAACCAATAGTGTAATTCAAGCCAGTAGGGGTATCTGCCCTCGGAGTAGTTTCTTTTGATAAACTCCTTGTTTTATTGATATCTCCGATAGGAAATATGTTAAGAATGTGGATGTTGTGGTTAATTTTTAAGAATTTTGTTCTCTTCTAAACTATGATAAAAGAAATGTAGCACACCTTTTGAAATTTTTGATAATAATGTGTAATAGCTGTTGTGCTGTTAAGTAGCGCCCTCTAGCAACCACGGTAAAATCAACGTGGATAACGTTTATGCAAGAAATCATTAGGTAAAAAGATCTCTTTTGAATGGGATCTAGCTTGTTTAATTGTATTAACTAAGATCAAAGTTATTGCCTTTCAAATATAAACTTGTTTGATGTTCTCCTATGTCTACTATATCAACACTGGCCATGGAGACCCTTCCAAACTTAACCCCTGTACACAATGAAATCGAGAGAGGTGCCAGAATGGTCGCTTATAGACTGCTATCAACTGGCAGATAGGGTGAGAAGGAAGTAGGACTAGACACAACGGATATCATAGGTGCAATTACAAATCACCACATACCTGGAATGGTCTCGGACTCTATGGTTCCTTAAGTGCACACGGAGAGATCCTACAACGTCCTTTTCCCCGGAAGGGAAGAATGGAAGAGGAGTGATGGTTTGATGTCATCCTCCGATCTTGCGCTATTCAATGATACCTTCAAGTCTGAACTAGGGACAGAAGCGGGAGTAGTTGGTACCAATGTTCTTCCAAGCACAAATCATAGCCATAGAGCTGGCGGTCATGAACTGATCAAAAGATCCCTGGCAAACAACTCTATAAAAATCTTTTCAGATAGCCAGGCTGCCCTAAAAGCACTGAGCTCCAAACGGGTTGAATCAAGACTTGTATGGAACTGCATGCATCTCTTCAACGAACTTGGAACAAGGAACAAAGTAAATAACTGTGGTTTGAGTTTCAGGCCATAGCAGAGTGGCAGGTAATGTGCTGGGTGGCGCTTTCGCAAGAGGAGAAACCGAATCTGTGTTCATAGAATCAGAACCATTTGCGGGCATTGCGAAAAGCACTGCTAGGAGAACCAACTCAGATTGGGCACAGAGGAAAGCATTCCTGCACTGGCGAGATACACCAGGGCTAAGGGCTACTGCGCTCGAAAGAGTTCATACCCATACCCATCTAGTCACCCCGTCACTCCCCCCCCCCCCCAATATGATAGAATGGAGCAGAAATGATCTCCGCATTCTGGTTATTGGTCTGTTGACGGGAGACTGTCGTCTGAGGAACCACATGCGGAAGTTGGGGCTTGAACAAACAAGAGACTGTCGCTTCTGCTATGTGGAGGACGAAACAGCGGGGCATATTCTGTGCTCCTGTCCATTACTCGAAAGAGAGACAGACATACTTTTGGACTTGCCCAACTGGAACCTTTTGACTTCAAGGAAGTTTCAACCATCACCTTGGTCAAGAGGTGTGGATTGTACGGTAAGCTTTAAACAGGTGTAAGCCAAAATAAACACAAAGGAGCCACAGTGGATCGAGGCATACTAGCCCCCAATAACCTAATTAGGTTATTGAGATTCTCCTACCACATTTCGTAAAATGTAGCAACATAGAGTAACAAACAAAAATCACAAACGTTACAGTCTATATGACGGTGATAATTATAATACACCTATGCGCATATTTTTTGAGAAAGTATTTTTCTCTGATTGCGCCCCCTAGCGGGCAGTTGCGTATCATGAAATTAATTTCCAGCCGATTTATGACGTTTTTTGATGTGGAAGCTATTACCGAGATATTGCCGGCGTCCATTCTTAGTTAGCCACTCTGTATTTACCTAGACACCCTCGTATATGAGGCAGTGTACTGCAGCAGCTATCGATCAGCCTCTCGTATCTTAGCATGTGAATGAATGAACGAGGGTCGGTCTGCATTGTTCCACATCGTAGCAGGCCGTGCGCCTTTGCAGAGACGCTTACTACGCGGGCCGAGGTGGAGACATGCCGATCCATCACCGCTCGACGTTATCGCCACCTGGATCGCTGACGTGGGGGGTTGGGGTGCACCGGAAAAAGCGACGGAACGCCCGCGCTGATAAATGTCCCCACCGGTCCTCCTTGGAGGAGAGGTGCGCCTTGATATCGCGCGGAAGCGGATAAGGAAGGTTACAGCCACGGATATGCCTGATGACATGTGCCTTGTTGTTGGCGACTTGAAGGAGTCAACTCTACTCTCCCGTGATTCCAGGTGTCTCTTATCACTGGTTTTCTCACTTATCAGAGAGATCTCGAAAGGTATTGGTAAGAAAAACAGCTCAAACTTCGTTCTTAGGCGTTTTAGGGGTGTTTGATCATTTCCACTATTACTTTTTTAGGTGGGGGTTAAATTTGGGGGGGGGGGGTTGGGTCTGTAAAACTTAAAAATATGTTGTATTCATAATCGGCTCCATTGATCTGTTAAAGAAAGACCTAGCGGCATGACACACTTTATTTTTGTCGGGCGGGCGATGTTTTGGTTGCAAGGTGATCTCAGACTATAGCTTCGTGCTGCGGGAAAATAATAAACTGGTATTACCATAATGTGTGGGAAGTACTGAGTCAATCAACTTGACTTCATTTCTAAAAGCTTTTATTTAACTTGCAATGTATGTACGCTTGTTCGGGTGGAATCTTGCAACTCAATTTTGAAGCAGAACCGATTGAGCTGAAATTTTGTATACACGTTTAGTTTGAATGACAATGCACGATAAGCTATATGGCGTCGTTTTAAATCCAATAGTGGAATGGTTATTTAATGCATTTCTACAATATGGGTATCCATATTGATATGAGAACGCCCAGTAGATGCTAAGGGGAATGACAATCTAATGAGAGGAATGTCATCAACGATAATAGACACAATACGTCCACTGATATCATTTTTAGTCAAACGATGCATTTCGTTGTGGGAGTTGTTTTATCACTGCTTGAACCTGACAACCTGAGAGAAGACAGTTTTTGCATTTGGCGCTCAACTAGAGGCTTGCGGTGTGAGCAAGAATCTAGCAGCAGTCACAGGAGATTCTGGATCGAATTGTACGAGTTCCTATATACAACCTACGCAGTGCCCATCACCAGGTTGTATCGACGACAGTAACGACATCGACATGAGGTTAGGGGCCAGGGGGTAGCTAACGAACCGCTGGTGCACCGAGCAAGCACGAAGGGTAGACCGGACAGCCGGTGTGAATGACTGTGACAGCGACGTAAGTGGTAAAGAAGATGCGCGGTAAGAATTTTCCAATAATAAGTTGTAAAGGAACATTTGGGGTGCTGGACTGACTTTGGGAAAGTAATAGGGATAAACTCGTGTTGTTAGTGAACTCTTATCACAAACACAGTTTTATGGTTATGTTTAGAGTAGGTCTATATTTTTAGTTTAACTTAAGGTTTTCATGATGTCTAATAAAAGGAAATCTACGAAAATGAGTGGATATCAGGATAGCGCAAATTGTAAGTTAGAAACTGTCATTCAAACGATGACAAATAATATCTATTTTTAGATATAACACGATGATATGTTTTGTTGTAAGAGTTTGGGGAAAATATACTATTCAAAGCTGGTGAGTTGTTTTATCACTGCATGAACCTTGTTTACGACCTGAGAAAAGAGAGTCTTTGCACAGTGAAAGGGCTTGTTGAGAGTGACTCGAAGAATAATATGGCGCCATTCTGCATCAACTATGGTGGACCATCCAAGATGGCGAAATAGTTCTTTTTAATGCACTTCTGCAATATGGGTATCAAATAAAAGGGCTTGCCGAGAAAATTGGTTTAATATTATACGCAATTTAATAACTAAAAGGTAAAAAATAAATTAAAACAAAAAAACTTTTTTTAAAAAAAGCTTTTATTTAAAGATTTTTAAAAAAGAAAATGAAATGTTTCTTTAGAGTGTTAACTAACTTATAGACTCATTATACACAAGTTATATGATCATAAAAGCTTGTCGCGCGATATACTTGTGTAAATTAACTAGTACTTGTTCAATTGACTAACTTGGTCTGCTAAATTTGAGTGTGTTAAAACTTCAGTTTAATTGAATTCCTATAGGTACGCAAACCTCGCGACAAGCTTTTATGATCATATAAATTGTGTGTAATGAGGCTACAAGTTGATAGTCAACAATCTTAAGGAACATTTTATTTTCTTTTTTTAGAACCTTTAAATAAAAGCTTTTTTAAAAAAAGTTTTTTTGTTTTAATTTATTTTATTATTTTCGAAAGATTTAACTGCATCGTCAGCGTACATTGTATATTTCGCTTAGTGCAAATGCTTGTAGCTCGGACGTGTGACGGTACGGAAAATTATTGCGATGATCTTAGACAGTAGTAAAACAGAATTACCTGTGATATGTACTGTGAAAACAGATATACGTCACATATGTCACGGTACTACTGTTAAACAAGGTACATACGTTAATTACCAGGGTATACGACTATATTTTAACGAAACTCTCTTTTGGTCAGAGGAAGTCGATGAAGTATCTCGTAATGTATGTCCCATTACTTTAAACTGTCAAAGTTAAAGCAGCATGTTGACAAGAATATCTTAAAGATGCTGTGACTCTTCTGGACCTGATTTTGACCCACCTTAAACGAACAGATTCGTTCGATTTGTTTCATTCTAGTAATCAGGATGGACTAATTTAAGGCGCCTGGGTATACATAGTGTACATTATGCATTTGCCGTGTTAAAACACGGATTCTCATTTCGAACACTACTCATTTGTTTGTCAAACTACATACACAGTATTTCAGAAGGTGATAGTTAAGACCTTAATGAATGACAACTATTTGCGATTTTCTCAAAAAAAGTCTTTTGTGTGCAAAAAAACTCGTAATGCAAAATCATACATTTTTCAAATATCTGTAATTTAACAACCAAACACGATATCAAAAAAAAGATAAATAGTTGACAAAGCGCATGCTTTCGTCTTCAATTTGCTTTTTGAATCATTACAGTAAGTTTAAAGGTAACATCAGGAGCTTGGAAATGGGAAATTAATTTTTATGGTGACCTTTGGACCTTACCTTTGGACCTTACCTTTGGACCTTATGACCTTACTTTTGGATTTTTGGAGTTATCTCCCCTCATCTTAGACACACACACTGGACAAAATGAACATGAGGCCACGCCTCCTCACTAACACGGGAATAATTCTTTTCTTGATTCTCAATTTCGCGCGCTATACCCTAGACCCTTAAGGGTCAAAATTTATTTGAAGATTCTACATAATGGTGAAAGTATCAGTTAAATAGCCAATATCAGAACACATTACGATTCAAGCGTAAAAACATTTCGTGTGAACTACTCGGCTCTATCGACTAGTCTATTCCATAAAAGACGTATGCGACACGCTACATTCCACCGGGATATTATTTATTGTTGAAGAGAACTCCGTCAGGGACTCAGTTTGCTGTTTTGTTTAAATTTGGAAGCTCTTTGAAGTGCCGGAGGGACGGCAAACAATCCGATTATGTACATTACAGTGACGGATGCCATGCGGTTGAGTACCCTTAAAAGACCTGTCCTTTTTTGCTAAATTGCCCGGGTCCTCCTTTTGTTTACAGTACTAACGGTAGCGTGTATAATATGTATTTTCGAAGGAAGTTCCTTTTAAAGCTTAAAGCACATATTTATGTTTTACTATGTTTAAATATGAGTAAACTTTTACGAAATTATTTGGATAGAACGTTGCTTATTTCGTTAAGCTGTGTTGAGCAAATTGTTTTCTTGCCCTAGGGGTAAGCATTTTTCTCCATGCATCATCCTCGTTACAATGTCTTAACAGACATGTTGTGAACTCGTAAAATGCATTAAGTCGGAGCTAAAGTATTGCCGACACGAATATTATCAACAGTTTTGAGAACTGTAGCTCGCAATCGTTCGCGATTTACTGCCAGTTCAGTGACGCTCTTGATACTCATATCCAGCAACTGTTTCGAAGTATCCACACAGCGTTAGTTCGATGGGCGGTATAAGGAACTCTCAGCATTCTCCCTCACGTCCACATTTCAAAAGCATCTATGCGAACTCGATCTGCACTTTTAACAGTCCAAGTTTCCGAGGATACAAGACAAGAGACTCAATCAGCGAGATTTTGGTAGCTTTGGTGATGTTATGGTCCTGCCATATTTTAGTAAGCTTTGTCATTGCCACACATGTCTGCTGAATGCGCCGTCGAATCTTATTTTCACAGCTTCCCGAATTGTCAATCAAAGAATCGAGGTACACAAAACTTTGAACTACTTCACAACGGCCTACTGACTTTATTTCTCGATGATTATCGTGCCCTCTGTATACGATCATAACCTTGGTCTTGTTGTAGTTAATACCAAGACCATACGCTGCATTGCGTTGTTCTAAGATATCTAATAGAGCTACTAGTTTTTCCTGAGAAGCAGCAATCAGGGTCGTATCGTCAGCAAATCTTAAGCTGGATATTTTGCTTCCGTCAATAGTTGTACCGCCATTCCAGTTGTCCAACACCTGTCTCATCACAAATTCAGAGTAAATGTTAAATAGCATCGGAGTAATACACATCCCTGACGAACTTTGTTTCTGGTTGCAGTTTGACCAGACAGGTTACCATCAATTCTTACACGAGCCGAGTTAGACTTGTAGAGTTGCTGTATGAGAAACACTAGGTGATAAGGAACTCCCAGAGAGATGAGGATTTTCCACAGTTTAGGCCACTTTACGTTATCAAACGCCTTAGAATAGTCCACAAAGCAGATAAAAAATGGAAAATTATGCTATTTGGCTTTTTCAACAATATGTCTCAAGTTTAAGATCTGTTCACGCGTACGGCGTCCTTTCACGAAACCTGCATGTGACTGAGAAATTTGCCAGCCAATAAAACTCTCCAAACAAGATTGTAAAATATATAGTAGAACCTTAGTTGCATGAGAGATTAACGAAAGTAGGCGGTAATTGTCTGGATTTGTTGGAGATCCCTTTTTATGAAGTGGAACAACAATTGATGTGCACCATTTATCTGGCCAAACACCGGAGAACCAGACACTCACAAATATTATGTCTTCATGCATAAACCTCGACATATTCAATTTATGAACATCGGCTATATTATTAACCAAAACCCTTCAATTAGTTCATCAAATACGTGTCAGAATTCCAGACGAAGTATGAAGTTACTAACACATTTGTAACTAAAATAATGATTACTGAGTGTAATAATTCCGAATCAAATTTTAAACTAGTCTAGTCGATTTCTACGGAAGTTTCATTCTAACACTGCTAAAAGATTCACTATTATCCACCCTCCAGTCACCCTATCCTATACTGTTAAAAACAGGAGCCGTTTACTTAAGGTTCCCTTAAGTAAGACTCAAGAGATACTTGAGGAATCCTCAAGTGTGGCTTTCCTTGTGTATCTATTTCCTAGACAACATCTACGAGACGGCGGAATTCATTTTGCGACGTTGTCATATCTCAAATATAAGCCAATTTGTTATGTACGTATTTTGACGTTTCCTGTTATCCCTTTTAGTTTTGTGCCAGTGCGTGTATCCGGATGTGACAGAAACTGACAACACCGTACTCCAGAATTAAACTACAAAATGGCTTTGACTGCAACGAAATATCACGTTGATGTCTCATATTGACATTTTGTTACTTGAGTATTACTCAAGGGAGCCTTACGTTAAGGGACTCTCAAGTATTAAGAGCCCGCGCACACAGACGGCAGTCAGGAGTTCCGAGTTCTGCGTTCAGCGTTTTGCGTTCATTGTTTGGAGTTCTGAGAGCACACAGGCGGCGGTCAGTTACCAACGTTCCAGTTTTGTCCCTAATATTGTTCGTGAAACATGCATTCAGACAGCTCATCTTCCGACGAAGAAGAAACATTGCTTTTGTTGAGCCTGCAGGCATCCAAGAGAAAAAGGAAACACTGGGTGTACCCAATCAACAGGTAGGGAGAAGATGAAGGGGAATTTCATACGGTGTTTGCTGAATTGCTTGAAGATGAAGAACAATTTTTTATATATTTTCGTATGTCAATAAATAGCTTCAATGAATTGTGCAGTTCACTAGAACATGATATAGAAAAACAAGATACCAACTGGAGAAAGGCTGTTCCTGTAAAAGAGAAGTTGGCAGCATTTTACGATTTTTATAATCATTATCACAATTCTTATAATCATTATCACTTAAATCATATAACAAACGTCTTTCTCGAACCAAGTCAATTAATTTTTCTGTTTCCGACATGACGGAGTTCACGCGTTCTTTGTCTTTCTGTGAATAGAACTCCGGAACGCAAGAGTTCTCAGTGACCGCTACGGTTTGACTGCCGTGTGCTTTGTTACCAAGTAGTCCATAAATTACAAAGAACGCAGAACTCTGAACTCGGAACTCCTGACCGCCATCTGTGTGCGCGGGCTCTAAGGGACCCTTAAGTATCGACAATAGGTGCTTTCCTTTTACATCTGCACTAACTCACTTAAAAATCAGATGGCTCAGCTCAGTTGGAAACCTCAGATGCTCAGATGAGTTAAAGGAACGTGTTTGTGCAGTTAAATGTCAATCCTCGAAATTTTGTAATATGCTATGGTTCTATAATCTGTCGATCCTTTCCATAACCTATTTTTTTACGTTTTTCGTAGCTCACCATACACTATCGACTATCCATACACCACAAAACCCGCTAAAATTGAAACTTACAAAAAATTCTAACCTCATTTATTGATTTATTTGACATCTAAATGATCTGAGACAACTGATCTACCTTTCGATCTTGTGCAGATGGGCTTAAGTGGGGGTAAAAATATCTCACTTTAGACTCAGATTCAGAATACAAAAGGAACGTACATCGAAATGAGTCATGACGTCACAAGTGAGATTTATCAGATAAATCAGGTAAAAGGAAAGCGCCTTATGAGTACGACCTAAGGCCAGCTATAGTTCAGGTTGGGAATCTCCTTCTTCTGTAGAAGTTTCATTCTAAAATTGCTACAGTACATCGACTATCATACTCTGTTAAAAACGTAAGTAATCTAGGACAGGAACAGGATCATCAACAGCATGGCTCTGGCCCTTTGTGAGGAAGCGACTCATATAATATACGAATTCTTCCGGTATGGCACTTCAAAGTCGTACGAGTTTAAACACACCAGCAAACAATAAATAGTTTCGCTTTGCGGCCGAAGCGACTGACAGATGTCTCGTGTATCCAGAACGATGAACGTCTCGTGGAATTTCCAGGATGGCGGCGAAAGACGCCCGATTGACGGAAAACACGCCACTTGCTGCCGCGTTTGTAAATAAACACTAGCGGCTTACGCGCGGCACTTTGTTGCCCGATTTCTGTGGCTTATGAGGGACATTAAAACTTGATATGTCTAAGAGCTGAACAACTGAGATAGTGTACACATCCAAAAATAACAGTGCATGCTGCGTCCAAAAGCGGTCGTGTTATATTGTAGTCTTGAGTGTTGTCTCGAGTGTGGTTTGCACCGCTTGTGGTTAAACTAGTATTTAAAGTTAACCACGAGTTCTACAACCAATGGGGCTATTCTGTAACAGCATGGTTATACATAACCGGCGATTGCAAATTGCAGCGATGGTCAAGTATTCTTAATCCGGGATATGAAAATTGCAGCAGCTGGTTATTTTTCCATTTCAGGTAAACATGTAAATTGCAGCGGATGACCCTCTGTTAGGGATAGATGAGATTGTAATTACTTATTTGTTGTAAAAACAGTTTAAGTTTAGAACCAACAACTGTAGTAATAGATTTTTAAAAAGCAATACACACTGCAGTAAAAAATGTTTGACCTGAAGTTCAGATTGTTGGATGTCGATTTCACTTAGGTCAAGCGTGGTGGCGTAAAATTCAAAGTCTAGGTTTAGCGAGTGAATACAAAAATTTGACCCATACTGGTAAATGGTTAAAATATACATTTGGCTTACAATTTCTGAATTTTAACGAAGTAGTTGACGCTTATTCTTTCGACTTGGCAGGAATTCAGCCTGCTGATGCAAGGGTGTCTTTATATACAGACTATTTAGTAACAAGAAATTAACTTTTCTAGTTAAGTTCTAGTTACTTAAGTAGAGAATTGCAAAATCTCTATAACAATAAGTGCGAATAAAATTTTGGGTTTGTAATTTAAAAAAATTAATTATGATGTCATATAGTTTTCAAGATCACTAACAGAAGTAAGTAAGTAAATGCCACCGAATTGTTGCTTCAGAAAAAAATTAATTTGACCTGTCACATAATATTATTTTTATATAATATTTTGCTATACAAATCCAAATTAATTTTTAGAATACCTCCAAACAGGTAGATTAACCGTAATCCACCCCTTGCGGCTACGCCGATAAGCCGATAAGGGATCCTCGCTGCAATTTACAACATCTTTTATGGTCACATTTGAGATTTATAATATTATACCCTAACCGCAGCTGCAATTTGCATCCGCCCTACATAACGTATGGTTAAAATAACTAGCGCCACTACAACCATCATAGGTATTCTGTAAACAGAGAGCTGGTTAAAATTATAACCGGCAGTGGTTAAAATCAGCAGTTAAAATTGCATGTAAAACGGCAGGGCTTTTGGGTAGCGTTATATGCCTAACCTAATAAAAAAAATGATCGGAATGGCTGCTGTACCAATTTATTTCGTGATTATAAATCAAGAAACGGTTATTCAACGAAGGCCAAGGTAAATTGGTTTGCAACTGATTCAACTACCTATGAGGTAAATTGTTTGTTCATAGGAAGCTGGCGAACCGCAACTTGAGAGATACCAATGACATCTTCCAGCTCCACACATTTTTGAAATTGATTCATCTGAACAAAGAAGCTGCACAGTTTCTAATGGTGTTGTCCACTGAGCAGCACTTACTGCGCTCTTGACAAGTGCAATTCTATCATCTGCTCTGACAAAATTCATATCGGTGCGGATCAGTGCAATTCCTGAGTGGAACGTACCCAATCAGAACAGTGCATTTATAATGACAGCTGACTTTTTCTTCTAAGGTTAATAGAGCTGTTTATTTAAGTTATAAAGGTATAAAATGTCTGAGGATTATGAAAATTATGATGGCAAATGTGGTCTTCCGGGAGAAGAATTGAGAGTCGCTGAATTCTTCTATTAACTTGTAGCATGTAGTCCTTCCCACACGAAAATTACTTTTAAACTAAAAATGATTTTATTAAGTTTTAAATTTTTTTATTAGAAAAAAGTGTATACCTCTTTATCGCTGAATTTGTGTACTAAAGTTTCCACAAATTTTATAAATTTCGGCATTTTTCGCTTTTCCTTCAATAACATTGTAATTTCTTCTTCATCATCACTACTTTCACCGCTTTCTAGCAATTCATTTAAAATTAGGAAATCTGACATTTTTAAGCCATATTCGCCATATTTGCACTGGCTCTACAGCACGAGATCCCGAGGCTCGTGCGAAAAAGTTGCCCTGAGTGCGCACTACACTCAGAGAATGCGGGTAGTGGAACATACTAAAAATCAAGCAGTGCAATAGAACTTTACCAGTGGAACACAACTATTGCACTCAGTTCAACGCAGTGCGGGTGAGTGCAGCCCAGTGGAAAACACTATAATTCAAACTTCACTTTGGCATATGCAGGAAAGTATGAGGGGTAACTGCAATGCCCAAGTATTTACAAGTGCTCTGGGTGCTTAATCTTTGTGGACATGGTTGCTACCGACTAGACACTGGAACAACATCTCACTTTGCGGGTGGGCACAAATAAATTAGATCATTCCTCCTACTTGTTTTTTTTTGTTGAGCGATCCCGCTTTTTCCATTTTGAAAGTTCAGCAAAAAACAAAAACACTACCACACACTCACTTGCCTTCAAAGAAATGTCAGCAGTCAACAGGGATGCCTTGCCATAGCTTCCAGTATTGTCAGACATTTAGAAAACATCACTGCAGAATATGATTTCTACTATATTATATAAAACGTTTCGTATGAAATATTGAGTACACCAGCTTCGTTTTTCCCACATGCATAGTTACCGCGTGAGGTTTTAGTAAAATAACACTGTTTCATCAGATTTCACACTGTCTGTGAACAGTGTGACCATTAGACATGACAAATGACAACATCACATGCATAGGTGGTTGCCTGTATACTAACTTTCAACGGCACCAGTTAAAACGTCTCGCATAACCGCCCGGTTGAATTCTATTTTTACCGAATACCAGTAATGGCTAAATTTTTAGCCTGGCTGTCATAATAAGTAAATTTTTAACGACCCTGTTTAAAATAACTAGAAATTTACAGAATAAACCCCTAAGAGCTTAACAACTGAGATACAAAAATAACAGTGCATGCTGAGTCCACAAGAAGTAGTCTTATATTGTAGTCTTGAGTGTTGTCTCGAACTTCTCTCACTGGTTTGCATCGATTGTAGTTGAACTAGTAGTTAAAGTTAACGAATTCCTTTGCACCGCCGCAGTTAACTACAGCCCAACGACCAATTTACAGTTAATTTTAACTCGGGTTTAATCGATGATTAAAACATGGAAATCATCACGCGTTGTTCTGTTTTTAATATGCTTTTATAGCTTCGCATCGCGAATACGCATGGCAGCTGTAAACAAACCTCTAGTTGATATGTACAATACCTTTTTGAGATACCATAGAATTTTTGAAATACATGCTATGAATGTTTACCAATTCAGTAGGTTTGTCAAAAAGTTCTTACTTACCGAATGTTTTTACTCTGTAAATGAATTTTACACACATATATCTAGACGCTAGGTGGTGTATTGTATCCATATCATAATACTGTTAAAACCTCAAACATGTAACATGTAAGAGTGGTAATATACTATACTATACTATACTATACTATATGTTTGTTTGGGAGCTTGTAACTCTCCTTTGAATTAACACCAAGAGGCCTTGACTCACTTTTATTATATAAGATGTGTATAAGATGTGTCTATCATAGAATAATATGTTATTAGATTCCTTAAATAATTAACAATTTGTGACTGTTTATTGAAAAACGATAAAAACTGAAACTCAACTTTCACTTAACAACTGACTAGGGACTAGGTCACCGACATGCGGCGCAGGTGTAACAAAGTTGACTCGTTGAGGTTTTGCGCATTTATAGACTGCTTGTGAGAATACTGTCTAGTAATGGCACTGACACCTTAAAATTTCTTCTTTTTTTTAACAATATTTATAGAGATAAAAGTCACCCTCAGGTTTGAAAGGAAGAAAACTTTGTTTTGTTTGTTTGTTTTTATTGTTGTTTGTTTGAAAACTTGAAAATCTGGAATTATTGATTTTTGTCAAACGAGCCTGAAACCCAAAACTGCGACCGAGTTTGTAATCCGCATCCTTAAGTTATCTAAAAAACGACGTTTTACCTCGATAGAAAGCCAACTAGAGATATTCAATTTTTCAGAAAAACCTGATGATGTATGAGAGATTTGTAATTTTGGATTATCCTCAAACAAGACTCAAACACAAAACTGCGAAAGGATTTGTAATCAGCACCCCTAAGTTATCTAAAGTACGAGGTTTCACTTTAATAGTAAGCCAAATAAAGATCTTCGACTTTTAGGTAAACTTGAAGATCTAATTTTTTTATTTTTGTCAGATAAGACTGAAACTCAAAACTGCGGTAAGATTTGTAATCAGTACCTCTAAGTTATCCATAACAAAAAGTTTCACCTTAATAGAAAGCCAATTAAAGATTTTCATTTTTCTAGGAGAGATCTCAGAATTAAAACTGCGACCGCATTTGTAACCCGCACCCACAAAATATTGAAAACACGCGGTTTCGTCTTACTAGAAAGCCACATAAAATGTTTCTATATTTAGGTAAACTTGAAGATTTGAAAATTTGAAATTTTTTATTTTTGTCAAAAGAAACTGAAACTCAAAACTGCGACCAGATTAGTAATCTGCACCTCAAATTATCAAAAAAAGCCAAATATATATTTTCGATCTTTTCATCACCTTTTATTTAAAGATCTAGATGTTGGCTGTTTTCTCAAGGAACCTCTTTAACCTTAAATATAAAACGATGTATGAGAACATCCTAACAAACAGAAATCAGAGTTCTGAAGAAACACATATTTAAAAAAATATATGTACTGTAAGTAGTAACACATGTCAAAGTTTCACTTTTTTTTGTAAACTATCTACGCAGTGAAATATATGGAAACACAAAATTGTTAATATTTCGAGACTTTAGTAAAGTGAGATAGGGCAGAAAAGTGACATGAGATTTCTAGCAAAGAACAACTAAATACGGTATTATGGCCAGCCTTACATAGGAAATTCCTTACTCATTGAAAGCAATTGAGAGGAGCAAGGACACAAAACTTTAGTCCTTGGCTAATTAGCCAAAAAATAACCAATAGAAATAACGTCCTCCATTCCTGAGAGAGGCAATTTATATCTATGAATTTCAACAAAAAGCAATCGACTGGAAATATAAACTCATATCCAAATGTCAGAGCTCAAGAAACTAAGTTATATTTTTGATTTCACATCATTTCTATAGAATTATAAAACACCTAGTTACAATATTCAATTTGTGAGATTTGCCTGTAGTTGACATTTATCATAAGAAGGCTGTTGGTAGATAAGGCCTGTGTGATACGCGAAATTGTGAGCCTCGAACAATAAACTCCATAATATAATAGGGAACAGACACCAAACAGTATTTGGCGGGGTGACATGCACTTTCAAGATTTAAATTCTTGCAATGCTCACATAAACGCCCGCAATGCCCGTTTAAATATCTGTCTGTCAATGCCCAAAAATCTTACACAATCAACCGTAATGTTTCGCAATGGCCATCACAATCTCCGCAATGCCCGGGTTTTGTACACCACTTTGCCCCAGTGGTTTACTCCTCGGTATTTGGTTTAACTTACTATACAAAAAATTGAACCAAATCCTGTACAACAAATTGTGTAGGCTAATACGGTCTTAATTATCCACACTCCATTCAAGCGAACGCAACATTTGCTGCTTTTAAACTTCATTACCTTCACCTTATACACTCACAAATTGTCCTTGTTCACTGAAAGTTAATATCCTCTCAATTTTCTACTGGCCGCTTGCAATGGCCTCCACATTCTCCTTTCTGTTTAATCTAAAAAGTGACCTTTCGCATAGTCGCTAGGGAGCATGCTGCCGACAAGTTTAAGGATAAAGGTCTGCCCTTTCCCTTATTCCCTGTTAGAGAAAAGCTATATAAGGTGTATGAAATATAAAACAGTTGCACGAGACAAAGAAGGTTATTTGAGTTTTTAGTGCAATCCTGTTTTCTCTGCAATTTCCGGTAATATCATTTTGAGCATGTAGATAGCAAAATCGTCTTGATGCTGGAGGTTTCGTCTTTGTAGTTTCGGGATATGATTTCGGGATTGGTGCTTCGTATAAAATTGATCCTATATCTAGTGGTTGTTTGAGTTCATACACAATTTTCAGGGAAATTAAAACAGCAAATATTATGATGATGATGATGATAATTGCACAGCATGAAACTGTAATTTTATGTTAGTTTAAAATATAAATGCTAACATAAAGCTTATTGCTAAACAACATTCGAGGTAAAAAATGGATGGCGGCAGATACTCGTATTGAATGAATGGTAAAATCTATGAATATATGGCTTTTGAGGCCCACAGTCTGGCTGACGTATTATTTTGGTTGAAAGATTATAACTCTCTAATCACAAGAAAGTGCATAATACAGTGCTTAATGGTGAGCGTTATGACCAACAGCTTCACAACGTTTTTGCCGACAACGAGGCTAAAGGTGATATAGGTGCCTGAAATCTTGGATTCTTAACAGACTAAGTAACCAACAAACATTCTAAAAAATGAAAGGAATGACTAAAATGCTAAACCCTTTTATCAATTATAACGGAAAACAAGTGCAACTTTCAATTTGCAATAACCCTACTTGACGTTACAGGTAGTTACAAATCAGTAATTAAAAGATTACATCAAGAACAGTTGGTCAACAAATTAGCAGCAAAAACAAATACTACAACTAGTCTTTCAATGCCACATCTTGATACCTAAAAGGCAGTTTTTTGCCTTTGAAGTCTCTGAAGACGAACATTTAAGGTAACAAAAGATAAATTTGGGGACAGGTTTCTGTTAACGTAAGATAATTACTACAATATCTTAATTTTTATGTACTAGATGCAACTGATATCACAATTTTTCTTTTTTTGTATTGATCTTCTTTTCTTATATTTTTGTATCCAGATTTACTATAATTTTTATTAAAACATTTGTTTAGTTAATCAAATTTAGACACCCAACTTGAGAAAGCCCTAGAATCGCCTTGTACTATCCGACATAGATTATTTCGAAATACTGCATCCTGAATTGAACTTGGCCGCAGTGTAGTGAACTTTCTGAAAACGAATTTCTCTCTGAATTCCCCAGAGTGATGTTCGCGTCTGATAGAATTATGTCAATTAATTTTGTGGTGCTCCCTATTTATGAATATAAGGCACAACAGACAAATACACATAGACTAAAAACAGGAAATTAAATTGGTTATATTAGGCGAGCTGGGAGCCAGATTTGCAGAACTCAAGTTAAGTCTGTTAGATCAGTCATCTTTAGCATTACAAATATACCTTCAGTTTTATATTATTCCATCGATAAACCGCGATATGCAAAATTATATGAAAAAGGCCAGATTACGAGATTTTTTGTTGCCATATGGTATTCGCAATCTCAAATTTTGCGCAAGTATGCCTCCAGACACGTGATCACTGACTCCAATATTTTTGTCAATCGATAGATTCATCAATATCATACGCAAAACTCTGGCTTATGTATGTAACCCACCGTTATGCGCACTGTGTATGATACTAGACCACAACTGTGGGGTCGTAATAGATAATGCTGCTATAATTTTGAAAATCGGTGCATGGGCGGCAGAGTAATTAGCAAGAGACCAAAAAATCAAATAACCGTTAATCTTCGTTTTTTTAGCATCTTAGGGGTTCCTGATCATTTTCTCTTTTTCTGTTTTGTTTCTGCTTGTGATAAAATCGGGGCGGTTGGGGTGTGGGCGGTTGTAAAACTAAAAAAAAGCCTGTATATTTTCTAGCGTTTATTATATCCCAAACTGTTTATGTCTGTATACCTTTACTAGTCAATAGCCATAAAATAGTTTTACACGCAGACATTTAAGAGATTGAGAAAACGTTTTTGCTATTTGTTTATATTAGCAAAGGGCTGAGAAGGCTCTTCATGGGGAATAATGTGGTTCATTTATGTTATGGTCACACTTGCACTATCGAGACGGCATAAAATAAGGCGTCTTTAATATTTTTATAGTCAGTTCAGTTTTGCTTTCTTTAGAAACAGTGTGTTGGTTTTGCGCAGTGTTGAGCGACAAGAAAGGGTGAGTTTTCTCACGAGCTATACTTGTTACTGCGTACTTGGTATCATTTTAGTGTTACTGATATTTGAGATCACCTGATTTGAGAGATGGTTGAAAATGATTATTGATTGTTGCGTTGTCAGCCTGAGGTTTGTTATTGGCATGTCTTGTTATTTCTTGTGGCTATACCTTGATCAGGTCCGGGACCATTGCACAGCTTATAGGGTATTACGCAAGGCTCAATGTCGTGGGGAGACGCCTCGCATTTTGGTGTCCATTGCACTCCTCAGCATTGGAGCGTTTATTGCCAAGTGGTCTAGACCAGAGAAATAGAGAGAGGGTGATTGTTGTCAATCTCTGTAGCGTTGTCGCTACTGTATTGAGTGAGTACTGTATTGCTCATTGCACAACTCAATACGTTTTTTATCCAGCCACCATGGTTTGACAGAACTCGGAACAAAAAGCCTTGTACATACTGGCATGGTCAGTGCGTTGTCGTCACTGGGATCTAGCAAGAATATTTTGGTTAACTACTGGCATAATTACTGACAACGCTTGATGTATTTACTTTGTCAAAGTTTGTGGAGCAAGTGTGCTCACTGCTCAGTAGATTTATTTTATTTTCAGGTGCACTACAGATCATCCTGACATGAAAGTTGCCCTATGCCCATGTACCCATAAGAGGTTTCATTATTTTATGATTGTTTTGCCTATTCTTTTAAATTTTGATATTTTTTGGACATTTAATTACTTTATATTAAATTTGCCCACATTATATCCATGACATTTCAATAATAATGTTTTACCATGACATGCTATCCATTTGAGTTTGACTGCCGACATCTTACAAGGGCAACTGACTTTTTGAATTCAGAAAAAGGAAACGTTTCTTATAGTTTCCCTGTACTAATTTCGATATTTATATAAGCCGGAACATCTCTAGCGACTCAACAAGAAATTGAATGGCCGCTACTAAATACACGGCCATAAATCATCATTATGGGCCGTGTGATCGGAGTCCGAAACCCGGATTTTTGCCGGTATCACGGTGAAATTTAATTCTTCCCAGAATGTTAACGTCGGAATTTTATTGCCAGTTGTGTTAAATTTATGCTACTTGCATCGAGTCGATTAAAGAAAATTGGGCGGTATATCAAATTGAAAAATATTCGCGAAAGAACGGCAACGTGTCGCTTGCCATCTCATGTGGAATACAGGGCAGCCCGGAAGATAGTTGCTCATTGCATTGATCAGGTTAAGTAAGCCTAGGTTGAGTGTTTTTATTGGGATTGACTGTCCGCCTAATCTACTAGATTTTGGTTAAAAGGTGACAAATGTTTTGACGTGTCTCGACGTTTTTCCTTTTAATCAGTGGTTTTCGATGAATCCGTGGTGGGAAGTTTTTAAAGGATAATAATAATAATTTATTTCCCACTCGACAAAATACATCGCGTTGGAATAGTCACAAGCAAAAATGGAATCAAGTTGATTGACTCAGTACTTCCCACATATTACGTTGATACCATTTCATTATTTTTATCACTGTTTCATTGTATGAAGCTATAGTTTGAGATCCTGTTGCAACCAAATCATCGCCCGCCCGTCCGCAAAAACATCAAAACAAAAACTCGCGTAAAGAGTTTCTAAATTTTTATTCTGCAGTCTCCAACTGATATCCTAATAACATGGCATGCAGATTTTTCTATATTAAAAAGCAGATTATGTTATCAGTATCAACCTTAAGTGACAATGACAATGAAAAGTCTTCCGGGGTTTCTTAACTACTCTACCAGAGAACTCATCCTAGATAGGCTGATTTTAACTACCCAAAAAAAAATGGAGTCAAGTTGATTGACTCAGTACTTCCCACACATAATTATGATACCATTTTATTATTTCCCATTGCATGAAGCTATAGTCTGGAATAACCTTGCAACTAAATTATCGCCCACCCGCCCGCTATTGTATACTTGCCAACAAAAGCGTGCATAGAACTATAGTCTAAGATACCAAGTAAGGTCGAGCTCCACTGAATATAAATTATATTTTATCAAATAAAATATGTTTCTCTACTCCTGCCAACAAGGTGGCTAAAAAAATCTTCATAGCTATCACTAGTTACAATTAAAAAAAATATTTTTCAAAAATTCACCGCTTACCAGATGAAATATGTACTAAAATACCGACAATTTTATTGCAAATACACTGAACTAGGGTTGCCTAAATAGGCCTTGTTCCCTAGCTTGACAGAGATCTCCAGAGATTCTCCTCTATCTCATAAGATGTTGATTCTGCAACCACACCTCTGTTTTTTTCAGGAAATTGTTCCTTGACCCTCGCGAGCGCGTCCGCCGTTTCATTACCGCAACCTCTACAGCATGATTCGGCATCCACATAAGTGACACCTGATGTCTTTCCGATATGTCATCCAAGACATAACTACATTGCAGAGCGAGCCTTGATATAAACCTACAAGTACTTAAAACAGATAGTAATCCGCCTCCTGAATTTCCTGAATACCAATACCAATCCAAGAGAGGGGAAGAGTTTTGTTTGGGCCCACAAGCCCCAGAAGCAGAGCCTTTGGCGATAACCAGACAGGCCCTCCCTTCTCCAAAGGCAGCCTGCTGCTTGAACCCCACTCTCGTTCTCACATAATGTGTACTGGTGTCAAATCAACAAACTATTTTTGGATACAGACAAATGCTTTTAGCTTTATTTCAGTCCCTATTTAGTAGGCTACAATTATGAGCTCGGTAACTCTATCCTATCAGTAGGTCAAGAGTTTCAAGGTATGGGTACTTTCTTCGACAGTAAATTATTATCATTCGTACCTACCACACATTGACTTTCTGGTATCGGGCGCCTATAAAAGTTTGGGGTTCGTAACGAGATATTCGAAGGATTTCAATCAGCCTGAAAAAAATTTAACTTTATTTTCAGCCTTTATATTGTCTAAGCTAGAACATTGCTGTATTGTTTAGGATCTTTAATATGAGATTTATTCCAGCAGTTCAGAAAAAAATCAGCGACGACTTGTCAACTATCTGTGGCTCAAACTAGATGGCGTATATTCACCTCACGGCTTCCCGAATAATATTCTATTATATTCCTTTTTAAGTCGCTTCAATTCACCTAACCTATCCAAGCGCAGATACTACAACGTTGCAATTTTTATTCAAGTTATGTACTGTGTAAGGCTTTCGCAGCCATCGTCCTATGAATTTGTAGTTCTTTGGTTTTTATACCGGCGTCGTTTAGCGTTGAGGCTTGACCTTTCGCCACCAGGAGTAGATGGCATCTTCAGAAGCTATTTCACTTCGGCGACTTCCAAAATACTGACGGCTGAAGGATCTGCACCTATATTTATACCTGACAACAGTAACGTGGCCCAACCAAGTATCGTTGGTAGCCCCACCCCTTGCGATATGGCAGTGTCTTCAGGTCCTTTAGGATGGGTAACCATGTCCGGTTGACCTTCTGTATTTCTAAATTTCTATTGAAATTATTGTAGTGGTTTTGTATCTCGATGGCTTCTCTGTTAAGTCTGATATAGCGACCTAGTTTCATCCATCCCTTAGGTTTGTATAAAATCTTCTAGTTTACATATGATATCAGTTTATTAGTTTTAAGTTTGTAAGTGTTTTCAGATATATCTTCACGGTTCTTTTTTGTCATTATAATTACAATTATTATTGATGGACATTGTGATATTAGTTGTGTCTTGTATATCTATCTGTAATTTTAAGCAAAAGCTTTGTTTTATGTTCACTGCTGTCTAATTGGATTTTATTCTGTTGAGATGGTATAAAAACAAATAAATAGATAAACAACAAATAGCAATGCCTAATTAGCACTGAGCGGTTAGCTGTAAAATTCTGCTCGTTCCAGTAACTTAATATACAATGATGAAGTAGCTTAGTTAATGATACTCTGCATACACGTGTACCTGAATTCTATGTATATGTAGTCATAAATCACTCCAGTAGTTTACTAGGATATTTCAAATTCTCCAAATCCTGGTGGCAGACACTTTCTAGATCAGCGTTTAGGGCATTTCACCAGAATGACAAAGAAGCTAGACTCGAATTTGGACGTGCATTTTTGTTGATTTTCCTCAGACAAAGTCTATGTATATTGACCAATACTTCTTTTGATGAAAGTTGAAACTGGTTAAACTATGCGAGTCCGGCACTGTGGTTGTGACAGCGTACCAGAAACCCGTGCTGAAGAAGCCGATTACCCTCGAAAGCAGAGAAAATTAGTGCATCTTATCTGCAAATTTGCAATTGGCCAAAAAGTACTAAAACGCCTAATTGGATTGCATTTTTTATTGCGCGTTTAAATAACTGGACAAGCCGAAATGTACTGATAAAACGAGAGCTCATTGCATAAAACACTGATAAGGAAATGGGATGAAAAGTGCTCGAAACAGTCATACAGATGCTTATACACCTTCGTTTGAGCACCTTCTCGCATACGTCTGTAATATTAATGGAGAAAGATGAAGTCAAGTCTACAGGACTGTATATATATCTGCAACGAGAGGTCACAGGAATATTTATCTTGCCTCGTCATGCCGCTAACAATATTTTTATATAACTAGTCGTACTACGCCATTTCAATACATATAGATGATACTCATGATAATAAAAACAAGCCAATTGAAAACGCAGATCTATATTACAATCCCACACTGACATCAGTACTCGAAATCTACCAATACACACTCTGGGACGTTGAAATACATACAGACAAGACTATCCCAGCAAACAGGTCAGATACAGTTTTTCAGTCAAAGGCAGACAAAAAGTTACCTTTGACAGATATAGAATGATATTAATATCCAAACCACCTACGCTGGGAAGATATCTAAATACACTGACCTTCCCATAGAAATAACGACTCAAACGACGATACGAAGTTACTATTGTCCCCCTAATTATGTTGGTCTCAGACCTTACACCAAACACATTTACACAACACCGGCAACAGCTAGGCGTGGACGAAAAGTCTGTAATTCTGAAGACTTGTAATATTGTATGGTCCTTCTCAAATTTTGATCAATATTGTGTGCTAACTTAGCACGGCCTGTCAACATTTGTTGCTGCCGCAATCCTACGAGAGAGAGAAATGCTGGATTTACTGGAACTTTTAATTCCCAAGATAGACAAGCCGATAAAGTCCTCCTCGACCACCTATAGAAGAGGATATTCATTATAGGGTTTTTGGCACCTTTCGAGGTGAACATCATCTCTAAGGAGGAAGAAAAGTGGACCAAATATTAGGAGTTGCTCGGACAACTTCGAAGGCTCCCGCCAGATCACATTGTAAGTCTGCTGGTAATGATCATTAGATCCCTAGGTTGTATGAGGAAAGCGTTGCAGTCTACTGCCCGCCATGGCGGTATGCCATACGGCGGTGCACACATTAGCCTCCAGAATGCAAAAGACAGTCATCCTTGAGGGTGCACGATACGCAGATCCAGCGATTGCTCACCTTACGGTGCGAGAAGTAGTGATTGGTTAATAGAACATCAGCTTGTTGAATCAAGTACAAAAATTTATAGAGCCTTTAACCCTCTAACCGACTCGAAACAAAGCTATTATTTTTGGAAATATAATAATATATAATAAGTATCCTTTAACAGGTATATATATTTATCCGATATTAACACTGAAATCGTTCTGCTACTTAAAGATTGCGGTTCTCTTCGTTGTGTGTAGCTCCTGCCCTCTCCTGTTCCTGTCATGCAAGGATTTCAACATATAACAGCCCGCATTCCGCTTAAAAGGTCCTGGGAGCTCTGGTCAGCCCTTGGAGCCGCTAGAGATTTCATACAGGAACAGAGATTAGGACTTCACACACTGACATCACACAAGCACATTCTGCGGACAGGGTATGGAAATTCCTCTCAAGTCATTAATTTTAATCAGTACAAAGTGCGTATATAATTAAACTCCCAACCCTTCCCTGTATACATCCATGCACGTATCTAGAAACTTGTTGAAAGGATCATTTATTTGATACCTTATAACAGAATCCACTTATAATATGAATTTCTCAACTTAATTAATGGATCAACAACTATATTTCAAAGTAGTTTTCCATTTTAGGCAATACGCTTATGCTGTCGTTATATCCACTGATCATAGACTACTAAGAAACCATTTTTTGCCAGTCTGTTGTTGAGCTCATAATATGTAGCACAAAAGGATGAAAAATCGTTTAAAATGGCGTATATCGAAATTGCGTATCAATATAAATAAAAAGCAATTGGCATCAGCCTAACATAGGTGCAATTTTTTCTGCCAATTCTATGTAATCAGCCTTATAAAAGCTTTTGTTTCCATTCAGGAGAGGCAATACGTTTTCTTTTACATCTTCCTCTCTTACAATTCCAGATCTGGTCGTACAAACAACTCCATGGCTGGAATGTCCAAAACATGGCTGATCAGTTTTTCTCACTTGTAAGATCCTTTTATCACATAGACTCATTACCAATAACAAGCAGTTTACTGAGGTTGCGTGAAGTGAGGGACCAATAAACTTCTGGTGAGCACTGGATGTACAAAGAACACGCAGCCACACCTCACGGAGGTCCCCAGCCAGTGCTTGCGACCTTGTGATGGTTCGGCCCGTCTCAAATTTCTAAAAACATGATCTAACCTTGTACTAGTTATAGTTTCTGAACATCCAAACAACGACCTAAATATAACAGAAAACAACAGAAATAAAACCAAAAGCAACAGAAAGGAAATGGATACAACAGGAAGCAACTTAAAATACAAGAAATCAATAGAAAACAACAGAAACAACCGAAAAGAACAGCAAACAATAGAAATAACCAAAAGCAACAGAGAAAAACAAAATGTAACAGAAAACAACAGAAAACAAAAGAAAACACCGGAAAACAATAGAGCACAACATAAATCAATGGAAAACATCAGAACGGGAGTAGCAGTATCTATTTAAAATTTTCATATTCTAAAATAGTTAGGGGTTTTTTAGATTGATAACGGTGATTGAAAGGTTGGAAGCTCTGGAGCTTGTATTGATGTCATTGTCTATAACATCAGAATTTCAGAATCAAAGCCTTTAGAATCAACAGTTGAGAGATTTTAAAAATCATAAAAATAATTGTATGCTTTCAAGACGCCTAGTGAAGCAATATATTTGTAGATACGATTAAAATGAGATACCTTGAACATCTGAGACGTTACTAGCTAGAAATTAAGTCTCACTGAATCGGAGATACTTTTCGTGTTAGTTCGTGTCTTGTTTAGATATAACAGAAGCTTTATTTAATGAAAAATGGGAGTCAGTTGAGTTCATTCTGACAAAAATTTTAAAAAGGGCTCCGGCCACATTCAGTTGCTCTTTATTTATTTGCAAGAAAATTACAAACAATGACACTCCTAAAAGGATGAGCCTTATGACAAGGCACAATAGATCGATATGATACAAAAATTGTAGTCCCTCAAATACTAAAATTTATTGTTGTTCCATCTTCTTATATTATTCTGCACGCTGAGGTTACTACGCAATGTATACCGGAGAATCCCACAACCGTCCTGAGATAACTTTGGTTTCTCAACTTGCAATTACTGTATCCGTTATTTGAAATTCGCTAAGTGGGACCCAGGGCCGATCCTGGCGATCCGTCGACGGGCGAAAACGTGCCGCGTACGAGAGCGGCCAAATTTGAAAGACGGCCGCACCAACGCGCTGTGGTACAAAAACCCCTAAATTTTGGCCAAAAACTATTTCCGGTACATTTTATCTTTGAGTTAATTTTGTGCACAATATATTGGCAACATTCCGATTTAACGGAAACCTGCAATAAATCTGAAATTTGTCAGCGTTGTTTCAGATCACGTAATCCCTCATCGAGTATTCTTCGACGGTCAGCTTTTCTTATTAATCGTGTTACAACAAGAAGTATTCAAGTGTAGATATGCATAAATAATAGTGACTTTTAAGATGAACAATAGAATAAGCAGTTGGTTAATGTTAGCTAAAATTGCAGTGTGTATATTTATACATTTTATAAAAACAGGAAATGGTCAGGCTTAAAAAAATCCTAGCACCTGCTAGAATTCATTTATACGTACATCATTTCGATACAACCTACAACCTACTAAATCACAATCGGTAATATTTACTTGCCCCTTGCCTATACACACTTTGCTATATACGCCTACTGTTGGATTGTTGCAGAACGATGTACTCATTAAAATGAGGATCTCTACAATACATGACATGAGGAAGTATGTCTGTACTTAGGCGCTAAATCTGTAGTAGATTTGGCAATGATGAAATTTCTAAGAATCCTATGCGACGAACAGAGGAAAAACTTAGAAAATTCTGTTCTAATATCTCACAAATATAGAAAGATAATGACTGAACTCCTTTTTTTCCAAACAACACTGTTCTCATTTTCGATGGGCGCGAGGGACTTTTGGTAGCTTCTTTTAGTACTGCTGCGAGATCAGATTTCCGTTTTTGGAATGCCTCAGAAGGCCTATTTGAAGCATATCTTCTTTTGAACGCAATGATATATTTCGATATGCTAAGCTCTGCCTTCCTGGTTGCTTTAGGATTCGATATACTTTTGGAGGTTTTGAGAAGACAGTTTTTGAGTGCTGCCAATGTAGGTGCCTTTGTTTAAACCTATCAATAATTCTGTTACTATCTTTCTATCCTTGTCAGAGATTAGAACACGATTTTTAAACATTTTCCTCTGATTGTCGCATAAAATTCCCAGGAAGTACTTATGTTGTCTGAAACTGCAATGTAATGTGAGGCAAGGCTGAGAAATTTCAAATTTATTGCTGACCATTAATTTGGGATATTGTCAATATATTCTGTATATAATTTATTTAAAACTGAAATATACCGGAATTTGGTTTTGCCCAAAATTTAGAGGTTCTTGTACCACACCACACCAACTCAAACCTCTCCTAAGTACTTAAACGTACAATAATACCAGTTGTATTGCATAAATAAATTAATAATTAGAATCATTATATAATGTATAGTAATGAAAAATAGAAAGTGTACTTTTACTGGGGCGGCCAAAGTCGGATTCGCACAAGGGCGGCCAACTACCAAGGATTGGCCCTGCTGGCACCTACTGATCTACTTAAAGCAAATGACTAAATGATTTGGTACAAATAATTATGACCTGTTGCAAGCTACTTCAATCGCTTGATGCTGAGTTGTGCCTGGGGCGCCGCTCCCAAAACTGTAGCATACTACATGTCTCCAGTTGTTGCATTACTGAAAGTCTGCATAGATATCCTGAAGGCTCGTTGTTTTCTGCACGTCAATGCGTCCTGACCTCCCCTATCACATTCCATTACAGGTTATGAGCGTCGGGGTGACCGTGTTGGTCCTGTCGGTCGGTCGGTGTGTGTCTGCGTTTACGTGTTGTACGGGTCGACAGCATGCTGGTCTCTTTTCAGCCTCCCCGACATATTATAAAAAATGTATGGAGCTCGGGCACTTCGCCTGAATGAGGTTATGGATGGCTTGATTTCATGCGTCTCCTGGGGAGCTTCAACGTCGCGCTTCGAACGATCACCCTATGTAGCTCGTTCACGTCGCTAGGTGTTTACGGGAGTAGTTCTTTCATGGGTGGTGTTGCAGTTTTAAAACAGTTCAATCTTGCCCGGAAAGATGGTAATAGTATCCTTGAAATCGATGGAGAGCCTTTCTAAGGATGCTTTAGAGGAGGTTATAGTGCGTACAGGAGAGCTGTTTGCAATGGTTCAGCTGTAACCATTTTTGGACTATTCATTTTGAGATTTCTGCACTGAAAAAATATCAGCAAGAAGAAAAAGGACGGTTCTAGAGAAATGTCGACGAATCTTTTGAAATTTTCTAATAGACAATTATTAAAGAATTGTCAAAGTTGACGTTTCTTGACTAAATTCACGGTCTCGTTAATGACCCTGTATAAACTTATTCTGAAATCTGGATCGACATTTCTCTAGATTGAAGTTTTAAGAAAACGCAAATTAGTTTTTGTTCCAAAAATTATTAATATAAAGGGTCAAAAATGGTTACAGCTATAGAGCCTTGCATTGAACGATCGCGCACATATTGGGACACTGATAAAGGCGCCACCAATACAAAAGTATGTAAACTACAGTTTATGAATGAGCTCAAGTTCATTCGTTTCTGGAATGAGATAGATATTGTTTTGGGCATCGACTAAATTTGTAGTCGGTGGTTTTGGGTGACTTATTGATATACACTGCAGACCAAAAGTTAGGAACTACTAAAATGTAAACAAATCGCGGTAATTGGTTTTGAGCAGTTATCATTTTCAGGATTACTGCGAAATCTTACAATTTTCAACCAGATTTGTAAGCAAATAAAATTTAAATATCTGGCAGGCCCAAGTCTAGAGCCTTAGGCTCACACTTTTTTGCGTCGCGAATAGAAATTACATTTTTTCTTTGTAACATAAGCTGGTAAAGTCCTTGTGTTTTCATTAACATTTATTCATTACAGTACATAATCGTCTTGGCATACATAAGTGCATAGGTAACAGTGTAAGAAATGAAGTCTAGTGAATCAAGTTATTCTCTGTGCCAACAAACTATCCAAGCAATGCTTTAGACTACCTAATTTTTACTTCCCACACCGGTTGGTGACGGTGGGTGGGGGTGAAATTGGGGTGATCAGTTGAAGATTACAGAATAAAAACTGTGTGGTCCTAGTTACTATTATTATTATTTAAAAAACAAAAAAGTGCAGCCCGGGCTCCGCCATATCGAGCTGTTGTTCTATTACCCAATGACTACTCTTCACACCGTAAGGTGAGCAATCACTGGGTCCGCGAATCGTGCGCCCTAAGTAGACGAAGGGACACAATGCTTTCTGCATTCTGGCGGCTAAGATGTGCGCCGCCGCACGGCATACCGGTATTTTGCGCAGTGCAGAGAGCAGCGTATTCCTCATTCCACCTAGGGATCCAATGACCATAACCAGCAGAACAGTCAATAACGAACATCGTCTTCTGTTGGTGGTCGAGAAGGACTATGTCGTGTCGGGCTTTGTTTGCCTGTACAAGCTCGAGCGTGGGGATTCCAGTAAATCCTGCATCTCTCCACAACGGACTCTATATCCCCTGGAGCGTATGGGGGCACCGGTGTCTCATCGATACCGTATGAGTGCCTTAAATGATAGTAGCATACTCGTAGAACCGCGTTGTACCAATGGACGGCTTGCGTCCCAGCGTACGTCTTACACGCCGACAAGAGATGCATAAGCGTCTCTGGCGCCCGTCGGCAAGCTCCACAACGGGTGTCGGGTACATCTACATCCATAACCCTTTTACGGTACACCAAGGTGTTGAAGTCACCGTCTTGGCAAGCCATTATAAAGCCCTCAGTCTCCAACTTCAACCCACTAGACCTTAGGAAAGAGAAGGTCAACTGCTCAGACAAGTCATGCTCTTCTAGATGTTTGTAGAAGATTCCATGCATTGGGTTTATCTTTATGAAGCCTTAAGAGGAAGTCGACTTATTATTATTATTATTATCTGACTTTCTAAGTTCCTCTCGCATAGTTGCGGTAGCAACAAGTGTTGACGGGCTGTGCCAAGTCAACACCCGGACTATTATTGATCGGAATTTAGGAAGGATCGTACAATATTACAGGTCTTTAGGATTACAGACTTTTGGAATACTTTGTGTAACTTTTCGTCCAGGCCCAACTGTTGAAGGTGTTGTGTAAACGTGCTTGGTGTAAGGCCTGAGACAGACATAATGAGGGGGACAATTGTGACTTTGTTTTGTTTCCAAAGTCGTTTTATTTCCATGGCAAGGTCCGTGTATTTAGATATCTTCCCAGCGTAGGTGTTTTGGATATTCACATCATTGGGAATGGCAATATCTATCAAATAGGTAATTTTGTCGGCCTTTGACTGGAAAACTATATCTGGTCTATTGGCTGGGATAGTCTTGTCTGTATGTATTTCAACGTCCCAGTATAGTTTGTATTGATCGTTTTCGAGTACTGGTGTCGGAGTGTAATTGTAATACGGATCTGTGTTTTCTATTAGCTTGTTTGTTGTGGCTAATGCTTGGTGTATGACCTTGGCCGCAGAGTTATGTCTGGCTGTGTATTCGGTACCGGCAAGAGTTTTGCACCCGCTTGTTATGTGATCTATTGTTTCTTTTTGTTGTTGACATTTTCTGCAATTATCGTCTGTTATGGATGGATCTTTAATTATATATTTTTTGTAGTTTCGTGTTGCAATCACTTGGTCCTGGATAGCAAGCATGAAACCTTCCGTTTCTGGGAACAGCTGGCCATCCTGCAACCAGGCGTATGACTGTTTTTGGTTAATGTGGTCTTGGGTGACACGGTATCTATGTTTGCCGTGCAGTGCTTTCTGCGACCAGGTGTTTATTTTTTCTTGTTGTGATTGGATGTGATTGTATGTGTCTGCTACGTGATCTGGACTAGAGAGGTTAAGTGGTGTATAGTTTTTGTCTGCTTTTACTATTGCTTTATGTAAGTTAGTTTGTTTGGTGTGGAAGAAATGTCTTAGTGTTTGTATCTGTGTTGTGCGAAGTGACTGTATATCTATAATTCCTCTGCCACCTAGTTTTCTGTCTATGGCGAGCCTCTCCTTGCAAGCGTTCGGGTGTGACATCCTGTGTTTTGTGAGTTCTGTTCGTATAAGTATATGGATGTTTTCTATGTCCGTGTGTGACCACTTGATGATGCCAAAGGAGTATGTGAGTACCGGTATCGCAAATGTATTAATGGCTTTTGTGAGATTTTTAGAATTCAATTTTGTTTTTAATAGTTTAATGAGGCGGTCTTTAAACTCTTGTGTTAGTTGTGCCTTAACTTGTGTATGATCTATCTTAACGTTCTGATTGAAGCCCAGGTACTTGTACGTTTCGTCTTTATCCATGTTGTCCAGTGGTTGGCCAGTTACTACTTCCTTTTCGGGTTGGTTTTTCCATTGGCCTTTATTGATGTGGAGCACCTTGCATTTACTCATTCCGAATTCCATCCTGATGTCTGATGTATAAACTTCTGTTATTTTGAGTAATTCTCTCAGTTGTACTTCTGTGGCGGCATATAGTTTTATATCATCCATGTACAGGAGATGATTGATTTTGTGTTGATCTGCTTTATGGTGTCTGATGTTGAAACCATGGTTTGTGCTGTTAAGTGTGTTGGAGAGCGGATTTAGGCAGAGGCAGAACCATAGTGAACTAAGAGAGTCACCCTGGAAGATGCCGCGTCGTATATGTAGCTCATCCGTTTGAATGTGGCCATCGTGAGTTTGAAGGTGTATGTTTGTTCGCCATGTTTCCATGGTGCTCTTAAGAAACTGACGAAGTCCTGGATTGATTTTATATATTTGAAGTGTTTTCATTAGCCAGCTATGGGGTACAGAGTCGAATGCTTTTTTGTAATCTATGAAACAGGTATGGAGATTCCTATGCTCTTTTCTAGTTTGCTCCATGATCACACTATCAATTATAAGTTGTTCCTTACAACCCTGGCTGTGTTTTCTACATCCTTTTTGTTCTTCAGTCAGGATGTTGTTTTGCATTAGGTATTGTTCAATCCTTCTGCATATTGTTGCAGTGATAATTTTGTACAAGGTGGGGAGACAAGTGATTGGGCGGTAGTTGGCAGGGTTCTTGGTATCTGCATTTTTGGGTTTTATATACGTTATTCCTTGTGTGAGGAATTTGGGAAGCCTATTAGGTTGGAGTATGGCTTTATTGATTTGGTCTGTGAGCATTTCGTATGTTGAACTGAATTGTTTGTACCAAAAGTTTTGCACATTATCAACGCCTGGACACTTCCAATTGTGAGTATGTTTTGTCGTTTCAGCTATTTCCTCAGTTGTAAGAATAACGTTTCCCTGCTCCGTTATGTGTTGATGTTTTGTCTCTTCTTGTCTGATCCATGGAGCATTTTCATTATGGGTTTTGGGTTCTGACCATAGGCTTCTCCAAAATGCAGTTAATTCTTGTCTGCTTGGAGGTTCTATTGTTGTTATCTGGTTGTTTGATGTTATTTTTTGGTAGAACTGCTTTTCACTTTTCTGAAATAGATTGTTAGCATCCTTTCTGTCGTTGGATTCGTTGTATCTGCGGAGTCTAGCGGCATAAACTGCAAGTTTTTGTTTAAGTGTATCAGCTATTTCTGGTATTGATTTTTGTGGTGACTTTGATTTCAGTATATTTATTGTTCTTTGTATGTGTTTTGAGGGATGGTTGTTATTGTTGGAGTATTGCGCGAGGTGTGCCAGATCCTTTCTGAGCGTGCTGATTTTGTTTTCTATTCTTATTTGCCATTTAGGTTTAGCTCTATTGCTTCTCTGGTCTTTAGAACGTTTTTGAAGTTTTTGGCCGTTAACTATGAGTGTTGTTGCTGCGGCAGCATATATAACGGTATGGATGTCCTCTAGGTTACTGTTGTTTGTTATGAATTGTGGTATTAGGTTAGTATTTATTGTGTGTAGTATTTGCTGAGTGTTGTTTTTGAAAATTAGTCTGGGCAGGGGATCTCGCAGTGCAGGATTGGTGCCACACCATTTGTTAAATTGTGTGTTCATCACCTGTTCCGCAGTTTGTGTGATGGAAGGTGATCGAGCAATGTTTTGGTTTTGGTTCTGTGTAGTTGTGTTGCACCGTTTGTTAAATTGAGTTGTTCGTGAGTTCGTCATTTGTTCCGGTTCGCCCGAGATGGAAGGCGGTTGAGCAGTGTTCACTGCTTCGGGAGATTGTGTGACGGAACGTGGTTGAGAAATTTGCTGGCTTTGTGTGGTCGTGGCGGGTAAGTTAGTGAATGTTATGTCAGGTGTATTTGGTGTATGTTCATGCTCTGAATCTATTTCTGACTGTATGCTAATGTTGTTGGTTATTATTATTATTATTATTATTATGCATGTCTTATTTTTTCTCGCATGGTTGCGGTAGTAACAAGTATTGACGGGCTGTGCCAAGTCAATACCTGACCTATTATTATTCTGAATTCAGGAAGGACCGTACAATGCTACAGGTCTTGAGGATTACAGACTTTTGGAAGGTTTTATGTAACTTTTCATCCAGGCCCAATTGTTGCAGGTGTGGCGTAAATGTATTTGGAGTAAGGCCTGAGACCGACATAATGAGAGGGACAATGACAACTTTGTTTTGTTTCCATAGTCGTTTTATTTCTATGGCGAGGTCGGTGTATTTAGATATCTTCCCAGCGTAGGTGTTTTGGATGTTCATATCATTGGGAATCGCAATATCTATTAAGTAGGTCACTTTGTCTGTCTTTGACTGGAATACTATATCTGGTCTGTTTGCTGGGATGGTTTTATCCGTATGTATTTCAATGTCCCAGTATAGTTTGAATTGATTGTTCTCTAGTACTGAGGTCGGTGTGTAGTTATAATATGGATCTGTGTTTTCAATTAGCTTGTTTGTTGTGGCTAGTGCTTGGTGTATGACTTTGGCTGCAGAGTTATGTCTGGCTGTATACTCAGTTCCAGCGAGAGTTTTGCATCCACTAGTTATGTGTTCTATTGCTTCCTTCTGTTGGTGGCATTTTCTGCAATTGTCATCAGAGATGGATGGATCTTTCATTACGTACTTCCTGTAATTCCGTGTCGCAATCACTTGGTCCTGGATAGCAAGCATAAAACCTTCCGTTCCCGGAAAGAGCTGGCCATCCTGCAGCCAGGTGTATGACTGCTTTTCATTAATGTGGTCTTGTGAAACACGGTATCTATGTTTGCCGTGGAGTGCCTTCTGCGACCAGGTGTTTATTTTTTCTTGTTGTGCTTGTGTGTGGTTGTGTGCGTCTGCTGCGTGATCTGGACAAGAAAGGGCGAGTGGTGTGTAGTTTTTGTCTGCTTTTACTATTGCTTTATGCAAGTTTGTTTGTTTACTGTGGAAAAAATGTCTGAGTGATTTTATTTGTTTTGCATGAAGTGACTGTATATCTATAATTCCTCTGCCCCCTTGTTTTCTGTCTATGGTGATCCTTTCCTTGCATGCTTTGGGATGTGACATTCTGTGTTTTGTGAGTTCTGTTCGGATGAGTATATGGATGTTTTCTATGTCAGTGTGCGACCACTTGATAATGCCAAATGAATATGTTAGGATTGGTATAGCAAATGTGTTAATAGCTTTTGTAAGATTTCTAGAATTTAGTTTCGTTTTTAACAGTCTAATAAGGCGGTCTTTAAACTCTTGTGTTAGTTGTGATTTGATTTTTGTGTGGTCTATCTTAGCGTTTTGATTAATACCCAGGTACTTGTATGTTTCATCCTTGTCCATGTTGTCTAGCGCCTGGCCAGTTACTACTTCCTGTTCGGGATGGTTTTTCCATTGGCCTTTATTTATTATGTGTTAAAAACAAAAAAGTGCAGCTCGGGCTCCGACACACCGAGCTGCTGTTCCATTACCCAATGACTACTCCTCACACCGTGAGGTGAGCAATCACTGGGTCCGCGAATCGTGCGCCCTAAGTAGACGAAGGGACCCAAGGATGACTGCCTTCTGCATTCTGGCGGCTAAGATGTGCGCCGCCGCACGGCACACCGGCATTTTGCGCAGTGCAGAGAGCAGCGTATTCCTCATTCCACCTAGGGATCCAATGACCATAACCAGCAGACTTACAGTGTAGTCTGGCCAGAGCCTGCGAAGTTGTCCGAGCAACTCCTGATATTTGGTCCGCTTTTCCTCCTCCTTAGAGACGATGTTCACTTCGGCAGGCGCCGAAAACTCAATAACGAACATCGTCTTCTGTTGGTGGTCGAGAAGGACTATGTCGGGCTTGTTTGCCTGTACAAGCTCGAGCGTGGGGAACGAGTAGTTCCAGTAAATCCGGCATCTCTCGTTCTCCACAACGGACTCTATATCCCCTGGAGCGTATGGCAGCACCGGTGTCTCATCGATACCGTATGAGTGCCTTAAATGATAGTAGAGCACTCGTAGAGCCGCGTTGTGCCGATGGACGTAAGCCGTCCCAGCGTACGTCTTACACGCCGACAAGAGATGCATAAGCGTCTCTGGCGCCTGTCGGCAAGCTCTACAATGGGTGTCGGGTACATGTACACCCATAACCCTTTTACGGTATACCAAGGTGTTGAAGACACCGTCTTGGCAAGCCATTATAAAGCCCTCAGTCTCCGACTTCAACCCACTAGACCTTAGGAAAGAGAAGGTCAACTGCTCAGACAAGCCATGCTCTTCTAGATGTTTGTAGAAGATTCCATGCATTGGCTTATCTTTATGAAGTCTTAAGAGGAAGTCGACTTCGGCAGTTTTAATGTGGGCTTTTAATTCTGCGGGAGCAAGTTCCGTAATGGACTGCTGACACCTCCGCTTGAAGTCGAGTGTGAGGCTGAGCTCCTCGGCTGTTCGCTTCGCTGCGCTAAAAAGAAATGCTCCTTTTCCCGCATTCTCGTGCTCTCGCACGAAGCGGATCAGGGGATCGGTGCTGTTCGTTACATAGCAGGCAGTGGCCAGTACTACTCTGTTGTGCAGACGCTCCAAACTCAATAGTCCACGCCCTCCCAGGTGTCGCGGGAGGTATATTCGCGGGAAGGAGGACTTAGGATGCAGGCTTCTCTCCATATTCATCCTTTTGCGGGTCTTCGTGTCGATTTCCTTCAGCTCGTTCACTTTCCAGTGTATAGCACCAAAGGTGTATAATAACAATGGGACCGCAAGCATGTTTGTGGCAGCGACTTTGTTCTTGCCGGACAGTTCTGACGACCAGATCTGCCGGAGTCGGTGCAAATACTTGCGGCGGAGACACTCTTTAACCAATGTTGCCTCTTGGACATGACGCTGCGCCACTCCAAGGTAGGTATAAGTATCTCCGGCATGCAGTTGTCGCAAGATGCTCCCATCAACGAGCTGTTCCTCATCTCCACTACCTCCGCTTCGTCCTTTCTTGAGATGAACCAATGCACATTTGTCTGTCCCGAACTCCATTCCGATAGCATGACTGTACTCCTGCACCACCCTCAGCGATTGTTGTAGTTCGCGTTGGCCGGAGGCATACAGTTTTAGGTCATCCATATAAAACAGATGGGTGACCTTGTGCCTCCGGTTATTGGGCGTGCCACAGCTGTATCCTTTAGTATTTCTCAGCGCTATGGACAGAGGCAAAAGTGAGATGCAAAAGAGCAAGGGACTCAAGGAGTCTCCTTGGAAGACACCTCTTTTCAATGACACCAACTCTGTCTGAACCCGAGTTTCACCTGATGTTATGGTGAACCGGGTCTTCCAGAGTGGCATCAGTTGTTTGATGCACCCCACTATCTGATTATCCACCGAAAGACATTCCAACAGCCGCACAATGAGCTCATGAGACGTGCTGTCGAATGCCTTGCGATAGTCAATCCAGGCCATAGGAAGGTTTCGCTTGTACTGCACAGAGTCCTGCGTGACACATCGGTCAATCAACAGGTTCTCCTTGCAGCCAGCTACGCCTTTCTTTGACCCTCTCTGTTCATACACGTCGAGAAATACAGGATTCACAGCTTGAAGGATACGCATGTACAAGATTCTGGTGAAGAGCTTGTAACACGCGTTCAGACATGTTATTGGCCTGTAGTTTTTGGGATCAGACAAATCTCCGGTCTTCGGGAGAAGCACGGTTCGACCCTCGACAAACCAAGCCGGAATTGGCTGCTCCTGATTTAGCCACGAGTTAAAAACTCTAGCTAAATGCCGGTGGCAACTGGGGAATTTTTTCCACCAGTAGGTGTTTATGCCATCCGGGCCAGGAGCTGCGAAATTCTTTGCGCCTCGTAAGGCGTCAAGAATTTCTTCCGTGTTTATCGGGTGACGCAGTACATTCAAGTTAGGAGTCCTCCTACAAACGGACTCGAACTGCGCCAAGGCCGGAGTGTCTGCTGAGAGAGGTTTGGGTTGTTCGTAAATGTCCCTCCAAAAGGTCTCCACGCGATCAGCAGTTGGCGGCTGCTCTATGGTTGGAGGCGGCTGTTGGAAAAGGCGAGAAGGTCTTTCGTAGAACATTCTGTTCTGCTCCAGACCTCTCGCCCGCGCCACCAACGATCGCTTAGCAGCGATTAGCATCCGTATCCTGTCAAGACAGTGTTGCTTGACAACAACCAGTACCGCTTGACTGAGTGTATGATGGTCGCGCCTCAACCCGTAGGCTATCTGGCGCACTCGGCGCGTAAAAGGCTTCCCAGCCGCTCTATATTCCATCACACACTGGATACGGGATGCTTCCTGGCGAGCCAACTGGATTTTCGCTTCCATTTGGCGCACCCGTCTCTGTGCTCTCTCAACAGGAGAGTCTCTCACTCTCCCCTGTCTAGCTAGCCTCAGAGCCGCAGCGTAAATTTCGCAATTGATGCTCCAAATGTCAGAGGCCTCCGATAGACGTTCACCCACAACCTCATCCTCTCTCTTCAAATCTGCCAGCTTCAAGGACCTTCCATTGTTATGCAAGGCCCTTCGGTCTCTGAAATCCCCAGGTGTGACGACTTGGTCGATTTCCCTCTCAGCGGGCCTTACCGGCGAACTTTCAGCCTGGTTAACAGGCCTTCCGTCCGCCGAAGGGGCAGGCTGAGCTGGAGCACGAACATATCCCTGCCTCCGGAGGTACGATACATAATCTCGTAAATTCTGAGAGGTAAGCGTGCTATGCTCTGGGTGCATTTCACACCACCTCTCATACATGCGGGACATGTATCCCCTACGGCGCGGGCTACTGCTCTCGTAGCAGCTCAGTAGGTCATCCTTGAGCTCCGTCGTCCACCTAAAACGGTCCATGTCATTGCGGGGGTCGTCAACAGGGCAATTCGAAGCACCGCCACCTTGCCCAACGCCGGCTTCCGAAACCGGCTCGGTGTGGGTGCTTTTCTTCCGGGGTGGTCGAACCCGAAGATAGGGCCCGTCAGGTGGTTGGCCTTAGGGCCCCCAGACGACATTTCCGGAGGCAGCCGTCCAAATTGCCTCCTGAGGATGCACCTGCGAAGGTTGCCGGCTGGATTACATCCTTGGGCTTCGGTATACCCTGCGGTGTCGCCACGCACCGGATAGCCTACTGATGTTGGGTGGCTTCCTGCGGGTGTATTATCAGCCGCCCCTAACATGGAGTCAGACGCTGTCGGAGTACCGCTCCTCACATGGAGATCCGTCGTGTCCTAATTGTTGAGGAATAGCCGATCCTCTGGATGCAGACGCTATTCCACCGTGCTAGTTTTGGTCCGCCCCGGGTATTTGATTTCCCCGGTACCACCCATATCTGGGAGGCGTTCCCCTATCCGCCACCTTGGGGAGGCGCCACTGAGGGGATCTAGCAACCCCTCGCCCCCATTATTATTATTATTATTATCTGTCTTTCCAAGTTCCTCTCGCATAATTGCGGTAGCAACAAGTGTTGACGGGCTGTGCCAAGTCAACATCCGGACTGTTATTGATGGGAATTTAGAAAGGATCGCACAATATTACAGGTCTGCTATTATTATTTCTTATTTTTTCTCGCATGGTTGCGGTAGTAACAAGTATTGGGCGTGCCACAGCTGTATTATGTATTATTATTATTATTATTATTATTTATTCATACTTAACAGTGCGTACAAATAAAGACCACCCTCGAGGGTAACACCTTGGGTAAGGGTATTGGCTGATAGTAATTAAATACAATTAAATACAGATCTAGATCAAACATCCGGTTTATGGAGTCTCCCACGTACCCTGGAGACAGATGCAAGAAACTATTTACGAGAGTCTCTGTGCTGGATTTTTTTACGAACGGGCGATGATTTGGTTGCAAGGGGACTACAAGCTATAGCTTCATGGGAAAATAATAAAATGATGTCACCGTAATATGTGGAAGGCATTGAATCAATCAACTGGACTTCATTTTTTGAATAAGATTTGGTTTTTATTCTTGACCCATAATCAGAATTCAAAATAGTTTGGTAAAGCATTTTTTCTGTTTTCGACACTACAATAACTCAGGGTTCAAGAAGTGGTTCACATCATGAAGGATGTAGTACAGGATATTTTTAAAGACTAGTCTATAGAACATTTTCTTTTTTGCGTGTGTGACTGTTATAAAAAATAGAACAACTTTTTGAATCTTCCCTCGTATCTTTAAAACAGACACGTCGTCATGTAGACGAATAAAAATAATTTCCGACAGCCCCAAACGAGATAAATCGACCTTTTTCGACAATGGACTCTTTTACTGACGCACAGAATCGAAATTAGGTGCTCATTATGCACGGCGAGCCTCTGTGAGCTCTAGCTTTGATTAATGGGATCTTGACGGTTTTTTCTGCCAGACGCAGACATTTGGCCTGTCCGCGTCGATGCTGTAAATATTTAAATTGTTGCACGTCGAAGATTTATAGCCCACGTGCAAGCAAGGGGAGGGGACGCATAGAGATGCATTCTCACTTGAGCACATTTGAGCGCATAAATTTGATGCAGAAATGCACAGTATGCAATCATGTCATATTGATATGGATCTGTCGCTTCGATTCGATTATAAATAAATAAAATTCAACACTATTGTCTGATGAAGCCGAGGATTCTTATTGACTAAGCAATAAACAAAGCAAAACATGTGACATGATTAAATATGTGCCTAAATTAAATCTAGGGTCTGATAAGGCGTTTGTAACAAAAACGATAAGTTTTAATTTTTTTTTGAATTATTGACGAGTGTGGGTGTTTCTTATAAATTTTCACGCTACTATATACCGCTGAATGTTTCACGAGTAATGATTTAAGGCTGACTATAATTTAGAATAATTTTTTTGTCTGATATAATATATATTCATGGTCACAAATTTTGTTTTATTTTTGAGTATCAGTTATGAACGTTATACAGATTTTGTATTCTAGAAACATGTCTGCGAACAGACACCCCAAAATAGGACGTCTTTGGAAAATGTTGGTGGTTATTTCCCAGGGTTTCTACATATAACTATTCTCGGTATAAGGACACTCTATCTAAGTAATTTATTAAATTATTGAGTGCTACAATACATTCGTTGATTTTCCGAAGCCAGAACTAACATAGATTATAAATTATACAGATGTTTCATCTAATGGCAGAAAAACGTAAGTGTACAGTTTCCTTACTTACGATTTAAGGTAGTTCTGAATCTGCCACATGCTTACCTCTAACAAAAAAAAATCATCAAAATGCTGTAAATTGTAATATGAATGATACACGATGTTTCACGTTATATACTCAAATTTCAGCAAAAAAAAAATGTTTGAGGAAATTATACCATATACGTCTAAAATTATCAATACCACGGAATTTTCTGTCACTTTTTCTCACTGTTCACCAACTATCCGCAACTCTAGCGAATTTTCCTTATCTTTTCTCAAGTACTTTCCATCTTTCTCTGTTTTTTTACGATGTTTATGACTTTTTATTTTATCGAATTTTATCTATTTTCCTGCATTCTTCTTAATTTTTTTTCTTACTTCTCTCAATTTCGTAGCTCTAGCTCAATTTGTCTCAATTTTGCTGGAGCTTTCATATTTATTCTTGGTAGTGCTCCATTTTTTCGATTTTTCCCCATATGTTTCTATTTTTCTCAGTATTCTTCAATCCTTTGAAGTATATTGCAATTTCTCACATATATCTTGATGTTTTACGCTTTTCAGGATTTCTACACTTTTTGTCAGTTTTTTTGGTTGTTCTCAATCCTTCTCGATTCTTCTCTATTTTCAAGTTTGATCAAGTTTCTCTTATTTGTTCAACTTCTCAATTTTTTGAAATTTCTTTCAGTTTTTCAGCATTTTTATAAAGTATATTCCTCCGTCTCTTCACATTTTCTGGAATTTTGCTCTATTTCAGATCTATTTCAGATTTTCTCGTTTTTTTCGATTATTTCTAGAATTCTCTATTTTTCTTGATTTTCATCGATTTTAATTCTCTCTCTCTTCTCTCTCTCTTTCTCAGAATGCCTAGTTGTTTTCGATATTTGCCGACACTTCTCAATATTTTACAATTTTTTTGCACAGAATATGAAGATTCGTCAATAATTGATTATGAATGAAATTTAGGCAGTTATGTTTACTGTTTTGATATTTTTTACTGTACAATACCATCTTTACACATAAACATAATGAAGAAATACCATTCGTGTATCAAACAGGAAATAAATATCACCGAAGTTCAGAATAAACGCATACAGGTTCTTTTTGTTTAAGTATGATGCCAGAGCATCAGAGAACACAAGCAGGGAACAAGATTCGTGAAAAAGAAGACCTCAGATAGGGACTGGGATAAGAGCGTGAATCTGGCACACACGAAGTTCCATTTCGGCATTTGGAAAAAAGTGGAGGACTTCCTTTGAGCTTTTAATGAGCGCATCAGATAAACCCGAAGATGAGCTAAAAATACGCGTGCACTTGCAAGGCATTTCTTTAATCGGTGAACCAGACACGGCTTTTTGTGTTCATCTGAAAGAAAAAGGTAACTGTGGTACGGGGCTAGGAAGCTATATACGCATAAAAATGCTGCAAACCATTAAAGGTTTACTTTTCTGCCACACTTTTAGCTGTTTTATTACAGATGCAGTGCTTGGACCTTAACGATACCGATTGTCCATTTTGATAATTGTTTCGTGAGATTCAGCTATATAAGTATTTTAGTACTGTGCAGTTTACGTTTAGTCACATTTTATCTAGTTTTGATAAGTAAAGGACAGTGCAAGCAACTCTCATATAACTGATTTCTGTAAAACTTGGTAGGTATACTACTATCTTCCAAGCAGAAATAATAGCCATAGAGTTGGTAGTCAACGAGCAAAACAAAAGTCCACTGGCAAACAAACCTATAACATCTTTTTCAGATAGTTAGGCTACCCTGAAAGCACTGAGCTCCAAGCGGGTTTACTCAAGACTGGTATGGAACTGTAACTGTGTACATACACTTTCTAAAGGAACTTGGAACAAGGAACAAAGTAACTTTAGGTTGGGTACCACCGCAGAACGGATTGGAAGGCAATGAATTGACCGATACAGTTACAAGAGGAGGAGCTGAATCTGCTTTCTTAGGACCAGAATCATTTGCGGACACTACAGAAAATACTACCAGGAAAACCATCTCAGAATGGGCAGTGAGGAAAGAACTCCTGCATTGGCGAGATACATCAGGATTACTATACTTGAAGTCTGGTCTACTGTCGCCTGAGAAACCACTTGGTCTGGAGCAAATATCGGACTATGGTTTCTGCTATGTGGAGGACAAAATAGCGGAGCACATTATTGTGTTCTTGCCTAGTACTGAAAAAAAGAGCTAGATTTCAGACTTTCGGATTCACCCAACTGAAACCTACTGACTTCAAAAAACCATCGCCTTCGTCAAACGTTGCGGATTATAAGTAGCTGTTAGCCACAACCGGCACAATAAGATCGCAGTGGAAGGAGGTATAATCACCCCAATCATAGAACTAACATAACCTCATCAATTGTCGTTAAGAGTTCCTTTCAGTGTTTATACAGAAAAGTATTTTAGATAAACAATCCGTCGATCATTCGTCGTCGGTAATTATTCGAGCACTAGTTCCTAAAGTCACTGATTGTTACAATTATTTTTGTTTGTAGTTTAATGAAGCAATGCAGCAAACAATACAATAACTACCATTAAACTACGAACTTAAAACTTGAAGAAGTATTCTTCACTAATATAATATAAGCTTGACGATTATTAAATAGCGTCCATCCTTTACATACGTAACAATGTTGATTTTATTGTTATTAATGCATATCCAGCAAAGATAAGAAATAATAAATGATTCTCCTCTCGTGTTCACGAAATTTAGGGGCCTAGGAGGGGGATTACTATCTGCTCTGACAGGCAGCATTGAAAGCATTGGGTGCTTGTAGGTTTACATCAAGGCTCGTTTTGTAATGCAGTAATGTCTTTGATTACAGTTTGGACAGGACAAGTCATGCTGGAGTTTGCAGTTATGAGGTATGCAGGTACCATCAGAAAGAAAACAGAGTTACGGTTGCAAAATTCACATCTTAAGAGATGGAGAGGAATATCTGGATATCTTCGTCAAGCTTGAGAAATTACATATCTTGGGGGGGTCTCCGGCCGAGGTGTTGCAGTTCTGTCTCTCACTGGACACAAGCCAGCTAAGGTGACTTGTTGGCCTGCTATCTGGTCATAATACCTTCAGGCGTAACGTGTATGATGGGGGTGCACTGTGTAGAGATGGAGATAAATCCTTGGCACAAATTGTATGTCGCTGTGACACTCAATGGTGCTTGAACCTGAAGATACAAGGTGGGCAGGATCCCAGGTCACCTTCACCTTTGTGACGAGGACTTAGAGTAAAGAGTGGTGTAAAAGGGTCTGCTTGAGGGACTGGTGGCACTTGTCACCTCTCTTCTCCCTCTCCCCTTTCAATAATGCATCCACTGAGCGGTTTGTAAAGATCCTGGTGAAACTATGGCTTAGTTTTTAGAAGCTCGTTGAATCAGTCCATCCTGGCATGACGTTGAAGATTAATATATTTCACAAAACTGTATATTTAGGTGCCAAACTATATAGACATTTTCATAATTTGCACATTACCGAGAGCTTCACTAACTAACAATATGCCCAGCCTATGTTTGGTGCTTCATTGCAGTCATGAAAATAACAGTAGATAGCGAAGGTCCTGTTCGATAAACGAACGACATCCAGTCTGTCCTGTTCCGGGTAACAAAAGCAATACTTCGCGTTGTCCGTTGCATCGCCTGTACTCGTACGCTGGGAGAATTCGTAGTTAGTATATTTCCGGCATTGGTAATTAGCGATAGTGGTGCGACTTTACGACCTCACGTACAAAGCTGACCACGGCATTCTTTAGTACAGTTAGTACAGTAAGGAGACATAGACTTCTAAGCATCAAGTGACAACCGTTTTTTTTCTTTCGAGCCTCTTCTGTGAGTACGAGCCCAATTTCACTGAATGAGGACTCCACAATAGGGTACTTGCAGAGGTCGTCAAATCGTCTCGGGAGTATACATAGCGTAAAGAAAACCATATCAAGAAGCAGTAGGAAACAAAAAACATGATTTTACTGACGGCCAAAAAAAGATATTTGCAAAATAAAATAAGGATATATTCAAATTTTTCCACGTAACTTCAAACGAGGGCTGACGTCACAGGTACCTTATCGATATCGACAATCGATACTGCTACAGCGCAGGTCAGTGAGATTCAACTGCAGACTAGAGATGATCTGAATTCTTTAACAATGCGACTCAATTTATTGATACTTAAACATATTTGAAACAGGCAATTAATCCACTACCATTTTCGTTGCAATACATTTTTATATCTGATAGGTATCACAGTTCATCCTGTTTGTGACCGAGATTCGCAACTAATCGCAGCCATCATTTTATTTCGGCGCATCCCATTATGAATGAATCCAAAGATAGAATCTAATTCAAGCCCATCCCTACAAAGTGAATTAGTAATCTAGCCTAACTTTTATTCTTTTGACTTTTGTATTTTTGTTTGTGACAGTGTTTTGTGGTTATAATGATCAATGTCAAACTTGGCAATTCCAAAAATCGATGAGACCTCTAGCGGCAAAAATCTACACTGACAAAGCAGGTACTCGAATTTCGGACGACACACAATTAACATGCCATTAACCGTTTATATGCCGTTTATGTTTCTTCGTTCAGTCGTCTTTTCGAGTTTATGCTTTGTTAATTGGTATATAGTGTGTTAGAATATTTCTTCGGACCTTCTTCATAAGCTATTGTCAAGAATATGGCATCTAAATCAGGCTTCAAATCAAGAAAGGCTAGCAAGTTTAATACAAACTGTAGTGTTTATGGTTGCCACTCCAAAAAAGGCTATGATGAAAGCATTCATTGCCACGCATTTCCTCCAAAAGCGTTTCACAGCGTGCAGGATACCTGCTATCCTCCATGTTTGTTTATAAACGCGAGCGCCCTCATCGGTAATTGGAATCGCCAATCGTTATCGAATATCAATACTTTACGTCTCATCACTATAGGATATCACTGACGTCAGAGGTTGTTTGCGCGGCATTTTCCGGCATTTGAAATAGTTTTTGGAATGTCTCTCACAGCCGATTCCAAAAAACCGAACAAGTGATTTTGTCATGTTTACTAGGCTCTAAGGAACGCGTAAACGACATAATATTTTTTTCTGCAAGTACCCTATTATTTTTTGTCGTTCTCTGTATGTAGATATATACTATACCAGATATTTCATTTTTTTAATCAAATTTCTATCGTATGTTTATGTGCTGTTAAATTTTAGATTTAAAAAAATTGTAAATTATAGAAGTACTATATCTGCTTTGGTAGCCCCTCTACATGACGTAGTCGGCGCTTTTATGAGGGCTCTGACGCAACAGCATAATATGCATGTGACGTGACTAAGGCTTTTGATTTCGTCGATATCGCAATATTGATAAAAAAATTGAATTTTACGGAATTGGAGGGAACCAGTTGAAGTTACTACAATCGTACTTGTCAAACAGAAAACAACATGTATATCGAAATAATAAGGAATCACTACTTTTGACAGTAACAAGTGGCATACCACAAGGATCGGTGCTGGGACCGCTATTAGTTCTGGTTTATGTAAATGATTTACCATTGTGCATTTCAGTTTAACGTTTTCTGTTTTCCTACGCTACGATAGTCTATCTAGAGCAAACACCTCAGAAAATATGGTTCGAGTCAAGCATCTCAAACCAAGTGAGGGCAAGAAACAAAAAATTAAGTTCAGTTCAAATGAACGAACAGATAAATGTGCCCCCGTCAAGTGTTTTAGATAGAACTGTTTTAGATAGTTTTTTTAATTTGGTCACCTCATGTGGACCACCTTTGTGCTAAGCTATGATCGCTAATAGATGCGCTTAGGCAACTTAGACCATATGTTGATAGCATCACGATGAAAATCGTTTATTACTCTCCGATTTATAGAAGAATATTATACGGAACCATACTTTGGGGTAACACTCATTATAGAACAGTAAAGTATTTGTAATGAAAAAGCATGCAGTACAAATACTAGCTAATGTGCCTTATGGAACATCATGCAGAATATATTTTAACGTTCTAGATATACTTCCGTTAGCTTGCAATGCATATATGTTTACCAGATATTCCCAGGTCTACCCTTATAATGCTAGATTTTCTAACCACATTGTTGCTCCATGGTCTCGACCCCAAATGACTCAAGCCAATAAACTAGATGACAATTCTACAACTACCTTATTAATTACTTCAAACACAAATAAAGTGCAGTTTAACGTACGGAAAACTGAGGCAACAGCACTGTCAAAGAAGCCTCACGTTGGCTCTCAAACTGTGGAAATGGAGGGTCATCCAATAGTCGAGTCACATTCCGTTAAGATTTTGGGGATCAGCATTAACAATAACATGTCCTGGCATGACCACGTCGTCAATGTTGGTAAAATGGCAACACAGAAGCATGCTATTTTGTTCCGCTGTAGGAAGCTGTATACACCAGAGCAACTACTCCTGCTCTACAAGGCGTAGATCCGACCATCGTTGGAGTATTGCTCTTATGTGTGGGGATGCGCTCCGAAGCACTCTCTGAAGCTTCTGGAGTCTGGAAACTATCCAGAATACGATACGCCTAATCTCACAAAGGACCTCCACAGCCTGGAACATCGAAGAAGTGTGGCCGACCTGTCCCCGTTTTACAGAGTTATCACAGGGGTGCAGACTAGCTCGCGTCCGTAGCAGGAAGCTACACGTGCACCCTGGGTAGCGCTAAATGAGCTAGAGCGAACCTGGCAACCAGACTCAAAAAAAAAGGATTTTTTTGAGACTTCCTGGTTAAAATATGACGAACATAAGTGCTAAAAACTTACAGACTAGAAATATCGGTAGTTTTATTCGTATTTGTCAGCTAAATGTGGAGAGCATAAGCAGAGCTAAAAGCGAATGCATCTCCAAACTACTTTTGGACAATAAGGTTGATGTCATAGCAATCCAAGAAACTCACGCCGACAGTGAGGAATCACTCACCAGGCGGGGACACATTTCTGGTTCTACATTACTTGGAGCCACATACCACCATACTTACGGCGTAGCCTCTTATATTCGCAACAATATTGATAATGCCCAACTCATTTCCAATGACACAAACAACAACATACACAGCGTAATAGTAAAAGTGGGAGAAGTCACAATTGTAAACGTATATAAGCGACCGGCAGCGGAGTGGCCTGAACAACCACTTCCAGTACAACAGCATCCGGCTATATATATATTGGATACTTTAACAGCCACCACCAACGGTGGAGATACCCCGAATGTGACGAAAATGGCACAAAGTTGGCTGACTGGGCTGATGATAATGATATCTTTCTTGTATTTGATGCCAAAGATAAAGGCACTTTCAAATCAGCAGCCTGGAACTCAGAAAGTAACCCTGATTTGTGCTTTGTGAGCTGCAACCGGAAAGGGATCCCTATACCAGCTAACAGAAAAGTCGCAGAGGCCTTCCCACACAGCCAACACAGGCCAGTTTTCTTAGAGGTGGGAATCCAAATACCCCTAATACGATCCATCCCTCGGCCTCGATGGAATCTTGCAAAGGCGGACTGGTGTAACTACTCACGGGAGCTGGACCGGCTGGTACAGTGGATACCGCCAACATCAAACAATTACAAACGTTTCGTTGGAGCAGTGATGAGCGCTGCAAAAAGGCCCATTCCTAGGGGATACAGGAAGGAATATATCCCTGGGTGGGATGAGCGGTGCGAACTCCTATACGGCGAATTTCAGGAAACCAACAATCCAGATATTGCCGACGAACTCATCTCTGCCCTGGACAGCTCACGAAGACGTAAGTGGGAGGAGACTACGTCGGAAATGAACTTCCAACACTCAAGTCGAAAGGCCTGGAGCCTTCTTAGAAAACTAGGCTCAAGCACGCCATCCACACGGGCACCGTCGGGAGTAACTCCAGACAAGATTGCTGCGCATATTGTAGAAACGTCAAGAGCACCTTCTGATAGAGAGCGTACAAAACGCGTGAAGAAGGGATTGACTTTACTGAGGAGGAACGCTCCTACCCAAACAACGTTTTCCCGACCCTTCTCGATCGAAGACATTAATAATGCCATATCAGATGTTAGGCCTGGAAGGGCTCCTGGTTTCGACGGCGTCCTGCCGGAATTTCTCATTCACGCAGGTCAGCAAACAAGAGTGTGGCTATCTCTCTTCTTCACGAACCTCCTTAATACGGGAAACCTCCCACGGGAATTCAAAAGAACGAAGGTCATATCAATATTAAAACCCGGTAAACCGAACGATCAACCCGCCAGCTACAGACCTATAGCCTTGCTCAGTTGCTCCTATAAATTGCTAGAAAGAGCTGTCTACAACCGATTGAGCGCGACTATCTTAGACCGGGTCCCGATAACGCAGGCTGGTTTCAGACCGGGTCGCAGTTGTTGTGATCAAGTACTGTCCCTCACAACGCATATAGAGGCAGGCTACCAGCAAAACATGAAGACGGGAGTGGCGTTTGTTGACCTCACTGCCGCATACGATACGGTCTGGAGGGAGGGCCTCCTATATAAGTTGCTGCAGGTGATTCCCTGTCAGACCACTACAAGACTCATAAACAACATGTTATGCGACAGAAAGTTCCAAGTAATCCTAAACGAGAAAGCAAGCAGGCAGCGCAAATTGAACAAGGGACTTCCACAAGGCTCAGTACTGGCCCCCTTACTTTTCAATCTATATATATCTGACATGCCAGAAACAGTCAGTTACAAGTTTTGCCATGCGGACGATATAGCCATAGCTTTTTCCGATAAGAGCTTCAAGAACGTTGAGCATACTCTTTCTAACGACTTGTTAGCTCTAAACAACTACTTCAAGAAATGGAAACTAGTACCGAGCCCCAACAAAACCGAAGTTTCCTGCTTCCACCTGAATAACAAACTAGCTAAATATGAACTGCAGGTACTTTTTGCAGGCGAACCCAACCCCTGAAGCATAACCATTTCCCAAAATATCTCGGAGTAACGTTAGATCGCACCCTCTGCTATAAGAAACATCTCGCAAACACTGCAGGAAAACTCAGAACACGCAACAACATTATCCAAAAGCTTTGTGGAACGACGTGGGGTGCCACTGCTCCAACTCTACGAACCAGTGCACTAGCTCTTGTCTATTCATGTGCTGAGTACTGTGCGCCTGTCTGGATTAACAGCCATCATACCAGACTAATTGACGTCCAACTAAATCACACTATGAGACTTATTACAGGCGCAGTTAAGACAACCCCAACTCAATGGCTGCCTGTACTCTCTGGAATAGCCCCACCGCAGCTGCGAAGGACTGACGCCCTTCTAAGGGACTATAACAAGATTACGGCCAACAACAAACTGCCCATCCACCGAGCAATACCCCCGTTGCAAATAAACAGACTTAAATCCCGACAACCACCAATAAGGGATGCAGAAGGGCTTAAAACCGACAACTTCGACTCCTTAAACCAATGGCGCTCTCAGTGGGAAGGTTTTGCGGAACACCATTCGCGATGCGCATTTATGGGGGCAGCCTTACTTCCAGGATCAGAACTACCCCGGAAAGAGTGGGTAAAACTTAATAGAGTCCGAACAGGCCACGGCAGATGTGCCGACTCCCTTTACAAGTGGGGCTATGTGCAATCTCCCTTATGTGACTGTGGCGCGCCCCGCCAAACTATAAACCATATTACGAGCGAATGTGAACTGCGTGCGTTTCAGGGATCGCGAGAAGAGTTCTTCACAGCCACACCGTTGGCGCTGAAGTGGTTGAAAGAACTTGACATCAACCTGTAAATACCAAAGACTATGTATCTTAGTTTGTAGCTGTATATATTTTATTTTAGTATAGGTTATAATAGTTTTTCTTTTAATCTATATTAACTACCGTCATGTTTTTGAGCCATACGATAAATAAATAAAAAATAAGAGTTATCACAGAAGATGTTCGAGTGAGCTCTCTCAGATAATAGCACCGTAGGCCGCCCGAACGACTATAGAGGCTCTGCAAGCGCACGTTATCAGCTCGACGTCCCCACTCCCCAAACCAGTCTCCTCCAAAATTCCTTCTTTTGTAGAACTTCGACGCTGTGGAATGAGCTGCCGGAGAATTTATTTCCCGACGGCTACAACCTGTAGCGTTTCGAATCTAACGTGCACAGCTACCTATCCTCTCGCAGCGCTTCTACAGCGCCATAGACTTTCAGCCTTTGCGGGAGACCGACCATAAAAGAACCTTACTTCAGTATATTTTTATTTATACATTAAAAGATTTGTAAAAATTAGTTGTTGACATTTTTGATTGTAACATTTTCCTAATTTATGAATTGTGAAGGTAAATTTAAATTATGTATAACAATGGTCAATAAACTGTCTCTCAATAGGCTTTATGGGCCCAGTGCTGGGCATGAATTGGACCGTACTATAAATGCACCCATTGCATCAGTGCACGGCCTTTTAACGACAGCTAGCCAGAGTACACACCTGAATACGCGAAATCGGTCCTCATTTGTTGGCCGGTTCGTAAATTTAGAAAGTTCCGCCTGAATTTCATCGATCTCTGTCGTCGTTTGATTAGGCCGATGCGCCACGACACGTTTATGTGCCCTGTACCTTGAATGTCTGCATTTAAAATCAGAAAAAGGTACAAGTTAGTATTTGTTGGTTTTATTTTAATTTTCATACTTGAGCAATTGCAAAGCAAAAAACATAAATCGCCGGTTACTACACAAACCAGAAAACTACAAAAATTCGTTTTTGGTTAATCGGCATGCATAACACTTGCATGATGACACTTGATAAATCATGTTAGAAAGTTGGGGATACAATTTCATTAAAATTCTATTCAACAACTAAATAAGTATGAAGTATAGAATTTTTGTCCCCAAATAAAGGTTGTATTTAACAAAAATAAAAAAAGTTTCGCACTAATCTTATTTTTGCTGAACTCCTTTGAGGTCTACTTGTATATAACTAGAAACTAAAGTGATATCTAGTTTTTTTCTCCGCTTTCTAAATTACCATCTTCAAGATAAGGTTATGATATGAGGTACTGTACGTCTGTAAGGGCCGGTTTCTTAATGTCCAGTTAAAGTGTCAGATAGGTATCTGCCAGATAGCGTTTCTATGGATACAACTGTCAGATAAGATTTACGTGACTTCTTAAGTTTAGCCTTCAATTGTTTAAACAATTTATCTAACAGTTGCTGTTATCTTGCAGATAAATATTTAACTGGACATTGAGAAACCGGTCCTAGGAGCTGGTAAGTCCTTGTGATGAAAATTCTTTAGGAATGGATGGGGTTTCCCCTTAGCGTAGGTTTAACGGATTGTTCTCCTTCAAAGCAATGATTGGTCGTACCCTGGAGTGCGGTCTCAATATCTTTATTCCAGTTACAAGTACGACGTTTGTGTTTAGAATGTGTAACTATGATATAAATTCACATTTCTCATATCCTCGTTATCTGCAGCTGCCTAAATAACACATTTGAGCTTAAAAAAGTACAACATTTAAGAACACATCGCTACCCACTACCGATATTAGCCAATCGTTAAGTCCCACAAAACTCTTTTGAAGGAAAAAGGTTGGAAAGAAATGAAATTTGGTGAGATGGTAGACATTGGTCCCTTAAATGTACACCTAAGTTTGTGATCTGGGTGGATTGGAGCACTTACCATCTATCTCCGGGGGTATGCATACCTTCGGGTTACAGATAAACGTCTAGTTATTTGAAAGGTATAAAAAGGGGGAGTTGTACAGTGGTCTATATCTACGCCGGGACACGTTCCTCGGTAGTCCATCAGCAGTCATCTGGTAGTTACGTTGAGGTACTTAGCGTTCTCAGAATATCCCAAACAGATCCAAACAGCAGAGAGTTGACGAAATTGGTACCAAAAATGGCTAAACCTTCGCTCCAAGTGAAATTTAGGGTAAGGTAAATAGACCTCAACCCTTAACGTATACGAAGTTTAAGGTAAGAGCTATTAGGTGCAATTGAAAGGGACGCTAAAAGGTGGTCCTAAAAAAAGGCCTGAAACAAGAGGAACACACAATGAGCAAGGATTCCCAAGATGGAGGAGCAAGCCAACATACCTGTGATCGAGGGCGGCCTAAAGTGAATATACCACAGGCGGTATCTGATTTCTGATGCTATTACCTTACTCAAATTCCTCAATATGAGTGAGTCGCAAACTCATGAATTTGGTGGCCTCTTCTTTCGGTAAAAATCCGTCTCAACGACGTATTCTCTTCAAGGGTAGCAACCGGAAAGAAACAAGACTAGCAGCTATCCGGGGGAAGGAACCTTGCAAGTCACCGTGTCCTAGAAAAATTACAGTCACCGGTTCATGAAGAGCTGGTTCGAGATAAAATTTGACGGCGGCGTACCTGACTGAACAGCTGATGAAAACTGAGGTTAAGAAACCCAAAACAAAACAATCGAACTCTCGATACTGGCATAGTCAGGAGGACCTAAGCAACTTTGACAAGGATTGGAAAGTACGACTACTGTATTTTCTTGTATGAGATGAAGTAGTATATTTTTCATTTCAGCCTCAAGATTTAGTTACCGTGGTGCTGAGAGAGATCTCTGAACCCTAGATCTAAATCAACTAGCAGGCTCAAAATAGGTAGCTGAAAGTCTATTTAACAGATGAGCGGCTAATTCTAAGGTTTATCTATAAGTGAGATGTACATAGACCCGTTGTAAGTAACAAATTGGTAATAAATTGCAGTTAAAAAGGTGAGATGTTTTCCTATTTTTGATTACGATTTTTAAACCTGTAACATTATTGACCCTTTTTTCGATACAAAAACGGCGTTATTTTTCGGAAATGGTCGTGAAGCAAAGTTTTCACCCCCACTCCTCAAGCCTCAACCCCCCGAAGTCCCAAACTTAGGTGTACGTTCAGGGGGACAATATCTATCATCCCACCAAATTTCATTTCTTTACGACTTTTTTCTGTCAAAAGCTTCCTCTACTACGTAACGATTGGACTAACCTCGGTAACTTCAATTTTAAATAAATACACGATGAATGGATGTTTTCGCGTACGTTGTCACTAAAACCGTGCTTACAAGTGGAACGAGAGCATTAGTGACAAGCGCAAATGCATACATACGTGTTTCGAGCGTGTTCTATCTTTTTGTCACGCGTTTGCCACTAAGTACCTCATCGTTCACAGTGTCGAGATCCATGATCACTGTCGGCTTGATGGAAGCAACGGGGATTGTAGCAATTTAACATTTTTGTCGGCATTCATGTCATCGAAACCCTTAATTTTCCCTCGCGAGAGTCGTGGTGAGTAATTCACGAAGCGTTTCTGCATTCTGCGCGATGTGTGCCAAATGTGCGTTCTGTGTTCTCCAAATTACTACTCATCAATTTTAAAAGCTGATCCCGTTATACGTATGTGGATGAGAAGGAGTATACGTCAAGCTGTAGTTACAGGTAAGGAAAGCAACGGTTTTAACGTAGTTTTCTTGGCTTCACCTGTATGTATGTTTGTTTGTTTATATGTGAGCTTGTAACCATCCTCTGGATTAAGAGGTCAGGCCAAACATTCAACGCTCCAACTTTGCCGCAAAAACGATTTTGTCGGCTCTTGATCGTATCCGCTGGCTACGAGATGGCGTGGTTACGTTAGAGTTTGTTAATATTACACAGATGCGTAGAGACCAGAGCTTAAAAGGCATGACATGTAACTGTTTGGTAGTTTTTTTTTTGATGGTCAGCCTCGCACAGTGGATAGAGAAGAATGGTTCGGGGAGTATGGACCTCGACCTGATAAGGATGAGCTCGCCAGAGTCTCTCCGGTGTTCTTCGTTCGGCCAGCCTTTGGTGTTATCATCTGGAAAATCTCACTCAAACATCTTTCGTGATATAATCTGTAAAACAGGGACAGGTTAGCCACCCTTTTTCGATGTTCCAGGCCGTAGAGGTTCATTGTGAGGTTAGACATATCTATTAGTCTCATTGCTCTCTTCTGGGTAGTGTCCAGAAGCTTTAGGTAGTGCTTCGCAGTACATCCTCACACGTGCGGGCAATACTCCAACGATGGTGGGATCTGTACCTTGTAGAGTAGCAGTACTTGCCCTAGTGTATATAGAACAAAAACTCCAAGCTTCTGGAGCGTCATTTTAGCAAAACTGACGACGCGGTCATGCCAGGACATGTTATTATTGATGTTGATTTCCAAAAGCTTGATCGAAGGTGACTCGACTATTGGGTGACCCTTCATCTCCACAGTTGGTAAGCCTACGTGAGAATTTTTTATCATTGTTGTTGACTAAGTTTTTCGTTCATTAAACTGTACTTTATGTTACCAATCCGCACTCGATAATTGTTTTGATATTTACGTTAATCTGTGAGGTATGTTGCCGTCGCCGAAGTACCGCCTCCTGGGATAATCAAATCAAATAATTTATTGGTCCAAAGATTTAAATACACAGACATAGGACAAGTCAATAAAAAGGGACAAACAAATTTACACCAAACGAATATGGTACAAACAAAAACAGGAAACAGGAAACATTTTTTTTTCGATTTCACAGTTAACAGAATTTCCTATTATTATATATTATATATCCTATCATTAAGTCAATAAATTCGGAAGTAGAGTAAAAACATTCATCGATAAGAAATTTCTTCAGATGCTTACAAAGAATGAAGGATCCTATAACCCATATAAAAAGTACTACTTTCGTAAGTTGTGGTATTGTGTTTAATAGTGATTTGCCTGGTTCCATGCGTGATATTAATGTACTATCATCTGCGAGGCTATAGATTGGATTGGATGTTACTTCTAGCAGTTCGTTTATGTACAGCAAAAACAGTGTAGGGGATAGGACCGATGTCTGAGGCACAGCGGCGTTTATTCAAAGTACGTCTGATGGCAGCCTTCGACTACAACAAATAGGGATCGGTCGTTTAAAAAGCTATTCAGAAACCGGAGCAGGCCAGGGGCCAGATGGTAGTCCATAGACAGCAAGCTTGACCAGAAGCCTCTCATGCCACACCCTGTTGAAGGCTTTCGATATGTCAAGTGCAACAACACGGGATTCGCCATGATTTTCAATATTGCTCTGTTCGACAAGTGAGTGACGTAGGCCAGAAGTTCAGCCGTAGACCTGCACTTACAGAAGTCATACTGGCGACCATATGGTTGTCCAGGTATTTCAGGAGCTGTGTGTTTATGACAACTTTTATAACCTTAGACATGATACTAAGAAGAGTCACAGGTCTATAGTTGATGGTAACGGTGTTTTGCCTTTCTTAGGAATGTATGTATGCAGCCAATCTCCCATGCAGCGGAAAACACGCCTCGCTGATACGATAGTTTGACAAGCTTGCAAAGAATAGATTCAAGCTCAGCGGCACAGCGTTTAAGGACAGTGGCTGGAATTTGGTCAGGACCTGTAGCTTTAGTTTTTGGAGAGTGCTTTTTACACATCGATGTTGAAATTTGAGCACTGCCATTCTCAAGGTCACGTTGATCGTGGTGGTCGGAGTAGTTCCTTGGAAGTCTTCAGTAGAATTGGCCTCGAAAAGCCTCTCTAAGATGTGAAAATTTTCTAGTATTCTTTACAATTCGCAATCTTTTAACCCAAGTAACGTAATCAAGCTTAAAGGATAAATATGTCGACAAATATCCAAAGGAAAACAAATGCCTCGTAAATCCGCAATCCGAGATTGAAACACGAAAACGAAGCGCGATAATTTAATGTAGAGAGAAAGAGCTGGAAGTAATCGCAGTTGGAACTTGTGAGTGTGTATTTATAAACATCAACGTCGATTAGAGAAGTGGTCTAAGGCGACACACTCCAGCGCCTTCTGTGTCATCCCGACGTCTTTCATCAAACGCACCGTTGCCATTCGCTGTATAAATAAAACCTAAATGGCTGTTCTGTGTTTGCTCGGAGTACATTGAGCTTGAAAAATAATTACACGACAGCCTTTTATTCGCATGAGATGCTGAAAGGCGTATTTGCGTGGATATGTGGGGTATTCGATTATCTTTTTATGCCGTTTGATATATGTACTCGTACCAGGAAAATGGCATATATAGAGCAACTCCATGATGACGTGGCGTGTTGTCATGATCAGCTGATGTTGGACAAACAATCGATTCTGTGCCATTTGAATAGCATTGCTTTGCTTACTCTCATCGAGTTTTTATGGCGTTTTCTCATCCTTTCATGAAAATTAGTAGTATCATAAATTTGGAAATGACTGTCAGGGTGAGAAAATTTTATAATTCGAAAAATAGTATTAACCTCCAGTGTAGTTGAAAATGCATCGTAAAACTGACGCCATGAAGGCAAAGAGAAAGCTGAAACTCTAGCCTGATCATAAATCACTACCCGATTGATATTGTCTTCCCAACAACTTACATAGTTTCACAAAAACTTGCGCATACTTTTACTATTTCAAGATGTTCGCTAGATTGAAGTAAGGTTCAATATCGCATATAATGTTTGGGAGTGGTAACAACTTGAAAGGAATGGCATCATCACTTGGGAAGGATCCACAGAAGCACATAAGGTTTTTATTACGCAAAAACGTGTGGTACGTCTGACAGCGGGTATTAGCAAAAGGACCAGCTGTCGAGATTCATTTAAGGAATTAGGTATACTATCATTGCCTTGTGTCTATATACTTGAACTGCTACTTTATGTTAAGGAAAACCTGCATGACTTCCCAAAACTAAATGATCACAAAACATACGCAACTAGAAATTTACTCGTCATCCAGATTCCTAAGCACAGATTATCTAAAACAGAAAACAGCCTCAAACTTATGGCCGTAAAACTATAGATACAATAAATTACCGAGCATGTTCAAGTCTCTTCCATCGAAGCATTTCAAAAATAGATTAAAGTTACTCCTAAAACAGAAAGTTTATTACTCTGTAGAAGAATATCTTTCAGATGCCACTCATATTTGATTTTATCTGTGCTATTTTATATTTTATTTATATAATTTTTGCATTGTGTATATCTTTTTATATTAATTGTATCATTTAAGTACCTGTCCCTTACTTCTTTTTTTTTGTGTACGTGTATATATTTAATTATAAGATTTTGTGGTTATAGTTACTTTTGACTGTAGTATAAGTATTGACATATCCTATATCACTCTGCGATCATTGAGGACTGATAAAAAATCTATCTATCTATAGACATCAGAGTGATAAAATTTATATTCAGTGTGAGTATGGTGGGTAAAAGCATATAGAAAATTGAATATTTCCAAAAGTGCAGAAGTCAAATAAACACACTTTTGTTATACCTTTAATTCCTGTTAAAGTAGCAAAAACGTCCATTCGTAGGTACTTTCTTATTTTATATACATATTAAGCAAGTTCAAAGAGTGAATCAATTAAAACATTAATCTTTGGATATAACTTAAAAGTTGAGCTTCTGGAACAAGTGATATATCAAAGTGCTGGAATGCCTGTGAAAACCACATTGTTGATTTATTTTGCTGCTATACCGTTTTCCTTATTAGTGATTCTCTTTTCGCGTTATCTATAATTTGCTTAGTTTAAGTATATACCTATTGTTTGTTATAGGTATACCATTAGTTATTTTTTTGTCACTGTGTTAAACTTGAATATCTGTAATTGTAAAAATGGAGTTTTCCGTTAAATAAATAAATCAATAAACAATTTTTTTCTCTAAATCTGATAACCCTTGCGGGTATATTTCGGTTTGGAAATTTTATGCTGCTACGATACCTGCAACCCCTGAAAGTAAAAACGACCTAGAGACCCAAAGCAGCAGTGGGAGTGAGCTGTTTGAGTGATCGATATCAGTAAGGCAGGAGGGCAGAGAGAGAGAGAAAAGGCAGCTCGCACACACAAGTGTGTGACTTGGCCTTCCAGAAGAATATGCAGGTATGTCAGACCTGACGAAATTCGATTTCGTATAATGGACGCGGCACGTCTTTCCTTTTTTGTGAGAAGGGGAGAAGTAGGACGAATAGGATGTGAAACTTCTGGAGCAATCAAGATGATTGAAAAGACATTCTTTTACTGTCAGGGCATTGCCGAGGTGAAACTGTGTTCGTTCTTTAGTCAGCGGTAGATGAAAACCTCATACAAAAACTTTAACATATTGCTTTATTGCTTCAATGTAATAAGTATAGTTTAAATAGGTTAAGAGCAAGGAAAGCAATTTAAAAAGTATATTATTTAAATGCTCTAAAAAGAAGAAAATAAAACTTCTGCTTTAAGCTACTAATTTATAGTATAATTATACACAATTTATATTAACATAAAAGCTGATATTTTTTAATTACTCTCGGCAAGCCGTTTGATCTGATACCTACGTATATTGCAGAAGTGCATAAAAAGCTACTATTCCGCCATCTTGGATCCTCTGTCATATTGGACTTAGAATAACGGCACCTTATTGTCCGAGTTACTTTCAACAAGCCCTTTCATTTGATACCCATACTGTAGAAATACATTAAAAATAACTATACCTCCATTTTGAATGGTCCACCATATTGTATTTAGAATGACTGTCATCCAAACTTCGCTTTTGTAGCACTAAAAAGTGACAAATGGTTCAAAATATGAAAATAATAAGAAATGAAAAATACTAGTATTACTGTAAAAAAGCCCAGACCCAGTTTAGAAAAACATGAGAGGAAATTCAAAGTAATTAGACCTAATTCAGAAAACTACTTCTCTTAGCCGAAAGCTAATATGGATGCCACATTCTGCAACAAACAATTTTTGTTTCATACTTACGGACAACGTTTGCTTCGAATTTGTCACAGGCTTACCTGCAATGAAAAGAAAAAATATTGTTAGTTCCATAGAGTATTAACGAAAAAATTAAAAATTACTTGATAAAGACTATCTATCTTCTTTCTTGTAAGACCTGCCTTGTGATTGTCATCATCGGGCTTCACTGATCACTAAATCAGATACCGCTACACCCGGCCTTTATCAAAATGCAGAACACCCATTACTCATACCTCAACTTTTAATCTATTTTCTTAGTTATTTCAGAGTATATACCTGTTTAATACAATGTACCACTTTCAGGGAAGTGGACATACAAAAAAAAGAAGCATTTAATGTTTTAGACAAATATAGAAACATATCAATATATAATTTTTCAGGCAATAATAATTATACCAGTACACTTCCAAAAATCGAAACTAGACCAATATATTGAAAAATACAAGCATGTACTTATTTGGTGTTAAATAAAAATGAGATCCTATGTGCTCTAGAAGTATATAAAAGACGAAAATATGCCTTCCTGCTACAATCTGTCATCTTAGGTCTCTAGTGGTACACCACCAATATCATATTCTGCCATGTTACATCACAGAGCATACGAAAGTAATAAGTAGATACCAAAGGAATCAAAGATGGTGTACCAAAATATACAACTACTTGTCTGGTCGCGAAATCTCTGTCATGGCAGATGGCTTCTCCACATCTTTCCAAAACATCAATGTAGGACTTTGCAGGGACCAGTCATGTCTTCGACATTACCGATCACTTAGAGAGTCTAGAATATGGTCGGATTCAATGCTTTCAAAGCCCAACTGTTGGTAAAAGTTCGCGTACCAATGCAGAGGTAGAAAGAGTTTCTCACCATTCCACATCCTCACATTGTACAAATCAAAGATAAAAGCTTTACCTGGAGTATTAGTCTTATATCAGAAGAGCTCAGTGAATCAACTAATAAATGAATGAAAGGAGAAAGGCTTTCTAGTGACCAAAACTACCAGTGCATAGGCCTACAAGCGAGCCCTTATGCATCTCTCCTTACCCTAGTTCCGAAGCCCCGCCCTCATCACAAAGATGAGGATAGCCTTAGGTCCTGCCCATCTTATACCCTCAAGAATCATTAAACCTAGTGTGGTCTGTTTGTCATACCCAAACGCGTCACAACGTCACCTCGGGTTGCTTGCCGCTCCCATCACATACGAGTGACGTTTGAAATTAGCAGGCCAAAAAGTAACCTTAGCCGGCTTCTGTCCAGTGAGAGGCATAACCGCGTCACCTTGGCCAGAGGTCCTAAAATAATAATAATAATAATAGCGTTTATTCAAAAAAAGTAGTTACATAGTATAAAAGAAGAAAAAAATGTTTAATAGACAAACGCTGATAAATAAGTTCCCTAGCTTGACGTAGATGTCCAAAGATTCCTCTTCAACTCATAAGATGCTGTTTTTGCAACCAAACTTCCATGTTCCCTCTCACAGTACCTGCTGCCAGCCCCACAACCGGCTCAGGACCTAGGAAATTATTTCTTGAGCCTCGAGTGTCTGCCATTCCATTACCGCGAACTCCAGCATAACTCGACGTCTACATACGTGACATCTGATGTCTTGCCGAAATCTCATCCAAGACACATTGCAGAACGAGCCTTGATGTGAACCTACAAGCACTCAATGCTTTTAATGCTACTTGGCTGCCAAAGCAGATGGCAGTTCGTCTCATAGGCCGCTGAATTTCGTGCATACGAATGCTAAAATGGCGTATATCTCTGTCTGGAATACCGTGGTGAATCCCCCAAGACAGCGGAAGAGCTTTGTCCAGAGCTCAACTCAGCGTAGTCCAGATTCGGAGTCAGAGTCAGTCAATTCGACTAATCGGTGACAGTGCCTCGATGCGCCACCTTCACCCGCTTTGTCACTGACGTGCGGTTGAAGACCTTTCACTTTTTCGCCGTAGGGCTTGACACGATTCGCCAACAGACTTCTTAATCTTAATCTTAACCTATTAGTATTATGAGAAAACTCCTAATCATATAATACAAGTATTGAAAATACAGTATACAGCCTTAAAATTTTACAAACATATAGTAGCTTCTAGCCAATTTTAACTCGTGTTCAAGATACAAAAAAAAGAAAAGGAAACCAGCAAGACTCCCCAGTTGCCGAATGTTTCCACGTAAAAGTTTTCGTAATGATCGCTAGGTAAATACCTTTGAAGGGTTTTCACTAGCTTTTATCATCGCATAGAGGTAAAGCGCACTTCGCTAGTTGGAACTTATTTGAATATGAAATGCGGAAATGGATGAATAGGGCATCTCGTTCAGTGGCGTAGCAAAGGGTAAACTTTACGGCACTTCAGTGATAAGTAATGATCATTGTGCCTTAAACTGTTTCCTTGGCCCTACAAAGCTGGAGCGATAACAGTTACTGTATCAAGTTAGATGCCTTTTCTATATATGAATTAAAAAAGTTTCCCATTTTGGCTTCTAAAACTATTAAAATCTTTTCTTGAAGGAAAGAAATTTAGAGTCAAAATTAACAATATCTATTCCACATTACAGCCAATTTAGGCCGGTGTTCCTCAGGGTTCGGTCCTTGGGCCCATCCCTTATCCACTCTTTATACGCGATATCCCTGGTCCTCGCAACTGTGAAGTGTATCTGTACGCTGACGTCACTGCGGTTGTATCTCAGTCGCAAGCTGGAAATCTAGTCCGCGATGTGTTGCAGTTTGCGGTGGATGAAGTGTTAGAGTGGGCGGACCGGTGGCACATCAAAATGAATCATCCGAAAACGCAGGCCATATATTGTACCAAAAAACATCGTGGTGTCCCGTGACAGGTCTCAGTGATCGGATGCCATGGGAAAATTCTGCCAAGCATTTAGGAATTACCCTGGACAAGGGCAAAACTTGGCAGAAACACATCATCGTAGTCACAATGTCTTAACAGACATGTTGTGAACTCGTAAAATGCATTAAGTCGGAGCTAGAGTATTGCCGACACAAATATTATCAATAGTTTTGAGCAGTGCAGCTCGCCATCGTTCGCGATTTACTGTCAGTTTAGTGGCGCTCTTGATCCTCATATCCGGCAACTGTTTCGTCGTATCCACCCAGCGTGTAGGGGGACGGCCACAGTGCCGCCCACTCGGGGCATGACCCTGAACTACAAGTTTCTCCATACTATCGCTTCTGTGTATATGTCCGAAGAATGTAAGCATTCTCGTCGACACGACGATATAAGGAACTCTCAGCATTCTCCTCCAGGTCCACATCTCAAAAGCATCTATGCGAGCCTGATCTGCCTTTTTAACAGTTTAAGTTTCCGAGGCATACAAAAATATGGAGAACACAAGAGATTAAACCAGCGACATTTTTGTAGCTTTAGTGATGCTATGGTTACGCCACATTTTAGTAAGCTTTATCATGGCCACACGTGCCTGTTGAATGCGCCGTTGAATCTCATTTTCACAGCTGCCCGAATTGTCGATCAAAGAACCAGGGTATACAAAACTTTGAGCTACTTCACAACGTCTTATTGACTTTATTTTTCTCGATAATTATCATGCTCTTTGGCAGAAACACACTCAAGCTTTAAAGACAAAGTTCGAAATTACATTTCGTCAACTCTACCTCATGTTATGTAGAACTTAAATATTGAGTTTGGTGAATGAAATTTGACTTTACAAGATGACTCTAGACTAGCAATTACAACGCATGTGCGGTTTAGTGTTTTCTCTCTATCTCTCCCTCTCTTCTACAAAGCAGGACACTGCGTAAAATTACTAAGGCCCCATGGCATGTTTGCAACGATACCCTTCATATGGACCTTGACATCTCTTTCTTGAGGGATTACATTAAACAACAGGCGCAACGACATTATAGTCAAGCGAAATGGCACAGCGACCCTCTGCTGCGCAAGTCAGCGGATTACATAGTCGAGCAAATTCGCAAACACACAAGACCGCGGCTCGCACTGATTAAATCGAGAAATTTTGGATATCAATGACAAAATTAACCCCTTTGGCTAAATCCGAAATCAAATCGTCTATGTCAAGCTATACCCTCCAACCGACGAACTTTCCCGTCTTTATACTCCCCGGTCCTTCCTTTCCTTTTATTTCAGGTGACATACAGTAACAACTTTGTCAAAAAGTCAGCAGTAGAAGCCTGTCATTGGAGCTGTGGGAGTCATTTAGTGGACATTTTATTCATACATAATTTTCCCTACAATGTAGTATAAGTATAATAATTTACGAAAAAATTCGTATTTCATCTTTAAACAAAAACATGCACTCTTATTGACACACCTTTTATAAATCAGATGTGGCTACCTGTGCGCCACTGCAACTACACTAACGTTTTGAAAAGGATAGTTTTTGATTTTCCGCGGAACTTGGAAAGATGCATCGCTATTGGGGCTTCCAGTTGAGAAGATGCGAATGTTGCAAAACATATCTCGACCCGACAAAGGAGAACGTAGGTTACGTAAATGTACATTGGAAGTTGCTGAGATAAGATTTGTCTGTGTAGATGCCGGAAGAATTTAGAAAAATGTCGAACAGAACAACTTATGCACGTCTTTCAAAGAGAAAGTCTGACTGAAAGTTATCTAGTAGATGACTCTCCGAAGTTCTGTGTGAGTCCTTTATACACAGAACTGGGATAATTTAATTTTTTGTAGGTCCTGCCAACATACGTTAATTCAAGCTTGTCTTGAAGACAATAATAAAATACATGACGTCACGACTACGCATGGTCAATTGCAGTAGTTAGTATGGAAAGATATAGTTCAAAAAACCTAAAAAACATGCTTTAATGGTAAAGCTAACTAAAATGTAAAAAATAAATATAGTTTAAAAAAACTAAAAAACACGATTTTATAGAACATCCGCACTAAAAATCTAAGATAATTTTTAAAATAAGTATGATTGTGAAAAAAGCGTCGGGCGCTCGATTCACGAATGATACGGCACAAAGCGTGTTGTTTTTTTAAACTGTATTTTTCAATACTCGTTGTAATAAAGACGAAAAATTGTTTTTGATCAATCTTCATAACATAACCATTACCGTTATTGCATAAACGGTAATTAAAGCTGGCCTCCCAAACAGTTGGATGTCACGCCTTTGAAGATCACGCCGCTACGCCTCTGTATGATATTAACAAACTTTAAGGTGTCTGCGCCATCTCTTAGTCAGCGGATGCAATTGCAGGTCCCACGGATTTGAAGCCATCAAAATCATGTTTGTGGCAAAGTTGGAGCGTTCAGTGTTCGGTCCGACCTTTTAATCCCAAGAAGAGTTACAAGCTCACAAACAGACACACATACAGGTGAAGCTAATGATGAAAAACGTGTTAAAAAGCCCAGATACTTATTGATGACATTGATGATATTCATTGACGTCATAACATCACATCGTCATAACGTGACAGATCGAAAGTTGGCTAGTTGGATTATTGTAGTAAGTAATCTTGGAACATTACACGAAATATGTACAAGACCGTACTACCATTTCTAAACTTTGCTAAAGCGAACTATGTTTCAATGAACCTTCCTACATAACACTATATGGATATGTACATCCACAGAATGTACATTAGAAATTCCAGTTTGAACATGTATATTTTGAATATTCATAGGACGTTGAATGTACATATGAAAAATATAATATGTATATTCACGTAGGTATATCCATATGTGAATATACATAAGATGTTGGTCTATGTATCGTATATACATCTAGTAGTTTACGGCTGCGCAAAGGACAACTAGTGCCGCCATGGCTGATTTCTAGCCATAGTTAGCGTGTGTGTGCTGGTGCTGGTTGTGCCTGATTACCTGATCGACTGAAATACTGGGCAACGTTACTTATCTTCTGGCTACTGGTAACACTCGCATCCAGCGTTTAACGGTAAGTCGTAATCGGAACAAACCACCCACAAAGTTTTATAACCTTGATTTCTTTGTGATTTTAGACATGCCAAGAGATGACAATCACAGTAATCGACTTTGCCAAGTATTATTATTGTAACTAGAAATTGAATTAATACATAATGAAAGTATGAAGTTTGTTTATCCTTCTGTCTCTACATTGAACTTTCATACACGATGCATGTGCATTAAAAGCGCCTGAATGTACATTTAATGGATATACCATGGATGTGTAAATTCGCGACAAACGTGCATGAAATTTTTGTCTATTTTACATCCATTAGACGTTCATGCTCCATTTGTGGATGTACATATCCATTGTATGTATACTGTATATACTTTGGCATGTAAGTATATACATGGTATATGTTAAGAATATACATTTTCATACCTGGTCTATGTTGCGTATACTATGCATGTACATTAGACGTACATATGTACATTCTATGGATATGCCATGGATGCTAAAGTTCGCGACAAACGTACATGAAATGTACATTTTTTTGATGTCTATTTGACATCCATTGGGCATTCTTGCTCCATTTGTGGATATACATATCCACCGACTTGATATCCACTGTATGTACAATGTATATACTTTTGTTATATGGGTTAGAACCAAGGTCCTTCCTTGGACCTTGGCTCAACCTTCAGGGGAGATGCCGAGATTTGGTCCAGGATTGCACTATGATGACTAAGACGGAAAGTCTTGGCGTTTAAGGCAAATCAGCCGCAGGTTTCATCCCAAAGTAAAAAGTTTTCTACGTAGTATTAAAGTCCAAACAAAGCCTGTCCTTAAGTATTTCCTTCCAAATCTAGCTGCTTTTTTGTTATCCTGATTTTACTCGAGATAGTTCAGAAAAGTGTAATTCCAGTTTTCGGTGAAACTACCTTAATGCGCCATCTCCAGTCACTTTGATGGCGCGATCTCTAACGAAAATTCCTCCTTTGCTCCTAGATTCTAATTTTTAAGCAGTCGTCCTCCATACATCGAGAACTGTACAATACGATTACACCGATGTCTAGTTTTCAAAACAAGCAAACTCCATTAAACAATGAGAAAAAATTCCATTCTCTTATAGTTTCGGTCAATCTGTCTATAATAATTTCATAAAACCACGCTTCCATCAACGTTGGCCACATACAAAAGAATATTCTATTTTTTTTTCATTCGACAGCTCCTCTTTCTTCACTAACTTAGTAACAGCCTTCAAAAAGAACATAAAATACTTATAAAAACATTCCCCCCTAGCAAATTCTATTTCGCCTTTTGTTAACGTTTGTTTTAGTTTTTTCTGAGCCACGGAAGCCGCTCTATTATTGCCTTTCCAGAGGCCTGTTTCCCCAAAGAAATATAAGCTTTCCCGTTAGAACAGGAGAACTAGTTTCAAGGGACAGTATTATGAAATAAAACTGCCGGGGGTTTTCAGAAAAAACAACGATTACGAGTGACAAGGTCATCATGACTACGGCAAACTTTGTTTGGTGTCGAAATATACAGGGTTGGGATAAAGTATGGAACCAAGCAAATAACTTTGGAACGGAAAGAGTGATATCGCTGAAAATTTGCAGGCAAGTGTAGTGACGTCTAATGCATCCGAAGACATTATGTTAGCTATTAATGTACTTCCGGTGTAACCGGAAGTACCGTCAACTTTTTTAATTTAAATGGGACACCCTGTATATTTTTGCAGATTTTAATTCATCTTTTTTTTTCCGAATACGTCCATAGTGGGTTTAGTATTTGTTTCTTAAAAAATTTGTCTCACAAATTCGTCCGTGGCGGTCTGCGATCTTCCCGTTTGAGGTAATTTTTTTGTATTTTTTTATTTTAGTCACCGTCGAACGTGTTATAGGACCCCTGTCGGGACGCAAATCATTAAGAGTTGACACACTTCTTTGTGACTTCTCACGCGATCGCCAAAACCGACTTTGAATGACCGGCATTTTAAACACCTGAAATGATAAATAATCTTTATCTTTCCCGTTTTTACAGAAACTAATGCTAAACCCACTACGGACGTATTCGGAAAAACAAGATAAATTAAAATCTGCAAAAATATACAGGGTGTCCCATTTAAATTAAAAAAGTTGACGGTACTTCCGGTTAAACCGGAAGACAATTAATAGCTAGCATACTGTCTTCGGATGCACTAGACGTCACTACACTTGCCTGTAAATTTTCAGCAATATCACTCTTTCTGTTCCAAAGTTATTTGCTTGGTTCCATACTTTATCCCAACCCTGTATAAAGGGCTGCTCTGTCTAAGTGGTAGAAAAAGATAAGTCCTAGTTACTTCTTGATACCTCCAAATGGGGATACTTCCCTTTGGGTGTTTTCCTTCTCGTTTCTCAGTTTTCCTTAAAGGTACTGGTGATGAAGCAATAATGCTTCAGCAGATGTCTAACTGGTTTTGTTTTTCTTAACATCGACTCTCCCGACAAGGGAAGCACCATTTGTCACAGAGCTGGGGCGAAATTTCCTGACTGTATATTTTAAGGTTCAGATATTTGGCAAGAGGTATGTTGGATAAAAAAGAGTCCTCCAGAACACCATGAAGGTTTTGAGTGTTCATTCCTTGGGTCGAACAAAAAGGCCTGACTTCGCCATCACAGTTACATATTATGTAGAATATCGCGGTTATATGTCCGAAGCAATACTGGCTACATCAGGTGTACCACAAGGTTACGTTCGTAGCCGTTTATTGTTTTGGATTTTCATTAACGACATAAGAAATAACCTGCAGTGTGAGTATTTGCTCTATGCTGATAACCTAAAACTATTTAAAAGTACTAATACTGTAGATTTAGACCTAATACATCACTGACGTAAGGGCAATAATATGCGTTTCAATGTTGTTGCTTCATGCCGTTCATAAGTAAAGTTTAACCAATACGTTTTGACTTTGAAAATGGAGGCAATAAGCTTCAGCAAGTAAAAGGATGCAGAGATCTAAGAGTTTTATTCGACTTCAAGCTGGCATTTGTAGATCACATAAATACGATTACTGGACAAGCATACAAAAACCCTGGTCTTGTCGACAGGTCAATGATCCGAAAACCCTGATTTTGCTGTACTTTTCTTTTCTTAGATCTGTCCTTGAGTATTGCTCTATTATTTGGTAGAAGGTGTTATTTACTTGTTGTTTGACTGTTACGATTTCACTTTGTAAAAAAGTGCTCATTTCCGGCAGTATACAGTTATCAATAAATAAATCACTACTAATATTACTACTATCACTAATGTAATTGAACTCCTCCGCATATCGTCTTTCCCAACTTCTTCCAAGGTGCTATCATGATTTTTCCAAGGTTAGCCCTCTATTGTTTTTAGCTTTTCCCTTTCATTGTCCAAGTATGTAGGTTTCAACGAATTTCGTCCTAGATATGCGCAAGGTTGCATTGGTAAATACTTACCAGATCGGTGATAGCTATGATGCTATTATCTATGCAAGCTATACTTTTATTCTGTTATCCCAAACATACGTCACTTAGAGAATGACGGCTTTTAGTGTTCTTGGAGTTAAGAATAGGATAGCGAGGGACATATTACCCCATTCTTTGATTGCTGCTTGAATACTTGCAAGTTCGTGCAAAAAAACTTTCCCTATTTCTTCAAAGCTGTCTTGATATATAAAAGACTAAACATTTTTCAATCAACGAAATTCCATAGTAACTTAAACAAAGGGTCTAGGCCCAGATGAAATAAAATTCCTGTGCTATATGTCAATATCCTCTCATCTCTCTTTTTGTCCGGATATTTTCTTTGGGTCACCGAGTAAGTGGATTTTTGTTTCATTTTCCCCATTTTCACCTGACAGGCCTTTGACACGTATATACGTAGAGTACGTGCCTGGAGTACGAGAATAAGGGATGAAGTTCTGAACAGACGGTTGTACAAAAGAATAATGTTCCTCTGGAAATTAATGGCACAAAGGTGTAACGTAGTGGTACCCGTAAGGCAGAAGCATAGAAATTTATGCAACTTTTTGGAGATGGGTATATTGAACCTGGTAGTGTAGGATACTTACGACAATATGATTGGTTACATTTTATTTCTTGTTAACTGGTTAATGTATGGTTTAGCCTGTGGGTTTAGTACTCTTTTTCGATATATTCGTCACCTTCTTCTTCTACTTCTTCTCCATCTTGTTCTTGTTCTTCTTCCTCTTCTTCAATATTGTTGATATGTGAGATTTTGTTGACGTGACACCAATTTCTCTATATCTCGGAGCTACGAGTGTTGCTTCTTACCTGGACCTCTCCTTCCTTCAGTCCCATAAAAAATCTTTTCAGCTTATTTTATATTTTTTATGATTTCCAGCAACCCTTTTTGGGTGGAGGCTCTATTCAATACCTCTTTGTTTGTAATATGGTCTGTCCATGGGACTTTATTAAAAGCCCACGTAAGATCCACATTTCAAAGGCTTCGATTCTGATCATTTATTTGATTTTGAGGAACCAAGTTTCAGAGCCGTATATTAGTATTGACCATATGTAGCATTTTACCACACGGAATCTGAGGTTTAGTGGTGTCTTTTGGCGTAGAAGACAACTATCACGTGGACTGCTTCCCCAGCAAAAGGGCTCTACAGATAGTTGTACATCAAATAAATACGTACTGAAAATAAAAAACAAAACACTATAGTGCCGCGCTTTATGGTTTGTGGAGCCAAACTCCCTGCATAAGTGAAATTTATTAGAATCAGTCTGCGCTAACCCTCCATACTAACCCCATTCCAATACATAACCTTTCTGTACGCATATAGCGTTGAAGGGCCTAGGGCGATCCTGTACCCTCTCTGCAATTCTAGCGCCTCGGTATTTATAATCTAATAAAGCGACCGCGTAGATCATGGACCGGAAAGGGCAAAAAAGGGAGGGCGCAGCCCTTCAGGAAGTTTCGAAGATTTATCAAAAGAAGAACCGAGTCTGCAGGTGTGGCACTATCTAAAGCTAAGTAAAGAAGCTCTGCTTCATAAGCAACAACTATGGCTGACATTAATCATCGATTAATATTCTTATTCATTAACAATATGAATAAACTTTCATCAATATAGTGATCATTAAACTAATGTCATATTTTCATTAACAAAAAGAACCCGTTCATTACTATACTATACATTTATGAAGGTGTTCATAATTTCCAGGGATGAAATAGTTCAACACGATCGACTACACTGATGCTATCGGTTATTTTCGCACTTATAATTACCAGATATAGAGTTCAAGGAGGTGCAAATTGGTGCATTCATCAATTCTAACGATACAGCTAACATAATGAAGAAGTGGCCTTTCTATATGACATCGTTCAGGTTGTCGAGTGGTAAGTAATTCCCCTATTATTTTTCACTAAAACGAATTATGCCTATCCCTTTAGCTTTCAAGTTCAAGTTTGAGAACCGTCTTCGGAGAAAAAAGTGCCAGGTTCCTTCAAAAATTATACACCTTCATCAAAGCACTTCTATAGGAAGTTGCATTTTATATGATCTGTGAGTAAATGAAGTTCCTCCGAAAGACAAATGGTTTAAATTTTGTAAACTAGTCTTCTACTTCTAAATGTGTATTGTTGTTTTGTTGTTTCCTACCATTATGTGTACATATATCTATGTTTTTAATGTTTTATTTTGACTTACGGCAATTGTAAATCTTTACATGAGATAGAGAAATTAAATCCATTTACTAATCTATCTAATGGTCGACTTATCATTTTTCTTTTTTAAACATTTTAAAACTCCAATTTCAATGTATTAATCACGCTGTGTATTAATTTAACAGCTCATTAATTACTATAATTATAGATCGATTTTATAAATAATATAAAACTATTGCATTAATATAATGGTGTGTACACGTTATTTATCTGACGAACGAGTGCATTAGTATGACGACTTCTTGCCCAGATTAATTAACGATGTCGTTAACTACAAAACTTTATACATTCAATTAATGAAATCTGTTCTTTAAAGCAACGACCGTGTTCATCATAATAATAAAACCGCATTCCTCAAACTAATGCTATAGTTGATTATATTAATTAACAGCGTTAATCGATATAATGAACTTAGAGAAAGAGATAATGGGTTACTTTTCATTATGTTGACAAACTCAATCTTCGGCTCAAAAATAATGAATCTTTTCATCAATTTTATGAAGCTTTCCATTCCTTGTCTTTAGTCTCACATTTGGTTCAGTATATGTATAGAACTGAACTGCCTCTTTGCGATCCTTGCTCTGTCTTATTGGAAACTATGTAACCTGACAGGCAGGTGTATCGTGACTACACTATTTGAAAGCTCCTGATTGTTTACATCTTATGCGACAATTCTAATATCCTAAATTATATTCTCTATTCTATTCTATCCCTACCCCCATCCCTACGCTCATGGTACAAATCGTGCAGTAGAAAGCAACTTTCTCAACGCTTTAGGCGATTTACAACTTACTCCATTTGAAACTTACTAAAATATTAGACTATATATTAGCTTTGCCATACGATTCCTGCGAAAGTTCCCCAAAGCACCACAGGCATGCCCTGTAAAAATGTCTGGAACCCTTTAATTTTTTCCCTCCCTCAGGTTTGCAGTCTCGCTAAAGTAGAAAGTGTAAAGTGTTGTGGAACTTTCCCCAAGTCTGCCCTCTTTCGGTGAAGTCTGTGAGAAACTAATTTTGATAAGAGAGGAAGGAAAGTACTTTCTAAGAGGTACACAATCGATAGTCCCTGATATGAACTGCATAAGTGTAGATCAGTTTGTTTTACGTTCAAGCTACTATCTATCCTGAAAGATGACTCTCTGTCCAAGAGACAGCACAGAGTATACAAACAATAAAAATTGTGAACCAAAATAATTTTTAAACGCACTTGAAAGAATTCGAAATGTTGAAAGCATTCGTTGACAAACTATTTGTCCGTGACCATTCCAACAGTGAATGCTAAGTGACAAATGAAAACTTACTTACGATGGCTTTGAAAACCACAGTATATCACCATAACTTCATCTTCATTAAGTCAGTAGCGACTGTAAAAGGGCAAAATGGCAAATTTGTGAGACTTTAACGTCAACTAATTTTTGCAGCATTGAGTCAAAGTTCATTTATGTTTCCTTTGCATACTTTGAGACTTCAACTCAGAGTCAATGTGTATTTCGAAGTTATATTTGAACAAACACTTGATAGATGCGAAGACGTTTTAAAGGTCAACAGCTGATTGATAAATAACTAAAGGTATGCTAATGACAGTCTTACTCGTGGATAATTCTGATGGTCTTCAAAGACTAGTTGATAAAATAGCTTCAATAGGTGATCAATATGACTACATATAAATAAGATAAAGGTCATGGTGATAAACAGGAATGAAAATCAGCTGATAAATATAAAAGCTCACAGGACGTTTATATGAAAGGTCCATAAATTTAGATATTTAGGTAGCTTGATTACAGAGGACTTAAATGCAGATGTGGGAACAAGGACAATAACCGAGAACGCCAGAACAACCTTCCTGAAAATCCGTAGTCTGCTGAGCAATAGAACTCTGAATGCCCAAACAAAATATAGCTTCGTCAGACAAAACTCATGGTTAAAAAATCTCTGAGACCGAGAGATGGCACTGAATTCCTATATTCTACTCAGGAGAGAACATGACAGTGGAGCATTTCCCAAAATTGTTGCAGATCTACTTTGAATGGAAATGGTATGGAACCATTTCAAAAGTTTCACATGGTGTTTTACCCAACTGAAAACAAATTTTTATCGCACACCTTTGATGCACTTTCAATAATTAGTTTCAAACAAACGTCAAATGTTTTTTACAGTTAGCCTCCCTCAAAGGTTGAAATCCTATAGCGCTGTAGAAGTGTGAAGTGACTGTTGAGGTTCTTTGTGAGGTTAGGCGTATCGATCAGTCTAATTGCTCTCTTCTGGATAGTGCCCAGAAGTTTTAGAGGGTACTTCGGGGTGCATCCCCGCACATGGGAGCAATACTCCAACGATGGTCGAATCTAAGCCTTATAGAGCAGCAGCAGTTGCTCTGGTGTATACAGCTTCCTACAGCGGAACAAAGCTCCAAGCTTCTAGGATGCCGTTTTAGCAATACTGACGACGTGGTCGTGAGAGGACATGTTATTGTTGATATTGATTCCCAAAAGCTTGACAGAAGGAGACTCGAAAATTGGATGACCCTCCATTTCCACAGCTGGTAAGCCACCGTGAGACGTCTTTGTAAGCGTTGTTGCGTGAGTTTTCTGTACGCTAAATAGTACTTTATTTACTAATCGCCGACGTACAGTTTCCTGGAATGATAGTGGCTTGCCTGGTTCCATGCACGGTATTAATGTACTGTCGTCTGCGAAGTTGTAGATTGGATTGTCGAAGGTTTTCCATATGTCAAGTGCAACAGCACGGCATTGGCCATGATTTTCAATAGCTGTGTTCCACAAGTGAGTGACGTAGGCCAGGAGGTCACCCATAGATCTATGCTTACGGAAGTCATACTCGCGATCATCTATGATGTTATTGTTGTCCAGGTATTCCAGGAGCTGTGTGTTAATGACAGCTTACATAACCTTAGACATGACGCTGAGAAGAGCCACAGGTTTATAGTTGGTGGGATTGGTCTTTTGCCTTTCCTAGGATGAAAAAATGTGTAACATGCATGAGGGGATCATCTGACATTCACAGTGACCATTACTGATTTAAGAAGTATTCAGCAGCTAGTTCTCCAAATTTCCAGAAATTGCAGAATTTATCTTGCTTGAAATTCAGAAGGCATCGTATTGCACATGGTGGAGTAATTTTAACAGGAGAGACATTTCTGCACTGGGGTATTCGTCCTTCTTTGCGTGTTCAATCCTGGGGCCATTGTATAACTTTGTTATGAATGCGAATTAAATCAGTCCCGTAATTTATCGTTTCATTATTTCGGGCTTTTTGTTTCTAACTGGCTGCCGTTTATGTATATTCCGTTGGAATGCAAAGGAACTTCACGTAGTGAGTAATGCTAGCACGGATTGCGGGATCTTGTGGAATTTTGGCTTCTTGCCCTCAAGGTGAATTTATTGTAGTTTACTTTGCTTACTTTGGAAGAGCTACCGGAAAATACGAGTATTTACTTTGATAAAGGAGTTCGGGGTCGTTAATTCCGAGCTGTTCAAGGACACGTTGAACCTGTACTTCTAAAAAGTTCACCGTTCATGTCAGAGCCAAGGAAGTAGTGGTGTACGACTGAAAAAAGAAAGTAAGGTTGGTTTCCACCTGATCAATTGTGTGGGCCATTTTTCTTGACTTTCAGAAATATGAATTTTAGAAAAGTTGCAAAAACGAAAAAAAAAATGTTTTTTATTGGACAAACGATATAGTGTTTTGACTACCAGAATGCGACAGCTAATTGTTGAGTTTTTAATTTTGTCAGTATAAATTCTGCAAGTTCGTAACTTCTTCGTAACATAAAAGCAAATACTTTTCGATAAATGACATATTTATAATTTTCACTTTTCCAACTGCCGCAAGGGCACTAAAGCGTCAAAGTCATTTCAATATTTGCATATTATGAAAAAAATGTGAAAAAAATTACTGAAGCGTTTTTCTTGTACTGTTAATTCTATAGTCTCGTGAAATAGAATACTACAGAAAATAACAAGAAACACAGAAAACAACAGAAAATAACCGAACATAACAGAAAATTAGAGAAAACAGACGAAAACAATAGAAAACAACAGAAAATCACCGCAAACAGGAGAAGACAACAGAAAATAACGAAAAATAAGAGAACACAGCAGAAAACGGTCGAAAACAAGACACAATAACAAAAGACAACAGAACACAAGTGAAAAAAACAGAAGACAACAGAAACAACAAAGGACTACCGAAAACAACAGAAAATAATAGATAACAACATAAAACAACAGCAAACAACAAAAAAAACAGAAAACAACCGAAAACAATACAAAATAACGAAAAATAACAGAAAATAACCGAAAACAGGAAAAACTAACAGAAGATAACTGAAAACAAGAGAACAAAGAAGAAAACAATATTGATGTTATAGTAGCCTTCTGGCTCTGTGGAATGTGAAATGTAAAGATTATACTAATCGTGCGAAGAAGGAGGAGTAGTATGAAGTGTTGTTAGAAAAATACCGCCAAAAATATTCGAAGGCTGATAAACAGGGAGCAGTGAAAAGTTAATCACTTGAGAAAAAACTTCTGCCAAGAACTGAAACGGATTCGTGATGCGAAGAAAAGTGGTGTAGGTGCGGAGGATGTGGAGGCTTTGCTTTCGTATTTAGAAGAAAAGGGGTTCCTCCAAACTCAGGAAATGCCTACTCCTTCAATCAGCACCATGGACGTATCTGAAAATATTGTGAATCTTACAACGAGGGTTGTGCTTGCTGCTTGCACATTCTATTTTCTTGAAGGTGATACGTTTGTGCTTGCAATCGCGTAATACAGAGTGTGTTTCATAAGTTAGGAATTTTCTTCATAGGGCATATGGTACTCGCTAAAAGGAGTGATTTTTTTCACTAACATATAACCGAAATGTCTATAAATAGATATTGACCGATAATGATTGATGATGTTGATCATTTCTAATTCCGTCCCTGTGTAATTGCGTCAAAACAGAGGCAAACACCGAAAAAATACCGTTTACACAGAGGCAAAAAACGAGAAAACCCAGTTTAATATGGAGCATAGATGTAGATAGTGGTACGCATTAGTCGTCTGTTGAGTTTTTGACGTGCTACATTGGACTTTAAAAAGAACAAAAATGGTGCAACGGTTATAACTATAATGAATTGGTAGATATGGGTTTAGTGTACGGTAAATGTGGTCAAAATAATCCTCGGACTTCGCCAGTGTATGCTGATGATTTCCCTAGCCGTATTCGATATGCACCCCGTCTATTCACGTCATAGTGGACTCACTTAACGACCTAGACAACCTCAAATGGTCCAAACTTAAGAAGAAATACTTGACTTTTCAGTTTCCGCGAACTTCGAGCCATATCTATAAGGCTAATATGACAGGACCGCACTCAAAGCATCGCAGCAAACGAATAGTAAGTATTTTCTTACCACCTTTTTATACTTCTGCTGCTGGTTCACCGTACATTAGCTTTGTCATTTCAAAGGCAGTTGTTTCTGAAAAGTCTCAATTTTGAAAACACCTTGTGTAGGGCATTCGTCAAAATATTGTTTAACCCACATTGTGTGAGCATGTATGGGCCACATTAAATATAATAATTGAAGAAAGAAGTTTGATTATGGCACCGAACCTAACTATTTATTAACACGTAAAGGGATTGTTTTTTGATGTTCTACTTTGATTTGTTCTGTAATTTTTTGTTAAAATGCTCTTTATTGCATCATTACTTTATCTGATGACCAAATAAGCAGTAAGCATGGAAATTTCGTGCCTTTCTTCCTGGGGTAGAATTCACGGCGCACCGACAGAGTTGCGGTTAACCTAGAATTTCCGCGTTTCGGCGGCAACGAAATGTAAATTGGCCGTAGAATATTCCGTGTTCTGCGGGGGTGCGATTTAGTCGCTTTTGACACGTACCGCGCCGTATGATCCCTCAAACCGGCTCGGTTGAAGGTTATAATTATGCCTGACGTTACAACTGCTCTGTTTCGCTACCATTCTGATATCATGTGATGGATGATTATGGATTCATCGAAAAGGGGGATTGGGGGCATCACGGGAATGACACGTTAAGTTCTACTAGGCCTAAGGCCTGAGCGACGTCATATTATAGACTGAGAGCCAGCAATACAGGCGCTCAGTTCCAACTGACAGTTTGACCTGTATTGTACACGTCAGAAATATAAGAGCTGCTTACACTTTTAGCTTTCACTGACTCACTGAATTCACTGAAGAGAGCTTATACCTCTGTCTGTCCGTCCGTCCGTCCGCCTGTCCGTATAGAAAAGATGGCCAAAACTACAGGTGCTGGAGAAAAACTAAATACAGATTCGGAATCAGCATGAAAAAACTAGTCCGGGAAAAATCCGGCTTTGTCAATATGGCTTCCGGTTTCAAAAATGATTTAAATTACGATAGGTAACTGACGACGTATTATGTACGGTGTATTAATATTCCTGAAGCACAGGCAGCGTGGCCGAGCGGTTAAAACGCTAGGTACCAGTCCGAAAGGCCGTGGGTTCAAATCTCATCGCGGTCATCAACTATTTTTTCTTTTTTTTAAGATTAAATGTTAAATTTGTTGAAAACTGGTCCGGAAAATATCCGGTTTTGTCAATATTGTAAAAAAATTGAATTTGTATACCAACAAATTCCACAATGGGAGCGCCGTTTGAATTTACTCAAGTAAATTCTTTCCTACTTTTTTGTACTCCTACCGAGTGCCGACACTACAATAGTATAGGGGTACATGTATGAATAATATTAAACAGTGATTCATCTTTACAACACATACGTTCAGGTAAGGTACAAACACATATAAGGCACTAATAGTTCAAAATACTAGTTTTTAATCAAGCAAAATAAATTATGCATTGTAAGTATATCGATATCTGTTGACGCGCCGTTAAATCTATATAAATGTTTACTGGAGTATGGTTGGTAACGGTAGGTGCCTAAAAGGGTCGGTCGGTTTAGGTAGAAAACTATCACCGCGCGTGCGACCAGAGTAGGCATTGGGGATTATTACGTTTCTAGCCAGTTTTAACCGCTGCATGATAGATGAGAGGGTAAGATAGGTATATCAGCACTACCAACTTTTTTGTGAGTGTGAAACTGTCTTCAGAATGAGTACAATACTTGGGGAGGGACATTTTATTTTATTATTTATTTATATTCCCGAAGTAGGTCAACCAAACAAAAACCAACTAAGTGACGATGCTGAGATATAACTCTTGATTTATTAATCTTAAGTTCTAATAATAAACGCTTTTGATAAACTACTACAGAAGGCGAGGTGTGAACACGTCTACTCTTTCACCAGACTTCCAAGAACACACAAAAGGTAAAACAAATGAAAAAAGTACAGCAAAAGTAACATTATGATGCATATTAGGAAACAAATAAGTGATCTTACTAGTCAGCAGAAAAAAACAGTGACTTAGTACAGTAGCAAGGTACAAAGGTCATTATAGTGTTATTTAAAATATGTAAAAGTGTATAAAAAAACTAGTTTATCAAACACTCCTATTTAATGTGTGTTGTTAATGTTATAACAATTTATACCGCTGTCTATATGTTAAGTGTTTTTGAGCATCTTTTCAAAATGCAATAATATAGGCAGGCACGTGTGCCAAGACAAAGCTTACTAAGATATGGCGTGACTATAACATCACTAAAGCTACGAAAATGTCGCTGGTTCAGTCTATTGTGTTTTCCATATTTTTGTATGCTTCGGAAACTTGTGCTGTTAAATGTTAAAAAGGCAGATCGAGCTCGCATAGAACCTTTTGAAATATGGACGTGGAGGAGAATGCTGAGAGTTCCTTATACCGCCCATCGAACTAACGTTTCCATACTGGATGAGCTCGGTAATCCGAAGAGACTGTCACTCCATTGTGTCGACGAGAATGCTTATACTTTCTTCGGACAAATACACAGAAGCGATAATATTGAAAAACTTGTAGTCTAGGGTCATGCCCCGCCCCGAGTGGACGGTGCCGTGGCCGCTCCCCTACACGCTGGGTGGATATGACGAAACAGTTGCTGGATATGAGTATCAAGAGCGCCACTAAACTGACGGTAAATCGCGAATGATGGCGAGCTTCAGTGCTTAAAACTATTGATAATATTCGTGTCAGCAATACTCTAGCTCCGACTTAACGCATTTTGCGAGTTCACAACATGTCTGTTGAGACACTGTGACTATGACGATGAATGTAGTATAATTATTTGACCATATAAAGCAAGCTTTCTCAAAGTCCCTTGCTGAGCGGGATATCAATATGTTTCTCCAATTTATTGTTCGCCATCCATTCTGATTTCAGCCACACCTATATCATCAATTCCTAAAGCCGTATAGATCGCGCGAACTTCCGTATACCTTGGAACATATTGCTGTTTGTTCAAGCTTCCCATAACCATCACAGAAGTTGTAACTATCCATTTCCAACTCGGTTCTTCGACTATTATTTGTTAAAGTGTCGAGTCTAATTCTCGCCTCCCTGACTTTACCACTTCCTGTGCATGGTCCAGTGAATGCGCTGTAAAAAGCAGCAGTAAAGTTGTGCACTTTTACAGAGCAAATGCAGGTAACATTACTTTATCCTATTGTTCATCAATCTGGAATAGCTACACTGAACAAATATGGTTTTAAAGAATTTTGGACAACAAAAAATATTTAGCTGTACCTCTATTGGTTCAGACAGATTCAAAAAGAGCAGCTTTGTTTTACGATGTAGGAGTCGAAAAATCTTGCGACCGTTTCCATGTTTTGTTTATTATTTATATCAAATTTTAAATACGCTAAGCAATATAGCCTTAGGATCGCAAAAATGGAGTGCCTCGGCTAAGCGTTTTTGGCCACATATACATATTATTTATATGTGACAGGTTGTTTGTTCTAGGCCAGACTCCCGCAAGTGGTTCCTCAGACGACAATGTCCCGTCAGCAGACCAACCAGAATGTGGAGATCATTCCTGTTTCATTCCATGATCCTCAGAGGGGCCTCACAAGAGGGGTATCGTATGAACGCATATATCACCAGTGCAGGAGTGCATTCGTCTCTGTCCAGTCTGAGATGGTTTTCTTAGCGGTGCTTTTCGCAATGCCTTCGAATGGCCCTGATGCTGTGAAGATAGATTAGGTTCCTCCTTTTGCGAGTGTGTCGGTCAATACATTGCCTTCCATTCCGCTATGACCAAGAATCCAAATCCTTGATCTCAGTTCGTTGAGAAGATGTATGCGGTTCCATACGATCCTTGGGTCAACCTGTTTGGAGCTAAGTAGTAGTAGTCGTAGTAGATCTTTATTATTAGCATAATGCTATTTATATAACTTTAGAATTAATCAATTTAAATATACATCAATGCTTTAGTATCAGGCCTCATTATGATACTGTTTAAAAACAAACACAATTTATGTATTTAAACAATACCGCTACTTATACATAAAATATAAATTATATCTGGACATTAAAAAAAAACGATATACAACCATAAGATCAAACACGTTGAAGTATCCTGATTTATATCAATTACTGTTGATTAAGTAACTCAAATAATCGCTCCTTGAATACCCTTGCTGTTTTCACATTATCTGACAATTTGTTATATTCATTGATTCCATGGTCAAATATAGAAATTTTACTACTCATTAGGTTGCTGGGATGTATGTGTACATGTTATTTTTGCCATGTGGTATGGCCATGTATATTATATAAGTGGTTTCAAGGCTACCTGAAAACTTGGCATTACACACGACAGAGCAGATAGCGATAGACCAACTGTAATTAAAGGCACAATCTCACTCTTAAAGCCTGCTATCTTTTTTGGCGGAAAATGTTTCTGCGAAGGGTAAATCACGAACTGTTGAAACTATAAAGGAATATGTGTCAAAAAATATTGTGTAATTTATGGGACTTTGTTCTCAGCCAGCTTTCCTCAACTATAAGCTAGGTGCATACAAAAATTTGAACAAATGAATTGCAGACCACAACATTATCTTGATTCAATCGACCGCTATAGAATCATATCGGAATTTGATACTAAAAAAGACGCACAGCATAAATATTAGCCTTACTAACAATCTTCCAGAGATCGATGCTCAGAAACAAGCGTGGACGAAAAGTTTATAAAATTACAATATTCATTGAATGTGCACATTTTTCTTTGAATTTTGACTAAGCACACTGGACTATAACAAGTAAAACTGTAAGAGAAACTTTTCTACCGGCTTCGATGTCAAAATGACTGAAAACGTCTGTGAAATTGAAAGATGGATATTCTTTGAGGCGTTCAGAGCCTCGCTTGGAATCATATGGGATTTCAGGTTTTTGTTCTACTTCCAAGTTATTTGAGAAATGCATTTATTATTTAACGGCTGCCAGTTCAAAGGATCAATAAGATGTTTCCGCCAAGCCTACAACTTTGTCTGATGTTCCCAGGTATCTTGATCGTACGTGCAGAATTCGACTTTTGGTTAACGAACAAAAAGAGTCGGTGAGATAAGCTCTTATAAAAAGGGTTTCTGCTATTCTCTAATAATCTTCCATTTGGGAGTCATTTAGAAAAGGTAAAAATATGCACATTATTGCACACAAAGTTAAGTCTTGGCACCTTTTCTATCCTTTCTAGAGAAGTGCCATGGTGTAAAAAGCCCAGAGTGAGCTTTGAGTGCCTACACATGCAAGTTCGAAGGATTTCGAGGTGGTCATGGAATATCAACGCCAGCGTCTTGGAGAAGTCCACCATCATCATATTCACAATATTTTAACAGAAGTCGGAGCTAGAGTACTGCCGACACGAATATTATCAATAGTTTTGAGAACTGTAGCTCGCCATCGTTCGCGATTTACCGTCAGTTCAGTGGCGCTCTTGATACTCATATCCAGCAACTGTTTCGTCGTATCCACCCAGCATATAGGGGAACGGCCATGGCGCCGCCCACTCGGGGCATGACCCTGAACTACAAGTTTCTCCATATTATCGCTTCTGTGTATATGTCCGAAGAACGTGAGCATTCTTGTCCACGCAATGGAGGATAGTCTCTTTGGATTACCGAGCTCATCCAGCATGGAAACGTTAACCCGATGGGCGGTATAAGGAACTCACAGCATTCTCCTCCACGTCCATATTTCAAAAGCATCTATGCGAGCTCGATCTGCCTTTTTAACAGTCCAAGTTTCCGAGCCATACAAAAATATGGAGAACACAATAAGAGACCTAACCAGCGACATTTTGGTAGCTTTAGTGATGTTATGGTCACGCTATATTTTAGTAAGCTCTATCATGGCCACACGTGCCTGTTGAATGCGCCGTCGAATATCTTTTCACAGCTACCTGAATTGTCGATCAAAGAACCGAGGTACACAGAACTTTGAACTACTTCACAACGGCCTACTGACTTTATTGCTCGATGATTATCGTGTTCTTTATCTACAATCGTAACCTTGGTGTTGTTGTAGTTAACACCACGACCATACGCTGCACTGTGTTGTTCTGAGGTGTTTAATAGAGCTACTAGTTCTTCCTGAGAAGCAGCAACAAGGGTTATATCGTCAGCAAATCTTAAGTTGGACATTTTGCCTCCTCCAATAGTTATACCGCCATTCCAGTTGTCCAATACCTGTCTCATCACAAATTCAGAGTAAATTTTAAATAACATCAAAGATAATACACATCCCTGATGAACTCCTTTTACTCCTTTTCTGGTTGCAGTTTGACCAGATGGTGCACAGTCAGATCTTTTCTGTCGCCTACTCTTAATCTGGTAAGTTTATTTTTTTTTTTGAATTTCAGTTTAATTAAATACTTATACGTACTTACGTAAACCTCGCAACGAGCTTTTACGATCATATGAATTATGTATAATAAAACTATAAATTCATAGTAAATATTTTTAAGGAAAGTTTTATTCTCTTCTTTTTAGAGCATTTAATTAAAACGCTTTCTTTAACAAATGTCTTTTACTTTCAAATTTTTAGAATCATTCCAATTACTAGTACTAGTATTATCGCTTATGCTTTCTGATCCAATGATACATTTCGGTCATGAGCCAGGGGCATCATATATAGGTATTTACCTCCTAGTGGTACAGTAAGGCCGTCAAAATTTAGCAGATGTTTCACCAGTGTTTGGTTAGAAAGCAGGATTGCTTTTAATTCCAATTAATTTGATTTTAAGTTTCCGTAACAATTTTACTAATTTATAGCCTGTGATTACTGGCACACAATTTACAAGGAACTTTTTCAGTTAAGCTCAAAATTTTTTAAATTTTAAAACATGTAAAAATTTTGAGAGTTCCAAATAGTTTCAAAATCTCGAAAATTGACAACATTGGAGTTCTTCAAAATTCAGAATATTTATTTAAATTCACATTTTTTATCGCCTGTTCTCAGTAAATTAAAAGAAGGTTTAGAATTCATGTTTCACAGGCATTTTTTTGTCTATTTGTCTATATTATGTATGATAATGTGCATGTAGATTTTTTAGACGACTTCACTTAAAAAAAGGATACTTCCTAATGCTGTCAGCAGGATCAAGTAAATAAGTCAAATCAGGATTACCGTTCAACCCAGGTTCAAAAAATATCATTCATATAGCTTTTTCTCATATAAAATTCTCCCCTACCTCGAGTTCTTATCATCGCCCGCATTATCGTCTTTTTTCTCCCAGATCAGCGGTTCTTCCGTGTAAAGCTGGATTTTTTAATGCTGATATAAATCTCGTTTATCTGGAGAAGACGAGAATCAAGCTGAGCCCCAACGTTGAGCCTGAACAATGGCTCGTATCGGAGATGCTTTGAATAATACCGGTGACGATATATTTTGGAATACGTCGACCGATTTTCCGGGGCGGCAAGCTTTTCGGCTGTTTTGGATAATACAAATCCTTGGCAGGAAGACGAATAGGGTTGATGGATGTACCTTAAGGCGGGTTTGCAAGGGCCATCTTCAGTTGGCCGACTGTAGTTGATCATGGGCCTGCTATCTGGCCATAACACCTTCAGACGTCACTTGTAGTGATGGAGGTGGCAAGTGGCCCAACGTGAGTGTGCTCTGACGAGGAAGAGGAATCCTCACCACACATTCTATATCGCTGTAACGCCCTTAGGTATCACAAGAGTCCTTGAACCCGAAGACATAAGATGGGCATCCTCACGTTTGCGATGACGCCAGGACTTGGGAATTACAGTAAGGAGAGGAGCAGAAGAGAAAATCTCCCTCCTTTTTTAATTACTTCATTGGAGTTGATCAACAAAAGTCGAGTAAAAACTCTCGTGCGAATCTTCGTTTCAATAGAGCTGATCAATTTTGCAGTCGTCCAATAAAGTTTGACCCAGTTAAACTTTTGTCGTTCAGCTAGCAAATCATCAAGATTCGGCTTTCAAGTTGAAACTTGTGTTGAAAGCTTGAAACTAGACAGTAATGAACCGTACTGAATACCTGAAATGGTCCGCGGCATATTTGCTTTATTATGGACAGACGATTGAATATTACTTAAATAGAAAAATGAGCCTTAGTGTCCGGACAGTGCTATGATGAACACTTTAGAACTATATCATGAGTACAAATATATAAATATGAAAATACGGATACAGAAGAAAAAGCTTTGGGTTCTATTGTTAAGAAAAGGGAAACTCCTGGATTTGCGACTGCTGATCCAAAGAACAAAGTCTTATTTATCAGAATGATGTTTTTTGCGCAAACTTGACCCTTAGATAGCATTTTCTCAAATTTTTCTTCAGGCATTTCTAAATGATTTCTATATCCTTCTTTTTCCTAAGCTGCTAGCTCCTCCAGCAATGGCTCTGATCTCCCAACATATTTCGATTTAAAATCCAAAAATTCATTACACGCACACACACATATTGCAACACAGCGTTTTTATGACTTCTATTCATATTACATAAAGTTCTTTCCAGCATTTGATGCCATCTTAAAACTGAAGCAGTTGATCAGTTTATCTTGAAATATGTTAACCAATGCAAGTCGTATTCTTCTTTTATCCTCCATGGTTTATGAGCGCTAGCACAATCAACCAGCACGTTATGGGGACCGTAATGGGATCTGGCTCTTGGCCATGTTACAGTCCAGAAAGTAAAGCGTTACTTATGCTTCTTCTCAATCAAAACTTGAAAATATCATAATAATTACATAAAAATATGAATACCGCGTATTACATTGTATCGACGATCTAAAAATATGTGTCAAATGTCACGCAAAGATTGGAAGTTGGAAATAATGAAATCACTTTCGTTGATCAATTAAAGTTGGTCAACTAGACTTGTCTCGTGAGAAAGCACCTTTATATAAGGACAGCCACAGTGCTAGCATGGAACTAAGTTAGAAGTAATCTGAGTTTCTGAATCAATATTTGCTCATTTCAGTCAGGTCCTTATACTCTAGACTTTTGGTGCAGCGAGAAGTTCTCTATCATTTCTGAGTAACATTGAAGATTTTTGGCCTCAGGCTGATCTCTTTCAAGTTGTGGTCACCTTAGGGCATCATCAAGTATTACTGTACCCCGTTTTTGAAGAAATTTCTATTGACGAGTATAATCAGTTATTTAATTGGTGAGCCCTGACTTCCGAATTCGACTATTTAAAACAGTGGCTCTGAATATCAAGGCACTATCTATCTCTAGCCACAGAGTAATAATAATAATACCTAGAAGAACATGGCTCGGATGATGAGCAGTTGACCTCCTCTTACCTAAGGTCTTAATGGGTTGCAGTCGGAGACTGAGGGCTTCATAATGGGTTGCCAAGATGGTGTCTTTAACACCTTAGCATTCCGTAGTAGGGTTATGGGTGTGGATGTACCCGACACCCGTTGTAGAGCCTGCCGATAGGCGTCAGAGACGCCTATGCATCTCTTGTCCTCATGTAAGACGTACGCTGGCACGGTTTACGTGCATCAGCACAATTCGGCTGTACGAGTGCTCTACTGTCAATACAGTAGAGCATACTATCACTTAAGGCACTCATACGGTATGGATCAGGCAGCACTGCTGCCATACGCTCTAAGGAATATAGAGTCAGTTGAGGAGAACGAGAGATGCCGGATTTACTGGAACTACTCGTTCCCCACGTTCGAGTTTGTACAGGCAAACAAGCACAGCAGTCCTTCTTAACCATCAATAGAAGAAGATGTTCGTTATAGAATTTTTGGCACCTGCCGAGGTGAACATCGTCTCTAAGGAGGAGGAAAAGCGAACCAAATAATCTGGAGCTGCTCGAACAATTTCGCAGGCTCTGGCCAGACTACACTGTAACTCTGCTGGTTATAGTCGTTAGATCCCTAAACGGAAAGAAGAATACGCAGTTCGCTGTACTGTGCGCAATGCCGATATGCCGTGCGGCGGCGCACATCTTAGCTGTCACAATGCAGAAAGCATTCATTCTTGGGTCCCTTCGTCTACTTAGGGCGCACGATTTACAGACCCAGTAATTGCTCACCTCACGGTGTGAGGAGGAGTCACTGGGTAGTGGAACAGCAGTTCTGTGTATCGGCGTCCTGGCTGCACCTTTGTTTTAATTATCTGTGTACTAACTTCCCTTAATCTTATAAAATAATTAACGAATTGGTTCCCCAGGCTATCAACCTACTGCATATTGTTTGCGGTTGGGGAATTTCCGGCGCAGAAATGTATCTCGTTAACCTTCATGAATGTAGCCTCCACTCTAAGTACATTTACCTTTACCTGCACCGCTAACTAGATGTACAATTTATTATTCCGAGCTTTTTGCTCATTTATGCAAACTTGCCGAATCGTGAAGAAACTCACCGAAAACGGAGTTCTGAGTAATGCCCCGACGCGGTGCGGATATTATGAAGCGCCTTTTTGCTTTATGCGCCATAGCGGTAGTTATATTGTAACTAAGTACCCACGTTTCAGTCAACAGTGCTAAGGGCTTTGAGTTAATGGTATGGTCTTTTTGACTTAATGAACCGCATTTACTACGTGTAACAGAAGCCGTGTAGTACCAGGTACACAAAATTAGCTGCCTAATAGAGTGGACGGTTTTTTACCTTATCCAACGGATAGAATAAGGTCATCTTAGGTATGTTTTAATTTTTTTTATTTTTCTTCTATTAACGGGTCAAGCCCACTTGTCTAATACAACAGAGTAAAAGTTCTGAAAATTCTCTATTTGATAAAATAAAATATTGAAATTAAATAGGAAAAATGTAAACAAAAAATTAACAGTATGCAGGTTATGTATGCAAAAATCATGAAATAAATTTTACTTCCCACACCAATAGGTGAGGGGAGTATTGTGATCGCGAAGATTTTCGATTTTTAGGTAATACGCTTTTTGGGCTCTTTATGATGTCTTCATAACGAAAATCCACGTCACTCATTTTCGTCGGTCTGTCCATCTTTCTGTCGGTATGTACGTGTCCTTTTAGCCTCGTAACCTCAGTAACCGCTGCAAGCGTTGTGATGAAATTCGGGTACTGGTATCCTGTGGGATCCTAGTAGGTCATGCTGCTACAGTTTTGAAAATCGGTGCAGTGGCGGCGGAGTAATTAGCAAGAAACAAAAAATAAACATTCCTAAAACTTCGTTTTTAAGCGTTTTATGATTTCCCGATCATTTTCTACTTTATTTGGGTGGGGGTGACATTGAGGTGGTAGGGGGGGGGGTTGTAAAACGCAAACATTTGTTGTATTCATAATAGACTGTCCATTGACCTGTGAAAGAAAGTCCTAGCAGCATAGGTCCATCCGAGCATTGCCTTGCCTACTACAGAAACAAAGGGAGTTCTCTGATATAGGTATACATACGAATATTGCTTTATATCGTTCTGTATTGTGTATCGCGGAAATTATGAAATTGATTTTAATAAAACTATATTGCTTCAAGGATGGTAAACGCGTATAATGTTTATAAATAATGTCAGTGGCGGCACTGCCACAATATAAAACTAAAAATATAAAAACCGCTCAAATTTCATTTTTAGGCGTTTTAGGGGTTCCTGATCATTTTCTGTTTTTTTGGTGGGGGTGAAATTGGGGTAGTTGGTGGGGTGGATGGTTGCAAAACTGAGAAGGCTTTTGTTAGCCTAATAGGCTCTCCACTGACCTGCGAAAGAAGGACCTAGCGACATAATACACTTTTTTAGGTCCATCGGAACATTGCCTTGCCTACTACAGAAATCAAAAGATTTTTTTCTGATGTATGTCACATACGAGTATTGCCTCATATGGTTATGTATTGTGTAACCTGATATTGATTTGAAATTTTGACACAATATTATTAACGTAGCGAGGATGGAAAACGAGTATGCTTTTTAGAAATCGTATAAGTGGCGGCGCAGCAATAGTAAAAAAACGAAATATATAAAAATACTTCATATTTCGTTTCATCCAGTTCAAGCCAGCAGAACAAAAACTGTGTCGTTATTATACGGAGGGAGATGTAAGACACTATTTACAAGAGTTTTTATGTTGGATGTTTTTTGATGGCAGGCGGGCGGTGACTTGGTTGCAAGGAAATCTCAGCCTATAGCTTCATGCAATGAAAATAATAACATGATATCACCGTTATGTGTGGGAAGTACTAAGTCAATCAGTCAATCAGTTTGACTCCATTTTTTTCAAAAATTTATTGGATATACAGGGTGTTTCAAAAAAAGGTGACACCGTCTCTCTCTAGGTCAGCTAGAAAACTGGAAAATAATTGGTGTTTGCTTAGTAAAAATATTTCCAAAGGCCATCTGTATGCACTCAAGACACAGAGGGCATTGAGTGAAAAAAAATTATACATATTTTTTAAGATTTTGCCAAAACTGCTGGCAATATTGTAACGAAATCTCATACGAATAGTGTTTTAGAAGTTAATACATCCCATGAATCTGTTTTTATATCTGATTCTCATAGAGGGCGCTAGATATACGGTTCATACCACTTTGCACCTAATATTAACCCCAAATCCCTGGCGCACTACTATCGAGCCGATCTACCCCCTTGCTTTTATTTCCGGTCTTCGCCAATAAGCAGAAGCAATAACACATTAGATCCGATCCCCAAAACGCAATATTTTGACAGGATCCTCCGAAAACATACTGCACATCTGGATTACGTATGGACGTCACGTCAACGATCAGGGGATGAAGGGGGTGAAGAAGCGGGAAAGCAGAAATCTGCAGGCTTGGAAAAGCTTCCAGATTTCAGGCTGGTCTTATACTCCTACATAGCCAGATTTCACACGCAGTGTGATTTTACTTAGCACAGACATGTGGGAGGAGTATTTTGGAATTCCGGGTTTTACTAACGAACTCGAATAGGCTATATTTAGAAGAAGCAAGGCCCCCATACTCTCACCCCTCAGCACCTAAAATTTACTCAAAATACTGAAAAATCGCCCAATAAACAGAACAAAGGGCTTGCCACTATCCGTTGTCTATACTGGTCAATGCAGCGTTGTCACATTTTGTAAAAAATAATTGTGCACACGACATATTCATCATCATCATAGTCACAATCTCTTAACAGACATGTTGTGAACTCGTAAAATTCATTTACACATTTTACGTGTTTCTTTTGGAATATCTTAAAGATCTTTAATGCAGTAGTTTCCCATTTGCTTTCTGCATCCTCATGCCGTTGACCAGATGTATCTACTGGTTCATCCGCCAATTTCTCACCCCAAGGACAAGAAGCTGTCCTAACTCTTCTCAACTCGTCCACCCAAAGCTGTTGGTTGAGAAGAGGTTACTGCTTATACCGACAGTAGTTCGGTTCCTTTTAGTCGCCTTTTACGACACGCAAGATATACGATGGGAGATTCTAACCCGCCCCCATACAGGTACACGACATACTACTTGAACACATATTTTTTTATGTTGCGAGCTATGATAATTATTTATTCGCAACTGCTGGAACAATTTTCGAAAGCAGCAAACGTTTTTTCCCCTTCGACATTTTATGACATATAGGTACTACAGATCACTTCACTTCGGCTTATAGGGGGAAAATTTCCATAAACTGTGAAAATTTAACCTTCAAAAATCTTAAAAACGGAGCTAAGACCGCTTCTGTATTCTTGCTTTTTGACTCAGCTGTTACTAGTACATTTTCAGCTGTTGTTTTCCAACTAAACCCTAGAAATATCCTAATAGGACCAGTAATACTAAATTATTATAATAATGGCTTTTCATTACCATACTAGTATTATAAAGCCAATTAAATATCTTATTATGAGCACTGTATCCTATAGATCTATACTAAGCTTTAATTTTTCACTATAATCACTAGTAGAGAGAAGCAGTCCACCAAATCATCAATAACGTTACGTTCAAGAACTGTTCATTAATAGATTTCATAAATTTTAAAGTACCAAAGATTACCTTATGACAAAGAAACTAAGGAGTAGTTCACACAGACATTAGGCCGTTTTCATAAAGAATATCATTTGCTTTTACCTGTAGAACTCGAAGCATTTACCTCACATTCTGTCCATAAGCAAAAAGAAGGCAAATATTCGCACTTGGATCAAAAAGTTGTTGCTCTAAGGGAGAAGGTTTCACTTTTTTAGTATTTATAAACAGAAGCATTTGCTTCAAAATTGAAGGTCTTGCTTCAGAAAATATGCATCTAGTCTAGAGCAGCTTTTAACCATTCGCTTCATTCATATGGATGTGCTTGAGTTAAGGTGTTTTGAGCTGGAGAATCAACATGTGATTTTTTAAATTGATATTTACCATGGCGAATGTAGCGCACGTACACACACGAAAAGTTTACAAAGAGAAAAAAAAAACGAAAAAATAATAAAACTCGTGTTTTTCGTATAAAGCTATATTTTTTTAAATGGGATACCCTGTATCTTATATCACGGAGAGAAATATATTCTCTTGTTTATAATATGATGTAATATATAGGGTGTCCCATTTAAAATATAACCTTCTGCGAAAAACAGGATGTATTATTATATGTTAAAAACAAAAAAGTGCAGCTCGGGCTCCGACACACCGAGCTGCTGTTCCATTACCCAATGACTACTCCTCACACCGTGAGGTGAGCAATCACTGGGTCCGCGAATCGTGCGCCCTAAGTAGATGAAGGGACCCAAGGATGACTGCCTTCTGCATTCTGGCGGCTAAGATGTGCGCCGCCCCACGGCACACCGGTATTTTGCGCAGTGCAGAGAGCAGCGTATTCCTCATTCCACCTAGGGATCCAATGACCATAACCAGCAGACTTACAGTGTAGTCTGGCCAGAGCCTGCGAAGTTGTCCGAGCAACTCCTGATATTTGGTCCGCTTTTCCTCCTCCTTAGAGACGATGTTCACTTCGGCAGGCGCCGAAAACTCAATAACGAACATCGTCTTCTGTTGGTGGTCGAGAAGGACTATGTCGGGCTTGTTTGCCTGTACAAGCTCGAGCGTGGGGAACGAGTAGTTCCAGTAAATCCGGCATCTCTCGTTCTCCACAACGGACTCTATATCCCCTGGAGCGTATGGCAGCACCGGTGTCTCATCGATACCGTATGAGTGCCTTAAATGATAGTAGAGCACTCGTAGAGCCGCGTTGTGCCGATGGACGTAAGCCGTCCCAGCGTACGTCTTACACGCCGACAAGAGATGCATAAGCGTCCCTGGCGCCTGTCGGCAAGCTCTACAATGGGTATCGGGTACATCTACACCCATAACCCTTTTACGGTATACCAAGGTGTTGAAGACACCGTCTTGGCAAGCCATTATAAAGCCCTCAGTCTCCGACTTCAACCCACTGGACCTTAGGAAAGAGAAGGTCAACTGCTCAGACAAGCCATGCTCTTCTAGATGTCTGTAGAAGATTCCATGCATTGGCTTACCTTTATGAAGTCTTAAGAGGAAGTCGACTTCGGCAGTTTTAATGTGGGCTTGTAATTCTGCGGGAGCAAGTTCCGTAATGGACTGCTGACACCTCCGCTTGAAGTCGAGTGTGAGGCTGAGCTCCTCGGCTGCTCGTTTCGCTGCGCTAAAAAGAAAGGCTCCTTTTCCCGCATTCTCGTGCTCTCGCACGAAGCGGATCAGGGGATCGGTGCTGTTCGTTACATAGCAGGCAGTGGCCAGTACTACTCTGTTGTGCAGACGCTCCAAACTCAATAGTCCACGCCCTCCCAGGTGTCGCGGGAGGTATATTCGCGGGACAGAGGACTTAGGATGCAGGCTTCTCTCCATATTCATCCTTTTGCGGGTCTTCGTGTCGATTTCCTTCAGCTCGTTCACTTTCCAGTGTATAGCACCAAAGGTGTATAATAACAATGGGACCGCAAGCATGTTTGTGGCAGCGACTTTGTTCTTGCCGGACAGTTCTGACGACCAGATCTGCCGGAGTCGGTGCAAATACTTGCGGCGGAGACACTCTTTAACCAATGTTGCCTCTTGGACATGACGCTGCGCCACTCCAAGGTAGGTATAAGTATCTCCGGCATGCAGTTGTCGCAAGATGCTCCCATCAACGAGCTGTTCCTCATCTCCACTATCTCCGCTTCGTCCTTTCTTGAGATGAACCAATGCACATTTGTCTGTCCCGAACTCCATGCCGATAGCATGACTGTACTCCTGCACCACCCTCAGCGATTGTTGTAGTTCGCGTTGGCCGGAGGCATAAAGTTTTAGGTCATCCATATAAAACAGATGGGTGACCTTGTGCCTCCGGTTATTGGGCGTGCCACAGCTGTATCCTTTAGTATTTCTCAGCGCTATGGACAGAGGCAAAAGTGAGATGCAAAAGAGCAAGGGACTCAAGGAGTCTCCTTGGAAGACACCTCTTTTCAATGACACCAACTCTGTCTGAACCCGAGTTTCACCTGATGTTATGGTGAATCGGGTCTTCCAGAGTGGCATCAGTTGTTTGATGCACCCCACTATCTGATTATCCACCGAAAGACATTCCAACAGCCGCACAATGAGCTCATGAGACGTGCTGTCGAATGCCTTGCGATAGTCAATCCAGGCCATAGAAAGGTTTCGCTTGTACTGCACAGAGTCCTGCGTGACACATCGGTCAATCAACAGGTTCTCCTTGCAGCCAGCTACTCCTTTCTTTGACCCTCTCTGTTCATACACGTCGAGAAATACAGGATTCACAGCTTGAAGGATACGCATGTACAAGATTCTGGTGAAGAGCTTGTAACACGCGTTCAGACATGTTATTGGCCTGTAGTTTTTGGGATCAGACAAATCTCCGGTCTTCGGGAGAAGCACGGTTCGACCCTCGACAAACCAAGCCGGAATTGGCTGCTCCTGATTTAGCCACGAGTTAAAAACTCTAGCTAAATGCCGGTGGCAACTGGGGAATTTTTTCCACCAGTAGGTGTTTATGCCATCCGGGCCAGGAGCTGCGAAATTCTTCGCGCCTCGTAAGGCGTCAAGAATTTCTTCCGTGTTTATCGGGTGACGCAGTACATTCAAGTTAGGAGTCCTCCTACAAACGGACTCAAACTGCGCCAAGGCCGGAGTGTCTGCTGAGAGAGGTTTGGGTTGTTCGTAAATGTCCCTCCAAAAGGCCTCCACGCGATCAGCAGTTGGCGGCTGCTCTATGGCTGGAGGCGGCTGTTGGAAAAGGCGAGAAGGTCTTTCGTAGAACATTCTGTTCTGCTCCAGACCTCTCGCCCGCGCCACCAGCGATCGCTTAGCAGCGATTAGCATCCGTAGCCTGTCAAGACAGTGTTGCTTGACAACAACCAGTACCGCTTGACTGAGTGTATGGTGGTCGCGCCTCAACCCGTAGGCTATCTGGCGCACTCGGCGCGTAAAAGGCTTCCCAGCCGCTCTATATTGCATCACACACTGGATACGGGATGCTTCCTGGCGAGCTAACTGGATTTTCGCTTCGATTTGGCGCACCCGTCTCTGTGCTCTCTCAACAGGAGAGTCTCTCACTCTCCCCTGTCTAGCTAGCCTCAGAGCCGCAGCGTAAATTTCGCAATTGATGCTCCAAATGTCAGAGGCCTCCGATAGACGTTCACCCACAACCTCATCCTCTCTCTTCAAATCTGCCAGCTTGAAGGACCTTCCGTTGTTATGCAAGGCCCTTCGGTCTCTGAAATCCCCAGGTGAGACGACTTGGTCGATTTCCCTCTCAGCGGGCCTTACCGGTGAACTTTCAGCCTGGTTAACAGGCCTTCCGTCCGCCGAAGGGGCAGGCTGAGCTGGAGCACGAACATATCCCTGCCTCCGGAGGTACGATACATAATCTCGCAAATTCTGAGAGGTAAGCGTGCTATGCTCTGGGTGCATTTCACACCACCTCTCATACATGCGGGACATGTATCCCCTACGGCGCGGGCTACTGCTCTCGTAGCAGCTCAGTAGGTCATCCTTGAGCTCCGTCGTCCACCTAAAACGGTCCATGTCATTGCGGGGGTCGTCAACAGGGCAATTCGAAGCACCGCCACCTTGCCCAACGCCGGCTTCCGAAGCCGGCTCGGTGTGGGTGCTTTTCTTCCGGGGTGGTCGAACCCGAAGATAGGGCCCGTCAGGTGGTTGGCCTTAGGGCCCCCAGACGACATTTCCGGAGGCAGCCGTCCAAATTGCCTCCTGAGGATGCACCTGCGAAGGTTGCCGGCTGGATTACATCCTTGGGCTTCGGTATACCCTGCGGTGTCGCCACGCACCGGATAGCCTACTGATGTTGGGTGGCTTCCTGCGGGTGTATTATCAGCCGCCCCTAACATGGAGTCAGACGCTGTCGGAGTACCGCTCCTCACATGGAGATCCGTCGTGTCCTAATTGTTGAGGAATAGCCGATCCTCTGGATGCAGACGCTATTCCACCGTGCTAGTTTTGGTCCGCCCCGGGTATTTGATTTCCCCGGTACCACCCATATCTGGGAGGCGTTCCCCTATCCGCCACCTTGGGGAGGCGCCACTGAGGGGATCTAGCAACCCCTCGCGGTATTATTATTATTTATTATTTATTTATTTATTATTTCTTCTTTTTGTTCGTATCAAATCCTAAATGACAAAAGAAATCTATAAAACCTTCATATACATTCTTTTTATCTCTTAGGGTTAATAAAAAAGATAAGAGGGGTGCCGAAGTATAACGAAACAGTCATTTGGTTCACAGAAAAATCGGAAAAATTAAGAGACCGGCTGGATTCGAACCAACGTCTCCAGCATTCGAGGGCGGTACCAACTACACCATGGTTCCCCGTGATGCAGCCGATATACAGCGCCGACGACATGGTATCGACTCCGCCGACACCCACCACTCCCCCGTATCTCTCCGCGAACTATGTGTTTCAGTCAGCCAGAGAGATCTAGTCGGCTGTTGGGTGAGTGTGAATCTCCCACGGCTATTTGCACGGCAGCTCTCTTTCTTACTGAAGTACGACTCCTCAGTCGGCCAGAATTTCATGGAATGAAAGGTGCTTGCTTACTTCGCAGGAGGCAGATATTTCTAATGATTTGGTTCACAGAAAAATCGAAAAAATGAAGGGCACCGGCTGGATTCGAACCAGTGTCTCCAGCATTTCAGTCATCCAGAGAGATCTCGTACAAATAGCGGTGGGAGATTCAAACTCACTCAACAGCCGACTAGATGTCTCTGCATATCGGCTGCATCACGGGGAACCGTGGTGTAGTTGGTATCGCGTCGGTCCAGAATGCCGGAGACGCCGGTTCGAATCCAGCCGGTAGACTTCATTTTTCCCATTTTTCCGATTTTTCTGTACATTACATCTTGCGGAGTAAGGAAGCACCTTTCATTCCATGACGAAACAGCCTGTACATCCCAAAAATATTACACTGTACACGTGACCTGCTTTGATAATTGCCCGTATAACCGCAGCCCGCCTTGTCAGCCAGGAAACCGAAATTACCCTTGACTATCCCAATACAGAATCAGCCACGATCCAGTGGATGCAGCCAGAGAGGCCGAAAATGATTTAGATCAAAGCATGTGGGATCTTAAGAGCCTGGTTGTTTGTCTTTCAGATGAGCCGTTGAAATCGATACACCGTGAAAGTAAATGAGAGATTTTATGTTTCGAGCTGTTATTTTTAGGAGTGATACAGCCAGCTACTTTGAAAGACATACATGATAGGCTATAGAAGTCAAAATTCTAGGAATGGAAGCACATTTCTGGTTCTTCACGGGTACATAATATATACAATATTTACTAGCGTTTCCACCACCTTTATAGCATATAGCATTTTTCGAAGTACACGCCCTTTGACACTAGATGTACGGTGACCCTCACACGTGTTGGAAATTTTCCTAGTATTCAGTCCTAAATTCAAGATGACCATATGTCCTCCAGATAGCCAAAAACTAAAGGGTGGTCACTAAGCAGTATCCACCACTGACCGATTCTCTCGTAACGGTATTTCGTTTACTTACTTTGCTAAAACTAAGCTGCAGCACTTTAGAAAGATTGCATTTTTATCAAACCAAACTAAAAGTCATAACTGCAACCGGATTTGTAACCAGCGCCCTCAAGTTATCCATTGCACAAGGTTTCATTTCAATGGAAAGCCAAATAAATTTTTAGGCAAACCTGAAGATATGAAAGACCTGAAACTTTTGATTTTCGTCAAACTCAAAACTACGACCGGATTTGTAATCAGCACCCTCACATTATCCAGAGTACGAGGTTTGGTTTATAGAACGCGAAATAAGATTTTTTTAGTTTTTAGGTGGACCTGTAGATCTGAAAGATCTCAAAATTTTTGTTTTCGCCAAACACGACTAAAACTCAAAACTGCAACGATATTTCCAGCCAACACCTTCAAGTGATTCAAAACATGAAGTTTTCATATTAATAGAAACCCAAATAGAGATACTCGATTTTTAGGTAAGCCTAAAAACCTGAAACATAATAAGAAAGTTTATTTTCACCAAACGAGACTGAAACTCAAATCTGCGACCGGATTTGTAATCAACACCCTCAAATTATTCCAAAGACAAAGGTTCATCTTAATAGAAAGCCAAATTGGTATTTTCGATTTTTTAGGCGTGCCTGAAGATCCAAGAGAAGTGAAATACTTGATTTTCGTCACACAAGATCAAAACTCAAAACTACGACTGGGTTTATAATCAGCACCCCCAAGTTATCCAAAACACAAAGTTTCATATTGATCAAAAACTAAATAAAGGTCTTCGATTTTTTGCTAAACCTGAAAATGTGAGAGGTCTAAAAATTTTGATGTTCGTCAAGCGAGATTGTAACACAAAGCTGCGACTGGATTTGTAATCAGCACACCAAAATTATCCAAAATACGAGGATTCATCTTAATAGAATGGCAGGTAAAGATTTTTGATTTTTTAGGCAAACCTAAGGATCTGATAGGAATCTGAAAATTTTTATTTTCATCACATGATACTGAAACATAAAACTGCGACCGGATGTTTAATCGGTACCTTCAATTTATCCAAAACACGAGGTATTATCTCAATAGAAAACCAAATACGTATTTTCGACATTTTAGGCAAACCTGAAGATCTCACAAGTCAGATTTTGACTTACGTCAAACAAGACTGAGATTCAAAGTTGTGACAGGATTTGTAATCAGTATCCTCAAATAATACAAAACACGAGGTTCTAATTTAATAGAAAGCCAAATCAAGTTTTTCTGTTTTTTTTAGGCATAATCAGAAGATCTTAAATTTTTTATTTACGTCAAACGAGACTGAGGCTCAGAATTGCGACTGGATTTGTGAGCAGCTCTCCCAAATAATTCAAAACACAAAGATTTATCTTAATAGAAAGCCAAATAAATATTTTAGATTTTTTTAGCAATTACGAAAGCAAAATTTTCAGGTCTGTAGATCTCGGTTTCCGTCAAACGAGGCTGAAACACAAAATTGCGACCGGATTTGTAATCAGCACCCTCAAGTTATCCAAAACATGAAGTTTCATCTTAAAAGCAAGTCCAATGAAGATTTTCAGTTATTTAGGCAAACCTGAAGATTCGAAGGGTCTAAAATTTTTGATTCACGCCAAACGAGACTGAAACTCGTTTTTACAACCTTGGGCTCGTTGATAGCAACTTTACTTCCCTGGTAGGTATTTAAAAGTAGCTATTTAAGCTGAACATCCGCCAGTAAAATCAAGCAGTATTATTCTTATTTATTATCCCAACTAGACGAACGAAGAACTAATATTGTTATTTAAGTTCTAATGTAAATCATAAAAATCCCACTACATCGATTCCTTTAAATATTCAGCCATCTCAAATCCGCCGTTTCCACAAAATGACGTGCATGTGAAAGCGTTCGAATAGTACGAATTCGCAAACCCTGTTTATTTCCTCTCTAAGCAGGTAAACAGTTTAAGTAGTCAACTACTGCTGCTGCTGCTGCTGCTGAAAAGCCGGCTGACAAATTCAGTTAGCTCTCTGTCGTCGGATGGAGCCTTTGATTACTCGCCAGACAAAGTTTGCCAACAGCAAATACGAGGATGTAATTTTCTTGACTGTCTTAATTACTGTATTATTTAAATTGAAAAGTATCAGCGAGCGCTCACTGTTTTTCTTACAGAGAATTAAGTAGTAATTTTGAGGATGCATAAAAGCTGCTTTTTGTTGTCCATTCTGCTCCCGGAGAGAGTATTGCAGAAATATAATTAAGAAAAATTCATTATGTTTTACTTCCCACACCGATAGGTGGGGAGAGTATTGTGTACCTACTCACGCGAAAATTTTCGATTCTGAGATAATACGCTTTTTGTGCGTTTTATGATGTCTACTCGTTTCCGTCTGTCTGTCTGTCTGTCTGTTGGCGTTCTTCTAGCCTCGTAATCTCAGTTACAGCTGAATGGATTGTGATGAAATTTGAGTTGCGCCAGTGGCTGAATAGCTTTTTGAACGACCGACCTCTGTTTGTTGTTGCTGTTCACCAGACGTATTTTCAATAAACGCTGGCGTTCCTCAAGGATCTGTCTTATTCCCTACACTGTTTCTGATATACATCAACTATCTGCTGGAAATAACCTCCAATCCAATCTACAGCTCCTCAGACTACAGTACATCAAGGAAGCCACTATCATCCCAGGGGACGGTACGTCAGCGACAGCAACATGCCTCACAGATCAACGTATATATCAAAACAATTGTCGAGCGGGGATTAGTAAATAAGTTACAGTTTAACGTACAGAAAACTCAGGCAACGACACTGACAAAGAAGTCTCACGAACTATGCAAATGGAGGGTCCTGCAGTAGTCAAGTCACCTTCCATCAAGCTTTTGGGGATTATCATCAACAATAACACATCCTGTCGCAGCCACGTCGTCACTATTGCTGAAACGACATCCCAGAAGCTTGAAGTTTCGTTCCGCTGTAGGAAGCTGTACACACCAGAGCAACTACTGCTGCTCAACTCGGCACAGGCTTGACCATAGTTGAAGTATTCTTCTGTGTGTGGGGATGTGCTCCGGAGCACCCTCTAAAGCTACTGGACACTATCCTGAAGAGAGCAGTTAGACCAATCGATACACCTAACCTCACAAAGGACGACGGCTACAACCTGTAGCGTTTCAAGTCTTACATGCACAGAAACTTATCCTCTCGCATCGCTTCTACGGATATACCGTCACTAGTAGAGATCAAAAAAGCAATCCAACAGCTTAAGAACAACAAAGCTCCCGGAAGTGACAACATAACGGCGGAACTTATGATATACGGGGGAAATCAACTACATGAGGCGATACATACTTTGGTGAAGAAAATATGGACGGAAGAAAAACTTTCGAATGAATGGAATGAAGGAATAATTATACCACTCCATAAAAAGAGAGACAGGTCCCTGTGCAAGAACTATAGGGGAATAACGTTGTTAAATATAACTTATAGGGTGTTATGAAATGTACGGAGAAGTAGAAGAGAACTTAGGGGACTACTGGTGTGGGTTTAGGCCAAAAAGAGCAACAGTCGATCAGATCTTTACAATTAGACAAGTACTAGAGGAGAGCTGGGAGTTCAATAGAGATGTACATCAATTGTTCATAGCTTTTCGCCAAACGTACGATAGTATAGTGAGAGATAACCAAAATATGTGTTGAGAATTCTAGAGCTAAGGTTAGAATCGGGAAAGATGCAACAGAAACGTTCTCCATCACCAGTGGATTAAAACAGGGAGATGGACTATCACCACTACTTTTTAACATAGTGCTAGATACGGCTGTTAAAGAAGCCAACATAGAATTGGAAATATTCGCGGAGCAGGGGACAAGAATGATACTGGCATATGCGGATGACATCGACACCGTAGGAAGTAATACCACCAAAATAAAGGAAATGTTTGTAAAAATAGAAAACGAAGCCAAAAAGGTGGGCCTCAACATCAACGAGGAAAAAACAAAATATATGCACGTCAACCGCAGAACAGGTAGAGACAAGATAGGACAAAACATAAGTATGGACACGTATAACTTTGAATGCGTAAAAGAGTTTCAGTACCTAGGCGCCACCATAACACACGACAACGATATAGGCAGAGAAATACAGGCAAGAATACAAAAGGGCAATAGGTGCTACTATGCATTGCAAGAATTATTAAGATCAACAATCCTATCAACAACGTCAAAAATTAGAATATATAGATCTATAATCAGGCCCGTCGTAATATATGGCGCAGAAATCTGGACCATCACTAAGCAGAAGTTATTGAAGCGCTTCGAACGTAAAATACTGAGAAGGATCTATGGCCCTAACGTGGATGAGATAACCGGACAATATCGAATCAGAACAAATGAAGAACTGGAAAGAATGTTTAACAAACCAATCATCACCAATGAAATAAAAGCATGGGCAGGACATGTTCTGAGAGCCCAAAACGAATGCCTCATTAAACGAGTATGAGAGGAGAACTCAGCCGGTAAGAGACCACTAGGACGACTTAGATGGAGGGACAACATCGAAAAAGACATAGAGGCCCTAAGAATACAAGATTGGAGAGAGAAAGCTATGGACCGCAATAGATGGAGGCAGATCGTGCTTACAGCAAAAACCCATGAAGGGTTGTGATGCTACAGAGAGAGAGAGAGAAAGAGAGAGAGAGAGAGAGAGAGCGCTCCTACAGCGTCATAGGTTTACAACCTTTGCGGGACCATATAAAAGTGCCATTAACTTGGAACCATTATTCGTAAAAAGCTTGAGTATTTGAGTAACATTTTGTCTCCTATTACCGTACCTGAGTATATTTATTGCTCAATTAACTAATATGAAAGATGATAGTTTATTCGAGTCCCACGGGAATGAGTATTTGAACATGGCCCTATCACCATATTCCTGATTATAAATTATTCGATGACATTTATTCGAACTGCAATCTAAACATTAACTTTGATGTCAAATATCCATTCGGCTATTTAATTCCCTATATTATGTTCGCTGATTACTATTATTTGCTTTCAATTTTGGTTGCAATAATGTTATTTTTAGGCAAAAATTATACCTGATAATGAGACTGTTATCGCCGCATATATAATGTATGCGGACTAATTAAAATTGACAAATATTTATGCAAAGAATTAAACGTAACGTACCTGCATATTTCATTAAAATACCTTTCCTCCCCACATATTAAATTGCCTCATATACCTGCCGAAATTATGGATATGAATTATTCAAAGCATTGTGGATAGACTGCAAAAAATTCGTTTGTATACTGGGTGCTGCAATGACCGGTTTCATTGTAACAGTTCCATGTTACGCGTTTTTCATTAATTTATTTTGTGATGCACAGATCCAGTTACGCCACTGTTACGAACATGCTTAGCTTTATCGATATAGATGAGAAGATCTTAGGGTTGTAGCCAAAATTTTGAAAAGGTATAGTGGGTCACTGCATAAAGGTGCAATATAATTGCCAAGCTTCTGACAATGTTTATTGCCATCTTCAGGGTTTTAACGTTGGGTTTGGCATTGAACGAACGCCAGCTCTAATACAAAATCGTCAAACAATTTTAAAAATTTGTTTGTGCTAGTATCGGTGTATTCACAACAAGCGGGTCAGGAACAGGAACATACATATAGGTGTAAAATTACAAAAACACAACGACCTTTACGTGTTACTTAACACCCGTATGCACCGTAAGTCAATTGCGCGATTAGTTACGTAAACCTGGATTAGATTACTTGTTTACTATGCACCGCAAAGTGACAATTTTGACACTGTCACTGTCAAAACAATCTTGTGAATACAACCTTGCCGTTCTCCAATCTGGATTAGTTAATCTCCTGACGGTGCATAGCTAGATTCCAAAGATTAGCAAAACGCGATTAGGGAATTAGGATTAGAATCGCCAAACGGTGCATACGGGTGTTAAACATAAAAGCATTATAAATTCGTGGCTTAAATAGACAAATTTTTCGATTTAAAATGTTCTTAATAAAGACCTTATTGGTCTAACAGGTGATCAAAATGGCCGTTCCTTTGTGAAGTGTGGAGACAGACTGCATTCCTTCTTCATCCTTCTTGTTCCTGACCTGCTTGTTGTGAAGACACTGATACCAGCCTAGAATATTTTTTAAAATTGTTTGACGATTGTTTGTACTTTGTTGGCAATTGTGTGCATGTCAATTAAACTTCATTTGCATATGAACACCGGCAGTCTTATTATGTATAAATTCGCAAACCAGTCGCTCAGCAGATGCCGAGCAACAACGATATGACAGCAACATCATTATCATCATTACTATCATCATCATCATCATCATCGTAGTCACAATGTCTTAACAGACGTGTTGTGAACTCGTAAAATGCGTTAAGTCGGAGCTAGAGTATTGCCGACACGCATATTATCAATAGTTTTGAGCACTGTAGCTCGCCATCGTTCGCGATTTACTGTCAGTTCAGTGGCGCTCTTGATACTCATATCCAGCAACTGTTTCGTCGTATTCACCCAGCGTGTAGGGAACGGCCACGGCGCCGCCCACTCGGAGCATGACCCTGAACTACAAGTTTCTCTATATTATCGCTTCTGTGTACATGTCCGCAAAATGTTCTCGTCGAAACTTTGGACTTTGGATTACCGAGCTCATCCAGCACGAAAACGTTAGTTCGATGGGCGGTATAAGGAACTCTTAGCATTCTCCTCCACGTCCACATTTCAAAAGCATCTATGAGAGCTCGATCTGCCTTTTTAACAGACCAAGTTCCCGAGGCATACAAAAATATGGAGAACACAAGAGACTGAACCAGCGACATTTTGGTAGCTTTAGTGACGTTATGGTCACGCCATATTTTAGTAAGCTTCAGTAAGATTTTCATGGCCACACGTGCCTGTTGAAGGCGCCGTCGGATCTCATTTTCACGGCTACCTGAATTGTCAATCAAAGAACCGAGGTACACAAAACTTTGAACTACTTCACAACGGCCTACTGACTTTATTGCTCTCTTTCTATCATCATAACCTGGGTCTTGTTGTAGTAAATACCAAGCTGCACTGTGTTGTTCTAAAATGTTTAATAGAGCTACTAGTTCTTCCCGGGAAGCAGCAATAAAGGTTCTGTCGTCAGCAAATCTTAAGTCGGATATTTTGCTTCTGCTAATAGTTATACCGCCATTCCAGTTGTCCAATGCAGTACCGTCAAAATTGTAGGTAATATGTTGTTCTCCGTCACGTTGACGTCGTTGCATAATAGGAAATTCACGTTTGACAGCAGATATTGCGTGATTTTCGCCCGTCGCTTGTCGTCTGCAAGATACATGATAAGGCTGCGGTTCTACCTCGACCTACCAATGTGGCTGAATGCGTCTAGTCTATACGCGCCTTAAGGCGTAAGAAATACTATAACGACCGTTACAACTTACTACGCCACACACGCACACACAGATGCTTCGTTTATATTTGCATCGCTAATCGTCAGACATTCCAGCCTTCAGTATGCCCTCAACTATTCGTAACATAGCGCACATCTTTTCCCAATTAACCCAACAAATAATCGTAAGCGTAGCAGCGGGGCGCAGAGGTGGGAGCGAAGGAATCCCATTTACTCACCAGATTTATCGTCATCAGGATTTAAATGGGCCATGCAGCGCCTCTAACGTCTTCTCATATGTATGTATGAGTCCCAGTAAAACCATCTACCTTGAAATTCCGAGGTTTTTATCACCACTGGGGCTGCGTGGCGCGGATATATTTATGCACACCGACTGTTGGTGGAGTCTTTCTATTTTCTCGCCCTTGGTACTCCAGATGCGGTTGTCCCGGAGAAATAATGGCATCAGCTTTACTTTCTACTCTTGTTAGTTCGGTTTATGCAAAGAAGTGCCAAGCGATTTTTTGGAAGCGGTGTATTGGGTGTCCCAAAAAGTTATAACAAACAGAAATACAACAGTAGTTGTAGAGTATTATTACAGCATAAAGAGTAAACCAGCAGCGCAACTCTTCAAATTGATGCGAGAAACATGCACAAACTTTTTCGGCTACTTCTCGATGCAGAGCGATAGGTCAGTCCCAGTATACGCTTTGCCGTTGACGAGTGTACATCGTGAATTCCAGGGCCGTATTGAGTTGTTTTATTGTGCGTTTGCCGGTGTTATTATGGATGTGATGGAACGAGGAATGCATCGTTGTTCAGCTTTGCTCTGTACAAACACGTCAAGAAACTGTAAACTCAGCTTTTTTGCGTTTCCGTCAGACGCTGAAAGGTATGTAAGACTTGCTTTATTAAAAATAATGTATTTATTACTGTTTCATCAAATATTAGTTGTTTGATTGTTTACTCTGCTTTTCAGTTGTGTATAATAAGAAACATTCTCAGTCCTTAAACATGCGTTTAGATTACAAAATAATGTTATACATTTGTAAGTTTTGTTTTATATTTAACAATATACACATACGGATATTTTATTAATATTAGAATGCTAGGATAAGGTTATTCGTTTATCAAAAGCATATGATATTTTATTACCTAACGATTTGCAGGTTAAGGTACTGTCATCCGTGTGGTAACTAAATCATATTTTAATACTATACGCCACGATACGCCTGTATTATACGACAAAAAATATTACTAGGAATTTTAAAATACGTAATCGAAATAGAAAATTAATTATATGGAAAGACGAGTAAAAAAATATAAATCGTTTAAACTGTAAATGTCCATTATAGGTACGAATTTTGCTGGTTCTAAAATCAAAATATGTGCTAACTTTACAGCAATTTTGTAATTTTATCATTCGGTATTTACTTACCAATCATAAATTATATTATATGTATATTATATCGAAATTGTATAAATAAAGACTGTTATTTTTGGAGAAATCTGAAACATAATCATTAATAATCCCTTTCCTGTCCTTTTTTGACCAGCCGTTTGTCCTAGAATCTCATTATTGGCCGATTACATAATTCGAAAAGAGGCATTCCGAAAATATACATATACATATCTTGCACAATGGGGTGTTTCCGTGCTATTACCTGAACAGATTATTTCTGCATAATCTTTTCATAGTTGTCTTTTAAACGAAACGCCGACCACTGTTCCCGAGCGTGCATATAATTATCACTATGGGATTTTTACGGATATAATATTCTCGCTTAGGTCCTGTACCAATCGCTTCTCTAACGCGACTTGAACGCGACGGTCAAAGTGAGACCCGAAAGGTTCAAGGTCATCAGAACGTACTGAAAGATTCAGCTTGAGTTTCGCTGCTGGTTTACCCTTTATGCTGTGGTATTATAGACGCGTAATTTCAGTGTTCGTAAAGAAACCGATCGGTGGTAGAGAGGGGGGGGGGTGTTAAAACGTGAAAAAAAATCGTTAAGTAACCGAATGAAGACGCGGTAGCATTTTAGTTCACCTACCAGCTGATGTTACAAAAGATCATCATCCGAAATCTACGGGTCGAAACTTGACGGAAAATTTTTGGCTTTTTTTGTAGATAACACAAAAATTACTGTCATCCGCCTGCTGGTGCTGGTCAGTTTATGAGAAACTTGAGCCCAAAGTTCGATTTTACACGTCATTTTCGTATCCTTTCGGAAGGCTTAGTGGCTGTTTCCCTGTACTATTCCCATTTTCCTGTTGAATACCGTCGCGATAGGCATAACGTTAAACACATCCACCGTTCGCAGGGCACTTAGCAAAGGTCCCCTTATCTTATCATCTATTCAAACTCTGGAGTGTCGGCAGAGGCCCTCCGCCCCGTGATGGGATGGAATGGGATGGGATGGGAAGCGCAGCCGAAAGCTTATTTCATATCCCATTTACCTCCTTAAAATCCGTGAAATAAAAAAGGCGACGGCAACCGGCTGGATTTATGCGTTGTCAGTTTTTGCCTTCCTGGTGCACCGTCCTATCTTGATGCTCCTGAAATATATTGGATCATCGTCACGGAAATGCGATGTTGAGTATTAACTTGTTGGTTCTGCAATCTCCATAAATAACTGGGTATTTCGGACTTCCATTTAACTCCCCATCACCCCATTACCAATTTTTTACTAATGCTCTAATAAGAGCCACATATGCTTGAGATAGAAAATTTTAGAGGTGGCCGAAACATGGCGGTGACTATTGGCCTATCCGAAATAACCTAAAGGCAAACATAAAAACAATTAAAAAAAGCTTTTATATAAATCCTATAAAAAGGAGAGAATAAAATTTTGTTTTAAAATTTTAACTATCAATTCATAACCTCATTATACACAATTTAAATTATCATAATTGCTTGTCACGCGGTTTACTTGTGTAAATAAACTAGCACCTATTTAAATGTGTAACTTAATGTCAATCCCTTAATCTCAATATGACGCCTACGTTTCTTCCACGATCATACTAGTGCTTTTCGTTTGTTATCGTTTCAAGCGTGTTTTTTGTTTTGTTGTTCTAAACTATATTTATCTTTGATTATTTATTCTCTCACTAAAGCCATTCCAGCCATTGTCTCTCAACGCTGTGCCGTTGAGCTTGCACCTATACTTTGCAAGCTCTTCAAACTATCGTATCAGCGAGGCGTGTTTCCCGCTGCATGGAAGATTGGTTGCATACAACCCTTTCCTAAGCAAGTGATCCCACCAACTATAGACCTGTGGCTTTTCTCAGCATCATGTCTAATTTTATGGAGACTCTTACTAATGCACAGCTCCAGAAATACCTGGACAACAATAACATCATATGGGTGACCTTCTGGCCTACGCCACTCACTTGTGAAACAGAGCAATTGAAACTCATGGCGAATAACGTGTTGTTACACTTGACATACCAAAAGCCTTCGGTAGAGTATGGAAAGATTCATAGTCATTCAGCGGATATGGTCGCTGGTTCGATGGATTTGAAGCCGTATGAAGGAGAGTTACAAGACTAAAAACAAATAAACATAGAAGGTGAGGCTAAGAAAAGCATGCTAAAAGAGAATTGAAAAGTCAAATACTTGAGTCTTAGTCTTTCACGTTACGTTATTTGAAAGACAGAGACAACACTGAACACACTGAAGTTTGACTAATTGTTTGTTATTATGTTCTCTACTATTTACATGGTATAAAGTTTTGTTTTGGATAAAAGAGAAAATCGTAATTTTCTAATGTACCCTACTACCTGCATTGGCAGGTACTATGTACTAATTAACCTTTGCGTATAGGTTAGCGATGCTTAAACAACAACTTTTTAAGCCAGAATGACACCAACCACCAAAATGGAGTCCAATCATATGCAGATTGCTGGAAGTCCGGGCGAGAAATCAACGAAGTTTCCAGAACTTTCCCGGAAACTTTCCCTCGCTAGCTTCCCAGACAATCAATGCTTCCATGGTCGCTGATAGTAAATATAAAAACTATATTTACCGATTCGTTAAGAAGATGCTGGGAACAGCGCTGGCTCTATCTTCTACTACGACGAGGATAATTCGATTTTAGCGGCAGGACTAGGGCAGATTCGATTAGGAAACGTGATAGGAATGAGGAGTCTGTGTGTGTCTAGCCGTGCTAGAACGAAGACGGTTACTGCAAATCTGAAGCTCGGCAAAGGATAGCTTACGTAATACGTTGCGATAAGCTATTAGTCATCCAGGTTTACGGCGAAACATATCAGATTCTGCAGAGGCAGCAAACGCTACTGGCTGTCAAATGCTTTAAACAAAGAACTAGATCGGCATTGGGTTGCTGTGAATGCATGAAAGAGCCAGTTAAAACGGTACTCACAGTCCAAAGGCAATATTTTAGAGGACCATCCAACTAGCGAAATAAATTCTGTACGGATTGTATAAACAACTATGCGATAAATTCTATAGAATATCGAAATTCTTATAGTATGGTTACATGATTCTTATACAGTCATGAAAGGCCTATGTTTATACAACAAACTGGTTGTGTAATAGTTATATAAGAAGTGTACACAACTCTTATAGAACTATTACACAACTATACAATGATTGTATAATGCAGTATATTTTTTTATATTTAGTGGTAGCTTAAAGAAGCGATGTGTCGTTTAATGAATAATACTCAGCGTATTGTAAAGATAGGAACTATGACGAGTCAAAATGATAGATGTGGGTGTCACAATATTATATTATAAGATATTTCATAAAATTACTCGGAAGGTTTGTATAGTTTGTTTGTTCGTATTGTGTGAAGCAAATTTCACTGATATATTGTAGGTATTTATACGGTCAAAATCTGAAGCCCTCTAATTTCATTTAGGTTTCATTGACAAATTTTAGAAATAAAAAATAAAATTTTTCTTGATTTTTTTAAAACTTTTTTTAAAGAGTTGTTACTACAGGAGGGGGAGGTATACGATAAAACTGTCCGATAACGAGGACTATTTAGGCACTATAAAACTATTTTGGCAAGTAATATTAATCGCGAGGTTCGCGAATGGTTGAGGTTGCAAGTGAACCAACGTTTATGGTAATAAGAATACAAGCTTCCAGAATACAGTGATCACTTTACATCTACTACATTGTTGCTCATCCTAGCGACCACACTTCAAAATAACAAATTGTCTCAAATACAGGCAAAAAAAATAATTATTAGAAAGAATTGGGGAAACATTTAATTTTCATCCAACAATAAAACCTTTAGATGTAGGTATGTGACAACCAGGCAATACTGTGTCAAGATTTGATTAAAATTAATTCAATAATTTCCAGTTTACAGAATACAGAGCAATCTAAATAAAGCAGCACTCTTATGTATACGTCAGAAAATTCTGTCGCTTGGTTTCTGTGATGGATGTATCTAAAGAAGTGTATTAAGCCGCTAGGTCTTTCTTTCACAGACTGTCATGAATACAACAAGTTTTTGATTTTTACAATCCCCTACTTCCCAATCACCCCAATTTCACCCCCACGCAGATTAGAGTTTGAAGAATATTTGAAATTGTTTGTTTTTTGCTAATCACAGCATAGCCCATGCATGAATTTTCAAAATTATGGAAGCATTACCTACTATGAGACCACAGCACATCGCTACTGAGATTACGAGATTAGAAAACCACCAATAGGCAGGCAGACCGACACACAGGCCGACAGATAGGCAGACAGACCGACGGAAATGAGTGACGTAGACTTTCGTTATGTAGATATCATAAAACGGTAAATAATATGGGACCCGAGCTTCTTTGTGACTTGCCCTCCGAAGCTACGAAGCTATAAGTTAACGCATATTTACAAGTTTGTATCTTATATAGTTATTAGGCTTCCTTTATTTTCACTTGTCATTAATGCATATATCTATTTGTACAGAATGGTCAAACGAATACTAAATATGTGCTCATAACGTTTATTTTATTCTCAATGTCAGCTAAATAAGTATTCTTAGAGTCAACTGGGAATATTCAATAAATCTCCAACTTACTTGTCATACATTCCTTAGCGTCTCCTCAAAATTCAAAACTACAACCACACCTCCTTTTTATATTCAGATCTCGACCTAATGAATTTCAGCTGGAATCCCAGCACAACCCTGAGCCAAAGCAAAAAGCCATGCCAAGCAGCCATCCAAAGATTTTCCAATTTCACAGTTTCCTGCCCTTTGCGCGCACCCTTGGAGCTCCCTATCCCTCCCACTCTATGCGTGATGTCCATATCTAATTCAGATGTCATGATACTCTCTTCTATATATACCCACTCGAAATGGCGGACAGTATTGCCATTGCATGAAATTTGGAAATGTAGGGTTAACATGCCTTTTCAACGTATCATGGAATTTTCATAATCAGGACAGAGAGAAGAAAAAGCCCTTTAGTTTGTCAAAGATCTATATGGTGATCACTAAGGCCCAGCCTCATAATCGTTAGCCATGTTATGGAAATCGGCAAGCTAGTATCATCCCAGGAGGCAGTACATCGGCGACAGCAACATGCCTTGCAGATCAACGTAGATACCAAAACAATTGTCGAGTGGTGATTAGAAAATAAAGTAGTTTAACGTACAGGAAATTTAGGCAACAACACTGACAAAGAAGTGTCGGGTTGAATTACCAACTTTGGAAGTGGAGGGTCAACCAACAGTCAAGTCACCTTCTCTCAAGCTTTTGGGGATCAATATCAACAATAACACGTCCTGGCATGACCACGTATTATTGCCTAAAACAGCATCCGAGAAGCTTGGAGCTTGGTTTCGCTGCAGGAAGCAGTATACACCAAAGCAACTACTGCTGCGCTACAAGGCACAGAGACGAGCATCGTTCGAGTACTGCTCCTATGTGTGGGGGGCACTCCAAAGCGTGATGTCCATATCTAAGTGGCGGAGTCCTGTAACTGCGTGACATTTGCAAATGCACGATAATATTCATTTTCAATGTATCATGGAATTAGGACAGAGACAAAGAAGAGCCCTTTACTTTCCAAAATCGATATGGTGATCACTAAGGCCCAGTTCCATAACCGTTAGCTGACTATGGAAATAGGCAAGCTACTTTCATCCCAGGATACAGTACGTCGCGTCGGCAACAGCAACATGCCTTACAGATCAACGTAGATATCAGTGGGGATTAGTAAATAAAGCACAGTTTAAAGTACAGAAAGCTCAGTATTGACAAAGAAGCCTCACGTCAGTTTACCAACTGCGGAATTGGAGTCACTCAATAGTCGAGTCACATTCCGTCAAGTTTATGAGGATCACCATCAACAATAACATGCCCTGGCACGACTACGTCGTCAGTATTGCTAAAACGGCATCCCAGAAGCTTGTAGTTTTGTTTCGTTGCAGGAAGCTGTATACAAGAAAGCAACTACTTCTGCTCTACAACGCACAGATGCGACCGTCGTTGGATTATTACTCCTACGTGTGGGGAAGCACTCCAAATCACTTTCTGAAGCTTTTGGACATTATCTAGAAGAGAGCAATTGGACTAATCAATACGCCTAGCCTCACAAAGGACCTTCACAGCCTGGAACATCGAAGAAGAGTGGCTGACCTGTCCCTTTTTCACAGATTCTATCACGGAAGATGTTAGAGTGAGTTCTCCCAGATAATAAGGCAAAAAGCCGTCCAAACATGGAGCACTAGAGAGGCTCTGCGAGCTTATCCTCACCAGGTCGAGACCCTTACTCTCCGAATCAGTCTCCTCCAGCATTCCTTCTTTTTTAGGAGAACTTCGGCGCCATGGAGTGAGCTGCCGCGGAATTTGTTTCCCGACGACTACAACCTGCAGTGTTTCAAATCTAACGCGCACCCGCACTTATCCTCTCGCAGCGCTTCTACACCGCCCATAGGCTTCCAGCCTTTGCGAGAGGCTGACCATAAAAAAAAGTAAGGCAGGTTAAGAAACACTCTTGTTGCAGTCACTGTTTAAGCGCAACTGCAGCTCTCTCACAATAACGATGTCGTTCCCAGCTGTTACGTGGTAAGTGGGAGCTAAAGTATTATTTATATCAACATACTTTTCATCAGCTTATGGATGCAAAAAATCCTAGTCCCAAACGGGATTTCAAACCCCATCTTAATAAAGATTTACACCAAAAGGACACAGCCATAAATCCTGCTGCATATGTCGGTAGCAGGTCGACCGCGCAAGATGTGTACCCTAAAAGCAGGGCCGTAATAGTCAGATTCAAGAATGAATTGAAAAATTAAAATGCCCATATTTGTGGTCGAACAACATAACTGCAACTGTAACAAATACTGAACTGTGTACTGTATAAAAAAATATGTTATTCAGTTTCAAACTACTTCTGAACAGGCCTGCTACCTATAAACAAACAGCTTTCATAACTCACGGTCTAGCTGTGGGTTATGAACACCGCCTACTAGATACTACTGATCTCTTGGAAGTGCATAGGATTGTGTCAATGCTTATTTATTTATTTTAGTGACAGAAGTGAGGTTAAGTTTTCAATATTGTGTAATTATTATGTATTTAAATCGTACTATTCATAGCTTCTTGTTGATTCACAGCACTCACCTACCGCTCGTGCTGCAAGCTTCAACTACGTGAGCTATTACGGTAATTACCGCTCATTGAACAATATACTATGAATCGTGCTATTCATAGCTTCAACCATAGATAGTATTGTTATTATTGTCTATTATTTAATGGGCGGTAATGAGGAATTCGCTCAGTCAGAGTTTTTTTCCGAATTTTTACGAAACAACGTAAATTTGGAAATTAAGGTTTATCTAACTAAATGAACGAATAGCAATTAACATTAACGACAATAATGAGATAATATAATAATAATAATAATAATAAATGACTTTATTCAAGAAACGGTATAATCAATAGATAAATAAAAAATGCGACAGGCAAGATACTACAGAATCCGTTTTTGAACCTCAAGGGGTAGTTCACGAGTTTCGTGCTCTTCCACTAAACCCTTGTTCAAATTTAATCATACTACTACTTATACTATCACTACATATAACAAACAAACACAGTTGAGCAGCTAAACTTTTACATGTAACTAACGAACTAAACTAAAAAAAAATAATAATAGAATGCAGATATATAGTACATAAGCATTAACTTACATACAAATATACATACACGACGTATATGTTGGAAACTGTAAATAGCACCCGAAAGCAATTATGATATAACCAATTTGAAAGAAAAGAAAGATAAAGATAAATAAGAACTAAAAGGCTAAAAACTATGACAAAGTAAAAGGTATCGCAAGTATATCAAGCCTATCAAGTATATCAAGTATATCCGAAGAAGAATTGTCTCAGAGCAACTTTAAACTTCCAGCCTTTCATATTTTTGATTTTCTGGGGAACAGAATTATAAGACTTGTAAATATTGAATGAGAAACTGCGCTGAAAGAAGGTAGTTTTATGAAGTGGAGCAGAAATATTTTGTTTGGAACGGACATTGACCGAATGAAGGTTTTCTCTGAACTTAACTTTTTTGTATAAGTATGGAGGACATTTGCTTGTTAGGATATTGTGATTAAAGCTAAGCGTTAATAATTCTAAACGATGTTTCATGTTCAGCCACCCTAGCGCTTTTAGCTTATAACTGACTCTATCATACTTTCTTATCCCAAATATGTACCTTATACATGAGTTTTGTACACGCTGAACTCTAGATAATGTATCGCTATCTAAGCACGGTAAATAGATAGGAGCACCATACGAAAACTGGGACAAAACCAACGTTTCGCACAGCATTCGTTTGATGTCTTCACTTAGAAAGTGTCGATGAGGATATAGCAGCTTAAGTGCATAGTATGCTTTTTGGATACATTTTGAGATATGTTCTTTAAACCTAAGGTTAAAATCTATTGTGAGGCCTAAATTTCTAACATGATCACAGTATGGTATTAGAACACCACCTATATGAAGTCTGACATTCTCCATTACCTGAGACCGACCCTTACCAAAAATTATAGCAGCAGATTTGCTAGAATTTAATGTCATATGGTGTTCTTCAGAAATTTTATAGAGAGCATCTAAATCACCGTTTATTTTAAGCTCAGCCATTGGCCAGTCATTACTATCAAACGAACGGTATACCTGAGTATCGTCTGCATACATGTGAGGTGTACAGTATTCAAGGGATTTGGAGAATTGGCTGGTGTATACTGTGAAAAGTAACGGCCCTAATATTGAACCCTGAGGTACACCTTGATTAATTTTCCTAACTTGCGAAAGTTTGTTTTGAAGTTTAACACGTTGCATTCTATTGCTCAGGTAGGATTCTAACAACGATATACTATGACCGGTCACCCCACAAGATTTGAGTATTGAAATTAGAATTTCATGGTTGATAGTATCAAATGCTTTGCTATAATCTAATAAAACCAGTGCAGTGCAGTTATTACTGTTGTCGCTAGCTGTAATTATATCGTCAGTAATATGTGCTAATGCTGTAGTGCAGCTATAGTCCTGACGAAAACCAGACTGTGTATTTGGTAAAATATTGTTTTTTATAACATATTCACGGAGCTGTGATTCCATTATCCTTTCTACTAGTTTTGAGAGGCTAGGTAGTATACTAATTGGTCGAAGATCCGCGAGCTGTTTGGCATCTCTAGCTTTAGGGATTGGAGTTATGAGAGCTGTTTTCCACATACTAGGAAATATTCCTTCTAAAAGAACACTATTGGTAATGTGGACTAGAAAAGGCAATATCAGAGGAACACACATCTTCAGTAAACGGATCGAAATTCCATCACTACCTGGCGAAGTGTTTTTCAGTCTGGACAGAGCTTGTAAAACCTCTTTCTCAGACACTAATGAAAACTCAAATGTAGAGTTACATATGAGATTATTGTTATAAAAAGTCACTGCATTACGGTTATTATAGGTTTGTTTTGGAATATTGTCTAAGAAATAATTATTAATCCTATCAGCATTTTGGAGCATTGGAGGTATCCCAGAATTACTATTTGATGTTATATCTAAAGACTTTAGCTCTCTCCATAGTATTTTACTGTTTCTGTTTGAGGCAATTTGAGAGAAGTATCTCTTTTTTTCTTGGATTATGGTATGGTTTGTTTTATTCTTCAGAGATTTGTAAGCATTAAAGTTCTCGGGACAGGGATTTTTCCTAAACCTACACCTAGCCTTGTCTCTGTCATACATTAATTTTCTAATGTTCTCGTTTAGCCAAGGTGCTTTATTTTTGGTGATTCTAGATGTTTTGAGTGGTATATGCTTGTCAAATAGTTGAAGGAGCATGTTGTTAAGCAAAGATATTTTTTGATCGATGTCAGAAATGTAACAAATATTGATCAAAGGAAGATTTTGTAAGTCGCTGTAAAACTGCTGCTCATTAAAGTGCTTGAAACTACGATAGGTATAATAAAAAGGGTCAGTTTTAGGTTTAGATTGGTGTATCTGACAAGAAATTAATTCGTGATCAGTCAAATTTAGCCCACCAATATGAGTAGAATGTATTGTTAATGGATCATTGCAAAGGATAACATCAATCAAAGAGCTTGACATTGGAGTGATATGAGTAGCATCATTTAAAATTTGTTTAAAATCCATCATATTTAACATATCTAACATATATCTTGTTGATGCAGATTGGGCATCCAAAAAGTTAATGTTTACATCTCCAACACATAACACTTTATCAGCTTGAATGGTACACATTGATAATGATTCTTCAAGTTCATCAACGAAATAACGATAGCAGCATTTAGGTGGACGGTATACAACTCCTACAGCATACGAAACATCATTGAATTGTACTAACACCCACAACTGTTCAATATTTAAAGATGTATTTATTAATGAAAATTTCAAACTGCTATGTATATAAAGTGCAACACCCCCACCCCTTGTTCCTCTGTCAGCTCTCACAATGCTATAGCCAGGAATCTCAATTACTTTATTTGGTATTGTTTCATTCAGCCAAGTCTCTGATAAAGCGAAAATCCCATAATTTTGATGTGAAATATGTTCTCTAAGTCGATTCAACTTCGGAATAACCGAGCACACATTTAAATGACCTATTTCAAAGTGCATTACAATACAAGTTTCAACAAAAAACCGAGAAAAAAAAAGTTCAAAGAATTTACCACAGCCACATTTAGTCCAGTTGAATTTTCTCCACCCCCTTGTTTGTTCTTGCGAATATGTTCCCATTAATAGTCCAAACATTTTTGAACCCATACTTTTCTGAAGCTGTTTTCACGGCTTTCAAACGTGAAATGGTAAGGTCCTCCTTGATGACGATTTTAGAGCCTTTCAGCATCCTTTTTTTGTTAAATACTGCCATTTTTATACAGTTATCTTTGAAAGATACCAGAATGTGCCTCGGGTTATTGCCATTTTGTTTTCCTACCCTGTATGCTGATGTCATTTCTGATCTATTAATATCAACTTCCATTTTATTTTTGATAATTTGATATACCTTCTCGGACAAATTTTCATCATCCGCCTCTGGTACCTGCATAATCCTAATGTTATTATTTTTTATGTGCTGCTGAATATTTTCCAGTTTTTGCTCTACGTTTTTTTGCATTTCTGCTCCTTTCGAATTGCTTTGCAGATCATTTTTACTGGATTTCAAATTAACTATTTCATTTTCCAGTTCTGCGATCTTGTCGTCATAGTATTTGAATTTATTATTCAACGTGGAGGTTATTGTCTGTAATATTAGGTTTGATATAGAATCAGCAACATTCTTCTTTTTTAGCGCATCTATGAGCGTTTGTTCAAAATCGGCTTGACCTTGGCGAGTAGGCATTTTATTTTATAGTAATAGATCAGAATTACGTCTGGCACAATACAGGGTAAAAGTATGAGTATGATGGTGGTGACAAACTTACGATATTTGCTGGGTTTTGCGGAGCACTCACATACACATCCGTGCTACTCAACTGTTCGCTCGTGTATATGTGTAAGTCATCTGCATCTGCATATGTCAATTAATACCGTATATTCCCTCATCTTGCATTATTTACTGCTTATAGTTGACAAGGCATACTTTGAATTAAATTCAGGGTTAGACAGGGTGTCCCACGACGATTAAGACAAGTAATATATCGGAACTGGGCAGTAATAGATAATTATAGTTTCTGGGGTGTAAATTAGAGAAAATGTTGCATATTTTCTTATTATTGCGTTACCCAATGAGGCATTTGTTTTTGGTCACGTAACGTCCGATTCAAAATTATTAATGGGACACCCTGCATGTTAGAGGCTTTCTGTGTTCCTCCCGATAAAACAATTCCAACAAACTAACACACTTGGGGTCTAAAGTGATTCATTCAAGAGCTACAGGTACTTATAGGATTGTCCACTACCATTGATTATAACACGTACCCCTACAGTTCAATTACTATTTTCCTAGTGTTTCATACTGGCAGTGGTACAGTCCTTTAAGTATCTGTAGCTCTTGATTTAATAACTTTATACCCCAAGTATGCTAGTTGGTTAGAATGGATTTATCGGGAGAAACACATGCACAAATATACAGGGTGTCCCATTGATAATTTGGAATCGGACGTCACGTGACCAGAAACAAATACCTCATTGGATAACGCAATAATAGGAAAAGATACAACATTTGCTCTAATTTACACCCCCAAAATTATAATTCTCTACTTCTGCCCAGTCCCGATATATTGCTTGTCCTAATCGTCGTGCGATACCCTGTATAATCCTGAATTTAATTCAAAGTTCGATGTTATTCCATTTCTCCATTATTAACTCTCTCAGTTCTTGGACACCTCTTTGAGCTGGTGTATGCCTGCGAATATGTCATCCCATCTCTTCCCACACATATTCGATAGGATTCATGTTTGGACTGAGCGCTGGCCAATCAAACCGCCTAATTCCAATAAAATTTAGAGAGTTATCAATGATATTCAAAACTCCTGAAGTTGTAGATTAAGGGTTTTCTGCTTTTTGACAATTGCGATACATGTTCAGAAACTACGCTACATAGCAGGCGACAGAAAGGTTCTGCCGGTGCGCCATCTGGTACCCGAAGGTAACGGCAAACCAAGGAAATCGCTGCTGAACTGCAGTAGATTTCTTGGTGGGACGTCACGGCGCGTCCGCTTGGCCATCAGAGGGCGCGGGTTCTATATGCGGCTGCATATGAAAGCCGATATACGAGGGTTGCTGTCTGCGTACTGGTGGAATGACGGAGGTATAGAGCAACCCTCGTATACGCTACAATAATAACATTTCAAAGTTTTACTACCAATAAATAGTTTACAAGATAAAGGGCTGTCATAATAAAGGGTATCAAAAATAAACAACTCATACATTTCTTTGGAAGTTTGAAAATTGCTGTGTAGTATCAGGGGTACGTATAGGCATGTATGGCATATATAAAAACATATTTTCCCGAATCTCATCACCTGCCTTTATTCATGCCAAATTGAACGAAGTCAAAGAAATCAACTGGTCGAAAATGACCGAAAATAAATTGCTCATATACAAAACAGTTATCAAACCAACATGGACATATGGAACCGAACTTTGCAGTTGTGCCAGCAAATTAAACACAGTCATTATACAAAGATGTCAATCAAAAATTCTCCCTACCACCGTGGATGCACAATGCTAGGTATCCAACTACACAATGACCTCGAAATTCCCGATATTCCGACAGTTATCCATGAAAGAGCCAATAAACACCACCTAAAATTAAAAAGTGAATCAATAATTATTTAACCCTTCGAGACGAAGTCGCTGGATAATGCACATTACCACGCCATTTACATTAATTTAAACAAAATGAATTGCTCAGAAAATTAGATTATGGAATGTTAAATTTGTTGCTAAAAAAAGATACACAAAAACAAAATCATGACGATCCGTATTACTCATCTCGTTGTTGCCACGGAAGGTGATAATAAAAGTTATTGAATTAGTCGTTACGGCCCTGCCTGGTGCTGAACTTCCTGCTCAAATCCCCTCCTACAGCTCGGCATCGAGATTGTCGAAAAAACCCCTGAAACTAAACTTATAACCCCACTTACTGGGTCCCTGTCGCCGCTTTCGTTGATTTTTATTTCGGCGTTACGACGCGATCGAAACTCCTTTTTTCGGGGAGTTTCAGGAGTTGCCTTTTTATTCGACGAGCCGTTTAGAGTCCTGCTTTAGCGCGTTTTTACGCAATCGGATTTGAGGTTTTTACCGAAGGTGCTTTACACTTCTCAAGACGCTCTGGCTTCGATAAGGGATTCAACGAGGGAGAGTCGATAAGTAGTGATTCCAAAATTCCCTACACTTTCAATGCTCAGTGCTGATTGTAATCTATGTATGTTACTAACACGCTTTCGTTAGCTTTACCTGTATATTTGTTTGTTTATCTGTTTATTTATTTGTGAGCTTGTAACTCTTCTTTGGATTAAAAGGTCGGACCGAATATTGAACGGTATTTTGTCGCGAAAACCTTCACTTCACAAATATCTCACACCAACAGATACTCTATGTCATAAACTAAAAGTACCTAGACTAGACAGCCTTTTGCAATTAGAACAATGCAACCTGATACACAAAATACTTAATGGCTCCAAAAATCGAATACAAGTTTTCAAACTGTTACTGAGATTCATAATCACGATACAAGTAGGCAGACAAATTAATATCTAGCACAGGGCAGAAGCAACATAGGACTAAATAATCCAGAGCAGCTTGCATCAAGATGCTATAATAATTTAAGCCACAACATCAAACCAACCACATCTTATCCACTTTTTGTTAAAAAATGGCCACCGGAATATTCATTGAAACAAAATTGTTACTTTGAAATAACTCTAAGAATATTAGTACGACTTACGTAATACTGTTAGTTTATAGGTTAAGTATCGAGGTCAGGGCTGTTAAAGCACTGACTGGAGATTTAAAAATATGTTATTGTTAGTTATTGTATTGGATTAATAAAAGTTGTTTCGAAAAAAAAAAAACGATTTTGACGGCTACAAATCTGTCGGACCAGCGGTCATATCCACTAACTATAAAAGATGGCGCAGACACTTTAAAGTTTGGTAATATTACACAGAGGCGTAGAGACGAGAGCCTAAAACGCGTGACATCCAACTTTTTCTATTTGTCAATACCACCCTTGACCAGAGAGGACAAGTCCATCGCTTCTACTCCTACGAAAAGAGCAGACATCTTAGGAAGGCTTTTTGCAGCCAATTCTACCGTACACTTCCAATGAAGTACTCCGACCACCACCATAAATGTGACATGTGAATGGCAGAGGTCAAATTTCAACATCGTGATGTAAAATGCATCCTCCAAGAACTAAACGCAAAGAAAACTGCTGGTCCCGATCAAACTCCAACCATTGTCCTTAAACGCTGCGCCGCTGATCTTGCACCTATTCTTTGCAAGCCCTTCAACCTATCATATGAGAAGAAGAAAGACAAAAAAAACTAATTGCATGAATTATTATAGACCTGTGTCTCTTCTTAGCATCATGTCTAAGATTATGGAGACGGTCTTTAACACACTGAAATAACTGGACAACAATAACATCATAAATGATCGCCAGTATGGTTTCCGGAAATGTAGGCTTACGGATGGCCTCCTGGCCTACGTCACTCACTTGTGGAACAGAGCAATTTGAAATCATGGCGAATCCCTTGTTGTTGCACTTGACATATCGAAAACCTTTGAATGAGTGTGGCATCAGGGACTTCTGGTCAAGCTTACTGCTTATGGACTACCACCTGCGCCGGTACTTTGCAACTTGGAAACGTCTACGCACTGCGTGTATACTATGGGATCGGGTGGCTTCGTAAATACGTCACCGTAGTAGACATGTTGTGGTAGGCATCCGAAATTACCCGATCGTTATGATAGTTATGGTGATAGAAAAACGTTTCTACCTCTAAAGTTACAGAGTACCGGCGCTGGACTGCGCCAGTGTCTGAATAGCTTTTTGAACGACCGATCTCAGTTTGTTGCAGTCGAAGGCTGTTCATTAGACCCATTTTCAATAAACGCCGGTGTTCCTCAGGGATCTGTTCTATTCCCTATACTGTTTCCCCTGTACATCAACGGTTTTGACATCCCAGGTCCATGAAGAGCCTCAAAAAGATTTTCATCTTATGTATATATAGGTGATATTGATACCTCGTGATTTTCACTAGTGTTGGTCAAAATGTATCGATAACTTCTTGAAATCTCTGTAATTTTTAGGTACACTGTATATTTTTTCTTACGAACATCCATGCACTGGCCATGATTAAACATTAATTATATAGACAAGCAAAACCGACAAGCTAATGATGCACGGATTGACATGCCTTGAAACTTTGAAAGCAATTGCTACAGTTGAAAAAGTAATTCCTCAATTTATTCATTGCATTTTCAACGTCTGTAAGCAACTGCTTTGATTTTTCAAGAAAAGGTTTTGACTAGAAGCAGTTGCTGAAAAAAGAATTAATTTATAGACTTCTAAGCATTTACTTGTATTTTATAAGAACAAGCAATTGCTTGACTTTTATTCATTTGACTCAATGTCTATACATATTATAAACAATTTCTTACAGCTCCACCCCTGCTACTTAATACCTTAATCCAAAGTAACTGTTTCATGGTATTAATGATATAAAAAACATCATTCTCAATCATGGCCATATCGAATTTACGATTGCAAATGGCGAGACTTTAATGCCTTTCTTCCTGCTGCCAACTGGCTAGCTTTTTTTCTCTTTTTCTCGTTGTGTAGTGAGTTAATAGCTGTCGTCGATTAAAATGCTAATGGGCCTTACAAAAAGTGTGTATCTTAATTATTGTGCTAATTAAAAACATCTTTCGTTTTGCTCGTTTCCCAGAAGCTTCGAGTAGATGACGCGACCGAACCCAAATCAAATTATATGATAATTAAATGCATTTTGAATAACACTACCGAGATGAGCTGAGAATAACGACTAGAAAAAATAACTTATGTCTGAGCATTATGGTCTTTTTCAGGTATGCAATAGCAGCAGGAATATACAGTGTTCCACGCTCGCTTTGGTATATAATACACAGAAAAAAATACTGTTGCGTTTCCAATTAATTGTTAGTATTTGGATGTTTTTCCATTGCTTTAAATATATTTACTATTGTTTCAAATCCATGTCAGTGGAAGAATTCAATCCTTATATTCGAAATAATCACAGGTACGCCAACAAATTGAAAATAATTTTATATTCGTTCTAACGATATGTATAATGCTTCTAATACCAGTATTGACATATAATGCAATCAAAACATCCTTTTGTTTTCGAAATTTACCCTATGTTTCATTTAAGCAAAGCATGCAATCTATTAGATGTACAAAAATTATTACTGCTACAGCAGTTCGTGATAATTCATGTGATAAATATTAATTTTGTTTCAAAAGGTAACTATTGCGCGAACAACAACCCATGCCTTCAAAACATCGTCTATGTTAAAGAAATTGGTAAGTAGTATTCGTAACAACAACATCATATATCGAATTCAATGCCCCTTGTTGTTCGCTGAACTATAACCAGTATTCGGCGGGACTAATGTCCCAATTCAATGAACTTAAAGAGAAAGAACAGGGGGATCATCTTAGTGTTATTATCGGCGCCAACCCGCCAACATGGACGAGGTTGTTTCGTTGTGTTGTTTCGGTGTAGGCCGTGTTGTGTCATCTCGTGTTTTTGCTTTTTGCATCAGCCATGGTGTGATTTAAATATGTCCAGTTATATATTAAATGGAGGACCTACTGAGAAATTGGGGCTTAGAAGAGCTAACACCCACATTTGAATGTAGGTATTTAGATTAGTCAGACAGTTATACTTCAGGTAAAAAGGCAACAACTGGTGTAGGCTTATGTCTAATTCTTATCTCACGCTCCTTATAACTTCATACAAAATCACACCATTAAACATCCAAACGAATCGGTCAGCTGTCCTCGCAGTAAAGTCTGTTGGTCCAAGGAAAAGAAAGTAGTTTAGAGTCAATTACCAAACACAGATTCGATTCAACGACAGGCTGCGATTGAGCCATTCATTGGAATCCAATGATATCTTGTAGTTGAATCGACAATACGATTTAATTCGTTACCAACTATACACTTCCCATTCGATAAAACATCGCTGTATTTGAGGAATGTTAAGTATAGCGTCCCATTGAATCCAAGCGTAAGTCTTTGACAAAACGACAGATTTTTCTGTGTGTAATAATAATACTAATACTAACAGGAGGAAGTAATAAAGCACTTCATAACAAGTGCATACATAACTCTCGCTGGAACCGGGTCCATAGCCCGACGTAATTCTGCAGCCAAAGTCATATATCAAGCACTAGCTACAACAAATAAACTAACCAACAACAACTAACACCAATTTTTCGCAAGCCATCAAAGGCCCAGGCATCCTCTATTTTATTACTATTCGGTTGCTAATGAGTGACATTTTAAAAACTGTACATGTTCCTAGTCCATGTTGTAGTATCATTTGACTGTGATAGTTTCAAAAGCATTGCCTCAGTACGCTGTGACAGGTGAAACATGGCAGGCTGGACGACAGGCTGAAGTGAGTCACACAGTTTTTCGTGACGTTAGTCGATATTCGTATGTATACATCAGAAAATTCTATGTCCCTTGGTTTCTGTAATAGGTAAAGCAATGTTCAGATGGACCTAAAAAGTGTATGCCCCTTTCACAGATCCATGGACAGACAGCCTATTGCGAGTACACCAAATTTATCAGTTTTGCAACACCCCACCCCTCAGCCACCCCAATTTCACCTTTACCCAGAAAAGGTATAAAATAGTCAGGAATCTTCAAAATGCATAAAAACGAAGTTTGCTCTGTTTTTGTATTTTTAGTTTTTTTATTATTGCTGCGCCTCCACTGACACGATTTATAAAAACTATACGCGATTTTCATCTCCGCAAAGGTAGTAATACTGTGTCTAAATTTCATCAACATCAATTCAATTCTTTCCACGGTTCACAATACACAACGACCTAAAGCAATGCTTGTGTATACAGGGTTGAAATAAAGTATGGAACCAAGCAAATAACTTTGGAACGGAAAGCATGATATTGCTGGAAATTTGCATGCAAGTGTAGCGACGCATAGTGCATCCGAAGACACTATGTTAGCCATTAATGTACTTCCAGTTTAAACAGAAGTACCGTCAACTTTTTTAATTTAAATGGGACACCCTGTATATTTTTGCAGATTTTAATACATATTTTTTTTTCCGGATACATCCATAGTGGTTTGGGTATTTATTTCTGTAAAAACAGGAAAGATAAAGCTTCATCATATGTTTAAAATGCCGGCCATTTACCTCCTGGCGTCCTGATCCTGACGTGAATTGATTGACAAGGTAACTCAGCAATTTGTCAACAGACTTGCATATTGTCAGGAGGTAAACGGCGGGCATTTTGAATGTCTGAGATAATTCCTTGATAAATTTTCTTATTGTAACCCATCAAATAAAATAAACGTTTCAGTAAATAAAAAAGCTTCATCTTTCTCATTTTTACAGAAACAAATACTAAACCTACTATGGACGTATTCGGAAACAAAAGATGTATTAAAATCTGCAAAAATATACGGGGTATTCCATTTAAATTAAAAAAGTTGACGGTACTTCCGGTTCCAAATTTTCAGTATATCACCCTTTCCGTTTCAAAGATATTTGCTTGGTTCCATACTTTATCCCAACCCTGTATACATTATATGTATACATCAGAAAATTCCCCTGACTTCTGAAATAGGCAAAGTCAATGTTTGGATGAACCTAAAGAAGTGTATTATCCCTTTCTTTCTGTCTTTCTTTCTTTCACAGGTCAATGATAAGCCTATTATGAATAAAACATTTTTTTCAGTTTGACACCTCCCACCCTCTCAACCACCTCAATTTCCCCCCACCAAAAAAAGTAGGAAATTATCAGAAACGCCTAAAATGCCGAAAAACGAAGCTTGAAGGATATTTGATTTTTTTTTGTGTTTTGCTAAGTACTCCGCTACACATGCACCGATTTTCAAAATTTCAACTTGTATAGTAAATTTTGAACTATTTCTATACCCAAAACTATGAAATTTCATAGCATTATCTTAAAAGCGTTATAACTTTCAAAGGAAAAGCCAAAGTTCTATTTTCGTTTCAAAACAGAAGGTATCTAGATTTAGCTGCAAAGAAATACAATAATTTTGAGCCTTCACAATGCATCTGACTTCAAAGTACTAATATAGCCTTTTTTCATGTAAATGACTTAAAAGCCTAATAATCCGGTCGATTAATTTTTCCTTTGGTAGTGGGGGTCATTTACCCTAATAGTTGACAGCTGTGTGATATACCACATGCTGGTTTTGACCTGATAGGAGGGAGTTCTACACCTTCCTTGACATATCTACCCAAACCTATGTGACTAGGCACCTAAGATGATGTTACTTTGTTGGTCTTCGCCAGTCAATCACACCAATCCATTTATATCCGATTCTAAATATATAGGGTGCCCCAATAAGAACGATATGAAAGAAAAATTGAATAAAACAACAACGGCTTGAGATATCAAATTTTGGCTTTATTTTGAAGCTACATCCATGACATTATGTATGGAGTAGAACATCATTCAAATGTCTGCCTCGGGCTCCCTGGCAGTGCTTCAAGCGGTCGTTCCTATTGCGGATGACATTTTGGAGTATTTGCGACGTTATAGCGTTGATGGCTACTCGAATATTGTTTTCGGGGGCATTCACAGTGGCTGGTTTGTTGGAGTACACCAATGATTTAACGTACCCCAAAAGAAAATAATTGAGAGGTGTCAAATCGCATGACCGCGGTGGCCAATCAATGAACGGTCGTCTGGTGATGATCCAGTCGCCAAGCTTCTGTCGAAGAACTTCGAGCGTTGCGTCGCTTGTGTGGCTCGTGGCCCCATCTTGTTGGAATCACATGTCGGCAGTATCGATGTTGTCCAGCTCTGGCCATAGAAATCCTTCCAATATCGCTCGGTAGCGTGGCCCATTGGTTGTAACGGTGACTCCTTCCTGATTTCGAAAGAAATAAGGAGCAATGATGCCGCCATGCCACAATTCGCACCAAACATTCAATTTTTTCGGGTACTGGACCACTTCTTTGGTCATTTGTGGATTCTTCACAGCCAGTAACGGCAATTCTGCTTGCTGACACAGCCACTGATGTAAAAATTGGTTTCGTCTGAAAAGTTTTCTGGCCAAAATGAGGATCTTCGTCCAACATTTGTAGCGCCCAGTTTACGAACTCACGGCGACGGCCTGTGGTCGTCCGGCTTCAATTCTTGCGTCAGCACGATTTTATACGGGTGCAGTCCCAAATCCAAACGCAAAATTCATCCAGTCGTCTCTTGGAGGAGGCCCAATTCCGCGGCTCGATGTTGATACGACAAATTTGGGTCGTCGTGAACACTGGTCGCTACGGCGGCGATATTTTCTTCACGTCGACCAGTTCGCATTTGGGTTGGTTTCTTTTGGTCTAATGGAGTGTACTCATGCTCAAATTTTTCCACGTTGCGACGAATTGCCTGCTCACTGAAGGCATGATGAGAGTATTTACAATTGAGCGGGAACCCTACTGAATATTTTGACAGCTGGATGAAGTTTGTACCTTTAACAGCTGTCTAGATATACCTATTAGAAAACCTATCACTTCTATTGGGGCACCCTATACTATCTATCGCGTTTTCAGACTGAGCTAAATTCCCTTTAAAATCGTGGACAGCCCATCACTCTTTCTTCATTTTCGGCAAATTTTTATTGCATACCGTTTTTTCACCTTGATTACAGCATTTTTTAACGGAAAACAAATGATCACCATTATCATTTTTCCAGTGGAAATCATTCGAATGAACCTTATTGTCGACAAAAACCGTTAAAAGCTGCGAATTGTTTGCATTTTTCCGATACTAGCGCATCAACGGCCGGAAATGTTCAGAAAATTCCTGTTTTTGTTTGACGTGCCTACAAAGGGGTATGCGACTGTTTGTTGTTTTGCGGTGGTAATGCTTATATTTGATATCCAGGTGAAACAATACACGTTTGAAGCTGCAGCAGCAATGATTATTGTCTTTTGGGCAAACTCTTGAGCGGCCTACAGACGTTGATGCATGCTGCGATTCCTGAATGGACTCAAGGTTTCATGAAACTTCATCAGTTGCATAAGTTCTCACTCACATCGAAACCTGTTGCGATGCCTGAATCGACTTGATCTTTGATTCACGTCTCATGCAACACAAGAATTGTAGGGTGAAGTTAAATAGATATCGTCTTTGCATCGACGCAATACTATGTACGTTGAAACCTGCATCAGCGTCACCAACTCGGCGTCATGGCTCTCCGACCAAAATGGGATTCCAGACTTTGCATCACTGCAAGCCGCAACAGATGCCAAATGCGGCTCCTACGTTTCATGATGCAGGTGGCAGCGTGTGTAGTACTGAATCACTTATTTAGCATCAGTCGCGGCTTCCAGCGATGGAAAGTCTGGAATCCCATTCTGGTCGGAGAGTTATGACGCCGAGTCGGTGACGCTGATGCAGGTTCCAACGTGTATTGCGCCGATCAAAACATTCTTCATTCAGCCGAAGGTAGTTGCTATAGTTCTATGGCTCATGTACTTTTAGCTCTTTCAATAAATTTGCATATGAATAATGTTTTCTTTCTATAAACCACCTTTTCGAGCATTTACTTTCTGATTTTCCTGTTCGTCTAGGAGTATAACGAGTGCCCCAACTACTGCTTAGAAAACTGGTGTTGGCAAAACATGCTTTGTTTTATTCGTCAAGAAAATAATAGCAATAGTTTTAAAAATAACTCCACCCTACTATTCTTGTTACATATATAACCCATAAGCTACTCTTATGCAGACTAGACGTTCATAATAAAGTTTCATCAAATTCAAGCTCTGATTCACTTAATGTTTTCTTATATCTAATAACTAATATGCTTCTATTTGTTACATTAGAAGACATTCACCAAATAAAAGATAAGAAATTCGATTCAGGAATCGCAGCGCGCATCAACGTATGTAGGCTGCTTATTTTAAAAAACTTAACATGCAGTATAAGACCTACTGTTACCAGATGATGAAAATCTTCAGCATTGTGAAAGACTAAGCAAACAAAAAGATATTGAGACAGTGCAAGGAAGTTAATCCAACTTTGACAAGAATCCAGATGAAGACTTTCAATTATTTCAATCTTTAGAATGCATGGAAATAATGAAATAGCTAAAACAACCAAAGGAGAGACTCAATTTTCTATCTTCCTCCTTTGCTACAAAAAAATTTTGTCATGGTACTTTCTCAAGTTACGACATTTTGACATGGGGTCTAGAATCTGTATGTCTATACGGTATAACTGTTTAGAGCATTATTACATCAAGTTCTAACCTCGGAGCTGCGAAATGGATCCACGCTAGTACTGATTTTTTCCTATCTTTTTTTAAACTAGAATCCTGTCCCTTAAGCTAAAATCTTCTTTCTAATCTTATCAAGCAGAACCCTCTAAAGTAAAAAAAAGTATCGAATTACCTGCCATCCCTGCTTGGTGAAGATTCACAGCTGCCTGACGCCATATCGATTCTCCTGAACTGTTTCGAAAACTAATTCGCAAGAATTAATTAATATAACAGCTCCTGCATCTCAAAGCTTCTTCGTTGCACCCAACTTCAACCGAAAACACAACTTTCCGGAAAACAGTGAACTCTTCTTTATGTCAGTCTTTCAATTCATGGAGGTGTTTCAGTTTTTTAGCACTTTTCTATTAAAGGTCTTGTGGCTACCAGAAAAACGTTGAAAACAACCGCGCACAACAGATTACTCTAGAGTGCTTTGTAACGACAACAGATTTGATAACAGAACACAAATCAACATGCTTTAGGCAAAGGCAAAACTTAACGATTCTGTTTATTTAAAACAAATACCGGTGAAGTCCATCATGGAAATAAGACAATTTTCTCCAAATAATGAGCTATTTCATTCGCCTATGGTACACTTGCTGAAGATAGAAATAAAATATTTGAATACCTTGCACTGTAGACGAAGAAACGTTAGCAGATTCGTCAACATACGCATTTTTGCAATTAGGGATACATAATATATGGATGTGAAAAAGTTAATTTAATTGCTTTATTGATGTTGGCGTACTCGACAGAAGATGAGCATTGTCCAGAGTGAAGCATGGTAGTCGTTCTGGCAGTCAAGCAGTTCTGAAAGTGCTGGCAGCTCCAAGGGCTAGATCAGCTCTAGCCCAGGGATTTTCTGCTACCCTTCAGAAACTAGCACACTACAGGAATGTGACCTCTATTGTCGGTCACACAAAAACATTGACCTTCCAGGTAACCGGATAGCAGACCACCTGGCTAGAATAGGAGACAGCAGCTCTTGCATCGTCTCCGACCCTTTGCTTGGTATTGAATGAATAAATAAGGACCAGAGGCTATCCAGCACGGAATGTGGCTGGTGCATAGGCCACACGATGGGCCCTTTTGCGCCTCTATCCGCGCTAGTTCCTAAGACCTGCCCTTTGGCAAAGGCAAGTACATTCTTAGGTCCTATTCGTTTTATCTCTATTGGTTCCAAGGTTCTTGAGCCCAGCATAGTCTGCCTGTGGTAACCCAGGGTTTCACAGCGACACAGGATGTGTGCCGAGGATTCTTCCTCTTTTGCTTGGTATTAGAAGTAACTATTTTTAAAAACCTATATGCCCTTGCAGACGAAAATGAATGAGAAACAAAAAAACTACCCTAAAATTGAAAATTTACATGAGCTGTAATAGGGCAGTTTAATAATCGTATCAATACCAAGTTTAAGATTGGACAGCCACAAATTAAACTTACTACTGCTTAAAACATTAACATTGTTTTGGTTGTAAATATGGTTATTTTTTTGTTTTTATTTTGTAAATGGTTAAGCTCCTCCATAATAAATACATATTATAAGTCTCACGGTATAAAAAAATGACGTTGCTTTTTGAAAGGATATTTTCTATTTTACCACTATTAGGTGAATATATGGATACAGAATATATCAGTATCATTTTTGGTGCCTTATGTCATACAAAAAGGAAAACATTATATTGATAGAAAATTAGAAGCTAAGGGATTTATTTTGTAATATAATCTTGGCTTCCTATGTAATTTTTTACTTTATTATGTTGACTTTGAGTTTCTTCAAATTTCTCCAAAATATCTACATGTGCCTTGAAATTGATTGTTCATTCTAATTACAGTTATTCTGTTCTAAATCTGTATAAAGGTAGATTGTTTTTATTTTTCCTTATTAGTCTTCAGTAGCGATAATTGGAAGGATAAGGCTCTCATTCCCATAGTATGTAGTACTAAAAAGCAAAAGATTTATCGCCCAGTTTAAAAAATCCTATCTTAAAATATTACTTTTAGCGCTGTTCATAAATGTTCTTTTGAAGTTCTATCATTTGTTGAAATTTTATGTCTCGTGATATTCAATGAAAGTAGAAAAGTTCATGAGCTGTTACTTAGGCTAATTTTTATTTCTATGAGCAATATTGAAGATCAAATGAGAAACTGTATTTTATTCTTTGTTCAGGTGTTGAAGATTAGAAAAAATAATATTATATAATTTCCCTCGCCTAAGTCCAAGACTGTTCAACAGTAGACCTGGAATTGATTTTGGACTAACAAATGCACCAACACACATCTAAAGAAATTCTCAATTCAAGGACTGATCATTTTGTGAAGATATGCTTTCTAATACGGCAAAGAATGACGCGGTGTTATGTCTGGTCGGTACTCCTCTACGGACTGGAATCTTGGACATTGAAAGTTGGTACAATGAATCGTCTTGAGGCTTTTGAGATGTGGTTACATCGGAGAATGCTTCGCATACCTTGGGTGGATCACGTCACCAATACGGAAGTACTTCGAAGAGCCAATACTAACAGACAGATATTAAATACAATTAAATGCCGCAAAATCGCCTATCTTGGTCATATATTGAGAGGAGAAAAATACCAACTACTCCAACTTATCATTAAAGGAAAAATAGAGGGGCGCAGAGGACCTGGGAGGAGACAACATTCGTGGCTACGTAATGTCCGTGATTGGACTGGAATAAGATCAGTGGGAGAATTGATGCAGGTAGCACAAGACAGGGATGCTGTCGCCATAGTGATCGCCAACGTCTGGGAGTCCGGACAAGGCACATGAAAGAAGATGCTTTCTAAAGAAATATGCTCTGAGCAAAAATATAATATTTGTTTACAACTAAAATTTAAGTACGCTTCGACCAAGCACTTGTTTGAAGATTATTACGCATATAGAAATATGTGGTATACTTGAATGAAATCACATATCCTTTGTCTAAGAATTTATTTTCATGTGTGTATTTTTGGTCACTACGTCACTACCTACTTAAAAGACTTCATGGGCTTTTATCTTTATCTATTCTCATTGCTTAATTATAATCGGGTATTTAAATAAAAATTGTCTTATCTATTACTGACATAATAATGTAACATTCACGTAACTGTCATAGTATAGGAGATCAAAAAATAATATCAATAATTCTAAGCTCTAAGCCTATACTGCTCAATAATAGACTAGGTCTTGATTATAGATCAAACAGGATAGGAAAACTACTTCAACATTTTGGATTCCATTCGAAAAGAATATGATTGGAGGCCTTTTCATAGAAGAACGTTGTACATAAAAAATTAAGAACGAGTAGCCGTACGCGCAGAGGCTAATTTTATTTATTCCGTACAAGGATTTCAAAAGACATTTTACTAAGAGACTCTTTATGTCTTTGGACCAAGAATATATACGTTTTTAAGCAAGGAAATGTATATTTGCAACAAATTTATGCATATTTCAATAAAAGGAAATAAAAAAATCTGCAGTCTAAAGGACACTATTGCACAGAAGCTTGTTATCTTTGGCGCAAAAATAAGGCACTTCAACTCAAAGAGAATATAGTATAACTGAGTTTGAAATCAATACTCTTCATAAGGATTGAGCTATCTTGCTTTGTGGTAAACTATTATTTATTTAATCTAAGATGTTATTAGTTCTTCTAATTAAGGATATGGCTGAGTACATCTAAGACAATATTAATTCGGACATATACAAGAACACAGCGGCTTTCGTTAATTTCGTTTGACCTTATTTCAAGAGAACTCTTTTATCAGTGTGTATTTACGCATAAAAAAATAAATTGAATTATATTGCTTCGAGGTAAACTATTATTTATTTGATCTAAGATGTTATTATTTCTTCTAATTAGGGATATTGCTGACTACATCCAAGACAATATTCATTTGGACATATACAAGAACACAGCGGCTTTTGTTAATTTCGTTTGACCTTATTTCAAGAGAACTCTTTTATCAGTGTGTATTTACCCATAAAAAAAATAAATTTAGAAACAAATATAAAAAAGTAAGATTTAAGTTTACCGCTCAAGATCGTTAAACCACCCCCGCTCCGCGTATTTTAAAAAAAATCACTTTAGCACAAAAAGTTGCGCTGCGTCGAATTCGCGTGTTCGCCGAGCGTCGGCGTCGGCGGCGGCGGCGGAGGATGTCGACGCCGCTGCAGTGCGTCGCGACGGAGGATCGACGCGCAACTGGCGGCCAATGTCGGCGACGGCAGCGTCGTCGGCCGCGCGCTTTTCCCGCTCCCGCGCCGCTCCAGGACGGCGGCGGCGGCGGCGCGGCGTCGGGGAGATGCGCCGCGACGCGGCAAAGACCGAAAGGGAAGCACTTGTCACTTTCCGTGAATGTCATTGTCGCATCGGCCCACACGACCTACTATATACTGATATGATGACGGATGAGGTTTCTTTTAATAAGATGCTTTTATCAGCTTCACATGTATGTTTGTTTGTTTGTGGGTTTGTAACTCTCCTTTAGATTAAAAGGGGTGACACGTACGAACTTTAAGTACGCGGTTTTTCACCGGGCCGCCGCCGGCCTCCTCGTTCATGTTGTTATTCCTTGTTTTCAGTAGGGTAGGCGACGCCGACGGTGACAAAACGATACACTGCAGTTTATTGGTACTCGTATTATTAGAATGTGTCTAGCAGACCGAGAAACTATAAATATTGCATTGTACTCAGGTGTACTAACACCACCATAAAAACATCAAACAAATATTTCAATGGATAGCCTATTATGAATACAAAAAATTGAGTTTTTTTGACCCCCCCACCCCCCAACTACCCCAATTTTACCCCCACCCAAAAAAGTAGAAAATGATCACAAAATCCCTAAAACGCCTAAAAACGAAGTTTGAGCTGTTTCTATATTTTTTGTTTTTCTATTATTGCTGCGCTGCCGCACGATTTACACAAATCATAAAGATCTTCCATCCTCGCAGCGGTAGTAATACTGTGTGAAAATTTAATTGAAATCAATCTAATAGTTTCCTAGTTACACCATACAGAATGATCAGAAGCAATACTCTCGCATGTATACATCAGAAAATTCTAAGTCCCTTGGTTTCCGTCATAGCCAAGGTAATGCTCGGATGCACCTAAAAAAGTGTATTATGACGCTAGGCCTTTCTTTCACAGGTTAGTGGACGGCCTGTTATGAATACAATAATTTTGCAGTTTTACAACCCCCCACCCCCAACCACCCCAATATCACCTCTATACCCAAAAAAAGTAGTAGATGATCAGGAACCTCTAAAACGCCTAAAAACAAAGTTTGAGGAATATTTGCAATTTTTGGTTTTTTGCTAATTACTCCACCGCCCATGCACCGATTTTCAAACTTATAGGCACATTACCTACTACTACCCTCACAGCATATCGCTGCCCAAATTTCATAACAATCCATGCAGCGGTTCGTGTTCCGTTATGTAGTTCATAATTATGTCGAGATCCACTCTAGGAAAATTATTAGAATCACCAGGAACGTAACCTTCCTCCATACTTCAAAAATATACTGGCATCTGCCCGTTACAACAAACACTCCGCCGTCCCACTAAAGTCTAAATGTCGCACACCGTACAGCGCAGCGTATGCATAGCGGAGTCCCGGCTCCCGACTGTGGCTGCAGCGAAGGATTCATGTGATGTGACGTCATACGACAATTCACCGCCGCGGTCGCTTTACGCAAATATAAAATTGAATAACTCTGTCGTTTTTTGGAATACTCAGATGATTTTTTCGACATTCTTCAAGTGAAGAAATAGACTATCAGATAATAATGAATTTTCCAAATTTTATTTTTTAGGAAACTTCTCCATTAGAATGTCCTTAAAAATAATAAATGCACCTATTTAGAGCCAGAAAGTACTTCTCACCATGTAACCTCCTTACGCTATATAAAGCCCAGATAAGACCTGGCCTGGAGTATTGCTCTCAGGTCTGGGGGGCTGCTGCCCGTACTACCCTATCTATACTAGATACCGTCCAGAGAAGGGCAATTCGACTAACTGGCGACCCGGCCTTAACGCGCCACCTCCAGCCACTTTCTCACCGGCGTGTTGTTGGTGACAGAAGAGGAATTACCCTCCCTAAGCTGGATCGACATACTGGCCTTTGTTAAAAGGTAGGGAAGGTTTGGCAGCCTACTTACCAGGCGCGGCCGTCCCACAGCTACTACTACTGACGTGGCGACCATAACTCAACTGGCGACAGAGCAGGAGTAGCGATCATGAGGCCGTGGGTTCGAGTCTCACCGGCCGCTAACTTTTTCCGACATTTTTTGGTACAAATTTGAATTGAGAAACTTACATGCAGATGCAAATAGGAAATTAAAAAAAAACTAGATTAAGTCTCAAACTTTATTGTATCTAACATGGACATCCTTTCTTAGGCACCTTAACCAACAGAATTTCTCTACTTCCCCTTTCACACAACGGTCTATAATTATTAGAAATTTTGATTCCTTCTTGCCTCCGACGATGGTTCTGCAGCTCATTGAGAGCATCCAGCTGCGACTGAGATATCTCGATCGGGTCTTTGAACACTATCCACACTACGCATTCTATGCACGGCGGTCGAGCCAGCGACCCCTGGTAGACAAAGTAAAAACTGCTCTGGGGTATAAGCTTCACAATGTCCACCTTGTCCTCCAACACAAACGACTTTCCTCTGAATTCGCAGTGCTTCAATCCTTCTAGTATTTTAGTGAGTTCAGGGTTCGCTTTAGTGCCGACTTTCAGAAACACCGCCAATACGCCTACACCATCTTCGTGATCCATGGCTTTAGACAAGCTTCCGTACTTGTTGTTGATGTGCGAGAAGTAGAGCTCACCCTCGTACTTTTTTCCATCGACAGCGTGTTCCGATCCATTTCCTAACTCATGGTTCTCGCCCCAGTGGCAGTGGATATGGTCTAGGGTGAATACGGCCTTCAAGGGCCCTCCTGATTGAAAAATATTAAATATTAAGCAAATTATTGGAATCGGTGTTTCCGTTACGTAGGATGAGCAGCTTTACAATGCAAGAACTACTTTATCATAAACCTTAATTCACAACCACGCGATCTCTGATATACGATTCGTATTTGTACCGATTCTAGCGTATAAACTAAATACAGGGTTGTCCAATAAGCGCGTGGTGCTCTCTAGTGGTCATACTGTTTAAATTAGACGAGATTTCAAAGATGGCGGACTTCCGGATATACCGCAGGTAGGTGTCAACTTCCTTATTTTAAATGGAACACCCTGCACATTATTACGTTTTTGAATTCAGCATCGATTTTAGGTCCAGTTTGTTAACCATTGTTTATGTCCACGAAGCCTATTTACGGAGTTATTCAGCAATTTTTACAAAATTTGACGTTTGTAGTACTTTACAAGAAACGTTAATATCTCGGAAACTAAACGCGATAGAAAGATGCGGTTTTCGGTTTTGAAACAACCAAGGAACTTGCTGGTGTTTAGGTAAGATTATTGTTTCAAAAGAATGTTAAATCAACAAACTAGCAATTTTCAAATTTGAAAAGTTAAAAACGTTAAAAACTTTTTTTTTTCAAATGGGATCGTATGATAAGTTTCACATCGGTGGTTGCGAAATTAAATTCTCTTTCACCTTTATCTAGGCACACGTGGTCCTATCTTTGGTGGTTTTCAAGATATTTACGGTTTTGTAATTATTGTGGAGGAACTGGTAAAATCGTAGGTGGCGTGGCTCGCAGACGAAACAATTGGCAGGAAACCTTTCATTCAAAGTGTTTCGAACTCTAATACTAAAATGTGCTTTCGCTCCATATAACTGTAACTACATTATTCTTAAAAGCTCCAGTGGTGAATTTTTCAACATGTTTTCCAAATTTTCCTTTAGAAAGTTTTGGAAAACAGTAGTTTATTATGCCGTTTCCAAGAATACCATCCCAAATGTAGACTCCATGCTGCTTGTTGACAAACTTCTCAAAATTTGGATTTATTTGGCCGTAAAATACGAGAGAAGGAAATCGGTAGTAGTAATACATGGAGATAGTGAGTTTGACATTCTATCTCAATTGTAGTTGAAAATCCGCATAGCAGTGCTACAGCAGAAATTAGTCGCTATTTGGGCATTGGTCAAACATCTGTGAACAAGATCTTAAGGGAGGTACATATAGCAGCCTTATCACGTACAGCTAGGTCAAGCAATTGAAAGACAAGACTTTGAAAACTGAATGAATTTCTGTAACTGGACTCGTGCTCGAGTCCAAGAAGATGCACTTCTTTTCAACAGTGTGTTGTTTACGAATGAAGCTACATTTCTTATGAAATTCTTTCATTTTCTTTCTTATGGAATGTAGCTACAGCGTTATCATGAACGGTCATGTAAACTGGCATAATTTACATTTTTATACCGACGTAAATCCTAACTTTGAGAGGTTTGTTGACAACCAGCATGGAGTCTAAGCATTTGGGGTGGTATTATTGGAAACCGAAAATAGGCTTCGTAGACATAAACAATGGTTAACAAACTGGACCTAAAAATCGATGCTGAATTCAAAAACGTAATAATATACAGGGTGTTCCATTCAGAATAAGTAAGTTGATGCCTACTTCCTGTATATCCGGAAGTCCGCCACCTTTTAAATTATTTTCTAGAGGTAGAGCATTTGAAAAGAAACGTTTTTTATTACAAACATTTTCGTCTAATTTAAACGGTATGGCCGATAGGGAGCACCGCGCGCTTATCGGACCACCCTGTATATCCATTGAGATTAATCTTATTTTTTGTAAGTAATTTCATTATAGTTAAGTCAATGACGCGGAATCTTAGTGTCCGTAAAGAAACTGGATGACGCTTGGTATTTGAGTTCTAGAGGCAGTTTGGAAACTTTTTTGTCATTGCACCATAACCTCAAAGTGGGAGGGATCGGAGATAGAGGGGGTGTTAAAACGTGAAAAAAATCGCTAAGCAACCGAATGAAAATGCGGTAGTATTTTAATACACCTACCAGCTAATGTTCAAAAAATAGTCATGTGAAATTATAATTGCCCTATTATACACAATTTATATGATTATAAACGTTTGTCGCGAGATTTTTGTAAGTATCTATGTATTTAATTAAACTGGAATTAACAAAAAATAAACTTAGCAGATTAAGTTATACAATTGAATAGATACCAATTTACTTACACAAGTAAGTCGCACGATAAGCATTTATGATCATATAAGTTCTGCAGAATGAGGCTATAAGTTCATAGTTGAAGTTTTAAAGGAAAATTTTATTCTGTTTAAGTGGAGGTTATAGTAAACTGCTGGCGGACGACACATTTGCGGGGTAAGGGGAGAGGTAAAAAGTCGAGCTCTAGTGGCCGTGGCCTATTTACTATAAGTTCTACTACAAGCCATAAAAAATATTTGTAGGCGCCGGTCCCCTTTGCTTAAATGCCGCTGACCCTAGACCGGTTGCCGTCATGCAAAAAGTTTTTTGACATCCGTCCAAGTCCGTCGTTGAGAAATAGACATTGCATAATTTATACCTGACATCACAGCTGATCCCTTTTCTGTGTATTTTAGGCATATACATAATAATAAAACGTCAAATTTGGCAATTCTTTAATAATTGTCTATTAGAAAATTTCAAAAAATACGTCGACATTTCTCTAGACCCGTCCTTTTTATTCATGCTCATATTTTTTCAGTTCAGAAATCTCAAAATTAATAGTCCAAAAATGGTTACAGCTGAACCTTTGCAAGCAGCTCTCATGTACGTACTATAACCTCCTCTTAATCGAATATTTCGACAAAAGCTTTAAAAAAAGATTTTTTTCTTTCAATTTATTCAACTGACTAGGAGAGATAGACACTCTAACAGGGTATTATATGGCACAACTTCAGATGAAAAAATCCGATGTTCTGTGAGTGCATAATGCCTCTCATATTATGTTTCTTTTTGTTTCAAAAAAGGGCACAACTCTAAAGAACCGAAAAAAAGTAACGCCCTATCTAAATGTTGCTCTTCCTTCAGTGGCTGTGAATGACTTATATGAGACAACTGGAAAAAGAAACAAAAACTGATAGACCTATGTGAACAGCTAGCAAACTTTTTGAGTAAAGCGCACTTCTTTCTATAAAGGAGAGATCATCCCAAGAAGTTTTATACAAGTATGGCTTCAACGAAGATGAAAAAATCTAAATCTGGGATATAACTGATAAAATAAAATCCCAAATGCAGAATTTTTGAATGAATGTATGGTAAGTACTGATGGCTTACAAACCTGACTCCAGTTTTGGTAATATATTTTATGCTTTCTAGCGAATGAAACGGTGTGTACTAACCGTACTAACCCCATACTTGTAGGTCAGCAGCGCTTCCTTCCAGACATAATTTCCAGGAGTATCCCACATTTTCTACTATTTGACGAAGTTTCATTGGTTTGTACTTGATTTCAAGCTCCTTCATAATTATCTGCTTGGTGCCGTTTGATGGTATATCTATGGGGCTTTGTCTCTTGCCGTGGGAAGCAGGATACTTGTCCCACCATGTTTGAGGGCCACGCTCCCAGTAGTCCCAGTAGGACATCCTAGATCTACCTGTTGTGCTGCTCAAGACATAGATTTAAAGTGGGTCATCGTATACTGACAGTGACAAATCACTGTCTTTTTCACTGCAAGTAAAGCGATTGTTGATTATCAGAGCGGTCCGTGGGACCCTAGCTCGGGTATCGTAGTATCAGTTCGTAAGTCTGTTAGGTCAGAAAACGGCAAAACAAGAGAAGAGGAAAGTCAGGAAGAAAGGTGGAGAGCAAAGAGGAGGAGGCAAATCTTTTAGACCAGGAGCCGCTTAGGCATTATTGAAATATTCGGCAATTTTTAAGAATATAGTCGGAAGTTTAATTTTGATTAGTTTTCGTGAAATAGTTCAATTTTGACTACACTAAGTTCGCGATACAATTTTGTAGTTCACGGCCTTGCGTACTTGCAAATATGCTCCATTGTGTAATCCACTGATTCGCGCAACAAAGGTTTGCTGTGCGATTCTGCTTGCCTTGACAGGCACTAACCTAGTTACGATAACACAATACATTGCGGCTGTATTAGACAGTAACAGTCAAGTTGATGTTATCTACACGGATATTTCGAATGCCTTCGATCGACTAAATCATTTTGTTCTACTAAATTTGTCTCTTACAATAATTTCCGATCTGATACATACGCAGCTTTTTTCGGTGTACTCCAAGGTTTGAATTTAGGTCCACTACTGTTTTTGTTGTGTATTAATGATTTGTGTGAGGTTTTTCAATGTAAATGTCTATGTTTTCCTGATGATCTTAAAATATATTCTATCATTAATGATGAGACTGACTGCAGATTTTTTCAGGCCCAACTAGACATCCTACAGGTCTGGTGGGATAATAATAAACTATATTTGAATATCTTCAAGTGTAAGGTTGCAAGTTGCACCAGGAAGAAGAGTATGTGTCAGTTTTGCTATGTGTTAAGTGGTTTAATTTTAGAGCCTTGCAGTGTGGTTAAGGATTGAGGTATAATTTTTGATTATACTAACCTTTGGGGATCACACTGAGCACACAGTTTCAAGTTCTTTGATATTATATGGACTCATAGCTAGAAATTGTAGATACTTTAGTAATATCAAAGCAATAAAAACACTATATTTTGCTTTTATGAGATCTAAGATTGAGTACGCTTGTATTGTGTTGTATCCATCTTATGTCTGTCACATTTCTAGTATTGAAAAAGCAGAAGGAAGGTTTTGTAAATATTTAATTTATAAAATTGATGGAGTTTATCCTGAAAGGGGTATCAACGGCACTGAGCTTTCTAGTCGCGTTGACATCATACCCTTGAACAACGTCGAATATGTTTGTCACTGATTTTTTTTTAATAAACTCCTGCATAATTTAATTGATAGCCCAGAACTCCTTAGTCAGGTCAACATAAGCATACCGGCTTTCCCAGATAGTCACTTGCCTTTCCGGACCGCAAAAGGCAGAACAAGTGTTTTATTGAACTCACCACTTAACAATATATTCAGACGTTTCAACAGCACTTGTAATCACTGTGAATATTTTGTGTTTCTTTCAGCGAGGTTGTAAGGCTTTTTAGTTTTTAGTTTTAGTTATGATGTATACTTTATGATCTTCTTTTTATTGTGATAGCTTGTTACTTCTTTTGAGAGTTACATAATATTGTCCTGTTAATGGGTTAACTGTTGGACAATAAAGCTATTATCTATCTACAGTGTCGCTGCGCCTATAGCTTGATGAAGTCCCCTAAATATGGAATATCAAGTTCTCTATGTAGTCTCGTTTGAAACGTACCATGGGGCGTTGATAATTGTGCGTAAGGTTCTGCTTTGCAGAACCTGCGGCATAGTAAGTGCGTTTTGGCACGGAAACACCAAGATGCACATCCGTAAGTCAGTAATTGCTGGTGGTACTAATATTTATTATTTTAAGTCGAATGGTGTTGATAAAACTTAATTTTGAATGTTTACACAATCGGGGGTACAGCTGCGGAACGTAATTTGGAATTTGGTTTTTAATACCTCAGTGTGATACCGCCAGATTATCCCTTGGTCAAAAATGACACCGACATACTTGACAGAATTTTCCCATGGTATACGAGTGCCATCAACTGAGACCGCAGTAGGGGCACCGCGACGTTTTTTCGTACAATAGATTGCCTGCGTCTTATAATTGTACGGCGTCGATACATATACTTTATAAGAAAGCGCTGGTTGAGTTTTTGTGGACTGTTTAATGATGGATTATTATGATTTTTACAAAATCAAAACTTAATGACAAATTGTCCAAATGTCATGTCAAAAGTCAAATTAGATCATCCAGAGGCGTGCGCAACCAAGAATAGTTAATTTCAGCTCGAATTTCCCGAATGGAACATTACTCAAGCATCAAGCCGGCGATATACTAAATGCATCTGATACATCTAAGAAAACGGTTCTTATTGATCTAGAATTTATTGCTAGCAAAATGTAAATGTTATGGATTTGAAGAAAATGTCAATCAATTTCTTAGTAATTATTGAAAATTTCCACAACAAAAGTGACCACTGGTAAAGTGTCATCTAGCTTAAAGGTACCGGAGTAGTAGTAGTACAGAAGTACCTCAAGGGTCTGTGCTGGGACCACTGTTATCCCTCATCTACACTGCTGATATGACAAAAGCTGCATTAAATGTTGCAACATTCAATATTATGCAGACGACATACAAATGTATTACAGCTGGCATCCCGATCATACCACAGATGCATCAAAAAAGATCAATAGTGACTTTGCTAAGATCAATCAGTTTGCAGGATCACATAATTTCCGATTAAATCCTACCAAATGCGAGCCTGTCTTATTTTGTCCTAGAAACAGAAGGTCCCAATAGAAAGACGCGCTAAATTTAGGTATGAATAATGAAATATTTGGGGGCCACTTTAAACGCGAAATGCGATTGTGATGAAGAAATAAAGATCCGGATTGCTGTGGCCAGAAATACTTTCATAAAGTTTAATACTTACCTCCTTCGCCGAGAAGTGCCTCTGGACTTAAGATTGCGTGTACTTAAATGCTACATTTGGCCTATAGTAACATATGGGTCAAAAAGCTCTTCAATGAAAGTAAGATCAATGAATCGTATAGAAGCATTTGAAATGTGGACTCTAAGAAAACTTCTAAGAATACCCTGGATGGACCATGTCACCAACGAAGAAGTTCTACGAAGAGCAAATGAAGAAAGACAGCTGCTGCACATTATCAAAAACAGAAAAGTAGCTTACTTGGGACATATATTAAGAGGCCCCAGATATAAAATCCCGAAAGAAATCTTAATGGGCAAAATAGAAGGAAGAAGAGGTCCAGGACAAAAACAACATTCTTAGCTCAGAGATATCAGAAACTGGTGCGGTATAAGAGACATCGGAACATTATTCAGAAAAGCAAGAGAACATGCCTTACACATTATCCAACATGATGAGCAGTAACTAGCCTACACGCTGCATTGCGTATGGCACCTAAAGAAGAAGAATGCAGTCATAACATTCACTAACAGAACTAGGAGTTTAGGTTTGCTTCTAGTCCAAGATATGGATTTCAGCGAACATGTGTTCCAGCTCACCAAAGCACGCTACTTTAAATTAAAGCTACTGTACGCAAACAGGCAGATTCTTTCCTATAACATGAAGAAATAGTTTAGACAGTCACTGTTTTTTTTTCAAAAATGCCTTATTGCATGATAATATGCTTATCCCAAGTAGGTAAAGCACAGTAAAAAAATAGAAAACGCCTGCTTCAGATTGACATGCGGCCTCAAGACTAGGGAACACGCAACACCGCATGTCAATGAAAATCAAATGGTTTAAAATAGAAAATATTTTAACGTCTTGTTCAAAAAATTCTAATAATAAAATTACCAGAATCTCTACATCATTAGGCCATGTATCTATCCTCCACTCATAATTTAAGTACAATGAATAGACAGCATATTCTCACAATGACGCACCATCACACTGTCATGTTTCAAAGATCTTTTTCCTACAATGTTGTTAAATCATACTATACACTACACATAATACGAAAGCGTATTTCAGTAGCAACCAATTATTCAAATACCACTACAAGAGTTTCTTACTTTTTAACCAATAGGACAAGTATTCACAGCTGTTTAATTTTTTATTGTTGTCGTGTGGTTGAGTCTGAGCGGCCGTTGGCCAAACTCAAGTTATATTTAGTGTATAAAAAAGTCTTTATTACTATTATTTGTCAAGCACTATATTTATATAATACATTATTTCTAACTTTTACTCCAGGCCTTATTATCAATAGTTCTACTGAGGCTCAAAGCAAGGATCATATATCTCGAAAAATTTGGTTCTACTACATTGCATTCATGCAACCGTGCTCCAATATTCTGACCTGAAAATTTTGTAAATAATGGTGTCCATGACGCAACATAATATAAACTGCATCTAGAAATATCAACATAAATCTCAGGAATAACGATTAGCCGGAACACAAAAGATGCATCTGCACCTCAGCGAAGGTTCTTCCAGTAGACTTCATTTTCTTTTACCATCGTAATGCTCGACAATTACACTCCTCCACTTCCCTACACAGTTCCCGGTGCTTAAATCCGTGCTAAAATTTAAATCACACCTCCCTTCCCTGCTCCTCCAGCCTCCCTGCATTCCTCTTAGATCTTTAAGCCTCCCTTCTTGAGACAATGGATACTAAATGCCCGATCGTCTATTCGAGCAAAGGTAGTAAAATCCTCAAGTCGTTCGAGTAAATTCTGGTGAATTAGCAGGCCATGAGAGGACCGCACAGTGCCGGTTCTAAGACATGTGTCACCCTATTTTTAATACGCTTTTATTAGCTTCACGTATATGTACGTTTGTGAGCTTGTAACACTCAATAGTCCTTTGAATGAATAGCAGGTTGACTTTCTACTGAAATTCATCTGTATTCACAGAAATTTGTTACATTTAACGAAAAATACATCAAGTTGGCATAACCTGTCCACATCACCCACAAATTATCCAAAACACGAGGTGTCGTTTTAATAGAAAGTCAAATAAAGGTTTTCGATTTTTGAGGTAAACGAAAATTTGAAAGATCTCAAATTTTGGATTTTGGTGAGACGAGACCGAAACTCAAAACTGCGACCGGATTTGTAATCAGCATCCCCAAATTATCCAAAACACAAGGTTTCATCTTAATAGAAAGCCAAATAAATGTTTTCGATTTTGTAGGTAAACCTGAAAATTTTAAAGATCTGAAATTTTTTATTTTCGTCAAACGAGACTGAAGCGCAAAAATACGACCAGATTTTTAAGCATCACCCTCAAATTATCCAAATCACAAGGTTTCTACTTATCAGAAAGCCAAATAAATATTTTCGATTTTTTAGGTAAACCTGAAAATCTGGAAGATCTGAAGTTTTTGATTTGCGTCAAACGAGACTGAGGTTTCATTTTAATAGAAAGTCAAATAAAGGTGTTTCGATTTCTTAAGTAAACCTGAAATATTGCTGGGTTTTATAATATTTATTATAATTCCATTATTTTTAATTCACGCAGCATACAGCGCGGCGAGGTTAACTTCTCCACTATTTTTACTTCCCACACCGATAGCTGAGGGGAGTATTATGATCGCGGAAATTTTAGATTTTGAGATAATGCGCATTTTGGACGTTTTATGATGTCTACATAACGAAAATCCATGTCACTCATTTCCGTCGGTCTGTCCGTTTGTCGCGCTTTTCTACTCTCGTAATCCCAGTAACCGCTACATGCATTGTGATGAAATGGGTACCGATATGCTGTAGGGTCGTAGTAGGTAATGCCGCTAAAATTTTGAAAATCGATGCATTGGCGGCGGAGTAATTAGCAAAAAACAAAAAAAAATTAAATACTCCTCAAACTTCGTTTTCAGGCGTTTCAAGAGTTCATGATAATTTTCTACTTTTTTGGGGTGGGGAGAATTTAGGGTGGTTCGGGGTGGGGGGTTGCAAAACTGAGAAATTTGTTGTATTCATAATGGGCTGTCCGTTGACCTGTGAATGAAAAACCTAGAGGCATAATACACTTTTTTAGGTCCATCCAAACATTGCCTTGCTCATTACAGAAACCAAGGCACTTTGTCGTGTATACATACGAGTATTGTTTTAGGTCGTTCTTTATTACGTAACGCGAGTATTACTACCGCTGCGTGCATGGAAAACGTGTGTGTTTTGGGAAAATCGTTTCAGTGGCGGCGCAGTAATAATAAAAAACTAAAAATATAAAAACACCTCAAACTTTGTTTTTAGACGGTTTGGAGGCTCTTGATCGTTTCGCATCGTCCTGCTGAAGCATGCAGAATAAAAACGTCTTAGTTCCTATGGAAAGAGACGCTAGAAACTATTTACGAGAGTTTTTGTGTTGGATGTTTTTTTGCGGGCGGTTGGGCCTTGATTTGGTTGCAAGGGGATTTCAGACTATAGCTTCATGCAATGGGAAAACAAGAAAATGGTGTCATTATTATGTGTGGGAAGTACTGAGTCAATCAACTTGACCCAATTTTTTTACCTTTGGAGTTCTGGAAAGTCGTATTAAAATAGAAGACATTCCACTCCCTTTTGGATCAAAATATGTATATGCTTTTGAGGCAATTTAAAGCATCATACCAGCAAATACATGTTTTTTAAGAAATTGAACTAAATCTTGTTTATAACTTAAAACTAAAGGACAGGACTAAGAATTAATTTGTTGTTGTATTTCTCCTGTAAAACCCGGCTCTGTACTAGCGAATGTTTAGATATAGTCTCGAACGGGAGTCTCTTTAACCGTCTTTTATTCGTAGCGTCGTTATTTTAACATCCAGTCGTTTAGTGTGCCAATTTGCTAGGGTAACTTCATTCGAGCGCTACGAGAGCTACGATGCGCCTTCATTACGGCGGTAGCTCACGCTATCCGAAATACTGTTAAGAATAGGACGCTGAACGACTCCAACTAAAATATTTTGCTTCCTCATGTCGAATGGAATTCCAACTTCGAGGCAGTCAAATGTAGATACAAAGTAGTAAACGTATGTAAATATTTTCAAACGGCAGCGAACTTTAACTACATATAATTTCTTTTCAGAACAGACCAATAGTCTTGATGAGAATAGGTCCCAAGGTAGAACAACATATTATACCAGTTGAGCAGGTGGATTTCAGACCGAATCACAGTTGCTGTGATCAGGTACTCAGCGTCACATCTTTCATTGGAAGCGGATACCAACGTTGCCTTAAGACCGGTATAATGTTAGTAGACTGGACCGCAGCACACACTATCTTGAGAGAAGCGCTCGTATATAAGCTGCACCGCTTCATACCCTGCAAAACAGTTAGGTACCATAAGCTGTGAGACCAGCAAAGTGAGACACTTGAATAAGGGATTGCCCCAGGGCTCCGTTGCTATTCTAGAGTCCATACTAACTGCCGATACTTCAGCAGGTGGAAGCTAAAGCGAAGTATGAGCAAAACAATAACATCGTGTTTTCAACTGAACAATAAAATGGCAGAAAGGGAGCTAAAGATTTACCTTGCTGCCTTAGAATCGCACTTCCAATTACATAGGTGTCACACTGAACAGGAAACTGTCGTTTAGAAAAAATATACAAGTCAAAGTAAGCAGCAGAAATAACATTCTGCAAAAATTATGGGGACCTCTTGTATATTGGGGCGTCTCCGCTTCAACGCTACTTTGGCCCTGAGCCTCTGTTTTTCTGCGGTCAAATGTTGCTTGCCAGTATGGCTGAACATCCCATATAGTGGTTCTCAACCTTTTTGTGAATGCGGAACACTTATGAAGATAGTAAAACATAGTGGAAGAGCATGCTTGTTTATTTATTTACATTAAATAAACAAGTATTTGTTCTGCACACACAAATACAGCAAATAAAGAATAACAGGATAAAAAAACGATTTTCTATAAATATTCCCAATATCTGGTCCAATATGCGATAAAGGTCGCCTCATTTGATCCTTAAGGTGGCTTCCCACGGCCCGTGCTTTCGCAGGCCGGCCCACGCCAGCTCGCGCCACCGCGCCGTGGGCAGTCAGTCACCCGATGCGGCACGAAGAGATGCGAGGAATCCGGAACGAGTCAGTAAACTTCAAAGGCGCGAATCAGCGCATGCCTGTGCAGACCTGTTGTTACTGTCTGGAGTGTCTGAGTAGACGACATAGTCATTGTTTTTGGGACTCTGCACGCTCTTTTTGGTATCTTTCAATATGGAGTTGATGAACAAAATTACTTTCGAGTTCATCAATTTTTACAAAAATGAACCCGCATTGTGGAATACAAAAATTGATAGCCATAAAAACAGAAATGAGCAGCACGATTCTTGGACTCGTATTCAAGATAAACTAAAAAGCAGTATTGGTGACAATAACGATCAAGGAATTGAAAAAGAAGAGGGACAGTTTCATGTCAACGTATAGAAAATTAAGAAGCAAAATCAGGGAACCAACCCCGATCATCAGTAAACACAGAAGTATCTGATGGTTTTGAAAAGGTACTCGGGCACAAACGAGCGCCTGAAGTCCGCACCGCCCGTTTTCCCGTCGCGGCGCGGCCCGGCCTGTAAAATTACGGGCCGTGGGAAGCCACCTTTAAATTAAATAAGTTTTTCGCTTTCTTTATCTTTTATATTAGACAAAAAAGAAACACCAAGGTCAACCATAGATAAGAAGTGGAAAAAGGTAACCACTTAATATTTCGCGGAACACTTGAAAAGCGTTCGCCCAACATCAGTGTCCGCGGAACAGCGGCTGAGAACCACTGTACTTGACTGATAGATGCTTAGTTAAACTCTTCTATGAAAACCATTACGGGATGTATCAAATCAACCCCAACATACTGGCTACCAACCCTCAGCCAAATAGCTACACCACCCATCCTTCAAGAAAATGCTCTTCTGAAAGAATATAAAAAACAAATCTCTTACTGCCAATCCACGAAGAGATACCTGATCTCTCCTTGCGCAGATTACGCTCCAGAAAACGACCAATTACAACAGCTCTCCAATTTGAGTCTGAGTCTGAGCCCGTAACTAAACGGGCAGAAATTTGGGCGACCCAAACGCCAGAAGAAGTAAAAAGCAGTCTATGTGTCAAGAACACCCTGGCTTTAAGCTCCACTGAAAGGAACGGTCGACCCCAAACAGAATTCACACGTAGTGTGCGCTGATTCGTTGTTTAAATGAGACAAGTGCCAATCCCCACGATGCGACAGGCATATAGTGCAAGAATGTGGCCTTAGGGCACATCCAGGCAACAACAAGAACTTCCTCCAACTCAAGCCTTCAGCCGTAGAATGGATTTCTAGGCTCGATATTAACCTATAACCTAGTTACTATTCAGATCGCACTTCTGTTTATCTTGTATTGTTTGTCTTAACTGTTTAACTTTTTTTTCATGTGTATATTGTCAATACTAGCCTCTTGTGGTTTTCATTTTTGTTTCAATTTTCACTCTCATCGATGCTTCACAATCTTCCAGCCACCATGCACTAAATAAAATAAAATAGAATCAACGACCTCGTTGGAAAGTCCAAAAGTACGTGAAATACACACGCTTTCACCCCCAAAAAAATTCAACCCTACACAACTTTCTCCCGCTAGCAGCTCTTCGTACATATCCAAAAAAAGGTTTTGAAGAGGCCTCCGGCGAAATATTATATTAACGAACTTTTTAAACAAACGGTAATTGAACTAGGCGGGATCTGACTTCCCGCCTGTGCGACCATTAAAAATAACGATTTTCACGTTGATTCCCGTCCGCGTATCCATCCCGAAAAAACTCACGTTCGCGAGTGCTTTAAGTTTCAATGGTGCCGCAATTAAATATTGTTGCAAAAGGTTGCGTCAGCGCCAGGTAGCTAGTATTTACTAGTGCAGCCATTACGTTATTTTAATTCCAAATAATAACAGGTAAAGCTTAGTACCATTTTTCTCAATCCCGCCCCCCCCCTCAATCTTACATCATTAAAAACCCTATCAAATTCTACATCTGATGGTATAAACAAATTAGGCATTCCCGTTTGGTAAAATCAAGTTACCTGTGAACGAACGTTTATTAATTGCTCTAACAATATTTCCAAGTACATAAAGAGCTTAAATTTGATCGTCTAACCTAAGCTACTTCCCAGGAAGAATTAGTAGCTCTATTGAACATCTTAGAACACAGTGCAACATGTGCTCTTGGTACTAACTACAACAAGACCAAGCTTATGATCGTAGATAGAGAGCACCATAGTCATCGAGGAGTAAAGTCAGTAGGCCGTTGTGAAGTAGTTCAAAGTTTTGTGTACCTCGGGTCTTTGATCGACAAATCGGGTGACTGTGAATGAAACTCGATGGCGTAATCAACAGGCACGTGTGTCCATGGCAAAGCTTACTAAAATATAGCGTGACCGTAACATCACTAAAGCTAACAAAATATGTCGCTGATTCGGTCTCTTGTGTTCTCCATGTTTTTGTATGCCTCGGAAACTTGGACTGTTAGAAAGGCAGATCGACCTCGCATAGATGCTTTTGAAATGTGGGCGTGGAGGAGAATGCCGAGAGTCCCTTACACCACTCATCGAACTAACGTGTACATACTGGATGAGCTCGTTAATCCAAAGAGACTATCCTTCATTATGTCGACGAGAATGCTTACATTCTTAGGACATATTCACAGAAGCCATAATATGGAGAAACTTGCAGTTCAGGGTCATGCCCCGAGTAGGCGGCGCCGTGGCCGTTTACCTACACACTTGGATACGACCAAATAGTTGCTGGATGTAAGTGTCAAGAGTGCCATTGAACTGACAGCATATCCTGGACACTCTTTTAGTTCCTACCGCAGTCACGGATAGCGGTGGAGCTACTTTATGAATGACACTTGAGACTCTTCAACTCTTGACAGCCTACCCTACCCTAAGTAACCTTATAACCCTTTAACTAGCGTTTTGCAATGAAATGTCAGCTTGGCGTTTTTTGTATATAGCGTTGTAATTTTTTCTGTGTTACTTAGCTTTTCCTTGGATTATTTCACTATCTGTGCTTTTCCTTCATAGTTTCCAATTATAACGGTATCGAGTGCTGCGTGAAAAACTGTTCTTTTAAGAACAAAAAAGTGCATAGGTTTCCTAAGGATCCTGAGGTGAGTACCTACATCAAATATTTAACTTATCGTTTAGCAATATCCATAATGTAAGCAATGGCCTATGGTTTGAGCTTGAGTATGTGAAACTGAAATAAGAATCACCTTACTAATTCTTACTATTGATGTTAGGTGTGCAAAATGTGGGTGAAAGCTACCGGTCGTGTGCATCTTCAAGAGAAGAGCGTTACCACCTTAAGGAACAACTTTGTGATATGTGATGCCCATTTCGATGATGATCCTAAATTTGAAGCCTTCCACAACAGAACAAACCTCACGAAGATTACTTAAAACACAAAGCAAAAAGTATTGCTATAAGAAGAATCAAACATCATAATGACCAATGAAAGCTATTACCTCAAAACCATATTTTTCGTTTCCTAAACGATTTTTCTAAATCCATATTTTTCAACAAAAATTTCTCGTTTTCTCTGTTAGCCATGATAATTATTTTAACATTTTTAGGATAGATAATGTTAAATTGGTTGGTACAAGCCATATATTTTATGCCCAGCATCTGTGTTAATTACTATTCTAGGCTTTCTAGTTGTGTACTACTTTATAACTGATATGTATGTGGCAAAATAATTGTAAAATAAAATACTGCAAACACTTCAGAGGTTTTTTTTTTCATATAAACAATAAAAAAATGGAACAGCATAGTGATAGTTCTGAAATTTAAATTTGCCGCTAACGTAGCTGTCAAGACGATCTGCAACAGTGGCGACATGTGTGGGTGCGGTAAGAACTAATAGTGAATAGATGTTGTACTGAGTGTCCCGTCTTCTTAACCCAACCTATTCTGTTAATCTGTGACTGACAGTAAATCGCGAACGATGACGAGCTACGGTTTTCAAAACCATTGATAATGTTCGTGTCAGCAAAACACTAGCTCCGACTTAATGCATTTTGCAAGTTCACAACATGTCTTATAAGACATTGTGACTATGATGATGAACCTAGGCTGACGCATTTCATGCCTAATCAGTCTCATAAGTTCTATAACCGCTGCTATATTCAGTTTTCTTCTGATATCTACTTATACTAAAAATAGTGGTTTCCATCCAAATGCTTCGTTTTAAGTATTATAATATATAATACATAAATTCACACTCGAAACATTTGACACAATTCGTCCAAATAATATGCAAAGATATATACGAGGTTCTATTTAAAAAAAAAACAGCTTTGATATGAATCACCCTGTATTATCGCTGAAATTTAAGTAAAAATATTGTAAGACTATATCCCTCAAGGCTTCCTACCATGATCAAGTAACAGATTTCTGAAAAAAGTTTCAGTAAGCTTAATGGCTATCTTCGGTCTGTACTCTGTATACTGTCATATTCTCGTATAATGGAACATGTAGAAATAGCGGTGCTGAACTATTTTCCAGTCTCATATAACCAGGCACACTATGAAGCATACAATTTTCCCGTTTTCAGTCGTTTCGGCCGTAATCCCGTGCAAACCTGTGGTGCATCACCTCTTTTTTCCAGGCAGCCGTACGTAACACTGTCCGTATCCCGTAATTAGATACACCTCTAATTGCTCCACTGTAATTAGAAAAGTCAACAAGAGGCTAAATTTTAATGAAGGTGTCCTCTTCGTGACCCGTCAGGAGACAATGGTGGACAGTGAACGCAATCTTGCCTGCAGGAGAGCATTTTAGTTTTATAGCCCAGAGGTGATATGCTCGAATGCAAACGATTTAAAATATATCCGTTGATAAAGAGGTTATTGAGGCTAAACCTACATAACACTATATGGATAAGTATATCCACTGAATGTACATTAGATATTCCAGTTTGAACATGTATATTTTGAATATTCATAGGACGTTAAACGTACATATGAAAAATGATATGCACAAGTGTAATATATACTATGTATATTCACGTAGGTATATACATATGTGAATATACATAAGATGTTGGTCTATGTATCATATATACATCTAGTAGTTTAGGCTTGCGCGAAGGGCAGCTAGTGCTGCCATTGCTGATTTCTAGCCATTTCAGCGTTTGACGGTAAGTCGTAAGCGGAACAAACCTCCTACAAAATTGTATAACCTTGATTGCATTGTGACTTTAGGTCTGCCATTCAACAGGAAAGAGATGACAATCATATTAATCGATTTTGCCAAGTATTATTATTGTAACTAGAAATTCTGTTAATAACAATACCTAATGAAGGTATAAGGTCTTTCTGCCTCTACATTGAACTTTCATACACCATGCATGTGCATTAAAAGTACATAGAGGTACCTTTGATGGATATACCATGGATGTGTAAATTCGCAACAAACGTACATGAAATGTTTAAGTCTATTTTAAATCCATTAGACGTTCATGCTCCATTTGTGGATATACACATTCAATGTATGTACATTGTGTAAGCTTTGGTATGTAGGTATATATACATGGTATATATTATGAATAATTATACATGTTCATACCTGGACTATGTTACATTATACTATGCATGTACATTAGACGTACGTATGTACATTCTATGGATATGCCACGGATGTGAAAGTTCGCGACAAACATACATGCAATGTATATTTTTTTGATGTCTATTTGACATCCGTTGGACATTCTTGTTCCATTTGTGGATATACATATCCATTGGTTCGATATCCAATCTATGTACGTTGTATATACTTTTGTTATGTGGGAAGTTAGGGAGCAGAGTGTGTCAGTGCAGGTACGAGGCTTCTCTCCTTCTTTTCAGACTACGGCAGGTATGGGTCTTGTTTTCGATATTGTTTCTGATTCACTACAAACCCAATTTAGTTTATCGGATCTCAAGAGTATGAAACTAGGCATCATGAGCATCCGTGGTTGAGCTAGAAGGCAAATGGCTGGCAGCTGAAGCAAAAATATTGTAAAAGAAAAATTAATGCTTCCAAGGTGCAATACTGCTTTTGATGTAGTGTGTTTGTGATTTGGGAAAGCGATAAAGAAAATCGTAAATATGCCCAAAGATAGCTTCTAATTATTTTAGAAGCATGAGACATTCCTTAGAATGATCCTAATTTTGACTGATCCTCGATCACTTTCCGAGCGTCATGATCAATGTTTCTTGTAATCGGGTTAACCCGATCATAGTTTCCATAAAGGCCTTACGCCTACGCATTTTGATGTTTTTTGTTATCTGTTTTGTTTCGTGTTTTTTTTGCCGAACATTTTTTCGGATGTGACAGTAACTGTGAAGCACAAAACAGTAATTGAGGGATACTCAAGTATTAAGGAACACTCAAGTGCCAGCTGTGAATACGGCGCTGAGATGCGGTAAAGTCTTGTTTCAGTTAAGGAGTAAAAAGTAAAGAATACGTCGTGTTTGATTCCCTGGAGTCGAGGTGATAATATAAACTAACATTTTGTTGAACAATGTTATACATTTCTGGATCTTTTTTTCGTGGCTCTTCTTTTCTAAACTACGTCTAATAACCAAAGGTTTCAAGGTTTTATTTTTTATAGAGATACTCTGAAGTGAGAAAAACCGTTACTTTCCTTCAGCAGACATTTCCAGGGGCGGTGTAACTAACTCCGTACAGCCGATAACAAATATTTAAGAGTCCTAAAGGTGCCTTAAACCGCTTTGGAGAGATCAGAGCGTTTTTCTGTGAGTGTCGTAACAACCCCGTTACAAGGCAGGTGCTCACAATACAGCCCTGCAGGGGTGATAATGATAATATCATGACTCCGTTCATTTACAAAACTTATTTAAACTCGCTGTAATCTAGACGATAAGAAGGCGTTGCTGCATAAGATCTTGGAGAATTCTGTAGATGACTTATTCCGTTACCCTTAAGGGGCCGGGATACACACATTTATACATTATGTATTTGGCAAGTAAAAAATTCGCAAGTTTACCAAACTACGTACATAAAATTTCAGAAGGTGAAGGACAATGAAGGACAATTCAGAGCATTTTTATAAAAAAAAAATTAGCATGGTGTGGGAAATAAAAGGACTGATAATACTAACTAGGGTTATTTACCTTTATATAGCTACTAAGGCCTAGCCAACCAGCTAATCTAAAGATATGTTGCATCCAACTTTATGTAACAATAACGCGTTTCAAGTGTATAAGGCAGGCATAATACATCTTGGTCGAATTGCTTGTGCTGTTAAATCAACAAAACAAAGAGGCACTGAGAACTCTTGAAGAGCTTCAACAGCATCTACGATGAACAACCCTAAAAAATGCCAGAGCAAGCACCAAACTGCTACCTCCAATCTCTATAATGTGCCCGACCATCGGTGTCGGAGCCTTTAGGGAGATAAAATACGTGATTATGAAGCTATTTAAAAGAACGAAGAACGCAATGGACCAATCGCTGGGCCACCGCGTTCACTGGACTTGATCCCACTTGATTTTATCTTGTGGGGTTCAATGAAACAGAAAGCTTATGTCGACGTGCCAAGTACAAGCTCTATGCAGCATGTGTCAGTGAGAGCAACATCATATCTGCAACACCAAAGAGGACTTTTCGAACAATGTTTGTAAAATTTGTTTCATTTACCTCCCACACCGATATCTCTAAGAGGGATGATACACGTACGAGCAAGTAGGCGTACTTATGGCTCGACGACCTTTTTCGCCTGTGTGTCACCGTAAGTACGCGTACTTTAAAACCTTCGCGCAAACCGCCGGCGATCCAACTGGTTTGAAATCTTGCTCGTAGCTTGTCTCGGCTCGTACTGCGAGCCGCGAGCCACCACTTTGTTTCAGCAGGCCATCGATGCGCAACGCTTGTTGTGTTTGGCTTTTGTTAAAAGTTTTGTTTATTTAGGAAAGTTATTAAAATGAGTGATTTCACCTTCACGTGTGTCACGGACGTCGAGCCGAGTAAGTTCGCGAACTTAAAAACCGCGTACTTAAAGTTCGTACGTGTATCACCCCTTTAACATAGAGGTACAACCATATTGAACAACTATGTTATGAATAGGGATGTTCAGCTTGGAAAGCTTAATTAATAAAATTTGGACTAAGGAATAAAAAATAACAAAAAACAGAATGGAACGTCTCATTAATAAAAAAGTAAAAAAACAGTCAACACAGCACAAGCCTAACCTAACAGAAGGATGTTTATCTATTTCTGCAGCTCGGTGATTGCTGACATTTTGTGTCGTATTTTTGGCCATTCCCAAAACAATTACATCAGCAATCTCTCTCTTTTCTGAGAAATTTTTTTAGTTTCATGAAAATTTGGTGGGTTACTTGAAATTATTTGTTGCGTGTAATTTTTCAATGACTCCTGATAATATTCCCAAATGATAGAGACCGTTTTCTTCTTTCCGTTCAATAACAACGGCCGCTACGTTTATTGGTGCAGCTCGCCCTGTGTCTTCATCTGGAGTTTTTATCAAAACGCTTTGTCCAACGCTAACTGGACGAAAAATCTTTTGCTCCACATCGACAGCATCTCACTAGCTTGTCTTTTCTACCTAAAACTTCTACAAATATGAAAATTTCGATTTTTAATTCATATTGCTTTGTTTCTATACCCAGCTTAACGACCCGCCTATGGTTCCCTCTCAAAATGTTGACCTCGGTCAGGGACGTTTTACGTTTTAGTTACTTTTGAATATTACCATTGTTTTCCTGATTGTCATTTGTCTTTCTTGATGAATGATGTATCTATCTCGCTTCCTCATTGTACTTGTTGCGCCGTTTCCGTTTTCATTCATTGTTGGTGAATAAATTATTATTATTATTATATGTTTTTTTCAAGCCTCTCTCGCATGACTGCGGTAGCAACAGATGCTGACGGGTCGTGCCAAGTCAACACCTGATCTATTACTGATCGGAATTTAAGAAGGATCGTACTATATTACAGGTCTTAAGAATTACAGACTTTTGGAATATTTTGTGTAGCTTTTCGTCCAGGCCTAGCTGGTGCAGGTGTGGTGTAAATGTGTTAGGTGTAAGGCCTGAGACCGACATAATTAGGGGTACAATAACAACTTTGTTTTGTTTCCAGAGTCGTTTTACTTCTATGGCAAGGTCTGTGTATTTAGATATCTTCCCAGCGTAGGCGGTTTGAACATTCGTATCATTAGGGATAGCAATATCTATTAAATAGGTGACTTTGTCTGCCTTCGACTGAAAAACTATATCTGGTCTATTGGCTGGGATAGTTTTGTCTGTGTGTATTTCGACGTCCCAGTATAGTTTGTATTGACTGTTGTCAAGTACTGAGGTCGGTGTATAATTATAATATGGAGCTGTGTTTTCGATTGGTTTGTTAGTTGTGGCTAGGGCTTGGTGTATGATTTTGGCTGCAGAGTTATGTCTGGCCGTGTACTCGGTTCCAGCGAGGGTTTTGCATGCACTTGTTATATGATCTATTGTTTCCTTCTGTTTTTTCTGCAATTATCGTTGGTTACGGATGGATCTTTAATTATGTATTTTTTGTAGTTCCTCGTCGCAATTACTTGGTCCTGAATAGCAAGCATAAAACCCTCCGTTTCTGGAAAGAGCTGGCCATCCTGCAGCCAAGTGTATGACTGTTTTTCATTTATGTGATCTTGTGTAATTCGGTATCTATGTTTGCCGTGAAGTGCTTTCTGCGACCATGTGTTTATTTTTTCTTGTTGTAATTCTACGGGATTGTGTGTGTCTGCTGCGTGGTTTGGACTGGAGAGGGTGAGTGGTGTATAGTTCTTGTCTGCTTTGACTATTGCTCTATGCAAATTCGTTTGTTTGCTCTGAAAGAAATGTCTGAGTGTTTTTATTTGTTTTGTGCGGAGTGACTGTATATCTATAATTCCTCTGCCCCCTTGTTTTCTATCTATGGTAAGCCTTTCTTTGCATGCGTTCGGATGTGACATTCTGTGCCTCGTGAGCTCTGTCCTTATGAGGATTTGGATGTTTTCTATGTCAGTGTGCGACCACTTGATGATGCCGAAGGAGTATGTGATGACCGGTATCGCGAATGTGTTAATGGCTTTTGTAAGATTTCTGGAATTTAGTTTTGTTTTTAGTAGCTTAATAAGGCGGTCTCTAAACTCTTGTATTAGTTGTTCTTTGACTTGTGAGTGGTCTATCTTAACACTTTGATTGAAACCCAGGTACTTGTACGTTTCGCCCTTGTCCATGTTGTCTAGTGTTTGGCCAGTTAATGTTTCCCGTTCTTGATGGCTCTTCCACTGACCTTTGTTGATGTGGAGCACCTTGCACTTACTCATTCCGAATTTCATCCTTACGTCTGACGTGCAAACTTCCGTTATTCTGAGCAATTCTCTCAGTTGTACTTCAGTTGCTGCATATAGTTTGATATCATCCATGTAGAGGAGATGACTGATTTTATGTTGATTAACTTTCTCGTGTCTAATGTTGAAACCACAGTTTGTGTTGTTGAGTGCATTGGAGAGCGGATTTAGACAGAGGCAGAACCACAGTGAACTGAGAGAGTCTCCCTGGAAGATACCGCGTCTTATGTGTAGTTCATCCGTCTGGATATAGCCGTGCTGAGTTTTGAGGTGTATGTTGGTGCGCCATGTTTCCATGATTCTTGTAAGAAACTGACGAAGTCCTGAGTTGATTTTATATATTTGTAAAGTTTTCTTTAGCCAGCTGTGGGGTACAGAGTCAAAGGCTTTTTTATAATCTATAAAACAAGTGTGAAGGTTCCTGTGTTCTTTTCTAGTCTGCTCCATGATTACGCTGTCAATTATAAGCTGTTCCTTGCAGCCTTGACTTTGTTTTCTACATCCTTTTTGTTCTTCAGTGAGGATGTTGTTTTGTGTTAGGTGTTTTTCAATCCTTCTACATATTGTTGCAGTGATGATTTTGTACAGGGTGGGGAGACAAGTGATTGGACGGTAATTGGCAGGGTTCTTGGTATCTGTGTTTTTAGGTTTAATATACGTTATTCCTTGTGTGAGGAATTTAGGAAGCCTATTAGGTTGTAGTATGGCTTTATTGATTTGGTCTGTGAGCACTTCGTATGTTGAACTGAATTGCTTGTACCAAAAATTTTGTATATTATCCACGCCTGGGCACTTCCAATTGTGAGTATGTTTTATTGTTTCCGCTATTTCTTCTGGTGTAAGAATAACGTCACCCTGTTCCATTATATGTTGGTGCTTCTCCTCTTCTTGTCTGATCCATGGAGCATCTTGATTATGCGTTATGGGCTCTGACCATAAGCTACTCCAAAACTCAGTTAAGTCTTGTCTACTTGGTGGTTCTATGGTTGCTTCCTGGTTGTTTGCAGTTATTCTCTGGTAGAACTGCTTTTCACTTTTTTGGAAAAGATTATTAGCGTTCTTTCTCTCGTTGGATTCATTGTATCTGCGTAGTCGGGCTGCGTAAACTGCAAGTTTCTGTTTCAGTGTATCAGCTATTTCTGGTATCGATTTTTGGGGTGACTTGGATTTGAGTATATCTATTGTTGTCTGGATGCGTTTTGAACGGTTGTTGTTGTTAGTGTATTGTGCGAGGTGTGCCAAATCCTTTCTGATTGCGGAAATTTTATTTTCGATTCGTATTTGCCATTTAGGTTTAGGCCTGTTGCTTGTGTGGTCTTTAGACCGTTTCGGAAGTCTTTGGCCGTTTACTGTGAGTGTTGCTGCTGCTGCAGCGTATATAACGGTATGGATGTCCTCTAGGTTACTGACGTTTGTTAAGAATTGTGGTATTATGTTGGAATTTATTGTGTGTAATATTTGTTGGGTGTTGTTTTTAAAAATCAGTCTGGGCAAAGGATCTCGCAGCGCAGGATTGGTGCCACACCATTTGTTATATTGTGTGTCCATCACTTGTTCTGTGGATTGTGTGATGGAAGGCGGTGGCGTAACCTTTTGGCTTTGTGTGGCTGTGAGGGGTAGGTTAATTGATGTCTGGTCTGGTGTATCTGGTATGTGCTCATGTTCTGAGTCCATATCTGAATGTATGCTGGTGTCATTGGTTGTGTCTGTATTTGAAGTCTGGCTATTTTGGGAATGAATATTTTGCCTTTCTGTGGTTGATTCATCCGCTAACGAGTCATTTGGTGGGACAGTATTTATTTCGTTGGATACAAGGCTCTTTATAGCTTGTAGTTCTTGCGGGGTAAGACGGTTGTTTTTAGTTATGACTCGTTTTTGATCAATCAGTCTTTGTTCGGTTACACGTGTTGAGAGGTGTGGGTATTGTGCTGTAAACAGCCTGTGTAGCTCATGTCTGTAGCCTGTAGAGATGGTTTCTAGTTTTGTGGCGGTATAGTAACAGTGCATTACAGATTTGTTCATCTCAGTAGTCCACTGTAAGCGCTGTCTTGGTTTACCAGCTTTGGTGGTTGCCGGCTGTACCGGCAAAACATCCGCAGTTGGGTTGTGTGCTATTGGTTGTGGTGTTTGGTTTTGGGGTTCAGGTGAGTTTAATCGACGTACCCTAGGCCGTCGTTGGTTATTTGAAAAACTAACTTTATCCATCGTGTTCCCACGAGTAGGGACGATCTAAGTGTCGCTCTCCCGGGTGACGCCCATTCCAGGAGAGAAGGGACTTATATTTACTCCGAAGTTGGCCCAAGGTGCTCCGGAGGATTTGCGACTTTACTGTCGGATTTTGTTGAGGTTTTCTCCTCACGGGCTGGCCGGTTAAGGCAAGCCCCCCGGTTGCGTACCCCTCACAACGTTCCCCAGCCACGCCTTGCTGAGGTCGTTGAAGTGTGGGGCGCAATAACGGTGTGTGACAGAAGGACCGGCGCTCAGCCTTCTGTGGCATTTCTATCCGGATTTGCCAAATCCCTATCTGACCGAGGTCAGGATAGCTTGGGGACGGGAGCTTTGTGCTTGGTAGGGTACGTAAAGTCTACCTAGCCCACAGCTTCCTGAGTGTGCTAGCCTTGGTTGAAGTGACTTTTTGATCACGAGCCCTGTCGGCATAATTCCGCGGTGGTATCAAAGCCTCCGATGAACCATCAGCCGACATAGCTTGCCCATCAAAAAGTCACTTTCTAAGCCCCCAAACGAGCGTCAACGTTCTAGCACCTGATGGGGGTTATTATTATTATTATTATTATTATTATTATTCGACAGGTTACCTGATTAGCGAACATGTTGCATGCTCGACGCTGTTCATCAAATTTTCCGACCTAATAATGTAATTTTCTCATAATTTTCACCATTTTAATCATCTTTTCATCGTTTATTGATCAATTTTTAACCTTGTGACCAGTTTTGTGCGGTTTAGCATGATATTTTTTTATGTAACCTTCATGCTTTTCGGGATTGCGACTCCTGAAGATAAAACCTACCGTTGTAAGTTTTTTCTTGTTACTATCCTATATTGTTACTTTCAACCCATATTTATATTGTAGCAAGCTCTGAAGAAGGAAATAAACATTTCCGAAAGCCTAGCATGAACAGATAGTTTCATTTTCTTCATTGGCCTCACCATTTTTGCTACGGCTGCAACCCCAAGATTGAAGCCTGAAAATATTTACTATATTTGTCTATTGAATGAGACTTATTTTGTGCTTCTAGGACCTCTACAGGGGTAACTATGGCTAAATCAGCACAGCACTCATGAATCGATTTAAAAAAATAAAGTAGGTATCCGCTATTTTATTATGGTGGGAGAAAAACTACGTACGGGGAGTGATTTGTCCATAAAAAATACTGTATTTCATCCCACTAAAGGCTCCAACACAGACGAGCGGACACATTGTATACGTAACTGGAACACCGAAATGTCGACTGTGTCCTAAAAGCCAGTCCACATTTAAATAGCGCGGGTCGACTTGATCACGTTCCCAGGCAATCCGCAATCTCCAACTTTTGCTTAACGGCCCTTCAGAACTGGCCGACCCTACAGTATGGGCCCTCCAGCTGTACGGCCCCCTACCAACGACTCGCATTCTAATTATTTCCGGGAATATTTCCATTTTGATTGCGGTCTCGCCGCAGGACGACGGACAAGTCACGGACTTTCGGTCAGTTCTCGGTTATTGAGACTCGAGTAGCAGGGAGGATAATTATGTGAACATTTGATGAAGGTGAGGTTAAAAGTTACGTGACGTTCATGGTAACCAACGTGAGCAAGTTTAGGGATGCTAACATTTTTTTTAGCACATATTCCCTGTGGAAGCACAACGTATGCACGCCCCAGTGTCAAGAGCAGGCCCTTTTTAAATTCATTAAAAAAAGAAAACTTAAAAAAGCTTTTATTTAAATGCTCTAAAAAGAAGAAAATTAAATTATCCTTTAAAATGTTAACTATTAGCTCATTATACACAATTTATATGATCATAAAAAGTTGTCGCGAGGTTTATGTACGCACATACAGGGTGTCCCAAAAAAGAGTGTCAAGCGGAAGTCCAGAGATAGAGCACACCTAGAAGTATCTGAATCACCCCCATATATGTTATGCAATTTTTTGTAGTTTCCGAGTTATGAATTTTTTTCTGAATTTCAGAGAATCCTCTACCTCGACAACTTAAAACTGTTCCAAAAGAAAAATTAAAAGACTTTTCCAAATTATCTTTTTTGGTAATTAATCTCCAAGAGTTTGCTGTTTATACATAAAATAACCGGCTTCGTAACTTTGATGAAAGTTATAAAAATTTTAGTGTAAAGTGAAAAATTTACGATCTGATAATTATGACTTAAATCTTCGACTCGCAATTAAAAATCCAAAGAGGTGATTTCATAATTTCTAAGCAGGTCTAAAAACTTCTTCAGACTCTCAGCTATCACAATCATTGAAAAAAATTAGTACCTAATGGGTCTACTTTCGCTCCAATTGACCTTTAAAGACAAGAGGCGATGATTTCTTGAAATTAGCGATGTGTTTTTCAATTCATCAATAACTTATGTTAACGCCTTAATAGCATAGCATATATGGGGTGATTCAGATACTTCTAGGTGTGCTCTATCTCTGAGCTTCCGCTTGACACTATGTTTTGGGACACCCTGTATAATAAGCATTTATTTAAACTGAAATTTTAACACAATTAAACTTAGCAGATTGAGGAAGTCAATAGTCAATTAAATAGGTACTAGTTCGTCTACACAAGTAAATCTTGCAACAAGCTTTAATTATCATATAAATTGGGTATAATGAGGCTATAAGTCGATAGTTAACATTACAAAAATTTATTTTCTCCCTTTTAGGGCCGGTTTCTCAATGTCCAGTTGAATATTTATCTGATGGAAGTTAACGGTTCTCTGTCAGATAAATTGTTAAAACAATTGAAGGTTAAACTTATGAATTCACGTAAATCTTATCTGACAGTTGTATCTAGCAGCTACCTGTCTGACACTTTTAACTGGACATTGCCCTTAGAGCATTTAAACAAACACTTCTCTTAATCAATTTTTTTTTGTTTTAATTAATTTTTTGCTTTTTAGTCATCAACTCGCATTTATATTCTCCATACTATAGGAAAGCATAACAAACTTCAAAACTCCGCATATTGGATTGAGAGCGATATCAAAATACTTTTTCATTTATTTTCGGGAGGCCCTTTTATTTGATACCCATATTGCAGAAGTGCATAAAAAATAAATATTCCGCCATCTTGGATAATCCGCCATGTTAAATTCACTTTATTTTTCGAGTCACTCTCAAAAAGCCCTTACACTGGATACCCATTTTGTAGAAGTGCGTTAGAATTAACACAGCTGCCCATATACAAATTCAACCCTACGTCGAATTCTCTAATTCTGAGAATACCTTGGGTGGAGAAAGTAACAAACGATAAGGTATTGATAAGAATGGGATAACAAAGAGAAGTATTGCTAACTATTAAGAGAACTCAACAGTACCTGGGACACGTTATGAGAGGGGAGACATAAAATCTACTTCAACTGGTAATGGAAGGAAAAATCGTAGGAAAAAGAACGATAGGAAGAAGGCGACATTCGTGACTGAACAATTTGAGGAGTTGGTATAATTGCTCTAATAATGAGCTATTTAGAGCGTTGCTTTCCAAATTTTCAATGGCCTTGATGATTGCCGATCTTCAGAATGGGGACGGCACCTAAACAAGTATCTTTCACTCTATCACAACATTGCACCATCTACTCAGGAGAACTGACAGCCATCAAGGAAGCATTACATCTCGCTCAATCAACACCAAATACCAACTATTTACTAGTAACAGACTCGATGAGTGCACTGGAAGGCATAAGGCAGTTGTATCCCCGAAACTGCATACTTAAAGATATCAAAGACAGTCTACACCAATTGAACAAGAGGGGTAAAAATATAAAGTTTCTGTGGGTACCATCACATGCTGGCATACCTGGCAACGAAAAGGCGGACAGAGCAGCAACATCAGCAGTAACATCAAACCAAAGAACAGTAGCTTGTATACCCTATGCAGACTTAAAGCAATTGATAAAAGATCATATAACCAATCTGTGGCAAGAAGAATGGAGCAGTAGTCCTAGCAAATTACACGAAATTCTCCCGAATGTTACCACAAAGTTAACTCTCCCTGTAAATAGAAGAGAACAAATTGTTATGTCACGACAACGAGTAGGACACACTCTAGCTACACATAAGCATATATTCGAACAAACTGAAGGTCCAGTCTGTCCAGCATGTAACGAACGGGTAACAGTGACCCACATCCTTATGGACTGCACGTTTTATTTGAACGAGAGAATATCCAACCACCTGTCCAGCGACATCAAAGAAGTACTTCTGCTACAACCCAAAAATGTGGTGAAATTTACCAAGGACATTATTTTTTAAAATTTAATCAGTATAAATACCTATGTATGTATGAATTGTACCGTCTTCACCGCTAATAACCCTGCGTGGTTGATGCGGTTTCTCGTCTAAATAAAAAAAAGAATAATAAACAAGAAAAAGTATATTTATTAGAAGTGGGCATGACAACCTTGCTTTTACTCCGCTTACATTCCTTTGCTGCCATCAGTTGTGATAACAAGGTATGTCCACACCTGGAAAAGTTTCACAAAAGCATGTTCTGACTGCCTCTCGTTAAGATTCATTTGCATCAAAAATATTTGTCGAAGATTTTGATCTATAGGTATCGTAACATTTTAGAAGATACCTTGGTTAAGTTTGGTCATACCTGAAAAAGATCACAAAAACATGACCTAGGCTTCACCGAAGTGAAAAAATGTTTCTTTGGTATATTTATGTCAGTTTCGAGTCAGACATCTCATTCACACAATATATCCAATTCCTAAGAAATGGTAGACACAGAATATTCATTGTTATTTTTGATCAGGGTAGCAGTGCCAGAGCCGCGTCGTCTTGTGCTTGCGATAACATTCCTTGAATCTTTAAAGGAGTCCTTAAAGAGAATCGAAAACATTCGACGGGAATCTCCGGGGAATATCCCGTTGTCTGGGTCGCGATTGGCTTCGTTTGTGCTGTCAAGTCTCTCTTTTTGCTATACGGGGTGGACATTCAAAGATATAGTAGTAGTAGCTGTGGGACGGCTGCGCCTGTCAAGTAGGCCCCAGTAGCCCTTTTTGGCATCTCTGAATATCATCCCTCAGCCAGCATTGCCTGCCGCTCCCTCCCTGCCAAACCTTCCCGACCTTTTAGCAAAGGCCAGTATATCGGCCTAGCTCAGGGAAGGTAATCCCGCCTGGCAACTCACATTCCGCAAGGAAGTGGTAGGCCATTTTATTGGCCTCTCCACAGCCCATACGAAGGGAGTCATTTTCAATTCTTAATAGTGATAGATTCTGCCTGAACCTGCAGTGCCTCGTCAGAACACCCGCGAGGTTTCTGATTGCCGATCGGAATTGGTTCAGTAAGCATGCTGGTCAAGATGTGTTTAGCCTGGCTATAAAATTCGTGGCTTGCTTTCATCCCTCATTTTGCCTCCACTGCTCATCTTTGGTAGCCTACTTAGGGCCGGTTTCACAATGATGGGTTTTCGACTTTACTTGAGGTTAACTCTGAGTTAACTTGACCCCAATAAATTCCCCCAGGTTTGAGATGACGCATGCGCATCAGGTTATGTCAATTTGGTTTTGTAGCTTGCTAGGCGTTTGAAGCTTCATAACAGTTTTCGCGTTTTTTCGTTTACCACAACGCTTTCTCGATTGGAATGGATGGTTATGGTGTAAATGCGTATAGCAGTAATGAAGAAGCACCTTTGTAGATCTGCGGCCATTATTTGCACATTTGCAATTAAATTCTTCTCCTATCTTTTCCCAGACGTTGTCTTTTTCGCGCCATGTTGTTGCATCTCTTGTTTTGCATTCTACTGAATGCCTGTACTTTTCTACTGACGAAATGAGCAGATATTCTTCATCTTTTGAAAAAACCAAAATGAGGTTGGAAATCGCATGGAGCGGACAACTCATCGAACTCTTTCTTTGACAGTCTGTCACAAAAACACAAAACACCAGCACGAAACATCTAACGAAGGAAATAAGAAGAATAAGAAACTTAAATATTGCGGACACAGTACCACCAACCGCTAAAAGTAAAATACAACTCGCGGTCAGTTAACCCTACGTCATTTTATGATTATGAAACGAGAGGCGTTCCATTGTTCGAGTTAACTCGCAGGTCGCGGTTAGTAAACCGTCAGGGTGACCACTGATTATGAAACTGGGCCTTAGTCCTACAGCGGGCTCCGGCCCAACAAACGGACTCGCGGTGCCGAGTCTGGCCAACTCGCATCAAGGTAACTTTTTTCAGTATCGCTAGCTCTTCCAGTGTTTTCTCCTGAGCCAGTAGTGCCCTAGTTCTAGGCCCGCAGATGGTTTTCAGTGCCGCCTAACTGTCAAAGCGGATGTAAACCTTCTGACCTCTGGCCTTTATCACCACCTCGTTGCATGCAGCAGAGAGTATTGCATATACTTCTTCTTCAAGAATCGTGGTGATGGTGCCGAAAGAGTAATCTCCCGTACTCCTATTTCTCATTCAAATATATAAATGAGTAACATACTCAATGCATACCAAACTCTGAGTTTTTGGATGAAAGATGAAAAAAGAAGTAGAATCGAAATATGACTATATACAAACTATATACTCTACGGATGAGGTGGGTCTTCACTGTTACTTCTAGAAACTCGTTGCTCAGGGTAGAAATGTTCATTTCCTAGAGTTGTAAAATAAAAAGATAAGCTGCACCATTTAAAGGAAAAGTATACTTTGGTTAGTTATTACTTAGCTTCAGAAATGTCTCCTCTGTTTAGGAAAAAAAAGAGATTAAAGAAAACCAAATAAATTTGTATGTTCCAATCAAACACGATACATGTAAACGTACAAAAATGGGCAAAGTTTAGCCTTCATAGATATTCTACCACTCAAGCCCAAATATGTCAACAAGAAATAACATCCAATCCAATCTACAGCTTCGCACACGACAGTACCTTGATATCTTGCATGGAACAGGCAAGCCACTATCATCCCAGGAGACGCTACGTCGGCGACAGCAGCATACCTCACAGATCAACGTAGATATCAAAACAATTGTCGAGTGTGGATTAGTAAATAAAGTACAGTTTAACGGGCAGGCAACAACACTGACACAGAAGCCTCACGTTGACTTACCAACTGTGGAAATGGAGGGTCACCCAATAGTCGAGTCACCTTCCGTCAATCTTTTGGCGGTCAACATCAATAATAACATGTCCTGGCACGACTACATCGTCAGTATTGCTAAACAGCATCCCAGAAGCTTGGAATTTTGTTCCGCTGTAGGAAGCTGTATACACCAGAGCAACTACTGCTGCTCTACAAGGCACAGATCCCACCATCGCTGAAGTATTGCTCCCATGTGTGGGGATGCGCTTCGAAGCACGCTCTGAAGCTTCTGGACACTATCCAGAAGAGATCAATTAGTCTAATCGATACGTCTAACCCCACAAAGGACCTCCACAGCCAGGAACATCCAAGAAGGGTGTCTGATCCATCCGTTTTTGCAGATTCTGTCAAGGAAAGATGATCTAGTGGGCTCTTCCAGATAATAACACCAAAGGCCGCGAGGTCATCCTTACCACAGGTTGAGGTCCTTACTCTGCGAACCAGTCTCCTCCAGCATTCCTTCTTATGGAGAACTTTGACGCTGTGAAATGGGCTGCCGGGGAATTTGTTTTCCGACGGCTACAACCTGCAGCGTCTCAAATATAACGTGTACCGGCACTTATCCTCTCGCAGCGCTTCTACAGCGTCATAAGCTTTCAGCCTTTGCAGGAGGCTGACCATAAAAAAACTGAATTCAAGCTAATGTGATCACAAGAAGTTGGATATTTTGATGCCTTGCACCCAACATAAGCAGGGCAACGTACCTGAACAGTTTATTAATCTATAGGTATATTATGCTATGCACTTTAGCATTATTTTGGAGGAACAAAACTAATGATTCTACCTCCTCAAGTCCTTCAACTCCATATCGTGACACCCCCTATAGAGGCGGAGAGCTTTATTACTTTAACAGGTAGAACCGTCTGCCTTCCTTTGCTGAGAGAAATATGCTGAGTGTTTCACTATGCAAAGGAATCATAGCAGTCCTCGATGTAGAGTTTATTTTTCCTAGGCAGCAGGTCAGATCTCTATTCATTGCGATTCCGCGCGTAGAGATATACAAAGAAAAATGGATAGCAGTTACTACTAAGGTACCTTTCCTACAAATATAATGGAAGGAGTAATGATGTCCTCCTATGAAATGAAAGAATCGTAACCTAGATGTCACATATCTGGATGGATGTGACCTACTTCTATTTTTTTTTTCGCCAACAGCTAGTGTGCTAAAAATATAGAACACGATTCATATCCAGTGCACCTATTCATTACGTAGGTTATATCTTTTGCATTCTAGGACCCCATTTCCCTTGCTGAAATGTATTGAAATCGCGTCCAATAATTAATAAATACTTTCTTTTCCCAAAAAGTGGACTAAATGTTAGAATGCCTGATGATATTTCTCAAAAATCAAATACGCTTCTGACTTAACATTTGGATTCAAACTGTGTTTTTGCAATTACGTTGTCAAAACGAGGTATATGTAAAAATGAATTGAAAAATTTGGTACTCCCTTTCTAAAAGCAGTAAAAAACCGTCTCATGTCTTTGAATAACGATAGAATATACCATATCACAGCACCCTTTCAACTGATGCGTCATGGATTTAGAGATTTGTTTGAGATCATTTTTCTCTGTTAATGACAGAAAATAGAAAGAAATAAAAAAACATAAAAGCCAGGAGAAGAACAGAAAAAATATTCTATAGAAATGACGTTGAACCCATCAAAAATAATTAGAATAGATGACACAGTATAGAAAAAAAGAACTATAACAAATTTAGCTTTTTTCTAAAATATCCAGGATATGATGGATATAGAAAATCAAAGGCATGACGAAAAGCCTCTTTTCTGCATACACTAGATACCTCTCTGTTTCAGAAATATTATCTTTCCTCTATTAGTCCCCTTCTCCTTATAGTGCATATGAACACCAGCATCCATTTTTTGTTACAATTAATTTCCTTTCATTTCTTACCCCTAGCTCAATCGCATTCTAATTCTATTTTTGATGGCTCGACAATATCCTAAGTAACCTAAAACGAAACACATTCATATTTTGTACCAATTAAAATTTCAAACGCCCTAACAACCATGTGAGGAATACGGTCTATAAAAGTTTTATGAAGACATCGTCTGGTATCGTTAATTTTGACTGGTAACAAATTTAATGCAGTGTAATATAAAACTTAAAATATGACTTCCATATGCATGAGATATCTAAATGGGTGTCATATCTAAAGTGATGAATATTTGATTTTATAAATAGTCTGGGTTTCTATTCTAATCCATCTTGGACTGTGTTCAGGTATACAGGGTGTCCTTGAATTTCCTTGCCACGTGATATTCTCGTAACTAAAAAATGTTCAAACGAAAATTGACTAGAATGTTTGAATGTATTACGGGGTCCATCGTACTGTGCTTCCAAAACATTTTTTTTGTACTTCAACCCTTAGAACTCACCCCCCCAACTTTGTTTTTTCGAATAGTACCTTATAGTTTTTCCTGCTTAAAATAAATCCTTATTTTACTTAAAATCTTGTAGTATCTTTGATATTCTACAAAAAGCATGTTTTATCGTAAAGTCATAAGCATAAAATAAATAAAATAAGGATTTATATGAGGCGTAATATTTTCGTAAGAAAAATAGATAAAAAAGAAGACCCAGTGGGTCTTTCAAGGCTTATGATATCATGCTTTCTAAACATCTTTTTTACTTCACCCACAGCTTTTCCTACAGTATAATGAGGTCATTATTTTATTTAATATCTTGTACTTCATACACAAATCAATTTTGTTTTTCGTAAAGTCATTAACATAAGGTAAATAGAATGAGCATTTGTTTGAGGCGTAATATTTTCGTAATAAAAGAGCATAAAAAAGACGTTTGTTTCCGAATGCGTGTATTATAGGTCATTCAGTACCCCTAAAAACCCAATTAGCTTTATTTTTACTCGTTTTTTGCGTCAAGCAAATTCTTATTTTATTTTATGTTATGCTTATTATTTTACGAAAAAAATCAGTTTGTGTATAAAATCAAAGGTATTGCAAGATTTTAAATATTACATGCACTTAATTTGTGTAGAAAAAACTATTTGGTGCTATATAAAAACAAAAGTTGAGGGTGAGTTTTAAGGGTTGAAGTACATAAAAATATCTTAAAAGTATGGTATGATAGACCCTATAATACTTTCAAAAATTCCACTCAGTTTTCGTTGCAACTGTTTTGTGTTACGAGAATATCACATGTCAAGAAAATTCAGGGACACCCTGTATATGGGGATGACAGTCATAGGTATGGTTACTAATTGGGGGCGTTGCGTTGTGTCGTCTCTAGGCCAGGCTTAGCATTTCTATACATCGTGTACCAGGACGAATCCCGAAAAAAGAAATCGCACTTAGGTTTCGGAATTTGAAGCCGATATCAAAAGGAACTATTTTGTAATTCGCATTTGTTATAGAGAAATCAACATTTGAAGTTTGCTTGTAAAGATAACTGAAACGTGTGTGGCCCACTTTCACTTTCGGGAATTCCTTGCAAAAACGGAGAAGGTCGGATTACACTAACGCTAGTTGCATACACGCACCGATTTTGGACGGCCGGTAAAAAATCGGCCGATATTTTATAGGTAGGAGGTGCTGGAACATACTCGTACACCGGATTTTCACCGGCCAAACAATCAGTTGTTTTGTTTCTGACGGCTGGAATAAAGACTATCGGTCGGTAAATAATCAATACGTGTGCAAGGTTGTATTTAGTTACGTATGTCACTGTGTCGCCGGTACGTCCAGGTACCGGCGGTCTGCAGTGGCAGCCGCCGACATTTTACCGGTATTATTTTACGGTCGGCGTGTGTGCAAGGTCCGATTCCATCCAGTGGTTCACTATTGGAATTTGGACAACCGGAATAAAACCGGCCGTCCAAAATCGGTGTGTGTGCAACTAGCGCAACGGGTATTTTGAATGTTTTTGTCGACTGTTTACAGCAAATATCATATTATTATGTTGTATTGCTTGTAGGGTATAAATACGATAAAGGCGCCCACACATTAACCATTTTGCGATCTAATTAAGGGAATTTCAAATTTTTTACTATTAAGAATGAACATATAATTTATATCATAAATCTGTGCCAGAAATCATCCCCTAGTAAGTAGTAGTGTGTAAAAGTGGTGTCATACTTTAATGTTGTAATACACAGGGCATAAGTGCTTCAAGAATTAGTTAAATAAACGCCTATTAAATACTTACTTATTATGACAGTGACCTTTGTGTCTATTTTGGATGAACTTCTTACCTATAATTAAAAAGAGAAGTATTAGTAATTTTTAATTCCGGATATGTTCAAATACTTATAGGTAGTAGTAGATATATACATTCAAATAAATAAGATATATATGCCAGGAATTGTATTATTACCAAATAACATAATTGCGGTAATCAGTAAATCAAAAATATGCCAAGAATGATGCCCATCTGCAGGATATTATTAAAATCACCTCAAAACTTATAAGTCATAATTGTCTTAAAATAGTTAACCGTAAAGTAGGTATATTTCTTGTTCCGTAATTACTTCGTAAGTTAGTTAACCTGTTAAAGTTGGCGTTTATGAGTGCCATTTCAATTCACAAACTAAAAACTAATCATTCTGTGGTTTTTTTGTGCATTAATCCTTGGTCGTCAAATCATTTTTTTATTTGTCTTTTAAGATGCACCTTTTTTCTTTATTTTGAAACACCTATTGAGTTTGGGTCCACTTTTATATTTTACTGTTATCGAAGCTTTTAATAAGCCTATCTAACAAACACATACTTTAAGATGGCTTTATCAGTAATGTTTATTTGTACCTACTTAAAACCCTTTTACCTCATTATAAGCATCCTTAACGTCATTAAGTTTGAACGAAGCTTGAGTAGTAGTAGCAGTATTTCACTTCGAAAATATGCAAATATAAGGTGGCTTTACTTAGTATTTTCCTTCACCTATTTATAACTGTTGGGCTTTTTTGAAAGCTTTCTTCAAGTCATTAAGTCTTAAGGCAGCAGTGAGGACAAAACAACTCTCACCGAATTTATACGAAATCACTGTAAAGCTTTTTTAAAACTTTACTGTTTAATTTGACAATTGGCCGTATGGACTGGTTTGATACATACTCATTATAACCTGTTGGTAGGATAATTTGATCTTGCAGTGTATCTGATCATAGACAATGCAGTCATAGAATGCGACTTCGATCAAATTCCAACTTAAAACCTCTTTAAAGGCTCCATGAAACTAATGCTGCTGGGGTATAGCACACGAACTTGAGAATCAAAGAAGATACGTATTCTCGTGTTAGCCCTTTCTGAAGTATGTGTGTCTAAAATAAAAAGAGGGAAGGTACCTTTAAACTTACAGTAATGACTCAAAAAGCAAATTGAAGAGCAAAGCTTGCCCTAGAGCAACACGGTGGTTTTGTTTTGATATCATTTTAGCTGTTAAATTACCGTCACTTGAAGAATGTATGATTCAAGGTCAAATCGTTGTTTGGACGCCGGAAATGAAACACCCGGAAAATTCTATGTTAAAATATGAGCATGACCTTTTGAAAAGTATGACCTTGAAAGATTAGATGAAGGTCAAAATGCGACCGGCAGGATATTCTGGGAGGTAGAGGTCTTACAAGAAAATGGTCGAAACAAAAATCATGAGAACCTTTGACCTTAACTTAATCATTTAAGGTACAATTCTTCAAATGACTCATATCTGGACTTCCGTGCTCTTCATTTTTGGCGTCATAAGTAGGTTTTCATTTATGAAAGTCGATTTGACCTTGATGTCAAAGTCAAAGTACTTCTCAAGATATCCTGCTGGTCACATTTTGAACCTGATTTATCATCCAAGGTTAAGCTCATATCTGGACGTAGAATTTTCCGGGCATTTCACTTCCGGCGTCAAAGGTAAGAGTTTCCAGTTAAGACAATCGATTTCACCTTGACTTGGTCAAGGTCTTAACCTGACGTGGCCTTGAATGTCAAGGTCACCGTAAAGGTCATCACCGGATAGCCAGGCAAATTTATTACGACTTTTGTCTTAACTATTCTTTGTGCGACCCTTAATAATCTAGTTATTCATTTCGTCCGATACTTTTTGAACACGGTGTGTGTATCCAGGCCCCTTAATGCCTTTTTTCTCACCTAGCATTCCGCGTATAATTCGCAGAAATCAAACCGTACATTCTTACATTCTCCCCGGTGGCTCCGTCGTCCAAAGTGAGAGAAAGCAGTCGCATGACCCCCCTTGAAATCTGGCCTCCCTAAGGCGCACTCCTCATTTCGCGAACGTCTGCTGGCATTTGCTACGCCTGAACGCTTATTTATGGGAGTTTTTCGAAATAATTTCCAGAGAACGGCGGGTAGCTTCGGGGGGGCCGCCATTGCCGCAATTGGGTTAAGAGCCGGCGCTATTTTTCGACAGCAGGGGTGTCAATTACCCCCCGTTCGTTCGGGGAGGGATTCCTTTTCTGTTATTGCCGCTGTTATTGCCTTGTGAGTACTTTGTAGTGTTTGGCAGGTTTTATGGTTAATTTCATTGCCACAGAGTTCTGGCCGCAGACGAGAGGTCAAGGCGTATCGCTCCAACTACTTTTAACGAACGCTTACATCTGACTAACTAGCTTACATTTACTAAATGATGTATATGCCAGATAGTGATCAGGGTAAGTGTAAAAAGGCATAAAATTTATGTCAGTCAGCTCAATCTGCGGAATTGTCGAATCCACAAAATCGGTAAAATTTTGACAAGTTCAGGAAAAAGGTACCTCATATTTGATGAGAACATGAAATGAGAAGTTTCTTTTAATTTTACTGCTTCTTCCACGCCATGTGCAAACTAGCTTAATCACTACCTAATGAGTAACAGATACCAGACGGTACATCGTATCTGGCAAACAGTAATAATAGAATACAAATTTCCGAACTTTCAAGACTCTTGCAAAGATTGATAATTAATATTCACAATGTGTAAGAAATTTGCTGTCTCTGTTGTCGTTAGGTTTCTGGCGATTATAGTTTTCACTATTTTGTTTTCTCACTTTTGTATCCGCAACTGCTACTATACAGGGTGTCCCAGAAATAACACGCCAGAGTGACATGGAAGGTAGATTGGCTTTAGACCAATCAGAAAACATCGACATGACCTTAGTAAAAGTCTTCTAGTTTTCGAGATATTGCCACTTTTAAGGTTTTTCAAAAAATTCCTACTTTTGCTCCTTTTGTTGCCTGTTATGGCTATAAGGATTTGCGGACTTATGATCTTTTTTTTCTCGGGCTACTATTAATAGTTGTTTGAGACGATAAGGTATTGACTTCGTTGAAAAATATCACGGTATGTTAAAAAAACAACCGAATTCTTAGATTTTGTGTCAATGCGAAAACCTTAACCAAGGTTTAACTGATTACTGTGACAACGAATGAACCAGACTGAATCAGCAAATGCTCTTGAAAACCAACCTACTTAATGCTCTTTCAAAAATAGTATAACATTTATAGGTTCTTTTTACTAAAAATCGAATAGCTCCAAGTTTTGGCATAGAAGTCGTAATACTTCTACGTCTAAAACGCCTAGATACATTGTCATTTTTAATTCGTTGTAGGCATCAAAATAATAAATCGAACATAAAACTGGTTCTTTATTTCCATTTATTTTTAGTCACTGTAACAGATTTTCAAAATGTTTACCACCCACTCTTATACACAACCTGCATCTTCTTAAAAATTGTCCCTTAAAACTTCTCAAATCTAGATCAGCAATTTCGCCTGCTGCTTGATGGATTCGTTGTCGCAATTCATCGGCTGATCGAATTGGTTTTCCATACACTTTATCTTTTGAACATGCCCAGTAAAAAAATTCAGAGGGTTCAGGTCTGGAGAGCGTGAGGGCCAAGAAACTGGTCCTTACCGGCCAATCAATCTGTTAGCGAAGGTTTCATCAAGATAAGCCCTTACTGCACGACCATGGTGCGCAGGGCACCCATCCTGCTGTAACCACATCTTTCTTCTTGACTCAAGAGGCACATCTTCCAAAAGAATGGGTAGATGATGTTGCAAAAAATCCAGGTATATTTCTGCATTGAGGGTCGCAGGAAGTTCGAATGGGCCAATGATGCATCCGTTGTGGATCTCCGTCCAAAGATTTACCATAAACTAATGCTGTGAACGGTCCTCTCTTATTTCATGGGGATTTTCCAACTGCCAGCTGTGGATATTATGCAAGTTAAGATACCCATCTCTTTAACAGGCCGAGTCGTCGCTCCACAAAATCCTGTCGAAAGAATTAGGGTCTTCCTGATGCTTCTCCAGCATTATCCGACAAAACGAAATACGTGTAGCATAATCACTGCTTAATAGCGTTTGAACTCTTTGGATGTGGTACGGGTGGTATTCATATCTCTTCATAATAAGTTGCGCCTGTGATTTAGATACGCCAGTACGTCGTTCGATTAAACGTACTGAAGTTGATGGGTCCTCCGTCACTTGCTCTAATACAATTTCATCCACTTGAGTACTACGGGGTCTTCCCTCAGAACCCTTCCGGCCAGGATTTCTGCCTTCTTGGTAGGAATTGACAGTGCGAAGAATTGATTGAACAGATTGATTGGCCGGCAAGGACCAGTTTCTTGGCCCTCACGCTCTCCAGACCTGAACCCTCTGGATTTTTTTACTGGGCATGTTTAAAAGATAAAGTGTATGGAAAACCAATTCGATCAGCCGATGAATTGCGACAACGAATCCATCAAGCAGCAGGCGAAATTGCTGATCTAGATTTGAGAAGTTTTAAGGGACAATTTTTAAGAAGATGCAGGTTGTGTATAAGAGTGGGTGGTAAACATTTTGAAAATCTGTTACAGTGACTAAAAATAAATGGAAATAAAGAACCAGTTTTATGTTCGATTTATTATTTTGATGCCTACAACGAATTAAAAATGACAATGTATCTAGGCGTTTTAGACGTAGAAGTATTACGACTTCTATGCCAAAACTTGGAGCTATTCGATTTTTAGTAAAAAGAACCTATAAATGTTATACTATTTTTGAAAGAGCATTAAGTAGGTTGGTTTTCAAGAGCATTTGCTGATTCAGTCTGGTTCATTCGTTGTCACAGTAATCAGTTAAACCTTGGTTAAGGTTTTCGCATTGACACAAAATCTAAGAATTCGGTTGTTTTTTTAACATACCGTGATATTTTTCAACGAAGTCAATACCTTATCGTCTCAAACAACTATTAATAGTAGCCCGAGAAAAAAAAGATCATAAGTCCGCAAATCCTTATAGCCATAACAGGCAACAAAAGGAGCAAAAGTAGGAATTTTTTGAAAAACCTTAAAAGTGGCAATATCTCGAAAACTAGAAGACTTTTACTAAGGTCATGTCGATGTTTTCTGATTGGTCTAAAGCCAATCTACCTTCCATGTCACTCTGGCGTGTTATTTCTGGGACACCCTGTATATAAAGACATTTTGAGACCTGCTAAGAATCATCTTACTAAATCAATGATAAATCGCCGGTAGCAGTCATTAGCTGGAGTAGATGTCAAATTCAGTAGAGCGACTTAATTTAGTCGCATATACATTATGGTATACAATGATTTTGACTGATTTTTGACCTCTTACAGAAACTACTGCTCTGATCATACTAAAATCACTATTGTTCTGAGCAAGTAATTACTGCAGAAAAATCTAGAAACAACCTTAAAGTTCATCTAATTTAAGGGAAGTGATATTCAGAAAATAAACATTTCTTTCCCGCTGTATAACATTGCAGGACCACTTTAACCTGTATTAAATTTGCAGAAGATGTTTGTTACCATAGCTTTAAAAAATGAAGTCAAGTTGATTGACTCAATACTTCCTACACATTACTGTGATACAAGTTTAATATTTTCCCATAGCATGAAGCTTCAGTCTAAGATCCCCTTGCAACTAAATCATCGGCAGCCCCTCCCCAAAATTGTATTATGCCTTATGTCCTTCCTTCACAGGACTATTATCAATACTACATACTTTTCGGTTTTAAAACCCCCCCCAACCACCCCAACTTCATCCCCACCCAAAAAGAAGATAGAAAATGATCAAGAACCCCTAAAGCATCTAGAAACGAAGTTTGAGCTGTTTTCATATTTTTAGTTTTTTGATTATTGCTACGATGTCACGACACTATTTCTAACAACCATACGCGTTCTCCATCCTCACCACGGTAGTAATACTGTTTAAAAATTTCACTAATATTAATTTAATAGTTTCCACGTTACAAAATTCAAAACGATCTGAAGCAATAAATACTGGTATGTAATACAGAAAATTCTAAGTCTCTTAGTTTCGGTAATAGGCAAGGCAATGTTCGGATGGACCTAAAAAAGTTATTTATGTCACTAGGTCTTCCCTCACAGATCAGTGGACAGTCTATCATGAAAGCAACACATTTTCAATCTTATAACCCTCATCCCCCAACCACTTCAATTTCACCCCCACCCAAAAAAGTAGAAAATGATCACGAACCCCTAAGATGCCTAAAAACGAAGTTTGAGCAATATTTAATTTCTCTTGTTTTCTTGCTAATTACTCCGCCGCCCATGCACCATCAAAATTATAGGAGCATTGCCTATTACGACCCCACAGCATATCGCTGCCCAAATTTCGTCACAATCCATGCAGCGGTTGCTGAGATTACGTGGCTAGAAAAACGCGTACAGACAGGCCGACAGACAGACAGACCGACGGAAAATTTTCGCGATCACAATACTCCCCTCATCTATCGGTGTGGGAAGGAAAAAATACGCAAAGTTAGAATTGAAATAGGAATAGATGCAGATCTTGAAACATTTTCAAAAAATTTTCAAATGAAAGTTTTGAATTTTACTGTACTATCATCAGACAACTTCATGGAAAAGTAAATTGGTTAATAATCATTACCACTAGCACTGTCTAGACTACCTTTTGTTTTCAAATTAGTAAAGTAAAATTACAGCAACTAAAGTTACTGAAGTTGCCTAAGATGGTAACTTTCTAATTGAAACATATGGAGCACTGCGGATTTCCTAAACTTACAAGATTCTAGTCGCATACACCAAATTAATATCTGTGTCTGTATGTGTATACGAACTGTACAGTAAGTTTGCTTGCAGCGTGCTAAGTAGCGGAAGGCCTTATTTGAATTGATGACCTTCGTGGTTAATAGATAATACCCCTTGTAGAACCATGCTACAAAGTGTCTAAATTCCAATAATTACTGAAAAAGGGAGTTGAAACGAAACCACAATATGTGTGCTTTGGAAGAAGTGGAAGATCCGAGGGTATGAAAATTCTTATTTTCGTTAAACAAAACTGAAACTGAAAACCGCGGCCGGATTTGTAATTAGCGCCCTCAGTTTATCCAGGACATGAGGTTTTGTCTTGGTAGAAAGCCAAATAGATATTTCGGTTTTTTGTTTTTGGAGAAGTTGAAGATCCAAGGGTATATGAAAATTTTTATTCTTATTAAACGAGACTGAAACTGAGAACCGCTAGGCAATTTGTAATAAGAGCGCTCAAATTATCCAGGACATGAGGTTTTAGCTCTCACTACAAGAGAGCCTCTGTCTGTCCGTCTGTCGGTATATAAATGACACTTGATAGTCAAAACTACAGGTGCTAGAGAAAAACTAAATGCAGGTTCGGAATCAGCATGAAAAAACTAGTCCGGGAAAAATCCGCGGCTGAAACTGAAAACCGCGGCCAGATTTGTAATTACGCCCTCATATTATCTAGGACACGAGTTTTTGTCTTGATAAAAAGACAAATAAAGGTTTAAGTTTTTTATTTTGAGGAAGTTGAAGATCAAAGATTATGAAAGGTTGTATTTTCGTTAAAGGAAACTAAAACTGAAAACCGTTGCCGACTTCATAATTAGTGCCATCATATTATCCAGGGCACGAGGTTTTGTCTTGATAGAAAGCCAAATAAAGATTTAAGTTTATTTTTTTGAGATGTTGATGAAGATCCGAATGTGAGTGAAAGAAATATGTCAATATGTTAAAATCCGAGAAAAGTAGTACCTACCTAATATTTGACATCATTTTTAAAGGTTATGAGCATTTTTCGAAATTTTAAAAACTTTGCGAATTCTCTATTTTCAAACTTCTCCTAATTTTTAAATTTCAAAATTTTCTAGATTTTCAGAGCTTCCAATTTTTTCCGAATTTTCAGTATCTTACGGCTATCAAAATTTTTCAAATTTTCGTGTACTTTTCGCAAAATGATATATCTGTAAAGTATAGAACATTAACATAGTCATTTTTTTAAAACAATGGTGCAATTATGGAGCAATTAATACAAAAAAACTCTGAAACCAAGCTTTAACCCCAAATTTGTGTTTGATCGGCAGTATACAATTCCAGCAACCACTGCGGAAGGTGTCGATAACCCCTTCACAGACAAAATCAGGAAAATCAGTGGAGCAAGTTGCGGAGTATATTCCAGAACGCTCCAAATAAACATCAAGTGGCTTATGGACAAACATAATAGCATAATGGGCCTAGACCACATTTTTTGTTTATTGGCTTAAACGAACCCTGACACCACGTAGATGCCATAAATAATTTTACAAAATTTTTCTATCGTATTTAAAACCGAAAAAAATTGCTCTAAGTATTGAATTTTTTGAATCCATACACTTCCCGCCCAGGTCGTGACGTCACGTGTAGGGAACCAAGAAGAACTCACTGGTACAAAACAGTAGCATCCGCTCGTAGTCATCGGACCACGAAAGGACGCTCCTCATTGGTTCCCTACAGGTGACGTCATCATCGGCTATTTCAAATTACAGTACAATTTTCTTTTTAGTGTTATTCTTATTTGCATCAAGTTTTCTGCTGACTTTTTACAGTAAACGGTCCTATGTATTATCAAAAATAATACCGCAGTAAATAAATTGATCAATTTGAGATCACGGTATAGGCCCATTCAGCTCGAGCTAGCTGGTATAACCATAGCAGCCAAACTAACAGTACGGGCAAAAATCTCAGAATCTGCACACATATAAGACAAGCTCTATTGGCCCTCAAGTGCTTTAAAGCTAAAGGCGAGGATTGGATTACCGTCAGGCACTTGTGAACGCATGTACTACCTGTCCAAGTGTCCATGCCCAGGCAATAGCTCCACATTGCGACTGGTGCTATTACTGAACACTGTCACACTATCACACTGAGCAAAGGAGTAAATCTACGATACCATCATCAATGCAAGAGTACGTTTGGGAAAGACGCTGGTCTTCTCTGGCCAGGTTAAACAATTAGCATCGTCACCATTCTCACTACTGTGCGACCATCGAAAAATGGCCAGCGCGGCATGAGTGTGGGTAGCGGGGGGTTCCCTCAGGTAGCGATCGTCATTATCATCTCGAGTCTAAAGATCTATTATAACAGAGACATTAAATACCGTCTGCTGCGATTATCCAGTCCCGATGCTGGACCGTCTTTAAGGTGGGAAATAAAATGATCTGCTGTTGCCAATTGTAGTTAAGGGGTGTTAAGTGAATATAAATTATTTGGCGTTTCCTTTATATATAAAATAGAACAAGTCGCAGAAGAAGGAAATAGGCTGAAATTATTAAGAGTATGGCAACGTCCTCACTTCTTTCACCGCATTCTTTTCCCTGGCCAATTTATGTTGGTCGCACATTAGGTTGAAATGGCTGAACACTCAGACCTGAGGGATCCTTGGGAGGATATACAAGGGACCCAATGGGGCTGTGATCTTCATAGACCACCTTCCTTCCAATACAGACGTTATAGTTGCTATTATTTGAGTCACCTTTCCAGCAGCCCGACGGTAAACGATGGACTAGTTTAAAAATATGACCGCTAGACCACGAAGGTGTTTCTGACAAAGGAAACTGGCAACATTTCAAGAAAAACACTTCCAACTGTAGCCGAAAACAGCCAAACCTGCTACGTAACAGACATCCCCCAACGGGCTGACTGATGCAAACCGTATAAATATTAAAACAACCTCAGTGAGGACCGGGGGTTGGAAGAGTGGGGGGAGGTGGGAGGAGAGCTGTCACAACAGTAGACTCTCGCCTACCTGTACCTGTCGAACAGCGGAGTATGCCGCCCGAACTGACGTGAAGCAATGCTTAGTACAGTGAAGTTGGAACTGGAACTAGTTTAATTCTAAATCCGTAAGAAGGATTTCCCTAAATATAGGTCTTAACGCTGCTCCTACAATCCGGAATAGTTTCTTCGGAAGATGCGGGGAGCTGAAAAGGAACCGACGATGGGCGTGATAAATAAACAGGTGCGCGCTACATTTGAAAAAATGGAAACAGTCATGTTAGCGCGTTGTCCGAAATTTGTAAAATTGAAGAGGAAGGCGATTTGGAGATGTTTTTTATCCCAATTCCTGACACTTCATTTTCCAATATTTTTACATGAAATTCTCACGTCATGTTTAGAAGCATGTTGCCCAGAGTGATAACGAAGCACCTTTTCATTTTTGCTTCTGGGCTTTTCTTAAAAAAATTACAAAGTTGACGAAGAAAATAGGCAACTTCAAGCGATCATACTTCATGTTGAATCAATTTTTTTTCAAAAAATGCTTCGATAGCTCCCTATGTAATTTCCTTTTAAACTTCATGCAAACATTTCATGCAAAAATATTGAAAACTAGAGCGTCAGGAATTGGGATTAAATCACTTGAAAATGACCGTTTATGCTCTCCGTAGGAGCCGCCTTAAGGGGCCTGGGTACACCCAGTTATACCATTTGCCACGTATTCGTATGTAGAACAGAACTCAACTCAAACGACATACAGTATTTCTGAAGGTGACAGTTAAGACCTTGATGAATGACATCTAAGGACAATTTTTTCAAAAAAGTTTTTTAGTGTGCAACAAAACACGCAATGCAAAATAATACATTCTTCAAACGTCTGTAATTTAACAACCAAACACGGTATCAAAACGAGGCCAAAACCGTGACAAAGCGCAAGCTTTCTTCTCCAATTTGTTTTTTGGATCATTTTTGTGGTGACTTTTGGACCTTTTTTTTCTCTGAGAGCCGTCAAGCCTTTAAGGCCTATTGTTCCATAACATCCAGAAGGGAGACGGTGCACGGCCAGCAGCGTTGGAATGATTACTTCATCATCCCGGACAGTCCGACGGGGGTCTCCCGTCCAGGCCTTCCGGTCGGTCATCCAAAGTGAGGGCCGCGTAAGATGCTTCGCCTTTGGACCTTACCTTTAGAATTTTTGACCTTACATTTGGATTTTTGGACTTATCTCCCCTCATCTTAGACAGACACACTCTGGAGAAAGCGACCAGGCGGCCACGCCTCCTCGCCGACACGGGAATACGTATTTTCTTGGATTCTCAATTTCGTGCGCTGTACTCTAGGTCCTTAACAAAAATGCTGGGTCTCGATCTGGAGAATCGCAAATTAGGTGCTCAACAAAAACTGTCTAAAGAGTTCTTTTTAAATGCAAAAGAAGTAGAGGAAGGAGAACATAAGGAATATTAGTTAGCTTTCCTTTATGATCTCAAGATGTGGTCATCGTATCACCAAACTTTTATGCTTCAACACGTCAGCGTGTTTCATAATTGAGACATTAAATCCAGGTGATTGAATTTTATAACCTGATTAGTCTAAATCACAATTACTGAGCCAAGATTTCTCTATAGTTACTTACGATATTTATATACTGTAAATTGATTATTGGAGAAGTTCATTCAGAATGTTTTTTTCACTTCTGTGCCAACGGCATCGACTGCTCTGTTCATTAGCCTCGTGTTCTGTGTAAGCTTTGTTACTGACTCCCGGTGCCACTCTAGAAACAGCACCGTCATTCATAAGCCATCAGTGAAGGCTCTGATGGGGATTTTCGCTGGGCTTTTTTCTATGGTAACCCATATTCTGATTGGAAATAAATTTTCATCTTTAGCGGGAGCAAACCCAAAACCTAGCGGTGTGTGTTCTCTGCTCTACCCACTAAGCCAGCCCAACCCCACAAAATGTTTTACATATTAAATCAACGGTACTGGTTTGACATTTATCGCAACAGATGTATTAAAATTAAGGCTAATATAGTAAACAGACATATTCTTCTTAAAAAAAAGAAATCAAGTTGATTGATTCAGTCCTTCCCGCAAAAGTGTGTCATCCCCCTGGGTCATTTCTTCACAGGCCTATTATGAATTCTACAAACTTTGCAGCTTTCCAACTCGCTGTTTTTACATTTTTAGTTTTTTTCATTATTGCTGCGCCGCCACTGACTAAATTTATAAAAATCATCATGAACGTTTGCCATCCTCGCCATGGTAGTAATACTATGTAAAAATTTCGTTAAAATCAATCTAATTGTTTTGTGCGTAACACATACAGAATGATCGGAAGCAATAAACCTATATACGTGTATACATGAGAAAATTATGATGTCCCTTGGTTTCTGTAATAAACAAGGCAATCTTCGGATGGACCTCATCATCATCATAGACACAATGTCTTAACAGACATGTTGTGAAGTCGTAAAATGCATTAAGTCGGAGCTAAAGTATTATACCGACACGAATATTATCAATGGTTTTGAGAACTGTACCTCGCCATCATTCGCGATTTACTGTCAGTTCAATGGCGCTCTTGATACTCATATCCAGCAACTGTTTCGTCGTATCCACCCAGCGTGTATGGAAACGGCCACGGCGCCGCCCACTCGGGGCATGACCCTGAACTACAAATTTATCCATGTTATCGCTTCTGTGTATATGTCCGAAGAAAGTAAGCATTCTCGTCGACACAATGGAAGATAATCTCTATGGATTACCGAGCTCATCCAATATGGAAACGTTAGTCCGATGGCCGGTATAAGGAACTATCAGCATTCTCCTCCACGTCCACATTTCAAAAGCATCTATGCGAGCTCGATCTGCCTTTTAAATAGTCCATGTTTCCGAGGCATACAAAAATATGGAGAACACAAGAGGGTGAACCAGCGACATTTTGGTAGCTTTAGTGATGTTACGGTCGCGCCATGTTTTAGTAAGCTTTGTCATGGCCACACGTGCCTACTGAGTGTGCCGTTCATGGACCTAGAAAGGAGTATTGTGATGCTAGGCCTTTCTTTCACAGGTCTGTGAGAAGCTTATTATGAGTACAACAAATTTTTCAGTTTTACAACCACCCACCCCCAATCACCCCAATTCCACCTCCACCAAAAAAAAAACAGTATAAAATGAACCCCTAAAATACCTAAAAAGGAAGTTTGAGGAGTATTTGAAGTTTTTAGTTTTTTGCTTATTACTCTGCCGCCCATGCACCGATTTTCAAAATTATAGGAACATTACCTACCTACTACAAAGCATGTCGCTTCCTCAAATTGCATCATAATCCATGCAGCGGTTACTGAGATTACGAGGCTAGAAAAACGCCAACAGACAGACAGACCGACAGACAGACAAATAGACCGACGGAAATGAGTGCCGTGACCGCAAAGATACTTTCACCCAACACTGCTTTCACCAGTTTAGTTTTCCACTTGAATAGGACATTTTGGTGATGCCTTAACCATAAAACGTATGAGGCTGTTATTCTAGTTACTATAATAATAAATGACTTTATTATAACAAATGGTTATATGTGTTATCATGTGCGAAGCTAGACTAGACATTAATTTTGTTAAGCTGTAATTTCCAAAAATATTTATACCAAGTTTCTCGCACTAGTTCAGAAATGCAAATGACGTGAAATATTTAGGGCTGCGAATACGTAATGTGGACAAGGAAGATCCATTACGGCAGGATAAATTATAAACAGGGATTATGCGCCGTTCCGAAAGCCAGCGCGCACCTAGCGCTGGATGCTGCTTCACCTTTGATCGTAAACAATATTGCTTCTCACTTGATTCTGGCTGTATTAACTTGATTGAGCTGCGCGAGTAACACCTGAGAGCAGTCGAGCTGATTTGCCGGCTACAACGTTCATCACCGGATGCATGTCGCTATGCAGCTACTGCGAGCATATTTCATGAAACTATCACACTTCCTATCAACGTCTTTCAGTCGTCATCCTATGTGTTAAAAATCATGTAGCTCACCATAAAAAAATGTCTATTTGCTTCGCACTCATTCTCGTGCTTGATAGCTTGCTTATAGGTACTGCGTTTTAATTCGGACACCGATAGGTAAGGGGGGTATTGTGAAATTTTCGATTTTGAGATAATACGTCACACCAGTGCATGGATCGTGATGAAATTTGGGTAACGATATGCTGTGGAATCTCGGTAGGTAATGTTGCTAGCATTTTGTAAATCACTGCATGGGCAAGAGCATAATGAACAGAAAATTTTAGACATCCCTCAGACTTCGTGTTTAGGGGTTCCTGATCATTTTCTACTTTCTCTGGGTGGGAAATTGGATAACTTTTATTTGGGGATAAAACTATATACTTATTTAGTTATTGAATAAAGTTTTAAAGCAAATGTATCTTCACCCCTCAATATACACACCCATTTTTATGACACAATTACCACACTGGGGTCTGGCTGACCCCAAGTCATTTTTCCGATTTTTTAAGTGTAACATAGGCGAGTTCTTAGTACCGGCTTGGTCGGAACTCCACTACTGTAGAGGATAGCGAAAAAAGTTGTATATGAAAGTTGTAGCCACAGATGTGTTCCTTGCTCATAAAATATTCTAATTTATACAGGGTGATCCATAACTACGTGGTGATGCAAACATGCATATTTTTAAATAAGATATATATAGATATATTATTCCATATTCAAATTCTACCAATGATTTCCGTTCTTCCAATATAGGACACTGTTACATTATTCAAGGTACTTCAACAGTTATGGCCATTTTTATCTCCAAATCGCTGTCAAATGGACGTATTGTATATCAAAAAGTGGTGAATCAAAAATCATTTTTTTTACACGGATGGATAAAAAATATCATCTAGTTTTAAAATCGACTATAAAAAAGCCCACGACGCATATTCTTATACAGATTGATGTAGAATGCAAAATCCAGATTTTCTCTTTTTTTTCAAATGTAACCCCAAATATTTTATTATACCAAAGAATTGTTTTTAATATGCTCTTTCATATTTTTTTGATTCATCACTCTTTGATATACAGTACGTTCATTTGACAGCGATTTGGATATAAAAATGGTCATAACTTTTGAAATACCCTGTACAATGTAACAGTACTGTGTATTGTAAGAACGGAAATCATTAGTAGAATTTGAATATATAATAATATATAGGATGTCTCATTTAAAAAAATGCATGTTTGCATCACCACGTAGTTATGGATCACCCTGTATAAATCAAAATATTTTCTGACTAAGGAGCATATTCGTGGCTACAACTTTTATATACAACTTTTTTTTGCTATCTTCTATAGTAGTGGTGTTATCGACCGAGCCGGTACTAAAAACTCACCCTGTATATTCTATTCTATTCTATTCTTTATTTGTACTGAAGAATACAAATATTGCCACCTCGGAAGGCTATGCCTTGTGTGAGGTATTGGCACCGACATTGAAATATACACTAAAATTTTGTCTGTATTAAATATGTATAACTAGAGAATTTAATTCAGTTAATTCATTACTCAAGTGTATCTTATTGAGATAAGATTTAAAAAAAAAATAAAAGATAAACAGAATATATGAAGAATTACTTAAATGTAACAAAATTTAGATTCTTGACCGAAAACTAAGACACGTACTGATAAATGAACACAAAAAAATGAAGACAAAGTAACAAAACTTTTGTGATTCTAGTGATGTCTCCAAAGCACCTCCTTCTAAATTAAAAATTTCATTTTTACATTTCCTTCACGCAAATTGAGTTTTTATGTTAGCCACAAACGGGCTTTGCACACGGGGTAGCGTAGTAATTAAGGGCTATCTTTCCAACATGATCTAAGTGTTATCACAAATGCAAATGACAATTACTCAAAACTTAATTTTTGAAGTTATCTGGTTTTTAAGCCAACTATATAACGCAACCTTGAACTTAAACCTAAGACACCGTTTTGTAAATGCATACATGACTCAGTTCTCTTGTATGGAGCAGAAACATGGATGTTATAAGTGGATACCATCAACAGACTCGAGACTTTTGAAATGTGGACGTAGATAATTAAAAACATCATGGTCTCAACACATATCTAACGATGGACTGCTTAGACGTATGAGAAGGGAAAGAGAGTTACTTACTACAATAAAATGCAGAAAGGCCGCTTATGTGGGCCACATATATCGTCACAACAAGTATGATATACTAAAACTAATAATGGAAAAAAAACAAGGAAAACGTGATCCTGGTCACAGACGACATTCATGGTTAAAAAACATACGCGATTGGGCTGGTATGAACAGATCATCCCTAATTCGTACCACTCGGGACCGAAATTGTCGCGAACCTTCATTAAATGGAGATGGCGCCTGAAGAAGAAGATTTGGTTTTTGTAGTACATTCAACATTCAGCTCCGCAATCCATGTTTCTCTAGCAATCAGATTCCAAGCGCATCGTCTGCCTGTATAAGTAGGGCCCGCAATCTAAACGGCAAGACAGTAGGATATTCGGAATGCGGTATGGGCATTCCTACACAGTCTTCGAGGGATCCCTCTTCGGCCCATAAACTACCATGCCCGACGATGATGCGCGCCATTACTCAACTATTCCGCGAACAATTTGATGGATCATATCTTCTTAACTACCCTTGGAAGCTCACTCATGTTGCGGAATGGTACGCGTGGCAGTTCAAGTAAATTCTAGCTACAGCTAGTTGTAGAGAGCATGCAGTTATTTTAGGTACTGTATAATGCATATACTGCGATCTGCACATTTCTTGATGCAAATCTACGCGGAAGTAGGTAGCAGCTGAGAATCGGGTATACAGGGTGTTTCCTAATTTGGCACTTTTCTTCATAGGGCGTATAGTGCTCGCCAAAGGAGTGATTTTTGCTAGTAACATATAGACGAAATGTTTAGGGATATCAAGGTATTGACTAATAATGAAATCCTCATTTCTAATTCCGTCCCTATTTTCGATTAGATCAAAACAGACACAAAAAACGCAGGTGATTACGGAGCATACGTAGCAACGCGCGTTTGAGGTCTTTGTCTGTTGACGTGCTAAAAACAACAAAAATGGTGCACCCCTAATGAACTGCTGAACTTGATTTTGGTGTACAGTGAATGTGCTGAAAATGCCTCTCAGACTTCGCTAGTGTTTGCTAATCATTTCCCTGGCCATATTTTCCCTACCCCCCTGTCGATTTGTATGTCTCGTGCAAAAAGCTAAAGACGCACAGGAAATTTGTACTCACATCATAGTGGATACGCTGGAAAACCTAGACAACTTCGAATGGTCCAAACTGAAGAAGAAATACTCGGGCTTTTCAATCTCGCGGCGCGAATTTCGAACTGTATCCATAAAACTCATGTGACAGGACCGTAGTTAAAACTTCACAGCGAACAAATAGTAAGTATTTCATTACAGTTTTTTTTATTCTTCTGCTGCTGATTCACCGCACATTAGCTTTGTCATTTCAAAGCCAGTTGCTTATGTAAAGATAAGTCCCAACTTTGAAAACGCCGTGTAGAAGCATGTCATAGAGAACTGACGAATTATTTCTTTAAAATCTGTGCCATGGACATTTGTTAAGCTACATACAGGGTGTCCCACGACGAGTAAGACAAGCAATATATCGGAACTAGGCAGTAGTAGCGAATTATAATTTTGGGGGTGTAAATTGGAGCAAATATAGTATCTTTTCTTATTATTGTGTCACCCAATGAGGGATTTGTTTTTGGTCACGTGACATCCGAATTAAAATTTTTAATGGGACACCCGGTATATTTGTGTCTTTTTGTGTTCCTCCCGATAAAAAAATTCCAACAAACTGCACACTTGAGGTCTAAAGTTATTTATTCAAGAACTACAGGTACTTAAAGGATGGTACCACTGCCAGTGAGTATAACATGTGCCCCTACAGTTAAATTTCTTTGGTAGTGTTTCATAATTCTAGTGGTACAGTCCTTTAAGTACCTGTAGCTCTTGAATTAATCACTCTAGACCCCAAGTGTGTTAGTTTGTTGGAATTGTCTTGTCGGATGAAACACAGAAAGGCACTAATATACAAGGTGTCCCATTAAAAATTTTGAATCGGACGTCACGTGACCAAAAACAAATACCTCATTGGGTGACACAATAATAAGAGAAGATACTATATTCGCTCTAATTTACACCCCCAAAATTATAATTCGCTACTACTGCCCAGTTCCGATATGTTACTTGTCTTAATCGTCGTGGGACATCCTGTATGAACACAAAGTTTCAAACGAATGTCCCTAAAGTTCAACCACCACCAAAGCTGTGATGTATAAGGTCAGCGCGATCCGCTCTCCTTTCTTAGAACAGAAATAGTACACGCACCATATTCTCGAAATTAAAGCAAGGAAGCACTCCCAGAACTGCTCCCGTATCTGGACTCCCTCGCTATTCTATTGATAGTGAAAATCGGTGTTGTTTAAGGGTCAAGGCGAAGAAGTTAGGGTTTGCCTACAGAATTAGTAAGCATTTAACACCATATACTAAATATATAATAGATAGTGCAATCATCAAACCACATTTTGATTATTGCACAACTATATTATTCATGTGTAACAGTACTGGTTTGCAAAAACCACAATTACTACAGAACAGGTGTATGAGATTTTTGTTGATTTGCAGCATATACATATACCAGTGTAGTGCATATGCAGCAGATATTGCAATGGAAACCTATTAAATTTTACATTAAATATAGAACAACGCTGTTTATCTATAAAATTTTACACAACATGTTACCACAATATTTAACCATCAACTTACAATATCGTTACAATATAAATGGCCATAACACACGGCAAAAGGAACATGTGCAGTTGTACACATACATCCCAACAACCTAATGAGTAGTAAAAACTCCATATTTGACCATGGAATGAATGAATATAATAAATTGTCAGATTATGTGAAAACAGCACCAAGTTTAAAGGAATTTAAGGAGCGATTATTTGAGTTACTTAATCAATAGTAATTAATATAAATTAGGATACTTCAACATGTTTCATCTTGTGTTTGTATATCATTTTTTTGGTTAAAGTCCAAATATAATTTATGTTTTATGTATAAGTAGCGGTATTGTTTACATACGTAAATTGTGTTTGTTTTTAAACAGTGTCATAATGAGGCCTGATATTTAAGCATTGAAGTATATTTAAATTAATTAATTCTAAAGTTATAAGTAGCATTGTGTCAATAATAATAAAGATCTACTACTAAGGAGCATAAACGAATTTGTGGGAGGGAGCAGAATTGGGAAGGATTATTGGAAACCATTGTGACCTATGTGAGAAATAAAGAAATATAAAAATAACTTAAGGCACTCATACGATATCGATGAAACACCGGTGCGGTGGTACGCTCGAGGGGATATAGAGACCGTTCTGGATAACGAGAGATGCTTGATTTACTGAAACTACTCGTTCTTTACGCTCGAGCTTGTACAGGCAAAGAATCCTGACAGTCCTTCTCGACCACCAACAGAAAGCGATGTTCGCCAGAGTTTTCGACACCTGCCGAGGTGAACATCATCTCTAAGGAAGAAAAAAAAGCGGACCAAATATCAGGAGTTGCTCGGACAACTTCGCAGACTCTGGTCAAACTATACTGTAAGTCTGATGGTTATGCTCATTGGATTCCTACGTGGAATGAGGTATGCACACTGCTCTCTGCACTGCGCAAAATACCGGTGCGCCGTACGGCGGCGCAAATCTTAGCCGCCAGAATGCAGAAGGCAGTAATCCTCGAGTCCCATCGGAATAATAATAATAATATATGTTGCCAGGTAAATATCTATCAAGCAATGGGTTGTAAAATTGAAACGTTTTGTTTCACTCACAGCGGGCTGTCCACTGATCTGTAAAAGAAAGACCTAGCGGCACAATACAATTTTTTAGGTCCATACGAACATTGCCTTGTCTATTATAGAAACCAAAGGACTTAAATTTTTTGACGTAAACATACAAATATTACTTTAGATTATCCTGAATGGTGTAATGTGGAAATTATTGAATTGATTTCATTGAAATTTCGACACAGTATTATCACTGACGAGGATGGAAAACGCGTAAGATTTTCAGAAATCGTGTCAGTCGCATAGCAGCAATAATCAAAAAAAAATAAAAACATCTTAAACCTAGTTTTTAGGCGTTTTAAGGGTTCCTGATCATGTTCTACTTTTTTTGGATGGGAGTGAAATTGTGGTAATTGAGAGGTTAGAAAACTGCAAAATTTGTAGAGATCTCAGACTTTAGCTTCATACCTAGGAAAACAATAAACTGTTATCATCGTGATGTGTGGGAATTTTTTTTAAATACTTCACCCTGTAGGACCTCTGTATTTACATTGGAGCAAAAACGGCGCATCTACTATCCAAATTGGCGTTGGAGGAGCATCGTTCTCCCTCGACTGGATATGATACATTTTCGTTTCGTTACGTACACACGATAATTGGTCTTGGTTTATTTTGGGAGCTCGTATCCGCACCACCGTGGAATTTAATGGCCCGCAGCAGCTACTGGCAAATTTCCTTCCTGCTACTCCTGCTGATGCTGTCTCTTCCACGATTCTGTATTCTCTCATTACACTTATTTTCAGTGATGTGGTATCTTTTTATTCAGATGAGCTAAGCTCCATCTACGACAGTCAATTTAGCAAACATTCCGTTTTAGTCTAGAATTGCAGGTTCTTACCGTACATCGTTACCGAAATTTCATCACCAGCATTGCCAAGATAGTCTTTGAGATTATATGGCAAAAAAATGTCAGCTTAGGTATACCAAGAAACGTCGAGAATCATCTGGAAATGTAAGGAAAAATCGGCGAAAATCATGAAAAAATCCTTAAGCATCGGGAATTATCAGAACAAATGGTGAATGTTGGGACTATTGCTAGTAATATAGAAATATCGGTAAAACCTACCCTCCATGCTGTCCAATAGGCTGGTCTCATCGCTTTACCCACTTGTCACAAACTTGACAGGAATAAATTATTTTATAGTCTGTTTGACATACCCCTGTTTGTGCGCTCAGCTCAATGTTTACGATGATAGTGAGACAATTTAAGTTACTTCAATGAATTATTATATTAGAAATAAAAATGTAGTTAAATTGATTGACTCAGTACTTCCTACACAATCCGATGATACCAGTTTTATTATTTTCCCACAGCATGAAACTATAGTCTAGATGCCCCTGCAATCAAATCATCGCTCGCCCGACCGCAAAATAGTGTTTTATTCTACTAGGTGCTTCTTTCAGTTTGAGGTGTTTTTTATATTTTTAGTTTTTTATTATTGCCGCGCCGCCACTGGAATGATTTCTAAAAACGTGCTTTCCATACTCGTAAATCTGGGTCAAAATGTCATTAAAGTCAATTCAGAAGTTTCCACGTAACAAAATACAAAACGATCCAAAGTAGTACTCGTATGTATTTTGTATGCATCAGAAAGTTCAAGTCCCTTGGTTTCTGTAATCGGCAAGGCAATGTTCGGATGGACCTAAAAAAGTGTATTATGCCGCTAGGTCTTTCTCTCTCAGGTCAGTAGACAGCCTATTATGAGTACAACAAATTTTTCAGATTTACAACCCCCCACCCCTCCAACCACCCTAATTTTACCCCCACCCCAAAAAAAGTTGAAAACGATCAGGAACCCCTAAAACGCCTAAAAACGAAGTTTGAGCTGATTTCATATTTTTAGTTTTTTTAATACTGCTGCGCCGCCACTGAGACGATTTCTAAAAATCAGACGTGTTTTCCATCCTCGCTAAAGTAGTAATACTGTGCCGAAATTTCATTAACATCAATTCAGTAATTTTAACATTATAAAATACAGAACGATCTAAACCAATACTCGTATGTATACATCGGAAAATTCTAAGTCCCTTGGTTCCTGTAATACACAAGGCAATGTTCGGATGGACCTAAAAAAGTGTGTTATACCACTAGGCCTTTCTCTTTCAAGTCAGTAGACAGCCTATTATGAGTACAACAAATCTTTCAGCTTTACAACCCCCCAACCTGCCCAATTTCACCCCCACCCAAAAAAAAGTAGAAAATGATCAGGAACCAATAAAACACCTAAAAACGGAGTTTGAGGATTATTTGAAATTTTTCGTTTTTTGCTAATTACTCCGCCGCCCATGCACCGATTTTCAAAATTGTAGCAACATTGCCTATTACGACCCTACACCATATCACTACCCAAATTTCATCAAAATCTATGCAGCGGTTACTGAGATTAGGAGGCTAGAAAAACGCGTACAGACAGACAGACCGACAGACCGATAGACCGACAGACCGACAGACCGACAGACCGACAGACCGACAGACCGACAGACCGACAGACCGACAGACCGACAGACCGACAGACCGACAGACCGACAGACCGACAGACCGACAGACCGACAGACCGACAGACCGACAGACCGACAGACCGACAGACCGACAGACCGACAGACCGACAGACCGACAGACCGACAGACCGACAGACCGACAGACCGACAGACCGACAGACCGACAGACCGACAGACCGACAGACCGACAGACCGACAGACAGACAGACAGACCGACGGAAATGAGTGGCGTGGATTTTCGTTATGTAGACATCATAAAACGTCCAAAAAACGTATTATCTCAAAATCGAAAATTTTCGCGATCACAATACTCCCCTCGCCTGTCGGTGTGGGAAGTAATAAAAATGTATGTATAAAATATAAAACTGGTAGTAGTTGTGGCGACTGTCGTAAATAGAGTTCCAAAAAAAGGAATGGCAGGAACTGGTCAACAAATGTGAAGCAATGAAGAAAGGTACAGGTACAAGCTGGAAGTTCCACGCGCAATGAACCTAGATAGGATGGCAATTTTCAAAGGGAACATTATTGCTTCCTATATAAATGCATCTTTGCCAGAGTTCAGGTAAATGTAAAATATAAACAACTAATTAAATTGTTGACTGATAGCAATTAATATCTAACAACCCCATCATACCGTTTTTGTCTTCAGGAACCAACCAAATGGAAGCCGCATGGATTAAGGTCGGGAGAGTAGAGGGGACAAGGCATAATTCCTATTCCTAATTCTTCAATAATTGTGCATTGACAAACCGCTGATCTGTAAATCTTGACAAAGTGGTCGTTTTACTTTAATTTTGGCTTCGAGAGTACTAGAAGTACGTTAGAATATAATAATTTCTCAGATACAGCAAGTGAGAATTGAGAATGACTACCACGAAGATATTTCTGGAAAATTTTTTGAAAAATGGATGGTTTCAAGATCAAGTTATACCACATTAGAGATTATTAGAAAAGATACATAACACCGCGCTTGTATAAACTGGGATTATTGAATAAATTTCTTACAAAATAAAATATCACAATTTCACCAGAAAGCAAGAAGTGAGTTATTGGAGTTAGTGAAAAGTTAAAACTGGTAAAAAGCATAGTGTTGATGAAATAGCGCGAAGGAGTGGGTGTGAAGTTTTAAGACATCCACCTTAGTTTTGTATTTTTAGTCCGATTGAATTGATATAGAGCGATTTAAAAGAAAGTACAATAATCACCTAGAGGGCCGAGCAGCAGTTATAAATCTTTTTAGAGATCAGGTACATTTAGTAGTTCAAGAAATGTAGCAAAATTGCATTAAAGATGCAATAAAAATTAAGTCATCATATCAAAATTTTTTATAGTGAAATTGTTATCAACCTGTGTTAATTTTTTTATTTTCTCATTTTTCATTTCTATTCTCAAACAATGTTGTCAGAATGCAAGTTTGAATGGAATTTATTGTACATTTTATAATGTTAATATCTATTAAGAATTGAATGGCAATTACGTTTAGTTTTCTTCTTCAGTGCTAGTGCGACCTTGGTTGCTTCTGTCCTCAACATCCGACACTTCTATATTAAATTTTTTGCAATTTAAAAAGTTTAACTTTTGACAGATTCATTAAATTTGATGCCGGGTGTGTCTTAAAGTTTTTCACAATACCAAAATTTTATTTACCGTTGGGATTTGAACTTGTGGTTCTTGGGCTTTTAGGCCAGCGCCAGCGTCGACGAGCGTTGAGGCTTGACGTTTCGCCACCACAAGTGAATGGCATCTTCAGAAGCTATTTCACTTTGGCGACTTCCAAAATACTGTATTTCTGCTTTTCTTTGCCGTCTACAGTGCAAAATAAACTATCCACCTCAACCTGCTGCTTCTGTCATAAAACCACCCTCATTTCTATCTGAGACCGAGGGCCTGTCTGTTGGACAGGCTATCCTGCTTCTTAATAGCGTCTGGCGTATCCTTTAAGCGCGTGATTTAGTTCCTGTTGGAGAAGACGCTATTATTACACGCGTTATTACAGCAGTATTTTCAGCTTATATGCGACCGGCGCAGCTAAAAGAAAGAAGTGAGGTGGTCCAGCACAACAATACTTATTTTTCGTTGGAGCTTAAGGAATGCTACCTAACACTAACAGGTATTTTGATACATAATTTGTCCGTATCAATATACCGTAACAAGAATCTATATGCGAGAAGTTGTGATGTGCACACTTTCAACACTAGACAACAACATCAATTTAGAATCCCTAAATGCAGGCTGAACATACCCCAATCTGCACCAACAACTCTTAGGCCCGATTTCATTAACATGCATATTTTAACAAAGGCTTTAATAAAGCTTTTCTGTTGGATGTTATTTAGCAAAGGCTTTCTATTGGTTATTGAGGACTATGTTGATAAGTATCATCCAATAGTATTTTATCAATACTGAAAACAAAACGTCAAAGCTGGATGACACCTTTGTCAAAAATATTTTAGAAATCCATGAATCAAAATCATAGCAGGATATCAGAACAAAGCGATTGATTTGCAAATTAATGCCACATTTTTCATGTTTACATTATAATTATTGTATAATTACTAATTGCAAACTGCGATAATTTGTGACAGAATCATAAAAATAGTTCCTATATCATTGACAGCAATTACCTACCTTACTTAATAATTACAAATCCCACATCCGTCTTTCAGATGGATTATATAAAAATACATACTTTTATGAAGCACTAATCGTTCATTTAATGGATGCACGTTTGTGATAGACCTTCTTATAGAAATATTCCCAGGTGCTGCGTACACATTCTACATAAAATAAGCTTATACTCAGCTATAAAATAGCGGGCTTTGCCGTTCTGGATAGGCAACCAGTAACGCACATGCACGTTTGAGAAATAGCTGTAACTTTTGAAATGTAACAAAATGCTATTTTTACCTCTTTTTATTATAAGACAGATATATTGCAGATATTTATAATTATTATCGATAGTAAATTATTGTTTCATCCAAATAATGCAATGAGTGAATTTCTCGTCATCATATCATTTGATACACCAAGAAACTATTGATTAATTGTGCGGCTTCTCTGGAATCTGATTGGTTGAGATTAGCAATTGCGAAACTTTTTGTTAAACAAGAAAATGCAATGTTTCACCCATTTAGGATGGAAAACAGACTTGAAAAGATACTAGATGGTTCAGAATGGTCAATTGTATATAAATTCTGTCATTTTTGAGCTTTTTTTGGTCAACTTCAAGAGAAATCAATAATTTTCAGAGTACTTGGGCAGAGCATGTTCTTGAATGGGCTGCTCTGATTGGTCAAAGTCTTTGTAAAAATGTGCATGTTAATAAAATCGGGCCTTAGACTAAAAATTTATAATAAACTACCTCACAACACAACATCCAAGTATTTCGCTATGACAGGTGTTTCTATACCTTGGACGGATTTTTTAACTATTGTAATGCGCTTGATTTAACTAATGGTACTCGTATTGTCCAATTTCTTTTTTGATGAATTAGCTACTCTGGTATTTTTTTATTTAATTTCCAGATGTGTCATCTCGATCGCATGCTATGATAAACGCCCAACCCTTTATTGATGTTAGATTAGCACTAGTAAGTCTTCTTACTTGATTTATTTTGATCATTTGTTTATCAATTGAATTAAATCTTTATAAGACTATAGTCAGGATGATCATTTTTTTAATCTCCTACATTTGCGTTCGATAAACTTCTCTGCCAACATCATTAAAGTGTCATACACGGTGAGTTTTTAGTACCGGCTCGGTCGATAACTCCACTACTGTAGAAGATAGCGAAAAAAATTGTATATAAAAATTGTAGCCACGGATATGCTCCTTGCTCAGAAAATATTTTGATTTATACAGGGTGATCCATAACTACGTGGTGATGCAAACATGCATTTTTTTAATGAGACACCCTATATATTATTCCATATTCAAATTCTACTAATGATTTCCGTTCTTCCATTATAGGGTACTGTTACATTATACAGGGTGTTTCAAAAGTTATGACCATTTTTGTATTCAAATAACGGTCAAATGAACGTACTGTATATCAAAAAGTAATTAATCAAAAATTATTTTTTTTACATGAGAAGTTCAGAAATATCCTCTAGTTTTAAAATACGTTATAAAAAAATCCCGCGACGCGTATTCGTATACAGGGTAATGTAGAATGCAAAATCTAAATTTTCTCTCTTTTTTTAAATGTAACCCCCCATATTTTATTAAACCAAAGAATTGCTTTTAATATGCTCTTTCATCTTTGTATAGCACTTATTATGGCTGCATTCATTAGTTTCTGAGATATTTCGATTTTTCTACAAATTTTAAATATACCTTCTATTTGTTTAATAAAATTTATTTATTTTGAGAAAATACTACCAAATTTTGTTTTTGCTTAACAAACGACTAAAATATAAGGCAATAATAATACTTGATCAAGTCAAAACACTGAACTAACGAGATAATATAGGTCAAGTATGCTGAGGAAACAATTTTATAGACGTCATGCATAATTATCAAGCAGATGTATCAGGTAGGCTATGAAATATGAAACGACACAGTGCAAATAAAACGATTCTTCAAGCTTTCAAATGCATTAGTTTTAGAGTGCCTCCATTCTGGATATTGCTATTCATAGTTGATATATTCTAGAGGCAAGTAGACAATTTCTCAAAGATTCTCCTAAATACCCTCAATGGAAAAATTAATTTTCAAAGCTAGTTTTTCACATAGTACGGAATTATTGAGTAGGTTATGAAAACTGAAAATTTTTCAAAGCCTACCTGATAAAACTACTTGATAATTATGCATGACGCATACATAATTGTCTCCTCAGCATACTTGACTTTATTATCTCGATGATGTAGGGTTTTGACTTCATCAAATACTATCAAGACGTTATAATTTACCTGTTCGTTAAATAAAAAACAAATCAGATAGTACCTTCTCAAAATAAATAAATTTCAGTACACAAATAGAGGCTATATTTTAAATTTACCGAAAAATCGAAATATCTCGGAAACTGATGGACGTAGGTACAACAAGTGCTATACAAAGATGAAAGAGCATATTAAAAGCAATTCTTTGGGATGATAAAATATTGGGGGTTACATTTGAAAAAAAAGAGAAAATTTGGATTTTGCATTCTACATCACCCTGTATACGAATATGTGTCTAGGGCTTCTTTTATAGCCGATTTTAAAACTAGACAATATTTTTAGTCCTCTCATGTAAAAAAAATAATTTTTGATTCATTACTTTTCGATATACAGTACGTTCATTTGTCCGCGATTTGGATATAAAAATGGTCATAACTTTTGAAACACCCTGTATAATGTAACAATGCTCTATATTGGAAGAACGGAAATCATTAGTAGAATCTGAATATGGAATAATATATAGGTTGTCTCATTTAAAAAAATGCATGTTTGCATCACCACGTAGTTATGGATCATCCTGTATAAATCTAAATATTTTCTGAGCAAGGAGCATATCCGTGGCTACAACTTTTATATACAACTTTTTTCGCTATCTTCTATAGTAGTGGAGTTATCGACCGAGCCGGTACTAAAAACTCACCCTGTATATCTGAGTTCTCCGTAGAACAATACGATCACAATGTGATCACAATACATCGATACTTTCAGCGATTATTGATAGGAAGCTAAAAAAAACTTTAATGTCACCGTTCTCGCAATAATGATCCGACTAACGAACCGTATGTTTACTTTCAATCTTCCGCACATAGCCGGTCAAATGAAGGGAGATAAAACGTATATTCCGGTGGATCCCGGAGCAAAAAATGCGCGCGGCAGAGGGAGAAGACAAAGCCTTGTGCCGGTAATCCTATATATGTGACAGACGCAGCGTTCGTCAAACGCGACCATATGCGGCAAACAAAGATTCCCTCTTGCAATAGTACAAAAATAAAAGCTACAAAGGATTTTCCATGTTTTTCCTTGCTTTAAATTTATTTTAGAGCTGGCGTTTGTTGGCGGGCGCACGTCACTCACAACCCGACTTTTTGTGTGTGAGGTTGTTTTGTGCGAGAGTCGGGAGTTGGAAGTCGGCGCTAAATTACTGCGGAGCTGATGCAGGTATTATTTTATTGTTTTCGAATATCCGGGAAAAATGAGGCATCGCCAAACTGGAAAATACTCGCGTATTATGTACCGGTCAAATTCGAGACGGCGATTGTAAATTGCAGCGATGGTCAAGTATTCTTAATCCGGGATATGAAAATTGCAGCGGCTGGTTATTTTTCCATTTCAGGTAAACATGTAAATTGTAGCGGACGACCCTCTGTTAGGGATAGGAGTTTTTATAACAGCCATCCCTCATTGTTTATTTTTGAGAGTGTTTGATAAATACTCAAACAGATACATACATTAAAATGAGTAGTGTCAGAATAAAGCACGCTCCAAATGCAACAACAAAAAAGAAGCAAGATTTTTTGAATCTTAGAATAGGTTTATTACTCAATGAAAATAGGATAAGTGGATTAGAATATATAAAAAGTGTATGTCATTTTTATGGTGAGAACCTTAGTAATTATGGTTTTTTATGTATATATTGATCTAAGACGATTTACGGACATGTTTAAACATAATGTTATGTATTATTAACAATTAACAATTTAGAAAAGTATAATTTTCTTTCAATGTCAATAGTTTTTGTTTTATTATTAACTGCTCTAACAAAAGGATTTATTAGTTTCACTCTAAACAAAAAAACCGCACATTGGGTATATTATCACCTTCCGAAAATTGCAAAAAAGTATCAAAATTGTCACAACAATTGTTACAATAAGTGCGAATAAAATTTTGGGTTTGTAATTTAAAAAAGGCATTGTGATGTCATATAGTTTTCAAGATCACTAACAGAAGTAGGTAAGTAAATGCCACTAAATTGTTGCTTTAGATGAAAGTTAATTTGACCTGTCACATAGTATTATTTTTATATAATATTTTGCTATACAAATCCAAATTAATTTTTAGAATACCTCCAAACAGGTAGACTACGCCGAAAAGGGACCCTTGCTGCAATTTACAACATCTTTTATGGTCACCTTTGAGATTTATAGGATTATACCCTAACCGCGGCTGCAATTTGTATCCGCCCATTCGAGATATCCGGAAATATAAAAAGTCGGACAGATATTTAGGGTCGGTTGTACAATGCATGTTTAAGCTTGGGTTTAGCGTTGTTTTTATTGGAAAATGCTCATATTGTATTTGCAGACCTCTACAGCTTATATTTAACATGACTCTCAAACAAAAAGTTTTTCCAGCCAAATCGAAAATCGCTCATGCCCTTCCAATATTCAAGGATGGAGCTAAAGAGCAGACCGATAACAGTGGGCTTTGTACGTCCTCTATGTTACTGTAAAAAATTGTTTGTAATCTAATTATATCAACAGTAAAGAGTACTATCCTCAAAGATCAGCATGAATTTTGCAGTCACTTGATAATAAGACGGGGGTCAAGGAAGTGCGGAGGCTCGAGATCACCAGAGTTTTACAGGTACTCGAGCCTCTTCACTCTCAGGGGGGGTCGCAAGGCCCCCCAAGACCGTCCAGGAGTGGATAGGAGACAAATGTGTCACCTACCCCGTGCAGAAATGCACCTTTCTCGTAGTGGCCCCTGTCTTCGTCAAATTTGACGAAGCTAATCCTGGCGGATCTAGGCTGGAGCCCCGAAAGGCTCCCTGGCAATGGGCAACAGCATTGCCAGTATCGGTGCCAGCTCCTGGGGGAGGGTGTACTCACGATAAAAGTGAGTGCACCCTTGCCTAGGAGATCGCACCGAACGTCCTCTAGGATAACTGAAGAACCCAACCCAATGTGTTATGCGATCCGTGCTAAAGGGTGCGTGGCGGTGGGGGTGCACCGTCGCTAACGGAGCCTCTGGGATACCAGGCGACCTCCCAGAGTAACAAGCCTTACACTCGTGCAGGGGGCGCCGCGAGTGTGGACCATATAGTTCCCCCTTACTCGTGGGATTTATTATGAGTAAAAAACCCAATAATAATAAACCCAAATCCGGGGGCCCCCCATCAGGGGACCCCGAACAGCAACCGGGTGGCCTCTCACCAGGGGACCCCGATAGAACCCTCACTGGCGAAGAGCAAGTGAGAGATATTTCAAGGGAACTCGCCAAGAGGGTGGGTACCTTGAATCTGAAGAAAAAGGGTAGGACGGGAGCGCAGAAGAAGCGGGCCCGGAGGCTAAGGCTGGCGCAGGAGGGGCAGGGCTCCGGAAGTCGAGATGCCTCTTCGGGGGCATCTGCTTCGGGGGGCGCTGCGGCTTCTGTGCGGGCTAGGGCGCCTTCGGGTGTTGCAGCTGCGGCTTCGGCGGGGCCTAGCATTGCTGGGAAACGTCCGAGGTCGGCGGGTGTGACACCGGAGGGTGCCTCATCGCGGAAGAGAGCTCGCACTTCCGCTCACGTTAGCTACGCTAGAGTGGCGCAAACCGGGCACAGGGTAGTATTCGTTCCCGAGGACTACCCTAGTGCTCAGTTGGTGGAGACGCAAGTCTTCAGCATCCAGGAGTCAGTGAGCGGACTGATGGACGGGCTCCCACTTGAAGGGGCCCTTCCAAGGTTCGCTGACTGCTACTTCTCGAGGGGGGCGGCCATCTTTGTTTGCGAGAACGAGTTCTCGCAGACGTGGCTGCAGGCTCAGGTTGGCAACCTGAGGCCCTGGGAAGGAGCACGACTCAGGGTGATGCGATTTGAGGACCTGCCCGTCTTCAGGAGGGTGATGGCTTGGTTCCCGGGCCCTCACGTGAAAGAGGACATCCTCCTGAGGAGGTTAGACAGGCAAAATCCTGGGATACACCCCAGCTCGTGGAGGGTGATGGAGGTCAAGATGGAGCCGAAAGGCGTACGTCTGGTCCTCAGCGTTGACTCCATTAGCTGGGGCGTAATCGAAGGCAGGGGGCTGCGGCTCTACTGCGGAGCGAGCTCAGCAGTGTTTACTCTACTGGGCAAGAATAAAGAGCAACGCGGGACTGCTGCTGCCGGCGGTGATCAGGGCCCAGGCGAGAGCCAGGAGCCTAGGGACCAAGGGCAGCTGGCACCTGGGGAGGCTGTTGTTGCTGCTCGGGCTCCTCCAAGCGGGACCGAGCGGCAGGAACAGACTCCTCAGGAGTCTCCGGAGTTGGTTAGGGATGTGCCCACACCAGGAACTAGTGGGCCACAGAGCAGCACACCAGTGAGTGAGGGGCAGCTACTCGATAGTGACTCCGACTCAGCACTGGAGGGAGCCAGGATGCTGTGGCAGACGGATCAACGCCACAGACACAGCGAGGGTAGCGGCAACGAACGGGGCCCCACCGTGGGGAACTAGACGTTGGTTCGCTACAAACACACGAGGGTGGACTGCAAAAAAAAAATGGTGAGTTACATTTCTTTCATTCAAATTAATTTGCAGCATTGCATAGCGGCTTCTAGGGTTCTTACTCAGACGATCACTAGGGGTCGCTATGACATAGCTCTTATTCAGGAACCCTGGATAAGGAATGGCATTATTAGCGGGCTTAACATTCCAGGGTATACCATTTTTAGTAGCGCTCCGGAGACAAAGCCTAGAGTGTGCATATTATGTAATAATATGAATGCATGGCAACTAATGGACTTTACAACTAGGGACATGGTTGCGGTGGTGATTCGCCTTAGAGAACAAGGCATCGAAAGAAGTTTAGTGGTATCCTCAGCGTACTTACCGTATGGTTCAGGAGATCCTCCTCCCTCAAAAGAGATGGAGGACCTTGTGTCTCATTGTCGGGATAATAATCTCGAGCTTATCGTGGGGTGTGATAGCAATGCCCATCACACCCTATGGGGTAGCTCTAACACTAATAGACGTGGTGAAGAGCTGATGGAATTTCTAGGGACGTCGAACCTAGTGGTTCTGAATGTTGGCGACACTCCTACCTTCTCAAACAATGTGAGGGATGAGGTCCTAGACATAACACTGAGCACGGTCGGTATTTGTAATGAGGTCAAGGACTGGACAGTATCCTTGGAACCGTCACTGTCCGACCATAGACATATAACGTTTAGGATTGACGGGGAAAAAGAGGGAATCCTTGTTAGAAATCCTAGGCAAGCAAATTGGGCTTCTTTTAAAGAGGACCTAGGCAGCAGGCTCCGTCCTATAGAGCAGGATCTCAGTAAAGGGGAGGGCTTGGAGGCGGCAGTTGATTCCCTGTGTAGGGACCTCCGAGCCTCCTTTGAGGATAACTGTCCCCTACGCAAAGTGGGCGTGGCGGGCAATGCCACCTTCTGGACTAAGAAATTAGAAACCAGGAAAAAGTCCCTGCACAAACTACTCACGAGAGTTAGGTACAGGAAAGGTACTCCTGATTGGGAGGAGTATAGGATAAAGCTTCAGGAATATAAGAGGGAAGTCAGGAGGGCCTCCAGGGAATCTTGGAGGAACTTCTGCAGGTCCATCAATGATATTCCTGCGACGGCAAGGATGCATAGGATCCTTAGCAAGGACACCAAGTCCAAGTTGGGGACCTTGACGGACTCGAACGGTCATAGAACCAATAACGAGGAGGAAACGCTTGAACTGCTGATGAGTGTGCACTTTCCGGGATCGGTTGCCGCTCAGCAGACAGGTGCACATAGGCCACTCCGCCGTCCTCATAGAGAGGAATGGCAGATGGCAGGAGAAGTCGTCACTTATGACCGCACAAGATGGGCGATAAATACTTTTGCTCCATACAAAAGTCCAGGCAAGGATGGAGTCATTCCAGCCATGCTACAACATGGACAGGATCTGGTACTACCATACCTAGTTAGGATATTTCGCGCCTGCATGGCTACTGGCTTCACACCGAAGAGCTGGTTGCATTCAAGGGTCGTTTTTATTCCTAAGCCGGGCAGAGGTAGCTATACTCGTCCGAAGGACTTTAGACCGATTACCCTTTCGTCGTTTTTACTAAAAACACTGGAGAGGTTGCTTGATAGATATATCAGGGATGGGCCCTTACAAAGGGTTGAAATCCATGCCTATCAGTTCGCATATCAGGCGGGAAAATCAGCTGAGCTGGCACTTCATCATTTGGTCAGCAGGCTGGAGAAAACGTTGAATCAACGGGAAGTGGCTATGGTAGCATTTGTTGATATCGAGGGTGCGTTCAACTGTACCACTACCAATTCGATAAGACGCGCCCTAGAGAGACATGGAATTGCTCCAATCCTAGTGGAGTGGATTCTTACTACTCTAGAGGGCCGAGTGGCTTCTGCAACGCTTAATGACATAAACTATAGCGTTGCAGTGGCGCGAGGCTGCCCACAAGGCGGTGTTCTTTCACCTCTATTATGGTGCTTAGTGGTGAATGACCTACTCGTGAGACTAAGCAACACAGGGGTCTACGTACAGGCCTATGCCGATGATTTGAGCATAGTGGTCAGGGGTAGATTCATTAATACAGTCTCCGAGGTAATGCAAGGCGCGCTGCGTGTTGTGGAAACGTGGTGTAATGAGGTGGATCTGTCAGTGAACGCTGAAAAGACGGAGCTCGTTATGTTCACTAGGAAAAGGAAGATGGAAGGCCTCGTGAGGCCTACCTTTTTCAGAACGACACTTGAATTGTCTCAGTCAGTAAAGTATCTAGGAGTCATACTGGATCACAAGCTGACTTGGAGGCTGCACGTGGATTATAAGGTAAGCAAGGCTCGAAACTCATTATGGGCCTGCAGAAGAGTTGTCGGTAGTAGCTGGGGCCTGAGCCCAAAAGTGGTGCACTGGCTCTACACTACAATAGTCAGACCGTCACTAATATATGGCTCCATAGTGTGGTGGACCTGTATAAAGACGGAGGCAACAAGAGCCAAACTTAATAAGGTCCAACGTTTGGCATGTCTTAGTATAACCAGTGCAGTGCGCACAACACCCTTGAGTGCCATTGAAACACTATTGAATCTTCCTCCTTTGGATCTGGTAATCCAAGGGGAAGCTAGAAAAACTGGGTTCCGTCTCTGGAGTCAGGGTAGCTGGACTTTTATGAATCCAGGCAAAGGACATTCGACGATTCTAGCAGAGTTGCATGAGGATTGTCCTATTTTGTTGGCGAGGAGCGATACAGTTTCTCCTACGCATCGCTTCAATCGCAAATTTACGGTAGTGTTTCCGTCAAGGGAAGAATGGAAGTCTAGGGAAAGACAGCTCATCGAAGGAGGAGGACAGGTCTGGTACACAGACGGTTCACTCGCTAGAGAGGGCTCGGGCTCGGGAGTCTACGGGCCCCGTACAAGACTTTCATTCCCTCTTGGGGGGCACACCACAGTATTCCAGGCTGAGGTCTATGCGATACTTGCCTGCGTAAATCGTATTCGGGAAATTGACGGGTCTAGGAGGCGGATTACTATCTGCTCTGACAGTCAGGCAGCCATCAAAGCACTGAGTGCTTGGAAAATAACGTCGGGACTGGTCCTGGAGTGCAGGAGGGCTCTTGACGACATCTCAGCTAAACACAAGGTATCACTGATGTGGGTACCTGGGCATGCTGGGGTAAAGGGTAATGAAATGGCGGATCATCTAGCCAGGATGGGATCCGGAAACAGTTTTGTGGGCCCGGAACCAGCCTTAGGACTGCCTGCAAATTTGGTTAGGAAAACAACTGGAGAGTGGATCCAGAATCAACACTCTCTGAGATGGAACAACATCTCTGGTCATCTCCGTCAGGCTCGGGAGCTATTAGCAGGGCCTGAAGAGAGAATAGGACGATTCCGTCTCTCTCTGGATAGGAGTAACTTGAGATTGTTAGCAGGCTTATTAACGGGTCACAATACCTTCAGGCGTCACTTGTTTGTGATGAGGGTGGTCAACGACCCAACGTGCACGTGGTGTGGTGAAGAGGAAGAATCCTCGGCACACATCCTGTGTCGCTGTGAAACCCTGGGTTATCACAGGCAGACTATGCTGGGCTCAAGAACCTTGGAACCAATAGAGATAAAACGGATAGGACCTAAGAATGTACTTGCCTTCGCCAAAAGGGCAGGTCTTAGGAACTAGCGCGGATAGAGGCGCAAAAGGGCCCATCGTGTGGCCTATGCACCAGCCACATTCCGTGCTGGATAGCCTCTGGTTCTTATTCATTCATTCATTCATGATAATAAGACTCAAATCGATTGTGTATATACATACTTCACCAAGGCTTTTGACAAGACACAATGCTTGTTCACAAACTTGCTTTGGCCGGTTTGGATAATACCATATGTCAGTGGATAATTTCCTACCTACATCACCAACTGTAACCAAGTCGTGAGTGTTAATGATTTTAAGTCACAGCCAGTGACCGTTACGTCAGGCGTCCCACAAGGTAGCCACCTAGGTGCTCTGCTATTAATAATTTATATCAACAACCTTACATACAGTGACACGTATTAGTGATTGAATTCAGACAAATGCAGTTTCGTCAGATTCTCGCGCAACAAATCTTTCATTGAACATGCCATTTTAAAAATACTCCATTAAAACAATCAGACGCAGTCAAGGATCTTAGATGCGAAAATGACTTTTCAGCCTCATATTGAAGGTTTGACTCGAGAATCAAATAAAATGTTGGGATTTATTTGTAGCACCTGTCTAGACTTATGAGATGCAAGGGTCACGATATCTCTTCACTATGTATATGTTTATAGCAAATTAAGCTTTGCCTCTGTGATGTGCAACCCGCACAAAATAAATTTCTGAAAAGACTCAAAATTGCTGACCCTGTGCGTGACGGTAACTGTGAACCAATAGGGCAACGGCTGAATATTATGGCACTAAAGGACAGAAGAAGTATGTCAGACACATCAGTGTATGATAAAAATATTCAATAATTGTGACTGTCCCTACTCACTATCCAAAACGAACAGATAGAAACTACCGACATTCTATTTTTTTTAGAATTCCTTCTTGCAGAACTAAACTTGGTATTAATTCTCCAGTAGTCAGATATATTTTCTATTGATTTTAAGAAGTTCAAAGGGACTCGAGTACAACTTATGTGAGTGATAAAGCATGGAAACTGATATATAGTATCTAATTTTCTGACTTAGTTAGTTCATTTTAGTGATTTAGTTTTGTATTTTCATTGTTTATATTTTGGCGCAGTGAGGTGATATGATCACCCAGACCATATTCTTACTCAGTAGTAAACAGCGGATGTTTTTTTGGAATTTTTGTTCTGTTACATCCCAGTGCGCTAATAAATAATAATAAATCATAGGAATCTACCGTTAGGTCACCAAAGTTGCAAAACGTCAGCTGTATTGTGTGGCCATCGTAAATCGTAAATGGAGGTGGCATGGAGGAAGGGGAACGGGATGTCTTTTCAGGTAGTGATTGTCATTGTCATGTCGAGTCTGAAAAGGGATAGAGAAAAAAGTGAAACAACGACATTACATATTGTTTGCAGCGATTACTCAATCACGAGTATCACGATGCTCCACCGTCTTTAAGATGAGGAAGAGAATCTGTTTGTTGACGGTTGTGGTTATAAGTTTAATGAAATAGATAAGTATGTTGTTAAGTGATATAAATTATTCAGCGCTTGATTTATAAATTAAATGAAACAAGACGTAAAAGGGGAAATAGGACTAATTAGTAGTAAAATTGGATATATTGTTGGAACATTTCAATTCGAGACAGCATATTATACAATAATGTTTAATTTTTGATATTTAAAATAAATTGAGCGTTATGGCAACGTCCTTACTTCTTCCACCGAATTCTTTTCGCTGATCAATTTACGATGGCCACATAGTACAAATGCTGGCTTGCAGTTGCGGCTCCTGAATTTTTAGAAGGCGGTGCACAGAACTTAAAATAAATAAAGTTATATGAAAATCCTGTCTTATCCTTTTGAGATCGCAGCTGCACCCGACACGAATAAGGGTGTTCGGTTTCCAGAAACATATATTTCTTGAAAGTGTTTCTAACTAGGATCACAAAAAGCTATTTGTTAAGAGCTTTTATTTATCACTCATCACAACAGGTCATCGAAGATCCTTCATGCAAATATACGTTTCCCTCACTTTATTCCCAAAATTGTCGATATCTTACATTAAACGTCTATTAATACTCATCGATATGATTGTAATAATCTGTATTTGATTATTATATGTATGTATCAAATTACTCCACAGGTACAAAATTCAAAGGCAACATTCGATTAAGTCTAAAAAGCGCAAGATATTACCAAAGTCAATTTTTTCACCACAATGTATTTTATGAATACAACAAATTTTTGAGTTTTATAACCCCCCTTCAACAACACCAATTGCATCCCCACACAAAAAGGTAGAAAATAATCCTGATGGAACCCCTAAAATGCTAAAAAACGAACTTTGAGCTATCTTCATGTGTTTTGATTTTTTTGATTATTGCTGCGTCGCCGCCAAAACGATTTTTTAAAACCATACGCGTTTTCCATTCTCGCCGCCGTCCCTTGATTTCTGTAATAGGCAAAGCAATGTCCGGATGGACCTCAAAAGTTATGCCGCTAGGTCACCGTCCACGGTGCTCCCGAGCGGTCACCCATCCAAGTGCTAGCCACACTCGGCCCTGCTTAGCTTCACAGATCGCCGGCGGCGCTCGGTTTTGCTACTAATATAAGTTATATGAGTGGTGATTATCAAATTTGTTAATGAAACGTTCTATGATTGGTAACAGAGATATGATACTCCGCTTTAGGATTTCTAAGATCGATCGTGTGTGGGGTATACTTCAACGACGTTCGTATACACCCTCCAGCGAGACAACGAACGAAGCGATTCTCGATGTCTCCGAGAATGCGCATCCAACTTCCTACTAATTTCTTTTGTTTCCTTTCTTTCTCTCTGAAGTACGATTGACCATTAGGAGCGTTTGCCGCGCAAGATAGTCTGCGGAATTGCTGAGGGGCTCTACCACAAAAATCAGAACTTGCCGTAGTATTTACGAATCAGGCAACTGATTGCATTGGAGATCAAAACTTTCGGTTTGGTAGAAATAGGTACTTGCACTGCATACAGACTACTAAAAATACTATTTCTGTCTTTTCCTGAGGACGGGCGCATTGCACCTTAAGGAGAAGCACCACACTCCAAGCTTAACCGTAAACCGACAGATCATGTAGCTTAACCACAACTGTAGTTTAAACAAAAATGACATGTTTTAAGCAATAACCTTCAAACTGCTTGTCATTTTACTAGGTTATATTTTATTTTGCAAGATACTTGTCTTTAATTTAACAATAGAAGCAAGGAGGAAAAAAGCATGAAAGATTTAAGAAGCACTGTAACATACAACGAAACCATGACTTATGTTAATTTGTAACATCGAAGCTCTAACGGCAAAAGAATACATAAAATAATATTTCTCTTGACCATAGATAGTCCACCACGATAGATCATCGGCCTTTTCGCAGATTTTTCAATTATATGTGGACTGGCCTGTTATAGTATAACGCCAAATAAGGACATCCTCGAAGCCTGTTGGAAGTTTCAAGTTAAACCGCTTATTATGTCTCTACATCTTTTTTTTTCCACGAGATGCCTAATACCACATACAAAAAGGGGGAGGCTTGTAAGCCACCAGTCTCGGCAAAAGCTTAAACTTATTATCCCTCTGCAATAAAAAAGCTGCTTTATAGAATCGTAAACAAGAAGACAAGTATTTAGGTTAAGGACAAACGTGGTAGAAAAGGAAGTTTCACTTGTAAAGGAAGTTTAGTATGGTTGTACAATGTTTTGCAATGATGGGCACATAAATATTCTATACATAGTCATAGTGTCAGTAGATAGCTAGTAGTCCTACATAAAATACACTGTACTATAAATAACAGTTATTACTTAATTTAACAACAAATTTGTCAATGGCATATTCCACAATATCACATCCCAGTCAACCAATAGATGAGGAAGGTCGTAAAAGAAACGTCGAATTTTGGTAAATAACCAGTTAACTCAGAGATATGACGCTGACATGACGTTAAAAATATGCCGTAAAACTGTCCTCTACACGACGATTGTACACTGACGTTTATTAAACGCTGAATCTCCGTCATTTGATGTCTAGTCTCAGTGGATCTATTGTCAGTGGTCTAGTCCTCAGTCGACCAATTCTATTTCTACGATCAAGCTTTGTTTTACTTTTAGCACATCTTATTCAATCACTTTTTGTTCCGTTGAATAAATGCATTTTCAATGATTATCCTATTAGCAAAATGCGATGTCTAGTTAAATTGGTTATGCCTATCGAATTGATGCATAGTTGCATTCTTGACGCCATAAGGGGGGAGGAGTGCAAAATAATTGCTTCATCCTGGCGACGCGCCCTTTAATGTGTGATGTCACACATACGTCTTTAGTGACCAAATAGGAACGTATTTTTTACGTGCAATTATTTTTATATGGCGTGAAATTTGTGTCTATATAACGTCATCTACTACGTATTATTTTCGTCATAATAATGACGTCTTTTTGGTGGGACTTATTCACATGATTGGCTACGTCATTATGACGACACAAGGTAACGTCAATTTGGGCATTTGGTGACCACAGTTTTTCGCCTACCTCACGTCATTTGGTTGCCTGGGATGAATACTTGAATAATCGATTTCTAAAAAGCCTAATACTTTTAAAATTTTAATAACTATTCACGACTGAATCCAAGATACTATGCCACACTTTAGCCGAGAATAAAAACTTCCAAAATACGCCAACTTTAGTTATCATAATCCGCTCCATTGTCTTTAAGCCATTGTTTCCGATTCCTTAAGGTCAGATCAGATTTACATGCACGTGAAATCGTCTCGGGAGTATATACAGCGTAAAGAAAACCATATCACGAAGCAGTAGGAAACAAGAAACATGATTTTACTGACGGCCAAAAAAATATATTTACAAAATAAAATAAGGATATATTCAAATTTTTCCACGTGACGTAAAACAAGGGCTGACGTCACAGGTATCTTATCGATATCGATAATCGATACTGCTACAGCGCAGGTCAGCGAGATTCAACTGCAAACTAGAGATGATCTGAATTCTTTAACAATGCGACTCAATTTACTGATACTTGAAACATATTTGAATTAACCCACCAGCATTTTCGTTGCAATACATATTTTTATATCTGATAGGTATCACAGTTCATTCTGCTTGTGACCGAGATTCGCAACTAATGGAAGCCATCATTTTATTTCGGCGCATCCCATTATGAGGGAATCCAAAGATAGAATCTAATTCAAGCCCATCTCTACAAAGTGAATTAGTAATCTAGCCTAACTTTTATTCTTTTGACTTTTGTGTGTGACTGTGTTTTGGGGTCAATGTCAAAATGTTAGGTTAGCACTGGCTATCGATATCGAGTATCAATACTTTACGTCCCATCACTATAGGATATCACTGACGTCAGAGGTTGTTTGCGCGGCATTTTCCGGCATTTGAAATAATTTTTGGAATATCTCTCACAGCCGATTCCAAAAAACCAAACAAGTGATTTTGTCATGTTTACTAGGCTCTAAGGAACGCGTAAACGACATAATATTTTTTTCTGCAAGTACCCTATTTACTTGTTTATTCTTCATGGGATAATGGCGCATAATTTTATTTCTGGGACCATACCCAGGAAGACAGCAACTAAACACCATTTTTGGTATATAGCAGGTGCTTCCAAATTTCGCTAAGTATCAAGCAGGTCCGTACCAAAACTTTGTTTAACCTTGATCATTCGAGATAAACAGCTGTGGTATAATGAGTGAAATTGCATTTGATCTGCGTATGTATGACTAAGAAGTATGGCTTATGGCCTGTGGTTAGAACGAATGGCCTCGTAGTATTACTGCAATGGCTCACGTCTGTCTGTTCAGTTCCACCATTGCCCTCGGAAAATTGCTGTTAATTATCAGGGCGAACCCTTCTGCGAGGCACGTTCCGCAGCGAGCTGTAGCGGTAAATAAATAATAGAAAGCCGACCGCCGAACATGATTAGGCAAGGCAAGGAGGAGAGGAAGGTTATCCAATGAGCCGTCAGGAATGTGCAAATCGAGTTAGCCACCAGGCGCCGCTCCGCAGGCTCCCGAGGGAAGATGCTGGACGCCGCGTTGGCGTCACGTTGCTTACGCTCCAGATGGAACTCTAGCTGCTACTTGCTCTAAAAGCTGGTTAAAGCCGTTTTACTGTTGCAATAAAGTGCAACTTTTATTGCAAGTTGGTGACAATGTCTTGTTTGTTTCACAGTTTGTCATTCCTGTTACATGGTTTCATCTTTTCAGCAGTATGCAAGGTGAAAAGGGAACGTACACCCACTTCACAATAGTTAGTTTACTAGCGGTTAAACAAAAAAAAATGGAGTCAAGTTGATTGACTCAAGACTTGCCACACATAATAATGATTCCATTTTATTGTTTTCCCATTGCATGTATAGTCTGAAATCCCCTTGCAACCAAAACATCGCCCACCCTCCCGCAAAAAAACGTCCAACACAAAAACTCGCGTGAATAGTTTCTTGCGTCTCTCTCTTTAGAAACCAGGACGCCATATTTTTCAATCTGCATGCTTCAGCTAAACGATGCAAAACGATCAGGAACCTCCAAACCGTCTAAGCGAAGTATGGGCTGTTTTTATATTTTTAGTCTTTTTATTATTGCTGCGCCGCCACTAACACGATTTTTCGATAACATACACGTTTTCCATCCTCGCTGCGGTAGTAATACTGTGTCAAAAATTCGTTAGAATCAATTGAATAAATAATTTTCGCGTTACGCAATATAGAGCGATCTAAAACAATACCTTGGTTTCTATAATGAGCAAGGCAATGTTCAAAAGGACCTAAAAAGGTGTATTATGCCGCTAGGTTTTTCATTCACAGGTCAATGGACAGCCCATTATGAATACAACAAATTTGTCAGTTTTCCAACCCCCCCACCCCCCAACTACCCCAAATTCACTCCTACTCAAAAAAAGTAGAAAATGATCAGGAACCCCTAAAACGCCTGAAATCATAGTTTGAGGCGTCTTTATTTTTTTGTTTTTTTATTATTGGTGCGCCTACTATGACAACCCCCTACCCCTCAATCACCCCAATTTCACCTCCATCAAAAAACAGTAGAAAATGATCAGGAACCCCTAAAACACCTACCACCGCCCCTACACCGATTTTCAAAATTATAAGATCATTACCTACTACGACCCTCTAGCACATCGCTGCCCAAATTTCATCACAATCCATGCAGCGGTTACTGAGATTACGTGGCTAGAAGAACGCGTACAGACAGACCGACAGACAGACCGACGGAAATGAGTGACATGGATTTTCGTTATGTAGACATCATAAAAAGCTCACACACCTTATCGGTGTGGGAAGTAAAAATTAAATTTTGGTCACGTATTATGTGTTCTGTTTTATACTAATTTTATAGAACAAAAAGAGGGTCAATTGCGAAAGCATTATTATTCCTGGTACTCTGCAAATTAAATAATTATATAGATTGCAGATACAAACTTAGAAGGATAAACAAAAAAATGAATTGTCGATTTTTTAGATGTAGTGGTGGGAGAATGTCACTATCATTTATCTAAATGGCAACAAATTTGGTATAAGTTAACGGAATTAACAAACTAGATCTTATTTGAAAGAGCGATTATTACGTTATCTGCTACATCTGCTACGTAAAAACTGAGCATCACAATAATGATTACGCATTATTACGAAAATGGTAATTGGTATTATATATCTTTTAACAAAGACGAAGACGAAATTCTTAGAAATCATGCGTAAGATTCAACCTCCTAGCATTGCTCTAACCGAAAATAGCAATAAAACAGGTTTTATGACAAATGCGTTGTGAGTTTCAGAAACAATTTTATTGGTGCCCTATAGGTACATAACCTGGACTAAAACCAATAGAAATTATATTTTGACTTTCGGAAATAACAACCAGGTGGCACAGTAAGCGCCAATAAGTGGTGTACTGAATTTTTATGATAACGGGATTTTTAAATCGAACAAACAAAGAAAAACCAAAGAATGAAACTTATGAATGTATTTATAATTATTAAAGTGCTATATAAGCTCAACAAGCAAAGATAGCAAGAAAAAATCAATGTGAAGAGATCTTAAAAATTAAGGCCAATTAACAGCAAAATAAGGCGGTATAACAACTAGGATGACAAAAAAATTCATATACCTAGTTCACGTACGCATATTATACCTATTGTGGCGCGTAGATAAACTTGCCAGTTTGAACATTTAGAGCAACAATTAAAACCTCTTTAACCTGTTATATCGACTTATTTTGCTATTAATTGGACTTAATCTTTCACGTTGATTTTTTCGTAGTATGCCTGCTTGTTGTGTATATATGTATAGCGCTTTGTGGTCAACAAACAAAGATAACTTACACTATAAATTTGATTATTGGTTTGTTTATTTTAAAGATTCCAATAGTATGAAAATTGAATCCAGCACCTATTGGCGACTGCAGCGCCACCTGGTGATTACTTCCGAAAGTCAAAATATAGTTTCTATAGTTATACTTGAGCATTGGCCGTAGAATGGCTACTAAAACGTTGTGACAGAGGATATACCCCTATAGAGCACCAATTTTTTCTGAAAACTCACAGCACACTTGTCATAGTAATTGTTTTATTGACATTAACGCCTTGAAAAAAGCTAGAAAATTGAATTTTGTCATAGCCTCTTAAGCATTCTGCCTCTATTCATCTATGTTAAAAGAGATATAGCATACCGTTTAAAATTTTCCTAATAATGTGTAATAATTGTTGGGGTGTCAGATACCGCTCTCTAGTTACTAAGATCAAATTTGATAATTTTTATGAAGCAGATCATTATGCAAGAACAGTTCTTCCAAACGAGACGTAGTTTGTGTAATTCCGTTAATCTACACCTAAGTCATTTCCATTTAAACAAAAATATTTTGGACGTTCCGCCAGCACTCCGTCTTACGACATAAAGCAAAATACGCTTAACAAACAAAATCTAGCATTGCCCACTCTATATGATGCTAATATTTATGATATATCTTTATTTGCATATTTTTTGAGGAAAAGCCTTTTAGCTGACTGGGCATAACAGTTACGCCCCCTAGTGGCTACTTGCGAAACTTGAAAATAATTTCCAGCGGATTCTCATAGCCGATTTACCTAATAACATTTGTTGCTCGAAGTTATATGATTAACAAGATATTGCCGGCTTCCATTGTCAGTAGGCCACACGGTATATAAAAATCATACTTGTGATTATTCGATCAGCCGAGACAGTGTCATAGAGAGATAAAAGAATCATCCTGACGTAACCGTATTAACGCATTTATTTTCATTTCTGCGCTTAATATCCGGGTACGTGGTCCGGCGGACCCCATGTCGTCCTCCCCGCTCCAGTGCAGGGGTTGTGCGTACGGAGGAATGGAGGGTAGGTGGTTGGTCAGGATAATTATTAATATTTACCCGGCGTATTGCCACGCTTATAGTGTCGTAATTTGTAGGTAAATAGCCGCGATATTTCACTGTAATCACAACATATTGTTCGTGGGAGGACGTGTTCGGCGTGAGTTAGAGTATGATAGAGCATATTGGCTCTAATATATATGAGTCGCTCTAAAAAAAGAAACAATTGGGGTTTTGCATAAAATTGTTTTCCTGATAAATGGAAAGATCATGTACGTTTTATAACAAACCTATTTTTGTTTTCCCTTTTTCGCAATAATTCAAAAGTTATATCCAAAAAAATGATAAATAAAAGCCACTTCATTTCATAGCCCCACTTTTTCGATGGGCTATGAAGTGGTTTTCATTTTTTTCCTTCAAAACAAATTGGGATAAGAAGAGATATCAAAAGTTGGGTTTTTCATCTGCTTCATCTGAAAAACAACATTTAATTTTTTCAAGGTCAGTGGCATACATTCAATATTTTCCAAACTTTGATGCCATGTATCTTGCAGACCAGATGAGACGTGTTTAAGTGAAAAAAAAAATGTGGATATCAGAAGGCATTTCACTAAACGCTATGCTTTTCAGATAATTATTGTTTATTCCAGATTCACGTTCAATTTCAGTATTCATAGCTAAGACAGGACAGCGTCTGTCGGGTCAGCTAGTAGTCTAAGGCCCGATTATGTCGACATGCATATTTAACAAAGACGTTGACAAAGCTTTTCTATTGGATGTTGTTTAGCAAAAGCTTTCTATTGGGTATTGAGGGCTATGTTAATTAGTATCATTCAATAGTATTTTATCAATATTGGAAACAAGACGTCAAAGATGGATGACACTTTTGTCGAAAATATTTTAGAATTCATGGATCAAAATCATAGCAGAAAATCAGAACAAAGCGATTGATTTGCAAATTAATGCTAATGTTTACCTTATAATTACTGTATAATTACCAAATGCAATAATTGTAGTCAGATTGATTATAGACTGGATGCATGTTTGTTATAAACCTTTTTATAGAAATATTCACAGAGTATGTGCGCAGAAACACATTGTAAGGCATGTATATGAATAAAAATTATATAAAGCACCTCATCCACTTTCTGACTATACGAAAGGTTTCTAATTTAGAAAAAATAAGGTTATACGTTACAGTTTGTTAGACTTTTACCAGCTCAAGCTTTGCTGTTAAGAAAGATAGGCAACCAGTAATGCACATCTGTCGTGTGTGTCTAATTTGTGAAATGCAATAAAATGTTATTTTTACCCCTTTTTACTATATACAAAGGTGTATTGTAGATATTTATAATTATTATCAATTGCAAATTATTCTTTTATCCAAATAATGCAGTAATTTGAATTTCTTGTCATCACTATCGTTACATTAACAGTACATTTGATCACTGGATCAAGGTTTTGTGGAATCTGATTGGTTGAGATTAGCAATTGCTAAACTCCTTGGTAAACAGGAAAATGCAAGTTTTTGCCCATTTAGGATGGAAAATCAGAGTTGAAAAGATACTAGATGGTTCATAATGGTCGATTATATATAAAGCATGTCTTTTTTCACCTTTTTAAGTTAAATTTCAAGAGAAATCAATTAATTTTCAGAGAACTTTGACAGATATGCATGGTTTTGAATGGGCTTCTCTGATTGGTCAAATTCTTTGTTAAAATGCCTGTGTTGATAAAATCGGCCCTAATAATTGTTGTTGTGTTTATATATTTTTTTTTACTTTAAAAAAGCTTCTAAGCAGCGCTGTTTCATCTATTGGGCTATAAGGGGCAATGAATCAGAAACTATACTACAGGATGAGTTTAAGAACTTGCATTAGGCAGGATGTTATTTAAGGAATCTCTGCCATCATAAGTTGCCGGTAAAATATGGGCAACATATACTTGACTGCTCCCATTTTACTCGATAAATGTCCATTAGCATTTAAAATCTCCTATACCCGACTAAACGAAGTGTGAGAACCTTCCCGTACCCTGCTTGTCTTAAACTTAAAAGCGCATCTCTTAATAGCCCCGTGTCACTGTTACATCTGTTTATTTTTGTCGTGTCTTATGTCTCTGTGATGTCTTCCTACTCCCCTTTCATAGTGTTCCCTCAGGAGACGTGACAGTCGGAAGTGACAGGGTCGGGCGTTGGTCGCGCTGAGAAATTGAAAAATCGGTTCATCAACTAAGCCGATATTTTCAAAAAAAAAACTATTCGATTATAGGTGACCATTAGACCTTTAATAGTTATTTACGTAACATATCCCGAAAGTGATATTTTACGGAATGAGCAGGTAGTTGGAAACCTGCGAGTCCCGTAAAATCACTTTGGGTAGAGTTATAGCGTTTTCGATTTACTGCTCTTAGAGCGAGCATAGATCATCCGCAATCAAACTAGAGATCTGTCATAAGTTGATAGGAACACTTAACAAGTCGAACATGATCGAACACAAAAATGACTTCTTGTTTTGCGCAAGTGACGGTTGATAAGTCCGCAATTTAAAATTTAAGTTGTACTACGCACCAACTATAAAAATTATAAAATAGTCGGTGCCTACCCTCGAATATTAAAAGTACTAAAACCCAGTTTTCCATATTATGTATTATGTGCTTTTTACCTTTTCTGCGATCCCCACAAAGGGGGCTATTTTCTTCGAATGATCGAATGTTTTTCATCTTTTTCTACCAACCACAAAATACTTCTCCTCACAGAACGCCAAGCCTACAATTCTTTTTTGACGTACAAGAAGTCACTCTCAAATGCTCTGACCTGGCTTCTAGGAGCAATTAAGTTCAATCTGAGAGCGTTCCGCGAGCGAACAACAGGTAAATTGAATTTGCAAATCTGGAGCAGAGCCGTCAAACCTAACATACAATTTACGTCATATGCGCTCTGAGAGCGTTCGAGAACAGTAAATCGAAAACGCTGTTAGTTACGTACAAAATTTTTTCTGCAGCCGTTTATTAGATAAAATATTAATAAATAATAGGGATAGATACTATAAATGTTACTTATGAACATCACAGCTGTCTCAAAAATAGAACTTTCGGTAGGTATGTTTTATTACTTTCGGCACTATTTGTGTGAAGTTTCACTTTCGATTTAATAAATTTTACCAAAAGTCCTATTTTCGGGGCTGCAGAAAAACTTGTTTGTCGAATTTAACAACTAACAATCCTTTTACTTCGCAAACCGATATACATAAGGGAAGTATTGTGAGTGAAAACATTTTCGATTTTGATGTAACATGCTTTTTGGAGGTTTTATGATATCTACATAAAAAAAACTCCTTGTCACTCATTTCTGTCGGTCTGCTTGACTTTATTTCTGTTGACGTTTTCCTAGCATAGTAATAATAATTAATATTGTAATTAATTAATTAATGTAATTAATGTTGTAATGAAATTGGTGTAGAGATATATTGTGGGGTCGCAATAGGTAAAGTTGGTATAATTTTGAAAATCGGTGCATGGGCCGCGAGGTAATTAGTAGGAAACTTCGTTTTTAGGCGTTTTAGGAGTTTCTGATTATTTTCTACTTTTTTTGGGTGAATTGTTTGTGTGCATTGACTATCCGTTGAGCTGTGAAAGAAACACCAGCGACATAATATACTTTTTTTACCTGAACATTGCCTTGCCTATTACAGAACTCAAGGGACTTTAAATCGTTCGTTCTGTATTGTGTAACCTGGGTATTCCTAAATTGATTTTAATGAAATTTAAGCACAGTATTACTACCGTGGCGAGGATAGAAAACTCATATGGTGTTTAGAAATCATGTTAGTGGCGGCGCAGCAATAGGCAAAAAACTAAAAATACAGGAACGGCTCAAACTTCGTTTTTAGGTATTCTAGGGGTTCCTAGCATATTCTACTTTTTTGGGTGGGGTGAAATTAGGGTGATGGGGGGGAGTAGTGGTTGTAAAGGAAGAGCTAGTGAAATAATGCACTTTTTTAGATCCACCTCAACACTGCCTTGGCTATTACCGAAAGCAAGGCACTTTCTTTTTCTGATGTATACATACGAGTATTGCTTTAGATCGTTATGTATTGTGTAACGTGGAAACTATTGAATTTATTTTAATGAAATTTTGACATCGTATTACTACTTGCAACTACTACAGTAGCGACACAGCAACAATTATAAAACTAAAAATATAAAAACAGCTCAAACTTCGAATTTGGGCTTTTATGGGTTCTTGATCGTTTTCTACTTTTTTGGGTAGGAGTGAAATTGGGTTGGTTGGGGAGGTTGTGGGAGGTTGTAAAACTGAAAAATTGGTTGTATCCATAAAAGGCTACGTATTGATCTGTGAAAGAAGGACTTTGCGGCACTTTTTTGTGTGTGTGGTAATGAGTCAATCAACCTGTCTTCCTTTTTCCCTAATCACTAATCACCTGCACCAATTAATAATGAATGCGAATACAGGCCTTCATTGAGAGACTGTGTTGAGGAGCAGATGTCTCCATCCGGTTCTGTCCTGTGTTCACACGAGCGAAGAAGACACGGCTAGCGACACGCAACCTCATTGGTATTCAGCTGTACACTTTTAATCTGACGCACACGCCACGGCACAGGAGGATGCCGCTCTCGCCTCTCAATATTAACCCGTCGCTGTCTTCGCCGGTTCGTCTTTGCATGGCTCTACTTCGTCTCAGCCTCTCCTTCTGCTACTAGTGCTTCTGGTGCTTCTTGTTATTCCCGGCATGTGCATCTATCCGCTCAGATAATTTATCACGATTCGCAATTAAGGCCTGCGACGACAAAAGATCCTTACTTAGGTGGCTGTGCTATGGTAATCCGTTTCAATGCCGCAATGAAAAAAACTGTAAAGGTTGTTACCCATTACAAAAGGTGCGGCGAAATGCTGTTCTCTTTTTTGTTTAAAAAATAAACTGCGGTGGGACCATTACGTGTCTTAAATTCAATAATGTAGACCGAAATATCTTATAAAACTTAGGTTTCGTGAAAGGACGCGGTACGCGTGAACAGATCTTAAACTTAAGACAAATCATTGAAAAATCCAGAGAGCATTATTTTCCAGTTTTTATCTGCTTTGTGGACTAATCTAACGTGTTTGATAACGTAAAGTGGCCTAAACTGTGGGAAATCCTCATCTCTATGGTAGTTCCTTATCAACTAGTGTTTCTCATACAGCAACTCTATGAGTCTAATTCGGCTCGTGTAAGAACTGATGGTAACCTGTCCGGTCAAACTACAACCAGAAAAGGAGTTCGTCAGGGATGTGTAGTATCTCCGATGTTATTTAATATTTACTCTGAATTTGTGATGAGACAGGTATTGGACAACTGGAATGGTGGTATAACTATTGGCGGAAGCAAAATATCCAACTTATGATTTGCTGACGATACAACCCTTATTGCTGCTTCTCAGGAAGAACAAGCAGCACTACTAAACATCTTAGAACAATACAGTCAAGACCAAAGTTATGATCACAGATACAGAGCACGATAATCATTAAGCAATAAAGTCAGAAGACCGCTGTGAAGTAGTTCAAAGTTTTGTGTACCTCGGTTCTTTGATCGAGAATTCGGGTATCTGTGAAAATGAGATTCTACGGCGCATTCAACAGGCACGTGTGGTAATGACAAAGCTTACTAAAATATGGCGTGACCATAACATCACTAAAGCTATCAAAGTGTCTCTGGTTCAGTCTCTTGTGTTCTCCATATTTTTGTATGCCTCGGAAACTTGGGACTGTTAAAAAGGCCGATAGACCTGGAGATGCTTTTGAAATGTGGACGTGGAGGAGAATGCTGAGAGTTCCTTATACCGCCCATCGAAATAACGTTTCCATATTGAATGAGCTCTGTAATCCAAAGAGACTATTCTCCATTGTGTTGACGAGAATGCTTACATTCCTCAGACCTATACACAGAAGCGATAATATGGAGAAACTTGCAGTTCCAGGGTCACGCCTCGAGTGGGCGGCGCCGTGGCCGCTCCCCTACACGATGGGTGGATACGACGAAACAGTTACTGGATATGAGTATCAAGAGCGGCACTGAACTGACAGTAAATCGCGAAAGATGGCGAGCTACATTTCTCAAAACTATTGATAATATTCGTGTCGGCGATACTCTAGCTCCGACTTAATGCATTTTACAAGTTCACAACATGTCTGCTAAGACATTGTGGCTATGATGATGATGATCTTATAAAACTAATAAATCTTTTGTAGTTCGTGGTTAGTGCTTCTCGTAACCCCTGTGATATCTGGTGCAGCTGCCTGTAGTTGACGCAGGTTGGACACTCGATCAAAATGTTTCACGCTTAAGGTACAGTTGCATGTTAAACACATGGGTGCAGCTCTCCTTGTGACAAGAACTGTTCACAGACAGTGTGAAATCTGATGAAATAGTGTTAACCTCACACGGTAACTATTCATGTGGGAAAAATGAAGCTGTTGTACTCACTATTGTATATGAAATATTTTATATTCATATAGTAGAAATCATATTCTGCAGTGATGTTTTCTAAATGTCTGGCAACATTGGAAGTATTCTCAAGGCATCCCAGTTGAATGTTGATATTTCATAGAAGTCAAGCGGGTGTGAGGTTGCGATTTTGTTTTTTGCTGAAATTTTAAAATCGAAGCAAGCGGGATCGCCCAACAAAAAAAAAGTAGCAGCAATTTATTCATTTATTTGCACCCACCCGCAAAGTGAGATGTTGTTCCAGTGTCTAGTCGGTAGCAATCACAGAGCTAACGTCTATAGAGGGAGTGTAAACAACAAAATGCACAGGTCGCTGACCAGCCAACATGTAACGGAAATTTTGACAGCTTGAGGGCATTACCAGTGGCGTGCGACTTTATATTAAAATTGGATGTTAATTAATAGATTCAGTTATTATTACTGTGATGTTACAAACTGATACCAATAAATTGTATTAGTATTTAGCTATACTTAGAGAGTTACTCTTATTATAATTTCATTGTAACAGTTGATAATTTATTATTACCATGAAGTGTTTTTCAAAACATATCTAACAGTTTTCTGAAAGGTAGCCTGTTGGAATGGCTGCATCGTGTTTTTACTTCAGCAATAAAATATAATAATTGCATTAGGTAATATCCAGTTCTATAAAATTCTCATAGATAGATTTTCTGTAAGTAAATGTGGCATACATTTTTGCATTTCACGTCTTCAAATAGTTTAAAAAATGGAATTTGGAAAATTCATGTTGATTGACATGAATGTAATGCGTGCACAAAACATACATTAAACAACCATTATTATTCCTCAAACTGGAGTGAAGTTACTTTTGTTGCCAGTTATCCCCATATATTACGATACTGAAAACTAAAACAAAACCTATACTCACCTATGATAAGAAATGTTCACCGATTCGTCGCTATTACAGCAAACTATGCACTTTTTATGTTGTCTCATCATGCAATTATGACAATATTGTTCATAAATAATTTAATTCACACCACAAGTAGTCACAAAGTTAGTCAAATATACACTAAAATGACAAAAATCCCGACACTCGCAAAAACCAGAACTACAATGACAGCCACATGACAGCTTAAGGGCACGCCGATTGTAGGTTGCCAGATTTACGACATATTAGAAGTTATTGCGACATTCCGCTATGAAATTTACCATTTTTGAGATTTCATTAAATCAATACAAATTATCTTCACGTAAATCAGTTACACTGCACGTATATTGGAATGTATAGTTAAATACCCAGTTAAGTACTTTGTGTTCAAACTGCGGAAACTGCCAGATTTTGAAGAAACTGGAAGCGGACGAAGAAGAGTGGCAATAGCGCTATAGATGTTGGCTGGCCAATATTCAAATTAGGCTCCCTCTAGAGATGTTAACTCTGTGGTAGCAACCTTGTCACAAAAAATTGAGCACGCACAGTACCTACTTGCAAATACTTGAGCTTTACAGTTACCTCTCACACTTTCCTGCAGATGCGAAAGTGAAAGTTGAATTAGAAACTGTGTTTCTTTGTCGAGGTGGAACAGTAATTTTAAAAATGTGTTTTTAGGGAGCTGAAAGACATCACTAGTATCTCTCAAGTTGCGGTTCGCTAGCATCCTACCAACAATAAACTTGCCTCATAGTTGAATCAGTTGCAAACCAATTTACATTTGCTTTCATCGAATCGAATAACCGCTTCTGAATTTGTAATCACGAGATAAATTGGTACAGCAGCCATTCCGATCAGTTTCTCTTCTAGGTTAGGTGTATAACGCTACCCAAAAGCCCTGCCGTTATACATACAATTTTAACCGCCGATTTTAAACCACTGGCGGTTATAATTTTAACAAGCTCTCTGTTTACATAATACCTATGGCTATGCCTATAATATAGGCGTTAGTTATTTAAACCATACGTTATGTTTAACCATGCTGTTACAGAATAGACCCCTAATAGCAGCAAAATATTTTCTATGTAGTAGACCCAGTGGTAGAGCTACACGTGCAGTCTGGATTGCGCTGTATCAATTACCAGATACTGGCACCAGTAACGGTCAAAATATAGTGATGTAGTTTACATTGCCACGCCGTAGACCAAAGTCAGTTTTTAAGAATATTTCCTTTTAAGTTTTGTCCACTATTTCGGGATTCTAGCCACTGTACTTAGATTTCTTCTGTATACCCTTGCTTAAGCATGAAATATCACTTTCACCCAGCCACTTGCGTATCTCGGCAAAACCATAAGAAACTCCTTCCGGTTAAAGGGCGATGGGCCATCGGCCTCCCTATGCCCTCTCTCCTTATCGAAGGAAGTCTTTCAAAGAACGCCCGGTCACAATGGACTACCGCAAACCTTTGACCCCGCAGCGGTGACAAGGGCCGCCCGGACCCTTTGCCATGCAAATCTAGTCGCCTTTGATCGTGCCTGCTGTCCTTCCTCTATACATCTTATGAACTCCATATAGCCGACCAGACGACTGCTGACACAGTTTTAAGGATAGATCGGTGTTGATTCGCTGATACTAGTGATTAGTCTTATTATACCCGTTCTACATCAACAATAAATCCATGGTTTTAATTCGTGGATTCAGTTCGTGGTCAAAATTGACAGGTGTAAAACAGGAACTTGACGTCAAATAAGTCGATGGATTTCTTCTTGGATTTAGAACCTGTTTAATCTGTGGCCAAGTTTGTCGTAAAATTCGGTAGTGCCAACCTTGCCCAAAAGTCATGTGATGCATGTCATGCATGTTGCATACTCGTCTCAGTATATTATTAAACATTTTAAAGTAAAAATTTGCTATCAAATTAAGTTTTACGGTCAAAAGGCCACGAAAAAGCGAATTAAATAATCTGGCGAAAACCGCGAAATCATATGACAGCAAAAGTGTTGGTACTACTGCATGCTAGCACAAAATACATGGTTTTATTCAGAGATGTAAAACACAATCAGTTTGACCCTAAAAACCACCATAGATTGATCAATGAATAAATTCGTGGAGAAAATATCGACGTAAGACGGGTATGCCAAGATTCTTCAGACGTCACTCTAACGTCACATCCAAATTTTAGGCTATGATTCTAAGTTTCTAATTATTAAATCCTCAATAAAATTGAAGAAGAATGTATGCTGCTAATCAGAATGGACAAATTGAAAAGCATGAAGAGACAATTGTTGAAATGCGTATGAACATAGCAGTCCAAAGAGAAGGAGCAGCAAAGTTAGGTTAGTTAAATTACAGTGTATAATTTCAATAGTTATATCAATGAAAGTACCTCACACAAGGCGTAGCCTTAGAGGTGGCTACATAACATTTGTTTACAACGTAAAAAGCTCATAAAAATGCCTACAAGGGTTTACAATTTGTATAGCACTTACAAATAAATAAATAAATGAATATGGGGGGACGTACTATAGCACAGAAACAAACGAAGAGAAATATACCGGATATCATCATTATCGTAGCGAGGTTGAAAAACGAAATTTCACTAAACACTAAAAAAATGTTTCGGACCTATAGGTGAGGAATTATGATCACGAAAATTTTAGATTTTGAGATAATAGGCTTTTTGGGCGTTTTATGATATCTAAATAACAAAAAACTACGTCACACGTCTCCGTCGATCTGTCTTTCGGTCTGTTGGCGTTTTTACAACCTCGTTGTCTCAATAGGCGCTGCATGGATTGTCATGAAATATTTGAATAGAAGTATTCTGTAGGGTTGTAGTAGGTGATGTTGCTATAATTTTGAAAATCGGTACATAGGCGGCGAAGTAACTAGCAAAAAACAAAAAATTTCAGATATTCCTCAAACATCGTTTTGAAGCGTTTTGGGCGTTACTGTGGGAAGTGAAATTGGGGTGGTTGGGGGGTGGAACTTGTAAAACTGAAAAAAATTGTTGTTTTCATAATAGGCTGTCCATTGACCTGTGAAATGAAGACCTAGCGGCATAACACTCTTTTCTGGTCCATCCGAACATTGCCTTGCTTAAAGAAAGTTATGTATACCTATATACGAGTATTACTTTGGATTGCTCTGTATTGTATAACGTGGAAACTATTGAATTGACTTTAACACAATGTCATTACCGCGGCAAGGACGTAAAACGGGAATGACATTTAGGAATCGTGCCAGTGACGGCGCAGAAATAATAAAAAAGACTAAAAAGCCTGTGTAAAGGTTTTTAGAAATCGTATCAGTAGCGACGCAACAATGATAAAACCCTGAAGAAGATATAAAAATTACCGTAAAATGGAAAACATTTTTTTGTATTCATATTAGGCTTTCCATTTACCTGCTAAAGAAGATCTAGCGGCATGATACACTTTTTTGGTTCATCAGAATATAACCTTGGCTGTTATAGAAACCAAGAGACTTCTCGGATTTATTCATTCGAGTGTTGCTTTAGAATTTTAGTTCGTTCTGCAATGTGTAACCTGGAATGAATTTCATTAAAATTTCGATAAAGTATTATTACCGTGGCGAGGATGGAAAATGCGTATAGTCTTTAGAAATTGTGTCAGTGGTGGCGCAGAAATATTAAAAAAATAGAAAATAAAAAAATAGCAGAAACTTAGTTTTTTGGCCCGTTTTTTGACGACTTAGTTCCTACAGAGATGCAAATATATTTACGAGAATTTATTTTTTGTTGGATGTTTTTTTGAGGGCGGACGGGCGATGATTTGATTGCAAGGTGATCTCAGACTGTACATATAGTTTCATGCAACGGGAAAAATGATATGGGAAATACTGAGTTAATCAACTTTAATCCATTTTTTATGTATTTTAAACAATTTCTATTAATAATATTGATATTTAATACCAAAAACTGTCGGATAATGAGTCCACTGCTATTACCAGACTTCAACTGTTACATTGACCATGCAACGATGGCTAGCAGATCTTTCTTCGGAGTTCAATAGAAGCTAGCCCAAGTAGCATTTTGGCAACCACAACCTCATGATAACCAAAATTAACGTTAAAGTTAGTATAGAAATTGGTTATCTATGGAATGTCACACTTTAAACTACCGGACGATATCGTATCAACGTTAAGCATAACTGAAGTTATACCATGGGTTGTTACGATGTTTGCCCAACCAACTAAATGTAGTTAATAATTTGGTAATTGCAATAAGGTTTTAATAACGTTTTAGTGGCAACTGGTGACAACTCTAGTTATATGAAAAGTTTTGCCGACGAAGAGTGTACGTTATACGACATAACGGAGCCGTGGGTAATTTTTCAGTTGAACTGACGTTGTTAGTGTAGAGATTACAAATGAAAGGAGGCTTCAAATGCACTGTCTCCTATTGAACGATTGTATATTGTACCGTGAGCAAACTTTACAGGCGCAAGCTTGTATGGACGGTTCTCAAAACTTCAACCAACAATCAAATTCGAGCTCAAACTCTGGGAAAAAACCTAAAGAAGAAGACCCCGGTAATGAAAGAGGAGTCAATCTGGAGGCAGCATATATTACTGAAGTGGAAAAATACTGCCTCAGAAAGCACAGTAAGAAAAAATAAATAAAAACCCATGAGAACGAGACCAAAGCCACAAAAACATAATAGGTACCGTTGACCAAAGCCCTAGGCACATTTCAAATGCCAAAAGACAAAGCTGACATATGACAATTGACAGCTGCGATAGAGGGTGCGTTTGGAAAGGGAAGTGCGTTCGTCAGTTAACATAGTCACTTTTTAGTCGAACCTTGGTCGCACAAACAACTTCAATTGAGTTTTGGGTATACATCTGGTTGTCTAGCGGATTATCGTTGAAAGATAGTCGATTTTTGGTTACTTGACGTTCATAGTCGGACCTATAAGTGGTTTTACGCCGATTACATTTTCACGCCATGTTTGAATGAAATTCTCCTTCGAAACATTGTCGGCCATTAAGACAAAGAGCATATAAACGAACATTATACTGATGATTATAAAGTCTTGTGTTAGTTTTTTAGAAATAATCCATAAATATTCCGTTTAGTTTGATTTTCGGTCAATGTGAACATTAGATATTTTTTATCTAAATTTATACTTTTAAATCCATTTATTTTTGAATTCTGAGAAACTTGCAACGGATTGAAAGCGCGCGAGTCTTTTAGCATGAAGTAATACTATATTTGACAGTTAACTGGGATGCGCTGTTGAATTACGTGTACAAATCGTTTTGTAGCAACTTTGCGTATAGGATATAGCCTGATCAAAGGAACAACATGTTTCAAAATCAAGATGGTAGCCACAGCCGTCAGAAATTTTTGTCCAAGTCCCCATTCTGCCCAGCAGTATTATTTGTTCAAAAGATTTACTATTTTTTTAACAATATTGCAACTGTTATCTTCACACTAGAGGGCGCAGGTGTGTAGTCGTTTCGAAGTAAAATCAGCAACGTTCAGGAAACGAGAAACTTCAGCCTCCAGTTAAAAGTTAAACGTCGTGACAGCCCAAAAATGATTGAACAAATTGGTGCAAAATAGGGTTATTACAACGTTGTGTTGGAGTCGGCCACCCAACTTATGTGTAGTTTCGCAACTTTTCCAAACACGTCGCCACAACGTTAAATTGCTACTTGGGAGGCTATTAGCCAGCCTTCTATGACAAGGTCATAAATCGGACCTGCATTTGCTTCTTGACTGATCCTAACCGCAGCATCTCCATAGCAGCCTAGCCAAACAAATCCCATCGCAGCAATAACTCCATATACGCCTAGGGCGCGCAATAACAGCAGCACAGCCCGAACGGCGTTGGAGAGGCAGAGGCATTTTCGGTGGCGGCTTCATTTAGCGGGATGCCTCTCGGTCGAATCTACATTTTAATTTGAACCGGAATTCGCCTTTGGTGTTTTCATTAAGGCGCCGCGCCATTCGCTCCACTCCACTGCAGCCGGCTCACAGCTGTTCTTCTTTGGAGACAACCGAACACTGGAAACGGAGCCGGTGAAGGGTTGTTCTTCGAAAACTTGGAAAAGAGGAGTTTTCACCCTTTTACTTTCTAGTAGGTGAGGAGAAGTACTGTGTAAATTGACCTTCGAAAGGAATTCGATGAACGAGATTAGGACGTTGCCATAACTCTTACTAGTTCTATACTGTTTCCATCTTTTACGAGTTTTTTATTTGATGTACAGGGTGTTCTTAAATTTCCTTGACACGTGATATTCTCGTAACAAATTTCAAAAGAAAACTGAGTGGAATACTTGGAAGTTCTACAGGGTCTATCATACCATGTTCTAAAAACATTTTTTTGTACTTCAACCCTTAACACTTTAAATACCGTGTGTACCATACATGGACACAGTCAATGTTAGTTCTCTGCCATGCATACACACATTGGAAACAAGCATTAAAGGCTTCTAGGCCATGTCTCTGTAGCTGGTACACCTCTATTGTATATTCGAATGGGAATAATGATAGGTCTGGCCTAGCACTATACTATAATAAATTGTCGTGGATTTATTTTGATTTTTAGAGGAATGACGAATAATACAACAAACTTAAAATACGGAGTAAATACACAAAAATAAAGTCATTTTTTTATCCTTTTTCAGACTCGACATGGTAATGATGATCGCTACCTGAGGGAATCTCCCGCTACTCTTTCTCATGCCGTGCTGGACAATTTACGATGGTCACAGAGTACGAGTAGTTGATGAGTAAAATGCCTTGGACCAGAAAGGCAACCACCGGATAGGTTTCTAAGCATACATTAAGTACAGCTTCTTTTCTCTAGCTTTCCGATTTTTTTTTGCCTCTTATATCGACAGGTGTGAAAATTTTCGATTTCGAGATAATACGCCTTTTGGAAATTTTATGTTATCTACATAACGAAAATCTACGTCACTCATTTCAGTCTGTCTGTCTATATGTCTGTTGGCGTCCTTCTAGCCTCGTAACCTCAGCAACCACTGCATGGATGATGAATCTCGGGCAGCGATATGCTGTGGGGTCGCAGTAGCTGAGGCTTATTTCGAGAATGAGTGCATGGGCGGCGGAGTAATCAGCAAAAAGATAAAATTTTCAAATATGCCTCAGATTTCCTTTTTGGGTTTTCTTAGGGTTCCTGGTCATTTTTTACTTTTTGCACCTTGGTGAAATTGGGTTAGTTGGGGGGGGGTAAGGGGTTGTAATGTGAAAAATCTGGTGAATTCATAGTAAACTGTCCACTGACCTGTGAAAGAAAGATCTAGGGGCATAATGCACCTTCTTGAGTCAATCCGAACATTACAGAAACCAAGGGAATTTTCTGATGTATACCTACATACGAGTAATGAAGCTTTGACACAATATAAAAAAAGCTTAAACTTCTTTTTTAGCCGTTTTAAGGGTTTCCTGACCGTTTTGTACTTTTTGTGTGAATATTAAATGGGTTGTATTCATAATAGGCTGTCCGATGATCCCTAAAAGAAACACCTAGCGGTATAACACGTTCATGCTACGGGAACATAATACTCTGGTACAAGTAATGTGTTCGAAGTACTGAATCAATCCATTTTTCATAGCATGAAGCTATATATAGTCTGAGATCCCCTTGCAACCAAAACTATCGCCCGCCTGTACAAAGACATCCAATACAAAAGCTCACGTAAATAGTTTATAGTATCACCCTCCCTAGGACCTAGGACACAGTTTCTATTCTGCAATATAAAACTGCTATACTAACCACAGGGTATGCCAATTTTCCCATATTTAAAAACAGATTAGGTATACCACTAGATTGTTCTGTATTGTGTCACCTGGAATTGATTTTAATGAAACTTTGACACAGTATTATTACCGTGGCGAGGATGGAAAAGACGCATGGTTCTTAGATATTGAGTCCGTGGCGACGCAGTGGTAATTAATAAACCAAAAATATAAAGACAACTCAGACTTCGCTCTTAGGCGATTTGGAAGCTCCTGATCGCTTCGATTCGTCCAGTTGAAGCTCGCAAGATAGCTGTGTCGTCTTACTTCCTATAGAAAAAAATGAAAGAAAATATATACGAGAATTTCCGTATTGTATGTTTTTTGCGGAGAGCGGAGGATGATTTGGTTGAAAGGGGATCTCACACTATAGCTTTATGCAATAAAACGGTGTTACCGTTATGTGTGGAAAGTACTGAGTGAGTCAACTTGACTCCATTTTTTTGGTAGATATTAAACCTGGTAATCGTATAACATGCAGTTTCAAAACGACTAACTATGTTTTAGTGAGATCAAATTGCACACGAACAATTTTGCAATCACGCTATTTCTCTCATTTATCTGCAGGAACACAACCCAGCAATCTTCTTAGCGAATTTTGCGATTCAACCCAGTCGAATCAGAACTCTCGACCTGATTGCACAGCATGTAGATATATCGCCGGTGGGCCGCATTTTCCCGTGAACTTTCCCATTGTGCTCGCGACCGGGCGTCCCGAACAATGGCAAATTAAGTAAATTGCAAAATTAATTTAGCCAAGACAAAACCCCGTGTTTACTAAACGTTAATTTATAAATTAACCCGGGTACTCTCGCTGCGCGGGAAGCGATTTATGCGAAAAGTTGGATGGTGCCCTAAGAAAATGGCTGCGGACCCTTTGCAGGGCCCCACCAAGAAGGTTCTTTGAAGATTGATGGGCGGCGTGTTTAGAAATATTGCAGAGTGATGTGGTTATCTTAATACTACACCTCATGATTAGCCTTTTACTTCCCACATCGATAGGTAAGGGGAGTATTGTGATCGCGAAAATTTTCGATTTTAAGTTAATACGCTTTTTTGGGCGTGTTATGATATCTGCATGATGAAAATCTAGGTCATTCATTTTCGTCGACCTGTCTATCTGTTGGCGTTCTTCTAGCCACGTAATCTCGGCAACCTCTGCATGGACTGTGATGATTTTGAGCAGCGGTATGCTGTGGGGTCGTAGTAGGTAATGCTGGTATAATTTTGAACATCGGTGTATGGCCGGTGGAGTGACTAGTAAAAAACAAAGAATTCCAAATGTTTTTTTATTTTTTGCTAATTATTTTCTTTTCTTTTGGGTGAGGGTCATATTGGAGTGGTGTGGGGTAGGGGGTTGCGAAACTTAAAATTTGTTGTATTCATAACAGTTTGTCCATTGAACTGTAAATAAAGACCTAGCGGCATAATACAATTTTTTATGTTTTTAATGTCAGTCTCCCGCAAAGGCAAAAGCCTATATGGCGCTGTAGAAGCGCTGCGCGAGGATAAGTGTCGGTGCATGTTACGATTAGAAGCGCTGCAAGTTGTTGCCGTCAGGAAACAAATTCCGTGACAGCTCATGCCACAGCGTCGAAGTTCTCCAAAAGAAGGAATGCTGGAGGAGACTGGTTCGGGGGTAGGGACCTGGTGAAAATGAGCTCACAGAGCCTCTCTAATGTTCCTCGTTCAGACGGCCTTTGGTGTTATTATCTAGGAGAGCTCATTCGAGCACCTTTCGTGATAGAATCTATGAAACAGGACAGATCAGCCACACCTCTTCAATGTTCCAGGCTGTGGAGGTCTTTTGTGAGGTTAGACGTATTGACTGGTTTAATTGCTCTGGATAGTGTCCAGAAGCTTTAAATAGTGCTTCGGTGCGCATCGCCAAACATGGAAGCATACTCCAGTGATGGTCGGATCTATGCTTTGTAGACCAGCAGTAGTTGTCTGGTGTATACAGCTTCTTACAGCGAAATAAAACTCCAAGCTTCTGGGATGCTGTTTTAGCAATACTGGCGACATGGTCGTACCAGGGTGTGTTATTGTTGATATGTTGATCCCCAAAAGCTTGACGCAAGGTGACTCGACTTCAATTCCACTTCCACATTTGGTAAGCCAACGTGAGGCTTCTTTGTAGGTAAGCGTTGTTGCCTGAGTTTTTCATACGTTGAACTGTACATTATTCACTAATCCCCAATCGACAATTGTTTTGATATCTCCGTTGATCTGTGACACATGCTGCTGTCCTGGTTCCATGCACGATATTAACTTACTGTAGTCTGCGAAGCAGTAGATTGGATTGGATGTTATTTCAAGCAGCTCGTAGACGTACAGCACAAACAGTGTAGGGGATAGGACAGATCCCTGTGGAACACTGGCGTTTATTGAAAATCCTAACGTTGTCTTGCTTACTACATGAACAAAGGGATCTTTCCTGTCTGATGTATACATGCGAGTACGGCTTTAGATCGTTCTATATTGTGTAACGTGGAAATTATTGAATTAATTTTCATGAAATTTTGACACAGTATTATTACCGTCGCGAGGATGGAACGCATCGTTTTAAAAAGGCATATATTTGGCTCTTATAGGCGTGCTATTAAAAAGGAAAAGAAGGCGAATTACTCAGCAAAGATAATGACTGCAAACAACAGTACTAAAATGTCATGGAACATAATCAACAGTGAGATCAAAATCAAATCAAAAAATCACGCATCAACGTCTTTAACTCCAGACGAGCTGAATATCCATTTCGCCACTATATGCGATAGGATATCTAAGTCCATAGATACTCAAGTTACTGTTGACCCAGAGCAACTGTTAAAAAAAGCACCTAAGCCGATTTCCTCATTTTTCATGACTTTCATCACAGAAAGCGATGTCAAAGCAGCAATATGCAATCTGAGTAATTCTCCTTCGCTAGATCATTATGGGCTAAATAGTGCGATGATCAAGGATTCCATAGATATCTTACTGTACCCGTTAACTACATTGTATAACAAATGCATGGAGGAAGGAAACTGGCCAGACTCCCTAAAAATATCTAAAATAATACCTGTATATAAAAAAGGTGATAGGGACTGCAGTGACAACTTTAGGCCTATCACAATTATTCCCATGATAAGCAAAATATTTGAAATCATTATTAAAGAAAGGATTGTTTCTTACCTCTCAAAATTCAATATCTTGACGCCTTTCCAATTTGGTTTCCGTAAAAACATGTCTACCATTCACGCTGTTTTAACAATAATTGCAGAAGTCGTCGAGGGCCTGGACGAGGGTCAACATACAAACGCTGTTATGTGTGATCTCAGCAAAGCCTTCGACTGTGTTAACACTCAGATACTGATCATGAAACTAGAATATTACGGATTCCGTGGAAACGTCAAAAAATTGTTAACTTCATACTTAACAAACAGGAAACAATATGTGGTTATGAATGGGAAAGAATCCAAAATTGCAGCAGTCTTAAATGGCGTACCGCAGGGATCAGTCCTCGGACCAGTTCTCTTCCTTCTGTACATAAACGATCTTCCATCCTCTTTTATGAACGACAAGTGCATAATATTTGCTGATGACACCACAATTTTGACAAGAGCGGGGAGGCAGTCCGAAATGGACAAGGCAAAAATCTGGTTCTCATCCAATAAACTTAAATTGAACGATAATAAAAGTACACATATATTATTCAGTTCTGATAAGCACCATCCACGCTCTCAGCCTGTCAAATTGTTAGGTATCATGCTCGATACCAGTCTCTCCTGGTCTTGCCATATTGATTATTTATGCGCTAAGCTTTCCTCACAATTGTTCGCCATGCGCCGGCTGAAAACATGCTTGCTATACGATGCCTTACGCTTAGCCTACTTCTCTCTTGTCGACAGCCACTTAAACTATGGCATTTTGCTGTGGGGTGGGTCAGCAGCAGTGGGGAGAGTATTCACGTCACAAAAACAGGCAGTTCGTATCCTGGAGGGGGCACCACCGGGCACGAGCTGCAGGACCCTTTTCAAGAAGCACAACATTCTAACCCTACCATCAATCTACATAATTCATACGCTAAAGGAAATACATAGAAATTTATCAAATCACTTACGTCACTCCGACTTTCACCAGTACAAAACAAGATCTGCAATGGATCTAGTGGTGCCATACTCCAGAATACGAATTACCGAGATAAACAAAATAGATATACGCATATATAATAAGTTTGCTGCACTAACCTCTCCCCTGGACATATCAAAACTTACAGAAAGACAATTCTACTCATACGCAAAGCGGTTCTTACTGGACCATAGCCCCTATTCTGTGGATGAATTTTTGTCCATATAGTCTTAGTCTTATTGTTTATTGTGTTTCTTTTAGTGTAAATTTTTGTAATTAGTTTAAATTAAAATTTAAGTAAATTTAGTAATCAGTAGTGCCCTGACTGCAAATGTATTTTACTGTATATAGCTGGTCAATAAACGTTAAGTAAGTAAGTAAGTAAGTTTCCACCCCGAATGATGATGTTTTATCATTAAATTTGACAAATTTCATCGAGCGCGCGATGGTCCATCCTACGAGATTTCTGCACTTGCAGATGCATCAGGCCCACATTTAAATTTCGTTGACATAAATCAACTATCATATATCGAGATACGGGGTATTAATATCGATATATTCGATAACTCCATTAGGTCTGTTAAAATATTCATCTAACTTGTCAAACGGCGTTATCTGATCACAGTTCCAGCCACCACAGTCCTACAGCAAAAAGTCATTATTTTCGTAAATGATACATTTCACAGAATGCCCACGGGTCGACGTCGACTAGTTGATATCCATTATTGACGAGCTTCCATTTGACCAAGTAAATATGATTAAATTTTCAGTTTGTCTGGTTATCGACTATCAGCAGTCTCGTTGAATTGTTATTTAAGTTGTGGTACAACTATTGTCAACTGATTCAGATTTTATTCAAGTTGTTATACCAGGGTGCATTAACTGTATGCAAAGTCACGTAATAGATAAACGCAAATCAGCTCGAAAACCATCTGCAGGCCCTCGATATTCAAATACAGTCAACCAAAGGAACCACTGATTGACGGTGACATGCTGTATAAGCAGGTATCAGTGAAAAGTGAGAATATTTGGCAGGTCCATTACGCATGGCGCCGATAGGAGACCCTTTTTGTTCCAGCTTTTATGAGGTGGTCAGAGTACCTACTTATTTTTAGAAAATACATTAGCGGCGCACGTAATTACCTATCAGTTGGCAAATTTATTGAAATAAAGGTATTAGATATCAAAATGGCTTTTTGGAGGAAGCGATCATGGAGATGCAAACAATGTTGAAAGTGAATTTGCGGTGGTTAGTATAATTTTGTGCTTTCTTGTAGAAATAAGTTATGATTGTGTACAATATCGAATACTTTTACTTATTTGAGCTAATGTTAACAGTTAGAACTTCTAAGGCCCGATTTTATCAACATGCATATTTAACAAAGAATTTGACAAAGCTTTTCTATTGGATGTTATTTAGCAAAAGCTTTCTATTGGGTATTGCGGCCTAGGTTAATAAATATCGTCCAATAGTATTTTATCAATAATACTGAAAACATAACGTCAAAGTTGGATGACACTTTTCATCATATCGTATATAAGTTTTATAACAAAACTATTGTTGTAACAAGTGTATATTTGTTGCACCATAGTCGATGAATAGAGTTTGAAGCTCAAGACGATCGAAATAAATATCTTTTTGAATGGTTGAAATCCCAGTAAAAAAGTACCTAATCCCAAATCAAATATGTACCGTTGGGGCGATCCCTTCGGCGAGATGGCGGGTGACCGAGTGGTATGGTGTTCGACAACGCTTTCCTGTTCTCGTGGGTGGTGTTGGTGGGTGTTGGTTCGAGACCCAGCCCGTGCACCTACTTTTTTTTATTTTTTTTTAACCAAAATATTCATTGATATACGTTTTACTCATACTACACACATTGCTTGTACCATCGACATAAATGTGTTTTTGAATCAAATTTTATTAGACATTTTACTTGACATGTGGTGGAGAATTCAGTCAGTCGAAGTGAAGTTCATCCGTCAATATCAATCGCCAATTGCTCTGATAGCGGTATCAAAATGAAATTATTCCAAAAAAGCAAAATTATTCGCAATTTTTGTTGTACTAGTAAAACATCTAATGACATTTGATTCAGAAACACATTTCTATCGATGGTACAAAAAATTTGTGTAACATGAGTAAAAAGCATATCAATAAATATTTTGGATAAAAAAAAGTAGTTGTACGGGCTGGATCTCGAACCAACACCCACCAACACCTCCCACGAAAACAGGAAAGCGTTGTCGAACATCATACCACTCGGCCACCCGCCATCTCGCCGAAGGGATCGTCTCAACGGTACATATTTGATTTGGGATTAGGTACCTTTTTACTGGGATTTGTGATCTAATTTCAACCATTCAAAAAGATATTTATTTCGATCGTTGACTTCGTCTCGAGCTCAAACTTTATTCATCGCCTATGTTGCAACGAATATACATTTTAGTTACAACTGTTACAAGTATTTTCACGAAGTACGTCACACAGGTTCGGGAGCCGTCGGCATGTTTCCGGTTCTGGAATCAAAAACCCATTTTTATTTTGATATAACTTTCGAATTATTGCGAAAAAAAGAACACAAAAACAGTTTTGTTGTTATTACAAAAAAAAATTTTTCAAAACCCTAATTTTTTGTAATCATTATCTTTAGCAGAAGAAAAAAATCAAATGTATCGTTTTGCGGAATCTGATTGGTTGAAATTAGCAATTGCTAAACTTTTTGTTAAACAAGAAAATGCAATTTTTCACCCATTTAGGATGGAAAATCAGACTGGAAAAGATACTAGATGGTTCATAATGGTCGACTGTATATAAAGCATGTCATTTTTAACCTTTTTGAGGTAAACTTCAAGAGAAATCAATAGTTTTCATAGTACTTTGACAGATGTATGTTCGTGAACGGGCTGCTCTGATTGGTCAAAGCCTTTGTTAAAATGCACCTGTTGATAAAATCGGCCCTAAGTATAGCGATCGCACAATATAACAATACTTGGATGATTTCAGACTCGCGATGACTGATATGCTTAAAGTTAAAATCACGTATCAAAACATGCTTAGTTTGGAAATACAGGAACAGCCGTGTTATATAATATGTGATGATTAAAAATCTGTGATAGAATCCTAGTATGCGAACTATCGCCTATGACTGGTGTTAGTATAACACAACTTATTTTTTATTACAGCTACGTATTCAGCTAGTTATCAAATATAATTTTTGTCGTAATATGCAACACATGCAATGTCAGATCAAGAAACGTCATGCAGACCCATTCAGAGTGTTCTCACAAAATACTGTATGAATATGTACATCTATAGCTTGTACATTCGAAATTCAATTTTGAACATGTACATTTTTAATACTCACAGGACATTAAATGTACGTACGAAAAATAATATGCATTACTATAACATAACGTAGGTAATTTTTTGTATTAATTTCATAACCTTGATTTCTCTGCGATTTCAGACATGCCATTCAACTGAAAGGAGGTGATAATCACAGTACTTGATTTTGTCATATATTATTATTGTAACTAGAACTGTAAGTAATAACAATCGATGATGAAAGTATAAAGTTTGTTTATTTTACTGCCTCTGCATCCAATTTTTACTGATACAGAAGGGTCCTTTTAATTAAGCATCTCCTAATACTAAACAACCATTGTAACCACTAGATGTGCATATATACAAGAATATGCACATTTAATGGTTGTACTATGGGTATGAAAGTCTGTAGGTAACAAAACTGCATTAAATCTGTATGATTATTTGATTTCTATTTTACGTCAATTAGACACACTTGCACCATCTAGTGAATATACATATCCATAGAATGAATATACATTAAATATACTTTTCCAATGAGATAAGTTATCACTAGGTATACCTGTACATACCTGGTGTACACTGCATTCGCATTAGACGTACATAATGCACATTTAATGGATATACCATGGATATGGAAGTTCGCGACAAACGTACATGAAATGTAGATTATTTTGATGTCTGTTTCACTCCATTAGACATTCTTGCTCCATTTGTGGATATGCATATCCATTGATTCGGTATTCACTGTATGTACATTTTATATCATTTTGTTATGTGGGTTATTAGTGCTACGACATGGTATAACCTAAATTTGTCACACGACGACTGGGCTTACAAGGGACTGGCGAAAGCCTGATTAGAGGGAGAGGACTGCAGGCAAAAATGTTTATAACAGGTCTTAAAGAGGTGCCATACTCTTTTGAACAATGGCTGAGAGACTCGACATTTTGGTAAGGAGTTTGTCACTCATGAGAATGATAAAGAGCCCTATCTGGTCCAGGTAATGGGAATAAGAGGAAATATTAACCGCACCTTCCTCATCATCACCATCATCATCATCATAGTCACAATGTCTTAACAGACATGTTGTGAACTCGTAAAATGCATTAAGTCGGAGCTAGAGTATTGCCGACACAAATATTATCAATGGTTTTGAGAACTGTAGCTCGCCATCGTTCGCGATTTACTGTCAGTTCAGTGGCGCTCTTGATACTCATATCCAGCAACTGTTTCATCGCATCCACCCAGCGCGAAGTGGGACGGCCACGGCTCACTCGGGGCATGACCCTGAACTACAAGTTTCTCCATATTATCGCTTCTGTGTATATATCCGAAGAATGTAAGCACAATGGAGGATAGTCTCTTTGGATTACCGAGCTCATCCGGTATGGAAACGTTAGTTCAATGGGCGGTATAAGGAACTGTCAGCATTCTCCTCCACGTCCACATTTCGAAAGCATATATGCGAGCTCGATCTGCCTTTTTAACAGTCCAAGTTTCCGAGGCATACAAAAACATGGAGAACACAACAGACTGAACCAGCGACATGTCTCTGGTTCAACCGTACCATACTACACAAATTGAAATACGCTGCTCTACATTCCTTTCATTTAGCCATACGTATGCGAACCACGTCTTGTCCCACTTCAATAGAAGCAAGCCGTATTGAGTTCCATGTTCCTCAAAATGAGCACCATACCGTTCTATAGCGATCATTTGACGACGTTTGCCTCTTAGGCCAAAGACAATACATACCAAGACCCCTTCGGTCTTTGTCCTCAAATTAGAAGGATAAAAATCTGAGTTCGACGAAATTGAATACAAGTGGGGATTCCCGCGATTTCTGGGAATTTCATTATTCTCCGGACGGCACACCGAAAGAAAGGGTTGTGAGGGGGTAGTGTTGAGGAAGTGGGTAAGGAGGAAGGGGGTGTGAGTGAAGACGCTGGATTCCGTTCTCTGGCGGCTTCTGATTGCGAAATTATTGGGGCGGATTGTCTACGATCGGACGATGTTCTACAATACAGCAGTTTGAAGGGTTTATTTACTATACAGGGTGTTAATTAAGTATGTTAACAAACTCTAACCACAAATAGTAATCCGCAAAATAGAAAAAAAATGTCATATGAACATGGGTCCGGAAATGCTTCCTAAGGGAGCTACGCTCTTTTGCATGGGGCACCCTGAGGACGGTTTTCCCTCGATATTCCCGAAACCATTCATAACAAAATTACGACATTAGGTACGATGGGTAAACTTTCGACGCTGAATCTGATTCTGAATTCAGAATTTCATAATTTCAATCAGAGGCGTATCATACGGGAGGAGTTAAGGGTAAAAATAACCCCATTTTCTAAATGGTAATTTTTTTGACATTTTGATTTTGGAATATGTTATTTCAGAGATTTCTACGTAAAAATGGTCTCTTCGCACATCTCGACAGGTCTAACTGTTTTCGAGAAAAATGCAAATTATTGCCTGCATGGATTCAATAATTTGCATTTTTCTCGAAAACGGTTAGCCCTATCGAGATGTTCCAACAGACCATTTTTACGTAGAAATCTCTGAAATACCATATTCTAAAATGAAAATGTCAAAAAATTACCATTTAGAAAATGGGGTTATTTTTATTATATTATATATATTATTATATTTTATTTTTTTTAATTACGAAATTCTGAATTCAGAATCAGATTCAGCATCAAAAGTTTACCCATCTTACCTAATTTCGTAATTTTTTTATGAATGGTTTCGAGAATATCAAGGGAAAACCGTCTTCCGGGTGCCCCATGCAAAGGGGCGTAGCTCCCTTAGGAAGCATTTCCGGACCCATGTTCATATGAAATTTTCTTTCTATTTTTCGGAGTACTATTCATGGTTAAAGTTTGTTAACATACTTAATTAACAGCCTGTATTACTTATATGTCCATCGTGTCTTTTAAAGCTGAGCTAAGTATATAATATGATGATCCCTGATCCAGTCATGAATCTTTTACAAGCCCCGATTTATCTATACCTCGTCCAGGGCTGCCAGGACTAAGGCTAAAGTCATCTAATGCTTTCGGGTAGCGGTAGCTTCAATACTTCATCGCACAAGATGTTCCAGAGAGTTGGTTCCTAGTGCCGAACCGGTAGACATTGGCGGCTCTACTTTGGATATAGATATCGTCCTGTCCTCTAGATAACCCTCTCATTATAGCGCTACAGGAGGCAGTATATTGGAAGCATTCCTGACGTCAAGGGCAACCAGTATGCACCATTTATCTAGGACTGCGACAGAGTTCTCCTTCGTCTATTCTTTTCGTTAGCCTCTGACAATAATTATTTCCCTATAGTGTCTAGTTGACATCGTATTCTGACAGAAAATTATTTTTTCGTAAATATGCAGATCTGCGCAAAATGCAACATTTTTTCATTTACTTTCAACGAAGCCAAATTTGGAAAAGAGACCGAATTCGTGATCAGTATCCCAAAATTAACCACATACAAGTTTTTGTCTTGGCTAGGAACCTAAAATTTTCCTCGACTCGTCTGTTTTTTCAAAGCCTGGGTCCTTTGGACTTTTTCGGCTTAAAGCACCGACTCCCATCCCTAATTTTGGACTTTTATCACATGGTTTCGAACTCTCCCATATAAAAAATTTACCGCTGAATCCAAAGACGTACTCAGATTGGCCCTGGGACATCGCAGTCTCACAGAAAATTATTTTTTCGTAAACACGGCAAAATTCGGAACAGAGGCTGAGTACGTGATCCAAATTAACCAATACACGAGCTTTTACTAGCTAAATAAATTTATTTTCTATTAAACCTTGCAATTTTGCCCTCCTACTAAAGCTCTATTTAATACAGGGTGTCGCACGACGATTAAGACAAGCAATATATTGGAACTAGCAGTAGTCGAGAATTATAACTTTGGGGATGCAAATTTTGCGTTTTTTCTTGTCATTGTGGTATAATCCTTTAAGTACCTGTAGCTCTTCAACTAATCTCTTTAGACCCCAAGTTCGCTAATTTGTTGGAATTGTTTTATCGGGAGGAACACAGAAAAGCACACATATACAGGGTGTCCCATTAATAGTTTTGAATCGGACGTCACATGACCAAAAACAAATACCTCATTGGGTAACATAATGATAAGAAGAGACACAGCATTCATTTGCTCTAATTTACACTCCCAAAATTATGCTTGTCTTAATCGTCGTGGGACACCCTGTATATCTTATCTAATGTATGAAGCTATTTTACCTTCACTATTCAGGACGAAACCAGAGTATTTACCTGTAAAAGAGAAAGACTATATTTAGTTTTAGGAAGACAATAGCTACAGAAAAATATAAATAAAGTTTCAAAAAGTTCAAAACGAACAAATCTAAGTATAGGACCCTAGATTTATTCAACTTGACATGGCAATAGAACCTTTAGACTTCAACAGTCTAAAGGTAAAAGCTGGAAAAGTAGCGATAATTATATATAACCTCGAAACTAGATAAGTAATATCATATTTATCCTGTTAAAAAAATATCCTATGGGTTAGTCGTATTTTCCTCATCCATTTCCCTATTCTCTCCTGCCCTTCGTCTCAGAAATTACGCAATGCCTTATTGTCCCACACCGTCCAGTAACCCAAACCCCGAAATACTTTCTTGATTCGAGACAAAATGGATGATTTATTTAGCGCAATAAAAAAACGTCATAAAGTTGATGAGATAATGAAGAGAATGGAAAGGAGGATAATGAAAAACCCTAAATTAAAATTTTAATATCCAAACCGCCAGCCAGGCTTTATTGTATATTTGTTTAATTAAAAATATCTGTGTGGCAATAAAATTAAATTACTGTAAATGCAGTAAAAATATGAGACGTGGATCAGTATAAATAAATGTTGTGTTATTTTTACAAGATAAATCAACAATACGCAAGTATTCATGACCGCATAGGGATTATCAAAAAAACAATTTCAAAATATCTGCGTCACATGCAATTACCAATAAATTCGGCTTTTTATGGACTTTCTCTTCGCGTTCAGATATACGCGCGCAGATGCAATTTGTTAATTTAATATATATTATGAAGGTATGCAATTTTTTCAGAGGCGAGAAAAAACCACTTATGTGCTAAAAATACTACTACATCTTGAGACTTTCGGATTCCTTGACTGATTATGAACGAGATAAACTGTTATCTGCGTTTCTAGACGGACTAAATCGACTAAATTAACACGTTGTTGGACACAACGGCTATTGCTGTCTGTGGTGAGTGGTCGTGATACGCCACGACGGCTATATCAATCAAAAAGTTATCTGCTTGTTACGGCAGAACGGCGACAACCGTGAGAATGTCGGTATACTTGCCTCCTTAAGCAATGTTTGTGCCATAGCGTGAAGCTCTTCATTTCTGAAATTGCCAAATTCTAACCCACTATACGCTAACCTAACTATTCATGATTCAAGGCGCATGGGTAAAACAGCACGACGGCTATAGCCGTCCATAACTTCCAATGTGATGCATTGAACTCGTGTATAGCTGCCATATTGCAAGTGTGTTTTTGTTTGGTTTTCATGTGTTCATGTGTTTAGTAGGTACTTTGTATCCAGACTGCTTTGAAGAGTGGCATCAAACATAAATTTGTATCTGAATCCTGGTTTGTTCGGAGATACCTCTGTTTGCTAGTAATTTTGATTTTTTGTTTTGATACCGTCTATATCCTGAGAGATGCATCTTTATTTATAAATTTGATACAATAAAATTTTGTTTTTATTTTAGTTTTTGTCTCGAAAATTATCCTCTTCTTCCCACAAGATATATTTTACGATTACACTGATCAGACGGCTATAGCCGTGGTTGCCATTCTAGAACACAAAGTCGGCTGTGATATGACACGACGGATATAGCCGCCTTTTTTATTGTCGCCAAAAACCTCAAAAATGGAAAAAAGAGTCAAAAATAAATACCCCTAAAATATTTTCATAATGCAAATCATGTTACAAACGCGGAAAAAATGGGAATGTTTTGAGGTGCCATATTACAAAGCCTTCCGGCCAGCAGAGTGTCCAACAATATATTAATATTCAATACTAAAAATCATTTCAAAGCATAGTCGTGACGCGAAGTTGATATGATCAGTCTTATTAGCTACCCTAGTAACCTCTGTCCATGAACTAGCTAGTTATATAGCATATATCTTCTCTCAAGTAGTCTATGTATATATACCTTTTACTTCCCACACCGATAGGTGAGGGGAGTATTGTGATCGCGAAAATTTTCGATTTTGAGATAATACGTTTTTTGGGCGTTTTGTGATGTCTACATAACGAAAATCCACGTCACTCATTTCCGTCGGTCTGTCTGTCTGTCTGTCTGTCTGTCTGTCTGTCTGTCTGTCTGTCTGTCGGTCTGTCTGTCTGTCTGTCGCTTTTTTCTAGCCTCGTAATCTCAGTAACCGCTGCATGGATTGTGATGAAATTTGGGCAGCGATATGCTGTGGGGTCGTTGTAGGTAATGTTCCTATAATTTTGAAAATCGGTGCAGGGGCGGCGGAGTAATTAGCAAAAAACAAAAAAAAAATTAAATATTGCTTAAACTTCGTTTTTAGGCGTTTTAGGGTTTCCTGATCATTTTTTACTTTTTTTTGGGTGGGGGTGAAATTGGGGTGAAATTGGGGTGGTTGGGGGTGGGGGGTTGTAAAATTGAAAAATTTGTTGCTTTCATAATAGACTGTCCACTGACCCATAAAGGAGGACCTAGCAACATAAATAACTTGTTTAGGTCTATCCGAACATTGCCTTGCCTATTACAGAAACCAAAGGACTTAGAATTTTTTCTGGTGTAAACATACAAGAGTATTGCTTTAGATCCTTCTATATTATATAGTATAGTATTACTACCGTGGCGAGGATGGAAAACGCGGTGGTTTTTATAAATCGTGCCAGTGGCGGCGCAGACATAATAAAAAAAGTAAAAATATAAAAACAGCTCAAACTTCATCTTTAAGCGTTTTAGAGGTTCCTGATCATTTTCTGCGTTTTTTTTGGGTGGGGTGAAATTGGGGTGGTTAGGGGGTGGGGGGTTGAAAAACTGAAAAATTTCTTGTATTCATAATAGGCTGTACAATAACCTGTGAAGGAAGACCTAGCGACATAAATCAACTTTTTAGGTCCATCCCAACATTGTCCTAGTCTATTACGGAAGCTAAGGGACGTAGAATTTTCTGTATACATACGAGTAAGTATTGCTTTAGATCATTTTGTATTTTGTAACGTGGACACTGCTAAATTGATTCTAATGAAATTTTGACACTGTATTACTGCCGTGGCGAGTATGGAAAACGCGTATGGTTTTTATAAATCGTGCCAGTGGCGGCGCAGAAATAATAAAAAAAACTAAAAATATAAAGACAGCTCAAACTTCGTTTTTAAGCGTTTTAGAGGTGCCTGATCATTTTCTGCGTTTTTTTTTGGTGGGGGTGAAATTGGGGTGGTTGAGGGGTGAAGGGTTGAAAAACTGAGAAATTTCGTGTATTCATAATAGGCTGTACAATAACCTGTGAAGGAAGACCTAGCGACATAAATCAACTCTTTAGGTCCATTCGACGACATTGCCTAGCCTGTCACGGAAACTGAGGGAATTTTCTGTATACATACGAGTATTTATTGCTTTAGATCTTTTTGTATTTTGTAACGTGGACGCTATTAAATTGATTCTAATTAAATTTTGACACAGTATTATTACCGTGGTGAGGATGGAAAACGCGTATGTTTGTCAAAAATCGTGTCAGTGGCAGCGTATATAGCAATAAACTTCATTTTTAGATGTTTTAGGCTGTCCATTGACCTCTGATGGAAAGACCTAGCGGCATAAGACAATTTTAGGGGGGGAGGCTGCCGATGATTTGGTTGCAAGGGGATCTCAGAGTAAAGCTTCATGCTATGGGAAAATAATAAACTGATATCACAGTAATGTGTGGGAAGTACTGAGTCAATCAACTTGGCTCCATTTTTTTAGGAGTAGTTTCAAGAGATCAAGAGACTCAAATTCCAGGAGCTTTTTCTCAATACTGTCACTAGTTCCGTCAACTGGCTACGTCATACCAGACAGAGCTTTTCAAGATGATATGTCGACCAGTTCTTGCGTCTAGTGGCAAAAGTCTACACTCCTGTTCTCTGCTGGTGATTCCAAGACTATATAAATGTTGTCTGAAGTGACCATGTTCAGTAATAAGAACAATAACCTGCATAACATCACTCCTATTAATTGAGCTAGTAAACCGCTTATTTGGACCTGTAGACAGCTTTTTGCCTTGTGTTTGTCCACAGTGAAATCGCCATTGCTGGTGATGTTTTTCATTGGATTGGTTGATAATCTTGTGGGCGGTATCGCTGCTTATGCTATAGCTTGGTTGTGGACCGAAGAATGGCATGCCCGTGTCTCTTTCTCGCAAGCTCGCCTGTATACCTATTGACCCCAATACCTGTGCGGGCTTGTAAGTTATCTTCTTCTTTCTTTACTTAGCGAACTTGTCTCTCTTGGTAAGAGATTTTGTTCTCAAGAATAGGCCTAGTCAGACGTAATTTTTGGAAGCGTCGTGAAGATCAGCAGAGAATATTCCACGGATATAAAAGATGGCCTTTCTTATCTCTTTATGTGACAAACTGTACCTTCGTCAGTTTGTAGCATATAGCGAGTTTAAGACCTTAGGCTTGTATCCACAAGGTCCTACCAACAGAACGACCTAACTGCTACATGGTAGCTATTGACTTTCTATGGTATCGTCAATATGATGTATCCATGTTAGTTTGTGTATGAGTTTTTCAGTTGATACCTAAAGACATCCAACCAGTATAAATAAAGTACCTACCCATATTTTGTATCTTATTTTCGTTGCCTTGTAAACCCCCAAAATCATCAGTGTTTTCACGAAAATAATTTTTTTATTGAGAAATACTTGTAACGTTGTCATTTTTCTAAAAATGCGTTTCTGTAATTGCGGCACATTTCTCCGCGATTGAAGGCCATTAGAGGCACGTGTCGCCCTCTGTGGGCTGTCGTTGGAAGCCGACAGTCAGCAGGAAGTCGATCGGATTGTGGGGAGTGGAGGAAGTGCAACGCTTCCTGTTGTTCGTCTGGCGCACCGCTTGGCGCTTATATAGGGTGATTCTAGGTTCTAGGGCGGTTTCCTTAGGGTGAGAAAATTAGAAACTATTGAGGGCTTTTTATCTAGAACCTTATTTTTGAGATAAAAACTCTTTGAATGTAATCAAGGTTAGCGTTCCAAGAGAGTCAATCGTCAATAAATGTGCCCGAATATTTGGTAGATCTACCTTCAATTTAGCCTTTATCTTTATTATACAGGGGGTATCGACGATGTGTGGGTGGACGATAACTGCTTTCCTGTTTGACATATAAAAAAATGACTAAAAAAATAGTACAGCAGGGTAATAAAATCTATGGTCCAAAAACATTTACTACTATACAGGGTCTCCAATAAATGAAAACAAAAAAATTTGCTATTATGACACAAACTAGGCTTTTACCAAGAAATCGTAAAATCGCTTATGGATTCTAAGAACTTCTTCTTTAATTAACGTCGAGATGTACATACTTGATTCATGAATACAGATGAAAAAGCATTATGAGATTACAACAGTCCTATTGTTGTAAAAACAATGAAGTCAAGTTGTTTACCTCAGTACTTTCCACACATTACGGTGATACCAATTTATTATTTTCCTATAGCATGAAGCTGTAGTCTGAGATCCCCTTGCAACCAAATTATCACCCGCCCGCAAAAAGGTGTGTTATGCCACTTGTCTTTATTTTCCAGATTAAAATGGATAGCCTATCATGAATGCAACAAACTATTTAGTTTTTCAACCCCCCATCACTCAACTACCCCTACTGCACCCACCCAAGAAAGTAAAGAATAATCAGGAACCACGAAATAGCGTGAAAATGAAGTTTGTTAATTTTTTTTATCATTGCTGGGGCACCACTGACACCATATATCTAAAATCGATACGCGCTTTTCGTCCTCGACAAGGCAGTAATACTGTCGAAATTTCGATGAAGTCAATTTAATAATTTCCATGTTACACAAAACTGGACGATCTAAAGTAATACTGGTATGTCCATTGGTTTCTGTAACAGACAAGGCAATGTTCGCATGGACCTAAAAACGTGTAATTTTTTTATGATCAGCCTCCCGCAAAGGCTGAAAGCCTATGACGCTGTAGAAGCGCTGCGAGAGGATAAGTGTCGGTTCACGTTAGATTTGAAACGCTGCAGGTTGTAGCCGTCGGGAAGCAATTCCCCCGGCAGCTGATTCCACAGCGTCGAAGTTCTCCAGAAGAAGAAATGCTGGAGAAGACTGGTTCGACGAGAAAGGACCTCGACCTGGTAAGGATGAGCTCGCAGAGCTTCTCTAGTGTTCCTGGTTTGGACGGCCTTTGGTGTTATTATCTGGGAGGGCTCACTCGAACGTCTTCCGTGATAGAATCTATAAAACAGGGATAGGTTAGCCACCCTCCTTCGATGTTCCAGGCTGTGGAGGTCCTTTGTGAGGTTAGGCGTATCGATTAATATAATTGCTCTTTTCTGGATAGTATCCAGAAGCTTTAGAAAGTGTTTCGGAGTACATCCCCACACATGGGAGCAATACTCCAGCGATGGTCGGATCTGCGCCTTGTAGAGCAGCAGCAGTTGCTCTGGTGTTATGTCGCTAGGTCTTCCTTTTTACAGATCAATGGACAGTCTATTACGAATACGACAAATTTTTTAGTGTTACAACCCCTCACTGCCACAACCACCCCAAGTTAGAAAAGGGTAAGGCAGAAAATGAGACTTCATGGGAATTAACGCAAACAGTTGCAATTAAGGGGCCTGGATACACACTTATACATAATATGTATTTGCCATGTAAAACACGGATTCGAAAGTTCACGCACAAGTCATTTGTTTTCCATAAAATTTCAGAAGGTAATAGTTAAGATCCTAATGAAGGACAATTCAGAGCAACTTTTTCGAAAATTTAATTCAAAATCATACATTCTTCAAATGTCTGTAATTTAACAACCAAATGCGATATCGAGCAAGGCCACCGAATTGACCTAGCGCAAGCTCTCTCTTTCAATTTGCTTTTTGAATCATTACTGTAAGTTTAAAGGTACCGTCACGCTATCAGTAGGCCACTGTTCAGTTGCTGTGGGCTTCCCTCGATGTGAAATCGTCTTCGCAGCGGTCGGCCGTCACCAGTATCGTAAGGCGATCTTCGAACTTACCTACCCTCATTTTACTTTAGACATACATACTTAAGAAATCGCTAACTGTGGTTGTAAATGACTGTACTGTTATGATAAAATTAATGCTAATTTGTATAAAACCTATATCTGTAAACATTAGAGAGATCAGCAGAGTTGTCTCCAAAAAAAAAAAAAATATATTATTTGATCGTGCAATAAATTTTTAATAACAAAGTTTAGTAAGTTCTCGCCCACTTAATTCAGGAGATTACGTATTTTCTTGGATTCTAAAGTTCGTGCTTTATACCCTAGCCCCTTAAGTACTAAGTATTAATTGCTAGGAGAGATAAAAGTAACTAGTTTGCCAATTTGTAAGCCTTCAGTATCCCTAAGTGTAATTAATTCTTGTCTTCAGGACGAATCCTGCAACTGCTTACTGAAACCAGCTCACAGCAAGCAGACAACCAGGAAACACCCCTGTCGACAGGGCTCCTCTCAAATATTCGTCGTAAACAATCAACAATGACGAATGCCAATACCTTCAACGCCCCCGTTTCAGCGCCCCCCTCTGTTTGCAGACTCATTTTTTACGTCCGTGTTGGCGCGAGCTTGAGCGAGAGCCCCATGTGTCAAAGCGCCTCCTAATAAGTCAAGTTCGTCGGGCGATCTGTCGTTGCAGCGGTGACTTGCCGCCCTTCGCCCTTGCTGCCCTTGGGGCGCGTCAATTAGGGCGGAAGGAGGCGGCGGGAATGAGGAAGGGCACGACGCGGTGCGGCGGAAGGGGTGGTACAACAAGAGGTGTCGAGATGATGGATTTGGGCGTAAGCAACGTCGGGGGGGTGCTTGGGGTACACGGTTGCGAATTCGTATTTGTCGGGTGGATCAGGTGCCGGTTGGGTTAGGTGAAAGGTGAAAATTTGGAGGAGGTGTTTCGTTGTATAACTGTCAAGCCCTTACAGCCTTACATGCATAAAAAGAAATTCTCAATTCAATAATTCCGGTAATCTCGTAAAGATACACCATAAGCCTTGCAACAAAAAACACTGGCCCCGCTCTAAGAAAACTGACTTCATGAGGAAATTATGGTTAGTTTGAACCAACAAAAATACATTTTGGCTTTCAGTACTCATGAAACTGACTAAAAAATTTCCTTTCATCGTTTTGTTCTTATCATATTTTCGATTTAAAACCTCGGTATTCTTACTTTCGACTCTTTCCTAGTTTTGTATTGAAAATATTCACTTAACATCACGCTTTATGATCAGAAATTTCTCATTCTTGGTTTGAGTTTATTACAGCTTGCGCACGTAGAAATATACGGTATATTTGAATGGACACATACATTATTCCTCCAAGAATTTATTTTTGTGTGTAGTTATACGGATGATATTTATCAACATGCAGACTTTAACAAAGACTTTGACCGATCAGAGCAGCCCTCTTAAGAACACGCATCTGTCAAGGTACTCTGAAAATTATTGATTTCTCTTGAAGTTGCCCTCAAAAAGCTCAAAAATGACATACTTTAGATACAATCGAGCATTGTAAATCATCTAGCATCTTTTCCAGTTTGATTTTCCATCCCAAGTCGGTGAAAAATTGCATTTTCTTGTTTAATCAAAAGTTTAGCAATTGCTAATTTCAACCAATCAGATTCCAGATTCCATTTCCATTTGATCGCTGGTTTCATGCTGTATTAAATGCTATGATGACAAAAAATTCACTCATTGCATTATTTGGATAAAACAATAATTTACTATCGTTAATAATTATGAATACCTACAATATATCTTTGTTTAGTAGTAAAAAGAGGTAAAAATAGCATTTTATTACATTTCAAAAGTTACAGCTACTTCCCAAACGTATATGCATTACTGGTTGCCTATCCAGAACCCCAGAACGCCAAACCTTGCCATTTTATAATTAAAATTAAGTATAACCCTATTTGATATACAATGCACCTGTGAATACTTCTATAAGAAGATCTATAACAAACATGCATCCAGTAAATGAAAGATTGATTCTTCATAAAAGTATGTATTTTCATATAATCCATCTGACTGACGGACGTGGGATTTTTAATAGTAACTATACAATACCTATAATGTAAACATGGAAAATGTAGCATTAATTTGCAAATCAATCGCTTTGTTCTGATATCCTGCTATGATTTTGATCCATGAGTTTCTAAAATATCTTTGACAAAAGTGTCATCCAGCTTTGATACGTTGTTTTCAATATTGATAAAATACTATTGGATGATACTTATTAACATAGCCCTCAATACCCAATAGAAAACTTTTGCTAAATAACATCCAATAGAAAAGCTTTGTTAAATTCTTTGTTAAATATGCATGTTGATAAAATCGGCCCTTAAACTACTTTCGATTAAACAAAAGTAAGATTAACCTTTAGTTTCATTTTTACTACTACTATAATGCAATTCGATGTCGTTTGAAGGTAAAAAATTAAAGCAAAAACGATGACTTCATCAAGAATTCGGTTAGGCACTGATCATGACCCTGCTCCCGGTCACAGATCACTGATTTGTCAACAAAAAAATTGATTAAGGGTGGAAATAATGGTTTACCCTCCTACACTCCTGACCGTGATCCATGTGACTTCCATTTGTTTCAGCAACTCAAGAAGGAGAAAGAAAGACTCTAGCGATAGAATCGTGAAAATAGCGAAAGATAAGTCTCCAGAAGGAAGGAGAAGCATTGGCCGCCTCAGAAAAAGATGGAGTGACAGACAACCTGATTAATAGGAGAAGGCTAATAGAAGTTAAAACATGCTTTTGAGCCTATAAAGAAGAAAAAAATGAATTCAAGTTGATTGACTCAGTACTTCCCACACATTACCGTGATACCAGTTTATTTTCCCATAGCATGAAGCTTTAGTCTGAGAACCCCTTGCAATCAAATATCGGCAGTCCCCCCCCCTAAAATGGTCTTATGCCTTATGTACTTCCTTCACAGGCCAATGGACAGCCTATTATCAATACTACAGACTTCTCAGTTTCACAACCCCCCACCCCTCAACCACCCCAATTTCATCCCCACTCAAAAAAAGGTAGAAAATAAGCAGGAACCCCTAAAACATCTAAAAACGAAGGTTGAGCTGGTTTCATATTTTTAGTATTTTGATTATTGCTACGCTGCCACTGACATGACTTCTAACAACCATACGCGTTTTCCATCCTTGCCACGGTAGTAATACTGTATCCAAATTTCATTAGAATCAATTTGCTAGTTTCAATGTTATAAAATACAAAACGATCTATAGCAATAAATACGTATGTATTCAGAAAATTCTAAGTCCCTTAGTTTCGGTAATAGGCTAGGCAATGTTCGGATGGACCTTAAGAGGTGGTTTATGTCGCTAGGTGTTCCTTCGCAAGTTAGTGGACAGCCTATCATGAATACAACAAATTTTTCAGTTTTTCAGTCCCCACCCCCCAACTACTCCAATTTCACCCCCACCCAAAAAACGCAGTTAATTATCAGGAACCTCCAAAACGCTTAAAAACGAAGTTTGAACTGTTTTTATATTTTTAGTTTTTTTATTATTTCTGTGCCACCACAGACACGATTTATAAAACCCAATCGCATTTTCCATCCTCGCCACGGTGGTAATAGTGTGTCCAAATTCCATTAAAATCAATTCAACAGTTTCCTCTTTACACAATATAGAACGATCTAAAGTTTACATCAGAAAAAAATTCCTTTGGTTTCTGCAATAGGCAAGGCAAGGTTCGGATGGACCAAAAAAAGCTATTTATGTCACTAGGCCTTCCTTTACAGGTCAGTGGACAGACTGTTATGAAACGAACAAATTTTTTAGTTTTACAACCCCTCACCCCCCAACCGCCCCAATTTCACCACCACCCAAGAAAAAGTAGAAAATGATCAGGAACCTCTAAAACGCCTCAAAATGAAGTTTGAGCAATATTTAATTTTTTTGTTTTTGCTAATTAATCCTTCCTCATGCACCGATTTTCAAAATAATAGGAACATTACCTACTACGACCCCACAACATATCGCTGCCCAAATTTCATGACAATCCATGCAGCGGTTGGTGAGATTACGTGGCTAGCAAAACGCGTACAGACAGACCGACAGACATACTGACAGACAGACCAACAGACAGACAGACAGACCGTCGGAAATGAGTGACGTGACGTTATATAGTGACGTTAGGTAGAGATGATAAAACGCCCAAAAGGCGTAATATCTCAAAATCGAAAATTTTCGCGATCACAATACTCCCCTCACCTATCGGTGTGGGAAGTAAAAGGGAAAGAATTGCGTTTGAACATTTGAAGTTTCGATCAGAAGATGCAATATCCTCGTAAGTACCCTGCGTAGTAGACGTCACAATATTATGAGAAAACATTGCGTATCTACCTGCGAACAATGCAGGGACATTTTTCACCTAATAATAGACAGAAGCGTGAATCGTGGAGTCGCATCATCGTCATCATCGCCATGGATTTAACGCAGCATTAGGATCGATTAATTACCGATGACAGCTGACACAGCACGCACCTACTTGAAATTCCGCCAGCGAGTGTCGACCGTCGAGTATCTATCTGTTGGCTGTTGGCCTGTCGAGGCTGCGGCCATCGGCCATGCAGCTACGGCCACTACGGCATTAGTATATCGTCGGCTCATTAGGCGCTGTCGCCATTCATCACCATCGACAACGGAGGCTATTCCGCCAAGACACCAGACACGCTTATTCTCTACATTGTATGTAGAAACCGGAAACACACTTTTGCGCCGATGGAATGCATTCGATGTCCATAAAAGGCCATTGGCCATTTATAGAAGCTTATTAGGTTTTTGACGATTCCTTCGTTTGAAAATTCGTTTTACTTCCAACACCGACAGGTGAAGGGAGTATTGTGATCGCAAAAATTTTCGATTTTGAGATAATCCACTTTTTGGGCGATTTATGATATCTACATAACGAAAATATTCTTCACTCACGTCTGTCTGTCTGTGTCTGCCTGTTGGCGTTCTTTTAGTCTCGTAACAGGCACGTACCCAGGATTTGGTTTTGGGGGAGGGGGTGCATAACTCATATTTGCGGGTTAGATTTTTTGAACGGCAGTATACCCAGTGGCGTGGCGAAAGGGCCCGCAGGGCCTGCGGTGTGGGGGGCTCCGGGCAACCGGGGGGCCCCCGCTCAGCCTCGACCTCGACTACCTCGAGCAAGCTTTGTACATAGTAACAACTATAATACATAATTATACTTAACTTTATAGCGATGGAATCATATTTTTCCAAAACCAAATTAAATATATTTTGCCATATTTTGCATTTTCAGAACTTATTTTATGGTAGAATTTGACAACACGAAAACGTAGTCGAACGTAGAATCCAAAAAGGCAAGAGTTAAGGCGTTTTATTTATTTTTGTTAGGTTCTTGTGTGTTATAAATGTTTTATTTGTAAATGACTGTCATTTTGCTATAGTTTTGTGTTAGTCATGTTTATTAAATAAAATTGTATCTCATATTCTGTAGCTTTCTAAACCTAAAACTCATAGTGGAATATAATATAGATGGAGTTTGTTACATTTATGTGATTAATCGATGCATAATTAAATTGTACCTAAGGTCTATGAATTCTTGTTCTTCAAAAACTCGAAAGAAAAAAATAAAAATATAAAGTTGAGGTCACACCAATTTTTTTTATCTATAAACCGATTTTAAATATTATTCTTTGTATAGAGGGGGGGCCCCGTGAAAAAATTGCGGGGGGGTCAAATGCCTCGGTAAGCTACTGAGTATATGTATACCTTTTCGGAGGAAAGTCCGCAGCCCGGACACTTGGGAGGGGTCCAGATTAGGGTTGCCTACATTTGGAATTTACTCTGGTCGGGGGTCATTTGAGAATTTTTTAGATGGCATTACATAAAATTCCCGGGGGGGGGTCTGGAGCCCCTGGAACCCGCTCTAAGTACGTGCCTGTCTCGAAAACTCGTAATCGCTGCATGGATTATAATTAAATTTGGGTGGTAAATATGCTGTGAGGTCGGAGTAGGTAAAGCTGCTATAACTTTGAAAATCGGTGGATGGGTGTGGCGCACTAATTATCAAAAAACGAAACATTTCACACATTCCTTAAACTTCGTTTTTAGGCGTCAGCGACATTATACATTTTTTTAGATACATCCAAACATTGCTTTGCCTATTACAGACACAAAACGATTTTCTGATGTATACGTACGAGTATTGCATTGGATCGTTTTGTATCGCGTAACCTGGAAACTACTAAAATGATTATAATGAAACTTCTATACAGTATTATTGACGTGGCGAGGATGGAAAAGGCGTATGGCTACAAATATGAAAACAGCTCAAACGTCGCCTTTAAGCGTTTTAGGTGTTCCTGATCATTTTCTGCTTTTTTGAGTGGTGGTGAAATTGGGGTGGTTGGAAGTAGGGGGTTGTAATACTTAAAAATATGTTTTAATCATAATAGTCCTGTGAAAGAAAGACATAGCGGAATAAGACAGTCTTACTTCCCACACCGATATGTGAGGGGAGTGCTGAGATGTCACAAATTTTCAGTTTTGAGATAATTCGCTTTTTGGGCGTTTAAATGATATCTTCACAAAAAAATCGCTTCCGTCAGTCTATCTCTCTGTCCTTTCGTTTGATCTGAAGGTTCTTGATCGTTTTCCAAATTTTCAATCATTTCTGTTGGTCGGTCTGTCGGTCGATGTGTCTATTGGCATTTTTCTGGATGCACAACCATAGTAATCACTGCTTGGATTGTGATTAAATTTGGGTAGTGATATGCTGTGGGGTCGTAATTTTGAAAATTGGTGCATTGGCGATGGAGAAATTGGAAAAAAGGACCAAAAAGCTATCAGGACCCCTGCAAACTACGTTTTGAGGCGTTCCAGGGGTTTCTAATCCTTATTCATTTTTGTTTTTGGAGGGGGTGAAAAGGAGGGTGTGGGGGTTAGAAATGTTTGTTGTATTCATAAAATGCTTTACATTCCGCTGAAAAAAATTGACTTTGTTGATATTGTGTGCTTTTTAGACGTATCCAAATATTGCCTTTGAGTTGCATTTGAGTATCTATTGAATAATTTGATAAATACCTACGTATTATAATCCTGTAAACTGCATCTTGGAAACTACAAACTTGAACTTGATTCTGATGATATTTTGGCACCATATTACTACCGTGGAGGAACTGGTTACAGTGTATCATTGTTGTAACTTTTGCCAGTGGCGCAGGAGAAATGAACAAATAGTGAAAAATTTAAAAATCGCTCAAACTTGCAGAATTCTGACGCGACATCCAAGAAAATTTTGCGACTTTTTCGGACGGGTCCGATGCGAGTGGTGCACCCCGCTCGGTCCTTGGTTGCCCATCTAACTGCTGGCTGCAAATATTGACGCTGCGCACCTTACCCTTAACTACAAAATGAGGTTCACGAATTCAAATGATAGCCTTATCTCGCATTTGGGGAATCACACAGCTTTAAAAGATATTGTTCGTAATGATCTTCAGTCACAAGTTAGAAGACCCGTAAAATGTGCAGTTCCATTTTAATGTATCATACTTTATGAAAATCATCTATCATGTGTTTCTAAAATTGAAAAATGATGAATATTGTTCCGTACTTAAGCAGAGAAAGCACAATCTCTTAAAAGCTACCTAGCTATTGGCTATATCACTTAACAATACGTTATACTGACTTAATAATACGTTATACTGACAATATATCGCAGTTACAAAGCTATAGCGTATCCTGATCAGCCCAGGAAAATCAGGAATCGTTACACCCTCTATGTAAGCTTTGATATACTTAGCTTTTCCACCTCTTTTTCCTACATGCCTTTCCCTCACTCAATATATCTTCCTCGGTAAACACACGAACATACTGCAAGCGGTAAATTACCGAAAATTGCTTCCAACCCCTAACTACATGGCAGTTAACGCTTTAAAAAATTCTCGCCAGCAACTAGTCGGCCGGCGCCAAATAAGAATGACGGATGCCTGTACGGCCCGTTAGAGTAATGAGACTATCTACTAGGGGTGCTTCACCCTCTTTATTTGGAAACTCATTTTTACTCAGTTGTTGACGGAGGGTGTGAGCTCTAGCGTATTTAAATTGATAGAAAAATAGTAAAAGTATCGTGTTCGAGAGCAGAGATATTTTTATTGTTACAAAATCTTGGAGGTCGCTCCGCAAGCAGATAATTTATTGTTGTTTATGCAGCAAGGCTTTTTTAGGGGCAAGAAATATTGCTGAAAAGAGCAAAGTTCCAGTTTCAAAGCTCGAACAATTATCGTTGTAGGAGGAACCCTTGATTTTACGGTGAGTAGCCCATCCTTAGGTTTTGGGGATCCTACACTTACAAGGTCATTTCAAAGTCACACCAATGTTTTCAGTATGAAAAGAGCATTTTGTATTCAGTTTACTCTCGACTGGACGGATCCACATAGTCAAAGTACTGAATATCATAAAAAACAGACAGAGGCAAAAATCAGATAACATATAGGAAATTCAAAATTTTATCTATCAATCCAACCAAGACCTTGGATTTTGTCATAAAATTTCAAAGCCGCTTCAAGGTAAAGTTTGTTTTGAATGAAAATCTCCTTCTGATACCGGAAATGAAAAAATTGGGAAATTTTCAGTTCAATATAGTATAAGACAGCCATTGTTTGTCCTTTTCCACACACTTAAACTTATGGTAACTTGGCTACTGCTAGATAATTTAAGAACAAAGAACTCTGAAAATACACTGAGCTACCACCACAGGTTTAGGTTATTCCTCTTGGAATATGTTGCTGATTTTGGATTTTACGTCACTTCAAGGTCAAGTTCGATCTCAAATGGAACTATGTACCACTTCTTATGCTGAAAGCAATAAAAATGAAAAATTATAGGTTCTATATGACCTAGGACAATAAACCCTCAACTTTGGGTTCTTTAACATATTCTCAATACGACAACTGCAGCTATTTACAGAACACAATCTGGGAATAATGGCAAGGAAAAAGTTCGTGAAAAAGTTATTAGAAATTTCGGATTTTATTAGAAATACAATAGTGATCTTGTAGTTTAAACCTGACCTCTATGTTCAAACCCAATGTTCAGATTTTCAGAGTAATAGTTTTTATGCTATTAACCACAGCAGTTGCTGTAGTTTGATCATGTGAGGGACTGGCAAGGTAAAAGCATTGATTAACGTATTGTCTCAATACGTTAATCAATGGTAAAAGTATGATCTTCACTGAGCCATCAATAAAAAAACCACGTATACTGACAGATAAACTTTACTGAGATTTTGGCCACATCTTTAGGTTTATCACAGTATAATATATTTGACAAAAAAATTATTTTGACGATTTATACTATATATCAAGTCATTTTTGATTGTCACATGTGGGAACCCAGGGATCAGATAACCTCGAAGAAAGAAGGAAGTAAGGAAGAATAGTGAAGAGCAAAAATGACAGAGAAAGTATTTTTGAACATGAGGCGTTTATAGAAATATTTCGATAAATCCTTTAAAATATTATCAAGAGTTTAATTATTTTTATGCACGTTTAGTAAAATGCCCACTATATTTGATAAAATTTGTTTTCCACTACTGAAATTTTAGAGCTCACCTACCTCTTCAAAGCAAGGCACTGCAGGAGTTACAATTTACAGACAGTACAGTACTTTTACAAAAGCTACTAAACCTGACATAAATCTACGCTGTTTCAAAGGAAATCTGAAGCCTTCACAATGAAACCAAAATTAGTTCAAAGTAAACCGTAAAGTTAAGCCTCATTTCGTTGAGAGGTAGATTTAAGTGTGCAAATGGTCGAAACGCCATCGATGACTAGTCGCCAAGCCAATTTATCGAACGATAAATAAACAAACGATAAAGCTGATAATGGTTGGGGTGGGCATAGGGAGTTATGCAAATTCAAAGGGCTGGACCTGGTGGTTTATATAAACGCAGTCCGGTAATGTTGTAGCACAGATTTATTGAAAAAACGTCGCCAGGCAATCTCATGCTATATCATCATAAAGCACAACGGTGGCTAATGGGTCGGAGACGTGAGCTTGCTGCTAAGACAGCGTTGCCGGGTTTAGGATCGTACTCGTGGTTGCCCACTTAAGCCCGGTCAAACAGAGGGCGTTCTAGAACGCGGCGTTACGGCGTTCTCTAGCAATACAACGGAACGCTGTAACGCCGCGTTGGAGAACGCGGTAACGCCGCGTTATAAAATGCCCTCTGTTTGACCGGGCCCTTTATCGATGCTTAAATAACTTGACATCTTGACAAAAATTGGCGTAACGCTTTTGCTCAACCCGTCAAACAGGCCTGTTTGGTACAAACAAAGGAATGCGGTAACGCGGCGTTAGAGAACGCCGTAACGCCGCGTTATTGAACGCCATGTTTGACCGGGCCTTTGAGGATCCCTAAACACATGAGGGTCCCTTAAGTACTGTTCTGTGTTACACAGTCGTTCGGAAGAGACTTGATAGTCAGTCAAGTCTATTGCTGCCTGTAGGTTCTGTAAAACGTAAGACGTTGTGCACAATCATTGACGCCCCATGGTTCTAGCAATATTCTGCACAGAGACCTTGACACCCCATTCTTGAGGGATCGCAAAGCAATCCTCCGTTACGCGAGTCACAGTCGAGCAAGTTCTCAAGCACACAAGACTACGGCGCGCATTGTGATCAAAATCAAATGATATAGTTTCGAAAACAACTACAATAGCATGTCATTGTAATGACATACATAATTCAGAGAAAAATGTTAAACATACTATAACTTTAACCAAAAGACGGTGTGGCAGCAATTCTTTATATTTTGATATCTCGAAAACCAAACCCATGTCTTTCAAATGCTTACTTGGCGTGCTTTTCATAAACAACCAACAATTATATCAAACATATAGCTTGAAGTTCCTAGGCCTAACTATTGATCAAAAATTGTATCTTATAAATCATATTGATAATTTAGTTAATGAATTCGCTAATGTAACTTACATACTAAGAACAGTTAGAGAAAGGAACACCACCAAAAGTTTTTATTTTACATTATTCCAAGGTAGGTTGAGTTACGGCATCCCAGTCTATTCTCATACCTACTTGAATCAATTATTGTTAGTCCTACAGAAGCGAGCAGTTAGATGCATCGCTAACAGTAAATTTGAGACCATAAATATAGAATAATTTTAAATTAACCACTCCCAAATCATCACTCATTAAAGATTCAATTATATATATAATGAAGTGAAGATTTATAACAAACTTCCTCACTCTTTCAAAAATTCAAAAACATTTAAAAGTTTTCTGTAAGAAACTTAGGAAATCTTCTGTTATAAAAGCCTTATTACACCCTAGATGAGTTCCATAATGAGCTTTAGCGAATATTCCACAAATTTTGTTTATTATATAGCTTTGTCAGTAAGAACCTTGTAATTTCTTACACAACAAAGTATACTTATCTATCTATGAACTAAGTTTGTGTCCGTTTAGGTATGGGACCTTAAAATTAACCCTTTGGTTAAACCCAAAAAAAAAATCGAAAACTAATCGACTATTTCAAGCTATACCCTCCAACCGACGTTGATATTTCGGCAAAAAATACAAAATGCTAACACCAAAACAGATAACAGAAAACATCAAAATATGTAGACATAAGCATTGACCAAATTGAGCTTTATTTGATATACAATGACGTCTTCAAATGTTTTCCCTCCCTCTTTAACGTGGAGATATTTATTTATTATGAAACAGATTCATAAGGAAACACTTAAGTGGTTGAACGAAAGGTGCTTGCTTACCCGCAAGAGGGAGATGATTCCAATCATTTGGTTCACAGAAAAATCGGAAAAATGAAGGGTACCGGCTGGATTCGAACCAGCGTCTCCGGCATTCTAGGCCAGCGCTTTACCAACCATGCTACGGTTCCCCGTATCGGCTGTGGTACGGGGAACCGCAGCATAGTTGGTATCGGCTATGGTACGGGGACCGTAACATAGTTGGTAACGCGCTAGCCTAGAATGCCGGAGACGCTGGTTCGAATCCAGCCGGTACCCCTCATTTTTCCGATTTTTCTGTGAACCAAATGATTGGGCTTAGGTGGTACTTGCGTGGGGTACCCTCAAACTGCACCCTTGTGGGACGCCTATAAAGACGGCACTTAGGGTTGTATTCATAGTCATATTTCAGGGTCCCTTAATACTTGAGACTCCCTTAAGTAAGGCTTTGTGTTTCGAAACCGTACTTGAGCGTCCCTTATGTAAGGCTCCTTTGAGTAACACTCAAGTAACGAAATGTTAACATGACATTTCGATGCAGTCAAGGCGATTTTCCGTGCCTCGGAAGAAGTTGAAGAGCTACTGATCAGAACATAGGGCGATTTACCCAAACCGTTGGGTAGAGTCTTATGTACCTGTAATCGGAACATTCAAGTTCTCAAATCATGTACGTAAGCCATGACGTTACAGCGGCCAAGAGTGCAAAACATATTTAAGCATATTTTAGTAAAATGTGGCAACAGTGCAGCGTCCACTCTGAAATGAAAGCTATGTGGGTAGGAGGGTGTTTGAAAAATTTAGCGACGATATCAGAGCGCGATTATCAGGCAGTTTGGATGGGGAGCGTTTTTCGAATCGAAATTTGCATTCTGATGGATAACGGCTATGTGGGTGAGAGATTAATTTTTAACGGGAAACAGTTTATCTTTTTCTCCATTTATTTTACTTGGCGGATTTACTTCACACAACCTGACTATTAAAGTGGTTTGTCATGATTTGTTAATTATTATGTGCTGGAAAATACTAAATACAAAATGTAAGTGACATTCAGGAAGTACTACAAAAAAGTAACGAACGTCGATACATATCACTACAAGTTGTTGAAAGTTTCAGGTTGTAAAATAAAAATCTGATTTAAGTATTATCCTTTCGTATTCTTTTTTCGGTTTTCCAAAATTGGCATTTGTACAGCATGAACACAATCCCTCAATTTGATTGCAGTATGCTCACTAAATTTCTTTTACATGATGGACAGACCTTTTGAGACACGTATAAGCTACCGAGTACACAGCCAGACATAACTCTACTACATACTACAATTACTAGACTGCGACATCAGAACTCGAAACCACTCGATATAAATTATACTAGAGCGTTGGAATACACAGACAAGACTATCCTAGCCAATCGACCGGATATAGTTTTTCGGTCAAAGGTCGACAAAGTTACATATTTGATAGATATTGCTATTCCCAATGATGTGAATATGCAAAACACCTACGCTGGGAAGATATCTAAATACACGGATCTTGTCATGGAAATAAAACAAAATTTGGAAACAAAATAAGGTTACTATTGTCCTCCTCATTATTTCAATCTCGTCATCGGCGCTGAGTATCAATTCCACCACGGAATACCGTGGTGTAGTTGGTACCCATTATCTTTCCAATTTTTCTGTGAACCCAAATGATTTGAAAATCAGAACTGTTCCCTTGGCCTATCCCCATGCACTAAACCAGTTTAGTTTAATAATACTGAGAAACTTTTGATCTCCGACTGTGTTTAACTGGATGGGATGTCACTTTTGAAGTTACGCACGTTATGAATTGCGCATGTCGATTTTAGTAAGGTCTCATAATTTTTAAATTTTATTTCTATTAGTTACTGAGACACGGTAACACCAATTTTTTCAGTAAAAAGTGCCACAACGCTTATTTATCTCCAAGGCACCCACAGCTGGAACGATAAAATTCTAGATCTGGGGGTGGGGGGTTTTTGAATAAGCTGAATCCTAAAATGCAAACGCATTATGTTATCAAATTTATCACGTTTACGTTCCACGTCATAATTTTGTTATTATCAATGGAATGCCCTATTTATGACGTGTAACGAAAAAGTGATAAATTTGACAACACTGCTGTTAGCATTATTCAAAAACCCCCAGGTATCAATTTTTTTCAGTGCTTTCCACTAGCCGGGTATGTAGGTGAGGTCTCTAATGATTAGAGCCAGGCAGGAGGTTTGACACTATCCCATTTTGTATTAATAAAAGGCTTCCAAAAACAAGAGATTATATATTCGTCCAAAACTGTTCTCTGCTGACAAAAAAGCTCCTGTACTGGTAGAAAAAAATCGATTCAAAATAATCGATATAATGCCGGCATGGCGATCATCACTTAATTGCTAATAAAATGTCGCAGGGCGGGAGCGGCTCGCCGTCATTTTTTTTTTCATCAGTTCGGCTTATCTGTTCGGTCGCGCTCCGGCTTCGAAATCGCATTAAACTTAATTGGATACCGTTGTTCGACGATTAAACTTGCCAACCATGGGGAAGGTCAGGCCAACTGTTCCACGATGCCACGACGGGAAAGTGTCTTCGACGCGAGACCAACTGGACCAACACTAGAGGCTGGTATCTACCTGCTAGAGATACCTTAGCACGTGGCAGTTTGGGTAACCCAGTTGAAAGTAATTCTTATCCCAGTTTTTTTAATAGAAAAGGTTTCTTCGAATTTTGGGATAAATTAATGCCAGAGGCTTTAACTCAAAGAGCCGACGTTTCGACGTTTATTTGACACCTTCTTCAGGACTAAAATTTATACGAAGACATAATGTGCCAAAACGGTGAATATAAGCATTGCCAATTCAGTCTAACAAACAAATTTAAAAATTTTTTACACATAAGGTTACAATTGGAATAACATACATACATAATAACATATCTTTTTGTGTGTTACTCCTTGTTGCAATAGCGGTGTGCTCGATGGGTAAGGATGTATCCTTTACATTTTAGCGTATTGCAACATTTGAATGGAAAATTGTATTATACTTTCAACATTATATATTTTTATGCAATGTACTGGCTTTTTATTTTTGATTGTTCTGCCGAGTTACTTCTGTAAAAATGCTAAAATCTTTTAAATTTCTATTGTAACCTTATGTGTAAAATTTTTTTAAATTTGTTTGTTAGACTGAATTGTCAACGCTTATACTCACGGTTTTGGCACTTTATACTTTCTACTCATATATTTTTCGCCTTCGTATGAATTTTAGCCCTGAAGAAGGCATAAAATAAACGCCGAAACGTCGGCTCTTTGAGTTGAAACCTCTTACATTAATTTATACCAAAATCCGAAGAAACCTTTTTTACTAAGTTTAGGTAACAGTTAAACTACCAACATCACTGTTGAACTGTTGGTTCTTGGGCTGTTCGACCGGCGTCGGCACGCTCCGCCGCCTTGGCGGCACCAACACGGATAGTTGGCATCCTCAGAAGCTGACGGCCTTGATCAGCGCCCACTATAAGCCAAGGTATGGTTCAGATACGTAGATGACACATTTATTGTATGGAGCAATGACAAGACAAGATAGTGAAATTCCTATAACATCTAAACAGTGAACATCCGAACATCCAATTCACGATGGAAGTGGAGGAGAATAAAAAACTGGATTTTATTGATGTGCTATTAACCATAAAAGGATCAAGCTTGGGACACATTATATAGGAAACCAACACATACCTATCGCTATCTGCCCAACAACTCGAACCACCATCCATGCTAGAAGCCTGTAATCATTAAAGCACTGACAGGACGGGCAAGAAGAGTGTCTGCACCAGTCGAACTTAATGCCGAGCTCAAACATCTAAAAGATGCTTTAAAGGCAAACGGCTACTCAGTCACAGATAGACTTGTACTGAACGTCTAATGTTCAACCATATATTCAACCACCTAGTTCCTTGCTCCTCAATCTGAGAGCGTCTGCGGTATTAGAAGATAAGGTTCCCCTCAACAACCTCTTAGACTGAACATTCCCCACATCTTTGTCCCAGCGCTTCTGGTACTCATTTGACACCAATCTGGTGACAGCTCTCCGTACCAGGTTGTATTATATACCACATGTTGGCTCTGGCCCAAGAAGAGAAAGTCAGTACCCTCCTTGGTTCACCTGTAGGCCCTCTCATCTCCCCACCTATTCCTATGTGATTGGGCACCGAGATAATGCTAACTTCGTGGTTTAGTCTTTAGGGTGTTATGGCAGTACCACACTATTTTTGAAGTATAGCGGTTACTTGTTTAGGTCATTAGAGCCACCCTAAACCTTTATACTCTATCTTTTATCTATGGGTATTCTGCCACATTCCATAATTGTGGCTATTTTTGCTTAAAAAGTAGTAGTTAGCTTACCAGTACTGATGTTTCTCCCAGGCCTACCACCGTATATGCCTCCTCCTGTACTTGATGAACTTTTGGAGCCATCACTGTACCCAGGTGACACCATTCAACATAATATGTTGATGTTCGCCTAGAGCCCATTTCGACATCTCACTTAAGAAAAAACATGTTCCTTGCCTGTCAGTCTCGCCAAAGCCACTTTTAAGACTTAAATTTGACCTCTGAGATCTAAGCATGACCACATTTATTTGTGCAGGACCTGAGAGTTTCTGAATCTTTGGCAAAATAATGAAGTGCTACGTAAACTACCAGTTCAAGTCTAAGGTGAAAATCAAATTTGTAATAAATTTTTGACTCTAATATACTTCTGTAGGACCCTTTCTGCAAAATACGACCCGCAAGTCATTTGAATAATCTCAATCAATAGACGACACTTAAGATCAAGACTAGAGGTAGAATGTGTGATCACCACATACATACATAGTCCCATCATTCCGTTAAGGAACATAGGGCCTCTACAAGCTGACGCAAGTCTCATCTATTTTTCGCAAGCGATTTATCTCTCTCCATGTCTTGCCCATTCTTCTTGCCTCGTCTGTAACTGGCTTCTCCAGGTCACTTCCTATGTGTCTCTCTCTTAGCAGAATGTCCAGTTCCACTTTCTCTGACTGATCTCTGTCACTACTCCCTTCAGCGTTGATATCTTCCACAACTCTTCATTCCATATTGTCCTTGGCCAAAAAAATCCGTACGACCGTCTGTAGACATCTATTAATGAAAACCTGGAGTTTTTGCTTTGGTTCTGATTGAGTACGGGGTAGATTGCCAACTATCCTTCCTGCTTTGAGTAGACGCTGTTGAATATCTTGAACTGTCCACCTGTGTTATAAACTATACCGCCTAGTGATCACCACGATATTCCGAAACTTGTTTTTTTAATAACACACGATTTATGAGAGTGACAGTTTAGATATTCAATAAACATTGCCTAGACGGCTCATAAATAAAAACAGTTCTAAAGATCACAAACTTGCAGAAATACCCACGGAGCACAATATATGTAGACCACCTACTGGGTGTTTGCCGCTCATTTCCGAAAATACTGAAACCCGATTTCGTTCACACACCCTCACCCTTACGAACCCGTCAAATGATAATGACAAGAGCATAAATAAAAAATTCCACATTGTATAAAAACCATTATTCCCGCGGTTTTCCGCGCTGTTTTCATTTTTCTCTCTGGAAAGCTTGCCCGCAAACACAGCAGGGGTGCTTAGAATTCCAACGTAGATATGATATCTGTATAATATGTATACCAAAAGCGCGGCCGATGCGTCTCGTACACAACCATGAGCGGCGTTGAGGTTTCGAGTTATGTTAATAATATTTTAAAACTAAAGTTACTGTGTTTAATCCATTTTCATCGTTTTATTGCATTTTGCTCATTTGCGCGAGATAATCCGTATACAGGGTGTCCAGTTAGTGCGTAATTCTTCGATGTCTCGCAAGGTATACCTGATAGAAGAAAACGTCAAATACAAAAGTTATTTGGTTACTTAAGACGCATATTCTAAAAATATTTTGAAATATATAGGGTGTTGCGGGAAAGTAGGATAGTGATCAACTTGATTTTTTTATATGGAACTATAACTTTTTCTTAAATTGTTCTAGTTTCCATCATTGATCTCTATTCAACCCTAAAATATTTTTGAGATCGGTTGCGACGTTGCCAAGTTATAATTTATTTTCTATTAATTTCCGGATTTCCAAGGTCGCAAGCAATACGTCCAAATTGATATATTCCTTCAACTTTTCTCAATAATATTATACACCGGGTTACTCGAATATCAAGTGGATATTATTTTGGATGTTACCAGCAATTTGTATCAACAGGGTGTTTTTGGCAGAATTTTAAATTACGGCAATTTCAAGGTCATTTTACTTTGTTTTTTTAAATGTAATACCCTGTATGTTTTATATTAAATCGAAATCTGTACTAATACCCTATCTTGCGTTGTAATATTTTTTTCCGCGTTTGCGGCGTTGCCAAGTTATAAACTATTATTCCAAATTTTTAAACAAATATCCCTACTTTTAATTTATTTTAAATAGAATCCTCTACTCATTTTTATTGCAGTGAATTGCAAATGTCAACCTTAGTAAGATCTCCAAATCTCTAAATTTTGTTTCTAATCGTTACTGAGATACGGCAACACCGCTTTTTCAATAAACGGTACAGGAACGCTTTAATATTTCCAAATCCGCCACAGCTGGAGAGGTGAAATTCAATACTTAGGGGTTTTTGAACACACAGAATTCAAAAACGCTAACAGCAGTGTTGTCAGATTTACCAATTTTACGTCATAATTTTGAATGGAATGCCCCATTTATGAAGTCTAACGTAAAAGTGGTAAATCTGACAACACCAATGTTACCATTTTTGAATTCTGTATGTTCAAAAACTCCCAAGTATTGAATTCCACCTCTCCAGCTGTGGGGGTTTTGGAAATATTTAATCGTTCTTGTACCGCTTACCGAAAAAGCGGTGTTGCCGTATCACAGTAATTAAGAGAAACAAGATTTTGGAATTGTGAGATCTTACTAAACTCGACATGCGCAATTAATTGCAATAAAAACAAGTAGAGGATTCTATTTAAAATACATTAAAATCGAGGATATCTGTTTAAAATTTTGGAAAAATAATTTATAACTTGACAACGTCGCAAACGCGAAAAAAAAATTACAAAGCGAGATAGGGCATTAGTAGATATTTCGATTTAAAATAAAAAATACAGGGTGCTACATTTAAAAAAACAAAGTAAAATGACCTTCAAGTTGCTGTAATTTAAAATTCTGCCAAAAATACCCTGTAGATACAAATTGCTAGTAACATCCAAAATAATATCCACTTAATATTCAAGTATCTCGCTGTATAATATTATGTAAAGAAATAATAAAGAAAAGTTAAAGAAATATATCAATTTGGACGTATTACTTGCGACCTTGCAAATCCGGAAATTAATAGAAAATAAATTATAACATGGCAACGTCGTAACTTATCGGAAACATATTTCAGGGTTATATAGAGGTCAATGATGGAAACTGAACGAATATTAAAAAAGTTATAGTTCCGTATAAAAAAATTAAGTTGGTCATATCGTACTTTCCCGCAATACCCTGTATATTTCAAAATATTTTTAGAATATGTATCTTAGGTAACCAAATAAGTTTTGTATTTGACATTTTCTTCTATCAGGTATACTTTGCGAGATATCGAAGAATTACCCACTAACTGGACACCCTGTATAATAATAGGATCATTTTGCACCTTCCAAAGTGTCAGTGGTGAAACGTTATACAGGATGTTCCGGTGGTCATGTTACAAACTTCTAGGGTAGATAAAACACACGAAAATAAGAAAAAAAAATCATATGAGCATGGGTCCGCAAACGCTTCCTCAGGGAGCTAGGGTCCTTTGAAGATGACCTTCAAAAACTACTCTTCGTTTCATAGCTTCGGTACTGCTGCAGCTATCACCATCAATTGTCACCTTTAACCAGGGGCGTACAAACCAGGGGGGTATTTGTGTAAATTTGACCCTACTCCTCTAAGGCGTCAATTTCTTGCCATTTTTATATCTGACTATGATTCTCAAATGACTTTTACATAAAAAACGTAGGTTAGTAATAGTCGCTGTCTGTCACCGTTTCCTCGGAGAGTGCCTAAATCCAATCAATAATAAATTATTGGTCTTAAGCAAGTTATTACGTTGAAATATGAAAATGAAGTTTAGTACAGATAGTGAGCATTAAGAGTAAGTCAAATCTTCTTCCTTAATGAAAATAAATTAGATTAGAGAGATTTATTGCCTTTATGAAAAGTAAAAGGGAACGTATACAAAATATTAAAAAAAACAATTTAACCTACACAATCAAAACTAATAATAAATAATTCACGAGTACCAATTTAGAAGAAATTTAGAAGTTTCAAAAGTACAAAATAAACAAGTAACACAAACAGGTTTAACGAGTGAGTCAAGGAGAAGGCAGACTAAATTTTTGTCCTGAAGATGAATTTACTAACGTTGTCGTTGACTGACCCTGTACGTACCAAAATAAATTCAAAATAACAATGGCTGAAAATGCCTGCCACCGCGTTCAATACATTTAGTGCACCTACGTAACATATTTAAATTGACATCAGGCTTGGTTTGGATCATTTCAGCCGCAACAGAAATATTAGCTACCAAATCTCCCTCCGACTGAACTTTAGTTTCCTATACAAGGCTTTTCATGTGACCCCAAAGAAAGAAATCCAGAGGAGTTAAATCTGGGGACCGGGCTGGCCAGTTGACATCGCTTCCACGTCCAATCCAACGTATATTTTGTTATATTAATTTTATTGGTATCTATAATTTTACATTTAGATCGATTGAGTGACGAACAGTTTTCGTTACACCAGTACACCAGGGATATACCAATTCAAGATTCTGCTGGAGTAAGTTACAACCATCAAGTGTTTCAGCTGTAACAAATATTTTGAGATCGTCATCAGTACAATAAGTTAGTGCAAGTACTAGATTTCATACTACAGATCATTGATGAATACTAAAAAAAGTAATGAACTCAGGTTTGATCCCTGCGGAACACCAGATGTAGCTACAAAGTATTCGAAGATATTGCCCTCATATTCAACAAACAAATTTCCTTTAGCAAAGTATAATTCAAAAAGCAACAACAGGGAATCCGATAAACTCACTGCCTCTGAGGTTAGCTAACAGGAAATACTGTTCAGCATGATCAAAAGCCTTCTGCATATCGGTATACATGACATCTACTTGAGACTTGCATGTGCTGTATTCGATATGTCGGGTGATGCAGGATAAGTTAGTGACTGTCGATCTTTCACTTTTGAATCCCTGGGGATTGGGAGAATTACATCCTTCTACAGAAAGAAAGATTATATATAGAGAATAATCTCAAAAAACTTTCCAAAATTGCTCAGAATTGCTCTCTATCGATAGTTGGTTGCATCAGATATGTCCCCACTCCCAAAAAGCGTATTATCTCAAAATTGAAAATTTTCGCGATCTAAATACTCCCCTCACCTATCAATCGATGTAGGAAGTAAAATGTAGTAAAAATCCACGATTTGTGTTTAGACCCCTTGTTGAAATAAATTTGCCGAAATCTGTGCCCCTCCAGCTGCGTCTATGTTTTCATACTCGGACCACACACACATAGCACGCGAGTTAGCCTCTCGGCGTAATTTGTCAAATTCTTTCAGGAACTTCTGATATTGCTGCAGCTCCAATTTAAATAATGGTCTTTTATATCCGCTTTTCACGTAATTAGGTTTTTGTCTACTAGTCATCAAAACAAAGGACGGTTTTGTAAATGAAAAACAGTCTAATTCTTTTTAACCATGGAGGGATCGCTATCTGCGGTTACGCTGACATCATATTTCAGAATATCACACGATAAGGGACAAGCTGTTTTTTAGACGAGGGAATGTTTTTTCTCTCCTGAGTGAAATAACTAGAGAGAATGAATTGTTTGATCGGCCTCTTCCACTCGCTGGATTCGGCACATTCTGTTTAACCGCTAAGCAACCCACCATGGGAATCATACAATTTACTTAGCTTCTTTTTCTTATGTTCTATTATAAATATCTATGCCTCTATTCATTTTAATTGTCCATGTACCTCAATATTTTCTGCATTTGTACAAATTAGTGATCATACTATTGTCTTGATTCATCTGCTATGTTCAATTCTCTTCAAGTGTGAAGATAATAGAATCAAATTAAACTAAACAAAATAAAATTTTGGATAGCCAATGTAAGTATAAAATAGAGCTTTTTAGAACATGAATCTTTGCTAAAAACAACAGTAAGATACCGAGTTTGCAAATTATTTTTTCTCAATTTGCTAGGCTTTTTGGTAAGGAGCTCGAACTCTCTAACTTGGAATGAGTTTTCTTGTCCATGATCTATAGCTGATGGCATCTCACCTTGGACTTCAATAAACAGCTACTTCATTTCATCAGCTTCAACCTACATATTATATCCGTCCAATTTCTGACCATGAATTTTTTCGGCCCTCTTTTGCCTTGGATTTTGCCTTTTATTATCAGTTTCAGAAGAGCATATTATTAATTACTCCTAATGACATATACAAAATAGGTGGTTTTTTTCTTCTTCATCATGGTTAATACAGAATGTTCCTTGTTCATTGGCCGCAGGATTTTTATATTTGTAACGGTCTGTTCAAGGTATTCTCAACATTAGTTTGGCGGTACGCCCACATCTCACAAACCTCCATTACATTCATTCTACCGATCTTGATTGCCCACGTTTTAACTCCATACAGAAGCAACATAATATTTGACAAAACTGTCTTATTTGGACATTCAAACTTTTACCGCATAGCAGATTCCGCAATTTCAAGAATGTTGTTCTGGCCATCTTGACCCTTGATCTTATTTCCACATTTAGACTCAACTCCCTTGTAACCTAGCTACCCAAGTATCTAAATTTATAAACTTCAAGTTCTACATTCACAATGCCTTACAAAAATCCATATTTCTTGGTATCTTATCTACACGAGAATGCTCAAATTCCTTATACCGCCCATCGAACTAATGTTTCCATATTGCATGAGCTCGGTAATCCAAAGAGACTATCCTCCATTGTGCCGATGAGAATGGTTACATTCTTCGGACATATTCACAGAAGCGATAATATGGAGAAACTTGTAGTTCAGGGTCACGCCCCGAGTGGGCGGCGCCGTGACCGTTCCCCTACACGCTGGGTGGATACGACGAAACAGTTGCTAGATTATGAGTATCAAGAGCGCCACTTAACTGACAGTAAATCGCGAACGATGGCGAGCTACAGTTCTCAAAACTATTGATAATATTCTTGTCGGCAAACCTCTAGCTCCGACTCAATGCATTTTACGAGTTCACAACATGTCTGTTAAGACATTGTGCCGATGATGATGATTATCTACACGATGTATGGAGTTACCATCTGAAATCTAAATCTTTAAATGTCTGAGCAATGCTACCAATTCTCGCTCCAAGGTATGATAGTTCACATATCCTTGAACTTTCAAATGTCGTGACGTATAGTAAGGGCACACCCTTAATTTTGATGCGTAGCTTATTGTGACTATGTGTGATAATTGCACATTTCAGGGCCAACTAGGGAAATGGAAGGGCTATTTTTGGCTGCGATGCCGGAAAACTTTTATTGCGTATCAACATGAAGCTTATATAAGACTAAATCTTTTATAGCTAGTTTATTGGACATTAGGGCTAAATTGCTGTTATATATTGAATATATGCCTGCATTTTAGATGTCGTTTTAACGTACCTATCGTAGTTCTTTGTTTGATAAATGTGTACACTAAATGAGGAGATATATATTATTAATAATAAAGTACATTATAGCAATGAACGCCGAAGATGTGTGTAGTAAGTGCAGTGAAAGTTGTGGTATAAGAACTTGGAACAAGAAAAATAAGAATCACAATAACTCAATTTATTCATACCTACTGCGCCACGTGGCGGTTATTTCAGTAAGGACAAATAAGTACAATTTCGAGCGGTTTTTCTTAAGTACTGAGTGTGATAGCATCACTGAAACATTGCGACGGACTACACATGTTACTAGCGCGTGCCAGCATAGATAATTTAGTCTCAAATCAAGGTGTTATCGGAAAATGCCGGACTGTAGAAATGTCGCACTAGACTTCCGGAGTTCGCGGGTTCCAATCCAGCTGGCTTTGATTTTTTTCTGGAATTTTCTGATAGCAGCTTGATTTGAGACCCGACTTAAAGCCTATAGCATGGAAAATGATAATAAATTCACTCCCTACACAGGCAAACTGGTTGAGACCCTCATACGAAGAAGGCTGGAGGTTGAGCTAGAAGCTGGCGAAGGCATATCCGGAAACCAGTTCGGCTTCCGTAGAGGGCACTCAAAATTACAAGCAGTTGAGCTGATGTTGAAGATTGCCGATGGAACACAGGACCGATGGTGCGCACTGATCATGCTCGACGTGAGAAACGCCTTCAACCCAGCATCCTGGGCAAGATATATCCTGAGAATAATTTCCAGCTACTTATCAGAAAGGAGAATCTAAGTTACAAGGAGGAAAGAGATAGATATGACTGCATGAGTTCCGCAGGGATCCGTCCTTGGCCCTACTCTATGGAATGTAATGTACGATGGTGTACTTAGACTGGAGCTGACGGAGGGAGCCAGACCAATAATTGGCTTTGCTGACGACCTAGCTGTGGTTGTCACAGCGAAAGACAGTAACACGTTCAATTTCAGAGTCCACGAGTCGTTGCGTAGGGTGGCGTATTGGATGGAAAATCACCACCTGCAGCTGGCCACCAACAAGGCAGAGGCGGTGATTCTGAAAGGGCCTCGAAAGAGAGATGCCATCAACCTCCATTTTGAAGGAGAACGTATCTTAGACGGTGAAATACCTTCGAATCACATTGGACACTAGAAGATCATTTGGTGACCACATCCGACGCGTAGTAAAGAAGGCGGAGACAAGAGCAGCAGTACAGCAGCAATACTATCCTGGCAATGTAGGTGGACCTTCCAGCGCCAAAAGGATGATTTTGAACGGAGTCATACATTCCATTGTCCTCTATGGGGTGCCAGTGTGATGTAGAGCTCTGGACAAAAAAATTTTTAGGAACATGTTGGAGAGCGTCCAAAGGAAGTCGCTTCTGAGAGTTGCCAGCTCCTATTCTACCGTGTCGACAAATGCTGTGCAAGTTATGACAGCAACACCCTCCTTGTCGTTACTGGCAGATGAAAGGAGGTATATATACGAAGCCGGAAATGGACGTGACCATCGGGTAAGAAAGGAAGCTAGAGCGAGAACGTTCCAGAAATGGCAGCAGCTTTGGGCAGACAACACTGAAACTGCCCAGTGGACGAAGAGGCTGATACGAGACTTAGCTTCCTGGCTGAAGTGTGAGCACAGAAGGGCAGAATATTTCCTTACTCAGGCCCTATCGGGTCACGGCCCTTTTAGAAGTTACCGGAGAAGATTTGGCAAGATAGCGGACGACAAACGTTTGCACTGTGGTCTGGTGGGCACTGTGGAGCATGCCCTTTTTGAGTGTGGAAGATGGGAACAACCGAGACAGGAAGCATCCCAGAAGTTGCAAGTACGGATAAGACCCGATAACATGGTCCAGCTCATGATAAAAAGCAAAGAATGCTGGAATGCCACACACAAGATGATTAAGACGATACTAAGCGCCAAAGAAGCAGAAGAACGACAACACAACCCGAACTCCTAATCCTCACATTGGTGGGGGACGGGAGATGTAGGGAGAAGCAAGTAGGAAGAATAGAACGAAGAGAAGACAGCCTTAATCTCGATACAAAGTCAACCCAGATAGTTCCGAGATTAAATTGGCGTTTCGCATGACCCACTCGCTCCGGGCTGCGACCAGGCGACGGTCCATGGAAAAAAAGCTCTCTACACAGAGATGTCTGTGGCTCGACCTAGTGGCATCTGGAGTCTAACGCGGTCGGAGATCAATACTGACCCAACAGATTTCTTTCGATGACACAGATACAAGCCGCTCCGTGCAACCGGAAGATGGCGGCAATGGAGCCGTCATTTGGCGTGAATGTCCGACGCATCTACTGTGCGCTTTTCAGGCTGGGTTGCCATGACCACCATGGCTCAACTAGTAGAGCATCGGTCTAGAATTCCGAAGGTCGCGGGCTCAAATCCCGTTGACAGTCGGTTCTTTTTCCGTCATCTTGCAACATGAATCTTACACGTACAGGAACCAAAACGTACTTAGTTCGCCCTTACCATAAATAAGTGGAATAACGTGCAATATGAATCAATACAATTCGGCCAGAATTTCAAAGCGAACAGTTCAAAGCAAATGTAAACTTTTGCTAGTCACACTGAATTCTACCGTACACAAAACTATAAAATTCCTCCGCGTATCAAAAAATTCACTACATATCTGCGCCAATCTATCGGTTTAGAATTCCGAAGGTCGCGGGTTCAAATCCCGCTGACAGTCGGTTCTTTTTCCGTCACCTTGCAGCATGAATCTTACGCGTACAGGAATAGGTACCAAAACGTCCTTAGTTCGCCCTTACCATAAATAAGTGGAATAACGTGCAATATGAATCATTACAATTCGGCCAGAATTTCAAAGCGAACAGTTCAAACCAAATGTAAACTTTTGCTGGTCACACTGAATTCTCCCGTACACAAAACTATAAAATTCCTCCGCGTATCAAAAAATTCACTACATATCTGCGCCAATCTATACGGTTATAAAATTTATGAAATATTTTTAGTCTGGATGCTACGCTGCATCGTTTATTGCAGGAATATTCACCTACTGAGGAAGAATTTTATATCGCCAGGTCGAGTTCATTCGAAAAATGCCAGATATTAAAAACGGTCAAAACGGGTTGGCATGCTCGGCATGCGGCGAAGAAAAGAGTTACTGAATGCTCTAACGGTTCATAGTGCAGTCAAATTTGTAGGGCAAAGAAACCAATTCTAGTGAGGTACCCTTTATAAATATGTGATCGCCCTTAGGACCGGCTTATGAATGCCCAATTAAGTCAAGTTAACTATAAGTTATCTGGCATCTGACAGTTCAATATGTGATCACAATAAATCATATAACAGGAACCTGGCGTTTGACCAGTAACCAAGAACTTTTAATTATCGATGTATTATACTACTAATTATTAAACATAATCTAACAGTGTAGGCGACAGAAACGATCTACCTGTGCGCCATCTGGCACCCGAAGGTAACGGCAAACCAAAGAAAGTGGCTGCTAAATAGCAGCAAACTTCTTTGTGGAACGGAAAGGCGCGTTCGCTTGGCCTGACCAGAAGAGCGCGCTTCTATGCCAACTGCATATGGGAGTCGATATACGAGGCTTGCTCTATATTTCCGTCAATCCACCAGTACACAGTTGATAGGCGTGGAACAGCAGAGTACGAGAAAACCTTAGATGAAGTCAACCACACCGTCCTCCTAACATTACTTCAGAAAAAAGGGTTAGACAGACAACAGTTGGAGTTTATTAGAATTCTTTATTGAAACCCAGAAACAACAGTAAGATATGGAGAAACGATATCAGAACTGATGTGTACAGAAAAGGAGTACCACAGGATTGTGTTTTGTCGCCGATACTATTTAACATGTACTCTGGACTCATATTGAACAAAGCAAGAGACGATGACAGAGATGGAATAAATACTAACGGCAGGACCACATACGTTATGGAGATGACACAGTCTTCATTGCAGGCAACCCAGAAGCCCTTCGACGCCTAATGACCAAAGTTGTATAGGTAGGAGATCAACTAGGCATGAAAATTAATGTAACAAAAACCAAAGTAATGACCATAACATGATTTCCAAACCCATGACTGAACAAATACGTCTATGATACCGCAATAGAGAAAGTTATAAAATTAAATATCTTGGCATTCATATAACGACGAATTAATGTAGACCCTGACGTTGAAGTAAGATCATGCATAGAACAAGCTAGAGCCATACTCCTTGAACCTTGAACTTGAACCGTTTTATAAAGGCACACGTGCACGGAATTCTCTTGAATGGAGCAGAACATGGATATTAAAAGTGGATTTCATGAACAGACTCGAGGCTTTTGAAATGCAGACCTTCCGTAGACTACTAAAAATATCATATCAGAGATATCACTCAACGTAATATCTAACAATGAAGTGTTTAAGCGTATGAGAAGCAAAAGAGAGCTATTTGCAAAAAAACCAGGAAAGGTCGCTTATTTGAACCACATACCGTAACAACAAGTATTCATGATACACTGAAATTAATAACAGAAGGAAAAATAGAAGGAAAACGTGGTCCTGGTTGCAGAAAACATTTATGGTTAAAACGCATACGCCACTGGACTGAAATAAGTATGCCTAAATTGAGGTTTCGAATTAAGAAAAAAATGAATGAAGTTTGCAGCTCGAGACGAAGTCTACTATCGAAATAAATATGTTTTTGAATGTTTGAAGTTGAAGTCAGATTGCGGATTCCAGTAATTAAGTACCTAATCAAATATGTTTCGTTGAAAAGACCTCTTCAGTCGAAGGATGGCCCAGTGGTTAGAGAGTCCGCTAGTGGATCTCAGGGTCTTTGGATCGAAACCCAGTCCTTCCAACGTTTTTTTTTTTTATTTTTTTTTATCAAAAATTTTATTGATGTGCTTTTTGCACTTGTTACGCACATTTTTTCTACGATCAATATAAATATGTGTTTGAATCAAATTTTGTTAGACATATTACTTGCACCGCACAGTGCAAAAACTAAGTACAGGAGGCGATGGACAATTAAAAAGATCAGTGGAAATGAGGTTTGTCCCTCAATATCAATCGCCATTAATATTTTTTTAAATGTAATAGTTGGTTAATAAAACAAAATCCCTTCATCCATTCAATTCACTCATTTTCAAGCTTTTTAATATAGAAAAGTAATTCAAACTCGTAACCACATTCTGTTTATCACTTGGTATTATTATTTATTTAACTTTGGGTAATGAAGCTTAACAATATTGAATTTGCATAAAAATTTAACAAGCACTGTGCAGTGCAAGTAATATGTCTAACAAAATTTGATTCAGACACATATTTATGTTGATCGTAGAAAAAATGTGCGTAACAAGTGCAAAAAGCACATCAATAACTTTGATAAAAAAAAAGTTGGATCCAAAGACCCTGAGATCCACTAGCGGACTCTCTAACCACTAGGCCATCCTTCGATTGTGGCAATCTTTTCAACGAAACATATTTGATTAGGTACTTACTTACTGGAATCTGTAATCTGACTTTAACTTCAAACATTCGAAAACATATTTATTTAGATCGTAGACTTCGTCTCGAGCTGCAAACTTCATTCATCGAATGAGTTGCAACAAATATACACTAGTTATCAGTTTAGCAGTACGTATTTTCGCGATTGGCTGGTGTTTTCCGTACTCGATTCAAAAAGCCATTTTTATTTTGATATAACTTTTGAATTGTTGCGAAAAGAAAACTGTTGTATGATCTTTCCATTTATGACAAAAAAAAATTATTCAAAACTTCAATTGCCGCCAACATTCAATAAATGGAGATGGCACCCGAAGAAGAAGATGTGTTTCAGTTATTTTCGAGCAGTACCTTTTTGTCACCCCGTACACAGAACAGTCCCTATGGAAGCAATCCATCTTGACACGCACGTGTTTCTTATCGCCCCTGCCGTGATAACGCGGCCGGACAAATTTTAATGCATCTACGCACACACATACAGGGTAATTGATGGCCTGGTCACCCCGATCGACCCCAGGGGACGCTGCTTTTACATGCACGAGTGTACGTTAGATATTGGGGTGACGACAGGACCCATACGGTTTTAAACGTACGTGAGTGGGTGGTAATGTATATTTAGCACATTGTTATGGTTATGCAAATCCACTGACCCAAAGAGACATCCAGAGCACAGAACTGGAGCATGGGGATACAGAAAATATGGCCTCAAGGACATTAAGAATGAGAAGGACTGTTTTTACACAAGCATACTATCTCACAGCTAGAAAATAGACTATCTATAGCTACCAAAATGTCGCTGGTTCAGGATCTTGTCTTCTCCATATTTTTGTATGCCTCGGAAACTTGGACTGTTAAAAAGGCAGATCGAGCTCGCATAGATGCTTTTGAAATGTGGACGTGGAGGAGACTGCATCGAACTAACGTTTCCATAGTGGATGAGCTCGGTAATCCAAAGAGACTATCCTCCATTGTGTCTGTGTAAATGCTTACATTCTTTGGACATATACACAGAAGCGATAATATGGAGAAACTTGTAGTTCAGGGTCATGCCCCGAGTGGGCGGCGCCGTGGCCGTTCCCCTACACGCTGGGGGATTCGACGAAACAGTTGCTGGATGTGAGTATCAAGAGCGCCACTGAACTGACAGTAAATTGCGAACGATGGCGAGCTACAGTTCTCAAAACTATTGACAGTATTCGTGTCGGCAATACTCTAGCTCCGACATTGCATGCATTTTACGAGTTCACAACATGTTTGTTAAGACAGTGTGACTATGATGATGATAGCTATAACACGAACTTCAGGTGTATCCTTTTTTGTATTTTCTGTCAAGGGTATATCAATTAAATTCATGTTGTACAGCTGGCAGTATCCAGTAACAGCACCAGTCGCAATTCGAAGGTGTTGGACCATCAGTACATAGCTACTTCCTCAGTTCTCTACGCGTATAACAATCACCCTTATTGTCACTGATCAGAAAACATACAAATTTAACATATAGGTAATAGTTCCTTTGAACGAACACTAATTTACTTTTATAAGGTGCAATAGAGTTTACAGTGGCAAGACATAGATCAATTACCGTTGTCACCAATATTAAGAATTACGAATATTACGTTGATGTTCGAAATTTGTGACAAACGCAGTGGTGATTGAATCAATACACAATAATCTTAACCTAAGGTTGGCAAAAACTGATGTTCGGCCTTTCATTTCATTAACGACACGTCGCTGGTGTAAAGTTAATGTTGTCGTTCGTTAATTAGAGATTTACCTACATTTCCCGTTTGTCATGTGCTTATTTCGTTCAACTTATCTAAAAAAAGTTGCAAAATCTTCCTCTTTACTGAAGTTCTGCAGAAAGGTAGTTAGCATCCTGATGACAGTTTATGATTACTGATAGAGATATTAGGGTTGATAGTGAGGCTTGTATCTTGTCGTATAATTTGTGAGGAACTGACAACGTTCACTTTGCTTACTAAACACAGACCACCATGTTTTAAACAGATCACAAAAGGTCGCACTTTACTTTTGTACTAGACTATTGAATGATTCAATAAATGGTGAAAGCGTAGATATTTTAAATTAGACGTTAATTCTCAAATTAATATTTCCCATGATTCATAGATGTATCCGTTGGTCCTACGTCATTTCTTACAGCCAATACTTAAAGATCTAATGTCAACATCTAAAGTCTAGATCAACTTTGGGCTTCAATACTTCACACCAACTTTATGCTCCACCACAGAACTTCTCCAAGTCCTATAAACGAATTTTAAGCAAGAACTTGAACGGATTATAGATGATAGAATAATAATAGTCTTTCACCATTTTCGTGACTGTTTAAATTTTGGTGAATGTGCCTAGAGCACTGTATCATCTGTGAAGTGGTGCCAATGAATTTGGTCGAAATAATTAACATAGGCTTAGACAAGCAGTTTCGCAGTAAATTGGAAGAACTGAGGGTCCATCAATCATAAATGTGTCCAGTTTTGCCGCAATATTGACTCATTTGTAATGAGAAAACCATATAACCATATATTAACTACACTATAGTTATTAAATAACCCTACCTAGGTCACATAATGCGTGGGGAACCCTATCATCTCCTGCGTCTCATTCTTCAAGGAAAGATCGAAGATGAGAGAAGAGGAATTGGAAGAAAAAAGTTATCATGGCTGAGAAACATCCGTCACTGGGCAGGAATAAGCGACCTCTAGGAATTACATAGGGCTGCAATGAATAGGATGATCTGATGAGGGAAAGAATGAACGCCTACGCAGGAATCTGCACGGCACCCTAAGAAGAAGAACAAGATGTACGTCTCTGAACTTAAAAAAAAAATATTGCTTTTCAAATTAAACGATAAAAACACAACTTTTTGGTCTCTCAATGTCTCTTGGTATCATTCTTCGTTTTCGAGGAAAAAACTGCATCATAACCTGTCGAAAAAAAAAAATGACTAAACAGACCAGGTAAACCTGGTTCTCTTATTGATAGGCCGAAATTCCAAGGGCTTGTTTTTAACCCAAATCCAAGGAGAAAAGTTCGTATAAACATCTGTCCTAAATAGTCTAGCCTTCAATATAGAGGGTGTCAAATAACCAAGTTTTCCCAAATATTTGATACCCTGTGCGTTGAAGACCAGGCTCTTTATCTATATGAATTGTTCTACTTGAATTTGGGTCAGAAATGTACTTTTGGAATAGGGTCCATTCACCAAAACAAAAATATTGGGAATATTGCTTTACATCATGCATTGTAACGGAAAACATCATAAAATAGCAGTCTTTGATCTCTTAAGCTGCTTATGAGACCTAGGTATTACAAACATAAATTTGGACTAGTGAAAACGGTGCTAAAGTAAACTCTGAAGTGACTAGATATTATAAGGATGGGATTTGAAGTACAACAAATCCTTTCTGGTCGATAATTTTGCTTGTGACACTTGACGCACATCATATTTCTATTGAGTTTAGGCTTATACAAGGAAAGAGAAGGGATACCGCACGCCCGTTTGATGCTATATGAATTGGCTGTCATCAGCTGTTACCAAAAATGAATAGCCACCAAAATATTTTTTATGATATTTAGCGTTTTTAAGACCAATCATTGTAAAATATTGTGATGTGCATAATAATAGGATGTGCAGCTTACGGTTGTAAAAGCCACAGCAGGAAGGAGCCAGGAATCACTTATCACAGGTAAATTTTGGTAATTTTTTGGTGCCATTTGGTAACAGAAATGTCAGCCGCGCGTTCCTTCCTCTCTCTTTCCTTGTCTGAGTTTAGGCATCTGATTCCGCATCAAGCAAAAAGGAAGATTGACGTAAAAGTAACCTAACCTCATATTTCCGTGTCACAGACTTGTGCTTTTTGAGGGTGTCAATTACAGCTAGAGCTGATGTGTAATAAATTTAATAATCATGCTACGATTATCAATTATCGCACTTATGACGTCAGCACCTCTTTTCAGTCACGTGGAAAAATTTGAAAAAGCCATAAACTATGATTACAAATTTATTCATCTGAACAGCAGCAGGAATAGGAGCTTTGCATGTTATAGACAGCCTTTGAATGTTTTTCTTTCCTCTGAACATACTTTTAATCGAAATTTATCACTACTGCAAGACCCTATTACGGCGTATCATTAAGTAGCACCCTGTTTACATGAAGTACCCATCGAGTTATTGTGATTGATTCAACTATTTTTCAGATTGCACTTCCAAAACAGTCTTCCGCTTTTATTATTCGTTCACTTTGACGTTGAAACTTAAATCGATATTCCAGAGTATTCTGGTTAGCTTTGATAAATTCTCGGGTTCTTTTATTGAGTCGTTCGAGGACGATTCCGTCCTGAAATCGCCCGGAGTTAATTAAAGAGGACGCTGATAGAGCCGCTTATGTACATTAGGAGGCGGGCGATATTTCCCTAAATGTTTCTGCGTAGTCCGCAGACCGACGTGACTTTGAACAAAGACACATAATTGGAACAAATGAACGGAGCTTATTTTAAAGCAGCAAAATAGGTAGTAATGTTTTAGGGGAGATGTATTTGGCAAGACTAATAAAGACCTTGCATAATCTGAGGGCTAGCAATGGAATGCCACCAATCATTAGCCCATGATTCAGACAATAACAATGTTGTCCTGAGGTGGGTTAAAGCCACAGTAACAACAAAGGCAACCGTATCTAAGCCGCTGACGAAATAATTTTAGGGCCGTGACGTGACCTTTTTGAAATTTCGACCACACAATTGAGGAAACAGCCAAAAAACACTCCCATGCCAAATGGCGAAACGACGGGAAGAACTACAACGATGCCCTTGCACGTTTTGGTAAGACAACATCCAAGAAGTACTTGGCGAGGACGAGGTCAAAGCTACGTCAATTCAGGAGACACCCCCACATTATGAGCTTAAGTGACACATCGATATGTAAGAATATATGAAAGCGAAGACAAAACTGTGGAACAGGGTTATCTTCTATTAGAGTGTGTGCGTTCGGCGAGTCTTGGCCTACACCTGCCCACAAAAGCACCGTACATTAACAAAAGTAGGGTCACTCGCCGTGCCGACTTTGATGTGAGTCTCACAAATGCGAGCCGCCTTGATTTGAGAGGGGTTCCCTTTGTGCGATCTCGTTTACTTACAGGGAATCCCACTGCGCGATATTATCGACGTCAACGGTCGACGTTCACTTTACTTATACGGGGGTCAATAGAAATGAATTGTATGGTATAGATAGAATATAATTTATTATTCAATAAACTATTCAACACAATAACTGCAGATGCAGCTATTGGGATGGCAACTAGCTCAAGGATTATTATTATAGATCATGTTTTGTCAGATAGATGTAGTAATTTGAAATGTACGATTCAAGTAGTAAGCGACAGTAACAGTCTGATGATTCATAATGCGTTGCCAATAACCTTAAGTGTAAACATAAAAGTACTAGCGACAAAGTATAGAAACGAAGTAAACAGAATGGATCATAAAAAATTCATCTCAAAATTTAAAAAGAATATTCAAACTACAGAAGTTCAATCATTTCAGGAACTAATTGACTTAATCACTTCTTGTAAAAAAGATTCGGAATTCAAAAAGACGTATAAGAAACGTGAAAATAACGAGTGGATAAATCAAGAAATTCTCGAAATGGTTGAAAACCGAGTCAAAATCTATAAACAAAAAGTTAAAGAACCGGGAAACACGAATTTGGAAAACGTATTTAAAAGACTTAAGAATCAAGTCAATGATAAAATTAAAGTGTTAAAAACAGATATTTTAAAAATCAATGGGAATAAGTAGGCACAAATATAAAAATCAATGGAGCCATATACAGAGCATGTCGCCGGCATTTTTTTGTGAATTACGCGCAAAATGCTCAATAACACACAAACACTACTTATTTAGGCACCCCGGTAGATCCGACCGATTGTATCCCGTGCACCGTGTCGCGTGTTAGGTGGTGTTAGGTGGACTGACCCTGTAAACAACAGCTGTTAGCGTTCGGCTATTGCTCGAGATCGCCGGGCGCCAGAATCCGCCAGCTTGCACAGTATCCGAGAGCACAGCTGGAAAGACCACATTGGGGGCGGAGCTTAGAGTGACCCTACTTGTCTTTGTTAATGTACGATGACATAAGGTAGATGTCTCCTCGTGACTTATCCACCTTCCTAAAATTTTCAGGATGGACGACAACCCCCTGGGAGGATCCACAATGGGACAGTTGTGACATAAGTGAAGTGGGACTACTCACCCTCCCCACTCTACAGATACAGATGGTATGTTTTATGTACAATCATAATTAAATAATGCCTTTTTTCTACGAAAACACTGAAAAATGTTCATTACAAGAGTGTAAATTGAATCACAAGTAGCTACATTTTGTACCGAATTTGCTAGGCAATAGATGCAATGTGACATATTTCGTTTTCTGGGCGACGGTCGATTTACCAATGATATTCAAGCTCCAAGATATTCAATAATAACACAAAGCGCCCACGCTTTATTTACAATAAGACTAGTATTTCTCGTTCATTATTGTTTTAAGCATATTAAAAAAATTATTTTTTACTTTTCAGTTACCCGATGCATGTCCGATGTTCGTTAAAAGCATGTGTTAGGATTGTTGCAACACACGCTACATGTTTGAAGATGACATGTGGTGTCTGTCACTAACGTTTCAAGTTCAATTCATTTTTCCTATTTCGCACTTCAATTTCGAGAACACATCACCTCTCTCACCAAGGTTTCTATATACCATTTGTATAGTCGAGAGAATAGATTAATCCTCCAGAAAAGGTGTTTCACTGGGAAGCTGGGGTCCAGGAAGATATACACTTACACATACAGTCCATTGGCTACACTCAATCACACATTTTGGGTTAACAATAGGGCTGGTGTGTTTAACTTAACTATTAAATAGAAAAGGAGATATCTTTGTGATAGATATAGTAAATATTCCATTTAATAGTTAAACACTCCAACTACACCGGGAGATCACGTTTTTAGTTGTTCTAATCTATATTTGATAATAATCTATGTGAGGAAGATGAAAAATTGTTTTTCAGCAATATTCATACAATAATCGTTACCATTACTGCATAAGCGACAACTAAAACTGTTGACTTTCCTTGATGAATTCCACAAAAATATCGCGCCTTGTGTCACGCCTTTTAAGCTCTCGTTGCTACGCCTGTGTATGATATTAACAAACTTTGGTGTCTGCGCCATCTCTTAGCCAGCGGATACGAACGCTGGTTTGACGGATTTGAAGCCATAAAAATTGTCTTCGTGGCAAATTTGGAGCGTTCAATGTTCAGTCCGACCTCTTAATCCAAAAGAGAGTTACAAGCTCACAAGTAAATAAACAAACAAACATACAGGTGAAGCTAATAGAAGCGTTTTAAAAATGAATGCATTCAACTTAACAATGAATGTAAGAATGAGGTTGGGGGAATGACTGAGAGTTGTGGGGACAGTTTAAGGCTAAGGCGTCCTGATGGTTCCTGTTATAATGGCACAGTGGTTTGCAAAAAGAAAATGTCGGCAACATCAGCGTTCCACTCATGATGATTCGAAGCTAATGCCGTTAATGGTGGCCCTGCAAATTTCACGAATCGAAATTGCAGCGACGCTATCCGGACTTCATCAACAATTAGCGTTCGAACGATTCACGTGTCGCGGTGCGGCAAGAGCGGCAAGCGGCAAGCGGCAACGCCACTCCACTGAACGCGCAACCCGTTTTACTGATGTGAATATTTCAGCGCTCGGACTGTGTCGGAAAAATCAGAAACGCGATTTTTTCAGCGGAAAAAGATGGTGTCAAGTCGATTGACTTAGGCCCGTATTAATAGTCGTCTCTTGGGTGATACTTAAGGTTCCCTTAGAAGTAATACTCAAGCGATGCTTAAGGGGCCCTCAAGTACGACTTTCTCTGTGTATCTGTTTCCTAGACAACATTTACCAGCGGGATTCATTTGGCGACGTTATCATATTTCAAATATAAGTCAGCCTTACGTAAGGGACCCAGAAGTACTAAGGTTCCCTCAAGTATCGACTATGAGTACGACCCTTCGTACTTGTCCTTCATTCCCGTCATAGCGTACCAACCTAATGCACAACACCTGGTCAAATTTAAAAAGTTGGTATTTAACATATTTGCTACAAATGTTTACTATCCTATTACTGAATTTTTGTATTCATAGATTTATAAGTACGGATTTGAAATTGGCACTCTCAAGCTATACAGTACACCATACAAGTTTCCGTCCTGATTCAGATAACGACTCACCCTCACACTCAAAATATACATCATACGTAGGTTTTCGTCCTCATAGGAAGCCAGATAACGGTTTTAGATATTTAGGGTGAACTTGAGTATCTGATAGCCTCAACATTTTTGATCCTCTTTAGATGAGGGTGAAACTCAAAACAACGGCCGAATTTGAAATCAGCAATGTCAAACTATACGGTACGAGTTTTCATCTTGATAACAAGCACCCTCAAACTATACAACGTTCAAATTTTCGTCTTGATAGAAAGTCAGATAACGATTTCAGATATTTAGGGTGAACTTGAAGCTCTGAGGATCTGAAAATTATTGATCTTCTTTACCGGAGTATGAAACTCGGAACAACGGTCCGATTTGAAATTGGCACTCTCAAGCTATACACCATACGTGTTTTCGTCCTGATCATCATCATAGTCACAATGTCTTAACAGACATGTTGTGAACTCGTAAAATGCATTTACACATTTTACAAGTTTCTCTTGGGATATTTTTAAGATCTTCAATGCAGTAGTTTCCCATTTGCTTCCTGCATCCTCATGCCGTTGACCAGATGGTATCTACTGGTTCATCCGCCTTTAGGGGCAATTTCTCACCCCAAGAACAAGAAGGTGTCCTGACTCTTTTCAACTCGTCCACCCGAAGCTGTTGGTTGAAAAGAGGTTACTACACCGACAGTAGTTCGGTGTTCCTTTTAGTCGCCTTTCACGACACGCAGGAAATACGATGGGAGATATTCTAACCCATCCCCACAGGCACGGGCGTCCTGATAGCAAGCCAGATAACGACTTACTTAGGGTGCAATTGAACTATTATTATTACGATTATTGTTGTATACCCATCAGGCAGTCATATTTCAGTAAAAGTCAATTAGCAACTGGCTTAGCAAAATAGTGATAAAAGTATGGACGTTATCCATTGGATGTACATTATTTATTTAAAGGAAGCGCCTGGTTAAAAAACTATTACAATGCTATTAGTCAGTATTGGTGTGCCTTACTAATTCTTGTTTTATTCTACTCAGGCTTTCACAGCGCATATTTTTAATTTTTTCGTAGTAAGGAAGAAGAGGTTTTGAGAAGTCACTTTTTATTATTCACCTATGCAGAATATTTCTGGTTCCATGAAAAGATACCATTGTAGATCCATTTACTGTACCTTATGTTAGCTCCATGGATGTGGTATTATTTGCATATACATAATTGTTCTAAGGATGATATTTTTGTATCATTTGTGTATGCATATCGATCAGCTTTTGTTTTTCCTATCTAAATTAGTTTAGAAAACCTACCGTGGTAAGCAGGTAGCTAAATACTACCTGCCAATGCCCAAGCCACGCCTGCATTGCGACTGGTTTTGTTATTGGACACTTTGATTACTGAAAGATTTTTTATATTAGCTTTTATTATAATCCCACTACTTCTGCCAGTTTGGCTGGGATTCGTTTTCGTTTATGTTTAAGGTCTGACTCAGCTTCTACGACAACCTTCCTCAAAACTTATGCCCCATGAGAAATCCACATACGCCGACCTGAACCGTGCAAAATTGTAAATTCAATATTAAACGGCTGTGGTCCTCCTGCGTATCCGGGGACCAAGGGTAGTAGAGGGATATTTTACTGGTTCGTTAAGTCCCGCGCAAGGGTTGACAGCACTGCCGAATAATACAATCAGGGGAGTGATACCAAGTAATTCTATACATTTAAATTAGCCACTTTGCCTAGCGAATCGTTGTTTATCTAAGCCATTCGGAGCCGAATGGAGCTGTTATAATTAATGCGGACATATTGGAAAGCTCTTCACATGCAAATTAAAGATAGCTTGGAGAGCCTGGAACACAACTACAGATACGTAATACAAGCAGATATTTAGTAACCATACTAGATGGCAAAGGCAGTCATGTAAATTTATATTTAGCCTGTCACGTTGTGTACTAGTCTATTTTAGCATGCTCAATGAATATTCAAGATTGGATAGTCAACCAGCACAAACTAGCTGTGAAGGTAGAGGAGCTTCCTTTACTCTAAAGAAAATTTTATAGTAAGTGGATATTCTGATGTGTCATCCTACATGCTTCTGAAAGCCTTGTGGCTTTTCCATCGTATTTGATAAATCCTTTAGTAAAAACCATATACTCTTCTTCTTCTTATGACGCCGTCTCCTTTCGAAGGTTGGCGATCCAAACAGCTAACGGAGTTCTAAATAATTCCATGCGATGAGCCACTAAACCATCTGCGAGTGTCCTTCATCCAATAATTTTGGCGTTTGCCGACAGAAATTTTGTCTTGGACTTTTCCTTCTATAATCAGTCGTAGAAAATCTTATTTTGTAAGCATTAGTTTTTTTGCCTCTCCTGCGATTAACGACTTCCTGATTCATTATTCGTTGAACCCGTGATATTTTTAGTATACGGCAACAAATATACATTTCAAATAAGTTTATTTTCTTTTCCAGTTATGCATCTAGAGTCCAACTCTCGGATTCGTACAGGAGAACAGAGAAAATGTAGCATAAGGTCATGCGGATCCGAAGTTCTAGGCTTAGACCTGAACTTATGAAAAATCTCGTCGTACTTATAAATGCCTTTCTGTACTGTTCCATGTGGCACCTGACTTCTTTCGTCTAGAGCTAGACAAAAAAAACAGTTTTCAATGACGTTGTTCAACTAACAGCTATTCCAGTAGACAGTTTTTTATTTTTTTATCTTTTACTCCTGTGTCATCGGCATCGACTGCTCTGGTCATTAGCCTCGTGTTCTATGTAGGCTTTGTTACCGTTTTCCGGCGCCACTCTAGGAACCTGCTAATTGGAGCCAACAGTGAAGGCTCAGGTGGGGATTCTCGCTGAGCTTTTTTTTATGGATATTTATTTTTGATTGAAGAAACCAGAATAAATTTCCGCCCCTAACGAGAACTGAACCCGGGAACTTCACGGTCACGAGCCCTTAACTCTAACCATTGAGCCAACCCACTCCCTTTTATTTTTTATTAACTAACTTCTTAACTAACTGAAGATAATTCAGAAGTTTCAAAGATAATAATAGCACAATTATTTGTTTAAGTTCTGTCTGTGCATTCGGAGTGGAAATACAGTTGGAAGCCCATCAAGAGAGCTAACTCATTTACATCTCTTGATCTTCCCGCCTATCAAATCAACCAGTCGAAATTGATTTTTATTCGGAATGTTGATAGGACTTGGCTTGTTAAGTGTAGATTCAAGATTGTCACGTTCTTAACATTGTGCCTAGTTTTTCTATACGGTATGTAACTTATGTTAATTTAGTTATCCACTTTTTGTAGACAAAAACCAAATTTTTTTTGTATTATGATGTAATTAGCAGTTCACTCACGATTTCTGAGAATTTCTTAATTACTTTACGATTTTACTTCACGTCATCCGGCAACACTGGCGGCTGTCACGCCTTTATCGTCCTGTCACTAGTGCCACGCATACGTAACCTTCCTCTTGTATCAGGACTGTCACGGTACATATTTTTTTTTATAGATCACGAAATGATGTAATAAACGTCTGTCAATGTCAATAAGAGGTTATGTTTCTAGATAGACAGAAAAGGAGGTCAGACGACAAAGTGAGGATGGCTCCACGAAAGGCATATGACGTTACGCTAACATTTATTACGTCAAGTTTCTGCCGCGAAATTTCATGCTTCAACTTTGGATGGGATTTTAAGCGACTTCTCGTTCATAGAAAATATTAGGAATGTTTGTTACATAGTTTTTGGTGACCTAACATCAATATTCCATAATATTTTCTTTGGAAGTAATCCCACTGTCGATATAGTATTGCCTAATGACGTCAGCACCCGTTTTCTGTCAAAAAAAAATTGAGAAGATCGTAAATTATTATTAGAAATTTCTTAATTTGAACACCAGCAAGAGGACAAGTTTTGCTCTAGACAGCCTTTGAATACGTTTTTCTTCCTTCTAAACATACTGTTTGTCCAAACTTACGACCATGGCAAGGACCCCATTTCAACTTCCGATGAATCAACTCGATTATACAGAATCTAACAGACAATCGACAATTAACAAAATCGATACAGCTTTTTTACGAGGCTTTCAACTAGTCGCAAACATGCACGGGAGCTACCTCGCTTTTTTCCCTCCATCAAAGAACTCCTACATCGTACAAACAATAAAATGGGCAATTACATAGGCGGCAGTGAGATTAATTGGGGACCGAATGCACGGAGGGATGAGGAGGAGAGCGGGGGATAGAACACAAATTTCCATTCGTCCTGGCGTTGTCTGTTATGCTCATTTCTTTTACTATATTGAGATGCTATGATATTCGATAGGTGACTCGCTGATGATACTCTACAGAGACATAGTTGGAAATTTAGAATAATAAAGACAACACTAATCATATTGGCTACGCTCTGCATTGATTCACTTTCTGTTGTCTACAATGGAGTCAAGGAGGGCAGTCTTTTGTATAGTTTTCATTTAAATTAGTTGTAGGTCATATTGATTGTGGGGAACTTTTGAGTTTCATATATCTTGTTGCCGCTTTGACAACACGTAATAACTACCTCTCTTTTATACCGACTTATGCTACTGATTACGCTATGCACAACTCTCTCACACGGATGTGCAAAATCTTGAATAGAAACAAACTTTACGCATTTGGATTTTCATTTAATAAGTTTAAGTGTCAGGTTTATATGTTAAATTTGTTGGAAAAAGACACGTTTAATTTTTACTTGTTTAAGGGTCTAGGGTATAGCGCGCGAAATAGAAAATTCAAGAAAAGACGTATTCCCGTGTTAGTGCCTGTTCCCTTTCTCCAGTATGTGTGTCTAAGATGAGGGCAGATAAGTCCAAAAATCCAAAGGTAAGGTAAAAGGGTCCAAAGGTAAGGTTCAAAGGTCACCACAAAGATGACTTGCGCATTTACAAGCTCCTGACATTACCCTTAAGCTTACAGTAATGATTCAAAAAGCAAATTGAAGAAGCAAGCTTGCACTTTGTCACCTATTTGGCCTTTTTTTGATATCGTGTTTGATTGTTAAATTACAGACATTTGAAGAATTTATGATTTTGTATTGCGAGTTTTTTTGCACACTGAAAAACTTTTTTGAGAAAATCGCAAATAGTTGTCATTCATTAAGGTCTTAACTCCTCACCTTCTGAAATACCGTGTATGTAGTTTGAAAAACAAGTGAGTTCTGTTCGAAATGGAAATCTGTGTTTTAATATGGCAGATACATAAATGTATCTGTATGTTTCCTGCTTAAATGTATAACTGTGAATATACCCAGGCCCCTTAAGTATGTATTTTTTGTTGTAGGTGTATACCTTTAGTATTTTGCCACTGCGCTAAACTTGAATATATAATTGTAAAAATGGAGTTTCCGCTAAATAAACAAATAAATAGATAAATAAAATGCGATGTCTCTACGAATATCTATGGAGTCAGAAGCAGAATGTGGTGATATTGCTACTACGCAAAAACTATTACTTGCGGTTTCAACTGGTAACTTTGGTAAAGCACCATTCAGATCAGCACTGGTCTGGCAATATCGTGTTACACAGAATCTAGGAAGCTTCAAGAATCGCTCCTTAAAAAAAAAAACAGTGTGCCGGGCATCAATAGAGAGACCTGGTCAGAAAGAGGCTAATTGGGAGATCACCATAGGCAAGCCAAAAGGTTCATAGCAGCATCGAACAAGCTCCCTATGGTACGAATTTTAAACAAATGCATAGAATCGTAGCTTAAAATTCAAGAAGACTTGAAGGTAGCAAAGAGGTAAGAGATTTTAACTGGTCGAGCCTTGATGGCATGTCGGATGGACGTAACTGCGTCTATTGGACATGACACCAAAGGACTCAAGCAGACGATTAGATTCACTTTCACACTCCCGGGTGTGGGAGCGAAACTGCCCTTTTATCATCTTGAACCCCCTGGAATACAAAAAGCTACTACTACTGCTGCTGCTACAACTACTAGGGTGAAAAGTGGCATTGCCTGTATCTGTAAAGTGGGAAGGGTAAGTAGTCCAACTGAACTTAGGCCACAACTAGCCCATTGTGCATCCTCTCAGGGAGTAGTTTCCTCAAATCATCGTCCATCCTGCCAATTTAAGGAAGGTGGGCAAGTCGCTAGGGAACATCTCCCTTATGTGAGCAGGTGTAGGTTAACACTTGCCGGATGCATCCTATCTAATAGAAGATAACACTGAGAACTTCCATACGACATGTTCCACAGTTTCGTCTTCTCCACATAATTTGAAGGTGTTTTCTTAGTTAACAATGGCAGTCAGAAATCCTGCTATGGGACGTAGGTTTGACCTGGTCGTCGCCAAGTACCTACGTCTTGTATTACCATGCCAAAACCTGCAAAGGGTTTCCTTGGCAAGCTGGCACCCTTATAGTTCTTGCCATCGTTTTACCATTTGGCCATGGGAGTATGTTTTGGCTATTGTGGTTGTCGTCGTTCCAGAAAGGACACATCGTTCTAAGATACTTTGATCAGCAACCTTCCAGGCTAGACCGTCTGTCTTTTTTGCTGTTGTGCCCTTTAACCCACCTCAGAACAATATTATTTTTGTCTGAACCATGGGCTAATGATTGGTGGCATACATATTCTAGTCCTGATGCAATGCAGGTCTTTTCAAAGTTAGAAGAGCTTGTCTGCTATCGGTGCCAGATACATCTCCCTTGGTTAATTCCTTAGCAGCTGTTGATATGCGAAATTAACACTATATTGAATATTCTAACTCAGAACAATAAAATATCGGTTTTCGAAATACAAGTCATTTGTACTAACTCAAAGTAACTTAAGTATGAATTAGTCTATGAACTTACCAGTCCCGTAGTATCTATGCCAAGTATCCTTACCTGGAAAAAACATCTGGATAAATAGCTATAGTTACTAAAACGACTACTATTATTAGCAGAACATATCAATGGTTTTACACTTGACCATTCCTAGAAAATATTTGTGCATCAACATGAGACCGCTAATAACTTGTTCGTCTCTAAACCGAATTTTAAACTGAAAAAATATGCTAAATGCAAAAATTTGTGCGACTCCCAATACAAAACATTAAAATTTACTGCCATATGATAAGCACAGAGATTTACTTATTTTATAGTGGCCATGTGCAGACTACTTCAGCTAAGTTACATTTGGGATGTAGGTACACAAAACAGAACGCGTTTTTTATTCGCTAAAAGTCATCCAACTTGTATCTGGCTTTGGTCGATGTTATCGAGTTCCGATCAGTTTCCAATATCGTTGAAAACTTTACGCTATAAATGGTTCCAACTTTGACCGTTTCTTAACTTCTCCTTCCGGACCCAATAAGTTAGTGTTCGGGAAACGGAACGACTTTCCAACGTGCTCCATTGATACTGAACGTGTGTTACTTCATAAATAGCTGGAAAATTTTGAGAGATCTATCTATGTGTACACTGTCTGGAAATGACGTTTTGTCAGTTTTCGCTGATATTTTCCAGATTTTGCAATAAAGTGCTTCATTCTAATATACAGGGTGTCGCATGACGATTAAGACAAGCAATATATGGGAGCTGGGCAGTAGTAGCGCATTATAATTTTGGGGGTGCAAATTATAGTATCTTTTCCTATTATTGTCTCACCCAGTGAGGTATTTGTTTTTGGCCACGTGACGTCCGATTCAAAAATTTCAACGGGACACCCTGTATAATTGTGACTTTTTGTGTTCCTCCCGATAAAACAATTCCAACAAACTAGCACACTTGGGGTCTGGAGTGAAGAATTCAAGAGCTACAGGTACTTAAAGGAATGTGCCAGTACCATTATGAAACACTAGGACCATAGTAATTTAACTGTAGGGGTACATGTTATAATCAATGGTGGTGGTACCATCCTTTAAGTACCTGTAGCTCTTGAACTAATCACTTTAGACCCCAAGTGTGCAGTTTGTTGGAATTGTTTTATCGGGAGGAACACGAAAAGTCATAGATATACAGGGTGTTTCATTAAAATTTTTGAATCGGACGTCACGTGATCAAAAACAAATACCTCATTGGGTGACACAGTAATAAGAAAAGAGACTATATTTGTTCTAATTTAAACCCCCAAAATTATAATTCGCTACTACTGCCCAGTTCCGATGTATTGCTTGTCTTTATAGTCGTGCGACACCCTGTATAAAGTTAGGAATACGAAAATAGTAAGTTGATGATGGTCCCAAGAAAACGAAACTTTGCATCCAATATCTGGTTTAAGGAAGGAATAAAAACGTTACAGCCGATCTAAGAAATCACACCAATTTGGTTTTTCAAAACTATCTCAAAAACGAAAGGACACATAACCATTTTACAAATGGCCTTAAACTACAGATACTATTACCTTATAGGATATGTCCTGTAAAACAGTTTTGTAACATAAACGTTTTAATAATATATTACAACCTCTATATAAGCTGAATAGGCACAGGCTTATAAAATGCTGTAGCTGGTTAAACCTTTTATAACGCCTTGGGTGACTACTAGAGAATTATTTCAAAAACGGTTATAGAGGCATTACCAGATTGTAATAAGGTCATTATAAATCACCTTTATATAGATTTATAAGGTAATTAATCTTTTAAAGATGTTTAGTTGTCTACACCAAAGCGTTTTTGTTTTTCAAGGCAGCTATAATAAATGTCACCAGTTGCCCATAATTATATTGGCAAGCAATTTATTTTATAGACGCTGTGGCATCTGGCTTTCGAGATGATTTCAAAACGCATTGTCGTTGGAATAACTAAATAGATATAATTGAGCTTGGTTAAAATATAAAAACTTCACAGCAGAGGTGTGTTACCCGAGAGGTGGATCTTTATTACAATGTTTCATGCTATTGGCTACATGTCGGGCACAAAAATCAAGATGCTACCAGAAAATGTTGGAGAAGCAACCGACTGCCAGCGGGATTTGAACCCGTGACCTTCAGAATTCTAGTCCAACGCCCTACGAGCTCAGCGGCTCATTTTTGTGTCATTGAAAGAAATCTGCTAGGTCATTATCAGTCTCCAACCGCGCTCGACTCCCGATGCCACTAGGTCAAGCCAACACAGACACTTCTGTGACGGGGAGTGAAAGTATTACCATGTTGGCTGTATGTCGGGCTCCCCAAAACAAGATGCTACCAGAAAATGCTGACAAAAGAGCCTACTGACTGCGGGATTTGAACCCGTGACCTCGGGAATTCTAGACTGACGTTCTACCAGCTGAGCCATGGCGGTCGCCTCGAGTAGCTGCGTCGTAAGATGTTAATTATTTTCCACTTTCCTTCATATTTTGTTTTTTTCCAAACCACAGATACATTTCAGATAATGTTTTGAGGATTTATCGCATCCCTTATAGGTCAAATAATCTATCGATAGAACGTAACGCTTTGGGAAGAGTTTATTAGAGTATCAATTAATACATGCAGAAAGTTACTGTAAAATAAGTTTTTTTCTACCACATGGACAAAAAAACTATTGTTTAAGGATTGTATAAGCTGCAATAAAATAATTCTGTAAGCACTATCTATAAAGCAAATTAGTTGCGATGAGTATTATTATAAAGCTGTAATAAATTATTTATTTGCAGTAGCTGAATTATTATAAAATCCTTTATAAAAGTAGTTTTAATGTTGTTTCATGACATACTTTATAATTGAGCCGTGAAAACGTATTTGTTGCTAGGTAACATAATACTTTATCTGCAATCTACCGAATGCTTGTTAGCGAAAACTCTTTAGAATAAATTTGAGTTTTGATAACGCAACTATAATAGCCATAAATCTAAATAGCAGGGTTATCTAAATATATTATAAATGACTATTGTTAGTTGGGTAGCTTTTACCATAGTCTATTAACTCATGCATTTAGGCAATACCGAGGGCAATACTATATTAGTACCTGTCACTAGTAGTAGTAGTAGCAGTAGTAGTGATGGGGAGGCGAGGCCAGGCAATTAGGCCACCTTTAGCCCTTTTTGCCAACCCTACTGAAAACACTAAAATTCAACACCCTAGAAAGCTCCTTGTCGAACCTACCAGACCTCCTGACGAAACTCAGTATGTTCGACCATTTCGCTGAATATAGTGGCTCCTCCCCGAACTCCGTCCTGCCGAATACCTGAACCCTAAGGTTGCGATAAACTGCACATCTGCCCAGGTGGAACGCTGTCTCGTCCTCCTCCCAGCATCTGGAGCAAATTGGGTAACCTACCACTCTCATGAGTGACAAATGTCTATTCAGCCGGCAATGGCCAGTGAGAACCCCCACCAGAAGGTTGAGCGTCTCTCTACATTTATTCAGAAGCCATAGCGTTCGGCCCTTAGCCCTTATTAGGGCCGGCTATGAATCTTTTGACTTGCCTGCAGTTGTCTCTTTCTAACCAGGCTTTCGCCAGTACCTTGTAGGCCCAATTATCCAGGGCCACATTGACCTGGCGTCTGCTAATTCCCAGCATAGGTTCTGGGCCGACGCAGGGGCTGCCGGCCCCTATCCTAGCTAATCGGTCCGCTCTCTCGTTACCCGGTATACCAATATGTCCCGGGACCCACAGCAGGGTCACCTTCTTAAGGTTTGCTAATTTCTGAAGGGCGGCAGAGCATTCTTGAGCCAGAGCTGATCTGGCCTTCGGAGCTGCCACCGCTTTTAGAGCTGCTTGGCTGTCACAGCAGATGTATATGCTCTGTTCAGAACACTGTTCGACTTCCGTCGAGTATGCCGCCACAAATATAGCATACACTTCCGCCTGGAAGACAGTCGTGCAGGTTCCCAGCGCGAAGCTCTGCCGCACTTCACCCTCCAGGCAGAAGCCCGCTCCTTCGGATCCTGACTCCTTTAAGAGCGATCCATCAGCGAAGCATACCAGACTATTGGGCGAAAACTTGACTTTCCCTCTCATCCAATTGTCTCTTTCTGGGATGACTAGTGAGAATCTATGTACCTGTCACTAAATCGAGTATTAAAAACTGTGAAGCTTCTTTATCTTTGTCATAGCACTAACCCATAAAATTAGCTCAGTATTTCCAGAGTTATAAAAGAGAAAAGTTTTACCTTGTAGATAGGCATGGATAAACTGACGTATATACGTCAGTTACATGGTTTCTTATATAGCAGACATGACATGGCGTCCAAAAAGATATTCTTTTAAGTTTTCTTCTTTTAGTACTTCCGCTGCCTATTGGGCGTGGGAAGAATTTTGCTCTCACGATTATTATATGTATCCCCTTTTGCATGTGTAGCAGAAATCTGCTCAAAACCAACGTAGTAAAATACCCCCTATAACGAGCCAAATACTAAACTTTTAATGCAAGATGATGGGCTGCTATAAAGATCAAATTACACCCATTATGTGCCGTATAGGCATGGATTACATTCGCAGACCAGGGTCGCTTTTTATTGCGAGCAGACATTTTATTCGTGGGGTTCCACACAGATCGTTACGAAACTGGTGGCCAAAACTATAAACCTTGCATGCATGCGCGGTCAAGTTTTAGTGGTGGCTATTTTATTGTTTATTAAAGTTTTACACCATAATTAACATATCGAGTTGAGGTTACGGCTAAATGGAATCGGATTATCGAGGTTGCGGTTCTTAAATGGAGTATTGAATATGTGCACTGTTGGGTTTTATGCTATTTGTACAGCGACTATTATTTGTCGATCGTGAAATTATGTCGAGAGCTGGCTGGGGATGTGACGGGTTTCTAGATTTCACACAAGGAGTCGACAATCTTCTCAATTTTTTTTAAAAAGAATCCTATAACGCTCTAGAAGCGCTATGAGAGGATAAGTAGGATAAGTATCGGTGCACGTTAGATTTGAAACTCTGTAGGTTGTAGCCGTCCCGTGTGGGGGCGGGTTAGAATATCTCCCACCGTATATCCTGCGTGTCGTGAAAGGCGACTAAGAGGAACCGAACTACTGTCGGTATAAGCAGTAACCTCTTCTCAACCAGCAGCTCTGGGTGGACAAGATGAGAAGAGGCAGGACACCTTCTTGTCCTTGGGGTGAGAAATTGCCCCTAAAGGCGAATGAACCAGTGGATACCATCTGGACAACGGCATGAGGATGCAGAAAGCAAATGGGAAACTACTACATTAATGATCTTAAAAATATCCCAAGAGAAACTCGAAAATGAGTAAATGCATTTTACGAATTCATGACATGTCTGTTAAGACCTTGTGACTATGATCAAATTCCCCGGCAGCCCATTTCACGGCGCGAAGGTCTCCAAAAGAAGGAATACTGGAGGAGACTGGTTCGGGGAGTAGGGATCTCGATCTGGTAAGGACGAGCTAGCAGAGCCTCTCTAGTGTTCCTCGTTCGGAGCGCCTTTGGTGTTGATATTTGGGAGAACCCACTGGAACATCTTCCGAGATAGAATCTGTGAAACAAGGACAGGTCGGCCACCTGTCTTTGATGTTCCAGACTGTGGAGGTCCTTTGCGAGGTTAGGCGTATCGATTGATCTAATTGCTCTCTTCTGGATACTGTCCAGAAGCTTTAGGGTGTGCTTCGAAGCGCATCTCCACAGATGGGAGTAATACTCCAACGATGGTTAGATCTGCGTGTTGTAGAGCAGCTGTAGTTTCTCTGTTGTACACAACTGCCGACAGCGGAACAAAACTGCAAGTTTCTGGGATGCCATTTTAGCAATACTGACGACGTGGTCGTGCCAAGACATGCTATTGATGATGTTGATACTCAAAAGCTCGACGGAAGATGACTACCACTGGGTGACCCTCCAGTTCCACAGTTGGTAAGCCAACGTAAGAGTTTTTAGTCAGTGTTGTTACCTGGGTTTTCTGTACGTTAATCTGTACTTTATTTACTAATCTCCACTCGATGTCGGCATGACGTCTTCTCTTAGAAGGTACTGAATGATTGCTATTTTGGTTCATTTCATTCACACCTAAGGTATAGTATACCACTGTGGAGCAACTCTAGTAAGATTGCTAGAACTTTTGTTGTTCAGAAGAGAGCTATTCGAATCATAACTGGATTAGGGTATTATGACTCATGTAGAGAACATTTTAGAAACTTAAAAATAATGCCTCTACCCAGTATCTTGATATATACCGCAATATTTGATATTCACATTAACAAAAATGACTTTAGTAATGAATACCAACGCTGATTAGCACACCTGCCAGACTAGGTGACCTCAAAACTTGGAAGCTCCTAAATTTTCCTTAACAAAATCGAAAAGAATTATCCGATCTTCTCTCAATCTTCTGGCTGCAAGCGTGCGTGATCTACATATAAACGCATTTTAAACGATAATTTTTTCTACTCCATGCATGAGCATTTTAATCGAAACGTTGGAAGAATTTTTTCTTTTATGGAATGGTGCTGCTTTATCTATGCCTCATGTAAACTTACTTGTGACATGTCCAAGTGCAAACGTTTGTCTATTGCTTGCAATTTCTCTTCATTGCTCAATAAGTTTTAATAATCTCTTTCAATTCTCCACCCCCCTAATGACCCTTAAATACTTTAACTACTCTATTCTCAAGATTTGTTATTGTTAATATATTTTTAACAAAATTAATTCACTATTAAATAAATGTAAATAACATTTTATTTAACTTTATGCGTATGATTTCGCATTTCATCTTCAAACTTCTAACAGTTTCTCTCAAATCCTCCCCTTATTCTAATAAAACTTTTGGTCAAAAGTTTAGTTGGATTAAATTCGATATTGTGGTATTAATAAAATCTCTCTCTAAGTTCATCCACCTTATATAATAAAATTCAACAAATTTCACTATTACCACCCTGTACACTCTTTTGCAATTTTATGCTCATTGATTAGACAGATGTCACCAACCTTCAATTTTTGCCTTTGACATTTGATATTCCACAACCTGCTTCCGGATTTTCAGCCATTTGCAGGTCGACCTTCTTGATGCACATGTCGTAAAACGGCAGCATGAAGTTTTTTCGCGAATATTTTTAACAATTTAAATGTTTTTAAAAATGTAACTGTCTCCTTTTTATGTACATGACTTTAAGTACGTCGTGATGTGTTACTTTGATGGAATTCCTATTGTAACATCGTTCAGCACCATTCTCGTCTAACTTGTTGTAAGTACGCACAATTTTCTATCTTAAACCACTTGTTGCTGAACTTTTCTTTTCATTTATTGTAGCCCTGAAGAAGGAGTCAAAGAACTCCAAAAGCTAGGAAATATAAAACTTTAAAGAGTACACCTCGCTGTTTATTTGCCTGAAGAAGGAGTCAAAGAACTCCGAAAGCTAGGAAATATAAAACTTTAAAGAGTACACCTCGCTGTTTATTTGCCGTTACCTACCCAGCTATTAGCTTTAGTTTTATTTATTTATCTATAATTATGAAGATTCTTGCTTTAGATGCGGCTGCTGGGAATAATTCTATTGATGTACAATGGTTCCACTCTCTTAAGTTTTTCAGCCATGAAGTAAGTCTAATCACGCACAGATTTTTCCTCATATTTTCCCTTGTATTAGTAGTTGCAGAATGTGGTATCTTTCTCCATGCGTAACGTGATCCAGGTAAGGAGGTTTCTCGTTGTTACAGTTTCTATGTTATCTTTGTTCCGTTATTCGTTCAACTTAAGGGTCTAGGTTATAGCGCGCGAACTTGAGAATCCAGGAAAGTACGTATTCCCATGTTAGCGAGGAGGCGTGGTCACTTGCTTCCCTTCTTCAATATGTGTGTCTAAAATGAGGGGAGGTAGAGGCCCGGCGGAGTCTCATGAACAGCGAGATGCGCGGCAGAGAAATTCGGCGATCACAGAGTGGGGATATTTCTCCGTTCGCATACTGTCCTGAAAACATCAGCACCTGTATCGGAAGCTACGCGTGAACAGTGGCGTAGCTGTAGGCTTGAAAAACTCGTGCAATTTTGAAGGCGTGATATTTATAATTTGAATTCATAAAAATTTGTGTGTATTTTGTATTCGGACAAATTTTATGGATAGAGTCGCAACGTGAACAGAAGTATTTCTCCTAAAGAAATTTTACAACTTGTTGAAATTGAGCAAAATTGATGAGAATTACTGTATTCAAAAACAATATCGATATGGAGTACGAGTATTTGTAAAAGTGGATTCTAATGAATAACATTACCGGAAAAATTCCAAAAACAGCATACATTTGAAGGCATCAAATAAAATAACATACCTGAATCTACAAAAGTAGCCAATTGGGTCTATGGGAGTGGTTCGCAACCTAAGTTGTCGTCAGTGTCATCATCGTCACTATCCGAAAATTCCAGGTCAGATTCATCACTATCATGACCTATCGGAATAATAAATTCCTGGACATCATCTATTATGTATTCCCGACTCATGTATTCTTCCTCGACTTTTGATACATGTTCACATACGTTTCGCCATGTTTCTACACTAACTCCATCCAATACATGCTTAGCTAATGTGAGAACATCGTCCATTTTAAAAGTGGTATTACGGGCAGCAACCTCATTTTTGACAATTCCCCACACCTTCTCTATAGGGTTCAGCTCTGGATGGTAGGGAGGTAAACGCAGAACATCATGGCCATGTTCATTTAACATTTGATCTACCACATACTTCTTATTTAAAGGTTTGTGCATTTGTATTAAGTTATACAGTTCAGGTTTTGTGAGATTATTATCAAAAAGGATTTCTCTCTCACTGAGCCACTTCTGCAAATCTGCTTTTTTCCAAGCAGACGTGGGATTACGATCAACACAGACATTATGGTACGATGCATTATCAACCACTAGCACAGAATTTTGTTCTAAGTTCGGTAGCAGCTTTTCTTGAACCCATTTCTTGTAATTTTGGTGGTTCATATCATCATGATAATCGCCTGTTTTGAGCCCTGATTTAAATAATAGTGCTGCATTGGGAACAAAACCTTTTCTACCACCACAGTGCAAAATAATTAGACGCTTGCCTTTAACAACTGGTGACTTCAAACAATTATCAGTCCCATCGTCCCATGATTTCGGAACGGTGTGTGAGCTATGTATGTATGTTTCGTCACTGTATACGATATTTCTTCCTGAAAAATATAACAAAGATAACTCGTCAGTTTTTATTTTTATGCCATCAGATGTCGCACCGCAGACCTCTTTATAACCACATACCTTGTTCTTTATACGACTTTAATTTTCGCAAGTATTCCGTCCGTTTCGCTCTGATATCCGTCTTTTCGATCAGTAGTTTCCGGTTATCTTCAGTTTTTCTCCAACGAAAACCCAATTTGTGAACAATTTTTTTGAATGACGTGAGCTTTCCCCTGAGAGCTACGCCATCATTGATAACTGCTTGGTAAACTGCTTGCATTGTCGGTCTCCTTTTATGAATGTGTACAAATTTGTACAAGACACTCCTTATAATTTCTTCATCAAACTGGTCAACTGATGATTTTGGGCTGGGCTTGTTGATTGTTTTCCGGGGAGAAGTAAATTTTGTACCTGCTGGTTTAGATGCATTCTCTTTGACAACACGCTGGACGGTACTAAGAGATACGCCTGTCGCTTTGACAACTCTCTCGAATAAATTGTTGAGCGGCACGGTTAATTCCCCTGTATCCTTCTCTCGTTTCATAAATTCATACACATTATATATAAGTTGTCGTCCCTGGCTATGAACTACCTTCTTGTTGTTTCTTTCCCTAGTTTTGAGGAAAAATAATTAATGGAATGTTTCAACTACAATTTCATAATAAGTTACATTTCGCTCACAAAATATATTCCACTAGTCTTGAAAAAAACTGTTTTTACTGCAAAGTACGGAATAACTATAGAAATCGGTAAACGAAAAAATATAGGTACGCCTATGATGTCCGCGATGGTTCTTTACCGAAGTCAGAACGCCGAGTGATGATGAGCGTTGCATATTTTCAGTTGTAGTAGTAACGACGGCATGGTATTGTTTCTGCGTTCTGCGCAGTCAAGGTCATCTTTCACGAGATTCCGCCTGAGCTCTAAGTCCAAAAGTCCATAGGTAAGACCCAAGGGTCCAAAGATCCAAAAGTAAGGTCCAAAACTCACCACAAAAATGAATTTCGCATTTAGAAGCTCTTGACGTTACCTTTGAAACTACAGTAATGACTCAAAGAGCAAATTGATATTTTGATATCGTGTTCGGTTCTAAATTATGTTTGAAGGATGTGTGATTTTGCATTGCGAGTTTTTTGCACACCAAAAAAACTTTTTTGAAATAATTGCTCTGATGTGTCATTCACTAAGACCTTAACTACCACCTTCTGAAATACTGTGTATGTAGTTTGAAAAACAAGTGAGTTATGCATTTACTTGCTAATGAGTGTTTTTATGTCTGTAGCCAGGCCCCTTAATATCTCAACATTTGTGCATATTTAACAAAGAATTTAACAAAGCTTTTCTATTGGATGTTATTTAGCAAAAGCTTTCTATTGGGTATTGCGGGCTAGGTTAATAAATATCGTCCAATAGTATCTTATCAATCTTGAAAACAAAACGTCAAAGCTGGATGATACTTTTCATCATATGGTATATAAGCTTTATAACAAAACTATTATTGTAACAAGTGTATACTTGTTGCAACATAGGCGATAAATGAATTTTGCTGCTCGAGACGAAGTCGACGATCGAAATAAATATATTTTTGAATGTTTGAAATTAGATCACAGATCCCAGTAATAAAGTACCTAAACAAATATCTTCTGAGGCGATTTTACTGTAGTATGCTGGGTGGCCGAGTGGCAGAGTAGCCGACATCGTATGACTTGGTATCGCTGGTGGTGTTGGTTCGAGACCCAGCCCGTGCAACTATTTTTTTTTATTTTTTTTATCCAAAATAGTCATCGATGTGTTTTACTCATGTTACATACATTTTTTTGTATCATCGACATAAAAATGTTTTTGAATCAAATTTTATTAGACATTTTACTTGACATATTGCAAAAGCTAAGTACCGGAGGCGGTGGAGAATTCAGTCAGTCGAAGTGAAGTTTATCCGTCAATATCAATCGCCAATTGCTCTGATAGCGGTATCAAAATGACATTATTCCAAAAAAGTAAAATTATTCGTAATTTTTGGTGTACTAGTAAAACATCTAATAACATTTGATTCAAAAACACATTTATGTCGATGGTACAAAAAATGATATAACATGAGTAAAAAGCACTCCAGTGAATATTTTGGATAAAAAAAAGTACTTGCACGGGCTGGGTCCCGAACCAACACCACCAGCGATACCAAGTCATACGATGTCGGCTACTCTGCCACTCGGCCACCCAGCATACTACAGTAAAATCGCCTCAGAAGATATTTGTTTGGGTACTTTATTACTGGGATCTGTGATCTAATTTCAAACATTCAAAAAGATATTTATTTCGATCGTTGACTTCGTCTCGAGCTGCAGACTTCATTCATCGCCTATGTTGCAACAAATATACATTTTAGTTACAACTGTTACAAGTATTTTCATGAAGTACATCACACGGGTCAGGAGTCGTCGGCGTGTTTTCGGTTCTGGATTCAAAAACTCATTTTTATTTTGATATAACTGTTGGATAATTGCGAAAAAAAAACAAAAAAAAACAGTTTTGTTGTAAAACTTATATTTGATCTCTCCATTTATCACAAAAAAATTATTCAAACCCCTAATTTTTTGCCATCATCATTTAGCAGAAGAAAAAACCAGCGATCAAATGTACAGTTTTTGCGGAATCTCATTGGTTGAAATTAGCAATTGCTAAACTTTTGATTAAACAAGAAAATGCAATTTTTCACCCATTTAGGATGGAAAATCAAACTGGAAAAGATACTAGACGGTTCATAATGGTCGATTTGTATATAAAGCATGTCATTTTTAACCTTTTTGAGGTAAACTTCAAGAGAAATCAATAGTTTTCAGAGAACTTTGACAGATGCATGTTCTTGAACGGGCTGCTCTCATTGGTCAAAGCCTTTGTTAAAATGCGCCTGATGATACAATCGGCCCTAAGAATATGGAAAAATTAGATTCGTAGTCTCCTAACTACCAGTATTTTCCCGATACGCCTCTGTTTTAGTCACCGAAATACAAATAAACTATTCATGTGTATTTGCTAAATGTAGAACGGGGTTACCTAGAAACGTCAATATTGCCCTTTCTGAGTTTAGGCTTTTCACGCCGTATATCTTCTATAATTCAATGTGACAGTTGCTCTCCCAAAGGTATGTTTTATGCAGGTGGTCTGAATATACTGGGCCGCATTATGTTATCTGGGGCAAACGTAGAGTCGAGCTTGAAAGTTTAATTACTCCTGATACGTCCATATTTACTAAATGTGGCTGTGATCAAATAGATACTGAACACTATACCGAATAATCCAGTTTTAAAGAGCTGATGGTGGTACTGTCAATGACCTAGCTCACGCTAGAGGACCAGGGATATTTGAGATTTTCAGGTACACGATATCCGAATAGTTTTGGTAGTTCCCTGGAACCTAAGGCTGTGTCTTTTGTGAAACGGTTAAACGTAGGAGATGCGCTGTTGGTCGTACCAAAATAGAGCAATTTGCGGACAATAACATTCAGACATCATCATTCAGGGTGAAAAGAGTTAAAGACACCTTATGCCTACAGTATATTCAATCCCAAGGTAGACTCCAAATGAACAGTCGCATGCAACATTCGCGTGGTTACTGTCCGCTAACGTCTGCGAACGCGCCAGCTATAGTCCAGTGCAATTATGAAATTTTATATGACTATTTAAAAGAGTTGCCCCGTGAGCCCACTGCAACTCAAAAGTAGCCAGTTGCCAGTTTGCAATGATCATTAGGCAATGAACACTTGACACTGCATATTTGGATCTACTTTCCAGTCAGCCTTGGAGATTTTGACTTACCAGACTAACACACAATTGTGCTGGACTATTAGGGACCCCACCGACACGAGCCGATCACGCACGCGGGCTTATTTTCAATTGGTCTAGCTTGGCTGTGAATACAGTATAGATAATATATTCTCTCTAATGATCCCCAATAGAGATGAACTGGACGAGGTTCAGCTCCATAGTTTGGTGTGATTCACTGGCGAAAGCCTGCTTAGGTACAGATGACTGCAGGCAAGCTAAAAGGCTTCTATAGCAGGCCCTGACAAGAATCGTACGCGATGCCCTTTTGGTCGGATTCCCATAGGCCACTGCTGACTGAGCAGGCATTTGTCACTCATGAGAGTGGAAGCACTCCATCGGCTAGAGATGCTGGGAAGAAAACAAAACAGCGTTTCACTTCACGACAGATGCGCTGTGTATCGTAACCTCAGGGTTCAGATATTTGGCACTACGGAGTTACAAAAACAAAAACAAGAAGATCCACATTACAGCGGGATGAATGTCACCGAAGATCTGACACATAATAAAAACATTTCTCCAATAGATATTTTTTTAGCTCTCGTTTCAATGCAGTAATATATATAATAATATATATAATATAATTGATGTTATGCTTTATAATATAGTCCGATGGAGGATTGACTATTTTTGGTCTTATCATATTGGATGCAGTTGGTTTGCATCTAGGAAGTGAAACTGACAATAAGTTTTTATGTCTTAATTTTTTGTCACGTACGTATAATCGACTAGTGGGAGACTGTTTTTAATAATAATAATAATAATAATAGTTAAATTGTAAAATATTGTAAAAGCCTCATAAATGACCTAGACTTCGGGGTGGCGATATTTACATATATTGTATCCGCATACAATAAACAGTATAACAGTATAATGAAAAACATAAATAAACTAGTCAGTTGCAAATAGCAACTGACAATTTGAAACTACAATTGACAATTTAGGATTGAACGATAATTTGATCCTTTTTGAAACTACTGCTGAAAAATTGAACTTTTTTATGAAGGACTAGAAGTCAGTGACTCAGTATAAATATTATCTAAAGACACTAACATAGTGGAACATGAGTCTAGTTCGAAAGAATCGATTTGAGGAGTGATTAAATTGTACCGTCTTTGATCTCAATTTCCTTAAGTTACATCTAACGTAATTCTGTTACACTTCGGTAACCCCGCCATCCCGTTCTCTGTGTTGGATGGTGCAAGATGGCGGCCATTTTGGGTTTCCAAGAATTGATCTGAAGAAGTGATCGACAATGACCGGAGGCTGAAGAAGTGATCGCCAATGACCAGAGGCAGGTGTATCTATAGGGCGTGGTCGGTCACGTGACCTTCTGCAAGAAGTACCTAAAGAAGCGATCGGTAATGCCCGTAAAAGGGCGTTCATAACGCCAGAGTGCGCACTGATCACCTGCCATCTGCCACCTGTCACCTGTCATCTGTCATCTGTCACCTGTCACCTGTCACCTGTCATCTGTCATCTGTCACCTGTCACCTATCCGTCCAAGAAGAAGTTAACATCCTCCACGTTTCTTGTGTGATGCGCATTTAAGGTGAATGAGACCTAAGCCTAGAGACACGCAATAATATTTTCATCAACCCATGCAACACACAGTACGTAGGAATGCGTTATGCGTACCATACGTGAACCGAAGATTATCCTGAGGAAATTTGCAATTTGTGAGACGAGCGGTCCAGACGCGGAGACTGTGATGGCAATCTGAAAAAGATTTATCAAGCTGGTGCATGTTGCGCGTAAACATTAGACAAATAGCATCGCACCGAACCAGTTCCAGGCGGGCCCAATCTTCTCACTAACGCGATGGTACCGTTGCACTGTTGCCAAATTAGAGCAACAAGTGCTGCCACTGAACATAGGCAAAGCTTTCGCAGCCATCATCCGATGAACTGTTGCTTCTTGGGCTGTTCGGCCGGAATCAGCACGCACCGCCGCCTTGGTGTCGGTGTGCTTCGCTGCTTGACGTTTCGCCAAGACGAGTGGATGGCAGCCTCAGAAAAAGTTACTTGTTCGATGTGTTCCGAGAGATTGAGACTGTGTCACGGTGTTGAGCACTTATATACCCCGCATTAGGAGTGAGGGCAGCTGCGCTCTGCACCGCGGAGCTTGTGGATCTCTCTGACAGGTGCAATGCCTAATCAATTTGACAAAAATCCGAGCAGAAGACTAGATACGTCTCGATACATAAGCCCACATACACTTTTATATCCTGTATCTCGCTTATTTTTTACGTTTATAAAAAGCACTATTTGGGAAAGTTATTTATTTTAACAGCCTCTATACACAGTTTTTTAAAAAAAGTTATCAACTCACCCTGTATCTTTGCTCTACTTTATAATTTTTTCGATGGGCAAGTAAAACACTGGTGGCATTACAATAATTAATTTCTAAAAAACGTCAAACATTAAATCAAAACTTGAACTTAAACGAAAGTACCTACATCAAAGATAAGGCTCACCTTGTGGATTATAAAATTTCATATTTAAAACAAGTTACAGCATCAGTCTCTTTATATTTGTATAATGATATATCCTTGTATCAAAAGTTTGGCATCTGTCAGTACATTTGTCAGTTGAAGCGAAACTCTCATAAGTCTTTAATTTTGTGGAAACCGTATGATCAATCTACCGACGCACACCTAACATCAGTTTTAATCAAACCAGAAACGAGAGGACTTTTGGTGTGGTGTACTACTACTGGTAAACTAGAAATTTTTCTTCTTAGGGTGCCGTCTCTCTTCGGAGGTTGGCAATCTCAATTTTTCCCTGAATTATCAGTCTCAAAATTTGACACCACATGTCCCAAGTATTCGAGTTTTCTTTTTTGGATGTTAAAGACCAATTCTGGATCTTTTCCTACTCGCAGCAGCACCTCATGGTTGATAATTTTGTCCGTCCACTGAATACGGAGCATGCGTCTATATATCTACTTCTCAAAGCTTTCTTATATTTTCTTTTTTGAGGGTCCAGGCCTCAACTCCATATAATAATAAAGAGAATATATAGTATCGTACGGTACGAAGTCTTACGTCTAAATCAAGGTTTCTATTTGATAAGAGTGACCGTGTCTTCGTATAAGCTGTTCTTGCTATTTTATGCGTCTATTTATTTCTGCAGTTCGATCATTCTCTTGATTTAATGTCGGTTCTTTATTTGTTTAGTGATATTCATAATATATTTTTTCTTTTTCAGGTTAAAGGTGATTCCGTATTAATTGCTACATGTATTGATCCGTTCCGTAAGGTTTTGCAAGTCTCTCAAACTAGTTGTAATTATAACAGTATCATCTGCTGCATACCTGAGATTATTTATCACTACCCCGGCTTCCGTGTTAGCGAGAAATAGAAATTGTTTAGCGGCAAACGAAAAGAACCAGACGATAAAATAAAAATCATCGAGAAATATAATACAGACGAAGATACATTGAACTCCCAAACAAATGTCAACTCTGAGCAGACACAATCGCAAGAAAAAAAGAGCTGAACGACAGGATCAACATGCCGGTACTCTAGTCGAAGCTTTCAAGGTGGTACTACTTGCAGGCGGTACAATTGAGTACCACTACTATATGGCAACAGTGTCTTCTTTGTCGTTCGTGTAACGCCATAACAGCCACAGGCGGTCAGGACTGAACTCAGCTTAACCTCTTGACTTGCGATTATCATCCTGACTGCGCGATCTATTAACACTCTTCTTCTTTGCTCGTCTCGTCTTCTAACTGTACGACATCACGAACCTTACTGACATTGACTTAAATCGAGTACGCTTGATTTCCGGGAAACTGCTTAAAATGTGGCTTCAAAATTTGCCATGAGCATTTTCGTCTACTAATATATAACACAACCGGTGCCTTGCATTTATTACTTTCATTTAAGTCGTCGTCATAGTCACAAAGTCTTAGCAGACATGTTGTGAACTCGTAAAATGCATTTACTTATTTTAAGAGTTTCTCTTGGGATATCTTTAAGATCTTTAATGCAGTAGTTTCCCATTTGCTTTCTGCATCCTCATGCCGCTGACCAGATGGAATCTACTGGTTCGTCCGCCTTTAGGGGCAATTTCTCACCCCAAGTACAAGAAGGTGTCCTGACTTTTCTCAACTCGTCCACCCAAAGCTGTTGGTTGAGGAGAGGTTACAATTCATACCGACAGTAGTTGGGTTCCTTTTAGTCGCCTTTTACGACATGCGGGATATACGATGGGAGATATTCTAACCCGCCCCGACACGGGGTTCATTCAAGTACTTCTTTATTATTTATTTCAAGTTATGCAGCTGCAAATAATAGAGAAATTGGAAATGTTATCCTTTTAGGAGAAAAAGTGTTACAGAACTTTTGATAGCATTCTTCGAGTTAATCCGCAATAAAATTCTGATTTTAGTTTATTTATTTAATTATGTATTACCTGAGCTACACTTAAATTAATTAGATGGTCTTATATTTATTTTTTTTTTACTTTTTTTTTGTTTTTTATTTTTATTTATATTAGTATTAGTTAATTAGTAATTATTAGAGGAAGAAAATAATACATATATGTGACGATTTCAGACGGCACAAGTGAGAAATAATTTTTTGTATTTGCTCATATCGCTTTCCAGTATCTGGCCCACCACACTGCCATGCCGTGTCGTCGGTTTCCCATAGATCCTGGACTGTGCAAGGGGTTTCTAAGGATGTACAAGATAGGAGATGCCCCATCGTCTGATTCTCCCCGCAGGCACATAAATCGTTCTCACTGAATCCCCATCTCACTAGGTCGTCCCCAGACCTGCCCATTTGGGTTGATTTTAGTAAAAATCACAAACCAACCCCTACTGTTGGGCGCACTGTAGAATATTGGTCGCAGTCGAAAAATGTAAACGCCAAAAACTGTGAGGAATTTCGCTGTCTCCATTTATGTCATTGGAACCCTTTTTCGATAACACTTATCACAACTGATGCGCTATTTATCGAAAAGCGTCATGAAGCATTTTTCAGCCCCCTCTCCCTATCTTCGAGCGGCAACCCCCCAAGGGTCACAGATTGAATCACCTCCACTAAAAGCATGCACAAATTACATATTTTTCGCAACAGCACATACCGGTAGTGGGTAGAGATGTGTTTCTAAATGTCGCATTTCTTTTTTAAACCAAACGCGCGAGCTTAGGCAGCCGTAGATAATAAACAAAGATAAAAAAAGATAATGAGAAAATAACTTTCCTATAAGAAAAAAATGTTATATAACATTTTGATGAAGTTCTTCGCCTTAATCCGCGACGAAATTCTGATTTCAGTGAAAATCACAAACCAACCCCTAACTTTGGCGCACTGTAGGACAGAAACTATTGATCGCACACGAAACATGTAGAAGTTATGTAGAATTTTGCTCCCTCCATAAATGATTAGAATATTTTTTCCATAGCGCTTACCAAAATGACGCCATTTAGGTATAGATTCTGGGGACCAATGTCTACCATCCCACCAAATTTCATTTCTTTCCGCTCAAAAGCCTTTTTTTAGGACGTAACGATTGGCCTATAAGAACCTGGGTAACAGAGTTACTGTTCCTTGGTATATTTTTATTTATAAATCACCGAATCGTAACTTCGCAGTTATTTTTTTATTTATTCAGTCATGGCATCGATTCTTTGGTCATTAGCCTCGTGTTCTGTGTAGGCTTTGTTACAGTTTCCCGGCGCCACTTAGGAACAGCACTGTTAATTAGAAGCCAATAGTAAAGGCCCAGGTGGGGATTCTTTCTTTTATCGATATTCATTTTTGATTGAAAAAATTAGAAACAAATTTCCGCCTCTAACGAGAATCGAACCCGGGACCTTTCGGTCAACGAGCCTTCGACTCTAACCACTGTGCCAACCCACCCCACACTTCGCAATTATTATTTAACGCTTCTATAACTAATTGCCACGGGACCTTACTCAAGTCCATTCATCTTTCCTCTGCAGTTAACCTTCCGTCACTTGAGCCATTAGAGCCCTAAAGCCTCGTTTTCACGGTGATAGTTACTATCATGAAAGTACTTTCATGACAGTTAGTTAGCGTGGTAGTCGTGTTATGAAAGTCAAATCTCTACACCTTGAGAGGGTAGCGTGGTAGTAGCAAGCACAGAACACAGAACTTACAGAGCAAGACTAGTAAGATATAAGGCCTTTACGGAAACACTGATCTGAATCCGGATAGATCAGTTATATGTCAAACAGCTGTCAGTGCCTGTCAAGTGGGATTTATAATTCCATGAATTTAACGGACATCGAACAACGAAAAAGTTGGTTTAACAATAAAAAACAGATGGTTACGTAAAGCAGCTACTGATCTGAGTCATCCGATCGCAATCACTTACTGTACAAGAGTGCACTACCCTATTTCTGACAGATCCCAGATTACTTTCCGAACGTCAGGATCAGTGATCGAACTGATCGGGTTAACCCGATCACAGTTTCCGTAAAGGCCTAAAGAGATATGGTGCAGCCGTGGCTGCTGAAATCATTAAAATCAATCATAGAGAAGCTCAATAATGTAGATAGATATGGGTGTGACAGATTTAAAGTGAACTGTCGTGCTAAGAGTATTTTATGCTCGGTGACAGTAGATGCGTTCAAAAGCTATCGCGAGAGTACTCTCAACTACCTCGCCATACGAGATAGTGCGATAGCACTATCGCGGAAGTGCAATAGCCACAACGACGTTGTCTATACGATGCCATTTTTTGTTTGCTATCATGACAGCAACTGTCGCAACAACTATCGCCGTGAAAACGAGGCTTAATTGGTGAACACGTGCCACGGCTCAACAAACAATCAGCTGTCTTACAGTCGGTTCCTTTGTGATGACGTGTTGCAAATATGAGACGTCAGCGACACCATTTTGGGATAGTTTCATTCGTCCTGACAGGAGCGGCGTAGAAAAAAGTGTACAATAATAATACCTATGCTGTCAAAAAAGAAGGTAAACATTAAAGGTAACAAAGTTTGTGGTGTCCTTAATGTTTACTTCCCATAAAGTACTAGATTTGTGCTGTGGTCTATATTATTTATCTCTATACTCATATTCTATGTAGATAGCCATGATCCTGTCATGCCGCCGCTGCCTGTTGAAATCAATCTCTCTCTAACCCAAAATACTGATGCGCAAAGGGATCGACGCAAAGCATCCCCAGACCTTCATTATTCTAATAATTGTGATTTAAATGTTGATCATCTCTCAACCATTTTGAATGCATTTAAATTCTAATCTAATTCTAAGTATATTTAATTTGTACTTTATCTTGAACTTTACCCTGTAATTGGTTGTCTGTTGGGTAATATAGAACTATTATCAAGTTTCTCTCGCATGACTGCGGTAGCAACAAACGTTGACGGGCTGTGCCAAGTCAACACTTGAACTATTACGGGTCTGAACTTAGGAAGGATCGAACAATATTACAGGTCTTCAGGATTACAGACTTTTGGAATATTTTGTGTAACCGTTCATTCAGGCCTAACTGTTGTAGGTGTGGGGTAAATGTGTTTGGTGTAAGGCCTGAGACCGACATAATTAGGGGGACAATAGTAACTTTGCTTTGGTTCCAGAGTCATTTTATTTCTATCGCAAGATCAGTGTATTTAGATATCTTCCCAGCGTAGGCGCTTTGAATATTCATATCGTTGGGAATGACAATATCCATCAAATAGGTAACTTTGTCTGCCTTCAACTGGAAAACTATATCTGGCCGATTTGCCGGGATAGTCGTATTTCAACATCCCAGTATAGTTTGTATTCATTGTTTTCGAGTACTGATGTCGGTGTGTAATTGTAATATGGATCTGTGTTTTCTATTAACTTGTTTGTTTGGCTAGTGCTTGGTGTATGATTTTGGCTGCAGAGTTATGTCTAGCTGTGTACTCGGTTCCAGCGAGAGCTTTGCATGAGCTTGTTATATGGTCTATTATTATTATTATTATTACTAAGGCAGCTGATTGTTTCTTGAGCCGTGCACGTGCTTTGCACAACACAATATTTAAAAAATGTACCACCCTGTAGGTTCGTCCTTATTGCGGCAATTTTAAAATGTCAGTGGAATTCGAACGGCACGATCCAAACATAAAATTACAATAAACGGTCTCCGAAGCTCCGGGAATACGTTATGGTAATGTGTGACCGTTATTTCTCGTGTGTCCATTATCAATTTTTAAATGGGATTCTGCCGTGATTTATCCGATCCTGCTATTGCCTCGGCACTCGACGCGCAACCACTATCCATTTCAAACTTATGCTCCACGTGAATGCAATTTTATGCATTGCCAGAGTTCTTCCTAGGGAGGCCAACAATATACAGGGTGTGCCTAAATTGAAATTTAACCTGAGTACAATATGTATCAAAATAATTAGTAGTCCTTCCCGGTTACATTGGATAGAGTTTTATACACAAAGAGAAGGAGTGTCAATTTTATCAAATAATACTATTCTGACACTATGGTAGCGTTGTATATAACTAATAATATGGTAGAGTCACGATGAGTGAACTTTGATACTGTGTAAGGCTTTCACGGCCATCGTCCAATGAATCTGTGGTTCTTGGTTTTTTAGGCCGGCGTCGTTTAGCGTTAAGGCTTGACGTTTCGCCACCATGAGTGGATGGCATCTTCAGAAGCTATTTCGCTTCGACGACTTCCAAAAATTGTTTCAATTGTTAATTGCCAACTGTAATAGCCAACTGAAACTGAATCAAAACTAAAATATTAATTTCAATTATTTAACAAATATAACCAGCATAGCATTCATGGTCAACTTTAACAAAAACCAGAATTGGCAAAAATATTGTTTTATTACTTCAAACTGAAATAACTGTTACATTTAGATATAGGGAGTGCTTATAAAAGCGGAAGTATATTGTACGGACTTTCTTACGATGCTATAAAATACAGGGTGTTCCATTTAAAATAACAAAGAAAATTATGGTCGCGCGTTTTGGTTCACTCTGTATACAAAATCAAAGGTAGCAAAAAATTGATAATTTTGGATAAAACTAGACAACCACGAAATTATCCTAGCGTTGAGAATCAATCCTCCAGTTATTGATTTCTTAAGATACAGGGTGATGAATTCATTAAGATTTTCACATACAAGTGACTATATCTCTGATAATAATACCCTGTATAACTTGATAAAACCCTATATTTGCGGAATAAGAAAAATGAGCACAATTCAATTTCGGGATAATATATAGGGCGTTCCATTTGAAAAAACGCAACTATCGTATGCCATGACTTTATCAATAACCCTATATATTATAAAATAATTTTAAAATGTAGATTTTAGCTTTGCCTACAACTATTATGCCTAAGTTTTTTTGTATCTCTCATAATAACGGAGGTATCAAGCTTCGGAGTATATGTTGATCACCCTGTATATAGACTACATTGAAGGTTAATCATAAAGATGATGTTGGGTTGTTTATACAGGGTGTCCCATGACGATTAAGACAAGCAATATATCGAACTGGGCAGTAGTAGCGAATTATAATTTTGGAGGTGTAAATTAGAGCAAGTACATATAGTATCGTTCCTTATTATTGCGTCACCCAATAAGGTATTTGTTTTTGGTCATGCGACGTCCGATTCAAAAATTTTAATTGGACACCCTGTATATTTGTGACTTCCGATAAAACAATTCCAACAAACTAGCACACTTGGGGTCTAAAGTGACTAAACAGCTACAGGTACTCAAAGGACTGTATCACTACCATTATGAAACACTACCAAAATAATTTAACTGTAGGGGTACATGTTATAATCAATGGTAGTGGTACCATCCTTTAAGTACCTGTAGCTCTTGAACTAATCACTTTAGACCCCATGTGTGCTAGTTTGTTGGAATTGTTTTTTCGGAAGGAACACAAAAAGTCACAAACATACAGGGTGTCCAATTAAAATTTTTGAATCGGACGTCGCGTGACCAAAAACAAATACCTCACTGGGTGACGCAATAATAAGGAAAGATACTACATTTTTTCTAATTTACACCCCCAAACTTATAATTCGCTACTTGTGCCCAGTTTCGATATATTGCTTGTCTTAATAGTCGGCGTCGTGGGACACCCTGTATCTCGGATATCTCGAATATAAACAACTCATACGTTAGACCATCATACTTTATACTCAAAGTTGACAGGAAGATTAAACCAATGCTAAGCTGTTTATTTCGAGATATCATACAAAAAGGCTATACTAAAAGTTATGATAGGAAGGTTAGATCAATTTTATGTGAAGTATTTCATAATATCCTCTATCTAAATCCAAAACATTCTTAAATGAGTTCTATATCTGATTATTTCAATCATACTGTAGAGTCAGATCCAGTCAGCTGATTCAAGAATCATGTGATTGATTTGAACATATCTAAGCCTTTACTTGAACAGTTTAATAATTATATTGAGTTAATGCTGTCTTTATAAGTTAAAGTACTTTCAAGTGAAGTATAAGTAGTTATAGTTAGTATATCGTAACCTCAGTTCTGCAACTTATTCACCAATCAATTTTAGGAATTTCATTATCTGATGATTGCCAGAGTTGATTACTTGTATAATTGGATGCCGCTATGCTAGTGGTAACTAGGTATTAACAGATGAGCATAAAAAATATTATGTGGTATTATATTAATCGCAGTAAAACGCAACTTGATTTAATGAATAATCCCTTATATGAACGCATATAAGTATGTTCATGGTACGTTGCTAATATGGGCACACTGTCTAGATATATTATAATGTTAATGAGACGAAAATGGGACACTGAATGCACTGCCTTCCTTATTGAGATGCATAAAGTAGATTCTGTGGAATGCTTTGTCTTGAAATATCAAAGGTACAAGAGCGCATGTAAAGAGATGTTACATTGTCTACATAATGAAAAATATAATTCCGATAGCTGTAAGCTTAACTTCCCACGACCTTAGTCGCGGAGTATTTTGGATAAAATGTTTGCTGCTATGTCATTAAGATGTGTGAAAATAAAAATTAGTAAACAAAAAACCGAGAAGAATTGTGAAAAGTAACTGAAATAGTGTGGAAAAGTCGGTATAAAATGGGAGAAATAGGGAAAACCTGCATAATCGGGAAGAACAGCAAACACCAGGCAAAACGAGGAGATAATGGATAAAGGGAACAAACAAAGGGAACATTCTTGAAAAAAAGAACCAGGAAAAGCCACTAAAAATCGGAAAAGGTCGGACAAAGCAGGGAAAGGTTGTAGATAATCTAAAAAGGTCTCAAAACCTGAATAGGCATGAAAAATCCTGAAACAATCGATAGAAAATTGGCAAAATACGGAAAAACAAGACACACTAGGAAACAAAGGGGAGAAAAATGACCAAAGTCATGAAGCATCGTAAGAAATCGCATTAAAATAGGAAATTTCATGAAAATTAATAAAATCTAAGAAAAACCACGGAAAATCGGGCAAGTGTGGGATATATCGAGGAAAACCGAAAAATATCAGAGAAAATCTGCAGAAAAAATGCAAAATCGGTAAAAACAGAAAACACCAAGAAAATTTATAAAACGATTGGCTGAATCAATGAAGCATCGTAAAAAATCGGATAAAATGAGGAAAATACTTATATTATATAAAAGTAATAAAAATCTGGTGAAGGTCACGGAAAATTCAGCAAAGTCGGGACAAGCTGGGAAAAATCGATAAAACATGAAAAAATAGGCTATCATAGAGAACAGATCGACATTATTGGAAAAAGTTGTGAAGAAGCTGTCAAAATGGAGAAAATCTGGAAAATATGAAAATCGGAAATGTCGGGAACAAAAACTATTTAAATTTAAAAAAAATATGAACAATGAGAAATGCCAGGAAAAATAGGATAACAGTAAGAAAATCAGGACAAACCTGAAAAAATTGTCAAAATTAGGAAGCATATAGAGCAAAATCGGTGAAAATCGGGAAGAACTGACAACAATCAGAGTAAAAAAATCGGAATAAATGAGAAAAAGTCGGAATACAAACTAGGAGATGATCTGGAAAAATCGGAAAATATCCAGCCAATATCCAATATCCAACACTCGGTGAGTTTAAAATGTGTATTTCAATAAGTTTGTAATGTACCAACGGTATTATAGACTGAACAATAAATTGTGAAAAAAATATATATTGGATGACATTGTAGTATTCTCAGTCAGCTAACAGCGTACAAGACCTAACACAGTAGGGAGTCAGTGGTATCGGTTATTCAGATACAAATTCCCAAGGTTAATAGGCTGGTTTCTGGATCTGTAATGGCACAGGAACTTCATGCTGGTTCACCCCAGGTATCGCTACTTCTGCAGCACTTACCATTTTTATTTAATATCCAGTGATAGTCACATAAACAGCATTACCCGACGATGATATCTACTAACTAGTAGTTATTAATAGTGCTGGTACGGGCTAGTGGTAGTTCAGTCGATTAGTGCATGTGGACAGTTAAGATTATATACACTGACACGTCTCTATCCCCGAAGCCAGAGCTTTTGATAGATAGATTCTTTATTATTTTGACCAGTACAAATAATATAGAACATGTCAGAGAGTCAGATTTACATACAAACAATCATTGTTTGATAAAGACACTGTGTGTCGAAACGATCGTCGCAAGTTTTTAAACAAAAGTGGTGATCATTCATCGGAAATACTTTTTTGTATTAGTATGGATCTCCATCAAGTAACGGCCAACTCTATCGACGATTATATAATATTATGATAAAAAGCGACGATTGCATAGTTACAGCATATTTGCAGTGATATTTCCTAGCAAATTTCCCTGCTAAAATCATTAATGAATGGAAGAAGGAGAGAGGCCTTCTGCACCTCTCCTTACTCCACATCCCAAATCCAGCCCTCGTTCCAAAGATGGGGATGGCCTTGGGTCCTGCTCATAGAGTGAGGGTTAGTTCTCTTTCGGAAAATGAAAATAACTATAATGAAGTTGAAGAAATACATACATACAAAGAAATGTTAGGAGACCCAGAATCATAGAAAAAATGAACACTGAACAGTCTGCCAGAAAAGCTAAGGTCATTAATGAAGACAACTCAAAAGACAGAAGCTAGAATAGCAACGCCAGCAGTAGGAAAAGAACACTACCAAGCGGAATCGACTGAATTCCAGTATGGTACAGGGCACTCAAAAGGAAAATCATTTGCAGGTTCTGGACACGCTGTAAAGGAAGTCGTTGCTGAGGGTAGCTAGTACCTACCGGATCCACTATTATAGTATAGCAAATGAACAGGTTTTTTTCCGTGGAACGTATTACCTTGTAGACGGCCATTTACCCAAGTGACATAAATGATTAATTTTGCTGTGTGTTAGAGCCGTTGGATTCTTCTCTTGATAAACTCTATCTGTCCCGATACCCCCACTTCATGATAGGTAAGATATAGCTGTACTGCAGAAGCTCGCCACAACGAAATCCTTTTGACAAGTTCCTAATTTTTAGTGTAGCTTTCGACACAAAATTTTGACATATTGTTTGACACGAGAGACAAATAATGTTTGCTCAGGAGACTTGTGAGGTCGGTGAGGTCCTCCGCCAAATCGTGACGTCTCTTTGTCTTCGTTCAAAAGCCATAGCGCACGGTTTTTGACCAGATAGCTGGACATCGCTTATGAATTAGGCAAAATACCTGCTGTAAAAATTATTTGCTTCACAAAGACAAGTAAAAGAGAGTGTAAAATATCAAAATGCCAAACAAAATTCAGACAATTCAAGTGCTTATAGGATTCTTTATAATTGAAAAAATGTGGACGTTGGACGAGGTAGACCTCGTTCTAGGAACTTCAATTTATCTAATTCTTTAGCCTCTATTTCAGAAAAAATTAACATGCGATCTATCGTTTTAGAAATAAAGGCACATTCTATTTCAACTAGTGCTATAAAATTTTTAGGTATTACTTTTTTTTGTGCACCACCCACCCTTTTTCCAAACCAAAACCTTTTCAACTCTAAAGGACCTTTATTCAAGTTGGCCAAATGTGGGTGCAATCGCTTGAGACGTTTTTGAGTAATCGTTGGAGATCGAAATTGCAAATGTACAGGCAGACACAGATAGACATCAAAAAACCAAAGTTTTCCGATTTTCTTCCAACTTGGTCACTATAATAAGCTTATCATTAAAAACAAAAATCAAGCTTTTAGTCCCGCTGCGATGATACGGGTGGGGGTAACTCAGAAAGTAGTCATAACGTAAAATTCTAATGCCACCACAATACTGAGCATATTTTCTTTTTTCGAAAACGTTACCGCGCCTGCCGCAAAATTTTCAAAATGGTAGAACAAAAATTCATAAAGGGTAGCAAATTTTCGAACTTTGAAATGGCAGTAACTGTCACAAAAATGATCGTAATAATTTCAAGCTTTACCGCCATAAAGAGGTTTTTGTTCTCTATCTTTTGGTCCACTTTTGGTGCAAATCTATGATTCAGTGGTGGAAGGTGATGGGGAATAATAATAGAATATAGCATTTTCTTTTCACAAAATGAGTCAGGAGGTGGTTTTACCTTGGAAATCACACCTCGCATGTTGATTTCGGTAAAATTTGCGAAAACTGGCCAATTCCAATAACTTACCGGTGAAGTTAAAATATAATTAAAAAAATCAAATAAAAGAAAGAAAAAACTAAAAAAGATTGAGAGAAAAGTGTCGAGGTCAAAATTGCTATATAGTGAAAGAAACGGGAAAATAGCAAGAATTATAAGTTAAATTATGGATGACACACTAATATATTATACCTAAATAGATTAAAACCATTACCAACATTGCATCACTATGCTATAAATTTTTGATAACTTTAATAAATAATTTATTATCTTCGCACGATATCAATGGCGAACTGATCTCTGATCAGAGCTGTTAATACAAAAAAATACATTTATGCAGCACACGCCATAAAATTTATCGATAGCTTAATATTCCGTTGGCCACCGGAATACCTCAACTTTAAAGCTACAAAATCTATATCTACCGACTACTAGCTCCAAAAACATAAATAATACTTTAAGAGACCTATAAGAGGCTCCGAAAATTCGTACGGGTACTGGACTTCGCGCTTTCTACCTTTATCGGCCAGTTGCACTCCACTAATTGCATCAGATCGAAAATATTATACGATGAAATATTGAACACGTATAATTCCTGGGCTGTCGAAGCCTAATGAGTTATACCGTCGCTTGAAATACGGCCTGCTCGATGCCACATCGCTAATTAACAACAACTTAATCGCGTTACCAGGAAACGAGAGAGCCTCTCCTCGCTCATTTGTTACTGGCCGCGCTTTTTTAATTTGCATTCCTATTAAGTTCCCATGGCCTGCCAAGATGCGTGGCGCTGATACTGCTAGTTGGCTGCAACTGCGGTTATTGGGCCAGTTTGGGTGCCCAGAATTTTGCGTATCTTGTCAGTCTTCTATAACCAGGTGCAAGTCCCTCTGCATATTCAGGGGGACCTACCAAGATACTCCAAAGGATCCCAAGGATTACAACTAAATGTTCAACTATCTGAGGTCAATAGGGCACGTAATTCGTTATGGCTATCTAAAAGGGTTGTAGGAGTGAATTGAGGTTTTGAATCAAGAAAAAAATATTTTTTTTTGTGATAAATGGAAAGATCATGTATAAGTTTTATAACAAAACTGTTTTTGTTTTCTTTTTTTTTTTCTCGCAATAACTCAACAGCTATATCAAAATAAAAATGGGTTTTTGAATCGAGCGCCGAAAACACGCCCACGGCTCCCGAATCCGTGTGACGTCACCATGGCGGTCAGAATCCTCCTTTGACCAACGACGTCCTACTCCGATACTAGATTCTCGATTCCCAGCCAGTCGCGAAAATACGTACTGGTAAACTGGTAACTAGTGTATATTTGCTGCAACACAGTCGATGAATGAAGTTTGCAGCTCGAAACGAAGTCTACGATCGAAATAAATATGTTTTTGAATGTTTGAAGTTGAAGTCAGATTACAGATTCCAGTAAGTACCTAATCAAATATGTTTCGTCGAAAAGATCTCCTCAATCGAAGGATGGCCCAGTGGTTAGAGAGTCCGACAGTGCATCTCAGGGTCTTTAGATCGAAACCCAACTTTTTTTATTTTTTTATCAAAAAATTAATTGATGTGTTTTTTGCACTTGTTACGCACATTTTTTCTACGATCAATATAAATATGTCTTTGAATCAAATTCTGTTGGACATATTACTTGCACTGCACAGTACAGGAGGCAGTGGACAATTCAAAAAATCAGTGGAAGTGAGGTTTGTCCGTCAATATCAATGGCCATCAATTTTTTTTTAAATTTAATAGTTGGTTAATAAAACAAAATCCCTTCATCCATTCAATTCATTCATTTTTAAGGTTCTTAATGTAAGAAAATAACTCAAACTCGTAATCACATTCTGTTTATCGCTTGGTATTATTATTTATTAAACTTTGGGCAATGAAGCTTAACAATTAAATTTTCATAAAAATTTAACAAGCACTGTGCCGTGCAAGTAACATGCCTAGCAAAATTTGAATCAAGCTCATATTTATATTAATCGTAGAAAAAATGTGCTTAACAAGTGCAAAAAGTAGGTACATCAATACATTTTTTGGTAAAAAAATAAAAAAAAAGTTGGAAGGACTGCGATTCGACTGAGATCCACTATCGGACTCTCTAACCACTGGGCTACCCTTCGATTGAGGAGATCTTTCCAACGAAACGTATTTGATTAGGTACTTACTTACTGGAATCTGTAACCTGACTTCAAACATTCAAAAATATATTTATTTCGATCGTAGACTTAGTCTCGAGCTGCAAACTTCATTCATCGTCTATGCTGCAACAAATATATACACTAGTTACCAGCAAGTATTTCCACGATTGGCTGGGAATCTAGAATCTAGTAACGGAGTAGGACGTTGTTGGTCAAAGGAGCATCCTGACCGCCATGGTGACGTCACACGGCTCGGGAGTCGTCGGCGTGGTTTCGGTACTGGACGCAAAAACCCATTTTTATTTTGATAAAAGTTTTGATTTTGACAAAAAACATTTTTATTCAAAACCTCAATTGGAGGTTGAATCCCATGGCATGTCCTGGCTCTATACAACAATAGTAAGGCCGTCCTTATTGTATCGACTCAAACTCAAACCTGCTTATTCCATCTTGATAACCGGCAACTGCAAATTGAGTGGGATTCTACCACGTTACAGCACTGCCCAAATCCAGTTTTCCTGGGTGTTACCTTAGACAGAACTCTGTCCTATAAAAAACACGTAAAGAAGACTATAGCAAAATTGAACACGAGGAACGGTGTTATTTGCAAGCTGATTAACTACCAATGGGAGGCCCACCCAGGCATATTGTGGATGACATTCCTTGCCATACGCTTTGCCTCAGCCGAATACGCATGCCCTGTATGGTCCAGTTCGGCTCATGGTAAAAAACTTGACCCTATCCTGAACGACACCTGTAGGATAATCACGGGCTGTCTAAAACCTATCAACCTAGACCAGTTATACATGTTAGCGGAAATGGCCCCCTCAAATTAGACGAGAAGTCTCATGTATGGCAAAACGAACTATATGGACACAAGACCCCAGCATAGAGACATAAGTTCAGGAAGAATTTTATTATTCCACAAACCCACTGACAGACTCCAAATCAGTAACCAAAGAGGTGCTGTGTAAGCAACGGCTAACAGATAACCACATACCAACTTGGAACCCAACTGAAAGCCTCCCTTCCGGATCACAAATGGAATGGAGGACCTGGAAAAGTCTCAACAGGATTAAATGCCAAATGGGCATGTCTGGGGATAACCTTGTGAGATGGGGATACGCTGAGGACGATTAGGTGCCTGCGGGGAGAACTAGACCATGGAGCACCTCCTACCATGCCGATCCTTGCACAATTCAGGACCTATGGAAAACGAACGACATGACAGTGCGATGTGCCAGACACTGGGAAGAGATATGAGACAATCATTTCTCACTTTTGACGTCTGTGATTGTCACAGATATGTGTTTTTTTCTTCCTCTAATAATTGCTAATTAACTAGTACTAATATAAGTTAAAAAAACAAAAAAAACGAAAAAAATAAAAAACTATATAAAACTAACCAATTAATTCAAGTGTAGCTAAGACAGAAATAAATAAATTATTGTACACTCTATATTAGGAAGTGGATCTGCCAAAAGCGCAGCACACGAGCCTCATTTTATCTCTTGTTTACCTTACCAAGGATCCTACATAACCATTTCAACCTAAACAGGAAGGTAATGATACAGCTCAGCGGAATCTCCTTTCACCTGACCACTGACCTGACCAAGAAAGGCCAGCGGTCTCCAGAATGGTTAATCAGATTTTTAAGTCACCTGGGCAACGGCGGAGTAGGTGCTCAACTGTCTCGTATTCCTACTCAAATCTGTGCACAGAGGTGTAGTACCATGCAACCCCAAATTGTACAGACGTTTCCTTAGCTGACAGTATTGCCTGTGATCATTAGGGTAGCTTGAGAGCTTTAAGAACTTTGTAATTGCACTCCCTTAATTGGTGCTATCATGCTGTCACAGCTCCAGAGGGCATGATACAAAGAGGCTCGAGCCTCACGATTTTGGTCTCGGTAACCCTTTTTGTCAACTAATCGGCAGAGATATTTGGACTTGTGGTCCGAAAGGGGTTTTATCTTTTCTCTTTAAGGATTTGCTGCGGCACTTAGAAAGTAAGGTCTTTCCTGATGTGTGGAGAGAAGCTAAATTTTGTTCTATTTATAAATCAGGTGACAGAACTGATAACTCTGGTCTGCAACTTCTTAGCAGCTCTGGAGACGTTATTACACAATTTAATTTTCATTCTAGTTAGCAAATTCATCGTTCTGGTGGTAAGAAGTTCTTTCTAGCTCTTAATAAGTATCCAAGTTTTATTTCCAGCAGCTGTTGCAATTCATTTTGAAATGTGGACATGGAGGAGAATGCTGAGAATTCCTTATACCGCCTGTTAAGGAAACGCATTTTTATTTTCTACTAATTGTCTTAGTCATAACTAATGCCTCATAATTTACTTTTAACTTCAGTATACCTGGTTGCCTACCTTAGGTTTGACCCCATAGAAAATATTCAAACAGGCTCAACCAATAGCATTGCTCGTATGAATTTCGTGTGGACTCGAGAGAGATCCGAGAGAAGCAACGCGACGGCATCGGAGAACGGTTGTGCTCCTGTTTTTCGAACATTTTTATCTTTACGTTTTTCCGTTTTTCTGTGTTACGGCAACTTACGAGAAGCCATAAAACAACCAGGAGGATCCTCCAAGAAGCTGGATTGCTGTCCACCAGGTAGGATCTCTCTACTTTGATTTATTCCACGAGTTCTGCGAGCAAGCCCCTTTTTTGTCCTCAAATCATTGAACCAGTACCCCAATAAATGTTCAGATTTATTCTGGCACATTAAATGGTCCTTCGAGCCGGATTAATAAAGGGCGTAATCATATTGCAATCATAATTCTATTTGCCACTACGCATAATAGTTAGATTTCTTATGCCACTACGCATAAGATTTCGTCATTTTCCTTCACATATTTCTCAAAACCGAACACCAAACCCGAACCGAACCCAACGGTTTTTTGTTACCTTTTTTGCGCTTAGAGGTCAGATCGACCATACTTTTATTTCTTTGCTGTTTTGCTTTAAGGATATTTTCCAAGTAAATATCTCGATTCATCGTAATACCTGTTCTGCCATCGTATTTCAAATTTTAGGGTACAGTATAGGTCAAAATCTGAAATGGATAAATTAACTAGTTTGATCCTTAAACGTACTACATATTACAATCGCATTAAGGAGACGTATGACGTTGGTAGGACTGTTGCTACTAGCGAAACATTTAAAGCAATTTTTTTATCGCGAGCAGATGAAATAGATTCTATTTATGAGGAGTTTTACAAGATTCATAATCAAATTATAGCCAATTTAGCTACCGATGAGGATTTTGAAGGCCAAGATGCAGTGCGCCGCACCCTTGATACCTTTTATTATGAAATCATAACAAGGAGAAATCAACTCCGGCCGGTCAATAGCTCTGTAGAGGAGGAAGGCTCACCCCCTGAAAGGGGTGGTTCCTCAATTAAATTGCCCAAATTAAATTGCCAACTTTTGATGGTAACTTAAAAGCTTGGCCCGAATTTTTTAGTCTTTTTAACAGTCTTGTTCATAATAATAACAGCTTGTCTGAGGTTGAAAAGTTCCAATATTTGAAAACCCAACTTTATGGTGAAGCTTCTGGTGTGGTCAAAGGTTTACCCACCACTAACGAAAACTACCAAGTCGCGTACAGGGCACTGGTCAAAGCTTACAATGACAAGAGAGTTCTAGCTACGTCTTACTACAATACAATACGTGACCTAGCACCACTCCAGAAGCAATCACCTAAGGACCTCAAACTTTTAATATGTACATTTTTGGAAAATGTTGAGGCCTTGAAAGCGCTTTCTTTTCCTGTGGATTCATGGGATTTCTTATTATTCAACATGCTGCATCAAAAACTAGATGATGTGACTAGATCTGAATTCGAGATCCAATTTCGTAGCCAAGAACTGCCATCGTTTTCAGACTTATCTCAGTTTGTGCAAGAGCAGTGCAAGGCTTTAGCTAAAGCTCAAGAATCCTCACCGCTTCCAAATTCTTATAAATTTCAGCGCAATAAGCCTAAGGTTGTATCACTTGTCGCTAGTACAAATGATAATTCTCCGTCCAGATCTAACTTCAATAAAAAATGTATCATCTGCTCATCGGCTCATTGCCTATATCGCTGCCCTAGTTCCATTGTTAAGACTCCCACTGATCGATTTGCCTTGGTAAAGCAGCACAACTATTGTGTGAATTGCCTAAATTCCCCTCATTCTACTCGAAATTGCCGTTCTTCGTCTCGTTGTCGTATTTGCGGCTCTATGCACCACACTTTGTTGCATTTGAACCCGAGAACTAGCACATCGCTGTCTACCCAAGCTAGCAGCAACTGTTCTAACTCTGATTGTCCCATAAGCATGCACTCTGTCTCAGCCTCAAATGCGCACGCTTCTCAGCCTGCCACCGGTACACAGAGTCAAGGCTCAAATGCACAAGCGGTACAGCCGCCTCAATCTCAACCAATAATGCCCGCGCATTATTCTGTAGGTACCCCACTGGTGCCAAGCTCTTCACCCTCTCTTATACAGACTCCTCAGTCTCAGGGAGTTAGTTCTATGACGAGCAGTATAACGACTTCATTGCAAACTACTGTACTGCTTTCTACGGCTGTTGTCGACATCCTAGATGCGCAAGGCCACTTTCAGAAGGTCAGGGTTCTATTTGACTCGGGAAGCATGGCCAACTTTATCTCAGAAAGTTATGCTAATCGTCTAGGTCTCAAACGCTCACACATATCGGTTCCTATTGAAGGCTTGAACAACATGTCTTCATCCTTCAATAAAGGCGCTTCAAATTGCATCATCAAGCCTGTTGATCAGGATCTTCCTACTTACGCATTCGAAGTAATAATACTACCTCAGGTCTGCTCTCCACAACCCAAGGTGAATATAGACGTTTCTCAATGGCGTCATATTCACAACTTAAAGCCAGCGGATAGTAATTTTAATTCACCGGGTAAGATAGACTTGTTGTTAGGGGCAGAGCTTGTTCCTTATATGCTGGGTCCAGGACGCATTTTTGGCGATAATGGCCAGCCAGTTGCTATCGAATCAATTTTTGGATGGGTTTTTCAGGGAAAAACCTTCTGCAGAGGGCCTGTAAATTTACTTAGCTGTCATGTCTCTCTCGGGCCTTCTCTAGGTGACATTTTGCAACAGTTTTGGGATATTGAACAGGTGCTAGAGAAAAGTTATAAATTCAGCAGCGAAGATAAAAGGTGTGAAGAATTCTTTAAGAATACGTATTACCGTGAAGATTCAGGTCGATTTGTAGTATCCCTTCCTTTCAAGTCGGCTGTGCCTGAATTTGGAGACACATACCATATGACATTACGCCGTTTTAATTTCCTAGAATCTCGTCTGCTGAAACACCCTGAGCGTTATCAGCAGTATCTTGATTTTATGCATGATTACTTGCAAAGTGGTCATATGTCATTGGTGCCCTCTTCTGAAGTGCAGTCGCCAACAGCCTTTTATTTACCCCATCACTGCGTCTATCGCCCCGAAAGCACTTCGACGCCCTTGCGAGTAGTCTTTGATTGCTCTGCCAAGGGGTCCAAAGGTATCTCACTCAATGAAACACTACTTACTGGTCCTAAGTTGCACCAGGAGTTACCCATCATATTACTTAGATTTAGAACCTTCCCGATAGCCTTCATAAGCGACATCAAACAGATGTTCAGAAACATTTTAATTGCTCCTCAATTTAGGGATTTTCAACGAATCCTATGGCGGAGCTCTCCACATGAGCCTATCGCCGAATATCGACTCAATACAGTCACCTTTGGATTCTGTTGCTCTCCGTTCCTAGCATTGCGAACTTTGAAGGAACTCGCGGTAACAGAAAGCCACCGTTTCCCTAGAGCTGCAGAGGTTTTAGAAAACAGCGTATTTGTCGACGATATAGTATCTGGAGCTAATGACATCAGTGAAGCACTTAAACTTCAGAGTGAGCTTATATCCCTTCTCAAATGTGGGGGCTTTGAGCTGAAGAAGTGGATGAGTAATGTTCCCGATTTACTGCAATCAGTTTCGCAATCTGTCCTTCAAACTCCATTGAGTTTCGACAAGGAAGGACCACATTTTGTAAAAGTGCTTGGACTACAGTGGCATCCTTCAGAGGATATCTTCACTTACACGCATAATGCTACTCAGCCTCATTGTACTAAAAGGAGTATATTGTCCGATATTGCCAAAATATTTGATCCCCTTGGATTAATAGCGCCCATTACTCTTTGGGCCAAACACGTGATGCAACAGCTGTGGTTATCCAAAATCAGCTGGGATGAGGCTCCAGCAGCAGACCTCATATCTGACTGGAATCGATTTTCCGAAGAGTTGCCCTGCTTATCACAAATACGTATTGCTCGCCGCTGCACGCCTGACCGTATCACACGTATTGAATTGCACGCATTCTGTGACGCTTCCCAAAAGGGCTATGCCGCAGTAGTATACCTGCGCGTTGAAGATTCACAGGGAATCGTTCGTACTTATCTAATAGCTGCCAAAGCCAGAGTAGCCCCCCTCAAGACTTTATCCCTTCCGAGGTTGGAGCTCATGGGAGCAGTTCTACTCACAGATTTGATATCATTCATTCAAAGGGCCTATGAAGGCCTACTATTTTTCGACGCTACCTATGCGTGGTCCGATTCTCGAGTCACCCTTTGTTGGCTTTCCGCCTCCCCACACCGGTGGAAAACTTTTGTCGCCAACAGAGTTGCTCAAGTGCAATCTATTGTTCCCCCGGAGTGTTGGCATTATGTCCCTTCAGCGGAAAACCCAGCCGACTGCGCGTCTCGTGGTTTGTTGCCAAGCGAGCTATTAGCACACCCTCTATGGTGGACAGGTCCACCATGGCTTCGTTTGTCTAACGACAATTGGCCTGACCAATCTCCTTTAAATGCCTCTTCCGTTGGGGTCGACTTAGAGCAAAAGGCTACTGTCCTTACTACTTATCTTGAAGTCTCCGAAACCGACGTGGTTTCTTACCTATTGAACAGGTTTTCTTCGCTACAGAAGGTGAAACGTATTTTGGCGTACATTCTTCGATTTCCCAAGCGCGCTCGACAAAATGCGGATAGATTCTATAATCCATTGTCCGAAGAGGAACTCCAACAGGCCTTATATAAAATCGTTCAACATGTTCAACAAGAATGTTTCAGTTTTATACTGGTTAAACTAAAAGCAAATTCACTACTACCAACACCCTTTCGAAAGCTAGCTCCATTTGTGGATTCAGGTGGACTCCTTAGGGTGGGTGGTAGGCTACTAAGTTCACAATTTTCCTACGAAAGACAACACCCTCTATTATTGCCGAAAAATAATCGCCTCACCGACTTAGTTGTTGAGGAAGTGCATAGAAAACATATGCACCCTGGGTTCAAGACCTTGCATTATTTAATACTCCAGCAGTTTTGGATTCCATCTCCGCGCAGCGCGATATATCGCTGTTTATCTCGATGCATTCGCTGTTTTCGGTGCAAACCCAAAGCATACACTCCCATTATGGGAAATCTCCCTTCATTCAGAGTTTCTCAACTCAAACCTTTTCCACAGATTACGGTAGATTATGCCGGTCCATTTTCTGTCACCATGGGCCGCATAAGAGGAGCAAAAACGTTCAAAGCGTATATTTGCGTTTTTGTCTGTGGCGCTACAAAGGCGATCCACCTCGAGTTAGCATCAGATCTAACGACTGAGGCCTTTTTAGCAGCTTTCCGTCGATTTGTTTCGCGTCGAGGAAGATGTACCGACGTTTACAGTGACCAGGGAACTAATTTCATTGGCGCTTACAACCAGATAAAAGAGTTCGCAAAAGCTGCGTCTGAAAAGCTTTCCTTGAAATGGCACTTCAACCCTCCAGCTTCACCACATTTTAATGGTCTAAGTGAAGCGGGAGTTAAATCAGTCAAGACACACCTGCGCAGAGTCGTGGGTGACCAGACAATCACCTACGAAGAATTGTATACCCTACTTTCTCAAATTGAAGCCCTTCTTAACTCAAGGCCGTTAACTCCGTTGAGCATGGATCCAAATGATTTATCAGCGTTGACTCCAGGTCATTTCCTCACTATGGAACCGCTCAATTCTCCTTTTCCGGAACCTGACGTTTCCCACATTCATATGGCTCGCTTAAATAGATGGCAGTTAATTCAAAAAATGCACAAATGCAAATAATTCAAATGGAAACGTTGGCATGCGGAATATTTACATACCTTACAGCAACGGTGTAAATGGGACAAATCTATTCCAGAAATTGAAGAAGGCACTTTAGTGCTGATCACAAACGAACTGAAACCTCCTCTGCAGTGGCAGCTCGCCCGCATCATTCGCCTGCATCCTGGTCATGACAATGTAGCTAGGGTTGCCACTGTCAAAACGGTTAACGGAACCATGCAAAGGCCTATTGCTAAGCTATGTCCTTTGCCACTGTATGAATGACGCTATAATTCATTCATATTGTGACGTCTCTACATGTTTAGCTTCTATCTTAATTTTTTTTTCTTCTTTATACTTAAAAACCCAGGTTTTTGGTGGGTGGTATGTTAAGGAAACGCATTTTTATTTTCTACTAATTGTCTTAGTCATAACTAATGCCTCATAATTTACTTTTAACTTCAGTATACCTGGTTGCCTACCTTAGGTTTGACCCCATAGAAAATATTCAAACAGGCTCAACCAATAGCATTGCTCGTATGAATTTCGTGTGGACTCGAGAGAGATCCGAGAGAAGCAACGCGACGGCATCGGAGAACGGTTGTGCTCCTGTTTTTCGAACATTTTTATCTTTACGTTTTTCCGTTTTTCTGTGTTACGGCAACTTACGAGAAGCCATAAAACAACCAGGAGGATCCTCCAAGAAGCTGGATTGCTGTCCACCAGGTAGGATCTCTCTACTTTGATTTATTCCACGAGTTCTGCGAGCAAGCCCCTTTTTTGTCCTCAAATCATTGAACCAGTACCCCAATAAATGTTCAGATTTATTCTGGCACACCGCCCATCGAACAAATGTTTCCATACTGGATGAGCTTGGTAATCCAAAGAGACTATCCCCCATTGTGTCGACGAGAATGCGCTTATATTCTTCGGACATATTCACAGAAGCGGTAATATGGAGAAATTTGTAGTTCAAGATTACGCCCCGAGTGGGCGGCGCCGTGGCCGTCCCCTACACGCTGGGTGGATACGACGAAACAGTTGCTAGATATGATTATCAAGAGCGCCACTGAACTGACAGAAAGTCGCGAACGATACAGAGCTACAGTTCTTAAAACTATTGATAATATTCGTGTCGGCAATGCTCTAGCTCCGACTTAATGCTTTTTACGAGTTCACAACATGTCTGTTCAGACATTGTGACCATGATGACGCAACTGACGCAACGTGTTCGTGCCAGATCGGAATTTCTGTAATGTTAAATCCCCTACTACGTTCCAAAATCCCATCAAAGACCTCGATTTGCTCTGTAGCGTTTCAGTATTCACTCAACATCAAACTGTCAACAAGAATCTGTGTTCCGTTATTGCATTTCCGAGGCCATGGGTGTCATCATTTTGCTCGGAAATCAAATTGAGATTTTAGCGATCTTTGTGTCAAGATTGTCAGGAGATACTTTTCACTTGACAGCTAACAACTTAACATAACCTATTCTGCTTTATTTGTACGCATTGACTTTTTTAAGCTAAATTCAGATGCATACGACATCCGACGATACGACGGTACAAAACTGTTCCTATTGGATGGAATATTCAAAATAGTGTCAAATCAAAATACTTCGACCAATAGGAACAGTTTCGTACCGTCGTATCGTCGGATGTCGTATGCATCTGAATTTAGCTTAACGCCCTTAAGGGGTATGACTACTCTGACACTCTGACTCTGAGAAAACAGCACAGGTTATGTGATATGCCAAAATTGTCAAAAACAGATCTTTGCCGTTTCATAAATATTCCAACATCCCTAACATCTGGAATTACGTGACTATCCTCGAAAATTCATCTGCTCACTGGATAGATGGGATTTTGAAACGTAGCACTAGTAGCTTGAATCAGTGACTTCTTGGCAGAGCCTCATTGTTTATTCGAACCGGGTGCTAGCTTGGGTACTTCTTACTTGATACTGTATAATGCTGTGCCTTGGAGGCATTAAATTTTATCATATTCTTGAGCACCCCCAAGCGGCAATGGCCTCCAGATCCTTTGAATGCGAGGCAGCCGCTGTCAGCCTTCTGCGTTCCAGCTCGACCACAACATCGAACTGCTGCTCATGGTGCCTGCATCCAGAGTACTCTTATCTGGATTGAGTTTGTAGTAATAGAGAGTAGATCATTCATCTAAAGCAGAAACAATGTCGGAGCCAATACCGATCCCTGCGGAACCTCCGCGTTGCAAATAATTTTTTTGCGGGTAGATGGCTTCACTAGTGCTTGATGACAATGCAATTCTGAGCTCGTTGTTAGCTTGAAGCACTTGAAAGCCAGTAGCGCTTTTCTGTTATTTCGACTCTGTTGCTCAAGCAAACACCACGGTGAAAATTTCATCAATAGCGGAGTAGAGTGATATGAGTAACGAATTCATCATATACAGAAATATTCTTTGCAATGACTTAAAATTACTAAAGCAGCATATTTTCAGTTACTTTAGAAGTCAAGTGAAATAGATCTCTCAGCTTTTACTTCATTTGAAGATTTGACTTACATTTTGGCTATACTAAGGTAGAAACCTACTAAACCAGGCACAGTATACTAGCAGCGACGTCAAGGGTCTCTTTTATCACATTGCACTTTGGTATAAATTTTCTGCCTCATATAAAGTTGCCGACAACCATAAGACGTCGGACAAAATAGAAGAAGAAAGCAATTTTCTTCACATAAACATTTAAAAAGAAGGTATTAATAAATCTCGAGCAACTTCCTCGTCGTAGGAAAGTTGTATGTGTATCGATATATCTTGTACATTAATTTCAAATTTGGCGCCCGCACCATAAATTTCATTTTCGTTGGAATCGGCAACCTCCGCAGCGAGTACTTCGTGAGCATTCAAACGGGAACCACTTATATTAGACGGTCGATAAAACTACGTTATAAGGAAGTGCTAAGAGAAAATTGCAGTACTAAACCCCTAGTTAGAAACCACTGGAAGAGCAAGGACGAGCACCACTGGGCCCAGTATCCCTTCGAACGAAGAATCGAGGTAGGTGCCGATAAATACAATAGGATTTTTATGGTGCTACAAATTTCAATTTCAATTTCAAATTCGTATACAGTCCACTGAAACCCTAAAGAACTAGCGAACCACATACATTTTTTGGTCATTCGAGCCACGATAATTGCAATAACTCATAATTCATTCAATTCGTTAATTTATTATATCTATATTATTCTGTATTCAGTAGCTATTATTTAAGAAGGTACTCTTTTTTGTCGTACGTTCGGTCGAACTCTACGAGCAGCAAAAAACATTTGTTTTCTTCCATATAAATAAAATCACTTCTAGATTTATTACGACGGTTGATATTACAGAAAAGTAAACATTGCCCATTATATTTGATCCACAAAATATTTTATTAATTGTGTGCGGTACAAGGTGCGATATTTTTCTCTTTAAGTAATACCGTAGGGTACATTCCTCAAGGCGCTCCAAAATACTTGTTGAAATTTGCAGTTAACACAGTTACTTTATACACTCATTTGAAATGTCTAAGGATATACAAAAGACACTGCATCGGAGACAAGTTTATATTACTCGTATAACAGAAATCTACACAGCTGGAGTGAAAGCTAAATCTGATCCCAATTTTCAGTCAATTTTTACAACAAGATGCGAGAACTTGCAAGAATTTTACGATGAATTTCAGCAACTTCATAACGCTTTAATAGGTTTAATAGAATCAGATGAGGAATTTGAAATACAGGATGCGATTAGAAAAGAAACAGATAACTATTATTTCCAAGCAAAAGATATTTATAATCAACTCACTCTAAAACAAGTTGCAGCTCAACAACCTAACCCAAATCCGAACAGAAATAATAACAGCGAATACAGGGACCTTTTGAAATTAGATATTCCAATCTTTGATGGTAATTTGCTCAAGTGGGTGACATTTTATGACATGTTTCGTTCTTTAGTCCATAATAACGCTAATATGTCAGACGTTAGAAAATTTCAGCACTTAATTGCCTATTTGAGAGGTGAACCTTTAAACTTGATTAAAACAATACCAATCGCAGAAGCTAATTACGCAATCGCATTCCAAGTCCTAACAGAGCGATACCAAAATGAAAGACTTTTAGCTACGAGTTATTGGAATGCAATAAATAATGCACCCACATTGAAAAATAATAGCTCTGCTAGAGACTTAAGGTGTATATTGGATACATTTAGGGAAAATATAGCAGCTTTAGATTTATTAGGTTTCCCAACAGAACACTGGCAATTTCCACTTTTTAACATGTTACTTGGCCGTTTAAATACTTCTATAAGAACTGCATTTGAAATAGAGCACAGTAAAATAAAGTTTCCTACCTACCAAAATTTAACAGAATTCTTAAACAATCATTGTCGTGCTCTAGAGTCAGTACAAATTGCGTCAAGTACTTCTTATTCCCAAAATTCACAACAGCCAACTAATTCACATCCCAATAGGAAACAGCACAATTACAATCAGTATCAAAAATACCCAACACAAAGCTATGTGTCTAATATAGATCAAAATAAGCAAAACTCCCAAAATACTCGATTCATTAAAAATAAATCTCATGGATTTAACTCATATTCAACACCGAACTCTCAAATTGCTCCAACACATAATTCAAACCATCCTAATGCTAACAGTCAGAGAAACTTCAACTTTCCAATACAGTATAAGTGTAGATTATGCAATCAGAAGTCACATAACAATCTCTCGCAATGCCCTATGTTTATAGCAAAAAACATAAATGACCGTATCGCATATGTAAGGCAAAATAACGTATGTCTTAACTGTTTACGTTTTTCGCATACAGAAGATTCATGCCAATCCAATTTCGCTTGTCGTATATGTGGCGAGAGGCATCACTCAACGTTGCATATTTCTCAAGACAACCAGGTAATTTCTCAAAACTCCTATTTAACGAATGTATCACATTCAGTACATCAAAGTTCGATTCCATATAACACTGCTAGCACTTCCTCAAGCATTACAACTCCACAAATGGATCAAACAAAACAAACTTCAACTTCACACATTCCTATTGTTTCATCAGTAAATTCAAGTCATCCGCCCTTCTCGTCTCAGAATGCTCAGAATAATTCAACTCTAACTTCTTGTGCAACTTCTAGTAATCAATTTCTTAGCTGCGGATGTACGTCAATGGAACAATCGAAGCCCCAAACAACTGTTCTTCTCTCAACTACCAAAGTGCATATACTGGATGCTCGTGGGTATTACCAAACGGTACGGGTTGTTTTGGATAATGCTTCACAAGCTAATTTTATTTCTGAAAACTGCTTAAATCGACTGGGGTTATCTAGGAAAAAATTAATTGTTCCAATTGTAGGAATCAACCAGTCCAGCTCAACCACTAATGGCATAACCAATTGTACAATAAAGCCACTCAATAAAAATGATCCTAAATTTACTTTTGAACTTTTCGTATTGCCAAAAGTTTGTGCAGAAATGCCATCGATTCAAATAAATACAAAAAACTGGCATCATATTTCAAATTTGGCACTGGGGGATGATAAATTCAATATCCCTGCGCCAGTTGATATTCTCTTAGGCGCGCATGCCTACTCACAAATTATAAAACCAGGCATAGTTCAAGGGCAACCTGGACAACCCATAGCTATGGAAACTATTTTCGGATGGGTTCTCCTCGGAAACGCTCAAGCCTTTGATAATCAAATTACCTCTCCTCCCGTTTCTTGTCATTTAACTTCCATTCATACGCCATCTCTAGATCAAAGTATACGAAAATTTTGGGAAATCGAATCATTACCTTCCAAACAATTTCTTTCCCCAGATGAAGAAAAATGTGAAGCTTTTTACCGAAAAACCGTAACCAGAGATGAATCTGGACGTTTTCAAGTTTCCTTACCTTTTCGTCATTCTAGACCAGATCTAGGAGACACCTACGCTAAAGCTTATAAATGTTTTTTATCTCTAGAATCCAAGCTACTGAAAAATCCTACTCTTTATTTACAGTATGCAGATGTTATGAATAATTATATAAAAAATGATCATATGAGTTTAGTTCCTCATTCACAAATAAATTCCCAATCCGTTAATTATCTACCCCACCATTGCGTAGTTCGACCTGATAAGGCTAGTACTAAAGTGAGAGTAGTTTTTAATGCTTCTGCTCAAGGCTCTAAAGGAGTTAGCTTAAATTCAACCCTGTTGTCAGGGCCAAAATTGCAGGCAAATATCAACACCATACTTCTAAAATTTAGGTTTCACTTTATTGTATTACTTTCTGATATAAGTCAAATGTTTTTACAAATTCGAGTATCACCCGAGGATCGAGACTATCAGCGCCTTCTTTGGCGATTTTCTCATACTGATCCTATACAAGAATATAGGCTTAATACAGTCACCTTCGGTGTAACTTCTAGTCCATATCTCGCAATTAGAACGATCAAGGAGCTTGCTACTCTTGAAAAACAAAATTACCCTGAGGCTTCTAGAGTACTCTTAGAAGATATTTTTGTAGATGATATATGCGCAGGCGCAAACTCTATAGAGTCAGCTTTAGCACTACAGAAAGACTTAATAGCTCTCTTAAGGTCAGGATGTTTTGAACTCAAAAAATGGGCTAGTAATGATGCTAGACTATTAACTAACCTTTCACAAGAGGAATGCCAAATTCCAATGTCACTCGATAAAGAAAACTCTATTGCACTTAAAGTTTTAGGCCTCCAGTGGGATCCAAAATCCGATACTATGTTTTTCTCATACAGCATTTCTAATAAACCTTGCACTAAACGCAATATTTTAAGCAACATCGCATCCATATTTGATCCGCTAGGTTTGATCGCACCTATTTTATTTCTGACCAAATGTATAATGCAAAAGCTTTGGATATCGAAGGTTGGATGGGATGATCCTGTCCCCAAGCCTATTTTCGATCTATGGACTCAGTTTCAAATGGAACTTCCATTATTGTCCAATATTTCATTTCCAAGATACATTTTTTCGAGAGAAATACTTCGATGTCAACTGCATGCGTTTTCTGATGCATCCGAATCAGGATATGCAGCTTGCGTCTATGTAAGATTAGAATTACCCAATGACATCATCCAAACTTCACTTGTTATAGCTAAATCACGAGTTAGTCCTCTAAAAACCCTCAGCTTGCCTAGACTCGAGCTTCTAGGCAGTACACTCATGAGTGACCTAGTTAGTTTTGTCATAACCACTTATTCCTCGTTAATTACTATAGATGAAGTTTTCGCATACACAGATTCCCAAGTTGTCTTATACTGGGTGTCTACTTCACCATATAGGTGGAAAACATTTATTGCCAATCGAGTTAGCCATATACAAGATAATCTCCCGGAAAGTGTTCGTTGGTATCATGTGAAATCACATGAAAACCCCGCCGATGTAGCTAGTCGTGGCATAAATCCCGCACAATTCATAAATCACCCCTTGTGGTTCACAGGGCCACCATGGCTCAGTTTACCTCATTCTATGTGGAACTTAAAAAATCCGTGCTTCGAGAAATGTGATCAAGGAGTCACTGATATCATTTCCCGAGAAGAAAAACACATTGCGCTCACAACGAATGTTGAGTGGCATTTCATAGACGTTCTCTTGTATAAATTCTCATCACTTCATTATATTCAAAAAATAATATGTCATAGTAGAAGAATATTCTATAATTTCAAACACCACGATTCCCCTCTAACTGGTACCATATCTATTTTCGAACTTCAACACTCCTTGCTTATTTTAGTGAAAAGATGCCAAGAAATACATTTTTCTACTTTAATCTCACAAATTAAAAATAATGAACTTCTAGCAAAACCACTTAGAAAACTTGCTCCTTTTCTGGACAAAAATGGGTTCATTAGGGTGGGCGGACGACTCAGGCATACCGACGCCATCCCCTTTGAATCAAAACACCCTCTACTACTTCCTCGATCTGATAGATTCACACAGCTTCTCATTGAACATATACATAAAGAAAATATGCATCCAGGTTTGAATACAATTCAGCACCTATTAAGGCAACAATTCTGGATATTATCTTCGCGCAGAGCTATTCAATCAGTTTTATCCAAATGTATAAGGTGTTTTCGTCTTCGACCTAAAGCCTATGTACCCTACCAGGGCGACTTACCCCCTTTTCGAATTTCACAGCTTAAATGCTTTTCTCACGCAACTTTAGATTACGCAGGTCCTATAAAAATATTACCTGGGAGATGGTATCGAGGTACCAAGGAGCTGAAAGCTTACATTTGCATTTTCTGTTGCACTAGTACACGTGCCATTCATATTGAAGTTGCTTCTGATTTAACTTCTGACTGCTTTATCGCAGCCTTTAGGAGATTTGTTGCACGACGAGGACGTTGTAACTATCTTTACAGTGATAATGGCACAAATTTCGTTGGTGCAAATAATCAATTGAAAGAACTCTCAAAGTATGCTGCAGATCATCTCAAAATTAAATGGCATTTTTTCCCTAGCTCTAGCCCTCATTTTAACGGCCTCTCTGAGGCTGGAGTAAAATCGGTGAAGACACATCTCTACCGAGTAATCGGAGAGCAGAAATTAACTTATGAAGAACTCAACACACTACTCGTGCAGATTGAGGCTCTTCTAAACAGTCGTCCAATTTCAGCTCAATCTTCAGATCCTAACGATCTATTGCCCCTTACACCGGGACATTTTCTTACGATGGAACCCTTAAATTCTTGTCCCGATCCAGACTTATCACACCTTAAATTAAATACGCTCTCACGGTGGCAACTAGTTCAACGTTTAAATTCCGACTTTTGGAAGCGATGGAAAGATGAATATTTAAATACCTTACAGCAACGATCTAGATGGACTAAAAATCCTTCTAAAATAATGCTAAACACTTTAGTAGTTATTCAAAATGAGAACAACTCTCCCTTGCAGTGGTCTTTAGGCAGGATAGTAGAGCTACATCCTGGCTCAGATGGTCATGTTAGGGTGGTAACTGTAAGGACTCAATAAGGTTTATTTAAACGTCCTGTGGTTAAATTGTGCCCTTTACCATTGTACTGAGCACTAACAAACTTTTTCTTGTTATTTGTGTACGTCATTATAATTTCAATGTCAATTTCAATTTCAATGTCAATTTCAATTTCAGCTACAATTTCACTTACTCAAAGTTAATAATTCTCCCAATTTAAGTAATTCGCACTTTTTTATCACATTTTTTTTATTTTCACATATTTCGTTGTAAAACATTAGTTTTAGGTGGGCGGAAAATGTATGTGTATCGATATATCTTGTACATTAATTTCAAATTTGGCGCCCGCACCATAAATTTCATTTTCGTTGGAATCGGCAACCTCCGCAGCGAGTACTTCGTGAGCATTCAAACGGGAACCACTTATATTAGACGGTCGATAAAACTACGTTATAAGGAAGTGCTAAGAGAAAATTGCAGTACTAAACCCCTAGTTAGAAACCACTGGAAGAGCAAGGACGAGCACCACTGGGCCCAGTATCCCTTCGAACGAAGAATCGAGGTAGGTGCCGATAAATACAATAGGATTTTTATGGTGCTACAAATTTCAATTTCAATTTCAAATTCGTATACAGTCCACTGAAACCCTAAAGAACTAGCGAACCACATACAAAAGTAATCCCAAGTTTAGTGAAACTTTTTCAGGAGGGTCTTTTCATTTGGAAGTTTTTGAAGGCGTATTAATGTAGTGCCTCACCGAAGCCAGGGGACTAGTAATTATAAATAAGTTTTGAATGGACTTTTTGACGGAAAATGTTACAGGGTATAGTGTCCTATGTAGCAAATTCTAATAAGAAGCATGGCGAGCTGACACTTGAAACTTCTCTGAGATAAACTACACTGGGAAAAGTTTAAAAATAAGATACAATGTTGGTCTGATTTATTTATTTAGTCATGTCTGAGTTACACTTGAATTAACTGGTTAGTTTTATAGATTGTTCTTATTTTATTTAATTTTTTAGCTTTACTATTTTATATACAGGGTGTTCCTAAATATCATGTACAAACGAAGGGAGAAGATTATCTGGTGTTTTTAAGGAGTAAAATTTCATATGAATATAAGTCCGCAGAGTTACGTAATTGCACGTAATCAAACGGCTGTCAGAGTCTACAAGGTCATGCCCTACCCTGAATCCTTTGCGATGCACCACAGGTAGACAAAAAAACAAAATAATTTTTACATGCTAGTTAGAAACTCTGTGTTCTCCTGTATTTTTTTATATCTCCAATCCTTATCGAGAAAAAAAACAAAACAAGATTCTCCGTTATCAGGTAGATGAGAATAACGTACCTATTTGAAATATGGTCTTGTAGGCTATGGCTTGATTTGGATAACTGTTTTGTATTTTAAATTTGACATGTAGCGTTTCAAATCGTGAGTTGTGACGTCAAGTTTAGAGTTGCAAATGTAAACGTATTCTAAATAATAAAAAGTTCAGGGTAAGAAAAGGGGGCATGGCCCCTGAAAAAATATCACCCTGTAGATTCTGCCAACCATTTGACATGGGCAATTATGTAACTCGTATTGCGTTTCTTATATTCCAAATCTAAGCTAAAATGCCTCAAAAAATAAGAAAGTTATCAAGAAAAACCTGAAAAAATATCGAAAATAGTGAAACTTCAATTGGTGCAGTGCGTGTCGTTCGCTGGATTGTGCAATGAGTTTTCAAGGATATTTTTTAGTCTCATTTTTTTAATTTTCTAATGCTTTATTAACAAACAGTATATATACATCACAATTACAGGACAATCACTAGAAGTACTAATAAATAATATTATAATAATATACAGTAGGCTTAGAATAAGAAGAATAAGTCTGAACTGCAGCTACCGTAGAAATAACAGATAAAGTTCAGTCTAAAAATAATTTATGTTCAAGTTAATGACGCAAATGAACTTTTTATTTCCTTAATACTGGAAAGATTAATGTCACATTGATCGGCAATCATGCTGAAGTTTTAGCACATACTATATAACTGGGAATTAATTAATAAATTTGTCTTAGCAGTATATATAAGAAAAGTGATACTTTGTCTTGTAGGAATGCGAAAATTTAGTTGACACAATAAATTCGGGGAGTCCATCACATTATTCACTAAATTGGGTAGAAATGTCAGGGCACTATTGATTCTCCTTAATTATAACGGTGGTTCTACTTTAAATCTCGCTAATCAAGCTAAATGGTTTCAACCACACATTGGGTAGACTCCATCTGCTTTGAAAGACAAATACTTAAGAAACCTGCGTTGAACGTACTCAAAGAGCAAGATAGGAGATCCTTCATCCTCTGGTTCTCCCCTTAGGCGCATAAGTCGTCCTCAGTGTATCCCCATATCACTAGGTTATCCCCAGACCTGCCCGTTTGACATCTAATTCTGTTGAGACTTTTTCAGGTCCCCATTCCAGTTGTTATCTCGCAGGGAGGCTTTCAGTTGAGGTCCAAGTTGGTATGTGATTCTCTGTTAGCTGTCGCTTCTACAGCACCTCTTGGGTTACTCTTTGGAGTCTGTCAGTGGGTTTGTTGACATAATGAAATTCTACCTAGATTTACTCCCTTGAGAGGGCGGGTTAGATTGTCTCCCATCATATATCCTGCGTGGCGACTAAAAAGAACCGAACTACTGTCGGTATCAACCAAGGACGTTAAAACAATAGGGGGACGCAGCTATTTACTTTTCGCGTTGAAGCCGCATAGTCACATTCTAAGCGCATTGCAAAGTTGCCAAACTAGGCATTTTTCTAAGTAAAACTAAGAAAACAAGCAAGCTTATGAACACAAAACATCAGCGAAAGAAGCAAGCTTATGAATACAAAATATCATATTTAATATAATAATATAATATATTTATGAACAGTGAATTGATGTAATGATTTTTATATATGCAAAACGTTAGGTTCAGAGTCTAATTTCGCTCTTTTGCAATATTTGATAGTATGAAGAAATTTTCATATGTCAACCCGGCAACGCCGCTTGGCTCTCATTGCTAGTTGCCATGGGATTTCTACGGTTGCCAAACTGGGCAAATTTCTAAGGAGATTTACGGTCAAATTCGACCCAAACATCGCGTCATTAAACGAAGATGTTATGTTGATCCACCCACTCGACAAAGGTGCGAGAAATTATTGCTATTCCACCGGCAACCCTGTACCGACCGAGCGTCGTACCAGGGAACGTCAACGGGTGTGAATTTCAATTATATTTAAAATTCCTGAGAACCGTCAGACCGTACCTTATTCGAATCTATTTTGTGTTCGAGTATAAATTGTTCTGTTGTGAATTCCAACATTTCAAATTCTAGATACCTAATCGTAACACAGACCGTACATTCGTAGGTATCTGTTTTGTGTTCGAGTATAAATTTTTCTGGTGTGTTGGGTGTGTTTCAGTGCGTAATTACCTGATAGGCCCCAAAAACAGGCTGACGATCCGAAAATAGTCATGGGTAGACGCTGTTACATATGCTAAAAATGGGATTATCGGCACCCTAACTTGACCTTTTACAGGTAAGTGTATTCGTACATTCCTCTGCAGTAAAATTGATGGTATTGTCAAAGATTACAGAATAATATTTTATTCTGTAATCTTTGGTATTGTAAAACCTCTAATTTCATTCCTATGTGCTACCTGCTGGGGTACATTTGAAAATAACAGTATACAGTATATATGGGATCTTTCAAATAAGGTGTCTATAAAAAGTAAAGTGGGCTTCATATTTTTAGAAATTATTTTAAACACCTCCAGTTTGCTCCTATTGTCATGTAGGAATACTTTAAGGTATGTTTACATTTATTGGCCTGGTACTGCATTATATAATTATAATGTCATATTATTTTACCTAGATAATTTGAAAGTGATATCGATATCACATATTATACACAACTGTACCTACATACCTATAGATAGATAGATAGATAAATATGCTTTATTGTCTAAGAAATTACAAGTTTCTTATTGACAAAGCTGTAACAACAAAATGTGGAATATTCACTAAAACTCGTCATAGAACTCATCTAGTTTGAAATAGGACATTTTTAAGTTTTTTACGAAAAACTTTTAAATCTTTTTGAATTTTAAAAGAATTAGGAAGTTTATTATAAATCTTCAATCCATTGTAAATAATTGAATCCTTAACCAGTGCTGATTTGGGGGTGATTAATTTGAAATCATTCTTTTGTCTTATATTATATTCTATATTTATGGTCTCAAATTTTGTTTTATTTTTGAATATTAATGTAGCCGTTTCCAAAATAAATAGTGCAATTATGGTCATAATTTTGTATTCCAAAAATAGTGGCTTGCATGAAGTTCTAGGTCTACTCTTGGCGATGCATCTAACTGCTCGCTTCTGTAGGACTAACAAATTATTTAAATAGGTATGAGAACAGACACCCCAAAATGGGATGCTGTAACTCAACCTACTTTGGAATAATGCAAAATAACAATTTTTGGTGGTGTTTCTTCCAAGAGTTTCTCTAACTGTTCTTAGTATGTAAGTTACTTTAGCTAACTCATTAATTAAATTATCAATATGAGATATAAAATTCAATCTTTGATCAATAGTTAGACCTAAGAACTTCATGCTGTACGTTTGATGTAATTGTTCGTTGTCTAAGTAAATCACGTCAAGTAAGCATTTGAAAGTCATGAATTTGGTTTTCGAGATATTAAAAGATAAAAAATTGCTGTCACACCATCTTTTGATTACAATTATATCATTTTCAGTTTTTCTTTTTAAATCGTGTATGTCATTGTCATATGATGAGTGTTACTTTCATATTCTTAAACACCTCATCCAGTTTGCTACTGTTGTCATAGGTATAGAATATTTTTAATCTATGCATGTTTAAATTTATTGGACTGTTACTGCTTTATATATATTTATGTCATATTATTTTACCTACACAGCTGTATGTATACTTACATATAAACAAACCTAGCTTGAGTGTTACTTTCATATTTAACAAAATAAAATAAAGTATCATTTTTTTTGAGCTTTTCTATAATTAATCATATTTTTCAGTATTACCAAAGATATTGTTCTGAGGAGGAAGTGGTTTGATGTAATGGGGGTGACTGGAACAGACCTACCACGATTAAAAGAAGTCTGCTCAGAACATTTTACTAACGATGACTTTGAAACCTAAACTATCCGGAAAGAAGCGTTTGAAAAAGAATGTGGTGCCTACTTTGTATACCAAGGAAGAAGATAGAAAACAGCTTAAAGTGTAAGTAGCTATATATAAATAATTAGACTTTAACATTAGGTAGGATTTAGAATATGATATAGTAACAAAAAATATAATTTAATCAACTTAGTTACATTCTAAGAAGCATGTTTTTCTTACATCTTTGTTATGTTGGAAATAATCCAAGAAAATCCATTATATCTGTGAGCACAGTCTTTAATCTGATTATTCTAAATGATGGTGTCAAAGTGGATAGGCTGCTGAACTGTATACTTTATGGCTCAAATGCAGGAAAATTAATTGGAGTTATGAAATGCTACGATATGCCATCTAGGTGCATGTGAAACTTTTTTTAGTGTCAAGGGTATCCTTTTGCTGAGACAAGTTGTAAAACTTGTAATGTAATTTTTCTTTGAGGTTTGAAGGAATAGCGAGTAAAAAATCTAGTTGGTGAATTGAATAATGAGGTGTAATTATTTTAGAGCAAAAGATAAAATAGGTACAAGTGTTGAGTAAAAAGTAATAGTAACCCTAAATTGATAAACTGTTGAAAGACCTTAACTTTTACTCTTACTAGTTATTTTAAGGTGATCTTTAGTTTTTAGCATCATATACTAAGTATAAATTATAGGCTGTTTTATTTTCAAGGGAAATATATATATGCAATATATTTTGTGTTACATATAAATACTTCAATGTTCTCATAATCCTCAACAGTTTTTGCTCAGGAAACAGCTTTCAGATAATTTTTTTCAGAGCATAAAGTGAGAACTTTATATTTTGAATATAATAAAATAAATAAATAAAAAAATGTACAAAAATAATTACAAACAATTAATAATTTTTTACTGTTTAACAGTAATATCACTTATTTTGTTCTAAATTTTCATCACAAAATTATTTTAATGCGAGGGGGAAACCGCTGGATCAAAATTTGTACACCAATTGCTTCATTGCCTAACATTGCTACAGAATGTATCACATTGCTTGAATCTTGCACGTATTTTATTACATTGCTCGCATTTTCGGTACATTGCCAAGCATTGCTCCCAATTGCTACACATTGCTTACATTTCTTTACATTGGCCTAATTTTTAATCATTGCTTTACATTGCTTTTGACTAAAAGAACCTAAACTCGATAGAAATCATCAGTGATAAATCGTTGGGAAATTGTTGTAAAAGCTAAAATAAATATTTTGTTGAAGTATATTAAGGTAGAGTCATATGCAAATATGTCTATATATAATTAATTATACATATATAGACATATTTGCATATGTTACCAGCAAGTATAATAAAATAGAAATAAAGTGAAATACATAAATTTATTCCAATTTGTGTACAATGATTTTACTGTACTTACAAAAAAAACACTTGATATGATACACATACATAACAAAGAAATTTTAATATAGCTGGCTAAGCACGCAAAGGGAAACAACGATAGCTGCCGACACGTGTTTCGGACTTATTGGACCTCTTCAGGGCAGCGTATTCTAAGTCAAGGATGGTAGGACTCAGAGATTGGTCCCCTGTTACGACATCCTGGTACTTTTCATCTCTGAGTCCTACCATCCTTGACTTAGATTACGCTGCCCTGAAGAGGTCCAATAAGTCCGAAATACGTGTCGGCAGCTATCGTTGTTTCCCTTTGCGTGCTTAGCCAGCTATGTTAAAATTTCTTTCTTGGTTTGATAACCCTTATCACGCACTAAATGTTTCTTTTTTTTTCACATACCTACATAACTATAGTCAGTGCATATTCTGCCTAAGCAATACATAATGATATTATACCAGTTAGTGTGTAATTCTTCGATATCTCGCAAGGTATACCTGATAGAATAAAATGCAAAATACAAAAGTTATTTGGTTACTTAGGGCGCATATTCTAAATATATTCTGAAATATACAGGGTGTTGCGGGAAAGTAGGATAGTGATCAACTTGATTTTTTTATATGGAACTATAACTTTTTCTTAAATTCTTCTAGTGTCTATCATTGCTATTCAACCCTAAAATATTTTCGGGATCGGTAGCGACGTTGCCAAGTTATAATTTATTTTCTATTAATTTCCGGATTTGCAAGGTCGCAAGTAATACGACCAAATTGATATATTCCTTCAACTTTTCTCAATAATATTATACAGCGGGTTACTTGAATGTTAACTGGATATTATTTTGGATGTTACTAGCAATTTGTATCTACAGGGTGTTTTTGGCAGAATTTTAAATTACGGCAACTTCAAGGTCATTTTACTTTGTTTTTTTAAATGTAACACCCTGTATGTTTTATTTTAAATCGAAATATCTACTAATACCCTATCTCGCCTTGTATTTTTTTTTGCGTTTGCGGCGTTGCCAAGTTATAAATTATTTTTCCAAATTTTTAAATAAATATCCCCGATTTTATTTTATTTTAAACACGATCCTCTACTTTTTTATTGCAATAAATTGCACATGTCAAACTTAGTAAGATCTCAAAATTGCAAAATTTGGTTTCTAATAATTATTGAGATACGGCAACACCGCTTTTTCAGTAAACGGTACCGGAACGCTTAAATATTTCCAAAACCGCCACAGCTGGAGAGGTGAAATTCAATACTTGGGGGTTTTTGAACATACAGAATTCAAAAAGGCTAACAGCAGTGCTGTCAGATTTACCATTTTTACGTCATAATTTTGAATGGAATGCCCTATTTATGAAGCCTAACGTAAAAGTGGTAAAACTGACAACACTCCTGTTAGCGTTTTTGAATTCTGGTACCGTTTACTGAAAAAAGCGGTGTTGCCGTATCTCAGTAATTAATAGAAACAAAATTCTGACATTGTGAGATCTTACTAAATTTGACATGCGCAATTCATTGCAAAAAAATAGGTAGAGGATTCTATTTAAAATAAATTAAAATCGGGGATATTGTTTAAAAATTTGAAAAAATAATGTATAACTTGGCAACGCCGCAAACGCAAAATATTACAAGGCGAGATAGGGTATTAGTATATATTTCGATTTAAAATAAAAAATACAGGGTGTTACATTTAAAAAAAAAAAAGTAAAATGACCTTGAAGTTGCGGTAATTTAAAATTCTGCCAAAAACACCCTGTAGATACAAATTAGTGGTAGCATCCAAACTAATATCCAATCCGGAAATTAATAGAAAATAAATTATAACTTGGCAACGTCGCAAGCTATCACAAAAATATTTTAGGGTTGAATAAAGATCAATGATGGAAACTAAAGAATTTAAAAAAAAGTTATAGTTCCATATAAAAAAATTAAGTTGGTCACTATCCTACTTTCCCGCAACATCCTGTATATTTCAAAATATTTTTATAATATGCATCTTAAGTAACCAAATAACTTTTGCATTTGACATTTTCTCCTATCAGGTATACTTTGCGAGATATCGAAGAATTACCCACTAACTGGACACCCTGTATATGATGAAATCCACGTAACGAAATGTAATTCCTACTGAGATACGTAGTACGTACTAGCTATAACAAACATACTGAGCTGGCTACTTGGCTAGTGGCTATTATGACAGCAACGCCGTTACAGATTTTTTCTGGCATGGATGAGTGGGCACGGGTCGCACAGATGTCGCTGACTGTCCCGCGCAGATTATTCCCAGAAAAAGCATTGCTTTTCTAGGATCACATTGCTTTTTACTGCGTTTTATTGCTGTCTATTGCATGGCATTGCTTAAAATTTTCGCATTTATTTCACATTGCTTCAAATATTTCTGCATTGCTTGACCATTGCTGCTAATTTTCATACATTGCACACATTTGGTAGCATTGCTTTCACATTTTCTTGGCCGTGTACACCACATTGCTTCAGCGGTTTCCCCCTCGTTTTAATGTGTATAGTTTTTTAATCATTTCCCAGAACAGTATTTTGTGTTTCATCACTTGTACCTATCTCAATTTTTTGAAACTTTGTTGCTTGTAAATTATTCTGACCACTGTCTAAATGGGCAATATCACAAACAGACTGTTTTATCTATTGTTTTATAATGTTATAATTACATAGTTATAATGATAATCATAATTCCAATTCTTATATAGAGACCATCCTTTGAAGGTAGCCCACAAATGTAATACTGGTTACTATCACAAATTCAGTTTTCTGTCCCAAGATTGACATCACGTTACAGTGTTCCTTTCGTATGTCAAAGAGGTCATACAAATTTAATGTGTAAAGTGCCAATTACTCATATGTGCAAGGCCGCTAATAGTATAGCTTACGCGTGTGACGTATTCTCTTGTAGCTTAGGCGAGATGAGACACACATTACGTGCTCACCTCTGACATGATATTTTTGTTTTTTCTCTGAAACCTCATGGTTACCTTTTTTATGTTAATTGCTCTGTTAATAGTGTTAAACTGTTGGGCAATAAAGGCTTATTATTATTATTATTATTCTCAAGAAGGTAGTGGTAATGAACCAGCTGCAAAGAGGTACCTTTTTTATTTAGTAAAAATATATGAAATATACTGTTTTTTCAAGGATTCTTTGCTGTGTGCCTGTATTTGCTCTGATTTTTAACTTTAGGATGAATTTAGCATCATACCAAGAATAAATTATGTAGGCTGTTTATATATTTAATATACATACAATATATTTTTCATTAGAGCTATATATACTTGCATGTCATTCATAGATTTGCTCAGTAAACAGCTTGCAGAGATACATTTTTTCGGAGCATAAAGTATGCAATGATATTTTGGAAACAATGTGAAAAAATGTACAAAGGCAGTTACATACAATGAATAGCGCCTTACACTGTTTATTTATGATAATGTTCTAATTTTTATCACTAAATTATTTTACTGTGTAGTATTTTTTGAACATATTGTTTTGTTGCTCATCACTGGTATCTTTATTTTTGGAAATATTTTTACTTTCATATCCTTCTGTCTCCATGGTCAAATGGATACTATCACAAATAGAATATTTTATCTATAATTGTTTTTTGAACATATTGCTAAACAGTATTTTGTTGTTCACCACTGGTATCTTTATTTTTGGAAATATTTTTACTTTTAAATTCTTCTGTCTCGTCTCCATGGTCAAAATGGTTACTATCACAAATAGAATGTTTTATCTAAAATTGTTTTATCAAGTTATAATTATGTAGTTAATATTATAATTTTATTATGATTTAATTAAATTTTTAGGTGCCACTACCCCTTGAAGGAAGCTTTCTTATCTGCTACTGGTGCTTCTCAAGAAGCGATCTGTGGTGAACCAGCTCCTAAGAGGTATTTTTTTTTTAATTATAGTTGTATTAAACATATAAGTTGTCAGCACAATATGGCTTTTTGAGGGTTTTTTGGTATTACATTGTATACAACAGGAAAGTCCATTTTCCGTTACTTTGTCTTTTTGTGTACTTTTAATCATTCTGATTTTTGGCTTAATAATGTGATAAAAAAATAACGAGGTTCATTATCTCTGAAGTCCATGATTATTATATGATAATAAATACTACTGAGCATAAAGAGTCTTTCAGAACATGTGATATTGGGCTGGGGTATTTTTTTGTAAAAACATAAGATCATACAAAAAAATAATGTTGAAAGACTTTCACAACTGAAGGCATCCATGCTGAACTTGAAATTTTTCAAAAATCCTTACAGAGACGCTCAATATAATAGTCATATACAGATACAATTTGACTTTACAACCACTTATTTGCTATATATACATTGAGTTAGATAAGTTAGATAAGAAATATAAATGTTCTACATCCACTGAGTCAGTTTTCTGCCTTGCTGTGGCAGCTGTCAAAAAACTTCTTTAACAAATATAAATTTTATGAAATTATAGGTTCATTCATTATGGGATAAATCCCAGAATATATCAAATTCGTGTTTTTTAAAAATATTAATAATCTAAAATTTTATTTCAAATTCTGATGACCTACCTGTATTATTACTATAGTGTGCCATTATTTATGTCCCGTATTTGATGTTTAATTTTTTGCTGTGCTTCTAGGAATCCAAGGGGTTGAGTGTAAAAGCTATGTGAACTAAGTAGTACCAGTACTACCAGTAGAAGCAGTTTTATTTAGTAAATCATCATATCCGACACATTTGCAATTTTTCGCCGTTCAACAACACTTAATAGATTCGATGATTTATACTGATATTTCTAATTATTCCCATAATACTGTACCATTGTTTATAATAATCGTTGATAATATTGGTATACTGCAAAAAGGTGACCAAGTCAGAAAACTAGTTCCTTGTAAATGGCTGTTGAAAGTAATCATAATTTAAGTAACAAATCACTCAACGTGTTTTTTAGAAAACATAGAACTCATAAAAATGTTCACTGCGAGTTATAAAGAGAGCTTGAAGAAATTAGACTATATTTCTGACTTGGTCACACTTGATGTTGGAAAATATATTAATACTGACTTGGTCAAAATAAACCTTAATTTTCTTGAAATAAGAAACATAAACATAATCAATCATATTTAAATCTAGAATACTGAATCAGATCTAGTTTGGTTCCGGGGCATTGCTTTTCTTGTTCTTATCTACAGGGAGGGATTTATTCCAGCTGTGATAGTCAAGATGGTCACTTTTACGTGATATGTTTCACAACGTAGTGAAGTTGATCATTTTACCTGCTACTTTATTGGACATATTAGACTTAGTCAAAACGAGCTGTTAACCAAACTGGCAAAAAATTCGAGTATTGACTTGGACAAAATCATTTATCGTCGTTTAGTACCAAAAACGTCAAATCGTCGATTTTTGACCTATCACTTTTTGCAGTATATCGACGTATGATGTATTTGATGTTGATTTTTTATATTTCTTTTTTGCTTTGTTTTTAGTGATCCAAGCAGTCGAGTGTAAGAGCTATGTAAGCTATACGCTTCCCAACATAAATCCTACTGTGACTGCGACTACTAGAAGAATATATGCTTTGTTGAATAAATAATGGTAGGATGACAAAGAATGGGGCACAAGCTAATTATGTAATTTAAATTAATATAGATACGTTATATGTTGCGAAAATTAAAATGAAATTTAAAATATACATGTACATTAAAAATACTTAAATAGTTGTTTTTAAATAAGAGAAACATTTTTTATTACTATTGGTTACATGACATGTGTGTAAACGAATATTAATTTGTGTACAAATATGAATAAAATAATTGTTGCCATAGTTACTATTTTTTATGTGAAGGCTGTCGATATACTTGCAAATTCGATAATTGGGAAGTCTGATTTTAATGAAAATTTTAAAGTTTATAGGAAAAACACATAATTGTTCACTGCCTGTCTGCTACTTTTAAAATTTATACACTTAATTTGACGTGATTTAATAAGGTAGTAACTTCCAATTTACCTATTGATTTTCGAGCCACTAATATTTTTCTTTGAAATAAGTTGTAATCATTTTCTTTGCCAAAAATAATGGTTAAACCACTGCAAACGGAGCACATGCAATGCTTAGGTACTTATGTATTTCTATCAATACAGTTTGTTACAATAAAAATTACTTCATGGTAGTCTTTACTTTTGAGCATGACAGAGTATGGCTTTATAAAACTTTTATCTGTAAACGTGATTTAGTACTATATATTTTTTTATTATTTTAAATGGAAGTACGACTCAAGCGTACCTAGCTAACATATTTCGGATGCTACTAATGGTTGTATGACTTATTAAATTATTCTTGTTCGAATTACAATGATCAATTTGATTTCTGATGTCTATGTAACCTCAAAAAATACCAAAACAGTATACACCTGATGTCATAAGTAAACATTCGAAGGTATAAGTACAAAACTGTACTGAGTGGTACTTTTGAAGGTACTTACTATAGGGTCTATCATACCTTGCATTCAAAACATTTTGTTTTGTACATCAACCCCTAAAACTCACCCCCCAATTTTTTTTCCTACATAAATGATATCCCCATTTTATTTAAAATCTTGTGGTACCTTTAATTTTATATGCAAACTTATTTTTTCCGTAAAATCATAAGCATAAGACAAACGAAATGGCGATTTGTTTGACGCCTGATATTTTTGTAACAAAAACGGATAAAAAAGAAAAGTAAGTGGGTGTTTCAAGGGTAGTGAATGACCTATCATTCCTTGCTCATGAACCATTTTTTTCTTACTTAAACCCCTGGAATCCACCCCTAGCTTGTTTTTTCAAATTTCAATCCACAATTTTGCCTGGAAAAATAAATTCTTTACTTGAATTTAATTATCGTAGTGCCTTACTTTTTATGCCCCTACTGCAATTTATCGTTAATTTTGGCGCCCGTGTGCGGGGCACACCCTGCACACGGGGTTGGCGCGGCCCGATGTAGCCATAAAACTTTTTCACGTTTTTGCACTTAGTTTTGTTGTCACATTTTTTTTATTAGTTGATTCATGAAAATAAAAAAAATATTTTCCGCACATGTGTTTTAATTAATTTATGTTTACGATTTCATGGATTAAGCGAAAATATCACGTGTCAAGGAAATTCTGGGACACCCGGTATACAGATACAATTCCACTTATGGTGATTTATTATTTTTTGTTGTGATACCCCAGAAAAATGCACTGCACTGCATTTTGACAACTTCAGCAATTTCACAGAAAACAAAAGAAAGCGCAGACGTAAATATTTTGGCTTCACCATTAATACAGGATAGACTGTGACATGCTGCGTCCCCCTATTGTTTTAACGTCCTTGGTATCAACCAACAGCTTTGGGTGGACGAGTTGAGAAGAGTCAGGACACCTTCTTGTCCTTGGGGTGAGAAATTTCCCTGAAAGGCGGATGAACCAGTAGATACCATCTGGTCAACGGCATGAGGATGCAGAACGCAAATGGGAAACTACTGCATTAAAGATCTTAAAGATATCCCAAGAGAAACTGGTAAAATGAGTAAATGCATTTTACCAGTTCACAACATGTCTGTTAAGACATTGTGACTATGATGATGACCTAGATTTAAGTCTGGATCCTAGCTCTGGATGCTAGGGGCTGATGACCATATAGAGGGTGTATTTTATCTAATGACTGTCTACTCCGTCCTGTCATATATGAGACATACATGTATCGATACACAGTATTAGTTTCTTCATGTTCATAGTTTAACGTTGATGTTCTTGTACAGTTTCAATGTGCTGTCACACTAAACTATGGTCAGAAATCATTGTAACGGTCACTGTTTCGTTCACAAAATTGACGAAGATGATTATTCGTCGACTTTATGAATACTTTACCGTGTAAGAGAATCACCTTCCTAGAAAGTCTCCTATGCACTGCCCGCAGCTAGCTTCGCTGAGTGAATAGTAATTGACAAAGATACCCATAAACTTCAGTAACGATCTCCTTCAGTATATCCGTTTGTATGAAGCAATTGTACCAGCTGCACCCATCCTAACAGCGTTCGGTTCACGAAATAACGTAATCGTAGAAAGCGAACAATACGGTTAGTGCGCGACATAAAAATTCCGCAAAGAATCCCTCGAAAGTATGCAGTCGGTTTTCTTTACTTCGGGCGATGGTGTCTATATTCGTGGAAGAAGCTGGATTACAGGGACGCTTCCAGAAGCTTCTGAAAGTTTCACAGTATGAAGCGTAAGTATAGGAAGGTGCTTGTTTAACTACTTAAACCCTCAAATTACCCAAAACACGAGGTTTCCATCTTGACAGAAAGCTAAATAAAGACTTTCGTTTTTTTTTTAGGTGAACCTGAAGATCTGAAAGATTTGAAATTGTTGATTTTCGTCAAACGAGATCGAAACTGAAAACTGCGACTGTATAATTGTGGTTGGCACCCTCAAATTATCGACTCAAATGCGCAGTTTTATCTTAGTAGGAAAGCCAAATAAAAATTTTAATATACAGGGTTATTCACGTTATTCGACATGGATCATTATGGCTAAAGTATTTGATAAAAAAGAAAATAATAATTTCGGATGGATAGAGACCCATAAAGGCTACATTCTTAAAATATTTTCATATTATACAGGGTGTCCCAAAAACATGAAATGTATCAAAGCTATGTTTTTTAAATGGAACACCCCGTATATTATTGCATATTCAGATTCGTTGGTGAATTCTGGTGTGACTTTATGTATCATACATGGGACCTAAAGCGAACCGTTTAGGTGTAAACCACCATTTTCGGTATAAGTAGATACCAGGAAAAAATTGAATATCGCATAGATTATAAAATATGGAAGGCTGTGGCTTTGCCGTGTTACTGAGCATAAAATGCGTCAGCTTTGATAAGACTGTCAAATGCAAATTACGTTTATGCTTGGAGAAATCGGTCGATTAATTAAGGAAACTTCGATCAGCGGTAACTTGATTTTTTCAAATGGGAATGCCTAATTTTTTTTATACGGTTAAACGTAGAATTTGATAACCTCCTTTCTAATGATAGAAGTTTGTGAATATCAATCTCTGGCAGTTTTCATTTAATTTTAAATTTTCAAACAAATCGGCGTTTTTCAATTTTCTTACCTATAAGCAACGTAGCAGGCCATGAAATATAAACAAAAACCTGTTCAGGTAGAAGAAAACAACTAACATAGCTGAAAAATACACGCGAACTAGACTAAAGGGACAGGATTATAAAAATTACTCACAACAAACAAAGCCTAACCAGAAACAACGGCGGTAACATATCTTTGGTCAAAGAGAAGCTGGAGTATGGCAGAAATGGATTTTTTCACAGCCTACTAGCTACTGCAATATACTAGAGATTGGCAATTTCGAAAACCATAAAAAATTTTGAAATAAAATAAAAACTACTAGAGAATGTTGTAAGCAGTTTATTATTTTCATAATAAAATTTCACATTTAATGATATAAAAACGTATGCAATTCTGTCAAAACACAAGTCAAAAGTACCTTTGACTGAGACTGGAGTTCTGAAAATTCTTCAGTACCTATTAGCAAGATCGAAGAAAATGAAGAATGAATTAAAATTTGTTCAAATTATACATAACTTAAATGACAGAAAATTTAAATCTGATTTGACAGTATTCCTTTTTTGCAATATTGCTAATAGATATTGAAAAATAGAAGGGCTCCAGTGAGAGATATCGATTTTGACGCAAATTAATACTGTTTTACACCATTACATATGATTGATAGTTGCGTGCTGGAGCAACAATCGCTGGTTGTTTTTGTTTCATATCAGGGTTTTTAATTGTATTGGAAATTTTTAACCTCTAGTAAATTGCGGTAGCCCGTAGACTGTAAAAAATATCTATTACTGTCATACTCCAGCTTCTCTTTGACCTTAGAGATGTTATCGCAGTTGTTTCTGGGAGAGCTGATTTGTTGTAAGGAATTTTTATAATCTTGTCCCTTTAGTCTAGTTAGTGAGTATTTTTCAGCTAAGTGAGTTGTTTTCTTCTATCTGAACAGGTTTTTGTTTATGGCCTGCTACGTTGCTTATAGGTAGGAAATTTGAAAATCGCCGTTTTGTTTGAAAATTTAAAATTAAACGAAAACTATCAGAGATTGATATTGACAACCTTATATCGTTAGAAAGGTTATCAAATTCTACGTTTAGCCGTATAAAAAAAATTAGGTATTGACATTCAAAAAATCAAGTTATCGCTGATCGAAGCTTCCTTAATTAATCGACCGATTTCTCCAAGCATAAACGTAATTTAAATTTCACAGTCTCATCAAAGCTGACGCATTTTATGCTTAGTAACACGGCTAAGTCACAACCTTCCATATTTCATAATCTCTGCGATATTCAATTTTTTTCTGACATCTACTTATACCAAAAATGGTGATTTACACCTAAACGGTTCGCTTTAGTTTCCATGTATGATACATAAACTCACACTAGAATTCACCAGGGAATCTGAATATGCAATAATATACAGGGTGTTCCATTTAAAAAAACGTAACTTTGATACATTTCGCGTTTTTGGGACACCCTGTATAACATGAAAATATTTTTAAAATGTAGCCTTTATGGGTCTCTATCCATTCCGAATTATTATTTTCTTTTTCATCAAATACTTTAGCCATAATGCTCCGTGTCGAGTAACGTGAATAACCCTGTATTTAGGTAAATATGAAGATCTGAAATTTTTTATTTCCGTCAAACGATTGATTGATAATGAATTACTAATATCCTTGGTTGAACCAAGACCAGCGTGGTGGGAAAAAACTTTAGATATTTTCAGGGCGAGAGATGCAGTGAAGCGACTAAACTAGTAGTGTAACACAACTGTGGCAATTTCATAGTTGAAGTTCGGTGACGGCGATCATGCCGCTGTAAACCCACAAATTCTCTAGAACGGCGATGGCACATTTGCCACCTCGGGAAAGCCTCCCAATGTCTGACCGGCAAACGGTCAGCGGCCAGTGGTCCATCTATGTAACTAGAATTTTTGAGTTGTTTATTAATATGTTTATGAGCTTGTAACTCTCCTTTAAATTAAGAGGTCGGACCGAACGTTGAACGCTCAAATTTTGCCGCGAAAACGACAGTGACCGGCTTCAAATCCGTCGGACTAGCGTTGGTGTCCGCTGACTGAGAGATCGCAGACACCTTAAAGCTTGTTAATGTTACACAGAGGCGTAGTGACAAGAGCTTATTAGGCATGCCATCCAATAACTGTTTGGGAGTTGGCTTTTTTATGAAATTTATTCAGGCAAGTCGACAGCTTTAATTATCGTTTATTCGGTAACTGTAATGATTTTGCTATGAATATTGATCAAAAACAATTGAAGAGTCCAATGCAAGAACCGGTTAAATCTAATTCTCAAAGATATTGCGTTATTCACCAGTTCCTGCATAGTTTGTAGTTCTGCATCGTTTAGTGTAAAAAAGAGGCTTCTATCTTATACTACACGTGATACAAGCGTTGGTCGTCTGGTTCTTTATACTGTGCAAAAGTCCTGGACTTGACTTGTTCTTGCACAGCATGAAACAAACCAAACGTATTTGATTTGTAGTATGAAATTGAATTTATTGAATGGTAACAAATAACGTGTATATGGAATAATGTCATCTGGAATTAAGAAGTTGAGTACAAACTCATACCGACAGTGACAAAAATTATTTGCTGGAAAACGCTAACTCTAACCTCAATTATGACCCAATACAAAATTACAGGTAAAGTGATTAGAAAAGGTACAAGAAATGGTCACATACAGTTTATTTAAGGTTTTTATCTTTTATAATATTTCGTGAAATGAAATATACTTTTTCTGATCTGCACTTTATTCATGTAATACTCAAGGGATACTTAAGAGACCCTCAAGTGTGGCTTTCCTTGTGTGTCTGTTTCCTAGACAACATATACGAGACGGCGGGATTCATTTGGCAACGTTGTCATATTTCAAATCTAGTTTCAAATATACATTTTGATGTTTTCTGTTATCTCTTGTTGATTTGTGCTAGTATTTTGTGTTTTGTGCCGTACATTTTTCCGGATGTGACAGAAACTGACAACACCGTACTCCAAGATGAACCTACAAAATCGTCTTGAGTGCAACGAAATGGAATTTCGGTACTTGAGTATTATTCAAAGGATTCTCAAGTGACTGTCGAAACACAACATATTACCCAAGGGATCCTCAAGTATTAACGGACCCTTAAGTATCGACTATGAATGCGGCCCCTAATATGCAAAAAACTGTGCCAGAACAGGAACAAGTCCAAAAGTTATTTTTGAATTATATAATAATTTAAAACGTGAAGTCATCCAATTTTCTAATATGAACTTTTTTTAGCTATGCACATAGTATGCCATGGTCAAAAACTTCTGTACTCCTCCACAGTGACTTTAGGCAGTTTTTCTTACCGCCTGAGAAATTTACTACAATGGACATAACCGGTTCTTGCGTTGAACCCTTCAATTGTTCATCTTCATTATACAGAATATTGATAAATACAGTTTAAAAAAGTAAAAAGAAAACACCCTTAAATAATAATCTCTTAACCTTATCTCAACTAGAACTGAACTCAACTGAACTACTACGCTACCCGTGGCGCCTTATATACACATCATCGAACCATCTAGAAGATTCGCGACATTCAGATGACACTCTAGAGTGTTCCAGAGTGCCCATCCGTCAGTCTATAAAACTCTAGACGATTCGATGACGTTCACACTTCAAAGATCTAACCTAACACTTTGACCTTTACATCATGCATGACAACTAATACACAATATACGAATACCATAATATACAGTATGTTACAATATTAATATTTTTGGTTAATACCTATTTTAAGCTTATTTTGAAAATTATTTTTAACTCTTTAGTCCGATGTTCTTTAAAAGGGTGTTTTTCGGTTTCTTTAACCTTCATTTATTAAATTTGCACTTGCACACCTCGAATGCTCTAATAGAGAAATGTGGCAAAACGGCTCTTTAAACTACCAGACTTCATTTTGAATATCGACGGATGCAATGTAAATTTGGTTGTCACTCCTAAATTATGAATTTTAGGGATAGGAAATATTATACAAAATTAATCGGTATTTCTCAAGAATTTCAAAAGGTAGAAATATACAGGGTAATTTATTTGAAATAACAGAGTTTATTATGTTTCCGGAAAAATGGTAGTTCTGACAACATTGTAAATACCATCGTAAGATCAACAGTATTGCAAAACCCCCATACTACAAAAATCATGAAAATCATGCAAACCGTTTTCAAGATATTTGATCGAGTATTTGATGCGTTCCATACTTAAGACTAACTCTGTATAGGCACACTCTAAAAATTGTTTTGTAAAATTACTAACAAAATCGTAGGTTATTTAGTGCCACCGATTTTGTTAGTAATATTACAAATCTGATTTGTAATTTCATTTAGCAACTTTCTAATATTGTAAGTTCGCAAAAACGCACTTTTGTAATATCACAACATTTGTCTGTGATTTAACATGATAATTTGTAAAATTATTATGCGATTTTACACAATTTTAAGGATATCATATTGGTTTTTTACATATATGTTTTGTAAAACTATTTTGTAAGATATGTAATTTCACATAATTTACTTGTAATACCACTAGATTATATTGTATAACCATTATACGTTTTATTACAAATTTTTTAATGATTTATTTTGTAATTTTACCTCATTTTATAAAATTACTTTGTAGTCTTACAAAAAACCTATTATAATAGGTTTTAAGAAAAGGCTGTCATCATAAACATATTTTTATTTTATGTATGAAAATAAGGTAACACAAAATTAAAATTCTATACAAACACGAAGTAGAAAATGAACTGTTTCAGTCTTAGCGGCTGACAAAAAACATATTATATCAGCTTGATGGCCAGGCAAACAGTTAGTTAACGTGCCAGTTTGTCAATAAAAGAAATTACTGTTTTCCTACTGGGAGTGTGACTTGACTTTCTCCCAAAGTCAAGATAAAATATGTTTGGGTCATTTCCAAAGTTACCGAAACATTTTTTGGATTCATCCGGTTAGAATTAAAATATACGACAAATAGTAATTTTATTGCTTCTTCAAAGGAACTTGCATTGATGAGCTGGATTTTTTCATTGTAAATGGAAATTTTCTTTTTTCCTTCTTCATCTGAAATTAAAGAAAATATTGTTCTTAAAGTAAAGTATTATGAAAACGAAAACTTTTTCATTAATTAACCATATCATATCGAAGAAAAATAAAAATGAATGCATCTCTAAATAAATTTGGTATACAGGATGGCCATATTTCCAAGATGGCGGCTTACCTTGCTCAAATGCACTTTGTATTCATTTTATCCAATGAATCTTCAAACTTCAAACAGAAATAGCACCACTGCACGTTATATACCGGCACTTCCAAAACGAAATCCATGAAATAACGACCCGTCCACTGTTTCTCTATTCACACAAGCCGATTCTTCTCGCCCGTCAGTGCTACCTTTCATCGGCAACGCGTAATCTGTACTGAGGGCAAGTGGCCATATAAAGCGTTTTAGTGAAATCACCATTGATACCAACCGAAGAAATCAATTATTTTACTAACATTATTGAAGTATTTTTCTAACATAATTATAAATTTACAAAAGAAGATTGTAAAAAAAGAAACATTTTGTATAATGGCAATTATCTTGTAATTTTGTGTTACAAAAATGCAACACAGTTTTGTAATTTTACAAATATTTTGTGAAAAAATGAATTATTTGTATTTTTTCTGTAAAATGCTCAACCACTTTTACAAAATTTTGTAAATCTACATAACTATTGTATTTTTGTTAAACTTCACTGTGATTTTACAACATGACATAGTAAAATCGCTCTAATAGTGCTTGTAATTGTTTTGTAAAAATACCCACGTTTTTTTCAGTGTTGAGCGAGTATTTGATGCGTTCCATACTTAAGACTAACTCTGTATAGGCAGTATGCTATTGCATGTCGTGCTGATGGCGTTTTATACTTCGATGTCGGCGTGATACATATTGAAGATAGCAAACAGCAATAAAGCACTAAATATGTAATTAAATTTTCTATGTATACGTACGTCGTATTCGTATTTGCACGCTACTGCTCACCGATCGTAAACTACTTTGTATGGAAGGATATTACTGTATAAGGTAACATTTGGAGCTGTGAGCTACTTTAAAAAGATTATACCACAATGTCATAGGTTTTTTCTCCTGTGCAGAATTTTTTTACTTTTTGTATCCTGAATGTCGGTATCCAATATTCAATAACAAGGTCCTGGGATACGAGCATATTTTTAGAAAAGGAGTATCATTTTAATATGTTTCGACGTTTATATTTACGTCTTCTTAAAGTTTAGACTGCTAACTTCCCGTGTTAGTCCTCATGTTATTTCTATTCTAATCTGCTTGCTAAATGTCAAGTAATGTTGTAATTCCATCATATCGCAGCAAAAATCACTACGCCATCTGGAAAATCGCATTCCGACAGACCTTCTTTGAAAATTTGTGTGATTTATATGAAGTTTATGTACGATATTTCCAGTTCTTTCGATGACCCCATTCATAATGTAAATAGGTAGAAAATTTTGGGGATGTCCGCAAAGAGGAAGAGGTTGAGGAGCAGAAAAGTTGAAGGATGGTAACCAGAGCGATACGTATTGCTGCTAATTGGCTTCATCGGGCCCAAATGGATACCATATGCCCACATCTAGATGTGGTGACATAACGTATGGCTTCGGGTGTAATCTGAGGAATCAAGGATGGAAAGAAAAACAGCCAGGAGCCACCAATAAGAGCCAGACAGCACATTTATGGCTTCAGCCAACAGATCCCTTTTTTGGAGGCGACAGTTAACGTCGCCACGGAGACCAGCTATACAGCTACCTACCGACGGACTTCTAAAGTCCCAAAGGAAGACCATACAGACAAAGGTAGTCGTACGGTACCTTCAATTTTTCTTCTTCTCAACCCCTCCCTCTTTGCGGACATCTCTAAAATTTTCTAGAGCACCAGAAGGAAGTATGCCTCAATATTTTTCTTGTATAGACTGCTAAATTGTCAGATAGATGATTTAACTTATAGTAAAATTAAATTTCTATGTTTCTTATTTTACAACCCGGGGCTTTATTGTGACAGGCCATGCACTAATTTATACAAATGAAAATTTCTCATATTTGTCATGTGTGATATAGTATATTAGTGTTTGTAGTTATTGTGACAGATACATGCTAATAGCTTGAGCAGTGTTTTTGAAGTAGTTGAAATCCATTTGAGCAATCTATCTATGTTTTCTCGTTTTTGAGAATTTTTTAGATGTGTACATTTAATGTTTAATCCTTTTTGATTAGCTTGTTTCTTGTAATTTATTTAACCTACACATATTTCAGAATTATTTGTTTGTTCAGGCTTGTTCTGTAACTGATGTCCTTATAACTTTGTGTAATAAAGGCTATTTTATTATTATTTTTATTTTACTAAAATCTAGAATTTAAAGGACAGTCTGACAAATCTGCAGGCTCTATTTTGTTTATCAAATCTTCCAAGGTGTAGGATATTAAGATAATATTTTGTATGGATGTATTTTTATATATCGATAAGAGAATGAAGTGTTGTACTACTGCTATTTTGTTATTTGAGCCAACCTTAAAATGTTTACTGGACTCAATAATCATGAAATGTACCTTCAGACAAGCTCAAAATTAGCTCTAACTATTTACATTTTGTATTCCGTACGACTACCTTTCTCTGTATGGTCATTCATAATTACAATCAACAGTACAGGACCTATGTAGTAAATTCCTCTGCCTTAAACTTCCAACTGACTTAAACTCCTCTACATATTGTTCGTATGAACAAGATTTCTAGTCATTTCATAAGTGCTACTTATAGCATTTGTTACCATTGGTCCAACTCTCTTTGCTAATAATGAAATCTAAAGTTGAATGTCTAAGGATGCTACCAAACGTTTCTTGCAGATCCAGAAATGATATGTTTGTACAAGTATTTCTTCTCACTCACTTGTTTAGGTGTTAAAGTATTGTACAGTGAAACCTTTCCAAGAACCAAACTGAGAGTCCAGAAGGTAGAGCTCCATTTGTTCAAAAAACTTCTTACACGATATGCTTTCATAAAGCTGAACGACCACAGTGAACAATGTAACACCTCTATAATTGTTTATTTTATTATTTATCTTATTTATTATATTTTACTTCCCACACCGATAGGTGAGGGGAGTATTGTGATCGCGAAAACTTTCGATTTCGAGATAATACGCTTTTTGGGCATGTTATGATGTCTACATAACGAAAATCCACGTCACCCATTTCCGTCGGTCTGTCTGTCGGTCTGTCTGTCGGTCTGTCTGTCGGTCTGTCTGTCGGTCTGTCTGTCGGTCTGTCTGTCGGTCTGTCTGTCGGTCTGTCTGTCGGTCTGTCTGTCGGTCTGTCTGTCGGTCTGTCTGTCGGTCTGTCTGTCGGTCTGTCTGTCGGTCTGTCTGTCGGTCTGTCTGTCGGTCTGTCTGTCGGTCTGTCTGTCGGTCTGTCTGTCGGTCTGTCTGTCGGTCTGTCTGTCGGTCTGTCTGTCGGTCTGTCTGTCTGTCTGTCTGTCTGTCTGTCTGTCTGTCTGTCTGTCGGTCTGTCTGTCTGTCGGTCTGTCTGTTGGCGTTTTTCTAACGTCGTAATCTCAGTAACCGCTGCATGGATTGTGATGAAATTTGGGCAGCGGTATGCCGTGGGGTCGTAGTAGGTAATGTTCGTATAATTTTGAAAATCGGTGCATAGGCGGCGGAGCAATTAGCAAAAAACAAAAAAAATTAAATATTACTGAAACTTCGTTTTTAGGCGTTTTAGGGGTCCCTGATCATTTTCTACTTTTTTTTTGGGTGGGGGTGAAATTGGAGTGGTTGGGGGGTGGGAGGTTGTAAAATTGAAAAATTTGTTGCTTTCATAATAGACTGTCCACTGACCTGTGAAGGAAGACCTGGCGACATGAATAACTTTTTTAGGCCCATCCGAACATTGCCTTGCCTATTGCAGAAAGCAAAAGACAGAATTTTTTCTGATGTAAACATACGAGGGTATTGCTTTGGATCGTTGTAACGAGGAAACTGTTGAATTGATTTTAATGAAATTTTGAGCCAGTATTACTACCATGGCGAAGATAGAGGTTCCTGATCATTTTCTGCGTTTTTTGGGTGGGGGTGAAATTGGGGTGGTTGGGGGCTTGGGGGTTGAAAAGTTAAAAAATTTCTTGTACTCATAATAGGCTGTCCACTAACCTGTGAAGGAAGATCTAGCGACACAAATCACTTTTTTAGGTCCATCCGAACATTGCCTAGCCTATTACGGAAACCAAGGGAATTAGAATTTTCTGCATACTATACGAGAATTTATTGGTTTAAATCGTTTTGTAACGTGGACACTATTAAATTGATTCTAATGAAATTTTGACACAGTATATTGTTACCGTGGTGAGAATGGAAAACGCGCATGTTTGTTAAAAATCGTGTCAGTGGCAGCGTAGCAATAATCAAAGAACGAAAAGTATGAAAACAACTCAAATTCGGTTTTCAGATGTTTTAGGGGTTCCTGGTCATTTCCTACCAGTTTTTTGGGTGGGGTTGAAAGTGAGGTGGTTGAGGGGTGGGGGGTTGTAAAACTGAGAAGTTTGTAGTATCGATAATAGGCTGTCCATTGACCTGTGAAGGAAAGACCTAGCGGCATAAGACAATTTTAGGGGGGTGGGGGGGCTGGCGATTTTTTGGTTGCAAAGCTTCATGCTATGGAAAAATAATAAACTGGTATCAGCGTAATGTGTGGGAAGTACTGAGACAATCAACTTGACTCCATTTTTTTTGTCTCATTATCTCCCTTTTAATTTTATATCGATTGGCGTATGGTTTTGATAAATCGTGTTAGTGGCGGCGCAGTGATAATATAAAAACAAAAGGTATAAGAAGAGCTCAAACATCGTTTTTAGGTGGTTTAGGAGTTTCTAATCATGCTCTTCTGTTAGATGTAGGTGAAATTTGGGTGGATGGGGAGGGGGGTCGCAAAACTAAAAAAATTGTTGTATTCATAATAGGCTATCCATTAATCCGTGCCATAACACACCTTTCTGAGGGCGGGCGGGCAATGACTTGTTTGCAAGGGGATCTCAGACTATAGCTTCATCTGCCGAAAATAATAAACTAGTATCACTGTAATGCGTGGGAAGTACTGAGTCAATCAACTTGACTTAATTTTTTATAGATCTTAGAAGTTCTTCCAATTTTCCAGCTTACTGGTATTTTTCTTCTCTGCCAGCACTTATTGAATAATTACAGTTGAGATAATATGTTGTAAACATATCGCATTCCTTATTTGGTGCTGGTTCGTTTGTTTTTTCGATGCTGTTAACAACCGCTCCATAATAATAATAATGTTCAAATGATTGACGATGCCAGACCATCAATTTTACCTACAAAGTATTTTTCTGTGCACTGAGGCATACTAATCCTTCTGCTCAATTGATTACGCGAACATACAGCTTCCTATTCTTCTACCTAAGCAGTAACTGCGAGCCTGTCAATCCACACCGTTCACCGCCAATTAGGAGTAAGACTATCGCTAATTGCAAACTGATTGGCTGCTCGCTAATTGCCGACGGATTACAGCTTAAAACATGACCGATTAAAGCGGTTTTGTCTGACGTAATAGGACCGTAACGGGAGCTCTTTGATAATTATATTCATACAGTACGCTTTTAAAGAAGATCGGACCAAAAATTTAAAAATATTTATTCATGGGGTGCTCGATTTTCGAATATTATGGCACAAAGCACCCATGCCTTCTTCAAAATCATACTGATATTTTTCCTTCATTATTATTTTTTGCTTATACAACAAACAATAAATAGTATTCTTTCAGCGCTTTATCGGCAATTCAGTACAAACTTACTTCAGATCCGCTCATTATAAAAAAAATTATTTTACATAACCAGTTGCACCAGGAAAATAAACAAATAATCTTTATTTGGTGCCTGGGACATACTGGAATACGTGGAAATGAAATAGCTGATCAAGCGGCTCGCCAAGCCATTGTGTCGAATATCACAGATATACCCCTTCGTCTTGCAGATGCGAAGGCTGCCTTAAAGCAAAACGTTTTCCAATTATGGCAGGTTGAATGGAGCATGTCGGATCAAAACTTGAAATTATTCAAGCCCACTATTAAAAAATGGAGCTTACCATCGCTCACACGTAGGGAACAGGTAGCACTCACTAGAATGGCTCTAAAATATATTCCCAAAAGGTGGAGAGAGGTGAGGGTGGTCTTCATACCTAAACCAGGTAGGATGGACTACACCCTACCGAAGGCATTCCGACCAATAAGCTTAACATCGTTCTTCCTCAAGACGATGGAACGGCTATGCGAGAGGTATATAAGAGATGAGGTACTAATTCATTTCCCACTTCATCCAAATCAACATGCATACACCCCAGGCAGATCCACCGACTCTGCACTACATCAAGTAGTTGGCAGAATTGAGAGATCACTGGACAACAAAGAATCCACCCTTGGTGTATTCATAGACATTGAGGGAGCGTTTGACAAAACAACATTCCCAAAAATTAGCCAGCAACTCCAGGCTAGGAACGTGCCTAGCACTGTAAGCGAATGGATACTTAGCATGCTCTCCAACAGAGCAAGAACAATCAACGTAGAGGACATTTCTGTTAAAGGTGTTTTTACCAGGGAGGTGTTCTGTCACCACTGCTTTGGAACGTGGTTCTGGATGCCCTCATCAATCACCTCAACAGCAATGGACACTACACAATAGCATATGCGGATGACATAGTCATCCTGCAAACAGGTAGATTTGAGAACACGTTGGGTGAACGCACCCAAGTAGCACTCAATTCAATAGAAAAGTGGTGTCTAGAACACTCATTGTCCATTAATCCCAAGAAGACTGAGATGGTTCTGTTCACCAGAAAAAGGAAGATCAGGGGCCTAAACCCCCCTGAGCTTCTCAGTGTCAAGCTACATTTCTCTGAAGAGGTGAAATATCTTGGTATTACCCGCGACAGAAAGCTGACGTGGAACTCTCACTTAGATAGTAGAGCCAAAAGAGCATATGTCGCTTATGAACAATGTCGGCGAACAGTGGGACGCACTTGGGGCCTGTCGCCAAGAGTTACCCACTGGATCTATACCACAATCATTAGGCCTATGCTAACGTATGGAGCCATTGCCTGGGTACCTAAAGTTCTGCAGGCGACGGCGATTAATAAATTATATAAAATACAACGTATAGCCTGCATTAATATAACAGGAGCCATGGGCACAACACCGACTGCTGCTATGGAAGTAATAATTGGCACTACCCCTCTAGATATTTACATCAAAGAGGTTGCGTTACTGTCAATGTTACGACTTCGCACGGTTGGTATTAATCCAGATGTAGGTATGGAACGACTGAGGCAGCTGGTATGGTGGGAAGCGCTAAAGGCACTACCCATGCTACAAGCAACCAGCGACTCAATTAAACCAACATTCGTTTTTAAGAAACCCTACAAAATAGAGATTAAACAGAATGTTGAGCCAAATGTGACAAATGCAATTTGCATATACACAGATGGCTCCAAAACAAGGGACGGCACTGGATGTGGTGTATACTCCAGGTCTTTAAACCTAAGAACAAAGTGGGCTATGGGCAAACACGCCAGTATCGTTCAAACGGAACTGGCTGGCGTATCGATAGCCGCAAATGAACTAGCCAGGAGAGATGTATGTGGCAAAACTGTAGCAATCTGCACTGACAGCAGACAAGCACTTCTAACCCTGAAAAGACCTTGTATCACCTCAGGGCTAGCAATGGAATGCCACCAATCTTTAGCCCATGCTTCGGACAAAAACAATATTGTCCTGAGGTGGGTTAAAGGGCACAACAACAACAAAGGCAACCGTATAGCGGATGGTCTAGCCAGGAAGGCCGCTGACCAAAGAATTTTAGGACCATGTGACCTTTCTGGAATGTCGACAACCACAATTTCGGAAATAGCCAAAAAACACTCCCATGCCCAAATGGTAAAACGATGGGAAGAACTACAAGGATGTCGATTTGCCAAGGAAACCCTTGCAGGTTTTGACATGGCAATATCCAAGAAGTATTTGGCGATGACCAGACTACGTCTCTTAGTAGGATTCCTGACTGGCCATTGTCAACTCAGGAAACACCTCCACACTATGGGGTTAAGTGACACACCGATACGTAGAATGTGTGAAAGTGAAGACAAAACTGTGGAACACGTCATATGTGAATGCCCAGAGTTATCTTCTATTAGAGAGTGTGCGTTCGGCGAGTCTTGGCCTACACCTGCCCACATAAGGGAGATGTCCCCTAGCGACTTGTTCACCTTCCTACAATTGGCAGGATGGACGATGACCTGAGGAAACGACTCCCTGGGAGGATGCACAATGGGCCAGTTGTGGCCTAAGTGCAGTGGGACCACTCACCCTCCCCACTCTACAGATACAGATAGAATGAGAATAGGTCACACTTACCTTACGCACTCACACCTATTACTAGGAAACCCTGCACCAATGTGTGAAAGGTGCAATCTTATACTTACGTTGAAACATATGTTGCTCGATTGTCCCTTATATTCAGCTTCCAGACTTGCTCATAACATACCGAATGATTTTAAAAGTTGTTTACTCAATACTAGCAGCATTAAAGCCACCTTACAATTTCTTAAAACTATTAAAATCTTCCTTAAAATTTAGACACTGATTGAAGTCTAATTTCATTAGGTTTTTCCCGTTTTCCTTTTTCCTTTTTAAAGTATAAGCACAAGCTTTTGGATGGCTAATAACCAAAGCAGTTGATGCCGTTATACAAAAAAAAGAAAAAATAATAAATAGTACCATTTAGTACTTGTTTGGAAAAGGTGTTATACACCGAAACATAGTATGTCACAATAAAATGGTGATCAATCTTACATTTAATTTTTGTTATCATAGATCTCCATCAAATAACGGTCAACTCGGTCTATTATAGTGAAACGTGGAGTTTTTAGCCATCTGAATGTTTCCGATATAGCTAAAAGTTACAGTGAGGCAAATATATTGAATAAAGAGTCAAGTTGGTTGACTCTGTAACACACGTAACGGTGATATAATTTTATTACTCTCCCATTGCATAAAGTCTGAGAACCTCTTGCAACAAAGTCATCGTCCGACCGCCCTCAGAAAAAACTGCTAATGCCAAAACTCTCATAAATAGTTTGTTGCACCTCTATAGGAACTAGGACGACAAAGTTTTTATTCTGCAAGCTTCAACTAGATGAAACTTAACGATCAGGAGCCCACAAATTACCTAGACCCGGTTTTTTATTATTGCTCGCCGCCACTGATACGATTTCTAAAAACCATACGCACTTTCCATCCTGTCTTCGGTAATAAACCTGTTAAGGTGTTTCATTAAAATCAATTTCAATTTATACAATATAGAACGATCTAAAGCAATACTATTTGTTTGTATGTATACTTCAGAAAATCTCAGGTTAATTTCAATATTGTAACATTTTTAGTGCTTGTGAAAAAAAGTTGTTAAACACATTCCATGTAGTCCCTTTAAGGGGCTGTATATTAACAAGTGATGCTCCAATGGAGTTTCTTTATATGAAAGATTATATCTTTTTTTCGATGAGGAATCACACCCTTAAATGTTTTACACTTATATTTATTTAGAGGTACAATCGCGTCAGACAGAGGCAATTGACAGGACATTGCAGTTTTAGTATACCTGTGTGGAAAAGAAGTTGTGAAGTAAAAGCTGTTTGACTTTTTTCTTGAAAGCATGCAAATTATTTTCAGGTGGCTGTTGATGCTATTTCTCCCGAAACGTTGAAATGCTTGGGTGATGCCGGCATCTCTCTTTTACATAATATTTGTAAGAGTGTCTGGTCTTCCGGTGTTTGGCGAGATGAACGGTGCACATCAATTTTTGTTCCACTTCATAAAAAGGGATCTCAAACAAATCCAGACAATTATCGCCTACCTTCGTTAATCTAATCGCATACAAATAAGGTTCTACTATATATTTTACAATCACATTTAGAGGGTTTTATTGGCTAGCAAATTTCTCAGGCGCAGGCAGGTTTCGTGAAAGGACTCGGTACGCGTGAACAGATCTTAAACTTAAAACAAATTATTGAAAAACCAGAGAGCAGTATTTTCCTGTTCTCATCTGCTTTGTGGACTATTCTAAGGCGTTTGATAACGTAAAGTGGCCTAAACTGTGAGAAACCATCATTTCTATGAGAGTTCCTTAACACCTAGTGTTTCTCATACAGCAACTCTACAAGTCCGATTTGGCTCATGTAGGAATTGATGGTAACCTGTCTGGTCAAACTGCAACCAGAAAAGGAGTTTGTCAGGGATGTGTTTTATCTCCGATGTTATTCAACATTTAATCTGAATTTGTGATGAGACAGGCATTGGAAAACTGGAATGGCGGTATAACTATTGGCGGAGACAAAATATCCAACTTAACAGTTTCTGACGATACAACCCTTACTGCTGCATCTCAGGAAGAACTAGTAGCTCTATTAAGCATCTTAGAGCAACACTGCAGCGTACGGTCTTGGTATTAACTACAACAAGCCCAAGGTTATGATCGTACACAGAGAGCACGATAATCATCGAGCAATAAAGTCGGTAGGACGTTGTGAAGTAGTTCAAAGTTTTGTGTACCTCGATTCTTTGGTCGACAATTCGGGTAGCTGTGAAAATGAGATCCGACAGCGCATTCAACAGGCACATGTGGCCATAACAAAGCTCACTAAGATATGGCGTGACCATTACATCACTGCAGCTAGCAAAATGTCGCTGGTTCAGTGTCTTGTGTTCTCCATATTTTTATGCCTCGAAAACTTGAACTGTTAAAAAGGCAGATCGAGCTTGCATAGATGCTTTTAAAATGCGGACGTGGAGGAGAAGGAGAGTTCTTTATACCGCCCATCGAACTAACGCGTCCATACTGGATGAGCTCGGCAATCCAAAGAGATTAAGGATTGTGTCGACGAGAATGCTTACTTCTTCGGACATATACACACAAGCGATAATATGGAGAAACTTGTAGTTCGGAGTTTCAGTGAGCGGCGCCGTGGCCATTCCCCTACAGGCTGGGTGGATACGACGAAACAGTTGCTGGATATGAGTATCAAGGGCGCCACTGAACTGACAGTGAATCGCGAACGATGGCGAGCTACAGTTCTCAAAACTTTTGATAATATTCGTGTCGGCAATACTCTAGCTCCGACTTACTGCATTTTACGAGTTCACAACATGTCTGTTAAGACATTGTGGCTACGATGATGATTGGCTATATATGTCCAAGAAAGTTTGATTAGATAAGAATACTGCCACCGTCTGTTAGAGCAGGAAGGATACATTAAATTGAAGTGTGTTATATAATACGTGCACTACCACATAATATATTGCTAATAAGCTAATTTCACATGAACTACCTTGAAAGCTATTCAAGTATGAATTAGATTTTCTAATCACCCACCTGAGTACTTCCCTGTATTAGCCTATCAGAGCAGCAAGCGACAAGCTGATTACCCATTTCGATTTTATTTGAGACGGTAATGATGATAGCGGAAATGTTAAATGATCCGATTATAGAATCTCGCTAAAGAAAGGGTTGCAGGAGATTCAGGACTTCCTATTGTACTTACTGCACAAAGCTCGTATAGACGCAGATGTGGTGGAAATATAAGAAAGCAGAAAAGGATTTACTTGAGTAAATTCAAATGGCGCTCTCACTGTGGAATTTGTTGGTATAAAAATTTGTTTAAACCGGAAGTGATCCTGACATAACCGTATTTTTCCCGGACTAGTTTTTTCATGCTGATTCCGAATCTGTATTCAGTTTTCTCTAGCACATGTAGTTTTGGTTAGCTTATATATACGGACACACAGACAGCGCTGCATAAGCTCTCTTCAGTGAGAGCTGAAGAAAATGGAGAGAAGCCAATTATCTCAGTACTTTCCACGTATTCATCATAGTCACAGTGTCTTAACAGACATGTTGTGAACTCGTAAAATGCATTAAGTCGTAGCTAGAGTATTGCCGACATGAATATTGTCAATAGATTTGAGAACTGCAGCTCGCCATCGTTCGCGATTTTCTGTCAGTTCGGTGGTGCTCTTGATACTCATATCTAGCAACTGTTTCGTCGTATCCACCCAGCGTGTAGGAGACCGGCCTCGGCGCCACCCACTCGGGGCGTGACCCTGAACTAAAAGTTTCTCGATATTATCGCTTCTGTGAATATGTCCGAAGAATGTAAGCATTCTCGTCGATACAATAGAGCGTAGTCTCTTTGGATTACCGAGGTCATCCAGTATAGAAACACTAGTTTAAAAGGCGGTGTAAGGAATTCTCCACGTTCACATTTCAGAAGCGTCTAGGCGAGCTTGATCTGCCTTTTTAACAGTCCAAGTTTCCGAGGCATACAAAAATATGGAGAATACAAGAGACTGAACCAGCGACATTTTGGTAGTTTTAGTGATGTTATGGTCACGCCATATTTTAGTAAGCTTTGTCATGGCCACCCGTGCCTGTTGAGTGCGCCGTCGAATCTCATTCTCACAGCTACCCGAATTGTAGATCAAAGAACCGAGGTACACAAAACTTTGAACTACCTCACAACGGCCTATTGACTTTATTTCTCGATGACTGTCATGCTCTCTATTTACTATCATAACCTTGGTCTTGTTGTAGTTAGTACCAAGACCATATGCTGCACTGTGTTGTTCTAAAATGTTTAATAGAGCTACTAGTCCTTCCTGAGAAGCACCAATAAGGGTTGCATCGTCAGAAAATCTTAAATTAGATATTTTGCTTCCGCCAATAGTTGTACCGCCATGCCAGTTGTCCAATACCCGTCTCATCACAAATTCAGAGTAAATGTCCCACGTATTAATAGGTACTTGTTTCCAAAGTACCTGATATTCTTGGAAGTTTAGATATGCTGAACCTAGTACCGCTCTCATCCAATTGACATGCGGTCAATATTCTGATGGCGAGGTTTGGAGATGGATAGATTCATTAATTCGTTACAAGCCCCACTTATGATAAGGTCGTCAATATATACGAGTACAGGGTGGTCCACTTCATAGCGGCATAACTTCAGGACACCATATATGACGTTAAAATAATGATAACTTCTATATACTTGTTGTCCCACGACGATTAAGACAAGCAATATATCGAAACTGGGCAGTAGTAGAGAATTATAATTTTGGAGATGGAAATTTGAGCAAATGTTCTGTCTTTTTCTGTTATTGTTTGACCCAATGAGGTATTTGTTTTTGATCACCTGATGTTCGGTTCAAAATTATTAATGTACATTGGTGCCTTTGTGTGTTTGTCCTGATAAAGCAATTCCAACAAACTAGCACACTTGGGTCTAAAGTGATTCATTCAAGAGCTAGAGGTACTTAAAGAATTGTACTACTACAATTGATCATAGCATGTACCCTTACAGTTAATTATTTTGATAGTATTCGTTTGACTTTTTGTCTTAGTCGTAGAGGTCAAATCATTTAAGCACAGCCTGACAAGTGGGAATTTCGCCGCTGTCTCAAGCGCACCCGTTATTTAATATCCTCTCGTCTCTTGCTATCCTTGTCTATTTCATATTTCTCACGGCTCTTGTTACACTTGTCAGGTTGTACCTGTAGCAAGGATATACAGGGTGTCCCAATAATAATTTTGAATCGGAGATCACGTGACCAAAAACAAACACCTCATTGAGTAACACAAAAATAAGAAAAGATACAACATTTATTCTAATTTACTGTCTTAAAGGATATGAATATACAGGGACAACCTGTATATTCATATCCTGGAAAGTTTCGCTTTAGATATTGCAATAAGCATCCTCAAATTATCCAGAGACACAAGGCTCGTCTTGATAAAGGCCCCAATAAAGATTTTAGGTCCTTTCAGTTGAATCTGGAGATACAAGGCGGGATACGAAAATTTTGATCTCTGTTAAATGAGACTGAAACTCAAAACAGCAGCAAATTTGCAATTAGCATCCTCAACTTTTCCAAAAAGACAAAGTTTCATCTTGGCAAATATTCCTATGAAGATCTTAGGTCTTGAGTTGAATCTGCAGTTACAAGGGGTATGCAAATAGACGAGACTGCAACTGCTGTCAAGTTTGCATTCAGCATCGAAAATGTGAAGCCAGCTTAATGATAAGGTAGTTTAACAGTTACACGGTACAAATTTAACAAGTTCAAGCGTTGATAAAAATCTATATTGTTCTGAATATTTCCTTCACAGATGGTTGGAGAAGTTTTAAATTTGGCACACAAGATAAGCTAAGGCTTTTTCATGATTCACAGAATGCAGCGATAAATTACAGATACCAGTGTTTTGGATATGGGTATGGGTATACAGATCTCATCTCTTTTTAAAAAAAAACTCCTACATTCTTGACTTTGTTACAAATAACAATAATAGTGCTTGATGCTTTTTAAGACATTATTACATGTTTTCATACAATAAACCGTTTTCGAGACATTTGCAATTTTCTCCGGTTATGTAGGACTATTTGCAGCAAATAATCTGGAAGTAGGTAGACATATTTTTGACGTTTTTACTAATTTAGTATTTTTGAAGCATCACCAGGCTAAAACAAGTATATGTATTATTTTGTAACTTGTCTTGCCTTTCCAATTTTCTAATCAGGAATATGCTGCCGTACATTTTATTTAAGAATTTTGTGATGGAAACTCAGCAGAAGGGGTTTGAGAATACCACAGACGATTTCCTGACAGATGACATCTACATCATAATCTTTTCGCAAATATGCACAATTAGTTCGTTCATCATTGTTTATGTGCCATTCGCATGAATCCTAATCTTTACGATATTAATACCGTAAGAAGAAACAATCGTAGTGCATGGAGCTAATGGAGATCCAAGGACAAGTCTAAGAAGAGGAAGTCGAACCAGCGAAAGGAGTATTAACCGATATACTCTTCATTTTGTGTAAGATAACAGATAATTAACAGTAATATATCTGTTTACACCTGAAAACACTAACGCTGCGGCTGAGTGAGTGCTGGCAGTCCTTTTTTTTGAATCATTTACAGAATTTGGGTACCTATTTAGAGCCAGAAAGTATTTCTCACCATGTAACCTCCTCACGCTATATAAAGCCCAGATAAGACCTTGCCTGGAGTATTGCTTTCATGTCTGGGGAGCTGCTGCCCCTACTACCCTGTCTATACTAGACGCCGTCCAGAGAAGGACAATTCGACTAATTGGCGATCCGGCCTTAACGCGCCACCTTCAGTCACTTTCTCACCGGCGTGTTGTTGGTGACCTCTCACTCTTCTACCAATATTGCAACGGAATCTGCTCCTCTGAGCTATCCCCTATCGTTCCGCCGCTAACTGCTCCCATCAGATGTACCCGTGCGACCGCTGCATCTCATCCTAAGACGGTGGTTTTTCGTACATCAAGAACTGAGCGATACAACCGCACATTTATTCCCAGGGTGACCAAGGCTTGGAATGGACTGCCAGAAGAAGTATTCATTGGGCTTGCGGGTATTGACCCATTCAAATCTCGCGTTAACAAACTTCCCCTAATATAACCCTTTCACAGCAGCCGCGGTACTCCGATATTTAGGCTCTGCCTGCGCGGTCTGCTCAGTTATAAAAAAACATTTTTCTTCCAAGTAATATTAGCGAATTAGTTACAAATAATTGCGGCAAATTTTTAAAAGACAACCTATCGTTGATCCATTCTATACCTTCACAAGATTCATTGAAAATAATTTTATCAAAAAACAGATACCAGGATCGAGCAATGGGATCCTGTACTAATAAAAGAACCTTAAGCTTTTATAAAATAATTCTGATGACATGTATTATTGTACGATTTTTCCTAAATTCAGACCAGTAATAGTTCAGGTGTTGACCTGGCATTGCCCCTCAACATTTTTTGCTACCGCAGTTATGTAAGAGAAGCTTGAATAACCAGGACAATAATAATAAAATCGTCTCTATTTAAATGCTCTAATACCTTAAACTGAGTGTTATGGAGACGAAGTTTAGCTAAAGCTAATTTTACACTTTACCTTCAACTTAGTATATAAAAGGTGTAACCAAAAATACAATTCCGAAGGTCTGACCCTCATGGGCTCTTGCTCCATACTTTCACCGGCTTTGTTGCTCATATCTTCTGCTTCAACAAAAAAATCAACTCCCTCACGTCTCATGGGCAAAAAAATCAATTGCGCTGAACTCAAGTCTTTCCTAATTATGGGTACTTGAAGGCACAAACGCGCAAATCATTTTAACTACCATGCAGCAACATCTCTCAACTCTCAATTAGTGGGCATTAGTGGAGAAAATTTCCCATAATTAACCACATTCTGCGCTGGTTGATATAGCGCTATGATGGCCGTAAAGACGGACGCATTTTTAACTGTATAAAAAGCGAATTCATTTTGATACTTACGCGGGATTAACTGCATTTTTCCGAAATTGTAGTCAGGTTTGGGACTGACAGCCGTATCAAAATTACCCCGGTCTCCAAGAATTAATAGTATATTACTCAGCAAGGTAGAACAACACAATATAAAATGAGGCCTAAATCTCTAATCCTTAAATTACTGTCGTTCAAATAGGCTTTGGTTCATGTTTTGACGCTTTTAAAACTTAACGATTTTCCCGAAACTTCGAAATTTTTTTCCTAGCAAAAACTCAAACTCCAGTTCCAGATACAGGATGGTGAAACGTTATGTCTGGTCTACTCTCCTGTGTGGTACGGAAGCATGGACGCTGATCATCATCATAGTCACAACGTCTTAACAGACATGTTGTGAACTCGTAAAACGCATTAAGTCGGAGCTAGAGTATTGCCGACACGAATATTATCAATAGTTTTGTGAACTGTATCTCGCCATCGTTCGCGATTTACTGTCAGTTCAGTGGCGCTCTTGATACTCATATCTAGCAACTGTTTCGTCGTATCCACCCAGCGTGTAGGGGAACGGCCACGGCGCCGCCCACTCGAGGCGTGACCCTGAACTAAAAGTTCCTCCATATTATCGCTTCTGTGAATATGTCCGAAGAATGTAAGCATTCTCACTGACACAACGGATTACCGAGCTCATCCAGTATGGAAACATTAGTTCGATGGGCGGTATAAGGAATTCTCAGCATTCTCCTCCACGTCCACATTTCAAAAGCATCTATGCGAGCTCGATCTGCCTTTTTAACAGTCCAAGTTTCCGAGGCATACAAAAATATGGAGAGCACAAGAGACCGAACCAGGAAGATTTTGGTAGCTTTAGTGATGTTATGGTCACGCCATATTTTAGTAAGCTTTGTCATGGCCACCCGTGCCTGTTGAATGCTCCGTCGAATCTCATTCTCACAGCTGCCTGAATCGTCGATCAAAGAACCGAGGTACACAAAACTTTGAACTACCTCACAACGGCCTATTGACTTTATTTCTCGATGATTGTCATGCTCTCTATCTACGATAATAACCTTGGTCTTGTTGTAGTTAATACCAAGACCATATGCTGCACTGTGTTGTTCTAAAACGTTCAATAAAGTTCTTCATGAGAAGCAGCAATAAGGGTTGTATGGTCAGCAAATCTTAAGTTAGATATTTTGCTTCCGCCAATAGTTATACCGCGATTCCAGTTGTCCAATACCTGTCTCATCACAAATTCAGAGTAAATGTTAAATAACATCGGAGATCCCTGACAAACTCCTTCTCTGGTTGCTGTTTGACCAGACAGGCTACCACCAATTCTTACACGAGCTGAGCTAGACTCATAGAGTTGCTGTATGAGAAATACTAAGTAGTAAGGGACTCCCATGGAGGTAAGGATTTCCCACAGTTTAGGCCACTTTACGTTATCAAACGCCTTAGAATAGTCCACAAAGCAGATAAAAACGGGAAAATAATGCTCTATGGCATTTTTCAATAATGGACGCTGAAGGCATCAATTATAAAATAAGATAGACGCATTCGAAATGTGGACTTTGCGACCAATGCTGAGAGTGTTTTGGGTCGATCACGTGCGAAATCAGACCGTTCTTCAGAGAGCCGGTTGATCAGCACGAGAACGTTTTGAGGTTATAAGGAAGATGAAAATAGATTACCTAGAACATATAATGCGTGGGGAACGCTATCACCTCCAGTGCCTCATCCTTCAAGGGAAGGCTGTATCCCCTACACTGTTTCTGTTCAACGAGCTGCTGGAAATAACATCCAATCCAATCACGCTGCTCAGACGACAGTACATTAATATCGTGCACGGAACCAGAGCAGCCACTATCATCCTAGGAGACAGTACGTCGACGACAGCAACATGCCTCACATATCAACATTGATATCAAAACAATTGTTGAGTGAGGATTAGTAAATAGAGTACAGTCCAACGTACAGAAAACTCGCAACAACACTTACAGAAAGGTCTCACGTTGGCCTAGCAACTGCGGAAATGCAGGGTCACCCAATAGTCGAGTCACCTTCCGTCAAGCTTTTGGGGATCAACATAAACAATAACATGTCCTGGCACGACCACATCGTCAGCATTGCTAAAACGGAATCCCAGAAGCTTGGAGTTTTGTTCCAATATAGGAAGCTGTATACACCAGAGCAACTATAGCTGCTCTGCAAGGCATAGATCCGCCTATCTTTGGAGTATTGCTCCCATCTGTTTGGATGCGCTCTGGAGCACTCTCTAAAGCTTCTAGACACTATCCAGACTAGAGCATCAAATTAGACTAATCGATACGTCTAACCTCATAAAGGACCTCCACAGCCTGGAACATCGAGGAAGAGTGGCTGAGCTGTCCCTGTTTTACAGATGCTATCACGGAAGGTGTCCGAGTGAGCTCTCCCAGAAGACGAACACTAGAGAGGCTTTGCGAGCTCATCCTTACCAGGTCGAGGTTCCTATGGGAATAGGAACCAGTCTCCTCCAGCATTCCTTCTTTTTGTGGACTCCAACGCTGTGGAACCAGCTACCAGGGAATTCGTTCTCCAACAGCTACAACCTGTAACGTTTCAAATATAATGTGCACCGACACTTATCCTCTCGCAGCGCCTCTACAGCGTCATAGGTTTTCAGCCTTTGCGGGAGGCTAACCATAAAAAAAACTGGAAGGAAGAAGTTCGGAATTTAAGGGTTGCAGTAAAAAAAATATTTTGAGAGCACGGTATGATAGACATTGTAGTACTTTTAAACGTTCCACCCACTTTTCGTTCGAACATTTTTTTGTTACGAGAATATCACGTGTCAAGAGAATTCAGGGATACCCTGTATACGTCACACAGCTGATCTTTTGAGTCCTTCCATAATATATTTTTACCACTTAATTTTTCGATTCTTCTGGTCACCAAGATATTCTCTTATATTCTAAGGGACTAAATAGAGTGCGGTAAGGTAAGAGGTAACGTAAGACGTAAGGTAATAAACCTGTGGAATCAGATGAGAGTCTTGCGTTACCTCTTACGTTACGACTATAAACACTCTCATCTGATTCCACAGGTTTATTTTCTTACGTCTTACGTTACCTCTTACCTTACCGCACTCTATTTCTTAATGCTTTGTACTATTATTCAACAGATGTTGTGCCCACGGTAGGCCTTTAAGTTAAACCGTCATTCCATATCCATTACATAATATGAGACTAACTACTGGGATGATATACTAGTGCCAAACCACAAAAAAAGCGACACACCGTGGACTGTAGGCCTAACAGTACCCACACTGCGTTAGCTCCCGTGCTATACCACTGGTCCATTCATAATATCCCTCCCCGTTACGGCTGACGTTTTATTAATAAAGCATGAGCTGATAATCGGCAGGTCATACGACAAATGGTCGCGATTTCAGACATGATGTTTCTCGCTGGTTGGGGGTCAAGGGTCAGACCTTCGCACTTCGCGTCGCGATATCTTCCTCTATCTTTGTCTCGTTCCTCCTCTTTACGTTACGGTCACGTAGCCAGCTCATTGTTCTTCTCTGGTAGATAAATACCCGGCTCTGGTGTATAAAGAAACGCGGAGATGTACGAGGAATGCTAAGATTAGTCGGGATTGAGAGTATGCAAGTTTACGAGTTGATTTGCAAACCAATTCTATACTAATATCAAGCTAATACGCCTATCTGGTGATCGCCATCAGATGAGATAGGTCATAGAAATAGGTGCAAACAAACCCGACATCCATGAAGAATCTCCATAAGAGAACTTTCGAAAGTGAGTTCATACTCAAGATCAAGATGCTATCAGAAAATGACGGAAAAATAGCTGACTGCAACTGGGATTTGAACAAGGATGTTTGACTTATTAAGCCATAAAATTTTAACCGTCAATTACGAAAAAACAGTTTTTATGCCCTTCTCAAACACCTCTAGGTTTCTACCACACTATAGAACTCTCTCAATTAAATGTCAGACAAAAAATATTTTTCTAAATTCAGTGAGTACTTGTAAGTATCTGGGCTTAGCTATTGACTCTCATTTAAGGTGGAACGACCATGCAACAAATTTTAAAAAAACGTTAAGACATCTTTTATATCGGTTTAAATATTTAAAAATCATTCTAGACTTACAGCATCTAAAAATAATTTATTTCTCCTTAGTTGAGTCCAGATTAAGATACGCTATTTTAAGCTGGGGAAGTGCGGCTTACTGCCACATAAGATCACCAGATATACTGCAGAAAAGGATTCTAAAAGTAATATTTCGCAGACCTTTGCTCTATCCTTCTGCGGCATTATTCTGTGAATCTGGGATTCTAGGTATTCGACAAATCTTTCTGCATCAATTTTTTTAGATATTCATTTAAATAAATTTACACTTGAAAAACTTAATCATGAACATTTTACAAGGGATATGACTGGTAATTCAGTAAGAGTTCGAAGAAAAATGTAAGTAAGGTCCTTCAACTATCTAGCGCTGAAGGTTTATAATTCTATACCACAGATCTATAAAACATACTTGGTTACTCTGAATTCCCCTAATATGATAAAAACTATATTTAAAAAGTATATTATCCTGTTAGGTAGAGACGAAGCGAAAAAAATTTTGGAAGGTAACTGATCTTTCCTTCCTCTCTTAACTTGCTGACTTATTCCAGATGATTTCCAATCTATCTTATGGTTTTTTATAATAATAATATTAGTTAATTTATGAAAGATATGTGAACAAAATGGAACCTATTCATTGTCAGTGCCACAAGATAGTAGAGATAATAATGTTATTTAGTCCATGCACAGCCTTATCGGTTTCAATGGACTAATTATTGGCAAATCGGCTATCATGTTCAATGTACTTTTATGTTTGTTTTTGACTTAAAAATGTTATTGTTTATACTCCGATGTATTGGGATACAAATAAGCATTATCGTATCGTATCGTATCGTAACCCACGACCTTCGGAATTCTAGTCCGACGCTCTACCAGCTGAGCTATGACGGTCATGGCTACCGAGCCTGCAAAGCGCCAACCGATGCGTCAGATCCTCATGTCAAATGACGGCTCCACTGCTGCCATCTTTCGGTAGCACGAAGCGGCTCGTATCTTTGTCATCGAAGGAAATCTGTTGGGTCAGTTTCAATCTCCGACCACGTTCGACCCTAGATGCCACTAGGTCGAGTCAGCATAGGGGAGTGAATGTATTACCATTTTTCATGCTAGTGGCCGCATGTCGGGCACTCTAATCAAGATGCTATAAGAAAATGTCGGGCTGCCAGCGAGATTTGATCCCGCGTTCTCCATAATTCTAGTAGCACCTTGATTTGAGAGCCCGAAATGCCGCCAATGAAAAATGGTAATGAATTTATACCCCAGCGGACTTATTCAAGCCACTTGAAGTTGAAGAATATATAATATATAATATGAGCTCTTTAGATTTTCTCAGTAAAAAACTTTGCCCAACCTTTTCAACATATTTGCAAGAAATAGTTGTTCCCTAGCAAGACCTGGGTCTGTGAGTTGCGGATGACAGGTAATGACTGACAAGGTCTTCGGTGTTTCATTAAGGTGGATGCCATCCATCATCCTGCCTTTGAGAGGTGACGGAGCCATGAAAATGCTCAAGGTTACTTGGAAAGTTGGAATTTAATTGCTGCACAATTGAGGTTTACCAAATTTGTCAAACTCTCAACTCTATCTCGGACCAACTGTGCTAAATATGCTCATCATTGACTAATAATATGTCTAAGATGCTACTTTAATTTCGTGTTGAACAACGTTGTACACGTTGAAGTAAGTCTTAATTATAAAATACCACACTAGCCTAAGCTTATACAACTATATCACTTACTAGAAAGATGGATCCGCTACACATTCTCTGAAGTAACTTACCTGTAACAAAATAAGGCACAATATTAGTTTTGATAATTCAGATTGTAATAAATTCCTCAAACCAAAGATGTGTTTCAATTCACAACTCTTAAAAATAAAGAAACCATTGGTTGGTTCCTTTATTCAGTCAGTGCTTGGAAATTGGCATTTTGGTCCTGCATCGACTTCAGAATTTCGAAAACCATCCTACCTACTTCTACGAATCTGTAGGGACCAATGAGTAGCGACTCAAAGGGGGCAATATGAATGGTTGTCGGTGCTAAGCAGTAAACCATTTTTAAACGATACTTGGAGCTCAACAGCAACCTCAGGTAAGTACAGAAGGGTTCTTCGTTTTTAAATCAGCAGTTACTATAAGAAGGTTTCTGGATCGTATCCATCCCAGTGACACAAAGTTTGAAGAATGGGTCAAAACTCTTATGGTCCAAGAAAGCATGGTATTTAGCGAAAGTAATAATGAGTTGGAAGATTCACCTATAATACGAAATACACGAAGAAGACTCAGTCACAGACTATAATCCAGATAAAGATGAAACCGAAGATCTACAGAGCAAGATGGCAAATGAGACAGGATATTTGCCAGTCCAAAAAAAGAAGTTTTACATCGAAAAAAAATAGGTTTAAGTGATATGAAAGTTTAGGGTCCATACTTACTTCAAAATGTGTATGGAATTTGGAGTGCGAGTTTTATAGCAGATTATTTTTTCAGATGTAAATACCAGTAAATGGTAGAACCAGTACAAAGATCTGTATAGAATGTGTGCTAGATAGACAGTAGCTGCTAAGTTCTTCAAAAATAATGTTTGTGTTACGCTCATTTCATATATCGGTTAATAAAACAGAAGTTTTCCAGTAATACTATATTCTTTATCATCATTTATGAATAAATGTTTATAATATAAAAGTTGCTTTACTCATAAATATTTAAAAGACTATGGCGGTATCTCAGACCGCACGTAGTGGTTGAAGGTTATATATTTCGCATATGACTTGTTGCATGGTCGCAAAATTGTGAATCTTGGCCATCTATTGGCGGAATACGCGCCACTTGTCGATCATCCTAAAAAATGGTTTTAATCAAGGAGACCAGATTGGGACATCTGACCAAATGCATTTTCATTGCGACAATTATGACAGAAATATATAAAAGTAGGAAATAATTTACTTGAGTAAGTAAATTCAAACGGCGCTCTCACTGTGGAATTTGTTGGTATAAAAATTAATTTTTTTTAAACCTGAAGCGATATTTACAAAACCGGATTTTTTCCGGACTAGTTTTTTCATGCTGATTCCGAATCTGTATTTAGTTTCTCTGGTACCTGTAGTTGTGGCTATCTTTCGTATACGGACAGACGGACGGACAGACAGAGGCTCTGCAAAGGCTCCCTTCAGTGAGAGCTAAAATGTGAACAACAACTTTTGGATGATGAGCAGTGACTGCTGGTGTTGTTCATAGCCAATACGAGGAATCCATAGGCATCTTGGATATTCCTCCTATGGATTCACGCAGATTTCAGAAGGAGACTTATAAGCCTCAGAAGGAGTCTTATAAGTCCTTTTGAATCCATAGAAGGAACATGCAAGATGCCCATGAATTCCTTGTATTGGCTATGAGCACAGTGATTTCATAAAAGCTTCCTGCCACCAGTCCATAATCATCATTTTTTAACCTCACTCATGGCCGACTGTACTCACTAGACCGGAGCATGAAATATGGCAACACTGAATCTGGGGGCCGAGTTTGCATTTGTTGATATGTCATGTGTATTCTTCCAGGTGCAGAAAATCTGGTTGGAAGGTGATTATTAATGTGTTTCTAATTATTTACCTGCACAAACGAAACTATAAAGATAACCAGATGCCTCTAAAGCGTGTAGTACCAGGTTGCAGCCCAGTAGAGGACTACCAAATCATGGCCCAACATCACCTTATTCCAGATTAAAAAGAACGTTTCAAGGTGATTTCGAATGGGTTTCTACTTATTTACCTGCACAAACGAAACTATAAAGATAAAAAGATGCCTGCAAAGCGTGTAGTACCAGGTTGCAGCCCAGTAGAGGCATGGGTAGAGGACTACCAAACCATGGCCCAACATAACCTTATTCCAGATTAAAAAGAACGTTGCAAGGTGATTTTTAATGGGTTTCTACTTATTTACCCGCACAAATGAAACTATAAAGATAAAAAAATGCTTGCAAAGTATGTAGTACCAGGTTGCACTAGCAATTGTGCGTCCAATAAGGGACATAAACAGAAGTGGGTGAAAAGTATTCCTCGGAAGGGCTGGTTACATTTATAAGGATAAAGACAATAATTTACAAACATTTCAAAGGATAAGACCTATTTTAAAGCACAATGTGGTACCTATAATGTTTTCTGGACCTCCCAAATATCACAGAAAGATACAGTTAATAGAACTCATCTGGGCATGGCCTGGGGCATATCTAGGAAAGGATTTGATAGTGAAAGGGAAATCAAGACCAGCAAGAATGGCTTCACAGTGACCTAATAGTGAATTTTTCTAGCTCAAGTGACAATTTACAAAGTAAATTGAGTGTTCATTTAAGTGGAAGTGGAAGTGGCAGCAGGAAACAGGTTGCGTTTATTTTTATTTTGTAGTGTCTGACTGTGATGAAACCATCAGATGTAAGCGGTATTAGTAGTCGTAGTTCTAAAAAGTATTTTTCTTAATTTATTAACCGAGATGAACTCTAATACATATAAAATGTAATAATTATTCTGAAACTATAGGGCCACTATTTGACAGCTAAGCCACGTTGCCACATCTGAGGCTCCGGCCTAGTGTAGAGTCGGCCATGCCTCACTCCATCTATGTCGGTACTTTTCACAAAAGAAATAGAAGCAACTACTACCACTACTACTACTACTACAATGTAAAAGCAGACCGAAGCAAATCTCCCTACTTTGATAATTATTACGAATTAATTCGTTTTTATTCCCGTGTATCAAGCTAATTTGCTTTAAGCACATACTTTTATAGAATAATTCCCTACATAATGCATAAAATAAACGTTTCGCAGCAAGAGCCTCCATTAAAAAATGCTTAAGTCTCAGTCATAAACATGAACGCCGCTCCAACAATGGCAGCGTGATTTGCAACGTCGGTATCTTCGAGATCGAGCGATAAACTAACTAATACGCTCCTAAGAATGTGTACACTAAGCTGGGTATGAAGGTGAAAACGCTTGGAAAAATGCATTAGTGCTGTTGTTTTTGATCTAAATGATTTACTGCCATATCACAGACGCACAGAAATATAGGATAACAGGATAAATCCCGAAAATTAAAAAAAATGATTACTGGTAACGACTTACACTATAATATGTTTTATCCACAATAATTATGCTAGAAAGGACCACATAACTCCGAAATACATCTTCAACAAGAAATTCGAAGCTATAATAAGAGATCCAGAACTATGTGAAGTAAACAACCTGCATCGGGAAATAGTCTGGTACACAAATGGATCAAAGACTGAGCAAGGCACATGAGCGGGAATCTTTGGAAAAGACCAGACAGAGCATTCCGCTAGGAAAATACGCCTCGGTATTTCAGTCAGAGGTGTACGCCAGCCTGCAATGGGCAAGGATCAATAATGAACGATCCTACAGAAACAAGAGGATCGCAATACTTACAAACAGTCAGGCTACACTTAGGGCAATAGAAGCGCCCAAAGTTACGTCTGCCCTAGTTTGGGAATGTTTGCAAGAACTGGAAAGACTGGCAGAACACAACAAAGTAGTTTTTGGAGTGGGTGCCTGGACACTCAGGTATAAGAGGCAATGAAAGGGCAGACGAGCTAGCAAGACTAGGCACCCTGGGGGTGCCTAAAAGCACAATCAGACACCAGGTCGAAGAATGGATGAAACATCAGCACAAGGAGCAGTGGAACTTGTTGCCAGGATGTGTTCATTAAAGCTACATGCAAGAAAATAGCTGAAACAATGCCCTCTTTGAGTAGAAATCAGCTCCGAATAACGACGGGTCTCCTCACAAGACATTGTGGCCTGAAGGAACACCTGAATAAAATGAGACTCTACAGTGGAGACCTCAACTGCAGATTGTGTGGAAGAGGAACTGAGTCAGCCCCACATGTGCTCTGTGAGTGCGAAGTGCTAGATCACAAGAGACAACAGCTCTTTGGGAAGACCAAGCTAGAACCAATGGAGTACGGCTCAGCACCAGTACCAGTAGGTAAACTGCACAAACTTATGCAGGGATCCAGATTGCTGGAGTGGATGCTGTAAAAGAGAGGAGCAATAATACAATAGGCCTTAAGGCTTAAGTATTGATGGGGACAGCAAGGTCGGACGGCTTCTGGAAAAAAAATCCACAATAGTTAAGCAGCCCAAATGTTTGAAATTATTAGATCGCGAAATTGAAAGAAGAAGAAGAAGAAGTAGTGTGTGGCCACTTCGACGACCGAGGTTTCATATTTGTACATAATGAACATCTGACAGTTAAAGTAAACAATCGACAAAAGCATTAAAAAATGTAGGCAAGTTGATGGTCTCAGTACTTCCCACATATTACGGTGACACCAATTTATTTTCCTATAGCATGGAGCTATAGTATGAATCCCCTTGCAAATAAATCTCAGCCCGCCCACCCGAGAGTGAATATGAAAACTACAAATTTTCCAGTTTTACAACCTACCACCCACCCTCCCTCTCAACTACAACCACTGCAATTTCACCCCCACTCCAAAAAATTAGGACATGCCCAGGAACCTCTAAAATGCCTAACAACTAAGTTTGGTTTTATATTTTTTGTTTTTTTATAATTTCTGCGCCGCCACTGACACGATTTATAAGAACCATTTTCGTTTTCCATACTCGCTGCGGTAATAATTCGGTGTCAATATTTCATTAAAATGCAATATTTTTTACGTTATAGAATACAGAACGACCTAAAGAATACTCGTATCTATAATTCGGGAGAGTCTAAATTCTTTGTGGAATGTGTATCATTACCGCCAGGTCTTTATTTCAGAGGTGGATCGACAGCCTATTTCGAATACAACACATTTTTCAGTTTTACAACTCCCTACATTCACCAAAAGAAATGATCACGAATTCTTAAAATGCTTAAAAGCGAAGTTTGAGGAATATCTGTAATTTTTTATTTTTTGCTGATTACGCCGCCGCTCATCCACCGATTGCCAAAATTATAGCAGCACTATCTACTATGACTCCACAGCATATCGCTACCCAAATTACATCACAATGCATGCAGCGTTTATTGAGATCACGAGGCTAGAAAAACGCCAACAGACAGACTGATCGACAGATAGACAGAACGACGGAAACGAGTAACGTACATTTTCGTTAACTAGATATCAAAAAACAAAAAGTGATTTCAAAATCTAAAATTTTGGCGATCACAATACTCCCCTCATCTTTTGGTGCGGTCCTCTCATGGCCAAGTGCTGAGCGTAACCCTAACAGATGACCGTCTTCGTTTTTTGCTGTAAAGTAGATAATAAATTCATATTCATCAACACACGTTTCAATTACCTTCACAACAAACCCTCAAAACCTGATTTCTGTGCAACAAATGCGAATTCAGAAAGAGGTTTTTAAATTAGTTTATAAAAAGCGCCATATACTTCTGGAAGGGAAGTTTCACAAAGCATTGAAGTTATGAAAAAATCACATTCTGAATTAAGTTTGCACCTGCGTGCATAAATAGCTGGAAATCCTTGTTCATCAGTAATAATTCACGACATCTACCACGATATCCTACTAACGACAGTTGAAATTGGGTATAGATAAGATTAGGTAAGTGTTAATGGTAGTCTCAGTCGGCATAGTACCCTGAGGGTATCCCGTGCAATCGTAGATGAGAGCTCGACATTTAGGGTCAGTCAGACGCATATTCCATCCAAAAATAAATAATTTTATAACACTGACATTAAAAGTGGTCGATTTTACAATGTTGTTGAATTTCCAACACAACAAGACCATAAATCTCCACGCATTTTTATGCTTATTGATCAATCGTATGGTTCTAAGTACAACCCAGAGGTTATGTAGATATTCTGCAAATTGGGACAGCTATTATTTCCACTTGTACAAGATGATTAATCTAGCATGATTAAAAAGTAATTACATCGCTTCATAAATCATTGCCACATTAACTCACGGCGTCATGAATGAATCCCGATAAGGCAAAATATGTATGGCTTAAGGCAGTCATTACTCCGCGTACAGTGCTAAAGTCTTTTATTGGCACTTGAAACTTCAAGATTTACATTTCCCACAATAGGCCAGTCTATAGGGATAGATATATCAGAAATTCAAAAAATAACTGCAAAGGTATTTAAACTGCTATCAAATGAGATGAGCGGTAGTACACCAGTTTATTTTATCTGAATTGCAGCACCTTTACTTCCCATACTAATATTGCCGTCTTAAGTTTAAAAGTCATATCTCAAGAAACTGTCACTTTCGACTATGCGCTCTTTGGTAAATGAACTGACATTCTGTACCTATGTAGTAGTGAGGAGGTTAGGGTTCAGTTGCAACAGTTGCGGTCAGTCTTGAGGCACCGCCGGTAAAAGGGATTAAACAGAGTCCCACCCTGAGCTCTTTGCGAACTTTCGGATGCATTGTACTACGCTCTCATCTCTTCTCTTCTGATCTACATTCTGTTGATGAGTTGCTTTTACTCAGAGCAGGACAGTCGAAGATAACATGCTTAGCTATTTCCTCGGTCTCACCGCACTGTCTGCATAATGAGTTTGCTACATCAATCCTCAGCGTTTGCAGGCGTAAACTGAACGTCAAAAAGCTAGTTATAAATCCAACAACCTTTCCTGTTTTTTTCCTGCTCAATCTCGGAGCGATTGCGATATTAGCATCGTCTTATACTAAATATTTCCCACCACTATGTCCCAGCGCTTCTTGTGCTCATTTGACACCCATCTAGTGACAGCTATGTATAACATATAACTGGTATATGCGGGTTCTGGCCCGATGAGAAGGAGCTCTGTACATTCATAAAGCCTAGATAAGACCTTGCCTGGAGTATTGCTCTCATGTCTGGGAAGCTGCTGCCCCTACTACCCTGTCTATACTAGAAGCCGTCCAGAGCATTTCGACTAATTGGCGACCCGGCTTTAACGCGCCACCTCTAGCCACTTTCTCACCGGCATGTTGTTGGTGACCTCTCACTCTTCTACCGATATTCCATCGGAATCTGCTCCTCTGAGCTATCCTCTATCGTTCCGCCGCTCACCGCTCCTATCAGATGTACCCGTGGGACCGCTGCATTCCATCCTAAGACGGTAGTCCTTCATACATCAAGAACTAACCGGTATAACCGCACATATATTCCCAAGGTGTCCAAGGCTTTGAATGGACCGCCAGAAGAAGTATTTATTGGGCCTGCGGGTATTGGCCCATTCAAATCCCGCGTTAACAACTTCTTCTAACATAACCCTTTCACAGCAGCCGCGGTACTCGTATTTAGGCTCTGCCTGCGCGGTCTGCTCAGTTATAAAAAAAACACCTGTCGGCCCTCTCATTGCCACCCACTCCTATGTGACTAGACGCCCAAGAAAATGTTACCTTCTTGGTTTTTGCCAACTTTAGAGTATTATGGCAGTCCACACTATTTCTAAAGTACAGTGGTGACTTCCCAAGACCATCAGAGGAGTATCCTTATCTACGCATATTCTACCGCATTCCAGAGTTGCTGCTATTTCTGCCTGGAAAACGGTAGCCAGTTTACCTAAGCGGATACTCTTCTGTGCTTAATAAAATGCTTAATGCAAAATTCTGTAGAACTTCGTATTTAACTTAAATGCACCCATTTTGCGTATGAACGTTATTTGTCTAGCACAGGCAAAAAAGTATTATCTCAAAAAACTCTTAACTGAACTGCTAAGTAACATTTTTTTTAAATATGAATATACTGTTATTACTTAAATGTAAACTTTGATTTGAGTCCAAGCATATTCGTACATCATTTGGATATTAAATTTTTAAACACTTGATCGAAAGCTTGTTTCATCATTTTCATAACAATGCAGTTACAGTTAGTTTTTTATTTGTAGATAACCAAGGAAGATAGTATTCAGCCAGTCTGAAAATTATGAGCAAAAAGCTCAAGGGAGAATTCCGGGCCGAAAATAAATGCTACCTTTCTTTATTGCAAAATTCGATATAATGGTGAAGGTGCAAGGTAAAAACAATCTAGCTACATCACTTTTCAGAAATGGTGAATGAGCTACATCAATTTATCCTCTAACTGATCCTCTTTAGGACAGGTTAACTATGTAAACGAAAAGTTTTTTTAAACTTTGAGCACTTAGCTTGAATCAGTAACAATACAATAATTTAATGAGTTTGTCTTATTACCGTGAACCAAAAAGGGAAAATAAATACAGTTTAAATAAATCAAATAATACGCTTTTATAGCGCTAAACAGTGAGAAGTAATTCTTAATATACTAGTAATAGTATAAGCTGAAAATGTTAGTGAATAAAAAATATTGGTGCAAAACTGTATTGTAAAAATGTAGGTCTAAGTGCCCCACGCTTTATTCACAATAATTGTTATTTCCATATTAACTTTAATGGCCAGCGAAATGTACTATACAACGCACAGTATCACACAGAAAAAATAGCAAATAATTTCTTTTATTGAAGCCAAAATCAGATTCAAAGGAGTCGCTATCATTAAGGTTGATAATAATTATTTCATTCAGTATGTATTTACAAATAATGGCTCTGCTTTTATTACATGTTTAATGCAGTTTGGCCATCTTTCTTGAGTTATTAGATGTACCTGATCTCTAATTGATAACTGCTGATGAGCTCTGGGGTGATTATGTATCTGATATTTCTTTTTAAATCGCTCCATATTGATTCAATCGGATTAAAAATACAAAATAGAGTGGAAGTCTTAAAACTTTACACCCACTACTTCGCGCATTTCATCAACGATGTACTTTTTATAAAAGTTGGGACGTTTTACTAATTCCAATAGCTGACTTTTTGTTTTAACTTCTGGTTAAGTTATGATATTTTGTGGTGTAAGCTTTTCCAAATGAAATGTTAGGTATTTTTTCCAATAACCTCGAAGTTTATTCCCCTAGTTTTTCTATTCTTTCTATTTATTAAAGCACCGATTACTAGCCCACGTTTGAGAAAAAATAATGATAATTTTCTACGTGAATCAAAGATAGGGTAGTCTACTGGTTTTAAAAATGTCATTCCGTACAGTCCGATATCAGCACAAGTGAACTTGTTAAATGATAGTCTCACTTATACATTTTACTACTAAAATTATTTCAGCACCACTCTGGACAGAAAATAAGTCTTGTTTAATGTATATATCTACGTATAGCTATTTTGGAAGATTCACTTTTGAGACACTAGGGTGCCATAAAATTTACTGCTGGGTATATCGCCAACGTTGTTGCTATATTATAAACTTGTACTAATTTTTGTACACTATATTTTATACTACCATCCAAGAACCTCTGGAATGTATGTATAGACCCTCAAAATTTACGAGAAATGTTAGACTTCAACGACTGTTCTATAGAATATTTTACTACCACTTGAAATTTCTTCAAGACTTCCAATTCCCACAGTTAGATTAATGAGATAAGCATTTTAAGAGGCGTTCCAAATAACGTACCTATCAGAGACCGGAGAGACGATACGACACGTGAGAACCGGGGTAACAGTGTGCGTCCTACTATTACGTACTTCTGCCTAATGATGCCTAATCCTATCAAATTACCTTAATGGACCTTACCGATTGTGAGTCGGCTCCTATTACGGATTTGGTTTCTGCGCGGTCTTCGCAGTAAATGATATGTTCATTGAGGAAGAGTAGCTTTGCAATAATTAAACAGGGTTTGATATTAGACATGATCCTTCAAAGGGTTATAGGAAGGTGAGATTATTAATATTGCAGATTTAAGTCGCCATAATAGTCGAAGTAATGGAGGATAAAAAGCAGGTAGAAATTGACGACGCAACGAGGAAGAAGTTCTCAGTAACCCGAACTCCAAATCCGTACAGGGGACGAGAAATGGCGCTCAAAAAGAAGAACAGAAGGTAGACGAGTTCGGATGCGGTTTCTTGTGGAGACATAACTTTCAAGATAGACGCAGCCCTATGAAAACATTCTTATTTACTACTTCTCGACGTAGTAAGACTAAACTAAGTAACCAACTACTAAGATACGAGTAATTTAGAAGTTAAAAATAGCTGGTATCACTAGTTTTGCGGCCTATATTGGTTGCAACTTTCTAACTAGAAGTGAAGAAATGTCGGTTATACACAAAATTGTCCCAAATAATTCCCTTCAATAGATTGTTGGAGGCATATGGACAAATTAAGATCAATTCAGGGTGTCCCACGACGATTAAGACAAGCAATGTATCGGAGCTGGGCAGTAGCAGCGAATTATAATTTTGGGGGTGCAAATTAGAGCAAATGTAGTATCTGTTCCTATAATTGCATCACCCAGTGAGGTATTTATTTTTGATCACGTGACGTCCGATTCAAAATTTTTAATGGGACACGCTGTATATTTGTGACTTTTTATGCTCCTCCCGATAAAACAATTCCAACAAAGTTGGGGTCTAAAGTGATTAATTGAAGAGCCACAGGTACTTACAGGATGGTACCACTAGCATTGATTATAACATGTACACCTACAGTTAAATTATTTTGGTAGTGTTTCATAATGGTAGAGGTACAGTCCTTTAAGTACCTGTAGCTCTTGAATTAGTCATTTTAGACCTGTGCTAGTTTTTTGGAATTGTTTTATGGGGAATAACGCAAAAAGTCACAAATATACACAAACTTTTGAATCGTTCTTCACGTGACCAAAAACAGATACCTCATTGAGTGACAGAATAATAAAAAAAGATACTATATTTGCTCTAATTTACACCCCCGAAATTATAATTCGCTACTACTCGCTCAGTTCCGATATATTGCTTGTCTTAATCGTCGTGTATAATGTCTTATTTTGTAGTTAACCTTCCTTTCTGTTCTTAAACTTTCCAATAATTTTCTAAATTTCTTTACTTTATTTTCTGCGTCCGCGTCCATTATAATGATGAAAAACTGCAGAAACAGATGATAAACATGGAATACTGCCTTATCAATGTGAATGACTACGTTCAGCTGATTGCACTTAGACCCATGTTCTCTACAAAGCTCTGAGATAACTATTGATTAAAAAGTAATTATCATCTGGCATTCTTGGCACTTAGACTATTATTGTATCGGGACTTAAACATAGACCCTTTTTATACAATAAAATCCAAATCTTCGGAAACTGCACTTAGACCCTTTGTAACTAAACAAGGATGCACTCATGTCTTAAAAGGCTAAACCAGTCAGTTGGCGAAATATGATATGTATTCAGAAAATAATGAGAATTTTTAAATTTCGCAGGTTTAGAGAGTCCAGCATATCAATACGCAATGAACACGTGAATTAAAATGAAAAAAAAATGCTTATAAGCGATCGCTAATTAACAATGTTGCTGATAACATTGGTACATGCTAAGAATTATTTTCGAATTGTTTGGGTATGAAACGCGTGACAGCAAAACTTGTTTCAAAATTGCTAAATATTGAACAAAAATAGTGGCTGATGAAATTCGCTCGGGAGTCAATGTAAATGAAGCCAATAATCTGAAAAAACGCCCAGATTGTGGAAAAGCAATTACTGGTTTCTGAGATACGATAATGCACTAGTTCGAGGTGTGATGAATGAATAAGTGAAAGAAGGAGAGAGGTTTTCTATTGATAAGAGCCATCCGGGCCCTTCTGCACCTGTCCTTGTTCTAGTTCCCAACTTAGGCCTCATCGCAAAGGTGAGGATGGCCTTGCGTGCTGCCCATCTTATGTCAGGGACTCTTGAACCTAGCAGAGTTTGGCTGGGTATCAACCCAAGGGTATCACAGCAACATAGAATGTGTGCCGAGGATTCTTCCTCCTCACCCCAGAATGCACACGTCTAGTCGCTTTCCACCCTCATTACATACAAGTGACGTCTAGAGGTATTATCGCCAGATAGCAAGTCCAAAAGTAACCTCAGCCGGCTTCCGTCCAACGAGAGACAGAACCGCTCCACCCTGGCCAGAGATACTAACATAAGTTCTCTGGTTTGACGGAGATGTCCAGAAAATTTTCTCCATCTCATAAGATGTTCATTTTGCAACTACACCTCAGTTTTATCTCTAACAGTACCTGCTGCCAGCCCCACAGCCGGCTCAGGATCCAGGAAATTATATCTTGACTTTCACCTTACGAGCGCGTCCACTGTGTCATTACTGCAAACTCCAGCATGCAGAACGAACACCTTTATGTATTTTTATTTATTTTATTTATTTTATTTATTTTATTTATTTTATTTATTTTATTTATTTTATTTATTTTATTTATTTTATTTATTTTATTTATTTTATTTATTTTATTTATTTTATTTATTTTATTTATTTTATTTATTTTATTTATTTTATTTATTTTATTTATTTTATTTATTTTATTTATTTTATTTATTTTATTTATTTTATTTATTTTATTTATTTTATTTATTTTATTTATTTTATTTATTTTATTTATTTTATTTATTTTATTTATTTTATTTATTTTATTTATTTTATTTATTTTATTTATTTTATTTATTTTATTTATTTTATTTATTTTATTTATTTTATTTATTTTATTTATTTTATTTATTTTATTTATTTTATTTATTTTATTTATTTTATTTATTTTATTTATTTTATTTATTTTATTTATTTTATTTATTTTATTTATTTTATTTATTTTATTTATTTTATTTATTTTATTTATTTTATTTATTCTATTTATTTTATTTATTTTATTTATTTTATTTATTTTATTTATTTTACTTATTTTATTTATTTTATTTATTTTATTTATTTTATTTATTTTATTTATTTTATTTATTTTATTTATTTTATTTATTTTATTTATTTTATTTATTTTATTTATTTTATTTATTTTATTTATTTTATTTATTTTATTTATTTTATTTATTTTATTTATTTTATTTATTTTATTTATTTTATTTATTTTATTTATTTTATTTATTTTATTTATTTTATTTATTTTATTTACTTTATTTACTTTATTTATTTTATTTATTTTATTTATTTTTTTATTTATGTAAACCTACAAGTACTTAATATTGCCTGACTGTCAGAACAGATAGAAATCCGCCTCCTAGGCCCATTCATTTCATGAATACGAGAGATAGAAACTAAGGTCGCGTATATTGTTTCTGCTTGGAGTACCTCCAAGAGAGAGGGAGAGAAAAATTTGTTTTTGGTCCTCAGACCTCGGCATCCGAGCTTTCGTTTATAAGTGAGTCATCTGTACACCAGACTAGCCCTTCCCTCTTCGAGAGACCACCTGCAGCTTGACCCCCACTCTTCCCTTGTAGGATACTTGTAAATTTGCAGTCGAAGCAATATGGAAGCTATAAGTAAGGTCCACTAGACCAATCCAGCAACACCAGTATTTTATTGTTCAAAGCTCGTGAAGAGGCACACTAAAATGTACTGGTACATTAAGGGCCGATTTTATCAACATGCATATTTAACAAAGAATTTAAGAAAGCTTTTCTATTGGATGTTATTTAACAAAAGCTTTCTATTGGGTATTGCGGGCTAGGTTAATAAATATCATCCAATAGTATTTTATCAATATTGAAAACAAAACGTCAAAGCTGGATGACACTTTTCATCATATCGTATAAAAGTTTTATAACAAAGCTATTGTTGTAACAAGTGTATATTTGTTGCAACATAGGCAATGAACGAAGTTTGCAGTTCGAGACAAAGTCAACGATCGAAATAAATATCTTTTTGAATGCTTGAATTAGATCACAAATCCCAGTAATAACGTACCTAAACAAATATGTTCTGAGGCGATTCTTTCTGTAGCATGCTGGGGGCCCAGTGGCATTGTGGTCGGCTTGGTATCGCTGTATTCGTGGGTGGTGTTAGTTCGAGACCCAGCCCGTGCAACTTTTTTTTTATTTTTTTTTAATCCAAAATATTCATTGATATGCTTTTTACTCATGTTACACACTTTTGTTTGTATTGTCGACATAAAAATGTTTTTGAATCAAATTTTATCAGACATTTTACCTGACATATTGCAAAAGCTAGGTACCGGAGGCGGTGGAGAATTCAGTCAGTGGAAGTGAAGTTTATCCGTCAATATCAATCGCCAATTGCTCTGATAGCGGTGTCAAAATGAAATTATTCCAAAAAAGTAAAATTATTCGTAATTTTTGTTGTACTAGTAAAACATATACAACCCAAAAATGTCGTGAAATTATCAAGGACATTAATTTATTTTTTAAAATTTAATCAGTATAAATACCTATGTACGAATTGTACCGTCTTCACCGCTAATAACCCCGCGTGGTTGATGCGGTTTCTTGTTTAAATAAAAAAAAAATAAAAAAAAAAATTGATTCAAAAACACATTTATGTCGATGGTACAAAAAAATGATAAAGCATGAGTAAAAAGCATACCAATGAATATTTTGGATAAAAAAAAATAAAAAAAAAGTCGCTGCACGGACTGGGTCTCGAACCAACATCACCCACGAATACAGCGATACCAAGCCGACCACTATGCCACTCGATCACCCAGCATGCTACAGAAAGAATCGCTTCAGAACATATTTGTTTAGGTACTTTATTACTGGGATTTGTGATCTAACTTCAAACATTCAAAAAGATAATTATTTCGATCGTTGACTTCGTCTCGAGCTGCAAACTTCATTCATCACCTATGTTGCAACGAATATACATTTTAGTTTAGTTACAACTGTTACAAGTATTTTCACGAAGTACGTCACACGGGTTCGGGATCCGTCGGCGTGTTTTCGGTACTGGATTCAAAAACCCATTTTTATTTTGATATAACTTTTGAATTATTGCGAAAGAAAAAAAGAAAACAAAAACAGTTTTGTTACAAAACTTATATTTGATCAAAGCCCTATTTTTTTGTGATCATTATAATTTGGTAGAAGAAAAAACCAGCGATCAAATGCACAGTTTTTGCGGAATTTGATTGGTTGAAATTAGCAATTGCTAAAATCCTTGTTAAACAAGAAAATGCAATTTTTCGCCCATTTAGGATGGAAAATCAGACTGGAAAAGATAGTAGATGGTTCATAATGGTCGATTGTATTTAAAGTATGTCAGTTTTTACCTTTTTGAGGTAAACTTCAGGGGAAATCAATAGTTTTCAGAGAACCTTGACAGATCCGTGTTCTTGAATGGGCTGCTCTGATTGGTCGGTCTTTGTTAAAATGCGACTGTTGATAAAATCGGCCCTAAATTTATTGTTGGCAATGATACGTCGGCAACAAACATCAACTGCCTCATAGGAATGTTCTCGAAACATGATTGTTTATAAGATTTGTTATTGTATTTCCTGAGAAATTTGCTTCGTCGGTAAACAAAATGCTGAAAGTGTGAGACTAATTGATCATTACTACTGGTACAGTACATCACTATACAAACACCCTGTATTATACGGAAAATCATAGTAAAATTTAAATGATGCAGGTGAAATTATGCAAAAGGCATGAGCAGGCAGCAAGAAAGTCACACCGGATACGGTGTCGGGCGACACCTCAACTTATTGTCGAGAGGTGAAGCGCCTTAAAATCCGCCTTGATCATATCTGTCCGTGTAACGGCAAACGGCTCCGTGCCGTTTCAGGAGAACTCCCGCGGCATTCTTATGAACGCCGCGCCGTGGCGTGGCGTAGCGTGCAATTCTGCCCGAGCGGTAGCCGGATGGACTACCGTCTTCAGCGTTGCCAAATTAATAATAAATATGGGGCGAACCGTAAGTAACGGAACCTTAGGTTTAAGGAGCTGAAGCCTGGACCTAGGGTGGGCCAATCTATACCGGGTGTCCCAGAATTTCCTTGACACGTGATATTTTCGTAACGAAAGACGGTTCAAGCAAGAACTGAGTGGTACTTTTGAAGGTACTATAGGGTCTATCATACTATGCATTCAAAACTTTTTTTTGTACATCAACCCCTAAAACTCACCCCCAACTTTCTTTTTTCAAATAGCACCCCATAGGTTTTTCTACATAAATGATATCCCCATTTTATTTAAAATCTTGCGGTACCGTTAATTTTATATGCAATCTTATTTTTCCCTAAAAATCATAAGCATACGACAAATGAAATGATAATTTGTTGACGCCTGATATTTTTGTAACAAAAACGGATAAAAAAGAAAAGTAAATGGGTGTTTTAAGGGTAGTGAATGACCTATCATTCATTGCTTATGAATCATTTTTTTCTCACTTAAACCCCTGGAATCCACCCCTGGCTTGTTCTTTCAAATTTGAATCCACAACTTTGTCTGGAAAGATAAATTCTTTAGTTGAATTTAATTACCGTAGTGGCTTACTTTTTATGCCCCTACCGCAATTTATCGTTAATTTTGGCGCCCGTGCGCGGGGCACACCCTGCACACGGGGTTGGCACGGCCTGATGTAGCCATAAAACTTTCTCACGTTTTTGCACTTAGTTTTGTTGTCACATTTTTTTTATCAGTTGATTCATGATAATAAAAAAATATTTTCCACACATGTGTTTTAATTAATTTATGCTTACGAGTTCATGGATTAAACGAAAAAAATTAACGATAAATTGCAGTAGGGGCATAAAAAGTAAGGCACTACGATAATTAAACTCAAGTAAAGAATTCATTTTTCCAGGCAAAATTGTGGATTGAAATTTAACAGAACAAGCTAGGGGTGGATTCCAGGGGTTTAAGTAAGAAAAAAATGGTTCATAAGTGGGGAATGATAGGTCATTCACTATCCTTGACAAACTCACTTACTTTTCTTTTTTATCCGTTTTTGTTACAAAAATATCAGGGTCAAACAAATTATCGTTTCATTTGCCTTATGCTTATGATTTAACGGAAAAAATAAGTTTGCATATAAAATTAAAGGTACCACAAGATTTTAAATAAAATGGGGATATCACTTATGTAGGAAAACCGATGGGGTGCTATTTGAAAAAAAAAGTTGGGGGTGAGTTTTAGGGGTTGACGTACAAAAAAAATGTTTTGAATGCATGGTATGATAGACCCTATGGTACCTTTAAAAGTACCACTCAGTTCTTGCTTGAAACGTTTTTCGTTACGAAAATATCACGTGTCAAAGAAATTCTGGGACACCCGGTATAGAGAAAAAAATAAAACCATGCGACTTCAATTAGCCTGGGTGTTACAAAGTTGCCATTACTCTTGTTGATCATTCGTGCAAAGTTTCGGATCTGAAAAACGTCATCTTCAGGTGCCTAGTTCGCCTCGAATTTGCCTGTTTGAAAATCAAACTCGCTTGTTGACGAATTTTCAGAGAGAGACAAATTTTTTTCTATTGGGGAGGAACTTGCATCTAGAAAATTGACTTTTCCTTTATGCTCTAATTGCTCTAGGCCTTTTTGTTTCTCTAGTTGTTTTTTTGCTTTGGTGTTTCTTTGCATACGTTTTTCTAAAACCTTTGTCAATTTAACGTCAATATTTCCAATGAGCATTTTTCTTGCTGTTCTTTGGTCTTCTAAAAATTCTTGTTCTGCTTTAGGTACCTTAATTTTGCATTTGCACGAGTCCAAATCTGTACACTTGCACGTCGATATATCAAAAACTTCCCGACATAGTCTTTAATCAATCGAGAAATCTCTTGTTCACTCATCACTTCTATAGAAGCACTTTGCCAAATGGTTTTCAATACAGGTATAACCTTTCTAGACACTTCACTCACACTCGGGTCTTTGCCATTGTTCTGGTCTTTTATTAATTGTCTGTACCACAAATGTGCTCTCATAACATCTCTATAAGTTGGAAGTATGTTGCACTTAAGTTCTCTTGGTGCTCCGAACACCTCACATTCAATGTCTTTACGTGTGTTCCGCATTTTTAACACAAATAAACAATTCGAATTTCACTAAAAATGATATAAAGAAGTTAATAAGACGTTAACGCGTCGAATGTGTGGAGGCAGCTAATCTTGTTGGATCAAGAGCGGCAGCCTGGCAGACTTGCGGCGGCGACGTGATATTCATAAAGATGCGCTACACTGCTTGCGCATTTGCACAGTTAAGCTTGGTTAAACATTTTTAGGTTAAATAATAAGTTTATTGGCATCTGTTTTTGATCACCATAGCCATGTATAGAAAAAATTTAAGATAAATCACTTATTTGGCTTTTATGACTTTTTTCATAATTTTTGCAACTTTAACCGCAAGTAGGCACCTGAGAATATTATCCCACAAAGACCAAATTTCGTAGCAAAAGTACTACATCAAAATGGCAACTTTTGGTTACCCAGGACACATGTAATTCGAAAAAAAAATTTCGACCCACCTTACGTGGACCCTCAAAAAGAAAATATAAGAAAGCTGCATGCCTTTGAGGTGTGGATATATAGACGCATGCTCCGTATTCCGGGGACAAACTTACCAAACACGAGGCGAGTAGGAAAAGATCCAGAATTGGTCTTTAACGTTCAAAAAGGAAAACTCGAAAACTTAGGACATATGATGAGAGAAAATGATTATGAAATTTTGAGACTGATAATCCAGGGAAAAATTGAAGGAAAAAGATCGGTTGTAGACGACGCATTTATGGTTGAAGAATCTCCAGGACTGGTTCCATTATAGTTCAGTAGACATGTTCAGAGCCGCTACATCAAAAATCAGAATTGCCTAGATGATTGCCAACCTCCGAAGAGAGATAGCATCCTAAGAAGAAGAAGAATGTCCAAGGCGCTAGTATGGCAATCCATTTGATGTGGCACATTTAATTCAGGACAAAGCGGCAACACTGGTACCTCCAGAGTTGGGGACACGGAAAGGATATTTTATGGTCAGCCTCCCGTAAAGGCTCACAGCCTATGGCGCTGTAGAACCTCTGCGAAAGAATAAGTGTCAGTGTACGTTAAATTTGAAACGCTACAGGTTGTAGCCGTTGAGAAACAAATTCCCCGACAGCTCATTCCACAGTTCGAAGTTCTCTAACAGAGGGTATGCTAAAAAAACTGCTTCGGGAAGTAGGGACCTTGACCTGGTAAGTATGAGCTTGCAGAGCCTCTCTAGTGTTCCTTCTTCAAGCGGCCTTTGGTGTTGTTATCTGTGATAGCTCACTCAAACATCTTCCGTGATAGAACCTGTAAAACAGGGTCAGGTCAGCCGCCTTTCTTCGATGCTCTAGACTGTGGAGGTTCTTTGTGAGGTTAGGCGTATCGATTAGTCTAACCTTCTGGATAGTGTCCAGGAGCTTTGGAGAGTACATCGGAGCACATTCCCACACATGGGAGTAATACTCCAACGATGGTCGGATCTGTACCTTGTAGAGCAGCAGAAGTTGCCCTCGTGTATACCGCTTCCTACAACGAAACAAAACTCCAAGCTGCCGGGATGCCTCCTTCAACAGCGATAGATGTAAGAGAGGCTACAACCCCGACCCTATCATTGTCTCAACATCTTTGGGCGGAATTTGCAACCAGACTGTTCTTGATCCTATTCGAACATAGGCCAATCATGCTGAGGTTTGGACCAACGGTAGTGCCTCAGAAAGTACTGTTCAAGAGACGATTTAACTTCACCAAGGCTGACTGCGTAAAATTTGCTAAAATCCTCTTCGTGACTTTTTCACCAACCACTACAAGCTTTGAGGAATTCGTCTCTGCTGCTAAGAACTCAGCAACACAGTCCATCCATAGGGCTGACGAACTTTCTATGTCCCTGGCGTATCTAACGACAACAACAACTTGTAGAATTCCTAAGCCAGGAAAGAAGGGAGACTTGGAGGAACAGAATAGATAGGCTAGATATGAGGCACAGTAGCAGGAAAGCTTGGAGCCTCATCAAAAAACTTTAAAACAACCCAGCAGGCCCTAAAGACATGGTTACTGTAACTGTTAACCAAATTGCACACCAACTTCTCTTTAACGGACAGCTGAACCAAAATATTAATATGACCACTACTTACAAGAAAACCCAAACATTGGAGAACGATCAAGAAGAAGCTTATTTCACTTCAGAAGAGACAGAATTTGTCATTAATTCACTAAAGCCTAGAAAGGCCCGTGGTCCTTCACGGTAATGATAATAACTCACTTGCTGTTTTACTGCACTCGCATAAAGCTTGTGCTGCAAACTTCAATTGCGTGAGGTATTCAGGTCATTAGCGCTGATTGAACAAAATATACTATTAATTTTATTATTACGAATGGGCCTGTACCACATTTTTGGTTTATTGGCTTAAACGAACCCTGCCACCACGTAGATGCCATAAATAATTTCACTAAATTTTTATATCGTATTTATAACCGGAAAAAATTGCTCTAAATATTGAATTTTTTGAATCCATACGCTTCCCGCCCAGGTCGTGACGTCACCTGTAGGGAACCAATAAGAGTTCACTGGTACAAAACGATAGCATCCGCTCGTAGTCATCGGACCACGAAGGGACGCTTCTCATTGGTTCCCTACAGAAAGGACGCTTCTCATTGGTTCCCTACAGGTGACGTCATCATCGGCTATTTCAAATTACAGTACAATTTTCTTTTTAGTGTTATTCTCATTTGGATCAAGTTTTCTGCTGACTTTTTACAGTAAACGGTCCTATGTATCATCAAAAATAATACCGCAGTAAATAAATTGATCAATTTGAGATCACGGTATAGGCCCATTAGTTACGTTTTGAAGAATGTATTTTTGCTATTGTCACGTAAGTGTGCCGAATACAACTCCTAGTAAACAATGGCCACTAAAATCAGCACTAAAAATGCATTGACGGAAGCACCAACTCAAGCTTGATTCACAGGTGGCAACAATGGCGTAAGGAAGAGCAAGACGGTTAGAGTGTCGTTATTTAGCGAATTACGTACTGGAAGCCGGCCAAAATTGGCTTTCTCTACGGAATCCGAATCATCCGCCAGGATTACGTGAAATCGCATAGTAAAACAGTCTCCGAAGTTTTGAAATACTAACGTGCGTTGTGCTGGTTGTTGCTCCTTGCATTATGCAATTCTGCGGGTTCCATTTGTAGCTACATGCTTCCGCAGATTTTGAAAAATGGACTTTCTAAAGAATGACGGAGTTATGCCGGTACTTTAGTATGCATAGATCTTAAACTCACCTACATAGAAATTTAATTTATTTACTACGACCCCAGAGCATACCTCATCTGAAATTTCACCAAAATATCTCAATCTGCAGTTTTGCAAACCACAGTATTTTGCACGCAAGCAAACAACCGAAGCGGTTGTTTCGCTTTCAAAAGGTCTAGAGACCATTACCTAGGTGACTCAGGAATTTAATGCTTCAAAGACGTAGTAGACTACACTATAAAACAAAGAGTCACCAAGCACACGGTTATAGAGAACAACTAGAGTGCCAAAAAACCACCCATTCAAGCTTCTACCAAAACCAAAACACTATACGCAGCTTTTCTTTTGTTTATGCTGTGGTACTACGGATCTATTTTGTTCCGCTGCCATGGTTGTTGCTGGCAAGTTCTATAAACTTATTGGTAAAGTCATGGTTTGCCATAGGACAAGGTACGCACCACTTCTAGTGATAATTTTATGCGACTGACGCCTGATCGAGTGACTTGTTTATACATCCGTTTAACTGACAGCTCCGATGCTTACAGTTTTTGTGTTTGCACTTTAGAGGTTAAAGCGTACAGTCAAGTCGCAACATACTAAACAATCAGCAGACTATCCCTGAGGATTTTCTATATGAAAGTGATACCTACAGCAGTTGACCTTGACAGCGCCATTATGGATTAGACGTCTGAATAGGGATGCGAAAATAACAAAAATTGTCGACACCAATACCATTCCGATATTTGTTGGCCAAGTATCGGTACTCCTTGATACTTGAAGATAAAGTATCGATTCTCTTAAAAAATTAAACTACTTAAAATGCTTTTTCAAGTTGTACAAGATATTTTTTAAGTAACTGGAACTTGATTTTTCAAAACAGAACCAGTAATTACTTTTTATTAGTGGCATATTTAGACGCGATCAACAACGAGTATCATTGGGACCACCGATACCCAGAAAGAAGTCTAGTTCCGTTAGGCACCGAACCGCGGCTTGAACTACCCAAAGAAATAACACAAAGAAAGAATGACCTCATGAGCTCAAGATTCTCCAATTTATGAATAAAAAATAGGAATAGAAGCTTTACCCAATGAATCAGTCAGCAACATTTCTATGTTTATTTTGATCAGAAATATGACTAACAATACCAAACATTGAAGTGAACGGTTACCTCTGTTAGTGAGCTCCCAATTTTTAATCAGTGGTTACTAAAAAACACAGGCTTGTATAAAATTTAGTGTGCTAGCACTAAAGTATTATAGTATCGAAATTAAACAACTTCTAAAATAAATATATATCTAACTCATTGAGAAAACGCATAGCTAGATGTTACAGCAGAATTTTATGCAGTGATTATGGTTTTACTGACCTGCGAGCAGAATAGAGGTAACAGGTTATAATGGTACTTTCACCATTGTCTGTCATAGATACCTCACGTTGCCCTAAGGACAACATTTTGCCCATGAATACAGTAATACAGCATAGTAAGTGTCGATTTCAGCTTTATTGATCAATAAAATCTCCAATTATTCGGGATCGTTATATCCAAATTATCGGAGTTACGACTCGAGTGACACCAATTTTATTCCTTCACTTTCGTCGTTTAATCCCGTATACTGGCCGTAAATCGGGGATACATAAAATTTTCGGCGTGATTGGCAAACCATAAATCTCGTCAGGTCGGGTGTCATAAAAAATATTATTCCATTGGTGCGACCACAGAGCTTAGCTTTTAGGAAATATTGGCGTAAAGGCTATGTTTATTAGATGTCGTCCGCTACGCTATAGTCAAATGTGTACTGTAACTATTTCTGTGAAAATTATTCGGACTCTCAAAAAACTTGCAAAATATATAAAATAGTCCTGCAATTATTTATTAATTCTTTTTATATAAACTAGATATTTAGAAGGCTTCTATTTGAAAATATCGCTTAATCTAAGTAATCTATTATTATTTTGATTCTATTGTGATTACTCAATCAATTTGACAACAGCGCGTTTCTCAGCATTGACAATATTAGACTTTTTTTTTTGATGTAAACATACGGGAATTGCTTTGGATCGTTTTGTATTGTGTAACGAGAAAACCATTGAATTGATTGTAATAAAATTTTGACACAGTATTATCACGGTGCGTAGTTGTCGGTAGTAGCTGGGGCCTGAGCCCAAAAGTGGTGCACTGGCTCTATACTGCAACAGTCAGACCGTCATTAATATATGGCTCCATAGTGTGGTGGACCTGTATAAAGACGGAGGCAATAAGAGCCAAGATTAATAAGGTTCAACGTTTGGCATGTCTTAGTATAACCAGTGCAGTGCACACAACACCTTTGAGTGCCATTGAAACACTATTGAATCTTCCTCCTTTGGATCTGGTAATTCAGGGAGAAGCTAGAAAAACTGGGTTCCGTCTCTGGAGTCAGGGTAGCTGGACTCTTATGAATCCAGGCAAAGGACATTCGACGATTCTAGCAGAGTTGCATGAGGATTGTCCTATTTTGTTGGCGAGGAGCCATACAGTTTCTCCTACGCATCGCTTCAATCGCAAATTTGCGGTGGTGTTTCCGTCAAGGGAAGAGTGGGAGTCTAGGGAAAGACAGCTCATCGAAAGAGGAGGACAGGTCTGGTACACAGACGGTTCACTCGCTAGAGAGGGCTCGGGCTCGGGAGTCTACGGACCCCATACAAGACTTTCACTCCCTCTTGGGCGGCACAGCACAGTATTACAGGCTGAGATCTATGCGATACTTGCTTGTGTAAATCGTATTCGGGAAATTGGCGGGTCTAGGAGGCGGATTACTATCTCTCTGACAGTCAGGCAGCCATCAAAGCACTGAGAGCTTGGAAAATAACGTCGGGACTTGTCCTGGAGTGCAGGAGCGCTCTTGACGACATCTCAGCTAAACACAAAGTATCACTGATGTGGGTACCTGGGCACCCTGGGGTAAAGGGTAACGAAATGGCGGATCATCTGGCCAGGATGGGATCCGGCAACAGTTTTGTGGGCCCGAAACCAGCCTTAGGACTATCTGCAAACTTGATTAGAAAAACAACTGGAGAGTGGATCCAGAATCAACACTCTTTGAGATGGAACAACATCTCTGGTCATCTCCGTCAAGCTCAGAAACTATCAGCAGGGCCTGCAGAGATAATAGGACGATTTTGTCTCTCTCTGGATAGGAGTAACTTGAGATTGCTGGTAGGCCTACTAACGGGTCACAACACCTTCAGGCGTCACTTGTTCGTGATGAGGGTGGTCAACGACCCAACGTGCACGTGGTGTGGTGAAGAGGAAGAATCCTCGGCACACACCTTGTGTCGCTGTGAAACCCTGGGTTATCACAGGCAGACTATGCTGGGCTCAAGAACCTTGGAACCAATAGATATAAAACGGATAGGACTTAAGAATGTACTTGCCTTTGCCAAAAGGGCAGGTCTTAGGAACTAACGCGGATAGAGGCGGAAAAGGGCCCATCGTGTGGCCTATGCACCAGCCACATTCCGTGCTGGATAGCCTCTGGTCCTTATTCATTCATTCATTCATTCATCACGGTGCGTATGGTTTTACAAATTATGTCATTGGCGGCGCAGAATAATAAAAAAACTAAAAATACAAAACCAGCTCAAACTTTGTTTTTAAGCGTTTCAGAGGTTCCTGTTCATTTTCTACTTTTTTGGGTGGGGGTGAAATTAGGGTTTTTGGGGGGTGGGGGTTGAAAAACTGGAAAATTTGTTGTATTCATAAAAGGCCGCCCACTGACCTGTGAAGGAAGACCTAGCGACATAAATCACCCTTTTAGGTCTATCCGAACATTGCCTTACTATTACCGGAATTAAGGGACTTGGAATTTTCTGTGTACGTACGAGTATTTGTTGCTTTGGGTCGTATGTATTTTGTAACGTGAAAACTATTCAATTGATTCCAATGAAATTTTGACACGGTATTATTACCGTGGTGACAATTGAAGATGGAAACGCGTACGATGTTTACAAATTAATCGTGTTAGTGGTAATAATCAAAAAACTAAAAATATGAAAATAAACAGCTCAAGCTTCATTTTTAGGTATTTTAGGAGTTCCTGGTCATTTTCTATCTTTTTTTGAGTGGGGGTGGAATTGACGTGGTTGGTGGGAGTTGGAAAACTGAAAAAGTTGTTGTATTGTCCATTGACCTATGAAGGAAAGACCTAGCGTTATAACATATTTTTTGGGGGGGGGATCTCAGATTATGGCTTCATGCAATGGAAACATAATAAACTGGTATCACCGTTATGTGTAGGAACTACAGAGTTAATCAACTTGAATTCATTTTTTTGATCAGTTTTTAATATACCATTGAGGAAGCAGTGCTTTCGTCAATAATAACCCGCTTAGTGTTTGTTCAAATTGTACAAACACAAGAATGGGAAACCTGTTTAGGAATAGAGATCTTAATTTACAAACCAAATTAAGACTACTCCAGTGCTATGTCTGGCCTGTGCTCTTGTACGGTGCTGAGTCCTGAACATGGACGGAAGCGTCCACAAGGAAAATTGAGGCTTTTGAGATGTAAATATACAGGCGAGTTCTCAGAATTTCCTGGGTTGACCACGTGTCCAACAACAGAATTTTAGAAAGGCTTCAAATAGAGACCGAACTCGTGGGCATTATGAAAAGACGCAAATCGGAATACCTGGGTCACATAATGAGGAACCAAAGGAGATACGGTCTGCTCCAGCTGATACTTCAGGGAAAGGTCTTCGGAAGGAGAGGACCCGGTAGGCGCAGAATCTCCTGGCTGAAAAACCTTAGAACTTGGTTCTCCCTGTCCACACGAGGATTGTTCAGAGCTGCAGCAAGTAAAGTTCAAATTGCTTTGTTTATCGCCAACGTCCGGAACCGATAGGCACACTCAGAAGAAGAAGAAGAAGAAGTACAAACCACTATCCAACCCATGGCATTTTTTAACTAAAACAGCATATGCTTGATTTTTCTTTCCTCTATCACTATAACCGCTTAACCTTCCATGAGCATGGAAACATTTGATAGAGTTCAATAAATCCTGCAAAAAACTGACAACACTATTGTTGTAGGTCAAACACTTTTCCAATTCGTAGAAAAATGAGATACTGAACTCAACACGTGAAAATATAAGTTTGTGACTACTTCTTCCCAATCCCTAATCGCTTTGACTCCTAAAAAATATTTGAGGGCCTCTAAACGGTTCCTGTAATTTTTTGTGGCAAGTAGTTGAGGAAAAATAAAGAACAGCCATTAATTGGTATTATTATTATAAAGTGTCCCTTAAAATTACCAATAAATATAATTTCTCTTCATAATAAATACCAGGAATCATTTTGATAGATGCTCATTTCCCCTATGCTTTGAATTAAAATGCGGCTGGCCAAACTGGAAGCGACAAATTCATATTAACCATAGCCAATTTCAATCAATAACGGAAATTGCACGGGCCATTATAATATATTTTTTATATCTAATGGAAATGTGAAATACGGCCTGAATGCGCCTATAAACAGTTTTGATGGGCGTTGTACCGTTCTATAAATTTTCAAAAATAAGCGCCCGGATAATATTTTGACAGTAGGCCGCAAAATATCTAAAAGCAAACCAAACACCATACAGCTTATGTTGAAATAAAATTGCGTTTTGAATATTGAGTTATGAATTTCGCGTTAAAACGTTGGTATTTAATAACTGATATGAAAGTGCATCATATGGAATATAACTCAACTTTCTGATATTTTTGTGCTAGCTGAATAGACTTGTAGTAAGGGAAAATAAAAAATCTGAGGCTAGATCTGAGTACGAGCTGATAGATCCTAATAGGACTTCGGTCTGAGCGTCAGTGGTCTGAGCATAGCACTGTCTGGCAATCAGGCTGGTCGAATGTATAATCGGGTTTTATCGAAGAGAAGAGCACTGGTATCTTGCTTCTGTATGTATGGAAAGCCTTTAACAAAGTATGGCATGAGGGTCTCTCTTATAAATTTCTTTCTGAAATAAGAGATATTTCGGATCAAAGTAGACAATGTATTATCGACAATACGGCATAACAAGGCGGTGTTCCTAGTGGTATGGTCCTTGGACCAATATTTTATTCTTTTTACATTCACAATGTCCCTAGCCCCACCAACTATGAGGTCTGTCTCTATGCTGACAGCACTGCATTTTTGGCCTAGTCATGGTCTCATTTTATGAGGATGGGTCAATAGTTGCTCGAATAGCTGGTTTTTGGTTGATCACAACAAAACATGTGCGAGTACCTGGAACAACCGTGAGGTACATGAAAACTGAAAACCAAGTTTACTCTACAAGGATTCAAAATTTGTATTGTTACGCAGGTAATACATACAACTCAGATTAAGTAGAATTGCTTACTCAGTTCCTATGTCCGGATATACCCGGATGACTTCAGTGAGCACACTACGAAATTTCTACTATTCCTCATTACAAAATCCAACTTTCCATTTGGGTAATATATGGTAATCAAAAATGATGAGCAGATCGTCAATTCTATCATATCTATTCAGCTATATTGAGCTAGCGGTGGATTCGAAATTGACGGACTTTTTTTCTAATGAATATAAGCAGATGTGATTTTTGCGGACAATTGTGCACATTATTTTTATTGCACCAAATTTTTTATAGCATCAAGATTACATTGCAAACTCAGACAATCATTATAAAATACTTGTAACAACCTTTTGTGCATGCGTGTAGAGTTACAATTGATTATTTGTTTATTCGGAGCTTTTAATACCAATATTACTTAAGATTATGACACTATTTGAAAAACTGCAGAAGATAAGTATATCTCCATGAATAGAACATCATGTAGTGCAAGTTTGTTTTACAATACAACAGTCATTGACATCTTTTATCAATGAAAGATGAATCATTTTCACACAGTCGATAAAGCTATAAATATATTTTACAGCTGTATTTGAAATAATAATTTATTGTTGTGAGACAATAAAAAGAATAATGTTTGAATAACCGATATCAATGACTACATACATTTATATCCGCTCTGTTTGTTTGTGTGTCTCGTTTGTTAAACGACCATAAATAATAATAATAGCTATAAGAAACGCGTTTACCATAAGTGACAAAATACATATAAACTATATCTAGGAATATTTGCACCTAAATGGTCTTATGCCAAGCTGCTCGAAGAGACAATGCACTTACTGAGATTTTCTAAAAGAATAAACCATTTGCCGAAGATCTCTTGATTCCTTAGCTCGCAAGGAAGATGGAGACCTCATAATCATGGCACTGTCTAGAGGCAACTACCCAATCAACAAGCGACACTTCTGTGTTGTGAATCGTAAGGACGGTAACTTGGCAAGATCACTAAGGCCCTATTAAATCCTTTGTTTTAATGTTTTAGGTTAGGTTGAAACTGAGCGAGGCAATTTTGCCTCCTTCCACTACGACCATACAAAGGGACTATCCTCCATTTTGTCGACGAGCATGCTTACATTCTTTGGACATTTTCACAGAAGCGATAATATGGAGGTCATGCCCCGAGTGGGCGACGCCGTGGCCGTTCCCCTACACGCTGGGTGAATACGACGAAACAGTTGCTGGATATGAGTATCAAGAGCGCCACTGAACTGACAGTAAATCGCGAACGACGACGAGCCACAGTTTTCAAATTTATTGATAATATTCTTGTCGGCAATACTCTAGCTCCGACTTAATGCATTTTACGAATTCACAACGTGTCTGTTAAGACATTGTGACTCTGATGATGACTACGACCTCATTGTACCTTTTATGGCTCACGCCTATTTAGAGTTCATCGTACAATCCACACGTCTCTACCAAGGCGATGGTCATTTTGGATGAAAGCTCCTTGAAGTCAGTATGTTTCAGTAGGTGAATCCGAAAGTCTGAAACCTACCTCTTTCCAGTACTAGACAGCAGCATAATATTATGTGCTCCACTGTTTTGGCATCCACAGAGCAGAAATGACAGGTATTTGTTTGTTCTAGATCTATTTTATATTTTAGTGTTTAGGCTGCCTCTAAATATGCGTGCTGACCTTTTAAATGCCTGTAATGACTTGTTTTGTATTTTTGTTTTTGTTAGTTTGTTGTGAGTTGTACGAGGTTTCATGCATTGTTTGTTTATATCTATATTCCGTCTATTTCTCTATATTATCTCTATACACCTTTTATCTTTTGTTTACATGACTAGTCTTATATCACTGTAGAATGATCACAAGACAATAAATTCTATTTTATTCTATTCTATTCTATTTTAACTTCCGCAAGGGGTTCCTCAGAGGACAATGTCTCGCCAACAAAACAACCAGAATGCGCAAATCATTCCTGTTCCATTCTATGATCCTTGGGGGGACTGAATAGAGGGGTATGGTATGAACACCATCGAGTGTAGTAGCCCTGGCGTATCTCGGCAGTGGAGGAGTGCTTTTCTCTCTACCCAATCTGAGATGCTTTTCTAGGCAGTGCTTTTTGCAATGCCCGCGTATGGTTCTGGTCCTATGAACACTTATTCGGTTCCACCTCTTGCGTAACAGCAAACGTCCACCACTCGCATAAAAAGCTAAGTTTTTAGACGTTTAGACGGTCCCTGACATTTTTTTACTTTTTCTGATGGGGCAGAATTGTGCTAAATTGGAGCGGAGGAAGATAATGAGTCAAGAAAACGTCCTAACGGAAATATAAAAGAAGCATTTCTTCTGCAATTGGTGCTAGATTTGGACTACCCTCACCATTTAATATCTCCATTGAATCAAATACAAATAAAGCCGCTATATACAAATTTATTAAATCAGTAATGCATAAAAACTTATATTTAAACGCAGACTTGCTGGCCGTTGAATCAGGAAGTATTATACAGGTACATCAAGGACTCTTAAGCAAAGCATAACATACTATGGTTATTTATTTAAATGTTCGTACTTATGGAAGTGGAATTGGAACCTTCCGTCAAGTTTTTGGGAATGAACATCAGCAATAACATGTCCTGTCACGACCACGTCTAGCTAAAACGGCATCCCAGAAGCTTGAAGTTTTGTTTCGCTGTAGGAAGCTGTATCCACCAGAGGATCTACTGCTGCTCTACATGACACAGATCCGGTCATCGTTGGAGTATTACTCCCATGTGTGGGGATGTGCTCCGAAGCACTCTGTAAAGCTTCTGGACACTATCCAGAGAGAGCAATTAGACTAATCGGTACGACTGACCTCACAAAGGAGCTCCATAGCCTGGGAGGTCGAAGAAGGGTCGCTGACCTGTCCCTGTTTTACAGATTCTATCACGGAAGATATTCGAGAGATCTGCCAGATAATAACATCACAAGCCGTCCGAACGAGGAACACTTTGCGAGGGGATCCTTATCAAGTCAAGGTCCCTACTCTCCCAACCAGTCTCCTCCAGCATTCTTTCTTTTGGAGAACTTCGACGCTGTGGAATGAGCTGCCGGGGAATTTATTTCCCGACGGCTACAACTTACAGCGTTTCACATCCAACATGCACAGACACTTATCCTCTCGCAGTGCTTCTACAGCGCCATAGGATTTCCGCCTTTGCGGGAGGCAGACCACAGAAAAAATTGGTGGGAAGTTTGATAACTCCAAAACAAGGCCAACTTGTTAACACCGAGAATGTGTGAAAAGTAGTGAGTCAGGCATTTTTTCTACACTATTCAGTCGTGTAACAACCTCGAAACAATGTCAGATCTCCCTTATTTCTGGTTGCCAAACTCTCCCGAGGCTTCTCTTAAATCCCTCCCGCTGGATGTCATTAAACGGGAGGAATCTCCTTTTACTGTCGGATATATAAATTCGTCCAGGCTCCCGGTTTCGAGCTGATACCGTTCTGAGTACTCACTAAGTGAAATGTCGTAAAAATTTTATATTTCGCGACACACGAGATTTTTACCTATTAAGCTTTAGATGGCCAAGCGAAGCATTTGCTGGTGGCACTTTACGTCCCTTCGGTGTTAGCTTTTATTACCTGTCTTAAGTTTGGATAGTATTGCAATTTTTAGTGGTGCTGCAACTGGCGATTTATTGTTGCTGATGATTGGTTTTCGTCTGTAATACAATGTTTGACTTGCTAGGCGATACTGCGGTAGGCGGTAGAATCGTTCGCTAAAGGTGACCACAGACCGGCGTACGTGTGTGACATACACGTCTGTCATACATGCTTGTACGTTGATATTCGCTGGTGTGTGGGCAAAAAGTGACATGCATGTACGACATACAAATTTTCTGTTTCACTTGAATTCATGCACGCGCATACATTAATGAACATATACGTATGTCGATGTGTTGATTAAACTCACTCTATCTTAAAGGCGGCCATAGACCGGCGTACAAGTGTGACATACAGGACTGTCAAACTAGTATGCGAACACAAACTAAGCATGACGAAGAAGTACGCTGTTTCGACAAACAAGGCTGTTTGAGTGTCAAACATGTAGTTTGGTTACGAGCGATGAGCAGTGAAGACGAGTTATTTTGATGTCAGTGGCGTACGCGTGCATTGTCAAAAAGAGACAATCAAACAACGGCAGACTCGCACAAAGTGGGTGAAGGAATGGCTTTCAAAACGACAACATTTCGCACATATAAATTTACTGGAAGAATTACACTTACAGCCGGATGATTGGAGAAACTATTTAAGGATCGATGAAGCCAGTTACCATATGCTTCTTGATTTAGTGACTCCAGTAATTGAGAAGCAGGACACAATACTGTGGTGTGCTATATGAACGCTTATCAGCCACGCTTCGCTATTTAGCGACTGGGAGGAATTACAAAGATTTGAAGTTTTGTACACTCATTCCACCTCAGTTGTTGGGTAAAATAATCCCGGAGACCTGCAGAGCCATATTACTTGATTGTCTTTTGCTTACCTCCTCTTCAGAGTCATTTTATTGATCACTCTTCTGCTTGCTACCATCCTCAATATAGCTGACTGACGTACGAGGTAGTTCTTAAACTTTACAAAACAAGAGCATATCGTAATACCATAAATGCGTTTATGTCATCCGTTCTTGCACGCGATGTTTTTGAGGTTTCAATTCTTTAACTGTTTTCATCTCTCTCCGAAAACTCCCACGAATACTATTTATTTTAGCTTTAAACGTTTTTTTTGTCGCATTTGGTTCAATCTTCTGTAGTTTATTCAATAATACATCATACGCTGCATGTTTCTTAATTCCATTCATGTAATTTTTGCATTTCGTTTTACACAGACAGTCAAAGCTTTTATAAAGTTCAATTAATTCTGTCATGGAATCTCTTGAGAAACTTCTCAAATCAGAATGTTTGAAAATAGTACGTTATACATAATCTATGATATTACCTACGCGACACTGAACAGAATAATCACGTTAAGACGGAGTGAGGCTAATCCACACACCGACATACATGTTTGTTGATTCATGTATGGGCGTGCATGAATTCAAGTTGAAGCAGAAAATTTGTATGCCGCACATGCATGTCACTTTTTGCCCACACACCAGCGAATATCAACGTAGAAGCATGACATACATGTATGACACACATTTAGGCCGGTCTGTGGCCGCCTTTACACTTGAATTCATGCACGCGCATACATGAACGAACATAGGATGTAACTATGACGGAGTGTGGATTAAACTCACTCTGTCTCGTCGTGATTACTCTGTTTAATGTCACGTAGGTACCATCACAGATCATAATATATAACCTACTATTTTAAAAAATATCTGAAGTTTATCAAGAGATTTCATGACACAGAATTCACCGAACTTTATAAAAGTTTTGACTGTCTATATCGGTGGAAAACAAAATGTAAATTAAAAAAGATGCATGGTATGATGGTTATTGAAAAACTGCGAAAGATTGAACCAAATCATTTTCACAGAGGCGATCAAGCTATAAATAATGTATTTTACAGCTGTATTTGAAAATAATAAATTATTGTTGTTATTGTTTTCGGATGGGGGTGAAATTGATGTAGTTGAGGGGATGAAAAATTAGTTGTGCTCATAATGGACTCTTGGTTGATGTATAAAAGAAAGATCTAGCCGCATAATACACCTTTTTAAGACCAGAAGCAAGCCTTCAAGAGACAAGGGATTTTTCAGAGGTATACATACGAGTATTGCTTTAAATCATTCTGTACCTGGTAATTGTTGAATTGATTTTAATGAAACTTTGACACAGTATTACTACCATGGCGAAGACAGAAAACGTATATGGTTTTTAGAAATTGTGACAGTGGCGGTGCAGCAATAATAAAAACCTCAAAGTATAAAAACAGCTTAAACTTAGTTTTTAGGCATTTTGGGTGATCCTGATCGTTTTATAATTTTTTTGAGGGGTTAGATTGGGAAGGCACGAGCAGATTTGATATCTTACATTTTTTTAGTCCGATGCACGGGTTTTATCTAAAAAAATTAAATCTACGTATGTCTCTGCATGGTGATATTGTTAGATTAACGATATTGTTGCGATCATGCAGACAAACAGCTTTTATTTTTTTAATCGATAACCGTACATCGGATTTAAGAAAATCAAGTGTTCAACATTGGTTCGAAATGAGTGGGGATTTCAAAAATAATCTTTATTTTAGGAGAAATCAGTCGCGAACCATCCATGTCTGCCAAAATAGGCAAGTCAAATTACGTACGAACGCCAATGGTGGAAATTTACAAAAAGTGGTACATTAAAAAATGCCTCTTAATTCATAGTATATATATGACGGATTTAATTGAAATATCTGTGGTATTGTAGATATTAATAATAAATTATTTATTTTTGAAAACTTTACCACCCTGTATCTCGAAAGGTAAGACGTTTAGGAGACACGTTCATAAGAAGTTTTCTTCTTAAAATGGACCCAAAAATCGCCCCCATAGATATTGACATTCAATTAGGAAACACCCTGTATGATGATGAATTATCGGAAAAATCGGTATGCCATATGATTGGTGTATCAGTTGAGGATTGCAGAATAAGAACTGTGTCGTCCTGTTTCCCACGGAGAGAGAACCATGAAACCATTTACAAGATTTTTTATGTTGGATGCTTTGTTTGCGGAAGGGGTTGGCGATGATTTGTTGCAAGGGGATCGCAGGGAGAAATGAGAAAATGGTATCAACGTAATGTATGGAGTTCTGAGTTAATCAACTTGACTCCATTTTTATAACGTGATCACCTATACCATCTTGATTTGAAAGTTAATTTTAAATTACGCATAGAAACAGTGAGATATTCGATACCAACCTACTTCACTTTAGGCCTCCTCCCAACGAAATGACGAGCTGATATTATCTGGGCACTGTAAAGGCAGTTGAGTATGGCTGCGAATTTGACTCCATCAGAATACAAAATTGATTGATCGCAGAAAGAAACGAACATTGATTCCACTCGATTAGATGGTAGGTATTCGTCAGACGAGACGTGCCCGTACTTTTATTGCTCGACCGAACAGGAGATGCACAAAATGATAATAATCCCAGAAAAAGAAACAGTTACTTCAGAGCGCAGAAACGTAATCCAATTAACTGTTACGAATATCACCATCACGAATTTTATTCGGCGGCGTTCCCGCGGTCCTATACGAGGGTGGGTCAAATATTAGCTTCTTTACTGGGTGAAATACAGGGTGGATATTCGAGCGATAATGCTTGACACGTGATAGACCTCACTTTCTGTGAACATTGAGATACATAAAGATTTAAAATACTTAATGTTTAAGACACAGGGTGCAAAGTTTTACTTTCATTTCCGTTTTTTCTCAATTATTCCACAAAAACACGGCACACAGATGTAAAAATGCGCATCGAGGCGTTTTTTAAGGCGAGAAATAAAAATTCGATAACGGTTTTGCTGTCATGAATAAAAGACACCACCTACACCACATTGAGTTCGTTTAAATTAGCAAAACTTTGTTTCGGTTTGGAGCATCAATGTAGTCATCAAAAAAAGGATCGTTTCGTCAATATATTTTACGTGAAAAATGTGTACTTTGTATAAGTTGATATAGGTGACCGTTTTCGAGATAACCTCCATTGAAATTTCCAATACGACTGAATTATCGGTATTTTCGCACAAATGACTATTGGCTCATACTTTTACATACCATTAACGTAGAGATCTTAAATTTCAACACCACCTGTTTTAAAATTAGATCTGTTTGAACTATGTTTTTTGATATTATATTATTCGTTCGAGGATGGCAATAATTCTTTTGATCGCACTTTACAATTGATTGGGGTACCCGAGAAATTAAATAAAGCAACTTAAACAAAGCATACTTTTTTTGCGTAAAACATATTGAGGAAACGATTTTTTTAATATTCACGTTGTTGCAACAGACCCGAAAAAAGTTTTATTACTTTAAAGGAGTTCGATGTACCGTAGGTTGTGCCCTTTATTCATGATAGCAAATTAGTGGTTGAATTTTGATTTATCGCTGCAAACAACCCCTCAATACGTAGTTTTAGATAGTTGTGCCATTTTACTCATTTTATTGCAGAATAATTGAGGAAACACGAAAATAATTGTAAAACTTTGATACCCTGTATCTTGAAAATTAAGCATCTTGAGACTTCCTATCATATGTTTCTATCTCAATGTTCATAAAAATGTAACGTCTATCACCTGTCAAGCGTTGTCGGTTGAATATCCGAACACCCTGTATAAGGGCTCAGAAGTAAAGAGGACCACACATTGGCAAAAATATTACAAAATAGCAAATGATGTTTGCGCAAAAATATTGAGAGTATGAGACAAAATGCAAAAAATTGGTGGTAATAAAAATTTGGTCATCAGAGCTGTCTGATAAGAACAAAGTTACTGCACAAGCATGCTTGCGGTCCCATTGGTAAGCAAATCGATGAATATGGAGAGAACTTTACTTCCTAAGTCCTCTGTCCCGCGAATATACCTCTCGCAACATCTGGGAGGGCGTGGACTATTGAGTTCGGAGCATCTGCACAATAGAGTAGGATTGAGCACTGTCTGCTATGTGATGAGGAGCACTCATCGCCTGATCTGCTTTATGCGAGAGCACGAGAATGCCAGTAAAGGAGCCTTTCCTTTTAGCGCAGCAAAACGAGCAGCCGAGAAGCTCAGCCTCACACTCGACTTCACACAGAGGAACCGCACAACCGAAATGCCACATTAAAGCTGCCTAGGTCAACTTACTTTTAAGACTCCATAAATATGCAATGCATGGAATCTTCTGAAAACATCTAGAAGAGCATGGCTTGTCTGAGCAGTTGACCTTCTCTCTCCTAAGGTCTAATAGGTTGGTCGGAAACTGAGGGCTTTATATTGGCTTGTCAAGACGGTATCCTTAGCACCTTGGTATACCGTTATGTTATGAGTGAAAGATGCTTATCTGTATGTCGGCGTATAAGACGTACGCTGTGACAACTTACGTTCATTGGCACCACGCGGCTCTACTATCATATAAGGTACTCATAGGTATCGACGAGACACCGGTGCTGTTATACGCTCTAGAAGATATGCAGTCCATTATAGAGAATAAGATATGCCAGATTTACTGGAACTACTCGTTCCCCACGCTTGAGGTCGCACAGGAAAACAAGTCAGACATAGTACTCCTCGACTACTAGCAGAAGACGATGCTCATTATAGAGTTTTTGACACCTGAACAGAAAACACAACTAACCCACCTAGAGTACTCGTAACCATTTTATGGATCCAAAGGCTTCTAGAATTCCCGCGTCTTCCAAAAAAAATAATCATGCATCCTCCAAAAGAAGAAGAAGTTCGGAGCCTTTCTGTGGACTTTAGATTTTTTTCTAATTACTCCGCCAGCAATGCGCCGAGCTCAAAAGGTACAGTAGCAATACCTACACTGACCCTACAGCACAGCGCGTCCAAAATTTTATCAAGGTTGTTGTACGGGTTAGTGAGATTACCAGGTAACAAACAAAGCTGTAGCCATCCTATTAGCCCAATTTAAATAAAAAATCATGAGTGGAAGTAAAATTAATACAAACCCTCGTAGCTACAGGTAAGAGGTATTTGGATTAAAAGGTCAGCGAGGGTAGTGAACTGCAGTCATGCAACTTCTTAACCCGCGAAGATGAAACACTACCTAACGACGAAATGTTAATTGCTCATTAAAAGGTGGAAAGTAAAAAGTGCAAGTAGGAAGCTATTACGGCACTGCAGAAGCTAAACTCTTGCATTATACTTGCATTATAGCTATAAATATTGGAATTGCTTTATTATTTTATTGCTTTTTTTTTCCTTGAGAATCTGCGAATAACGGAGTTGTGATTGTAGCTTGGTGACTAGGGGTACTTAAGGAAGTTATTTTCTATAAGATTAAATTCTAATTCATCCTGACGAACACGCCTATAAAAGTGGAATATCCTGCGAGGCAGCCTGGACATCGAAAGAGCATTGGATAATAAGAGCACTGGCTCGACAGTGTCAAACCTGGAGTCCAAGAGTACTGCAAGGAGAATCACTGGGTGCATTGGAAACATGCTAAGCAACAGAAAGGCAAAAGTATCCCTATATGGTGTTACAAGGGAGGTAAAGACGCAAAGCGGTTGTTCGCAAGGTGGCATGGCTGGGGTTTGAAGTGGCAAACCCATTACGCAGGAAGTGCGGTGAGGCAGAGGAAATAGCTAAGCATGTTATCTTCAACTGCTCTATCTTGAGTGCAAGCAGGAACTCCTATCTGATTGTAGGCCAGAAGGCAAGACCAGTGAGCATAGCCCAATGCATCTCAAAGTTCACAAAAAACCTAGGATGGAACTCCCAACCCAACCCCCTCATTACAAAAAAATAAGAAGGCTATCTTTGAGGTAATTTGCTATCTACTGATATCTATGTATGTCCTGAATCATCCACTAGCAATTCTCTTTTAAAATAAGACCTTAATTACTAAAGTGCGGTGTTTCTTTGCAACTATTGACTATTTCAATATACCGCGATAGAGATTTGCTTATCTACATCGGTGGTGAAGAATAACCACTCCTTGTATACATAACCTCAAACATCCGAAAAACTTGATTATTACATTTATTAGTTTCCCAGATCCCAAAGTTAGCTGATCAACCAAAAAATGTCTATCTTACGTTCAGTATAAAAATGTAGGATCTTGCTTTGGGAAACCCTGCAGATATTTTCTATAAAGAATACTGAATGGAGTCTGCGTTTGATCCCCAAGTACAGTACACATTCCCAGGAAATACTCATTACATCAGATAGATTCAAGCTCATTGTACCTAAGTGTTTTTAGGATGGAAGGAATATTTTAAAATCGAAGCAGTCCAAATACATCTAACCTGAGTTTTAGATGAAACTTCTACTGCTCAGGCTTTGGCAATTCTATCTAGAAGACATTTAGTTACAAAGAAAGATCAATAACGTAGGTAGAACTCTACGGATGAAAAAGTAATTAAACTGTATTAGGTATGGACCCATCAGACGCAATCATAATCTCCTGTAGCCATTTATATTGGAAGTGATATTTTCTTCCAGTTATTTATTCAAATAAAAGCGTAAACGAACTGCTCCATAAATTGCAAATCGGGTTTAATTAATGTTTACCCAACCGTCAACTTACTTGTATATATACATCAAAGTATATCAAGACTAATAGCTTTATCAAATCTACAGAACAGTAATTTGATATTCGATTTATATGCTCACGTGCATTTGTACAGGGAGGTTACACAGAAAACTAAGCGAAGTGATTGACGTATTTAATCGTCGCTTATAGCAATGTTAAGTTTTTTCATAAAACGTCAGGTTGGTGATCAGGGTACGAACTTCAACATCGAAATACGTTATTGGCTGCGAATGTGTGATCTATTGTATAATGTTATGTCCATAACACTTAGCATTTACACTCACTTCCGACTTTTGATGCAATTAATCGATCACTGGGCTCTAGAAAATCTATACAGAGTGAGTCTTCAGTTGATACTCTTTTTTAAACAATGTGTAGAAGTCGTTAAAGTTAACAAACCTTTCAAATAACTTTTTTTTAGAAAACCGAAAACTAAGCGAGGTATAGCATAAAAGAGATATCTGGGCTTGTGTATCAAGACGTGTCTAGTCTTTTTATGTTTACCTTTTTGCCCGGCTTTTTGAAAAATGATTAGGCATTAAATCTGTCAGATAGTGCAGAAGTCACTTTTTGTTTATCGCTGTTAATATAAAATTGGTAAATCTTGAATGTGGCATACTATTTTAAAATAAATTTAAGGTTTTAACAATTTAAAATTAACTATGCCAAATTGACACTAACTAGAGCACTAACTGACATGGTGAATGGCTGATCGATAAGACAAAAGTCCGAGCGAATAACTAAATATGTCTAGGGATTCTCCGTTGTACTCTGCAACTAAGAGATAGAGATAGAAACGTTTATACGTATGATTGGACGGCTTCAGTTTTGCTATACTACCCTGACATACTTACCCGGGCTCATTGGCTTTAATTTGGAAGTCTTGGAGGAATCAACAAAAAACTAAATATTTCATAATCGCTCAAACTTAGTTTGTGGATGTTTGAAAGGGTCACTGTCAATTTGTTGTTAGCACCGATAATGTGTGGGAAGTACTAAGTCAAGACACTTGACGCCATTTTTTTTTTAAATTATCCAAAGCGCGTGGTGTTATATTAATAGAAATCCAAATAAATATTTTCAATTTTTTAGGTAGACATGAGGATCTGAAAGATGTGAAATTTTTTATTTTCGTCAAAGAAGACAGACTCTCAAACGGCAGCCGGATTTGTAATCAGCTCTCTCAAATTATTCAAAATACGAGGTTTTGTCTTAATAGAAAACCAAACAAAAGTTCTCGATGTTTTAGGAAAACTTGAGGATCTGAAAGATCTAAAACTTCTGACTTTGGTCAAACGAGACTGAATCTCCAAGCGGCGACTGTATTTGTAGTCATTATAATTAAATTTTGAAAAACATGATGTTTCATCTCAACAGAAAGCTAAATAAAGATTTTGAACTCTTTAAATAAACATGAAGATCTAAAGGATCTGAAATCTTTTATTTTCATCAAACCAGACTGAAACCCAGAACTGGGACAGGATTTATAATACGCACCCTCAAACTATCCAAAACAGGAGGCTTCATTTTAATAGAAAACCAAAAAAAGGTTCCCGATTTTTCAAGCATATCTCAGGATCTGAAGGATCAGAAATTTTTTATTTTCGTCAAATGAGATTGACCCTCAAACAGCGCCGGATTTGTAATCAGTACCCTCCAGTTATCCGAAATACGAGGTTTGATCTCGATAGAAAACCAAGTAAAGGTTTCCGATTCTTTAGACAAACCTGAGGATTTGAAGAATCAGACATTTTGATTTCCGTCGAAGGTGATTGAATCTCAAACCGCGACCAGATGTGTAATCAGCACCCTCCAATTATCCGAAACGTGAGGCTTCATCCTAGCAGAAAACCAAATAAAGGTTTTAGATTATTTAAGCAAACCTGAGGATCTGAAAGACCTGAAACTTTTTATTTCCGTCAAACGAGACTGAACCTCAAAAGGGCGACCAGCTTTATAATTAATGCCCTGAAACTATCCAAATTGCGAGGTTGTGTCTTAATAGAAGCCAAATAAAGATTTCCAATTTCTTAGATAAATGCGAAGATCTGAATTTTTTTCATTTCATCAAACCAGACTGACACTCAATTTAGCCTAAAGTCTCTCGATTTAAAGGTACCATTCATCTTTTTATATAAAATATTGCAAAATATATGATTATTTGTGGATAACTTGTATCATCAAAAATTTTTGCGTTTCATTGATCTTAGAGCTACTTAAGTGAATTAATGAAATTCGCAGAACTGTCAAAATTTGCGGTCTGATACAGCTGCAGAACTTTTTGGAAACCGGTCAGGAAAATGTCAATAAAAATAATGCACTATGACGAGTCAGAGTACCAGTGGAAGTAAAGGTAGTCCAGCAGATGCAGGAGATGAAAAGTGTCTATACCAAGCACAAAATTCATTCTCAATGTCACATGGTTAATACGTGTACAATGTGATACCGTGCACAGCCGATGGACTAACTATAGTAATGTAATCAATAGTTTCAGTGATACTGGATTGCTTTCAAATTCTGATTACTTTATTTTGAAATCAAACTAATAATTTTGAATTACACACCATGTAAGTCTACGACGCGGTTATCAATCTCCTGCCGTTTGTAGCTTCTTGCTTGTTTTAAGTCGTGTCGCATCTGAATAATTGTATAATTCATCAATATTTACATCACGATTAAGACGTTTTGCTGCATGTCCGGGAAAATTACTGTGAAATCGTTGGAACTGTAATGCGCTCAAATACTACATATACAGGGTGCCCAGATCTCCACCTTGCTTTAGACAAAAAAATTCAAGAAGTCAGATCTGCTCATAATTGAATACAGATTTAAAAGGTACACTTCAGAGTTTACGTTCGTCTAAAAAACTGAAATCTACGTATGTCTCTGCATGGTGATATTGTCATATTAACGTTATTGTTTCGATCTTGCAGAGAAACAGTTTTTATGTTTTTAAGCAAAAACCGTGCATCGGATTGAAAAAAGTGTTAAATTTTGGTTAGAAATGCGTGGATATTAGGAAATAATCTTTATTTTAGGAGAAATCAGTGGCGTACCATCAATATCTGCCAAAATAGGCAGGTCAAATTACGTACGAACGCCACTGGTGGAAATTTAAGAAAAAGTGATACACTAAAACATGCCTCTTGATTCATAGTATATGTATGATGAATTGCATTAAAATATCTGAAGTGGTATTGTAGATATCAATAATAAATTAAAGTGGACTCAAAAATCGCCCCCATAGATATTGACATTCGATTAGGAAACACCCTGTATACAAGGCACGTAGTTACATAGTGCATTCCGTCTCCATTCACCCTCTTGCACATATTTATTTTGAAACTCTGGTACAGCGTAACTAAAGTAAAGGAGAGAAGCCCTCAGAGGATCCAAGAAGCAGAACACCCACGTCTGGCCACAATTATTTCAACGCGGTTGAGATCGACGCGCTATGCGCATATCTAACGGCCTGGAAAGATTAATGTGTATATCAAAATATTTGTAGCTAATTAAGAGCTGACTAACTAGCGCACCTTTCGACGGGGCGCATGTGAGCGGAAACTCCAGTGCTTTTGAAATATGCCGGAATATTTGGATGACATGAAAGCCCTAACGCGAATTTTAGAGACTCTAAAGCAAATATACAACGTTGGCATACAGTTGGTTACTAAGGTTTACATATAAATTTACCGTCAAATTATCCAAATAAAAGTAATTATTTTATTGGGGGGATTTAGCTTCACGTTGCAAGAATAATGCTATGTATAGATAATTCAAAACTATTTGTATAACTATTTTATTTACCACCCTCTAACTAGCACCTGCACAAGAAAAAAGTTTCTTTAAGGCCACTAGTTTGAGGGTCAATAGTCTGACACATAAGCACATAAAAATAAATTCTTGAACGAAGAATATATACCTTCATCCAAGAATTCCATATCTTTCTATATCCGCCAAGCTGTAATTATCCTAAACCGAGAATGTGACGTTTTTGATCATATACAGTTCAACTCAAAACTGGAAGTATTTTTGAAATCAAGAATACAGAAATCTTAAATCAAGTAAGTATATGATAATCTTGAAAGTAAAACACTGAATATATCACTTACAAGGATACAATATGTTGACTGAAAAGTCTAATAATCTTGGCGCAAAAAGCTCAAGATTTTGGTTTTTTTGCAAGAAGCATTTAAGGGCACCTATATGAGCCATCGGCAATTCTACGCTAATAGCATTCTTCAAAATTTATGTTGAAACCGATTACAATACAACATAAGAAATACCTATACTTTTGCAACAGAAGAATATTGTATATCACCTACTTACATACGAATGTCTGTATGAGGTCCCCACAACCCCATCATACACACTCATGTAAATTTATGGATGACTAACAAATGGCTATGTGAACACCACAGTTCTCAATATGTTTGGTTGAAGTAATAGGAACTGAACTGAACACGAATAAAGCTACTGGTCCTGACCAAATTCCAGCCATTGTCCTTAAACGCTGTGCCGCTGAGCTTCCACCTATTCTTTGCAAGCCCTTCAAACTTTCGTATCCCGTGTTGTTGCACTTGACATATCCACGGCTTTCGACAGAGTGTGGCATGAGGGACTTCTGGTCAGGCTCGCTGCTTATGGACTACCACCTGGCCTGCGCCACTGGCTGAGTAGCTTTTTGAACGAACGATCTCTGTTTGTTGTAGTCGAGGGCTGTTCACCGGACGTATTTTCAATAAACGCCGGTGTTCCTCAGGGATCTGTCCTATCCCCTACACTGTTTTTGCTGTACATCAACGAGCTGCTGGAAATAACATCAAATCCAATCTACAGCTTCGCAAATGACAGTACATTAGTTTCGTGCATGGAACCAGGCAAGCCAGTATCATTTCAGGAGACGGTACGTCGGCGACAGCAGCATGCCTCACAGATCAACGCAGATATCAAAACAATTGTCGAGTTGGGATTAGCAAATAAAGTACAGTTCAACGTACAAAAATCTCAGACAACAACACTTACAAATAAGTCTCACGATGGCTTATCAACCGTGGAAATGGAGGGTCACCCCATAGTCGAATCATCTTCCGTCAAGCTTTTGGGGATCAACATCAACAATAACATGTCCTGGCACGACAACCTCGTCAGTATTGCTAAAACGGCATCCCAGAAGCTTGGAGTTTTGTTCCGCTGTAGGAAGTTGTATACACCAGAGCAACTGCTGCTGCTCTACAAGGCACAGATCCGGCCATCGCTGGAGTATTGCTTCCATGTGTGGGGATGCGCTCCGAAGCACTCTGTAAAGCTTCTGGACACTATCCAGAAAAGAGCAATTAGATTAATCGATACGCCTGACGTCACAAATGACCTCCACAGCCTAGAACATTGAAGGAGGGTGGCTGACCTATCCCTGTTTTACCGATTCTATCACGGAAAATGATCGAGTGAGCTCTCCCAGATAATAACACCAAAGGCTATCCGAACCAGGAACACTAGAGAAGCTCTGCGAGCTCATCCTTACCACGTCGAGGTCCTTACTCCCCGAACCAGTCTCCTCCAGCATTCCTTCTTTTGGAGAACTTCGACGCTGTGGAAACAGCTGCCGGGGAATTTGTTTTCCGACGGCTACAACCTGCAGCGTTTTAAATCTAACGTGAACCGACACTTATCCTCTCGCAGCGCTTCTACAGCGCCATAGGCTCTCAGCCTTTGCGGGAGGCTGACCATAAAAAAAAGGAGCTCGCTCTGTTGGAAAATATGATATCCCTATCAAAACTTTACGAAATACTTGATCGAAAAGTGTTGAAATTTTCGTTGTAAATAAAATTATATTCTTAGCCAGTGCATATTTCTTCAGAATGTGTATTGAAGTCAAAAAAATATTCTCTTGGTTCAGGAAAATTTTCTCAGAGTGAATACAGATATTCTTATCGCTAGTATATCTTTACAAGGATATCAAAATTCCTGAATTGAGAATATACTTTTAGTTGTGTACGTATTACCGTCTTATACTATAAAACTGAATTTTCATCTTTCAGGATTAACTGCTGTTTTTAGGCGTAGTCAAGGTACTGTTTTGTGGAGTACAAAATATTGGAATTTGTTTTTCAATTAATAATATAGATTATTTTACTAAAGGTGAAAAATGAAGCTTGCGGATCTATCCGCATGTTTGGTGGCAAAGTTAATACTATAAAACGAGTACTTTGGTATAATCAGAAAGGTAGTGGCCCTTTAAATTTTTACGATTCTGGAATATCAAGCGATCTTAAATTTCAATAGCCTTACTCTGTTTTTCTACCTGCCTGTTAAATGTGTTACTCAGATGTACGCGTATGGATTTTCGATGTGCCTAACTTATCTGCAGCCAGTTTAGTTAACCTATCTTCCCCATTTTTGTTATTTTCTTCTTCATTCTTCCTAGACGATAAATATCTTGATACCGGACCATAAAGAAAACTTCTGCTTCACATGTAATAGTCCAATTTTCCATTATATAAGCCTTTTGTACCTGAAGTTTTGATGTGACATGGCAAACATTATGACAGTGAGTAAATAGATGTCTTACCTGATGGAGAAAACATAATTGGACGTTTATTGTGATGAATATAGTAATCAGTGGACTCATAAATCTCTTCTATGTACGTATGGATCTCATAGGCAACAATATTTGTATACAATTCACTTTAATAACATATTGTGTACGATAATCTAATAGTGTGCTAGTGTATACCTTTAAACGTCACACCTAACCTGTTGTTATGGTAGTAATGGTATTCATTCGAAAGTATTATGGGTTTATGAATCATGGCAAGTTCGAACTGGAGCGTTGAATTAAAAGCATCACAATGTTATTATGATGGCTTTGTATGGGTCGTAAAATAAGGCACGATGACGGCTATTTTTATGTATATTAAATATCTATTTATTTTGTGTCAGTTAGGAATGATAATAGCCAACAGGATTAATATGATTAAGTGACAAAAAATCCGACTAAAGAATACTATGATTTTTTTTTGAGGGACATGAGCAGTAAGCAGATCATCTTCTGTTGTTGATCGGTGGTCGGGTGGTTTGGGAGAGGGTGGGATGAATGAATGTATATCATAAATTATATCCCAATCAGCAAAACTATAACCACCTCTACTGTCCTTATGAGCTCACGAAGGCACCCCCTGCATTTAATAAATCTGAAAAAAGTCTATGATTGTAGAAGTTCCATCGAGTGCCACTTTACATAAGAACTGTGCATTTGCTATGTATGCCACTGGACCTGAGAGGAGCTTAAAAGAAGATATTGTATCTTTTTCGTAATTAATGTCATTCATGCTATAGAAGATGTAGCTAAGTCTTTTTCTTTCATATTTTGACCAATTGAGTCATTTTTGGTTTATAATTTTTTTTCTGAAGCAACTTATTTTGTCAACCCCCTAATTTCTTACTTCAACAGTTACTTCAACAGAAAGCCTTCTGATTCCTATAGTGACAAGTATCCCATATGACTCATATATTAAGTAAAAGTGCTTTTCAAACTTAAGGTTCCATATACTGGGTGTTCATTGAAAACTTCCTATCACGAATTTATCGAAAACCACTGATTCAAGGAACCTTGTACAATATGCCCCTGGAGTCATCTCCTTAAACATTTTAAATGACAAGAGGTATCGGGTGATAACTTGACGTATAAATACGTTATTCAATGCTCAACGGTATGTCAAAGTCCTTTATTTTAACGTTTGACTTTGTAAAATCGGTCGATCGGTTTAAATCAAAAAAACACAAAAATATCACTTTTTTGCAATAAGCGTTCAAGATGATGCCCGTTATTGGTCAAACAATGATACAGGTTATGCTCAAATTCTTGGTGGACAGTTATCCAGTCTTTCAAGCTGGTGGAGTAAATACAATTGATTTCAGATGTCCCCATAGATAAAGTCTAATGGTGTCAAATCAGATGGTTATCAGGCCATTGTATAGTCTCTCTTCGCCTTATGCATTTATCTGAAAACGCGTCGTCTAGCCGAATCAGAAGAACGTAGTGAGGAGGAGCGCCGTATTGCGTCATCAAGTATAGGGTTTCCATCCTCTTGGATTTGGTTTTCAATGATTTCAGTTATAAGCGGATTGATGATATTGTCCAACATATCCAAATAAGAGTCTCCACTTAAATTTCCTTTAATAAATAATCGCCTAATCCCTTCCTTTCCTAAAATACTACCCTGTTATGTAGATGCTCCAAACTCAATAATCCACGTCCTCCTGTAGTTCGTGGGAAGTAGATTTGAAGAGTAAACGGACTTCCCATAGACAGCATCCGGTATGCAGATGACACTGCCATAATAACAGATAATGCAGGTGATCTCCAGATCCTACTAAATCGAGTCACTGAGGCGAGTAGAAATCTAGGCCTTAAAATTAATATTGGTAAAACAAAGCTTATGGTAATCAGTAGAAACAACACAACAAACACCCAGACACAAATAAACGGAAAAAACATTGAAAGAGTTTCACAGTTTAAATACCTAGGATGCATGGTCAATGAAACATGGGATCCAGACCAAGAAATAAATTGCAGAATAGAACAAGCACGAATAACCTTTCTAAAACTTAAAAAATTTCTCACTGACAAAAACTTAAACTTCAGCCTCAGATACATAATGGTAAAACGTTATGTCTGATCAGTTCTGCTCTACGGAATGAAGGCGTGGACATTGAAAGCAACCACAATCAACAAAATTGAAGCTTTCGAGATGTGGATCTTAAGACGGATGCTAAAAATACCCTGGGTAGACCATGTAACAAATGAAGAAGTTCTCCGAAGAGCTGAACTAACAGACCGACAGCTCTTCGACACAATTAAAAAAAGAAAAATAGCCTACCTGGGACACGTAATCCGGGAAGAACGTTATCAGTTACAACGCCTGGTACTTCAAGGTAAAATCGAAGGAGGAAAAAGAGGAATAGGAAGAAGAAACTATCCTGGGTCAGAAAAATTCGGCAGTGGACAGGAATGAGAAGCCTCGAAGAGATACAAAATGCAGCTGTGAATAGAGAAATTTGATAGGAAGAGGATGGACGCCGACGCAGGAATCTGCGTGGCACTCTAAGAAGAAGAAGATTTGCGAAACTAATGGCTTGGGATGTCGTCTTGTTTTCATACTCAACATTTTGCGGGTTTTCGTGTCGATTTGATGCAGATCGTACACTGTTCAGTGGATTATTATTATTTATTTTAACAAAATTATTACTCCTCATACCGTGAGGTAAGCAATCTCTGGCGGCTAAGATTTTCGCCGCCGCACGGCACACCGGCATTGTGCGCAATGCAGAGAGCAGCGTATTCCTCATTCCATCTGGGTATCCAATGACTATAACCAGAGCAGACTTACAGTTTAGTCTGAACAGAGAATCGGACGACTTGAAAAAATCAAAGCGTCATGGTCTACGCGCGATGCTATAACTCTATGCTTCAGGAAACTATCCTTTATTTTTTCTCCATCATTGAAGTATCCCTCTCTACCTTTAGTTTTGAAAGAGTACCAAGTAATTTTAACTGTGACCGTATGAAATTAAGAAGAATATATATATGTGTTACCCAACGTTAAAAACTTCCTTTCCGGACGTCCTGCTGTGCTGTAAGACCTTAGTGTGCGGATACCTTAAAGAAGCTATTGTTTCTTTTTGTGACTCTGGTCATCCATACTAATGGAGACGGAGCGAATTCATTTAGTTTTATCATAAAATAAAACAATGGCTGATAGAGATCAGTCCGTTTAGATGTACGCCGGCGATTATCATAACGCCGCGTTATCATTCGAAGCAGGCAGTTGCGTGACATGAGTGCGTACGTCGGACGGAGGTCGCAGATGACCTCCCGCGTACGCCATTACGTGATGACATTTGCATAAATGAGCCGATTATTGGATACTGGACATTCCTGGTGTCCCGTCAAGAGTCAGATTTGCTGTGAGTATACACCCAGCCAGGCCGTGTATGAGGGTTTAGGGGGTTCTAACCCCTTGCCTATCTGTGGCGGGCAAGACCGATCCTGGATGGGTGACCGCCATTATGCGAATCCAATTTTGAGATCTCCAAGAATACTCTCGTTTTCTATTTTACATTACTGTGTATTATATGATGCATACCTATCTACTTATTAATTTATTTGTGCAATTCGACTTATATTATTATACGTTCAAGTACTTCGAAAAGGCTTCGGTTGGTATGTTTGAATAAAAATTAAACACCGAAAGAATATTTCAAGTTTTTCCTACTGCCGCGCTGTTGCCACTGCTTTGGCCATCGTACTGTGTTACAAGAACCCCGGAATTTTTACCCAAAGCGATTTGCGGTACATTTATATGTTGAGCAAATTTTGTGCATCTCTGACAAGGATGGAGATAGTACACACAGAAAAATCTGTCGTTTTGTCAAAGACTTACGCTTGGATTCAGTGGGACGTTACACTCAGCGTTCCTCAAATACAGCGATGTTTATCCAATGGGAAGTGTATAGTTGGTAACGAATTATATCGGATTGTCGATTCAACTACAAGATGTCATTGGATTCCAATGAATGATTCAATGGCAGCCTGTCATTGAATCGAATCTGTGTTTGGTAATTGATTCTAAACTACTTTCTTTTCCTTGGACCAACAGATTTTATTGCGAGGACATCTGATTGATTCATTTGGATGTTTAATGGTGTGATTCTGTATGAAGTTATAAGGAGCATGATATAAGAATTAGACATAAGCCTGCACCAGTTGTTGCATTTTTACCTGAAATATAACTGTCTGACTAATCCAAATACCTACATTCAAATGTGGGTGTTAGCTCTTCTACGCCCCAATTTCTCAGTAGGTCCTCTATTTAATATATAACTGAACACATTTACATCATTGCTGCTGAAATACGCGAAACCATGAGATGACACAACGAAACAACCTGTTACCGAACAACCTCGTCCATGCTGGCGCAGGTAACACTGAGATCTGAGATGATCCTCCTCTTCTTTCTTTTTACGTTTATTGAATCGGGACATCAGTCCCGCCGAATACTGATTATAATAGTTCAGCGAACAACAACGGCCACTGAATTCGATATATGATGTTGTTGTTACGAATACTACTTGCCAATTTCTTTAACAGCATAGATAATGTTTTGAAAGCATGGGTTATTGTTCGCGTAATAGTTACCTTTTGAAACAAAATTAATTTTTGTCAGATGAATTATCACGAACTGCGGTTGCAGTAATGATTTTTGTACATCGAATAGATTGTATGCTTTGCTTAAATGAAACATAGGGCAAAATTCGAAAACAAAAGGATGTTTTGATTGCATTGTATATCAATACTGGTATTAGAAGGGTTATACATATGGTTAGGATGAATATAAAATTATTTTGAATTTATTGGCTTACCTGTGATTACTTCGAATATAAGGATTGAAATTCTTTCAATGACATGGATTTGAAACAACTGTAAATGTATTTAAAGCGATGGAAAAACATCCAAATACTAACAATTAATTGGAAACGCAACATTATTTTTTTCTGAGCAACATTTCTTTATAGGGTCAAACAAAGGCACCAATCTTGGCTGCACTCTTAAGCTTTGGAAACCTCCAAAGATATATGAAATCTCAAAACAACCAGGTAGTTCGAGCTTAGTACCTATATCGAAATATATCGCTGCGTTTGAAAAGAAGAGATGCTTCAAATATCTCTTTTGAGGTGCATGAAACAATGATGTTAGTTGAGGTAGAAAGTATGGCTACTCATCAAAAAACAGGAGTCTAGCCTCGCGGCTAAAAGCCAAAAGACACTATCATAAGTTTTGTGAACCAACAGCTTCCACATTTAGCAAGCAGAACAAGTAAAAATATGACTCTGAATTTTTTCGTGGTCTTATTTGTTTCTGCAAATATACATATAGTTTTCCGAGTAATTTCACCCCAAAAATAGTTTTTTTTGTAGATCTTGTTGTTGTGAAGTTCCTAGAGAATCCTTATAACATTCTACACTGGAGGTACGACGCAGCAAATACTTTTCGGTTGTTCTGATGCAACGTGTTATTTTTTTTATCTTAAAATACTAGTCCCATTGTCGATAGTACTAAAAGGTCTGTTTTCTTATGGAATGTTAAGAAATGTAAAGCTAATGCATTTGTCAGTGATAGTAAGTAAGCTAGAGCTGCCTAAAAAGTGTGTTTAATGTGCTTTCAAATAAATGGAATGACGAGTACTTTATTTTTCGCTTCACTTGTATGTTTGTGAGTAACTCTCATTTGGACTAAGAGGTCGGACCGAACATTGAACGGTTCAACTTTGCGGCGAAAACGATTTTGACGGCTTCAACTTTTTCGGACTAGCGGTCGTCTCTGCTGACTAAGAGATGGTATAGGCACCTTAAAGTTTGTTAATATTACATAGAGGCGTAGCGTCAAGGGCTTAAAAGGCGTGATAACCAACTATTTGGGAGTTGGTATTTTGTGACATTTATTCGCGATAGTCTATAGTTTCAACTATCGTTCATGCAGTGATAGTAACAATTATGCTATGAGTATTGATCAAAAATAATTGTTCAACTTCAATTTAAAAAACTAAAAAACACGCTTTCGAAGAACATCGGACTAGAAGGTTAGAAATAATCTTTTAAATAAGCTTAAAACGATAATGACCGAAAAATATTAGTATGATTGTGAAAAAAATGTGGGCGCCCGATGCTTTTTTCACAATAAGTTTTTCAATAAATTATTCTGACAGAGGAGACTTTTTGAAATAAGGACGCAAGCAGGTCAGTTCCTCAAGAGCACTATCTGATAATCTTAACCTCATTTTTGTGCAGACAGTTTCCTGCAGCTGAAAAAACCCACTCTGATTCCACACCTGTAGGTGGAACAGTTAGCAAGAAGACTGTAAATTTCTTCCTTTATTTTCACCTTCTTCATATAACATCATCTCCTGACGAATAGTTGTTATAGATGCCTTTTTTCTGGCAGATAGGTAGGAGGATTCGTCGTTTTCAGAACAGGTTCTTGTAAACTTTGTCTTAATGTTGAGCAATGTAAAACTTTGGTACACTGTTGTACAAGCTCAGCTTCTGTTCTGTCTTGACTTAGTCTCTAGTTTAGTCATCCAAATGTCTATGATTGTATTTTTGACGAAATAAAAGAAAGTTTAAGTTAGTTTGTAATTGTGTTAGAATCATTTACAGAATTAGGAGGTCAATGCACAATTATTTTATGGAGAACGTGGCACGAAGGCAAAGCGTAATTACCAACGTGTGCGCGAGGTTAGGTCCTTGCAACTTGTTAATGACAGCTTTGAATCGCTAAAAAACCTTCCAAAAAATATGGAATGCAATTTTTGACTCACCTTGCAAAAAATGCTGCCGCAGCTGAAGCTTGTATCGGGTTTCCTGTAGGCACCTTGTTCACCGCATACACATACTTCGTTTCAGAGTACACACCATAAACACCACCACTTTCCGAACTCCCGTCCGTCATACTCCCAAGATAACACGCCGTAGTTGCGCTCTGATGATGGTGAAAGCCCACCAAGTTCTTAGGCCTCTCTTGGTTAGAGTTCTTTTTGGGTTGTTTGGACTTGGGTCGCGGCGCGTACGACGGCACCTTCTCCATAGTCTTGATGGTGGCCGGCCACTTGGGCACCGGCGGGCACTTGGACGTGGAGGAGACCAGAGCTCTGGAGACGGGCGCCTGATGGGGCTTCTCCATGAGCCTGGCGGTCGTGAGAGGAGCGACCGCGTGGTCGAGCTGTTTGTGCGGAGGCCTGCGCGGTCTGGCGTCCGAGACGGTCGGTGACGCACCGGCCACTGAGCGCGGCGCGGCGCTCCGGGGCCGCTGGGGCCCCGTGGGGGGCGTCCCGGCGCCGACGACGACGGCCCCCTCCCAGTCGCGGTCGTGTTGGCGGCCGCAGCCCTGCTGCTGCTGCTGCTGCTGCTGCTGCTGCCGTTGGTAGTGGTGCTGCTGTTGCTGGTGGTGAAGGTGATGGTAGGCCTGCGGTTGCACCTGGTGCACCGTCGTCGAGGAGTTCATGTTGCGCTCCGATGGCGGGACGTACTCCGTGCGCCGGATCAGGTCCAGGTCGATCTGGAAACAATGTCAAAGTTGTTAATGGAGTCGATTTCATTCGCATTACTAACAACGTTATCAAAACTTCATTACGGTCTTCGAAACTCAGGCGTATTCGATTTATGTAGTGTTTAAGTTTCATTACAACCAACTTAGTAGTTTTCAGGTTATACAGAGCAAGTCCAAAGTATGAAACGCCTCAATTATCTCGGAAATAGTTTGCACGATTTCAGTCTCTTGTCCTCCCCATATTTCTGTATGCCTCGGAAACTTCGACCGTTAAAAAGGTAGACCGAGCTCGCATAGATGCTTTCAAAATGTGGGCGTGAAGGAGAATGCTGACAGTCCTTTATACCGCCCACCGAACTAATCCGAACGGTAATCCGAAGAGACTATCCTCCATTGTGTCGGATATATACACAGATTGTCCATACATGTGTGACAGTAAAAAAATTAAATAACTTGATAACGCAGAAGAAATCTCTCAATTTTGTGAAGTATTTCAAATAACAAATTATTATTATATTTGTAAACAAGAAGAGAAGAGCAAAACTAAGATGGAGTTGCAAATGATTGATTTTAGGCAAGCAGGTGCTCAAATTGAACTCCTGATCTCTTAAACTGAACTTCCAGCCCTAAGATGTTGATAAAGTAGATATATTACTTCCAGCAAAACAAATTAAACTAAAATGAACTAATTTCTGTTTAAGAAAAGTTGATAAATACCGAAACAATATAGTAAGCCATAATTCTATGTTTATTTACTGCAAAAGATGAACCCATAAATATTTTCTTTTTTGGGCCAACAGCACTACACTTGCAATGAAACCAGGTGTGGCAGTGTAGACACTGAACCATTACTTCAGTCTTGCGTTCAGTACAGTTAAGCTAAATTCACGTGCACACGACATCCGACATACGAAACACGACGAACTGATTCTGTCGTATAATCTAAAATGTATCCATCCACATGAGTCCGAAATTTTCGTACGAAATTTGGTTACAATCTTGGTGAATTTGTATTTCGTAGTTGGTACCTATTAAAGCTAAAGCAAGTCTTTGCCCTGAAGAAATAGGTTCGCGAACACACTAGATTCTACTGAGCCGTGGACCAATAATTTGGAGCAACTATTTAAAAGCATTACTTGGCATTCGCAAATAATTAAAATATGTTTCTATATCAGCTAGCTTCATCTCCTGCAACAGATTATGGTAAGCTTCTTGCTTCTTTCTATTTTTAAAAATGTCTCAAACCCAAATTCTTCGCGTTCTTCCTCTTTCCTTCATTCTTATCCATAAGAGCGATAAAAGTAAAATATTTATTGAATTTACGTATTACGCTCGCTGAATTACATACGACATCGGATAAAAAGTTAAAATATTTTCAACTTATCCGACCGTCGTATAAAAGTTCAAATCATCGGACATTTAGTTTGGCGCCAATCCATTTTGAATATTTCAACCAATAGGAGCAGTTTCGTACCGTCGTATCGTCGGATGTCATGTGCATCTGAATTTAGCTAAACACGAAAGTTCAGATTAGGAGCGTTAAAAATTTAGAGTGGCCTAATTGAACCAGTAGGCTCTTAAATTGAACCTGGGTTCATTTAGAGGTTTTTTTAAGTGGTTGGTTGTATGTGATAGGGGTAGCAGGTGATTCGACGTGTACTCGCTGTGGCGAGGAGGAAGAATCCTCGGCATACATTCTATGTCGCTGTAAAGCCCGAAGCCCTTGGATGTTACAGGCAGACTATACTCGGTTCAAGGGTTCTTAAACTTTAGGATATAAGATGGGCACGACCCAAGGCGATCCTTACCTTTGCGATGAGGGCTGGACTTGGGAGCTAGGGTAAAGAGCGTTGCAAAGGGGCCCGTTTGTAGGCCTATACACTGGTGGTTCTGGCCACCAGAAAACCTCTCTCCCTCTTTCATTCATTCATTCAAGTAGGGTTGAATATGGGCATCTAGCTCCAAAATCAATATTAACCACACACTTAAATAAGTTTTTGGCAACGCTATTGTTAGCACTGCTAATAGACAAATTATATAATTAAAAGAACAAACCCACATTATTTTAGTTAGATTTGACGCCTTTGCACATGTTCGAAATACCCAAAACTTCACAAATCTGTATTACGCTGCCCTAATACAAACACCAACTGAGCCGTAAGAAGGTTCAAAGTCTGGTGTCGAATACCCAACGGCAACTTTTCCATGTTTTATGGAAGATAACAAAAACCATATAAGCAAAAATTGTCAAACGCTGCGATTACTTGTTTCCTGTTTCAAAACTTTTCAATTTTCCAGTTGGAAGTAATTCTTATCCCAATTTTTTTAGTATAACAGGTTTCTTTGGATTTTGAGATAAATTAATGCAAGAGGCGACGTTTCGGGTTTATTTTGCGCCTTCTTCAGGGCTAAAATTCATACGAAGACGAAACATAATTATATAAGTAAAACATGGAGTGCCAAAACGATGAGTACCTACAAGCGTTGACAATTCAGTCTAACAGACAAATTTAAAAAAATTTTAAAATTTTTACACATAAAGTTACAATTAAAATATAAAAGATTTTAACATTTAAAAAAAGTTAACTCGGCAAAACAATCAAAATAAAAAGCCGGTACATTCCATAAAAATATAAAAGTTAAAAAGATAATACAATTTTCCACTAGAATGTTAAAATACACTAAAATGTAGAAGAATCCTTACCTATCGAGCACACCCCTAAAGCAACAAGGAATAACATATCCCTTTGTGTCAATAAACAACAAAAGACATTCCAGAAGATTGATAAAAAGAATCGAATATTGACGAACGGCATCTACGATTCTTTTTATCAATCTTCTGGCATGTTTTTTGTTGTTTATTTACCCAAAGGGATATGTTATTCCTTGTTGCTTTAGGGGTGTGCTCGATAGGTAAGGATGTATGCTCTATATTTTAGTGTATTTTAACATTCTAGTAGAAAATTGTATTATATATTTAACTTTTATATTTTTATGCAATGTACCGGCTTTTTATTTTGATTGTTTTGCCGAGTTAACTTTTTTAAATGTTAAAATCTTTTATATTTTAATTGTAACTTTATGTGTAAAAATTTTAAATTTTTTTTTAAATTTGTCTGTCATACAGAATTGTCAACGCTTGTACTTATCGTTTTGGCACTCCACGTTTTACTTATATATTTTTCGCCTTCGTATGAACTTTAGCTCTGAAGAAGGCGTAAAATAAACGCTGAAACGCCGGCTCTTTGAGTTAAAAACCTCTTGCATTAATTTATGCCAAAATCCGAAGAAACCTGTTATTATGTAATCAAACACTCCACTTAAAAGATGAGTGTTTCCACTTCTGACAAGGCTTTCCTCTGTCACTTGTAGCTAACAGATAACGCAAATAGAACCATTAGTCCAGGCAGTTAGTTCAAGGGTGACCTCCGCACCAGGTCTATCCGGTAACTACATATCTGGGATGTCCGGAATAGCTCCGATTTCCAATCAGGCCATTTATACGCGGAGTAACTTAGCGGATTATCTGAAATTCGACAGGATTACCGACTGTCAAGCTGAAATATATACCTATCAATCAGCTGTCTAGATCAAACTACGAGTAATAGCAGGCTATGCAAGATGTGTTGAGAAATGAGATAGGCTGGTCCAAATAGGTTTGAGATTCGCGTTGGGACATGCTCATTATGTTAGATTTATTGCGCTTCAATGACGCATGAATAACACCTTGTTCGTTTAAATAAACAATTAAGGCTCGATTTTATCCACACGGGCATTTTAACAAAGGTTTTGACCAATCAGAGCAGCCCATTCAAAAACTTGCATATGTCAAAGTTCTCTCAAAATTATTGATTTCTCTTGAAATTTACTTCAAAAAGGTGAAAAAAGACATGCTTGACCATTGTGCACTCTCTGGTATCTTTTCAACTCTGATTTTTCATCCTGAATGGGTGAAAACTTTCCTGTTTAACAAAGAGTTTAGCAATTGCTAATCTCAACCAATCAGATTCCACAAGACCGATACATTTGATCACTGGATCTTTACATGCTCTGTAAATATTTCTATAAGAAGGTCTATTCTATAACAAACATGCATCCAGTCTATAATCAATCTGACTGCAATTGCAGTTGGTAATTATACAATAATTATAAGGTAAAAACACTAAAAATCTAGCATTACTTTGCAAATCAATCAATTTGTTCTGATTTTCTCCTATGAGTTTGATCCATGAATTCTAAAATATTTTTGATGAAAGTGTCAACCAGCTTTGACGTTTTGTTTCCAATATTGATTAAATACTATTGGATGATACTTATTAACATAGCCCTCAATACCCAATAGAAAGCTTTTGCTAAACAACATCCGATAGAAAAGCTTTGTCAAAGTCTTTGTTAAATATGCATGTTGGGCCTTAAAGTGTCAAAGATTTTGAAAAACAACTTGGTTGACTACCTGCCCATACATAGAAAATTTTATTTTGAGAATTAGGTTCCTAGAAATTCGAGGATTATGAAGTCTTAAGACAGTTGTTGCGTCTGCACTTTTGATAAATCCAAAATGAGAACAAGCAATGCATTGTTTTGAAATCACGATGTTGCCTATCTAAAGCTCTTTGTATTTTTAGTACTTTTAGTAGTAAGAATAACTAGAGGAGCATGTGAAAAGCTAAAATTGATATAACCGGAATCCCACTTCCAGGAGGTATTGAGAAGGTAGAAAATAATATTTTATTTTTATCTAAAACTGGGTACTCTTGAAGAAACAATAAGGGAACATAGCTAGTAGAAGGTCTTATTTTTAGAATGCAAAAAACATGTGATGAGTAGTATCTGATCTTTTCTTTTGTGTATAGAAAATACATTACTTATAAAGATGTTCGGCTTAAAAATGCCACAAAAGCTAATTAAGAACCTTTTTCACTTCCCCGAAAAATGAGGGGTAAATTATTAGAATCAGCCCGTTTTCGCAAATTTTACCGAAATTTTTAATGTAAAATCAGCTGCTGACTCATACGTCACGTCTACCTAAAAATAATAATACTATTCGTTTGGACTCGTAGAGGTTAAAGGGAGTGGGGGTTGCACAAGAAAAATGTCCAGATAACACATTAGTACACCTGATCCCACCAGTCAAAATACGACATATTTTCAAGCTAGAAACGCTAATCAGATTTCACTTTTTATTTGAAAATAGCGGCTAATAGAACTAGATAGGGTGAAATGCACAGATTTCAATAACTGCAACCACTTTAGTCGGGGAAGTTCCTAGAACGAGGTGTCTACCTCGTACAAGGTCCACATTCTTATAAATATTTTCATGCTGAACAGTTAATTATTGCATTGAAAAACGTTTTAAACTGCCAAAAATCTAAGCTGATAGTTTTTAGGGTAGATCAATGAATTGTTCGTCCTACTGTATCGACTCATGATATAAATTGTGAAATAACACCTTCTACACTCCTGCTTATGCATATTTCTTTAATGGATTGTTTTCGAGAAAAATCTAATCTACAATTCATTTTAGTTTTCCAAAACCCATTCGAAGGAGAATCTGCAAATTCCTCACATGATTTCCTAATGAAATTCACAAAAATGCTATTTGGTCTCGAAAAAATACCATTTTTTCAGAGATATTTATCGTCTTCTACACGTAGCCTAAACCTATGAATGACTGGGCTAGTGATGAATGGTAGTAAGGAATCGACGTAAAATATGGGGGTGGGTGATGGGCATTGTGTTCTGTTTTGGTTGAGCAGGTGTTCTAGGATTACTCGGACCGACCAACTGGCCTGTGCCGTAGGGCCGATGTTTGACTAATTAATGGGCCGAAAGGTCACAAATCGACGGGATCGTCTGGGATGGAGCAGATGGTACGCTGTTGGTCCGGTATTATGAACCGTATTATTCGAAAATAGTTTAGTCGATTAATATTGTAAGCGAGCCGTATTCAGCTGTTAAGTTTGTAATGTTATAGAAGGGGAACTTTTCACAGGATATATGGAACGATTAGTTTCCCTTTTGTACTACTACTGGAAGTATTTTTTGTGATGGAAGGAGGATGGCAGATAGCAAATTACTTAGATATCCTAGATAACCGAACAGTGGCAAGAAATTTGCTGTAATTTATATATTATGGTGTTCTGGCCATCGTAAACGCATATATTTTAAAAAAATTAAACAGATATTCTCGTTGCACTATTAATCTGCTCTTTAATATCTGGTAATATTGTCAAATTAACTCGAACAATTCTTATTGAGTGTAGTGACACTATAGATGCCTGCTGAAGTTATACTATGCCACTATCAGGAGCATAATCGATTACGGCTATACTAGTTATAACTCAGTAAATAGAAACCTATTAAACAAACTTCAGGTGTTACAAAATCAAAATACAGTCATCAGGATAGCAACTTGAAATGGAGGGTCACCCCGTAGTCGAGTCACCTTCCGTCAAACTTTTGGAATCAACAATAACGTGTTGTGGCGCGACCACGTCTTCAGTATTGCTAAAACGGCATCCCAGAAGCTTGGAGCTTTGTTCCGCTGTAGGAAGCTGTATACATCAGAGCAACTACTGCTGCTCTAAGAGGCACAGATCCGACCATCTTTGGAGTATTGCTCCCATGTGAGGGATTGCGCTCCGAAGCACCCTCTAAATCTTCTGGTCACTGATTAACCTGTCCCTGTTTCATAGATTTTATCACGGAAGACGTTTGACTGAGCTTTCACAGATAATAATAATGAAGGCCGTCTGAAAGAGCCTCTGCGAGCTCATTCTTACCAGGTGGAGCTCCCTACTCCCCGAACCAGTCTCCTCCAGCATTCCTTCTTCTGGAGAGCTTCGACGCTGTGGAGCGAGCTGCCGGGGCTACAACCTGCAGCGTTTCAAATGTAATGTGCACAGACGCTTATCCTCTCAGCGCTTCTACAGAGCCACAGGTTTTCACCCTTTGCGGAAGATTGGCCATAAAGAAAATGAAAAACATCTTACTTGGAGATGAAGTCTTCCAACATATTGTTTAAAAACGTGGTTTTAGGATAACTGTTCGCAGTCATAATGCAGGTTCTTACCTTTATTTTTTACTCTTGAGACTTTTTCACTCAAATCTACATTTTCACTGCAAATCTTGCTTCTGAAGGACACGTCATAAATCGATATAATCTGTGCTTTACCTTACAGCAAAAAAAAGAGCAACTGTGAATTTACACTCGGTAGGAGACTTAGAGGGGAAAATATAGCAACTATGTCATTATAGAGCTAGTGACAAGTTCATTCAACTTATCTTTCTCTAAACGTTGAACGCACGGTAATACATATTTAGTTCAAGGAGAACTCATAGAGCCTATAACCAATCATTGCTCACCACAAGAAAGAATAAGACACATTTAACCTGGACAAAACAATATCAACTCAGCACAAACTCAGTAATTCTTTGCACTGTTCATTGAAGTAGAATGGGCAATTAAAAGTTGTAGTGACAAAGCATCTTTACGGAAAGCATGTTTGGAATATCATTCACTACATCATGTCTGCGACCAAGTAATATTTAAACTACTCTCATACATAATGCAGCTTTCCTTCCAAATGCAATCAATAAATCTTATTCTTAATTGTCATCCTCGTTTTTCGATCATTACACGCTTCTTATCTGTTTGCACCAGTGCACACGCTACGCTCTGCACCCCAACAACCCCGTGTTAAGCCTGCGTTACACTGTGGGTTATCTTGAACCACGTATAGCGATTTTGAAGAGAGGTCATGCAACTCTGTTTTCTCCAGTTTGAATGCTTGCAGGAAGGATGGGTTTTAAGCGATAATAACTACACATCAGCAATCAAAGTGAAATTGAATCGCTCGTTTTAAAAACAACATAATGTCAATAAAACGCAATTTTACAGGAGAGAAAAGAAATCGAATAAAATTGATCAAGCAAGTACTCAAAATATTTTTAATTGTTGTGTATATAAGCCTTTTAATATGAATAATGTACAAAATATATTTTTTCAACGCGGTTTTTTCAAAAAAAAATCTTTAAGATCTCGACTTGTGCAGTTTTTGCAAGGAAAAGTCGTAACCAACAATTTATTCATACAAATTAGGTACAACAGACCGAACTCACACAACGAAGAACAGAAAAACTTTAGTTCAAGTTATTACAAGAGTATTTTTGAAAAAAAAGCTGGTACTCTTCAAGAATTCCAGGCTGAACTTATTGAATATTTTTTGGTGTTTATTGGAACCCAGATATTTGGATACGCTTGGGCTGTCAGTGGTAAGGTAACGATATTATTCGATGTAGTTCTTGATAAAAAGAACATATGATAGATTAAAACATAGATAAATCGATGAGCTACCACAACTCCTCTATATGCGATCTCAGGTTTATGCCAGTGACAGTTATTTTACGCCATATTTTGCATGAATTGATATACAAGGTGAGTTTTTAGTGCCGACTCGGTCGATAACTCCACTACTGTAGAAGATAGCAAAAAAAGTTGTATATAAAAGTTGCAGCAACGGATATGCTCCTTGCTCAGAAAATATTTAGATTTATACAGGGTAATCCATAACTACGTGGTGATGCAGACAAGCATTTTTTTGAATGAGACACCCTATATATTATTCCTTATTCAAATTCTACTAATGACTTCCGTTCTCCTAATATATGGTATTGTTACGTTATATAGGGTATTTCAAAAGTTATGATTTTTTTTATATCCAAATCGCTGTCAAACTAACGTACTGTATATCAAAAAGTAATAAATCAAAAATTATTTTTTTACTCTAGAAGGTTAGAAATATTCTCTAGATTTAAAATCGGCTATAAAAAAAGCCCGCGACGCATATACGTATACAGGGTGATGTAGAATGCAAAATCCAGATTTTCTCTCTTTTTAAATGTAACCACCAATATTTTATTATACCAAAGAATTGCTTTTAATATGATCTTTTATCTTTGTATAGCACTTGTTGCACCTACGTCCATCAGTTTCCGAGATATTTCGATTTTTTAAAATATAGCTTCTATTTGTGTACTGAAATTTATTTATTTTGAGAAAGTGTCGAATTTGTTTTTTATTTAACGAGCAACTAAATTATAAGGTCATGATAATCTTTGATGAAGTCAAAACCCTAAATCGTCGAGATAATAAAGTCAACTATGCTGAGGAAACAATTTTGTAGGCGTAATGCATAACCATCAAGCAGATTTATCAGGTAGACTTTGAAAAATTGACAGTTTTCATAACCTACTCAATAATTCCGTACTGTATGAAAAACTAGCATCGAAAATTAATTTTTCCATTGGAGGTATTTAGGGGAATCTTTGAGAAATTGCCCTCTTGCCCCTTAGAATACATCAAGTATGAACAGAAATATCCAGAACGGAGGCACTCTACAACTAATAAGAATTGTTTTATTTGGACTGTGTCGTTTAATATTTCATAGCCTACCTGATAGATATGCTTGATAATTATGCATGACGTCTATAAAATTATTTCCTTAACACACTTGACCTATATTATCTCGTTAATTCAGTGTTTTGACTTGATCAAGTACTATTATGGCCTTATGTTTTAGTTGTTTGTTAAGCAAAAATAAAATATGATAGTATTTTCTCAAAATAGATAAATTTTAGTAAACAAATAGAAGAAATATTTAAAATTTGTAGAAAAACCGAAATATCTCAGAAACTAATGAATGCAGCCATAACAAGTCCTATACAAAGATGAGAGAGCATATTAAAAGCAATTGTTTGGTATAATAAAATATTTGGGGTTACATTTAAAAAAAGAGAGAAAATCTAGATTTTGCACTCTACATCACCCTGTATACAGATATGCGTCGCAGGCTTTTCTTATAGCCGATTTTAAGACTAGTGCCTATTTTTTATCCATCTGTGTTAAAAAAAAATGATTTTTGATTTTGATATCACTTGACAGCGATTTGGACATAAAAATGGTCATAACTTTTGAAATGCGCTGTATAATGTAACAATACCCTATATTGGGAGAACGGAAATTATCAGTAGATAGAATTTGAATAAGGAATAATATATAGGGTGTCTCATTTAAAAAAATGCATGTTTGCGTCACCACGTAGTTATGGATCACCCTGTATAAATCAAAATATTTTCTGAGCAAGGTGCATATCCGTGGCTACAACTCTTATGCACATTTTCCGCTATCTTCTACAGTAGTGGAGTTATCGACCGAGCCGGTACTAAAAACTCACCCTGTATTAATGAACCCCTAGATCTAATTTCCTCTTCCTAGACCCTTGCAAAAAAACAACTTTTTGAAATTCTCCCTTGATCTGCGTGAACTGCCGATAACAAAATACCAATTACAGCAAGATGCGTTGAAGAGTGCGTATCTGGCTCACATTTTCCTATGATGATGCCTGGTGTACGACCGGCTTTAGCAACGAACGGCCAGTCATTATTGCAATTTTTCTCCCCAAGCCCTGGGCACGCATCGCCTTCTATCCGAAGAATTCTATCAATCACTCTTAGCGTCAGCCGGCCAGCTAACTAGGATTAACCGGGATTTAACGGGACTGCGTTGAAATATACACCCATCGATCACAGGCTTCGACCGATTCCTCGTTCGACGGTCGATGCATTTTTCAATGCAGCTAGCCTTCTGTGGGTATGCGTGCGGGTGTAGTGAGGAACTTGCATAACAGTTTATTCCGCAATTCACTTTATTTTTACTATTTTTGACATCTCAAGCTAAGCCTCTGCATCTCACAGAGTATATAAAACCCCGGGCATACGTGCAAGCCTCGTACTTACTTGTGCAAACCAGTTTGTTTCGGTAAGACCGTGCATGTCTGTGCAAATTTCAGTCTGCTCAAAATTATGGCTTGCGCAAACTGGTCTACACGGTGAAACCTGCTTGTGTGGACAGAGCGAAAGCATAAGCAAACCACTTTTTACACCATTTTGATCTGAATTGTTTCCTGCATTTTTACTTCGTTATTAAACAATACCAGAACTCGTTCAGCAAGATTAATTCATCACCTGTCACCTTCACTTTTTCGATAAGCGAGCTCTATTCTGTTTAACAAGTCTCACTGAAATGAGGTTTGCGCGAGCTCATTTGAACGATATGAACTCTCAGCGGTATACAGTGTTGTTTGTGTAAAGAGAAACAGACTGAAGCGTTAAAAACAAAATTCGAAATTAAGTTTCGTACGTTATGGAGAATTTTAAAATTGAGTTTGGTGAACAAAATTTGACTGTACAAGACGATTGCTAGACCAGAAATTAACTACCCATCTACGGATTAGTGTTTCATCGACAAAACGGACATGAGAAACCTGCAGGTTCTGCAGAGCAGGACATTACGCAAAGTCACTAACGCCCCCATCAAGGTCAATAGGTGCAACGACGTTATGATCAAGTGGAATTGCACAGCAACCCTCTGCTGCGCCAGTCAGTGGACTACATAGTCGAGCAGGTTCGCAAGCACACAAGGCCGCGGTTTGCACTGTGATCGAAATCAGATCGTGTAATCTTGAAAACAACTAAATTTTAGCTTTTTCAGGTATCGAACGAAACTTTTTGGTTAAATCCAAAAATTACTAAACTCAATTATCGACTATGTCAAGCTATCCCCTCCAACCGACGAAATTCCTCCTCTATGCTCTTCTCCTTCCTTCCTTTTGCTTTTCTTCCCTCACTTCTCCTTTTCCTTGTCTCAAGGTAACCAGGCCTGACAGACCAATCGACCTACGCGACCGTAACTAAGGGCAAAGGTCCACCAGACTGCTCTGATAGGCATTGACGAATTGTAGGATAGTCAACTGAACTTTCTATTCACCTTCGACTTCAAGCAATTACATGCAGGTAGTGATGTAAATTATAATAATAAATTAAAGGAAAAAACACTTTTTTTACAAAAGCTTTTACTTAAATGCTCTAAAAAGAATAAAATAGAATTTTCGTTTAAAATTTTGACTACCAACTTATAGCCCTATTATACAGAATTTATTAAAAAGCTTGTCGCGTGATTTACTTGTGTAAGTAAACTAGTACTTATTTAACTGAGTAACATAATCTCGTAAGTTTAATTGTTTTAAAATTTCAGTTAAATTAAATACTTATAGGTACTTACGCAAACCCTGCGAAGCTTTTGTGATCATATAAATTCTGTATAATGTATAAGCTGATAGTTGAAATTTAAAAAAAAAATTATTTTCTTCTTTTTAGAGCATTTAAATAAATGCCTCCTTTAAAAAAGTGACTTTGCTTTCAATTTATTTTTTACTTTTTAGTTATTAGCCTGCATTCTTATTCTCAGTGAACACTTTCGTTTAATACCGATACTATAGGAAAGTATATTGGATTAAGAGTAATGTCAAAATATTTGTCTGATTATTCTCGGCAAGCCCTTTCATTTGATGCCCATATTGTAGAAATGCATAAAAAGTAGCATTCCGCTATCTTGGATGGTTGGTCATATTCGATTTAGAATGACGTCGCATTCTTTTTCTAGTTACTCTCAACAAGCCCCTTCGTTGCCTACACCATATTGTAGAAATGTATAAAAAATAATCATTCCGCCAACTTGGATGGTCCGCCATATTGGATTTGGAATGACATCACATTATTTTTCGAGTTACTTTCGACAAGCCCTTTCATTTGATACCCATATTGCAGAAGTGTATGAAAAATAATTGAGAAGCAAGATTCCACCAGAACAAACATAGGTACCTAGACACACACATAATAATATATACCTACATGCATACATTGCACGTTAAAAGCTTTTAACAAACTTAGATGCTTTTTGTTCAAAAAAATTGTTTCATAGAAAAAAACAAACTCCTTAATTTTTAAAAATTTTTTTTGTTTATGAAATAAATAGGTTTCGCCGGTTAGTCGCCTTACACTTAGAAGTTTCATTGAATGTAGCAAATACGTAGCAGTCACTAAAAATGCTGCTTAAGTCTATCGAATGAATATTCTAGGAGCCCCATGCTAAGGCTGAGCGCGCACATAACACCTGATTTGATTTGCTTTCCCGCACATTCAGCCACCCAGCTCTGATTATTTATTCAATTATTCTGCACCATATGCTACTTTACAGACCCCGAGACGATGCCGATCGCTTTAATGGGATTTCTCGTTGATAAATACGCGAATCTACAACGATTTACATTCATTGCCACAGGCACCGTGCCTACCTCCGTGTTTTCATGTATGTTTGTTGCTACATGGAAATAATCTGAGAATTTATGAAGTTGCGATCTTATCATCCCAAGATATAACTCCGACTTTCGGAGTTTAACCAGCTAAAGACTTCTAAGGAGGCCTCAATTCCAGTCATGTCCTAGGAACATCACATTCACGTATCAGCAGAACGACTCGATAAACAAATAAGTAATGAAGTCAAGTTGATTGACTCAGTACCTCCCATACATTACTGTGATACCAGTTTATTACTTGTTTGAGACCTGTTTTTCACCCCCCCCATGCCCCAGCCACTCCAATTTCACCCTCACCAAAAAAAAAAAACGCAGAAAATGATCAGGACCCTCTAAAACGCCTAAAAATGAAGTTTGAGATGTTTTTATGTTTTTAGTTTTTTTTTATTATTTCTGCGCCGCCTCTGGCACGATTTATAAAAATCATACGCATTTTCCATCCTTGCCATGGTGGCAACACCGTGTCAAATGTTTACACCAGAAAAATTTCTAAGTCCTTTGGTTTCTGTAATAGGCAAGGCAATGTTCGGATGGACCAAAAAAAGTTATTTATGTCACTAGGTCTTCCTTCACATGTCAGTGGACAGTCCATCATGAAAAAACAAATCTTTCAATTTTACAACCCACCACCCCCCAACCACCCCAATTTCACCACCACCCAAAAAAAAGTAGAAAATGATCAAGAGCCCCTAAAACTCCTAAAAACGAAGTTTTAGCAATATTTAATTTTTTTTGTTTTTGCTAATTACTCCACCGCCCATGCACCGATTTTCCAAATTATAATCCTATATCCTACTACTACACCACAGCATATCGCTGCCCAAATTTCATCACAATCCATGCAGCGGTTACTGAGATTACGAGGGTATAGGAACGCCAACAGACAGACAGACAGACCGACAGAGCGACAGACAGACAGGCAGACAGACCGACGGAAATGAGTGACGTGGATTTTCGTTATGTAGACATCATAAAACGTACAAAAAGCGTATTAACTCAAAATCGAAAATTTTCGCGATCAGAATACTCCCCTCACCTATCGGTGTGGGAAGCAAAAGGAATTCTCAATTCAAGAATTCTGATAATCTTATAAAAATATATTTGGAGATGGATGGGTACCCAGCTTCTGAAGACACTGCCATATCCCAAGGTGGCGGGGCTACCAATGCTACCTGGTTGGGCCACGTCATCATTAACAGGTATAAATACAGGTGCAGATCCTCCGGCCGTAAGTATATTGGAAGTCGCCGAAGTGAAATAGCTTCTGAAGATGCCATCCTCTCGTGGTGGCGAAACGTCAAGCGTTAACGCTAAACGACGCCGGCCTAAAAACCCAAGAGCCACAAATTGTTTGGACGATGGCCGCGAAAGCCTTGCGCAGTACACCCTGTACTCGGCGCTGTATTACTCATATTTCGTTAAGATTTTAAAACCACTGACGTAAAAAGCATAAGCTGCCTTGTTTTGATGGAAGTTACTGAGGTGACCGAAATGTCAGTATAAAGTTTATTTTTCTCAACAGGTGGTTTTAATGATGAGAAACTAAATCACGATGTAACAGACAGACAGCAAGATTTCCTACCTGACCATTCACTATTGGGTTCTAATTAAAGGTGCTGTTCCTAATGTGGCGCCGGAAAACATTAATAACAAAACACAATACATAAACACACGAGGCCCAATCAGTACCTCTGCATAGCAGCTTCCTGCGCTGTCAGCACTTGGATGAGCGACCATATGGAGGATCGTGTGGGGGTCTTCCGTCGGACCATCCGGAAGGTCGCATATTCCAATGATATCATCATTCCCTCTGTGGGAGTTTGAGAAAAAACAGAGAAGCAACCACATCATCATCATCATAGTCAGTCGGAGCTGGAGTATCGCCGACACGAATATTATCAATAGTTTTGAGAACTGTAGCTGTCGCCATCGTTCGCAATTTACTGTCCGTACCGCTCTTGATACTCATATCCAGCAACTGTTTCGTCGTATCCACCCAACGTGTAGGGGAACGGCCACGGCGCCGCCCACTCGAGCCTGACCCTGAACTACAAGTTTCTCCATATTATCGCTTCTGTAAATATGTCCGAAGAATGTAAGCATTCTCGTCGACACAATGGAGGATAGTCTGTTTGGATTACCGAGCTTATCCAGTTTGGAAACGTTAGTCCGCTGGGCCAAGTTTACGAGGCATACAAAAATATGAACACAAGAGACTGAACCAGCGACATTTCGGTAGCTTCAGTGTTATGTTATGGTTACGCCATATTTTAGTAAGCTTTACCATGACCATGCATGTCTGTTGAATGCGCCGTCGAATCTCATTTTCACAGCTACCCGAATTGTCGATCAAAAGACCGAGGTACACAAAACTTTGAACTACTTCACAACGGCCTACTGACTTTATTTCTCGATGATTATCGTGCTCTCTGTCTACCATCATAACCTTGGTCTCGTTGTAGTTAATATCAAGATCATACGGTGCACTGTGTTGCTCTTAGATGTTTAATAGAGCTACTAGATCTTCCTGAGAAGCAGCAATAAAGGTTGTATCGTCAGCATAGTTTAAGTTGGATATTTTGCTTCCGCCGATAGTTATACCGCCGTTCCAATTGTCCAATACCTGTCTCATCACAAATTCAGAGTAAATGTTAAACAACATCGGAGATAATACACATCCTTGACGAAGTACTTTTCTGGTTGCTGTTTGACTAGACAGGTTACCATAAATTCTTACACGAGCCGAGCTGGACTCATAGAGTTGCTGTATGAGAAATATGAAGTGGTGAGAAACTCCCATAGAGATGAGGATTTCCCACAGTTTAGGCCACTTTACGTTATCAAACGCCTTAGAATAGTCCACAAAGCAGATAAAAACTGGAAAAAAATGCTCTCTGGCTTTTCTAATAATTTAATAATTTACACATGAACCAAACCACATGATACGTTCCAGGAATCTCACTTAAAGATTCTTATAGCTTTCCCTCTCTGTTACGTATATAATTAAACTGGTATCGCTCTGAGCCAATCGAGCTAACAGGATGCGATAAATCGAACACAAAGCACCCTCCCGATTTCCCGCGAAAATGACAGACCGTCTTCTCACCTCCCGCGGTTTCTCCAGCAAACCTACCGTCTCACCTAAGCCCATTAAGGCCCCGCTTCGCAGTCACACTTAAAATCCAATTTAGCCCCCAGCTAAACAATTATGAATCGCCAAAGAATGAGCAGTCAGCGGGAGTGTTGTGTGAGAGAACAGCCAGTCACCTGCAATCGATACAGCCAATCTAAGTACTCGGTTTCAATTATCTTTTGCGGCCATGGGCGGGTACCCACCAATCAAATGAATTAGATGTTTAATAGGTTGTACGTAGTACAGACCACGATATACTTACGAGAATGCGTCTGAAAATAAACTTGTGCTATAGTACTGGATGGGTCCCCCGATTTGAAAGGCTAATAAAAACTAAACTAATCAAGATGTGAAAAAAACTATCGCTAATACGAACACATACTGCCATTTTGAATCAATGGGTTTTAAAAAATACACCATGCGAGTGTTCACCTCCATTGTTGATAATGAACGGCAGCAATTTTCTGGATCATGGTCTCCTTAAGGGCCTCCAGTGTTTGGGGACGGCGTTGATACGCTTCATGCTTACATCGTCATAGTCCCAATGTCTTAACAGACATGTCTTAAAATGCATTAAGTCAGAGCTATTCTCACGTTACTCATTTTACGAGTTTCTCTTGAGATGTCTTAGAGATCTTTAGTTCAGTAGTTTCCCATTTGCTTTCTGCATGCCGTTGACCAGATGTGTCTACTGGTTCATCCGCCTCTAGGGACAATTTCTCACCCCAAGGACAAGAAGGTGTCCTGACTCTTGTCAACTGGTCCACCCAAAGCTGTTGGTTGAGAGGAGGTTACTGCCTATACCGACAGTAGTTCGGTTCCTTTTAGTCGCCTTTTACGACACGCAGGATATACAATGGGAGATATTCCAATCCGCCCCCCCAAGAGATTTTGCTTAGGGAAACCCCCAAAAAAAATCACATGGACTCAAATCTGGCGAGGAGGGGGGTCGCCCGATGTCACCATGTAAAGAAACAATATGCCCAAGACACATTTCTCGCAGGATTGTTATTGAACGACGAGCTGTGTGGGCTGTGACCCCATCTTGTTGAAACCACACATGTTCTTGTCCAAATTCACCGACATTTCGAATAAACCCTTCCACGACGAAAACACGGTGTAGTTCCGACCAAGCCATGATTTACACTAAGCATGGCATGAAAGCAGAAAGCACCTGTCGAATGAAATATCCCCCACTCCGCTACCATCACTGTAGCCGTAGCTAGACGGCTTTCAAATCAGGGAGATCTTTCTGCCCCGCCTTGTATAAAGGTGCGGATCGACCTTCGATCATCCTTTCGACAATTAAACTTTTTCATTAGATTTTCGTGTCACGAGTCAAAAGTTTCAAGTTTCATAGTGGAAACTGGCGTGAGATACATGAAATATTGTTAAAAAATCTCACGAAAAAATATTTCAGGAGTCATTCGTTTCATGAACTGAATAAGTCTCAACGTTTATACATGACATGAGTCGTGTTTCATGACAAATATTTATTTCACTTGATGCAAGTGTGTTAACCATATTGTCCCTGAAATAAAATCAGAAGTCCAGTGCGTTTACCTTCGAGTTTAGGTATTGTTTGAAGGTCAATACATTGAGTGGACAAAATATTCCTAAAAGAAAACTATGCGGTGTGAATTGGTCAGTAGACATGATACTTAATATAACTAGTTTATATCAATCACATTCTAATTTATGGATTTGCTTATAAGAACAATACAAAAACAAAAATGCACGAGAAGCTTCGATTAATGGCTGTACAACAAAGCAATGGAAAGAAGTGGGTGATACCTAAATACTTTATTGTAAAACTGGGCACTTGAAGAAGGTTGCTGTAACACTCTTGATCTTCTCGTTCCAATTCTCCTAATAATGTTGTCATTATACCCTTGCTTCATCGCCCTATAGCCAATCTCTTACCCAGTATCTGTGAGACCTTGTTTTATTAGTATAGGTCTTAATGTTAAGTTAACATACTGCAACCTCTCTTCTAGCCTTTATTTGTTGACATTCTGTTACAAAGTCAGTACAAATTTTTTTTCTCGACTCTGCATTTGATACGACACTATGGAGATAGCACCTTCTCTTATGAGATAAAAATTTCATAACCCACGCGTTTTATCTGAAATAAATTTCTCTTGAACCAAAAGTATCTCAAGAGATTTTAGCTCGTTGTGTACACCCATCTCAACATTAAAGTATTTATTCAAAAATAATCAACAGCTATCCTCCAACTTCCATCCTGTGCAATATATTCATTCCATCGCTGCACTTGTCACCAACTTCTAAAAAACTATTTCCTTTAATAGTCTGCTTAGTATAGCTATAACAGCATCGTTAAGCTCTAACCTAACCGAAATCTTTTATGTCTCAATTATTTTTTGCCTTCAGGAAGCAAATGGAACGGTGCAAGGTCGGAAGGGTAAGGGGGTGGACCATCGTCATCATTTCAGTTTCGGTCTTTTGCGATCTGAGGCTGCCTCTATGCTTCCATTCCGTATTTAGGGTTGTTATGATAAAGCCAACTTTATTTTCGTTGCACTTGTCTGTTTGTGGTTGTCTTTAATGGAAATGGATCCTAAAGGAGGTCCATCGAGTCCTGTTCGTTGCAAACAACCACAAATGAGAAGATCAGACTCCAAACCACACATTTCCAGGGAAATGAAAAGTTGCATACGGGGAACTATGAAAAGATGGCGTGCTTCCTCATGCTGAGGGGTTTTAGAACAAAGCTTTGATTTATAAACTTCATAGGGAAGAATCTTCCATTTCAGTACCTCAAATGGCGTGCTTCCTCATGCTGGGGGTGTTCTAGAACAAATCTTTGATTTATACACCTCTTCATAGGGAAGAATCTGGCATTTCAGTACCTCTGCGATATATGTAATAAAATTTCGACCCAATATTGTAGAAAAAATCTGATAATACAGATTCTTCTACGCTCAAAATATGCTAAATCATGGTTCAAGCTAATTATGTTCGCGACACATATCCAACCCCAAGCTATCCCGCAGTTTTCATTATATCCCGCCTCAAACCCAAAAAAAATCAGGAACAGACGGGCGATCTAAAAAATGACAAAGCTGACACAGGAATTATTTCCTCCCGCCCTCTTTCTTAGGAAGTCCATATTTCAACCCAACTTTTTAATAATGTCACGGTTTTTTATTAAATACGGTCTATCCACCCCGAGGCGCTGGCTTAGCCCTGCAACGGCTGAAGCACTGTACAACTATACAGGGCCATAGTTCTCCAATTTTAAGGAAATTTACTATTTATGTCTGCATACGCATAAGTAAGTAGATATTGACTGAAGTCCAGCAGGTCTGTCGGATGTATCATTGCACCAAAACAAACGGGGCATATGTAAGAGTACTGAAAGACTCTGTCTTTATTTTGTGGGTAATGAACTAGATCCCTTTTATAAATTATTATCATAATATTTAAGTCTATCGAGTGACAAGATAAAAAAAAGTCTACACACGATGAAATGAAAGCACATTCAGGTAAGGGAATAGAAGTACAACAAACCTCTAATAACCAAAAGAAGCTTTAAGGATTTATGCTTGGGTTATAACAAGATTTGAGATAAATAAACATGAGACGAGCTATTGTTCATCTAGCGGATTAGATTAGTACGTACTAGCGATTTTTCAAGCTGAGGTTGAGTTTAAATGAACTGAAACCTTATCTTTGGGACAACATTAGACTTGGTCTGTTGGTCTGTCTCATATGGGTGCTATGCTCTATTTTTGTAAAATGTAGCGCGTTTGACGAATCTGGGCTCAAACGTGCACTATATTATGTTCTCATACGTTTTCGTGTTTTTTTTTTTACTTTTTGTTGTGGCTGATCCTCATAAAGTATAAATATGGTGATAAACAAGTGCATGGTGTAGAAATAGTATTTATTTATTTATTCATTTATTTGACCATTTTATACAAATGAATGCATTTATGGTAAGTCAAAATGGAGAAAGCCTAGAAAGGGTAAAAAACAAACTCATAAGTAATTAAGATTAACTTAATATGTATGTAATATGTATGTACAGAGACTTGTGATAGTAATTCAGAAAAAGAAAAAAAATATATTATATATATACCTCAGTGAGAACTGTTAATATTGGTGCTCAGATATTCCTGTGTGGAATAGAAACAGTGGTCCAGTAACATCTGCTTGACTTTTTTCTTGAACGTGTGTAAATTGCTTTGACGGTAGTCATGAGGCAGTTTGTTATAAAACCTGGTGTCTAAAGAATTTTGCTTAGAAGTAGAGAAGTAGTTAGTCGGTATCCTGGTAGCCTTAATGCTTCAGACCTTCTGGTATTATAATTGTGGATATCTGACTGGATGGGGAAATTCTGGGAATTCACACGAATGGCAATTAATGAGTAGTAAATATACAAACAAGGGACTGTTAATATGTGCAAACTTTTAAAATGTCGGCTGACAGTGAATATTGTAACGTGCTCCTGTTATGACTCTCAGTGCTTTCTTTTGCAGCTTAAAAGCTCGGATCGCGTGATAAGAGCCACCCCATATAACAATACCATATACCAGGTGACTGTGGAAGATACCGTAGTAAGCACTTAGTAACCCTTCCTGTGAAGAAATTCGCTTAAGTTGACGCAATACAAAAAGACTCTTACTTAATTTATTACAAAGAGTGTCTATATGAGGTTCCCATTTGAGAGCCTCATCTACAATTATTCCCAGCAAAGTCACTGAGCCTTTGGTAACAACATTTCTATTGGTCGACAGGACGAGTTCCTCAGATTTCTCTTTGTTCATTTTCAAGTGATTTCCGGTGAACCACCCTTCAGCTCTATTTTCTCCGTCTAATGCTAAGTTTTTCAGAATGGTAAAGTCAGAATTAATTTGAATTGAATGAATAAAAGTAGTGTCATCAGCAAAACACACGCATTTGATTGGCGCAAGGTGATGGAAAATATCGTTTAAGTAAATGACGAAAAGAAAAGGTCCTAATATTGATCCTTGGGGGACACCATGATTATTAGGTTTTAGAGCTAATAGGGTTCCATTCAAGTCAACCGCCTGTGATCTGTTTTCTAAGTAAAAACGGAAAAATTCTAACGAATGGCCCCTGATGCCGTGGAATTCAAGTTTATGTAACAGAATGTCATGCGACACACAGTCAAACGCCTTAGAAAGGTCGCACAGTGTCATTATAGAACGTTTGCCTTCCTCAAAACCTTCAACCATTGAGCAAATAATATCAAAAACTGCTTGAATTGTAGAACATTTTGGTCTAAATCCGAACTGATTATCATTTAACAACCCATTAGACTCAAAGAAAGATAAAAGCCTTTTCTTTATGACTATTTCGAATATCTTTGCAAAAATGGGAATTATAGATATTGGTCCGTAATTATCAACGAGACAAGAATCACCTTTTTTGTAAATGGGAATCACTTTATTGATCTTAAACGGCTCAGGATAGACCGCATTCAGAAAACATACATTGAAAAAGCTTGCTAAAGGTTCAACTAGTGATTCCACCGCTGGTTCACGACATAGCTATTAAGGCCATAAATATCCGAGGCACCGGAATCTTTCAAGGATACTATCGCATCAAGAACCTCACTGTTAGTTATGGGTGTTAAAAAGAAAGAGTTTAGTGGTTGCTTCAATTTTTGCAAAAAGTTCAACGCGTTTGTATCGCGAACGTCAGGCAAGGTTTGGACGATGGTTTGGGCTATTGAAGTAAAAAAGTCATTGAATATATCAGGTGTTAGTGTGTGGTGCGTATCATTCCTAATTGAAAATTTATTCGTTTCGATGGTACTTGTCCTATTGCAATGTTTTCACTACAGTCCATAATGCTTATCCCATTTAATGTTACTAGCTATATACTCCCTTGTACTTGATGCTGATCTTCAATGTAAAGCAAGACACGCAGCTTGTAAGTTGCTGCATACTGGAGGGTAAGCTCTACAAGGAGTTAATGAAATACAATTTGTCTTGCCAAAGTTTACAGTTGATAATCTCGTATTGGGCGTTTAAACTGTAGTCGTGAAACTTACTTTAGTCTTAAATTTTAGTGTATCCCAGTTATTTACAATATATATAATTCACATCTCTATCTGCAAATAAGCCTCTTAGGTATATCTGCTAAAAAACCATAGTTCTAGTACCGTTCCTTCAGCTGGACCACATAACATGGTATTTTGTGCCAATCTGTAACTAAAGCTCTCATCAAATAAGAAAAATACTTAAAGCTGTATGTCTGACTAAAAATTAGTGACAGAGTAATTTGATGTTAATAATAATTTTAACAATCAGAAACACATATTGTCTATACGGAACATCAAAATTATATGACACTTGGTGCATTGTCTTTTAAAGCAGCTTTTGAATGTGATAGATGCATGTAGAGGAATGGAGGAATATTTGGTACCGGCCTAATATTTAAACTCATTAGAATTTGGCTTAACAAAACTGAGGTATTTCAAAATTATTATCTTGATGGTAGTGTTAAAATGTTATATTTCTTAGAAGTATAGTCCTAGGACCAAATGTCTATCATATTATCTTATAATACTTTCCACACCGACAGGTGTAGGGGAGTATTCTGATGGCAATTTTTTTTCGATTTTGAGATAATACACTATTTGGGCGTTTCATGATGTCTACGTAACGAAAATCCTCGTGACTTATTTCCGTCGGTCTGTCTATCTCTCTGTCTGTTTGCGTTTTTCTAACCTTGTAATCTCAGAAGCCGCTGGATGGATTGTGATGAAATTTGGGTAGCAATGTGCTATGGGGTCGCAGTAGGTAATGCTGCTATGAAAATCAGTGCACCGATGAAATAGAAATTCGGAAAATAATAAAAAAATATGACGATTTCCTCATCATTTTGCATTTGTTTTTTGGGAGGGGATGAAATTGGAATGACGGTGGGTTTGAAAACTCAAAAATGTGTTGTATTTGGATGAAAAAATTATCCTTGGTGAGATCGTATGTGCTTGCTAGACCTATCCAAATATTGCCTTTGAATTTGACGTCTGTGGAATAATTATTATGCTATAACGCGTAACATGAAGACTACGAACTTGATTGTAATGAAATTGTGACATCTTGGAGAAAATGGTGACAGTTTCTCATTGTTGGAGCTCTTGCCGGAGGTGGAGGGAAATAAAAAAAAGTAGTAAATTTCAAGGTTTGCCCAAACTTCGTTTTTGCACGTTTGAAAGGTCCCTGATCAGTGTTTAGTTTTTTGATAAGGAGATGAGGAGGTGGAGGGATAGACGAACTCCAAATGTTTGGTATGACCGATAATTTGTGGGAAGTGTTGTGTCAAGACGCGCTATTTTTTGTAGTATAGACTGTTTCTGGATATACATACTTCATGGCATCGTATTGAGGGCAATGTAGCAATAAGCAAAGATAGTGAATATTTAGCAGACATTTTTCATCCAAGACGTCGCATAACAAACAAATAATGTCGTTATCAAGTTAGCGCACACGGATCTACATTGCATCAAGTATCGTATTATTTAACCACCCTGTAAAAGGATAGGTAGGCAAAAAAGTTAGTCGACTGCATTCCCTTTCAATAAACCTTGGCAAGTAGGGAAGCGAGGAGGTATGACATTGCACATTATTTGGAAACGCGAGACGTTCCTCCAGGTTATTACCCAGATGAGCGTGTAAGTGTACCGTAAACTCTATTAGGGGAGGATTTTGCGAATGACAGCGCAAAACGGGCGCTGTACTCGATAGGTAAGATCTGGCGTTGATTTTGTAGGTGATCGGGTTGGTATTAACAGAATAAACTTGGAGCTAGGAATAAAAATAGAATGTTATTCCAGAAAAATATGTAGTTAGGTAAACTCACGTTTCACATGTGAGCCACAAAACCTTGTTCTGTGGTTCAGTTCTATAACTGTAGAGTGGGGAGGGTGAGTAGTCCCACCGCACTAAGTAAGCATGCACAGTAGCGGCAGTTAGGAGCCTTGGAGTGCGTTGGAGAGCATTGGCCAGCGCCGAGTCCCCTCGGCAGGTAGAAGCAGGCCGGTGCCGGTTCCCCACACACTCAAGCACACCAGTGCATGGTACAGTGAAAACAGACAAGAAAAAGAGTACAAAGATTGACTAGCCACGGTATAGGAAGCATGCAATAAGGGTTCAAAATGTTGCCCATTATTGGCAAAATAACGACGAACAGTTGCAAAAACACTGGAAATGATTCCCCTGAGGGGCTAGAGGGTACAATAGGGGGTGAAATAGTTTTTGGTTAAAAAGTTGTCTCTTTGGACAAATATGTTGACGTGTCTTGGCGTTTTTTCGTTTAATCAGCGGTTTGTGATAAATCCGTGGTGGGAAGTTGTCAAGCGAACTATACATACATACACATGTAGATTCACATAATATACATTAGAACCATTCATTTGAAATTTGGCAATCAGATGAATATGTGACTGATACTGCATATGTTCCACGAATTCTTGTGCGCGTCGTATTAAGGAAGCTATTCACTCTGGTAGAGACTATTTGAAACGCTTTGTAAACAAGTTTTTGGTATCAAAAGGTAGAAGTGTTGTATCATTTTGGCGCTAAATTGAGATATGACCGCCGCATGACTGATTTGTTTGGTTTGGGAATTATTGTGGCACCTAGCCTATATCTAGTGTTGTGGTTGTGTATATATATTTTGGTCTGGTAATATCATTGCTCGGGTACATTGTTATTTTGCTAAACATTAATATTAGAATAGCTTTTACTTCCGATATACACCGATAGGTGAGGGGAGTATTGTAGTCGCGAAAATTATCGATTTTGAGATAATATGCTTTGTGGGCATTGGGAACATTGACATTGGACGTGCTACATAAGGAGACTCCTGCATTTGGCAACGCTTCAGAAACGACCTGGGTTCAGTGGGAATTCCCGTGTCGGACAGATCCTTTGGGCTGGCCCGCCAGGCATAAGATAATTATAACATCATTAAATGCTCATTTTGTTACCTCATATATTTTATATTTTGTATAGATTTGCCAGTCGTATCTCGACACGCTGTAGAAAGCATGTCGTATTCTTCAGATGACGGCTTTACATATTGCGTTAGAATCGGTGTTTACTAAATTGAAAAGGAAAAAAGTTGGTATACATACGCTTAATCGTGAAAGAACAAAATATGGAGAATATCATCATTTATTCCAAAGTTTAAAGAATGATAATCAAAGATTTTTTCGATGTACCAGAATGACCCTGGATACGTTTAAATATATTTTGGACAAAGTGGAATATCGCTTAACAAGGAAATGGTGCAATCTACACAAATAGCCTATTTTCCCAGAAGAAAGGCTTGTTATAACTTTGAGGTAAACAGTTTTGTTATACTATTTTTTTGATATTACTAATTTTTATTATTTATGAAGTATATGTTATATATTTATATAACAATTATAATAATTTATTTACTCGTGAGATACAAAATTACAGAAAAAATAAATAAATAGGGAAATTGCCAGAGAAGGCACATCTGTACATGGATCAATTGAGTGTTGAACATATAGAGTGAGTCTAAAGTATGGTTATAGTGCAGCTCGTGACTTTTATCCCAATAGGGGTCTTTGCAAACACTGAAGTTATAAGTAACTCTTTATCGATACTCATCTTCAACCGGCACAGACGAAACTAGGTAGCAAACTAAATTTCTGTTACTATAAGGGCGTTCAAGCGGGCTTCCGACGCTGGTAAACGGTCGAAAGCTCCGTTGAGCAGGTTAGCCTGCATGCGGTACCTGCACGCCTTCGCACGCCGTTGCACGCACACTAAAAAGCCCCACTGTTTGCGCACTAAGGCCACAACTGCTCCATTGTGGATCCTACCAGGGAGTTGTTTCCTCAGAGAACTGCCTGACAGGTGCAATTTCTAAACAGAAGTCAGTTGAGAGAAAGCATATGAGATTTATATTCCTCATTGCTGATGTTATTATCATTGATGAGGTAGACTTTAAAAAATTTTAAGGTTTATGCTTCTAATTTGATGAGTTGCGTCTAATCAGTTTAATGAGACAAGTATTATTTTTTATGGTCAGACTTCCGCAAAGGCTGAAAGCCTATGGCGCTGTGGAAGCGCTACAAGAGGATGACTGTCTGTGTACATTAGATTTGAAGTGCTACAGGTTGTAGCCATCGGGAAACAAATTCCCGCCGCCGGTGCTTGTCAAAGAAAACCCCGATTGTCGGTCAGGGCTGAGTTTTTAAGGTGACTCAGTTCACAACCGCCATAGCATACCCGATAAAGATAAGAACTCTTATCTACAGCAATTGTGCAGGGAAATAGAGACGCATGCCAGTACTAACCATCCGAAAGAGATGTTTTCTAAGGTCAAATGCCTCAGTCGGGATTTTGAACCCAAATCTTGGACTGTTAAAAATCCTGAGGGAGAGCTAATTACCAACATGCAAAAGGTTATTGAGGCATGGCGAAATTATTGCGAAAATCTGTACCATGAGGATGGCCTTCACGCCCTCTTATTGGATTTTGAACACGAACCGGATGTTCTTTTGTCTGAAGTGGAACATGCCCTTAACAAGTTAAAAACTAATAAAGCTACAGGCATTGATGCTATTTCTGCCGAAACTTTAAAATGCTTGGGTGACGACGGCATCTCTCTTTTATATAATATTTGTAAGAGTGTCTGGTCGTCCGGTGTTTGGCCAGATGAATGTTGCACATCAATTTTTGTTTCACTTCATAAAAAGGGATCTCCAACAAATCCAGACAATTATCGCCTACTGTCGTAAATCTCTCATGCAAGTAAGGTTCTACTATATATCTTACAATCTCGTTTGGAGGGTTTTATTGGCTGGCAAACTTCTCAGGCGCAGGCAGGTTTCGTGAAAGGACGTGGTACGCGTGAACCGATCTTAAACTTAAGATTATTGAAAAAGCCAGAGAACATTATTTTCCAGTTTCTATCTGCTTTGTGGACTATTCTAAGGCGTTTGATAACGTAAAGTGGCCTAAACTGTGGGAAATCCTCATCTCTATGGGAGTTCCTTATCACCTAGTGTTTCTCATACAGCAACTCTACGAGTCTAATTTGGCTCGTGTAAGATTGGATGATAACCTGCCTAGTCAAACTGCAACCAGAAAAGGAGTTCGTCAAGGATGTGTATTATCTCCGACGTTGTTCAACATTTACTCTGAATTTGTGATGAGACAGGTATTAGACAACTGGAATGGCGGTGTAACTATTGGCGGAAGCAAAATATCCAACTTAAGACTTGCTGACGATGCAACGCTTATTGCAGCTTCTCAGGAAGAACTAGTAGCCCTATTAAACATCTTAGAACAACATAGTGCAGCGTATGGTCTTGGTATTAACTACAATAAGACCAAGGTTATGATTGTAGATAGAGAGCATGATAATCATCGAGAAATAAAGTTATCAGACCGTTGTGAAGTAGTTCAAAGCTTTGTATACCTCGGTTCTTTGATCGACAATTCGGGTACCTGTAAAAATGAGATTCGACGGCGCATTCAACAGGCACGTGTGGTCATGACAAAGCTTACTAAAATATGGCGTGACCATAACATCACTAAAACTACAAAAATGTCGCTGGTTCAGTCTCTTGTGTTCTCCATATTTTTATTTGCCTCGGAAACTTGGACCGTTAAAAAGGCAGACCGAGCTCGCGAAGATGCTTTTGAAATGTGGACATGGAGGAGAATGCTGAAAGTTCCTTATACCTCCCATCGAACTAACGGATGATAATGGATGAGCTCGATAATCCAAAGAGACTATCCTCCATTGTTTCGATGAGAATGCATACATTCTTCGGACATATACACAGAAGCGATGACATGGAAAAACTTGTAGTTCACGCTCGTGCCCCAAGTGGGCGGCGCTGTGGCCGTCCCCTACACGTTGGGTGGATGCGACGGAACAGTTGCTGGATATGAGTATCAAGAACGCCACTGAACTGACAGTAAATCGCAAACGATGGCGAGCTACAGTTCTCAAAACAATTGATAATATTCGTGTCGGCAATACTCTAGCTCCGACTTAATGCATTTTACAAGTCCAAAACATGGCTGTTAAGACATTGTGACTATGATGATGACCCGTATGTTCGTTGTAGAGGTGAAACAATAACTCACCACGTCTTTCACTCCGAACATTAAAATCCAACCAAATTAACTCATTCCTTTTGTCCACAAAGAGAAGCCACACACCTACAGAAACATGCGACGATGACATCTTCATGAAAATTCCACGTGCCACTTTGAACAAGCCTCCGAGTAATAAATTTCACAACGAGGATGTGAAGAGTTGGCTTTGTCGCGTAGGTGTCCGGCAATTGTTTCATCAGGCTGGCGCTCGTGCTTATTGATACATTATTCAAGCCGTATGATTGTCGGGTTAAACATTGTCGCGAGCTTTGGAAAGGAGCTTGAGGAAGAGATTTATTTATGTCCTTCCGGTACCGCTGCATTTCGGGATGTTTTGTGCTTTGGTTATACAGGGTGTTCATTTGAAAGCTTCCCACCATGGATTTATCGAAAACAGCGGCACAGCGTGGCGTCAATACAAGGGAATGTAACAAGTAACAGCAATTAAAATGTACTACGCATTTGGTATTTGATTTGAAAATGCATAAAAACGAAGTTTGGGGCATATTTGAACTTTTTCGTTTTTTGCTAATTACTCGACCGCCAATGCACCGATTTTAAAAATTATAGCAGCACTACCTACTACGACCCGACAGCACATAGCTACCCAAATTTCATCACAACCAATGCAGAGGTTACTCAGATACGAGGCTAGAAGGACGCCAACAGACAGACAGACAAACCGACAGACAGACAGGGCGACAGAAATGAGTGACGTGGATTTTCCTTATGTAGGCATCATAAAACTCCCAAAAAGTGTATTATCACAAAATCGAATGTTTCCGCGATAACAATACTCCCCTCACCTATCGCTGTGGGAAGTAAAAGGTGTTGAAAAATGTCAAGAGATTGGAGAGACATCAAAAAAGGAGTATGGCGTTTTTCGATCGTTTTTCAAACTCAGTGACAGCTGTTGTCTGTTTTTAAAAGCTTTTATTTAACTTGCAATGTATGTACGCTTGTTCGGGTGGAATCTTGTAACTCAATTTTGAAGCAGATATCTTCAACTGATTGAGCTGAAATTTTGTGTACACGTTCAGTTTGGATGACAGTGCACGATAAGTTGTATGACGTCGTTCTAAATCCAATACTGGGATAGCTATTTAATGCATTTCTACAATATGGGTATCCATATTGATATGATAACGCCCAGTAGATGGTAAGGGGAATGACAATCTAATGAGAGCAATGTCATCATTGACAATAGATCCATTGATGTCCTTTTTAGTCAAACGACGAATTTTCTTGTGAGATTTTGGGGAAAATATAGTATTCGGCGAGTTGTATTATCACGGCATGAACCTGACGACCTGAGAGAAGAGAATTTTTGAATTTGGCGCTCAACTAGAGGCTTGCGGTATGAGCAAGAATCTGGCAGCAGTCACAGGAGATTCTGGATCGAATTGTACGAGTTCCTTTTTACAACCTACGCAGTGGTCATCACCAGGTTGTATTGTCGACGGTGACGACATCAACATGAGATTAGGGGGTAGCTAATGAACCGCTGGCGCTGGTGCACCAAGTAACCACGAAGGGCTGATATGACTGTGACGCGACGTAAGTGTTAAGATCCGCGGTAAGGATTTTCCAATAATAAATTGTAAAAGGAACATTTGGGGTGCTGGACTGACTTTAGGAAAGTAATAGGGATACACTCGTGTTGGTAGTGGACTCTTATCACTAACACAGTTTTAAGGTTATATTTGGAGTAGGTCTATATTTTCAGTTTAGTTTAAGGTTTCCATGATGTCTAATAAAAGAAAATCTACAAAAATGAGTGAATATCAGGACAGCGCAAATTCTAAAGAAACTGTCGCTCAAATGATGGCAAATTATATGTATTTTTAGATATAATACGATATGTCTTGTTGTAAGAGTTTGGGAAAAATATACTATTCGAAGTCGGTGAGCTGTTTCATCACTGCATGAACCTTGTGTACGACCTGAGAGAAGAGACTCTTTGCACAGTGAAAGGGCTTGTTGAGAGTGACTCGAGAAATAATGTGACGTCATTCTAAAATAAATATGGCCGACCATCAAAGATGGCGGAATAGATATTTTTAATGCACTTCTACAATATCGATATCCAATGAAAGGGCTTGTTGAGAGTGCCTCATAAAATAATGTGACGACATTTTAAATCAACTATGGCGGGCCATCCAAGATGGTGAAATAGTTATTTTTAATGCACTTCTGCAATATGGGTATCAAATAAAGGGGCTTGCCGAGAATAAATAATTTTGTTTGACATAAATGTAAGTTAATAGCTAAAAAGTAAAAAATAAATTAAAGCAAAAAAACTTGTGTAAACTAACTAGTACCTATTCAGTTGACTAACTTGAATTTTCAGTTTAATTGAATTCTTATAGGTACTTACGTAAACCTCGCGACAAGCTTTTATGATCATATAAATTGTGTATAATGAGGCTATAAGTTGATAGTTAACACTTTAAAGGAACATCTTACTTTCTTTTTTTAGAACATTTAAATAAAAGCTTTTTTTAAAAAGTTTTTTTGCTTTAATTTATTGCATAGATAAACTCTGTATTTTGAACCCATTACTACAAAATACCAGAAGCCACCACTGGTCCATCACCATCTGTGAAATTTGCCGTTTTCTATAAAAATCCCCATAACCCACAAACCCCATGCACACCACAGATTACAACGGCAACAGGACGCTCCTTATTTAATTTAGTCAGCCGGCCATTATACTAATTGACTTTACGACTCGGCCATCTGGCATTGTTTGACTTCCAGCGAGAATGCACCGGGATGCACTTGTCGGTGACACCTACTTAATTTATGTATTGGACGGCCAGTGTTTGGGGCGCAACGGCAATATTGGGACTGTCCCCCGGTGACCGCCAATTTGGCGAAGTGCGAACTCGCAAGATTGAGGACAGTTCTACGGGAATCTCTCTCTCTTTTTCTCTTTATCTACCGGTTTCCACCAGGACCGATCGCCAATGGTTTAATCGCTTTTCCTTGTTTGGTGTTGAACTATCATATTGAAAGTCTTACTTTTCACTTTTTTCCAAACCGATAGATGAGGGGGTACTATTGTGGTCTGGAAAATTTTCGATTTTGAGATAACACGCTTTTATGATATCTGCATAATGAAAGTCCACGGAACTCATTTCCGTAAGGACCTTTTGTCCGTGTGTCTGTCTGTCTGTTGTCTATCACCATAATCTCAGTAATCTCAGTAACCGCTGCATGAATTGTAATGAAGTTTGGGCAGCGATATGCTGTGGAGTAGTGGTAATGCTGCGACAATTTTGAAAATCGGTGCATGGGCGGCGGAGTAGCAAAAACAAAAAGATTTAAATATTGTTTGTGTATATTCTAGGGGTGCTTAATCATTTTTTACTCTTTTGGGTGGGGGTGAAATTGAGGTGGTTGGGGGGTAGGGGTTGTAAAACTTAAAAATTTGTTGTATTCACAGTAGACAGAGTGATATGTGAAATAAAGGTCTATAGCGCCATAATACACTATTTTAGGTTTATCCGGACATTGCCTTGCGCTAAGGGTATGGCTTTAGATCGTTTCGTATCATGTAACGTGGAAATTATAGGATTGCTTCAATGAAACATTGTCACAGTATTACTACAATGGTGAGGATAGAAAACGCATATAGTTTTTGGAAATCGTAATAGTGGTTGTGCAACAATCATTAAAAAACTAAAGTGGGCAACAATACGGTAGTATGATGGTGGAGGATTGTAAATCTAACCCCGGGACTCTTTTCATTGCCCTTTAATGGTTGATACGGGTCTCTTGCGCAACGACGCCCCACGCGATTTGAGAAATTTTTTTATCAATGTAAAGAGGATGGTCTGTAATGTAATTTAAAAAATAAAATTTGCGAAAGAAGCACGTTTTTTCGAAAAAATTTGATAAAACGTTATTTTCAACATATTTCAGTAACGCATGCGCACAGAACAATACAATTTTAGAAGTGAGATACTATGCTTGACAGATGATAATAGATGCGGTGTTGCCAACATTTGCTCGATATTTAGCATCGCTTCGACCATACATGTAGGTACTAAAACTGAAACGTTACAGAGAAGATTTAGATTAGCATGGCCCCTGCGCAAGGATAATACGACAAATCGTGAATCTTTCTACATTTTTAACTATCTAAATTTAAGGATATCTTATTTCAAATGTTCCTTTGTTCCTAGCTGGTGTTTGTGATTAAGTATTATGTACTTTTGTTTGTTTTATTTAGTTTGTATATTAGCTCTTTATGTAAAATCGGTGACATTAATATTGTTTGTGATTAAGCTTTATTGTTATATTTGGCCGATATTAACTCCAATAGATCATTGAAACGTGCGACTGACGTTGGACCGTTGCCACTAAAAACAGAACAGGTGACAATCTTACCTGAGGTGAGGTTGGTTAGATTTTACAACGTATTTGATAGGGTAAAATCGGGTAAATTGTACCACATTGCACACTTTATCAAATATATCGCTATTGACCTGATTTGAGTTCAACAAAACTATAAATTAGAGTTAATTAACATATTCCTATCAAATTGCATAATAGAAAAGTTACCTAAAGACTGACAGTTTGACATAATAAATGTTTTTTTAAAATGTTGCAAACGGTACAATCTATCCAACTGGTTCGTTAAATTGTACCACCCGGTTCGGTAAATTGTACCATGGCAAAATGCATTAGATGATCGTTGTCGATAGAACAACAGATTTATAATACAATACATTGCAATGAATTAAAATTTTTATTTGTAAAACTTCAACACATGAATCACAAGTTAGGAACCTATTTGGAGAAACAAAATATTGTCGTAGCAAATAACTAATGCTCAATACTTATTTAACTCAAACACAAAAGTCACAAATATAGTCCAATCGACTGGGAAACTGGGAAACGAAGCACAGCTTTCATGCACCCAATTTGCACAAAATTTCCAGTTTTAGAGTTTCTTATTGCTGCCTTCATATCTTGCTCTGACCATTGGCAGTATTTTGTACCATTACGAGGCATGACTGGAATTTGGTAAATTGTACCAGTACGATTTAACAAAGTAGGTGGTGGTCCAAATTAGCAAACCGGTATTATTGACACAAATTGGTCTATTTCTTTCAAAAAAGCGAGATGAGGGTAAATATAAACCTCCTAAACTATTTCCAAATGTCCAATAATTACCAAGAATGCCACCCCAACTACCAAAAACTGATCATTCGGATACAAAGGCTTATCCAAAGTTGTATAATACATACTGCGTGAAGTCGCTTTTCAGAAAAACACAAATTTTAAGTTTCACGAGAGACCGCCGTTTACGCGTCCTGGTAACTAATGTTTTGACAACAAGAGGTATCAAAAGAGCAAACTAGATGACGCTAGATGCTTACAATTTAATAAATATTGAGGTGGTACAATTTAACAGCTGGTACAATATACCCGACTTTACCCTATCACTAACGTCTAGGGGGCCCCCAGGCCCCCCGGTACTCAACTAGTACAAACCTAAAATAGCCTAAATTTAGATATATTTTATATTTCACTCAACCTAGTAAGTATATTAACACCAACTTCAACCTCCATTTCAGTTTCTGCTAAAACAAAATCAGGTCAAACTTAATCCCTTTTGAACATCTGTGTACGAAAGTCCCAAAATGATTTTGATTTTCATCTTTTCCAAAGCACATTGACTGAATTTTCTATGTTTTTCACTAACCTAAAAAATTGCAATTGCACAATTTCGTGAGGTACATTAACTGATAACTGCTGCCCGCTGGCAACACTGCATCTATTTAAGTCTGTGATGCTGGTTTTCGATTCAAAAATTGTCTTGAAAGTGTGGTGAAAATACCGAGTTTTGACTATTTTTTTTTCAAAAAATGCTTCTTTCACAAATTTTCTTCTTTAAAAGTACATAACAGATCATCCATCCTATAAATCAAATATGAAATTTCACCAAATTACGTGGGGCAATTGTTGCGTTGTAGCACCGGTTGATACTGTTAATAATCCGTTTTCAAATATCAGAAAATTGGGATTCATGCATGCTATGACTGTGATTAGGATATCAGATGAAGCCTGCGGAATAAAAGGTCTGCCGCCCTAGTTCCTACTTACAGCCATGCAAGAAACTATTTATGAGAGTTTTTGTGTCGAATGTTTTTTTGCAGGCGGACAATGATTTGATTGCTATGAGATCTTCGATTGTAGCTTCATGGATTGGGAAAATAATGAAATGGTATCACCCTTATGTGAGATAAGTACTGAGTCAATCAGCTTGACTCCATTTTTTTTTTGTTAGGCCCTCATATCTTCTATTGATCCGCATTTTATTTTACCTTCATTTCATTGTCGTGGAATAGTGGTTTTCCTCTGAAATATAGTCATTCTCAGCTTAGCTGTGAACCACGTGCAGAATTATTGTTATAAGACTGTTTGCTTGACCTGTCCACTTCAGAACTAGTGCTTTCAGAAGCAGTGAAATACTATCACTAATTTCCTTGAAAGTTTGGATGGGAGAGTATATATGTAGAAACAACGACGCGTTCGATAAACACAAGGATTTCAGGACATAAGGCCAGCTGCCGACTAGGTTATACAGATAAATCAGCGGTAGCCGAACATGCGATTAAGGAAGGAAGCCATGTTAGGATCATGTTTGAAGAAACTCGGGTTCTTCCCGCAACGTCTTCATACTATGCCTATCCACAGAGAAGCCATTGATATACAAGAGCATCACAACAACTTCAATAGGAAAGAAAAAACAGAGAAAGTCAATCGGACATGGGTACCCATCAAGGACCTTGAAAAAGGCACTGCCATACCGTGAGTGGGCGGGGCTACCAACGCTCTAAGTTGGGCCGTGTCACCGTTAATAGGTATAAATATAGCCGCAAATCCGGAAGAACAATCAAATTCTCAAGGAGGTTCCTATCATCAAAACACCCCCTCTCCCGAAGTCGTTAACCCGATTCTAAACCCCGCCTAAGGCCAACCACCAGTCTCGCTTATGCGTCAAAGTTCTCTTGGTCTCCTCAAGGCCGAGATAGCCTCACAAAATCCCAACGTGTATGTTACACACCCCATAGATGGTAAAACTTCACAGTTGGACCTCTCACGGTGGGGAGTTCTAGTTGGTAGGCGCTAGCAGGCTTCACTTGCCAGTGAATCCAACACTACCCGCACTTCCATCGCGGGTGCCTTTTTGAAGATTTCTCCTCCTCGTACTTCAACCCCAAACAAACAAAAAAGTACCAGCCGTCAGTATTTCGGAGGTCGCCAAGAAGTGAAATGGCTTCTGAAGATTCCATCTACTTGTGGTGGCGAAACGTCAGGCCTCAACGCTAAACGAGGCTGGTCTAAAAACCCAACAACCGCAAATTAATTGATAGCCCACTGTTTGGTTTGCTTTAGATAGCATTATCCAGGTCCTTCCTGAAGCCATAAGGGGAGGGAAAGAAGAGAATTATAAATCTCTATAATACATCATTGGCGCTAAAACGTCCTAAACGCAAGCGACGACAAAAGTAATCGGTCATGATTCGTCCATTTTCCGGGAAGTCTAGCGATTCCCGACCCGGAGCCAGACACATTCATCTAGCAGCGCCACTTAGGAGGTCGACAATAAAAGTCCCACCAGATATTTGTTTGCTCTCCCCCAGTTGTTTTCTTTAATTTTTTCGGTCGCTTCCTCGGCTAATTTAATATCGTAGTTGTACCAGAGTGCGGCTCGGCGTTGCTGGTTATCAAGATTTACGGTCGACTTTGCCGAACGTTTTGGGAGAATCTCTGCCCCTGCTGCCGGTCACTTTGTTACTGTTCTACATGAAAGAGATTTCTGAATAGTGGTAGGTCATTTATTTATCCAATTCATTTATTTATAGAAACACTACCAAGTTACATAACCAATTGCAGGTGGTAAAAGCCGGTAATTTTGCAATACATAACTAAAATGCGAAAACGTATAGAACATGTATACATATGATACTTTCTCAATATAATAAACGTCTTTCTTCACTACTACCACAGGAGGCGAGGTTTAGAACATGTCTACTCTTCCACCTAACCTCCAAGAATACAAAAAAAAGAAAAATGTAATCAAATATAAATTCCATTACCCGAACAATCATTCGATCAGTACCATGGCAATAATATTATGATCTAGTGTGATACACCTATGTAATAGGAAATAAATGAGTTATCCTATCCAGACGAAAGTAAAAACAGTGATATTGTCATGAGACATACGTCATTATAATGTTATTTATGTAAACTGTATATAAAAAAAAATTGTCTAGCATACCTATTTACCTAGGATCAGTACCGTGGCAATAATATTATAATTTAGTAATTTATACTTATATAATATTAAACAAATAATTTATCCTAACCAGCAGAACAAGAGACAATGATATTATCATTAAAACAGTCACTACAATGTTATACTATATGAAGTGTATATAAAAAGAATTGTTTATCTATAGCATTCATAATTATTACCTAGGGACAGACAAAAAAAAACTAAATGATGAACGATTCAATCTGGGACAAAATCTGTTGCTAATGGAATACTATAACTGCTGCCGCTGCCTACAGATGAGGTGTTTTTTTAATGTCCTTTTAAAAGAAGCATAACTTTCAATATTCTTTATGTGAGTATCTAAGGCGTTGTAAGATTTTACCGCATTGTATACAAAAGTTTTTTGGAATAAAGAAGTATTATGTTTAGGAATATTTGAAGTTGTTGAATTTCTTATATTAACATTGTGCGTTGTTCCTCCAGGAATAAATTTTTGTGAAAGATACATTGGACTAGGAAAATGCAGTATTCTATAAACAAAAGTCAAAAGATGATAAGAGTACAATCCCTCAAGTTTGAGCCAATTGAGATCACACATGCACCTTGAGATGTGATCGTATTTTCGCAAGCCTTTCACGAACCTACAACAATTATTTAAAATTTTTTGTAACCTGTTTGCAGTGTGGACGTCTAAGAAAGGGTAATATACAACTAAACAGTATGAAATTTTTGATATGATCAATGCTTGGCAGAGTTCCTTTTTTATGTTCTCATCTAAAATACCTTTATTTGCGTACATTACACGGAGTGTAGCATAACATTGTGAGATTAAATTAGTAACATGCTGCATCAACTTCAGCTCATCATCCAATATTAAGCCGAGATTTCTTGCATTTGACACAGGATCTAGTTTTTGTTGCTGAACAGTTATGTTGATGTTAGCCTTTATTGAATTTCTGTTAATTCTATTGCTGTATATGAGAAGTTTGGATTTGGTAGGGTTAACTTGCAAATTATGATTTACACTGTAAGTAATGGCGTTATTCACATCATTATTGATAATATGACTAGCTATATCCACGGCCTCATTTTTGAATGCATAATATATCTGGGTATCATCAGCAAAAAATTGTATGCTACAATCTTTCAACTGTTTTTCTAAATCCGAAGTATAGAGTAAAAACAACAAAGGTCCCAATACAGACCCTTGTGGTACCCCTGAGGTAATATGCTGGAAGGTTGAATGTTGTTGATTCACACAAACTCTTTGATATCGGTTTTTAAGATATGATGCTATGAATTGCAAAGGTTTTTGAGTGAAGCCATAATAACTGCACTTTGACACTAAAAGCAGATGGTTTAAGGTATCAAAGGCCTTTGTAAAATCTAACAATACTAATGCAACTGTGGTTTTATTGTCGATAGCTGTAACGATATTGTCTATAAGATCACAAAGCGCTGCAGTTGTGCTGTACCCTTTACGAAACCCTGATTGTCTAAGAGGAATTATATTGTTAGAGTTTAAATAAATACAGATTTGCTCATAGACAATTTTTTCAAGAACCTTTGACCCTACCTATGATATATATACAGAGGCACAAGGAATATCAAATTGATTTTGATAATTATTGTGACAGTTACAAATAGAGTACAAGGGTGCAAACAAAGGTAAATTTATCCTTGAAGTGGGTACGTAAAACGTCAGTGCGTACCTTGTATATAAGTATTTTGGGTGCATTATAGTTTTTAGTTTTATCACCATTTCACGATAGTAGCTTAGAAACTTCATAAATGGTCTCTGTACCTTTTCTGGAGGGTCACAATTAGTAACATAGCACTGGTTCCAAACTATTCTACCGTACTCAAATTTTGATAGTACAAATAATGTGTTGAACAGCATCATGATAGTTTGAGCGTCACTGAAACCTCTAGAATTCCGAACATAGGCGTAGTTAGGTGGGGGATTAGCCCCCCCAAGAATGAAATTAGCACCCCCAAAAAATCCAAAAATAATTCATTCTATTAAGCTCATTGTATCTAGGGCAGGACTTAAGCCCACCCAGATTCAAGGACCTAACTACGCCTATGATTCCGAAGAACAATTCCCAATTATTTTTTATTAGCTGACTTCATATATGTGGATTTAAATTATGCTTACTGTCAAATATCACACCAGAAGCTTTGAATTCCGATACTCTGTTTAAGTCCATATTGTTAATTCTATAGCTGTGCTGAATTGGGTTAGATTTTCTAGTAAATCACATGCGCACTATTTATGCACAATATCCATGTTTTCCTGCAGCTAAATACAGTCTTTATTGTTATATATTTGCCGAAATAATGCGAAGTCATCTGCATGCTGTAGGTATGTTGTATAATTTAATTCTTCCGTTATATCACTTATGAACAACACAACCAGTAGAGGCCTAAAGAAGGTCCCTGTGGAGCGCCAGATACTGGTGAGAAATGGTTTGACTTTGTGATCATTTTAAATTGACGTTTAGTATCAATAAAAATAATAATTAATTTTATACTATTATTTAAATTTGTTTGTTTATTTAAAAAAATTCCATTATCATAAAAATTAAATATAGCACTTATTGGCACCCACGGAGCCGCCTGTTGGTTATTTCAGAAAGTCAAAATATAATTTCTAGTGGTTTCACTTAAGTATTATTTGTAGAGTGATTACAAAAACGTTGTAATGGAGGCTATATCCCTATAGGGCACCAATTGTTTCTGAAACTCACAGCGCACGTGTCATTATACTTTGGTTTGGAAAAAGCTGGTGGCAACGCAACCTTAGCGGAGCGAAGTTTCTGTACATACAAAACAAGGCATGTTCGACGAGGAATGTGTTTCGAGAGGTGTGCGCTAGAAATGAGTTGCGAGGGATGTGGCCGCGAGGGACGTGTGCTGTTGATGTAGGCGAGCAAAAAGAAAACTCTGAAAAGAGCCCGCTAAACATCCTCGTAACGCTGATCTGCACACCGTTTCACAGCTCCGCTACACATCCTCGCTGCGCGCATTTTCCCATTACATCTCTGGTGGAAACACAATCTTAAGAGACTAGGGTATAGCGCGCGAACTTGATAATCCAAGAAAATACGTATTCTCGTGTTAGCGCTATCTCAAGTATGTGTGTCTAGTAACAATAATGATTCAAACAGCAAATTGAAAAATAAAGCTTGTGCGAGGTGAATTCGGTGGCCTTGTTTTTATATCGTGTTTGGTTGCTAAATTGCAGACATTTAAAGAATGTATGATTTTTCATTGCGCGTTTTTTGCACACCAAAGAACCTTTTTGAAGAAAAAGCTCTGAATTGTCCTATTAGGATCTTGTCTATCACCTTCTAAAATTTTGCGTATGTAGTTTGAAAAACAAGTGAGTTGTGAATTCGTGTTTTACACGTTTCACTGTAGTGTGAAACAGGCATGGGACTTCGGAACAGGATCTGTTCTTTCAGGCTGGAATAGGTATTGCTTAAGGCGTTTTCCTGTTTCGACGGAGCACCTTAGTATCACGGAACAGCGCATGAGCATAGTGATGAACTGATCCGTGCCAGTCATCGTCTGTTCCTCTTTCTGTTGCTGTTCCAACCGTGGTTGCGAGTATACATGGTGTGCTCGCCAGCCGTACGAAATTGCGATCGCTCTGCGCATTGCGTCAGCAACGAGATTTTTCGCGCGGGGAATTATTAGACGTCGTGATACCACGGCCCGTTTAATCGCGTTTTAAATAGAATCGCTAACGATTTTTGTTTAATTTACTTTGTATTCCTTATTTTGAGTTATAGAAGACTGAAATTTGTATACATAATGCCAAATTGTGCAGTTGTCGGTTGTAAAAACCATAGTAAGATGAAAGAGCCAAATGTTAAATTCCCGAAAAATTAAAATCTCGCAATGCAATGGAGTAATGCTTGCCGCCGAAAAGACGAAATTAATATGAAAAATGGTAATCATTTCACAAATTAGCATTAAACATTTATTAAAACTGAAATTTTTATGGTACATCCTCGGAAAATATTCACCTGCCGTATTTTCAATGAATAAATATGCAGAAGAAAGTAATGAATCATGCCTACTTGAACCATTACAAGTGAAAAACTTAGTTTCGAGTAATTCTAACATCAAAGCTGATGACCTGTGCTTTACTCAGGAGTTTTTCAAGAACGTTCTTCTTGACAGCGATATTGTTGAGACAGAGAATGATTCAAATGATATTCATTTTTCCAACTTTACCCTTCAGAGTCCAGATTATGACCTAGATAACTTTATTTCTGAAGAACGTGACCTTTTGTGTCAATTGAAAAAAAATAAAATGCCAGACACGATTTCCAACGAGGGACTGAAATTTATTGACGGATATGTGGCCTACAGACTCAAAAACGAATATCCTAATCTAGCTTTGGGGGCGCAAACCAAATTTCATTCTCCTAATTGAGCCCCAGACCGGATTGAGTTTCTATCTAGAGTCAGTCTTGTATATCCAAGTGAGGAGATGATTAAAGTAGCCCGTTTTGGTTGAGATAGAGTTCGATAAATTCCATGGACAGTCGTGTTCTAAACAATCAAACATATTTAAAAAATTTTTAGAGATAGACCCCAGTGGAAACCATCAAACAATTTCCTGACAAAATAATATTATATCTAATACGAACGAGAATATACGTCAGGCTCAGACATTTAAACAAAAGGATTAGTTTCGAAAATTGTAGGCGTAAACTTAGGGAAAAATGACCAAATTTACCAATACATAATACATTTTTGTAGAAAAAAGTCGTTAAATTACCTATTTTACACTTCTCTATAACATCATTGTCAAATAATTGGCTATTGAATTCCTTTAATCTATCACTTTTAAATTAAAATATAATCCATCATGTGGTATTCCCGCTAGTTCGCCGACAGAAATCTCGTTGCTGACGTCACAGCGTGCCGGCGATCGGACGGCTGCATGCGCGTGAGCACACCATGTTTATTTATACTATGGTTCCAGCTACACGTTGTTCCTCGCTGCTTGCCGTTGGCTTGCCCGAGATTGCCGATATGAAGTAATTCGGGATTTTTTAATAACAGGCTGAAGAGGCTCGGTCTTCTCTGCAGGAATACTTGACTGCTGCGAGTAAGTAGTATTGCTAGCAGTAGTGTCGCTGCTATTGTCTTCCGTATTTTTGATTTGATGCATTTAAATACCAGATTTTAGGGCAATCTCACCCTTGGATGATTTTTTTTAAGTTCGTTGTCGAATATTTGTATGACATTTGTATTCCACACATTGCGTTTGTCTGATCAATAACTAAGAAAAAAATTCAAACTGGGCTGCTCTTGCTTCTCATCGAAAAACATTTAATCAAAAAGCTCACGATGTCATTAACTTTCGCCTGATCACAAAAAAGGTGTCGTAAATGCACTGACGCGTTGCAACCTAAAAAACAGCAACCACCAATAAATAGAATATAAAAATGATACGAAATAGTTTTCCGAAGGACGCAGACTGAACAATATAAACACGTGTGACGCAGATACAGCGCAACCCTACTGAATCGCTGCAACCTACAATACCAGCCTACCGGCTGGAATAGTTTGGAACTGAAGCAGCTAGCCTTCTTGAAACAGCAGCTTTCTTGAAACAGATACAGTGCCACTGCTGGCCGCGCCGATTCGACTGAAACTGATGCTTTGGAACAGTTTGGAACTGAAGCAGCTTTCTTGAAACAGGTATTTCATGAAACTGGAACATTTCATACCTGTTATTTTAAACAGCCTGTTCCACCCATTCCTAGTGTGAAATAGTATGTAATTCAGGATCGCAATATATATGATGGATAGTTCTATTCTTCTTAGTTCAAGTGACTTTCCCTGCGTCTCTGCCAGGATGCTTATAGCTGGCGTCATTCTGAATACCCAAAGTCAAATTCTGAGTGCTTTATTTTGTGCTGGAAAGTCTTTGTTTGAGGATCACATTTTTGGTAGCTGTACTATACAATATATCTGCAAATACAGGCGACATTGAAAACGCGACAGTAACGTATTCACGCCGGCATGGCAAGGGCAAACTGTAAGTCGTAAACCGTAGTGGCTGTCGTCACAGAAAGAGAAACGTCCATAACTGCGGCCGTAAATTTTCCTGCCGCACGGACTTGAGTGCCGATTAATTATACAAATGGAAGCTAGCGCCAGTCGTAGCTGCTGCAGGAGTCGAATTACAGCTTCCAGCTTACGCTTCCAATGAGCAACATTGTCAGCTTTTACGAGCGACATCGGATTATTAGGAACTACTGCGAATCATTCGGATAGGATGTTTTACATCAGACGCAGTCTGCATATTGGATACGCCAAACTATGGAACAGTTGCGATCTTTACATCATGCGGAAACTTAATTGTAAAGTTACCACATATTGGGTGGTTGGAATGTAAGGAATTAGGTTGATTCCAGGCTACTTGTAACGGCTCCATTTCTAGGAATACATCTCATCCCATCCCATAAACAAACAGCCGTTCAGCCGTTGAACAATATACTATTATCTACTCCCATTAAGTTATATAGGTATTACCAAGCTACTTTTGAACAGGTTATTCTATCTATAAACAAACACCGTGAATTATTTTTCATAACTCACGCTCTTGTCGTGGGTTATAGACAATGCCTACTAAATACCAGTACCAATCCCTTGGAAACGCATATGATTGAATACACGCTATAATAATTGTAATGAGACGTCAAAGGCCAATTCGACGGTGCACAGTATTTATTTTACAGAAGTGAAGTTAGGTTGTCAATAATTTGTAATTAATATGTATATAAGTCATACTACTAATTGCTTCGGTCGTAGATAAAGTATATTATTTATATATTTCAATCAAGATTCGTTAAATAGACTCAAAAGAAATCGATGAAAGGACTACGGACGCGCAAGAGCACTGCGTCAGTGCTCTCTAACTTAAGAGATAGAAACTTGTTCCTATCACCGTGATGACCATGACGATCGGGCAATTTTGTGTGCCTATCACGTGTCTACTACGCTGTCACGGCACACCGTCATATTTACGAAGCCACCCGATCTCGTAGTACATAGTGCATAGAAACGTGTTTCTGAGTTACAGAGTACCGGAGCAGGGAAACTTTTACCATTTTGTGCCCTCAGCGGCCATATTGGGTCACGTTTTTTGGATTGCCGTTGTCTTGAATAGTGCTGTCGGGGTCGTTTCTGCAATGTACTGAATCAAAGCAATAAAATGTACTGGACTGAACTGAATCCGTGAGTTTCATTGTGTTCTGGAAATGAATTAATCGACTTGAACTTGTTGACGAAAAAAGCACTACAATCTTCTAATTTTCTGTAGAGCAAAACGAAGCTTTCACACATTAAACCGTACATATTTTTGAATTATATATCCATTTCAGAATGAAGACGGCCTAGAATGATCAAATAATTTGATTTTTTCAGTCCATTTTTCGAAAACCAAAAATGTACCAGAATTTGGCTGAAATGTACTTTTTGCTTTGACCTGGAAAATGTACTAGAAATAGTACAAATATATACTGTACTGTACTATACTGATGCCTGTTTTGATCTTTTTATTTTCTCGATGACATTAAATTTTGAATAATTATTTGACAACGATTCATCTTTTCCAATCTCTAAAGTGCACGTATTGGTTACAATCGTCAGTGTAGTGGACCATTCCTTCTGAACCCAATATCTTTCCCAGGAGCTTTTTTTAACCACCTGAAGATCTTTCAGAAGCCATAGCACCTTTCTTAAGTACATTTTTTAGTTAGGAACTTAGCTTTAATCTTGTAATGATTTCTCTGGTATCGAGATAACACTTTTTCCAGGACCATTATTTCCTTCTGGAGCGTTTGCTATGGAATGATTCGAACGTCTGGAATATAGGACCTTTAGAAATCATGTTCTTTTTAAAGAGGTCTTTCCTCTCAGTCATCATTTTTCAATAGCTACCACTGGCTGACAAGCCTCGGAGGGATATTAGAGCATGTTAAAGTTTCCTAATCTTTGTGGCAAAATTAAAGACGTGAACACTCGTTTCATTACAAGACGAAAATATTTCGTACAGGTTGTTGAAAATGTATTTACTTTCATTTTAACCATCGTTTAACCAATTTTGTTCAAATTTGGTAGACTAATTTAAAGTGACAAGAGCCAAAAGATAGATGAGGTACCTATAGGCGTAAAAAATTGATTATTCAACAAATTTGTTTTACAAATTTTTGGGAAGATGAGATATTATTTACACAGATCTCTGCCGATGAACTAATTGTATAGTTCAAACTAAACCTAAAGTTAAGTGCTTTAACCCTTAACTGGTAACGTGGCGTCTGTGAGCTGTGAGTCTGGAAGCAATCTTAAATTCGACCCTACAACAAAACATTACCGCATTTCTGGTAAATGACCTCATCTAATCTATCTGCTATTGGTGTCCCTCTTATATCCCGTTTATCAATATGTTTGCTTAAACAACATTCCAGATGTGCTTAGTTGTTAGTTCGGTTCAGTCTGCGAGACGGAACATTACGGTTTACGTTATAATTTTTCTCAACTGGTAGTCATGGCAGGTCCGTCATCTTTTACCAAAATATTTTTATAGGTGTATTGCTTTACCTATTATCAATCACAAAATCACACATACAATCACAAAGTTTTTTGTTATTATCTTGGTCCTACAAATTTGTGCTGCTAATTAGTGTTCTGGTTACTAGTTATCATATTTTTTTTTCTTTACATCACATGTTCTGCTACTTTATACAAAATTATTATTAAAGGATATATACACAACAAATCTGCATGCACTCTTTCCAAAAAATAATTAGGAGAGTTTGATATTTTAAGCTTCAAAGAGGTTACAGTCTCACAGACTGCACGTTACCAGCTATGTCCCAAATTTGCACGTTACCGGTTAAGGGTTAATCTGTTGTTATGTTTAACAAATTTATAATTTCAAATGAAGAATAAATAAAAAATTGGCATTAAGTGTATGTAATAAAGTGGTTGTTATTTATTTTCTCGAAACGAAAGCAAGGTATAAAACAGGCTCCCGTTGGGATAAAGAGTTGTTGTTTTAGTTGCTCAATAAAAAAATAAACAAAAATCAGCTGGGTATATTTTTTTCTCGAAAATATTGGACATGGTGCCCCTTAGTACGCCACTGAACTTGTAAATTTTCATCTGTTTATTGCTAAGTAAGCCTTTTATCGCGTCAAATAACTTTACCAAATTTCCACAGAATTGGTTTAACGTTGGGTGAAATAAAAATAAAAATCCGATTCGGAAATAAATTTTCAACACCCTGTATTTTGAAAACTAAGCAGATTACGAAAAAAAATATTTCACATTTTCCCGTTAAAATTCAATGAGGATTCACCTCCTTCATTTTGCCATAAATTAGTATTATATTTTTCAACGACAGAAAAAATCAAGTATAGGTACATGCTGATAATCCCTGATTGCTTTTAGAGTGCCTAAAAACCGGAAAAAGGTCCATTCCGGTCAATCCCACAGGGAAAAACAGTCTAACCGACAACACGCAAATGCACACATGTGTCTGGTCCCATCTGCATTATTGGTTTTCCGACTCCAGTGCTAACGTGATTAAAGGATTTATAAGAATGCATCCGGGAAGGTATAGGGTGATAGTTTCCCTTTCGAGATCCCCTTTTGCACCCTAGCCGATAAATAATTCGAGTGTCCTGTAATAAAGATGAACTGATGAACGGTGATTTCCGAAAACGAAATTACGTAGGTATCAGATGCTTTAGATTTGCCAGACACATTGGGTCTCGGACATCGCCATAAAATACGTAGTCTGGTCATCGGTGTCGAAGCCTATAGGAGGATGAAATACAGTATTTTTGTCAACAAATCACCCCTCAAAAGTAGTTTTTCTCTCACCATAATAGAATGGCAGTAATTTTGTTTTTTGTTTAATTGACGTACGAGTGTTGCTTTGATTTAGCGATAGCTACCTATGTAGAGGTTCTACAAACACAAAATAAGTCTCATTCGATAGCAAAACATTTAAACCGTAAGCTAATGGTGAACGTTTTCCCAATTTTGTTTCATAAAAATGTAGTCAAGTTGATTGACTAGTTGATACTTGCCACACATTCCGACGATACCAGTTTTATTACTTTCCCATCGCGAACCACAACAATACGCGTTTTCCATCCTTGCCAAAGTAGTAATACTGTGCCGAAATTTCACTGACATTAATTCAGTAGTTTCCATGTTATAAAATAGAGAATGATCTAAAGCAATACTCGTATGTATACATCGGAAAAGTCCTTTGGTCTCTGTCATAGGCATAAGGCAATGTTCAACGTTCGGGTAGACCCAAAAAAGTTATTTATGTCACTAGATCTTCCTTCTTAGGTCAGTGGGCAGTCTATTATGAATACCACACATTTTTCAGTTTTACAACCCTCCAACCCCCAACCATCCCAATTTTCACCCTCACCAAAAAAAAGTAGAAAATGATCAGGAACACCTAAAATGCTAAAAAACTAAGTTTGGGGAATATTTGAAATCTGTCGTTTTTTGCCAATTACTCCGCCGCCAATGCATAGATTTTCAAAATTATAGCAGCATTACTACTACCCCCCAGCATATTGCTGCCCAAATTTCATCAAAATCCATGCAGCGGTTACTGAGATTACGAGGCTAGAAAAACACGCACAGACAGACAGACCGACGGAAATGAGTGACGTGGATTTTCGTAATGTAGACATCACGAAACGCCCAAAAAGTGTACTATCTCAAAATCGAAAATTTCCGCGATTACAATACTCCCCTCACCTATCGGTGTGGGAAGTGAAAAGGCAAAAAAATTGTTAAATGAAAATAATTGTGTAATGGTTTGCGATTCTCTTCAATTTTCGCTTTTTCAAAAAATCTAAGCCGCCATTAACCTACATTTTTTATTTCTAAACGATAGTACATGATGTTTCCAAAAAAAAAAATGGCCATACGCCTTAGCCCTAAATAAAGTAGTTTAGAAGCTATGATGCTTTAAATATGACCCTTTCTTTGTCTAATCCGGCAGTTGAGAAGGCAAAAAAATACTTAGTGGTCATGTCACAAAAAAAAAAGAAACAAATATTATGACCGTTGTTCGAAATGTCCTCTTTGGAGTTGCAGACTTGCTGCTGCTCTTACTGACACGTGTTGCGAAGAGCGATTAGTCATCGTTTTGTCATTCCGTAATTCATTTCCAACTTCAATAATTTAACTAAATAAATAATAAATAAAAAAATCAAGTGGGGGGTCAAGCCCGGTGAACGTGGAGCCCAAGCGCTTGTTCCACCGCGTCCAACCTACGGCGAATATCCTTCACACTTCACACATTTGCAGCGAAGTGTGCTGGAGCTCCTTTCAGTTGGAGTATCATCCTTGACCTATAGGCCAGTGGTATTTCCATAATCGCGTCCAGGAAGTCGGTTTCCAAGAATTCTAGGAATCTAGATCCATTCATCGTGGCTGGCAGTATGAATGGGCCAATCAAAATATCATCAATCATTCCAGCCCACACATTTACCGAGAATTCGCTGTAAATGTACGAAGCCATTTAAATGGACGATATTCGCCGTGAGTTGGACGCGGTGGAACAATCGCTTGGCCACCACTCTCATCGAACTTGACCCCACCTGATTTTTTGTTGTGAAACAGAATGTTTATGTCGACCTGCCAAATACACGCGAGGCGTTTATGAGCAAAATTACTCAAGTCGGAAATAAATTACCTAATGACAAAGAAATGATCAATCGCTCGACGCAACATGTGTCAGTAAGAGCAACAGCATGTCTCCAACACCAAGTAGAACATTTCGAACAATGGTTGAAACATTTGTTTCTTCTTTGCCCAGAATAAATGCCATGAGCACTAAGTATTTTTTTTGTTGCCTTCTCAACAGCCGGAGTAGATACGGGTCATATTCAAACCTTCATAGCTTCTAAACTATTTTACTTAGGACTAAAGCGTACAGCCGTTTCTAGGCAACATCACGTACTAGCACTTAAAAGTAGAAACAATGTAGGTAAACAGCTTAGATTTTTTGAAAAAGCTAAACATTGTAAAAAAACATCGAAAAAGTGCAGAAATGGGGTGCCGTAAACAATACAACGTAGAACGTGTCTCATTCAAAGTGCTGTGTGACGTTGCCAGACGCCGCACAGTGCACACGTAGCTCTGAGAGACTCAGCTATTTTTTTCTCTCTACTTAAAACTACTAAAATCATTAAAAGATGCTACATAATCATATTTTTGTTTAATATGTGGTCACCAGTAGTCAACCAGTGATTAACTTCAACACCGCTTTAACGACGTCGTCTGTGATTGGTTGAGGATGAATGCATGAAATTGCTACTCTTTAATTGAGTTAAGTTGCTTTTTAGCATAAACCGAATGTCGGGAGTGTTAAATAAGTGTTCCACAAAAAAGAGTCTGTTTGTTGTCGTATTCGCAAGTTTCCGTACCTGATTCTTTTAAACGGGTCACATAAACAGTGCTCGGACACTCAAACTAAACGCTCAGGTACCGACTTTGGAAGATAGATGGCGAACCAACACTTTTTCAAAGTACTGCTTCCCCATATCTATATGTTGCTACTACTAGTACGAGTTTTGGGGGCTAGACACTATCTTGCAATTTCATTTATTCGTCTGAGACCTAAGTCACACTGACGAGCTTTAATAAAAGCGAAACGACGTCATCTGTGATTTGGTTTCGAATGAATGAAATTGCTACCCTTTAACCTTTTCAATATGTTACATTGTCAGTAGAAATGTCTATATTTTTTCATCGTCGTTGCTTTCATCTCTTTCGGTAACGCAACTAACTCTGGGATGAGTTCCCTGCTGGCTGTACCGTCGCGATTCAAGTAAAATGAAAAATAGCGTAAGGAAACAAATGAAAACATCAAACGTACACACGGGAATAGCGCTCTCCCATTCTTTACTCGTCTTCGTGTATTTTCACCCTTACTTGAAAGGGAGAGTGTTCATGGACGTCGCCTCATACTCTAACTCCGACGCTGAGCAAACTGAATGTCGCATTCAAAGTAATGTCCTTGATTTCGATACCAGCACAGTGCACAGAGAGTCGTGATAATCTGTAGTTGTAGTTTTCTGAGGATAACTCGTGACGAAATCCTGTTTAAAGCAGATTACGCGTATAAAGTTCCATCCGGAAGGGAAAGGTTTTCTCAGTGTAATTAAAGTACTTGTCCTTTTTCTACAGCAAGTCGTATAAGCTAAGGAATGACAAATTCACATCAAGGGCCTACATAGCCCCTCCCACCCTAGTTTAGCCGCTTCTGAAGAGAATAGGAGGCGGCTATACCAATTTTTAGAAATATTCAAATGTGGCGCGAAATAATAAAGTCACATACTTCGTTTGGACATAAAAGTAAGACTAATTAAAACAGTCATATTATAAATAAAAAATATGTATGTATTTAAACTCTAAAAATCTATTTGTTACACACTATGAATAATATCGACCTAATGGCCACCCCCAGTATTAATGAAATAATGTAAATCATTTAACACAACTTTCTCTAACATTTCAGGTGGTATTCTGTCGATTTCTGCCCGGATGTTGTCCTTTATTGCTTCTCTTTAAGATAACCCAATAACCAAAAATCTGGAACAGTGGATTCGGGAGACCTTGGCATATATGCTATATCGGCGTTTTTCGAGGAGTTAAAAAATCCCCGATCGTTTTAAAAAATAAGGCCCTACAATTTGTATACCATTAACGCCACACCACACTATCACTTTAGGCTTGTGTAACCGTTGCTTGTGTATAATTTGTGGATTCTCACTAGATACCTCAGAAGCGAATATTCACAGCTCCATTCAAACAAAAATGAGCTTCGTTGCCCATTATGATTTTTGTTCAAAAAATCCGTAATTTCGTTTTCAAGATTTACATTACTATATTGAAGTCGCTTACAAAGTTTAAAGGCAGAATTTTATGCGTTACCTGTATTTTGTAGGAGAACAAGTGCAAATCTTTCACCAGAATTCACCAGAATTTCTACGGTATTCTCGCCAAGCAAGGATAACGGTAGGATTATTTAGATAAAAAATGATTAGGATTTCGGCATATATCGTTTCATAATGAATTTGCCAAGTATCTTCTTTGCACCTAAAACAAAAATTCGCACCGATGTCAACTGCACACGAAACCATGACAAGGTTCCATATGGTACATGATTTTATGCCACCTTTTAGTATTACTGTTGAAGGCCTGTTCCAAGATTTCATCAAATTCGTTATAACTGTTAATAATATTATCATGAAGGATGTTCAATACTAAGAAAATCACTTGAGGGGCAGGAAATAGGAATTAGAAAACTTTTATAATATTTCTCACAAAAAAGGGTTACTTAAACTGTAAGTAGACCTTATTTTAAAGTTGTAATATCGAATAATGAAATCTTAACTGTGGGTACTACATGAGCTGTGATAAAAAAAATTATTTTCGAAACCTTAAGCAATGGTGGTACAGAAGTGCTCTATAAGTGACATATGTAAAAGCTAGGACGTCCTTTTTTCATTCTAGCCTTTCTAACAAAGGAGCAAAGACTAAGATTTAATGCTTTTAAAGGCAGTGTAAGTTGTAGTCATATATATATTTTCCTTGTTTATTTTCATTTCATTTCATTTATTGTACCATCAAGACACAATACAAATACTGCCACCCCGAAGGCAGAGATTTTGAAAATAAGCATAGAATTTAGCTAACCTATCTTGCTGCCCCTCTTTAAAATGCTACGTTCATCCAGTTCTTGCATCTAGTCTTCCTGTCTTCAATGGTTATGTAGTTTTCGGGATCGTTTTCCTGTTTTCTTCTCTGTTTTCTGACCAATACGCCCATGCTGTCACCGTTGCAGTGTACCGGAAGGGTGTTATTAAGACAAAAATAATCGACAAGTGTGAGTAAAAGGGGTGTTCGATTAAGCATGAGTTCGATTTATCCCTTTTGAAGGGTCGGGGTTTTTTGAAGGCCGACCTGTTCAATGACTTTTGCTATAGGCCTTTGAAATGAATAACCTCTTTGAAGTTGCGTAATCTTGAGAAACTGAATTTTAGATGCTGAAAGCTCACCCTTTCTTTGTGTTTTATAATACCACGACAGTACGAAATTTTGATCATATAGGTTTAGGTATTCTTGCATGAGGAAACTTATCCATATTAACATAAGACATTTTATTTTCAAGTGCGGGTTTTACATTTAAAGGATCTTTTATAATGATGAAATGCGTCTATTTTTATTGTGAACCTCTGTTTCAAAACATTTTTGGGATCAAGGTGCTACCAGAAAATGCCGGAAAAAGAACCGACTGTCAGCGGGATTCGAACGCGCGCCTCCGGAGTTCTAGTCCGGCGCTCTTACCAGCTGAGCCATGGCGGTCATGACAATCCAGCCCACTGACAGCTTCACTTCCACCATCTTCTGGTAGTACGGTGCGTCTCGTATCTATGCATCGAAGGAAATCTGTTGGGTCAGCATTGATCTCTGACCGCGTTCGACTCCAGACGCCACCAGGTCGATCCGGCACGGACAGTTCTTTGTAGGAAATGAATGTTATACCGAGCTTCATGCTGTTGCCCGCATGTCGGGCTCTCAAATCATGGTGCTACCCGAAAATGCCGGAAAAAGAACTGACTGCCAGCGGGACTCGAACCCGCACCTCAGAAATTCTGGTCCGGCGCTCTTACCAGCTGAGCCATGACGGTCATGGCAATCCAGCCAGCGAAGCGACCCCAAGGAGCATGGAATTCCGAAAGGAACTGGAATTTCGGAGGCGCGGCTTCGAATCCCGCTGGTAGTCGATTCTTTTTCCGGCATTTTTTGGTAGCACCTTGATTTGAGGGCCCGACATGCAACAGCAATAGCATGAAGCATGGTATAACATTTTTGAGATCCTTGATTATGCATATATGAAGAGATGGATGAATGCCAGAAAAGTTTCTTTACTTGTCTTCACTAGTATCTTCACCACTTCCAAAATAATCTAGATTTTGTCTAGCTTTTGTGGTAAATCTGTTTTTAAAAGGTTTCATTTAACCTGCAATGTATGTATGTATACATGTATGTACGTATCTATGTATGTTTGTTCGGGTAAAATCTTGCTACTCAAATACGAAGCAGATATCTTGCATACACCTGTAGTTTGGATGACAATACACAATGAGCTGTATGACGTCATTCTGAGTCAAATACCGCGGTTCATCTAAAATGGAATACTTATTTTTTATGCATTTCTGCAACATGGACGTATCAAATGAAAGGCCGAGAATAATTAGAAAAATATTCTGACATCACCTTTAATCCAATATGGCGAATTTGTGAAGTCGACCATGCCGTTGTTTAGTTAGGCTCAAAGCTTTTTGCTGCTAGTCAAGCATACGTGGCCCTAGTAGGATAAAATCGTTAGAACGTCTCCTCATTGAAGAGCTAGATTGTTCAAAATTAAACAACAAGCGACCTTGCAACAATGATGCGTTGAATGAGATGACCAGACTCAGAAACCTAGCCAGCGATAACTGAAAAGTAAAAAATAAATTGAAAGGAAAAACCTCTTAGAAAAAAGCTTTTATCTAAATGCTCTAAAAAGAAGAAAATAAAACTTCCTGAAATTTTAACTATCAATTCATTAAAAACAATCTATAAGACCATAAAGGCTTGTCCCGAGGGTTGCGTAAGTACCTTTTAAATTGAAATTTAAAAAAAATTAAACGTAGCAAATGAAGTTACTCAATTAAGTAGGTACTACCTTACTCACAAAAGTAAATCGCACAACAAGCTTTCATGATCATATGAATTGTGTACAATGAAGCTATACGTTGATAGTTAAAATTTTAAAGGAAAATATTTTATTTTCTCCTCTTTGGAGCATTTAAATAAAGGCCTTTTTCTAAAATATGTTTTTTTTTAATTTATTTATCTTAATTATTATGTTTGAGAGGGTTACGTGGTAAACTCAATTCGTTACCCCTTTTCGATGGAAGTATATTTTTGCTCTTTCAATCATGCGCGACACTATACAATGGTGGTCAGAAAATAAATTTAATAAAAAATCAGGAAACAATACGTCTTTGCTCACTGTTGAGAAATGGAACAAGGTACAAATTTATTCGGTGAACTGGTGTAACATCAAAATACCATCGGAAATACGGAAACAGGCAAGAAAGCATTCAGTGGATTGTGAGCAACTTCCGGGCAACTCGGCGACATATAAATCACTGTAATTTAATTACGGATGAAAATTATAAGAAACGCAAGGAAAAAGCGAAGGGGATAGATGGATTTCGGAACGCACTGACAAATGATGGATGGAGGTTTCTTTTCATATATTTTTTCAATATAAATGACGTGTATTTTATTGTAAGGGTGTTAGACAAAGTAGGGTACAAACAGCGAAAGATCGGTATAAGTTACAGCTTAGAATAGTCTAGTAGATGGTTATTCTGTGATTGAAGACAGCAGTGCCAATAATGTTGTCATAATAATGAGACTCAAAATATCACTACAGAACAGATCATCGTAAGCGTGATGTATAATTATTTTGAAAGTTATACGCATTTGGTGGAAGTTCCTTAAACTTAGGACTAACGAAAATGCTTCAGTAATCGAATCTGGTAAGTTAGCAAAGCCCTCAAGTATAAAGGCGCGTTTTATAGTAATAGTAGAATAACAATAATAAGAATGAGGAAATATTAACTGGCCAAACGCTGGACATGGAGAAGGACGAGACGTACAAGTACTTGGGCTTAAATCAGAACATTAAGATCGATCACTCAGAAGTCAAGGCTCAATTAACACAAGAGTTTAGAGACCGCCTTATTAGTGTACTAAAACAAATTTGAGTTCTAAAAATCTTGCAAAAGCAGTTAACACATTTGCAATACCGGTCCTCACATACTCCTTTGGTATCATCAAGTGATCGCACACTGATATTGAAAACATCGACATACTCATACGAACGGAACTCACAGAGCACATAATGTCACATCCGAAAGCAGGCAATGAAAGGCCAAACACAAGCGAGGAGCTTATTAGCAAAATTATTCAAGTCGTAAATGAATTACGGAATGACAATGCAATGATCAGTCGCTCTACGGAACATGTACCAGTAAGAGCAACAGCATGTCGGCAACACCAAGGAGAACATTTCGAACAATCAATGTAACATTTCCCATTTTTCCCAAAACAAATGTCGTGACCACTAACCATCTTGTTTTGTTGCCTTCTCAACTGCTGAATTAGACAATAAAGGGTCATATTCAAACCATCATAGCATCTAAACTACTTTACCTACAGCTATTCTTTTTAGGAAACGTCATGCACTCTCGCTTAGAAATAAAAAATGTAGGCTAGCAGCTTAGTCTTTTTGAAAAAACTAAAATTGTCAAAAAAGCAAAAAATTACATAATTATTTTCCTTTAAAATTTTTTTGCCCTGATATATGACATGAAATTAGTTTATGGTCTACAAGTTTCGCTATCAAATGAGACTTAGACAGAAAACAAAGGGGGCAGGCAGGCTCCAGTGACTTTTCCAAAGCAAACAGACAAACGTACAGATGCACACAATCACATAGAAGTACAAGAAAAAAGCACAAAAAGCACTCCATGGCAAATACAGATATCGTGTTACACAAGAGCCCATTTATGAAAGACAGGATGGCCAACTCTTTTCAGAAACTGGTTTATGCTTGCTACCCAGGACCGAGTGATTGCGACAATGGACTACATGAAATACATAATTAAAGATGCATCCATAACCGACCACAATTGCAGTAGGTGCATCCAACAGAAAGAAACAATGGTATACATAACAAGCGCATGCAAAACTCTTGCTGGAACCTAGTACACAGCTAGATATAAGTCGGCAACCAAAGTCATACACCAAGCACTAAACACAACAAACAAGCTAATAGAAAACACAGATCCATATTACAATTACACACCGACATTAGTACTCGAAAGCAATGAATACAAACTATACTGGGACGTTAAAATAGATACAGATAAGACTATCATGGCAAATCGGCCAGATATAGTTTTCCAGTTGAAGGCAGACAAAGTTAACTATTCGACAGATATTGCTATTCCCAACGATATGAATATCCAAAACGCCTACGTTGGGAAGATATCTAAATACATTGGCCTTGCGATAGAAATAAAACGACTCTGGAAGACAAACCAAGTTACTATTGTCCCCCTAATGATGTCGGTCTCAGGCTTTAAACCAAACACACTTACACCACACCTACAACAGTTAGGCCTGGGCGAAAGGTTACACAAAATATTCTAAAAGTCTGTAATCCTGAAGATCTGTAATATCGTACGATCCTTCCTAAATTCAGATCCGTAATAGTTCAGGTGCTAACTTGGCACAGCCCGTCAACATTTGTTGCTGCCGCAGTCATGCGAGATAAACTTGAAGAATAAGAATAATCATAGGTGGTTATTTTACAATGCAGGCGAATAATTTTTCTTTATCGGGCTAATCTTTTGTCTTCCCGCTTAAAAGTGCTAAAGTCTCTTGATGATACAATGTATGTTTATTTACTATGGTTACCAGCGATCACCAGTAAATAACTTACAACATTGCTTTCATTGATCTACGTTCCATGTATATGTTTTGAATAAGTCACTCTGTCAATAAAAATGTCTATATTTTTTTATAGTCGTTGGGAAAATCGCACAAATCGAGCTAAACTTCTATCTATCAGTTCTATCTTCTTCACAGAGCTGATGGTTGCACGATATCATTTATTCATCGTAGAGTATCTAACAAACGTCGACTCTCATGCATCAATTGTTTTATCTATATTCAGTACGCGGATACGGGATATTTAGGCATCCCATTGAAAGAGAAGGGTTAATATTGTCATAAAATAATATTTTCTATCAGGAAATTGTGTTTTGTCGCTCGGTATCGGCATTAAACATTCAAAACCCATCGTTGTTCTGCAACGAGTTTTTTCATTTTGCATAACAGATCATGCATTATTGAAACGTTTAATGTTGAATTTCGGCCAGATATCAATTGAAAATAGAGGCGGTCATAATATGCAGTATCATAATTTGTCTGTACCAATTTTCAGCAGCAGTACAAATTATAAATGGAAGCAACTCACAAAATAAACATTACCTAAATTATATACTAACTATAAATTGAATTTGAAATGACACGGCTAAGGTACAGTGAATTAGCAGCAGAAGAATAAACAAATTGTAAGAAAATACTTACCCTTCGTTCACTGTCTTATAGATATGGTTCGAAGTTTTCGCTGCGAGACTGAAAAGCCAAGTATTTCTTCTTCAATTTGGACCATTCGAGGTTGCCTAGATCGTCCAGAGTGTGAATGTGAGTACAAATATCCTGTCTCTAGCCACTTGTATGAGACAAACAAATCGACGAGGTGCAGGGTGGGTACAGTCCAGTCCAGAAGAGAGCAATTAGACTAATGGATATGCCTAACCTCTCAAAAGACCTCCACAGCCTAGAACATCGAAGAAGGGTGGCTGGCCTGTCCCTGTTCTACAGATTCTGTCACGGAAGATGTTTGAGTGAACGCTCCCAGGTAATAACAGCAAAGGCCATCCGAACGAGGAACACTAGAAAGGCTCTGGGAGCTCATCCTTACCAGGTCGAGGTCCCTATTCCACGAACCAGTCTCCTCCAGCATTCGTTCTTTTGGAGAACTCAAACGCTGTGAAATGAGCTACCGGGGAGTTTGTTTCCCGCCGGCTACAACCTGCAGTGTTTAAAATCTAACGTGCACCGACACGTGTCCTCTCGCAGTGCTTTAACGGCGCTATAAGCTTGTAGCCTTTGCGGGAGGCTGACCATAAAAAAAGTCAAAGGAACCATCAGCTTACACTCGCGAAGTCCAAGAGGCATTTTGTCCACATTCACCGTATAGTAATATCTGTATAAAGACCTTTTCTTGAATATTTGAACTCCAGAGTTAATGGTGACCATTCCCCAACTGGTTTTCCCCAACAAACTTTATTGGGACAACTTCTCTGTTTCTAGCCTGCAGCAAAGGCAGGTTAAATACAGTATCAGTCTTGTCTAAAAGCTGGTAGCGAATAAAATCGACTGCCCGCAAATTTTGCATAGACCAAACTTTCATATCCCATAATAAATTCTCGCCAGCATAGCATATTCTATCTAGATGCTCCACGCACTGACTGTCTAAAGTAATCTCCCTTATACACTATGTGCAATAACTGCAGTTCCGATGATGCCGACGTATTCATGTACAAATAGGATATTTTACACATAACCTCGCCTTTGTATTTGTTTTTAGTATAAAATCTACTATTTCTGACCATGCCTTGATCAATTTATATGTTAATATATAGTGCTTAGTCGTACTGCAAAGTCACGGCCTTCTAGGTTTTATAATCGCTGCGATATTCGATTTTCTTCTGATACGTACTTATACCAAAAATGATGATTTGCGCCTAAACGGTTTGTTTAAAGTTCCATGTGCGATACATAAAGTCACACTAGAATTGACCGAGGAATCCAAATATATAATAATATATAGGGGGTTCCATTCAAAAAAATGTAAGTTTGATATGAATCACGCTGTATAAACGTCAAAATTTAAGTGAAAATATTTTTACGTTATAGCCCTCAAGGGTCCCTACCATGATCAAGTGACAGATTTTTGAAATATTTTTTAGTAAGCCCACAATCTTCCGTCCACGCACTGTTGGCCCACCCTGTATATTAGTAGATAGAAAACATACGTTTAGTGTCTCGGCCAAAAGGTGGTATGTATAGTTTGGCTGAAGTGGGTGACACACGTACGAACTTTAAGCACGCGGTTTTTAAGTTCGCGAACTTACTCGGCCCGACGTCGGTGATACACGTGAAGCTGAAAACACTCATTTTGATAATTTTCCTAAATAAACAAAACTTTTAACAAGCGCCAAACACAACAAGCGTTGCGCATCGATGGCCTGCCGAAACAAAGTGGAGGCTCGCGGCTTGTAGTACGAGCCGAGACAAGCTACGAGTAAGATTTCAAACCAGGTGGATCGCCGGCGGTTTGGGCGACGGTTTTAAAGTACGCGTACTTGTGGTGACACACAGGCAAAAAAGGTCATCGAGCCATAAGTACGCGTACTTGCTCGTACGTGTATCACCACTTTGATGATTAAATAAATAAAAATAACAGTGCGATCTAGCACGTCAACAATTCGAGAGACGTCAAACACACGCTGCTACGTATATCTATGCTATTGAGCAAACTGAGATTTTTGTCTCTGTTTTGATCTAATAGCACAGGGTCGGAATTAGAAATGAGGATTTCATTATCGGTCAATATCTTGATATCCCTAAACATTTCGTTTATATCTTACTATAGAAAATCAGTCCTTTTGGCGAGTACTGTATGCCTCATGAAGAAAAGTTACAACTTCGGAAATATAGTATGACTGAAGATTGAGTTAATATTTCCCGCAGTAAAGCCCGTTTCACATACTATACTTTTGGGAAAAAAGCCATATAAACTTGTTTTGCAAAAAATTTACTAAATTTCACATCAATAACTGAGTCGCCTAGTTCCAAAAGTCACTAAATCCTTCCAAGAATATTTTTAAGGAAACGCGAAAAATTGCTGTTAGTCTCAAAAAACAATAATAGTATATGTAACTATAGATACTGATATACAGTAACATAGTGCTTTAAAAGGTCTTTTGGGCAAAAATCCTACTGTAATAGTTTTGTGAAAAACTTGAAAAGCCTTTTGAATTTAGCTGTTTTTGGAAATACATTTGGATTTGGAGGGATTTGCTTCCAAATTTACATGATATGACTGTATTTCATGGCATATTTTGCGCAGTTGGATTTAAGAATATACAAAATAAGACGAAAACTGATATTAAGTAAAAAACTGAATTGTGTCACCCAATGAGGTATTTGTTTTTGGTCACGTGACGTCCGATTCAAAAAATTTACTGCGACACCCTGTATATATGTGTTTTGTGTTCTTTCCGATAAAACAATTCCAACAAACTAGCACACTTGGGGTCTAAAGTGATTCATTCAAGAGCTACAGGTACTTAAAGACTGTACCACTACCATTATGAATCACTACCAAAGTAATTTAACTGTAGGGGTACATGTTATAATCAATGGTAGTGGTACCATCCTTTAAGCACCTGTAGCTCTTGAATTAGTCACTTTATACCCCAAGTGTGCTAGTTTGTTGGCATTGTTTTATCGGTAGGAACATAAAAAGTCACAAATATACAAGGTGTCCCATTAAAAATTTTGAATCTGGCGTCACGTGATCGAAAACAAATACCTGATTGGGTGAGATAGTAATAAGAAAAGACACTACATTTGCTTTAATTTAAACCCCCAAAATTAGAATTCGCCACTACTGCCCAGTTTAGATTCCGATATATTGCATGTCTTAGTCGTCGTGGGACACGCTGTATATAAATCAAATTATAGGTTAGGTTAAATATATGAGTTAATTTATAGATAGCTCGGCTGACATGCAAGCAGCAGAAAACTTACTTGTCGTCCTATCCTGGATTTAGTGGGTTTTGTTCTCCAGGATCATGGTTCACATGTAAATGCTAATATGGATTAAGAGGTTTTTGTTATCGAATGGATTTAGGGGTATTTGAATCTCATTCTCCCATGGATTTAGTGGATTTTGTTTCCAACCTTAACATTGATTTAGACCAAGATTTAGAGGGTTTTGAAGGATATATTATGTTCTAAAGCATTACTGAGGCCTCTCGTAATAAGATGGCACTACTAGCTCAATTTATTTGAAAATTGGATATAGCGGTTTTTGAAACTAGACGACTCAACTGACCGTGATTTATCGTACTCCGGACAAGCAGGCTCTCCGGACCACTTTTCCGGTAATTCGCCGAAATAAAGGCCAGTAATGGCCGCTGTTTACAGTCTGTCGCCGTAACTGGGAGTTGTGAGGAGTTGTACACTTTTAAACTTCGGATTTAATTCACTTAAAAGTGCAGACGGGAAGTGTCTCAGAAGTTCCTGGGAGCAGCGTGAGAAGTTCGCGGCGCTTAGCTGATCTAAAGTGCGGGATTAAAGTTCGATTTATACTGCCATTAGGGTTGCACATGGTGTATGTCATGCATTTGTTGCAAGTAAGTATCTCAGATAAGATACAAAAGAAATTCTGCACAAAATTTTTCTTCTTCCTGTTCTTCTCCTTCTGTCCTTATAGTTTAAGAGTTCGCTACGTAAAACATGTCACTCCCTAAAGTAAAAATTTTGTCACTACAGGTTCGGTAGGTATCAATATATGGATAGATGGGTCTTCAGAACGTGCAGTGGATGTATACAGTAAGGGTCATCATCATCATAGTCACAATGTCTTTACTGTCAGTTCAGTGGTGCTCTTGATACTCATATCCAGCAACTGTCGTATCTAGCCAGCGTATAGAGGAACGGCCACGACGCCGCCCACTCGGGGCATGACCCTGAACTACAAATTTCTCCACATTATCGCTTCTGTGAATATGTCCGAAGAATGTAAACATTCTCGTCGACGCAATGGAGGACAGTCTCTTTGGATTGCCGAGCTCATCCAGTATGAAAACGTTAGTTCGATGGGCAGTATAAAGGGACTCTCAGAATTCCCATCCTCCACATTTCAAAACCATCTATGCGAGCTCGATCTGCCTTTTTAACAGTCCAAGATTCCGAGGCATACAAAAATATGGGGAACACAAGAGACTGGACCAGCGACATTTTGGTAGCTTCAGTGACGTTATGGTCACGCCATATAAAGTAAGGGTGGGGAGTTAAATATGCAATTCTTTTCGCATCATCAATGATGAGCTATAGATCTGCGTATTTACAATACTATGAAAAAGTAGGAAAAAAATTTTCAGAAGTATTGGCGAAAGGTAAAGAGCCGTCAGAGGGTGCTTCAGTTTCGAAAAATGTACCAATTATGTCACTTGATACACTTCTGACAATTTACATACTCATTCTATGAATCAAAATGAAACTAATTACAAATCGTCAGAAGGCGAGGTGGACGAATATCGGAGACATTATCCACAGTAGGAACATCGGTGCTCCAAGCCTGAGACAGTACATCCACCCCGATAGTGCTTCCATTCCCTTCCAGCCCACTACGATTTTTCGCAGCGACGGCATATTTTCCTCAGGTCGTAAATATGGGATGGCGACTCATTTTCATATTTCATGCATCAGGGTCAATATGGCAGAAAATGAGAGCAGGAGCTCATAAATTGACAGTTTGGAAGCGATAGCGTACAAGCTGTGTCCTCGTAAAGTATACTTCGGTACATACAATGTTCAGTCAATAAGTAACCCATGGAAACTGAGAGTAGGTTATTGGAGCTGAACTCAAATTATGTTTGTGTAGGTGATTGATTTTTCGGCCCTGTACTTCCAAATCTTAATTCGCGCTGCCTTCCCCCCCCCCCAGACGTCGATGACTTTGATATTTTGAATACTCTATACAACATACACCCCAGGTGTCAAAGACTTACGCTTGGATTCAATGGGACGTTACACTCAGCATTCCTCAAATACAGAGATGTTTTATCCAATGGGGAGTGTATAGTTGGTAACGAATTATATCGGATTGTTGATTCATCTACAAGACGTCATTGGATTCCAATGAATAATTCAATCGCAGCCTGTCGTTGAATCGAATCTGTGTTTGGTAATTGATTCTAAACTACTTTCTTTTCCTTGGACCAACAGATTTTATTGCGAGGGTAGCTGATTGATTCGTTTGGATGTTTAATTGTGTGATTTTGTATGAAGTTATAAGGAGCATGGTATAAGAATTAGACATAGGCCTGCACCAGTTATTGCATTATTACCTGAAATATAACTCTCTGACTAATCTAGATACCCACATTCAAATGTGGGTGTTAGCTCTTCTAAGTCCCAATTTCTCAGTAGGTCCTCCATTTAATATATAACAACACAACGAAACAATCTCGTCCATCTTGGCGGGTTCGCGGCGGTAGTAACACTGAGATGATCCCCCTGTTCTTTATGTTTACGCTCCTTGAATCGGGACACCAGTCAGGACGAATACTGATTATAGTTCAGCGAACGACAAGGGCCATTCAAACAAAATTAACTTTATCAGATGAATGATCACGAACTGCTGTTGCAGTAATAATTTTTGTACCTTGAATAGATTGCATGCTTTGCTTAAATGAAATATAGGGTAAATTTCAAAAACAAAAGAATGGTTTGATTGCATTATATGTCAATACTGGTATTAGAAGGATTATACATATCGTCAGAACGAATATAAAATTATTTTGAATTTATTGGCGTACCTGTGATGACTTCGAATATAAGGATTGAATTCTTTCAATGACATGGATTTGAAACAACTGTAAATATATTTAAAGTGATGGAAAAACATCCAAATACTAACAATTAATTGGAAACGCAACATTATTTTTTGCTGTGTAGGCCGTCGAATACCTTTTTTGGATAATCTATTGAAAATGAAAATAAATGTTTGTTCAGTCTATTGATTGATGCAATTTGAGTCAGGATATCAAACGAGTCGATTGTAACATCTTTTTAACTCGACCAATTTGGTTAGGCTGTGTATTGGAATTTCCAAATTTAAAAGCGGCGTAGGTTTTCATCGGAACGTTTTCTCGATCTAGGAGTGCTCAGGATCGACTGAAGACGTCCAGCCGAAACGAATAACACCCAATTTGATCCCAACAGTACTATTGTTGTACATATGATATATAATAGGTAATGAAACTTCAAAATGCCGTAGTTCTTCAACAGAATGTTACCTTGGTCTGGGAGTTCGACTCAGGACGTCAAACCAAGTCGATTGACTCTACTATCGACCTTCATTTTGGTTTCTGCTGTAACGAAGTCTTACCAAAAGTCCCATTAGAAGCAGTGTTGGAATTCTAGTACAAGCATAAAATGTTTTCTACCCATTATAAAAATAATTTTAGTGGTTACGGAGGAAAAAGCTCCAAATAAACACATCTTTGTAATCTACAGGTTCCTTTTCTTCACTATATCTGCAAATCGTTATCACTTTAGAGAGTACACCATCCAATAACCTTGCGAAAATCACACCTAATTTTCGGATCTTATTTTTGAGCAGGGCATTAATCATTCTACAGTGACTTTCTCGGAAAACAAGCGAAACGAATAAATTCCTTAGCTTCGCACCCCAAACTGAAATTAAAGCACTTCTTTGCGCCCTAATCTAATATTCATGTATGAAGTTTATGGGTTAGCGTCGTGACCCTCGTCGCGGGGTGACATGTTTTTTATGGGGTACTTCCAGGTCCGGACTCGATACGTATAGAGGCTACTCCGAAACTTGAGATACAGAGAAGGTTATCTAAAATCTAACCATACAATATGATAAGGTCTGATTTTTAAAGTTCATTCCAATTTTTTATATTTTTGTCACTAATCACAAAAGATCTGAAACCTTAAATTTTCGTCAACCGTGACTGAAACTCAAAACTGTGACGGAATTGCAATCAACACCCTAAAGTTATCCAAAACACAGGGTTTCATCTTAATAGAAAGCCAAATAAAGGTTTTCGATTTTTTAAGCAAACCCGAAGGCCTTAAAGCTTTGAAATTTTTGATGAGATGAGACTGAAAATTGAAAGGCGACCAGGTTTGTAATGCGCACACTCAAATTAGCCAAGACACGAGGTTTCACCTTAATGGGAAGCCAAATAAAGGTTTTCGCCTCTTCAGGCAAAGCTGAAAGTCTTAAAGATCTCATTTTTTTGATTTTTGTCAAGTGAGACTGAAACTTAAAATAACGACCAGATTTGGAATGAGCACCTTCAAATTATCCAAAACAAGAAGTCTTATCTTAATAAAAAGGCAAATAAAGATTTTCGATATTTTAGGTAAACTTGAAGATCTGAAAGGTCTGACATTTTTTATTTCGGTCAAACGAGACTGAAACTCAAACTGCAACCAGATTTGTAATCAGCACCCCCCAATTATCCAAAACACGAAGCTTCATCTCAATAGAAAGCCAAATAAAGATTCTCGATTTTTTAGGTAAACTTGAAGATCTTGAAGACCTGCCATTTTTGATTTCCATCAAACGAGACTGAAACTCAAAACTGCGGCCAGATTTGTAATCAGCACCCTCAAATTATCCAAAACACGAGGTTTCATCTCAATAGAAAGGCAAATAAAGATTTTCGATTTTTTATGTAAACTCGAGTGTAAACTTGAAGATCTTGAAGACCTGCCATTTTTGATTTCCGTCAAACGAGACTGAAACTCAAAACTGCGGCCGGATTTGTAATCAGCACCCTCAAATTATCCAAAGCACGAGGTTTCATCTCAATAGAAAGCCAAATAAAGATTTTCGATTTTTTAGGTAAACTTGAACATCTTGAAGACCTGCCATTTTTGTTTTCCGTCAAACGAGACTGAAACTCAAAACTGCCACCGGATTTGTAATCAGCACCCTCATATTATACCAAATACGAGGTTTCATCTACATAGAGAGCCAAATAAAGATTTTCGATTTTTTAGGTAAACTTGAAGATCTTGAAGACCTGCCATTTTTGATTTCCGTCTAACGAGACCGAAACTCAAAACTGGGGCAGGATTTTTAATCAGCATCCTCAAATTATCCAAAACACGAGGTTTCACCTCAATAGAAAGCCAAATAAAGACTTTCGATTTTTTAGGTAAACTTGAAGATCTTGAGAACCTGCCATTTTTGATTTCCGTCAAACGAGACTGAAACTCAAACCTGCGGCCGGATTTGTAATCAGCACCTCCAAATTATCCAAAACAAGAGGGTTCGTCTCAATAGAGAGTCAAATAAAGATTTTCGATTTTTTAGGTAAACTTGAAGATCTTGAAGACCTGCCATCTTTTATTTCCGTCAAACGGGACTGAAACTCAAAACTGCGGCCGGATTTGTAATCAGCACCCTCAAATTATCCGAAACACGAGGTTTCATCTCAATAGAAAGCCAAATAAAGATTTTCGATTTTTTAGGTAAACTTGAAGATCTTGAAGACCTGCCACTTTTGATTTCCATCAAACGAGACTGAAACTCAAAACTGCGGCCGGATTTGTAATCAGCACCCTCAAATTACCCAAAACAAGAGGTTTCATCTTAATAGAAAGCCAAATAAAGATTTTAGATTTTTTAGGTAAACTTGAAGATCTTGAAGCCTGCAATTTTTGATTTCCGTCAAACGAGACTGAAATTCAAAACTGCTACCGGATTTGTAATCAGCACCCTCAAATTATCCACAACACGAGGTTTCATCTCAATAGAAAGCCAAATAAAGATTTTCGATTTTTTAGGTACTCTTGAAGATCTTGAAGCCTGCAATTTTTGATTTCCGTCAAACGAGACTGAAATTCAAAACTGCGACCGGATTTGTAATCAGCCCCCTCAAATTATCCAAAACACGAGGTTTCATATCAATAGAAATCCAAATAAAGATTTTCGATTTTTTAGGTAAACTTGAAGATCTTGAAGACCTGCAATTTTTGATTTCCGTCAAACGAGACTGAAACTCAAAACTGCGGCCGGATTTGTAATCAGCACCCTCAAATTATCCAAAACAAGGGGTTTCTTCTTAATAGAAAGCCAAATAAAGATTTTAGATTTTTTAAGTAAACCTGAAGGCCTTAAAGATCTGAACATTTTTAATTTTCGTCAAAAGAGATAATATTTATTTGGCCTTCTATTAAGAAAAAAGCTCGTGTTTTGGATAATTTGTTTCATTGTATAGTATATATCTTTGTAGTGGACATAAAAGCATACAGTAATAAATGTAGATAGATGCTTAGGTACTCCGAGAGGTACTCTTTTAGAAATGTGGCGAGAGGGAGTTGAGACAAAGCATCAACGATTGCTAGCCCAGGCCTGTGTTATTTTTCAGAGTTTCCCTCTATCATGTGGCCCTAAGCGCAGTTACGAATGCACTTTAAAAGTGTATATGAGCTTTAAAGTGAAAGCTTACGAGTAAAAGGTGGAGATTCGCCCTTATGCTACGTAAGCGGTTTTTTTAGGATAGCCGCCTTGGGAGTTTTCGAAGTCCACCATTATGCTTATTTCCAAATAGCTGTATAAACATCCAAAGGGGTGGTGAGGAAGGGAGAACTCCTTTTTACAGAAAATGCGATACGTAGTAGAGCGGGTAAATATTACTTTTTAGAGCATACTATATGGATGACCAAAACTGTGATGCCAAAGCTGCAAGTTAGGAAAAAGTGAGAAGGCCCTATCGGGGAGCCAAAAACTGGAGTGCTATCAAAAGCTCTATTTTGTAGAACAGGGCTCAATCGTTCCCTTTGGTGATTCTATTCCACGGTATCGATTCCTTATTCGGAATCGATTCCTTCGATTCGTTCTCGATTCCCTGTGATGCCGCGCCCATAAATCCTAGACCGCGGACTCGCTGCATGTCCATGGTATCGATTCCTTTTTTCGGAATCGATTACTCCAATTCGTTCACTACGTTCACGATTCCATTAGTCCGCTACAGGCCAGTGCTGCCGTTTCGGTACAATTGTACTGAATTCAGCACGTTTTCAAGTAATTCAATAAAAAAGGAAAAATTTTAATTTTCTTCTTTTTAGAGCATTTAAATAAAAGCTTGTTTTAAAAAAGTTTTTTCTTTTAATTTATTTGTTACTTTTCAGTTATTAACCTGCAATTTTATTCTCAGTTCGCTTGATACTAATATTATAGGAAAGCATAAAAAACTACAGTCCGCCATATTGGATTAAGAGTGATTTCAGAATATTTTTCTAATTATATTCTCGGCAAGCCCTACATTTCATAGCCATATTGCAGAAGTGCCTAAAAAATAGCTATTCCGCCATCTTGGATGGTCGGCCATATTAGATTTAGAATGAAGTCACATTCTTTTTCGAGTTACTCTCAACAACCCCTTTAATTTGATACCTACCCATATTGTACAAATGCATTAAAATTTACTATTCCGCCATCTTGAATGGTCCGCCATATTGGATTTAAAATGACGGCACACAGCTTATCGTATTAACATCTTCGAACATTAAAGGTGATTGACATCAAAAAAATTGAGTAGCAAGATTCCACCCGTACAAACAAACAAACACATTGCAAGTTAAAGAAAAGCTTTTGAAATTTCTGTACAAGGTACTTCACAGAGAAAAAGTAATGGAATTGCCAGAAATAACTACACCGCACTACAGCAGCGTCAGGCGTGAATGCCGTGAATTGTTTTGTCCATCTCGTTCATGATTCCGGTACAACGCGATGGAATCGGCAACACGATTCACTAGTAAGTTTGGCTAACCGACATCAACATCGACAGTCCGAGTCCGAGTCCGTGCGCGGATTTGTCAATTCCAATTCCAAACTATCGGAATCGATTCTTTTGATTCCTCGGAATCGATTCCTTTGATTCCTATTACGCTATCATTCCTATGGAAAGATTCGTTCTGAATCGACTCACCTCTACTATTTTGGTTACCTTCTGCAAGCTGAACATACCGACAAAGTCTTGGCAATCTATGAAATTCTAGAAATCTAGAAAATCAATAAAATCTTGGAAATATTGGAAGTCTTGAAATTATTTGAAGTTTTGGAATAACTAGAAATCTTTGTAATCATGGAAGTCTCGTAAATTTTGGAAATCGTTGAAAACTTGGAAATACTGGAATACTGGAATTATTGAAATATTTGACATCTTACAAAACCTTGAAAATCTTGCGAATTTTGGAACCTTTGGAAATCTTGAACATATTCGAAACCTTGTAGATCTTTGAGATCTTATAAATCTCGCTAATCTTGGGTATCTTGGAATTCTTGGAGATTTTGTATATTTTGAAAATCTAGCAAAGATTGGAAATCTATGAAATCTTGGAAACAATGGAAATCTTGCAGTTACTGTAAATTTTAGGATCCTAGAAATCTTGACAATATTGGAAATTCTGCAAATCTAGAAAAAGCTTGAATATCTTTGAAATGTTGAACACCCTGGGGACCTTGGAAATCTTTAAGATTTTGAAAATCTTGCAAGTCTTGATAATCTTGGAAGTCCCGGAAATCTTGGAAATTTTCGACAACTAGAATCTTGGAATTCTTGGAAATGTTGAAAATCTTGGATTTATTCAAAAATTTGACAATCTTAAAAATTTTGAAATTCTTAGCAATCATGGAAATATTAGAAACCCTTGAACATTTTTGAAACCTTGAAGATCATGGAAACCTTGCAAAATTTTGTTTTGGAAGTATTGGAAGCCCTTGAATTCTCGGAAATCTTGGAAATATAGGAAATCTTGAATTTATTGGATCTTTTGGGATCCTACAAATCTTGAAGATCTTGCAAATTCTCGAAATCTTGGATGACTTGGAGATGTTGAAAATTTTGAAAATTCTGGAAATCATGAACATCTTAGGAGTCTTGAACACCTTTGAATTCTTGTAAATCTGGAAAACTTGGGTATTAAAAAATTTTGGAAATTGAAAAAGCCTTGAAAATATTGGAAGTCTTGGAATTAGTGGAAACTTTACGATTCTAGAAGTCTTGGGCATCCTGGATTTCTACGAAATATTGGAGATTTTGGAAGTGTTGAAAATCTTGGAAATTATAGAAATTTGAGAAGTTTCGGAAATGTTTGAAGTATTTGAACTTTCTGAAACCTTTGATATCCTGGAATTCCTGGAAAGTTTGGAAGATATGGATTTTTGTAACCGTAACAGGTAGATGTGATATTTTACTCAAAACTGTTAATCAAATACCACCGAATTCCTTGGTGTCTCGAAGACGCACGTGAATTTCAATCGACATCTTTTAATTTCACCCCCGGCTTTTCGACGCTAAGTCACAGGGGGCTGATGATTTATACCTTAATCAAGTCGACCAGCCCCTTCCGCCCTTCAAAGTACAAATAATCAAGTAATGAAAGTACCCCCGCATCTCAATTATTGTAAAAGTGCGTATGCTGCGGGGAATATTGGAAACCGTTATTTTTACGACACTTCCTGGTGATTATCGAACGACGCATATCCGAGGGAGGTCTTCCTTCTCCCGGCTTTGTTAAGGAGGTCATTCGGATTCGGTTACAGATTGAAATTGGTCGTAAGGGTTTATATTCATCTCTTTGTTGAAGTTATGATGGTGCAGTTTTAATCTTATGGGTGCTTGAATGTAGGACAAAATGGTGAACAAGCTTAGATATCAAACGATATGTCATGCACACAGAGTTAACATCTCTAGAGGGAATGTAAACAACAAAATGCACAGGTCGCTGACCAGCCAACATGTAACGGAAATTTTGACAGCTTGAGGGGATTACCAGTGGTGTAAGACTTTATATTAAAATTGAATGTTCATTAATAGATTCAATTATTACTGTGATGTTACAAACTGATACAATAAGTTTTATTAGTATTTAGCTATACTTAGAGAGTTACTCTTATTATAATGCTCCGATACTCCGCCTATTATGAGTACAACAAAATGTTGTGTTTTACAACCCCTACCCCCAACCACTTCAAATTCCCCCCACCCAAATAAAGTTGAAAATGTTCAGGACCCCCTAAAAAGCATAAAAACGAAGACTGAGTTGTTTCTATATTTTTAGTTTTTTATTATTGTTATGGCGCCCCTGAGACGATTTCTAAAAACCATACGTGTTTTCCACCCTCGCTATGGAATAATATTATGTCAAAATTTCAATAAAATCAATTTAACGATTTTCTCGTTACACAATACAGAACGATGTAAAGCAATACTCGCTTACATGTTATGTATACATCTAAGTCCCGTTTCTGTAAAACGCAAGGCAATGTTCCGATGGACCTAAAAAAAGAAATTATGCCGCTAGGTCTTTATTTCACAGGTGAATGGCCAGCCTTTAGGAATACAACACATTTTTGAGTTTCACAACCCCCCAACCACCCCAATTTCACCTTTCAGCTGTAATGCATCAAGCCGCTTGTTTCTCATCACTATGTTCGGGGGAAACCTACATAGATGCACATAATATACATTAAACAACCATTATTATTTCTGAAACAGGAGTAGTGAAGTTACTTTTGTTCCCAGTTATCCCCATATTTTACGCTACTGAAAACCAAAACAAAACCTATACTAACCTATGATAAGTGGTGTTCACCGATTCGTCGCTATTGCAGCAAACTATGCACTTTTTATTTCGTCCCAACATGTAACTATGACAATATTGTTCATAAATAATTTAATTCACACCACAAATAGTCACAAAATCCCTCAAATATACACTAAAACTACAAAAATCTCAAAATACGCAATAACCACAACTTGACAACTACAATGACAGCCTCATGACAGCTTAAGGGCGACGCCGATTGTAGGTTGCCAGATATAAGACATATTAGATGTTATTGCGACATTTCGCTATGAAATTTACCATTTTTGAGATTTCGTTAAATCAATACAAATTATCTTCACGTAAATCAGTTACATTGCAAGTATATTGGAATGTATAGTTAAATATCCAGTTAAATATTTTGAGGAACATGTATTCAAACTGCGGAAACTGCCAGATTTTGAAGAAATTGGAAGGTCCTTAACGGACGAAGAAGAGTGGCAATAGCCCTATAGATGTTGGCTGGCCAATATTCAAATTAGGCTCCCTCTAGAGATGTTAACTCTGTGGTCATGCAGTTCGACTCGGTATCCTCAAAGAATTTAGCTATGTACATCTACAATTTTGACAGTTTTGATTTTCAAGAGAAACTATTCTGTATTTCTTTTTGCAAACAAAGTTTGTGTAGTTTTTCGGTTATGAGTAAGAAAATACGATGTACAGGAAGGACTACCCACTAAAGTCTGGTAATCTACTTTTTAATAACTGAACTGCTGCCAGAACAAAGCCCAAATACCAGAGTACTGTGACTACTACGAAGAGGTTAAGTTAGGGGAAGTTTGTTCACGCGAGCCTTGAATAGACGAACAGTTGCAGGCTCAACAAATGCATTTCCTAAAAGTACATTCCAAGCTTTGGACACCATGGTCGGTTCATCATATACAGGGTGAGTTTTTAGTACCGGCTCGGTCGATAACTCCTCTACTGTAGAAGATAGCAAAAAAAGTTGTATATAAAAGTTGTAGTCACGGATATGCTTCTTGCTCAGAAAATATTTAGATTTATACAGGGTGATCCATAACTACGTGGTGATGCAAGCATGCATTTTTTTAAATGAGACATCCTAAATATTATTCCATATTCAAATTCTACTAATGATTTCCGTTCTTCCAACGTAGGGTATTGTTATATTGTACAGAGTATTTCAAAAGTTATGACTGTTTTTATATCCAAATCGCGGTCAAATGAACGTACTGTATATCAAAAAATAATGAATCAAACGTTACTTTTTTACATGCAAAGATTAAAAATATCCTCTAGTTTTAAAATCGGCTATAAAAAAAGCCCGTGAAGCATATTCGTATACAGGGTGATGTAGAATCCAAAATCCAGATTTTCTCTTTTTTTTTAATGTACCCCAATATTTTATTACCCCAAATAATTGCCTTTAATATGCTCTTTTATCTCTGTATAGCACTTGTTATACCTAGGTTTATCGGTTTCCGAGATATTTCGATTTTTCGATAAATTTTAAATATAGCTTCTATTTGTGTACTCAAATTCATTTATTTTGAGAAAGTACTATCTAATTTGTCTTTTATTTAACGAAAAACTAAATTATAAGGTCACGATACATTTGATGAAGCCAAAACCCTAAATAATCGAGATAATAAGGTCAAGTGTGCTGAGGAAACAATTTTGTAGGCGTGATGCATAATTATCAAGCAGATTTATGAGGTAGGCTTTGAAAAATCGACAGTTTTCATAACCTGCTCAATAATTTCGTACTGTGTGAAAAACCAACTTTCGAAACTAATTTTTCCATTGAGGGTATTTAGGAAAATCTTTGAGAAATTGTCTACTTGCCTCTATCAACTATGAGCAGCAATATCCAGAACGGAGGCACTCTAAAACTAATGCGTTCGAAAGACTGAAGAATCGTTTTATTTGGATTGTGTCGGTTAATATTTTATAGCCTATCTGATACATCTGCTTGATAATTATTATGCATGACGACTATACAGTTGTTTTCTCAGCACACTTGACCTATATTGTCTCGTTAATTCAGTGTTTTGACATGATCGAGTACTACTATGGCCTTATATTTTAGTTGATTGTTAAGCAAAAATAAAATTTGATAGTATTTTCTCAAAATAAATAAACTTTAGTAAACAAATAGAAGGTACATTTAAAATTTGTAGAAAAATCGAAATACCTCAGAAGCTAATGAATGCAGCCATAACAAGTGCTATACAAAGATGAAAGATCATATTAATTCTTTGGAATAATAAAATACTGGGGGTTACGTTTAAAAAAAAAGAGAGAATCTGGATTTTGGATTCTACATCACCCTGTATACGAATATGCGTCACAGGCTTTTTTATAGCCGATTTTAAAAATGGAGGATATTTTTAATCTTTTCATGTAAAAAAAATAATTTTTGATTCATTACTTTTTGATATAGACTACGTTCATTCGACCGCGATTGGGATGTAAAAACGGTCATAACTTTTGAAATACCTATATAATGTAACAATACCCTATGTTGAAAGAACGGAAATCATTAGTGGAATTTGAATATGGAATAATATTTAGGATGTCTCATTTTAATAAATGCATGCTTGCATCACCACGTAGTTATGGATCACCCTGTATAAACCTAAATATTTTCTGAGCAAGGAGCGTAACCGTGGCTACAACTTTTATGTACAACTTTTTTGGCTATCTTCTATAGTAGTGGAGTTAACGACCAAGCCGGTACTAAAAATTCACCCTGTCTGTAGAACGACCACTTCTGGGATGAAATGACATACTCTGCGAGCGGCTGAATTGTAGAAGACAGCTCAGAGGAGCAAACTCAGCTTCTCTTCTTCTTGTTTGAAAGCCTACAGCACTGGGTCTTGGAAGCACTGAATTTGACCATATCAGTCAATTCTCAAGCAGCATGGCCTCTTAAGGGGCCTGGCTACACACAGTTAGTTACATATGCATTTGCCATATGAAACACGGATTCTCATTTCGTACAGAACTCACTTGTTTTTCAAGCTACATATTATACAGTATTTCAGAAGGTGGCACACTGAAAAGTTCCTTGGTGTGGAAAAAATACTCTATACAAAATAATACGTTCTTCAAATGTCTGTAATTTAACAACCAAACACGATACCAAAAAAGGCCACCACAGTGACAAAGCGTAAGCCTTCTTCTTCAATCTGCTTTTCGAATCATTACTGTAAGATTAAAGGTAACGTCAGGATCTTGGAAATGCGAAATCCATTTTTATGGTGAGCTTTGGACCTTACCCTTGGACCTTTTTACCTTACCTTTGGATTTTTGGACTTATCGCCCCTCATTTAGACACACCGGAGAAAGGAAAGAGGCGGCGACGCCTCCTCGCTAACACTGGAATACGTCTTTTCTTGGTTTCTCAATTTCGCGCGCTATATCCTAGACACTTAAAGATGCAGGCGTAAAAAACGAAGCAAGAAGATACCATGCTAGTACTGCTATCACAAAAGTATGACGACTCCCTTCAAATCTGTTCATCTCTGTCACAGTAAGTCTTGGAATTATTTGAAGATCTTAGAAAAATTAGAAACCTTGGTAATGTTGAAAATCTCGTAAATGTTGGGCATCTTGGAAATTTTAAGCCTTAAAAATCCTTGAAATCTTGGAATTATTGAAATTTTAGAATAGTAATCTTGAATCTTTTGAAATCCTGGAAACCTTGAAAATTTAAATATAGAAAATCTTGAATATCCTGGAAATATTGGAAACCTTGGAAATCTTTAAAATCGTAAAAATCTTGGAAACCTCTGACATCTTGTAAATCTTCGAAATCTTTGAAATCCTGGAAATGATCGGCTAAAGATTTAAGTTGATCGAAATGAAAATTCATATTGAGGAAAAATTAGAAACCTTGGTAATGTTGGAAATCTTGTAAAAACTTTAGGCATCTTGAAAAGCTTGGAGGCCTTATAAATTTTGTAAATCCTTGTAATCTTGGAATTATTGGAACTTTTTGGATCCTAGAAATCTTAAAAACCTTGGAATTTCTGGAAATCCTGGAAATGTGGAAAATGTTGAATATCCTGGAAATCTAGGAAATGTTCTAAATCATAGAGATCTCGGAAATCTTGTACGTTGGAAATTTTTGGTAATCTTGAAGGTCTTGAAAATCTTGGAAATTTTGAAAATCTTGGAAATCTTGGAAAGATTGGAAATCTTGGAAATCCTGGAAATCCTGGAAATCTTGGAAATCTTGGAAATCTTGGAAATCTTGGAAATCTTGGAAATCTTGGAAGTCTTGGAAATCTTGGAAATCTTGGAAATCCTGGAAATAGTTAGTAATAGATTTTGATCGTAATAAAAGCTTATATTCATCTCTCTATTGAAGAAAAATTAGAAACCTTGGTAATGTTAGAGATCTCGTTAATGTTGGACATCTTGGAAATCTTTCAAAATACTGGAAACCTTGAAAATCTCATAAATCTTAGAATGCCTTGAAATTTTGAAATTATCGGAACATTTAGGATCCTAGAAATCCTGCAAATCATGGAAATTTTGTAAATGTAGGAAATTTTTAATGTCCTGGAAATTTTGGAAATTTTTTAAATCTTGAAAATCTCGGAAACCTTGATCATCTTGAAGATTTTTTAAATTGTGAAAATCTTAGAAATTTGTGAAGGTGTGGAAATATTCGGTCACAGATTTAAATATGTGCTACTAAGAGGTTATATTTATCTTTTTGTTGTGTTATGATGGCGGCACTACGCGGCGTGCTTCAAATTTCAACTCCACCGCGGCTATCAAGTTATTTTTTGTCTAGTAAAATTTGCCTTGGTACTAAAATGCTCTCTCATTTCATGTATAATGTTTCTACTTAAAGATCTTTGAAACACTCTTCTTAACGGCTTAGATTTTCAAGCCTTCTCTGGGCTGCGTCAAGTATGGTTGGGCAGTTGAGGTAGCAACTCTCTAGACATGTGTGAAATACTCCATTCCATCCATTCTCCATTAATTTCTTCAATGTTGCACACCCTAGCATGTGTTTTGTATAGAAATAGCGTTATTTCAGGTAATATTTCTCGACCGTATCCATCCCGATGTCCAGCGCTCAACTGCCGGGAATCAGTGACGTTTTTATCAGGGCGGCCAACGCAGGGCAGTGGGCAAATCCAGAAACGGGCAGTGATGAATTGCCCTTGAGATTACCGCTGAATTGATAGCGGACCTTAGCGACACCGGTTTGCTCACAGGTCGTAAAGACCTGACGGTGACTTTAATCTGAACACGCCATTGGGATTTTTGTTGTGGTATGTTAGTGTGCTTTGCAACTTACCTGGGGCACTTGTTACTTTAGAAATATTTATGCCGAGAAGCAAACAGTTCACTTTTCCAGAAGATCTATTCCATATTTCTGTTACAGGACAAACAAAATGAATGAAGTTTGAAATTGACAACCTACGAAACAAGATATTTTACATATAACTCCAATTTTACATTTGGGTACTTATTAATTATTTTGATATGCAATACCATAATGAGATAGTTAAGAATTAAACTTAGTTAGGTGATTCTCGCCAAATTTATTCTCACCGAATTACAAGAATGTATTCTTTTCAGTCAGGTGATTTAAATTCGTGCAACTCATAGGGTTTCAAAAGTCGCAGAGGTCCGAAATGATTTTGTTTAGAAAATACTGACATTTTTAGAAATACTTTTTCACTGGGTCTACGCATAGGCGCTGCCCGTTAATAAGTTTTTTATAGTCACATTATTAAAATTTCTAAACTAAGTATCCACTCCGTTAAGAAGTCTCCCCACCGTTACCTTAAAGGTTAACGAGGATAGGTTAAGGGAGTGGAGCATGTTTTCGTCCGAGGACACTTCTGACGAAACCAAAAAAATTTCACTTCAAATACGTTGTTTGCAAATTACAAATTATTCTGTTGGTGATTATTTTGATTAGACCGCTTACAACAGCTTAACGGAGAAGAGTAGTATGCTTTACAGATATAGTTGTACTTACACTTTCTAGGCAATTGTATAATATTTGCCTATATGTCTAGTGTTGTTGCAACAGATGGCGCTGCAGTTATAAGCGTATTTTTAATTTTTAGATGCCTAGAACTGAAGAGAGATTTTGACAAGGGACAGAAGATTTGATACTGCGAAAACTTAATTTCTAATTTTGTCAATACAGCAAACCTTAAAGCCCTAGACAATAGTTCGTCACTAAGGATATAACATGAACTACGGTCAAAAAGAAATAACAACAAATACAGCAAAAAAATTATCCGTTATGTGGAACACCATGTGGGGAGATAGCTAACGGAGGAGAGATTTCACTCCCTTCATTTATTTTTTTTTCTTTTCCTCGGTGTAACTTTAAGCTATATTGGAAGCATTCAGAAGGCTAAAACCTCCTCCAATCTCGATCAATAATACTTGGCTTTTAGATTGTCCTGTATGTTACATGCGGTAACATGCCTTTTCGTCTTTTGGATAGAATGACCCAATTATTTTTGCATTACTTTTGATCATATATAAAAGTACAGAGTGAAAATGTTGAAAATTTTAAAATACTGCGAACTTGCAATTTTGAGGATAAAAAATATGCACCAACTCCAGAAAAGTTATCAAGAACCCCAAAATCTCTAAAAACGGAGTTTCGTGCCCTTTGGGAATCTTTGTTCTTTGCTGATTACTGCCACGATTATCAAAACAATTACCTACCATGACCTACAGCTGTCACACCGCGATTTTGATCAACAACGGTGAAGCGGTTTCTGATGTTATGCTGGCATAAAGAAATGAAGTCAACTTGACTAACTCAGTACTTCCCACACATGATGGTGATATCAGCCTGTTATTTTCCCATAGCACAGTCTTAGACCCAGTTGCAACCAAATCATCGCACACCCGCCAGCAAAAAAGTGTCTTATGCTGCTGAACTTCATTAAAATCAGTTTAATAATTTCCACAATACACTATACAAAACGATCTCAAGCAATATTCGTATGTACACATCAGCAAATTCAGTCCCTTGGCTTCAGTATAATAGGCACCGACGGACCTAAACAAGTATAAATTATGCCGCTAGTTCTTTCTTTCACAGGTTGATGCCTATTATGAATATAACAAATTCTTCAATTTTACAATTCTCCAACATCCGACCGTTCCAATTTCTCCCCTCAGAAGAAAGCAAAAAATGAACAGGCATCCCCAAAACGCCTAAAGACGAAGTTTGAGGAATATCTGAAATTTTTTGTTTTTTGCTAATTACTCCTCCGCCCATGAACCGATTTACAAAATTGTAGGAGCATTCCCTGCTACGTCTACATAGCGTACCGGTGCCCAAATTTTATTACAATCCATGCAGCGGTTACTGAAATTATGAGACTAGAAGACAGACTGACAGACAGACCGACGGATATGAGTGATGTGGATTTTCGTTATGTAGATATAAAACGCCCAAAAAGCGTATTGTTCCAAAATCTATCGCCTTTCAGTGTGGGAAGTAAAAGCATGATGCAGACTCTAAGATTTCATAATTGATCAAATAGAGACGACAATTTTCGCCATTAAACTAGTTCCCGGACCCACGATGTGGGAAGTAAGGATGAGAAAATATGTCGCGTACTCCCACCATATTTAATAGTACTCCCATTTCTGCCTGTAAACTTTTATGTTACGATACCAAAGTCTCATATACGAACTAATAATAAAACATCAAAAACCACTTTAACCTCCTTGACAATCATATAATTCTTTTGATTAATAACACAGAAAGAAGAAGAAAGGCAGTACTCAAACTCCATACGCTCGCCGCGAGGTTTTCGGTCCGTCAAGCACAGGCAAAAAAGCGGGCAAAAACACCTCCATTAATAAAACTGTCAAAACTTTCCCCCCTCCGACCTGTACCGAGTATAACGTACGACGTACGGAAAGAAAACGTTTCTTTCTCCCCTACTTTAAAAGTAATTGCCTAAACTATCACTTTATTCGGCAGTGATTCGACCGAGCGAGAGAAATGGCCCGTTAGCCATTACATAGGCCAGTCAGACAAGGAAACTATATTAAGCAAAGTCTAGCCATGAAATAAATTAAACATTCTTCAATTGGCATAAAGGGGCATGAATAAGAGATGCCTCCTCAACCTCTCAGACAAAACATTCGCTACCACTCTGTCCCAGCGCTACTAATGCTCATTTGACACCCTTCTGGTGACAGGTGTCCATACTGTCCATACCATCATTATCTCTTGCCATTTGGACACAACACTAGGGTTGTATATCGCATCCTATATTCTAAAGTCTACGGTATCTTCAGTCGCCATCAGACAGGTTCCTCTGCCTCACGGCTTCCTCAACATATTGTCTCTTCTGGTCTTCCTCTCCTTTTCCTTTGACTGGATGTCCATTGGAGAACTCTTTTGGGCCATCTGTTGTCGTCCATTCAACATACATGTCCATACCACCTCAAGCTTTTCGCATCTACCGTATCAATGATGCTGGTGGCGATGTTGAGCCTGTCCCTTATGTCTATATTCCTAAAGCTAAATTCACATGCACACGACATCCGACATACGACACACGACGAACTGATTTTGTCGTGTGATCTAAAATGTATCCATTCACATGAGTCCGAAATTTTCGTACGAAATTTGGTTACAAACTTGGTGAATTTGTATTTCATAGTTGGTACCTATTAAAGTTAAAGCAAGTCTTTGCCTTGTAGGAAATAGGTTCACGAACACAATAAATTCTACTGAGCCGTGGACCAATAATTTGAAGCAACTATTTAAATGCATTACTTGGCGTTCGCAAATAATTAAAATATTTTTCTATGTCAGTTAGCTTCATCTCCTGCAATAGATTATGGTACGCTCCTTGCTTCTTTCTATTTCTAAAAATGTCTCGAACCCAAATTCTTCCCGTTCTTCCTCTTTTCTCCATTCTTATCCATAAGAGGGATAAAAATAAAATATTTATTGAATTTACGCATTACGCTCGCTGAATTATCATTTTCGAATACAAGTTCATGGAGATTGTCAGCTGTCAAATTACATACGACATCGGATAAAAAGTTAAAATATTTTCAACTTATCCGACCGTCGTATAAAAGTTAAAACCATCGGACATTTGGTTTGGCGCCAATCCATTTTGAATATTTCAACCAATAGGAGCAGTTTCGTACCGTCGTATCGTCGGATGTCGTGCGCATCTGAATTTAGCTATATCCTGTCCTAGATCCTCAGTCTACCGCAACTCCTCCAGAACGCCATTTCCATCGCTAAAAGTTTTTTCTTCATAGCTTCTGTAGTTTCCCAAACATCAGCTCCATAGGTGGCGATGCTCTCCACCATTGTCTTGTACAGTCTGATTTTACTGTCCATACCATGTTGTATAATATACCACAGCCTGGTTCTGGCCTGATGAGAGGTAGTTCTGCGCCATTTTTGGCATACTTGTCGGCCTTCTCATTACCGCCCACTTCTATGTGACTAGGAGCCCAAGATAACAAGACAACAATCTTGTTCGTCTTCGCCAGTGTCTTTAATGGTTATAGCATTCCCACAATATTTTTGAAGTGCAGTGATTACTTGCCAAGGCGATCAGAACCGCCCGGCTCTCTGTGTCTTTTTGCTGTATCATTCATTTAAATGGTACCAGGTAATATAATTCGACATTATGTCGAGGTTCTCCTAGAGCCCATTCCAATGTTGCTTAGGTTGTGGGATCTCGATCCCACGGCTCTTGGCATTCTGTCAGGTGGCATCTCAAGTATGACACACCGCAGGTTACTGCGTTCCCTATTTCTGCTCTTCTATCTTCCTTTCTCTGTTTCCTTCTTTCCCTCTTTCAATATTTGTATCTCATTGTTTTCCTTTTTTAACTAGGTCCTTCTTTCTTTTTTATTTGCCTTCGACCTTTCTTTCTTTCCTTCTTTCTTTCCTCTCTCTTTCTTGCTTTATTTCTCTATTTCTCACTCGGAGCTCGTTTTCTTATTTGCTGTCTTCCTTCTTTCTTTATTCCTCTTTTTCTTATATCCTTTCATTCTCTCTTTATTTCTTTCTTCCAATCGTCATTTCTCTCTTCATTCCTTCCTTTATTTCCGTCTTTATCTCTTTCCCTCTTTCTCTCTTTTGTAGGTCCAGCTAGTTTTAGAGTGTATGGAATGACATCAAAGCAGCAGAAATTCCTTAATAAATATTTTTTTGGATAAAATCAACCTACCATCCACTTCTACCAGAATTTTGCCTCCTCTCAAATATTTACGTATATGTGTACGCGTAAAATAGAATTTTTGACATTTTTTAGTACTATGTTCCATTATTCCGTTCCGTTAGATTAAAATGCTGCATGTTGTAGTCGTCGGGAAATAACTTCCCCGGCAGCTCTTTTCATAGCGTCGAGATTCTCCGAAAGAAGAAATGGTGGAGGAGACTGGTTCGAAGAGCAGGGACCTAGGTTAGGATGAGCTCGCAGAGCCTCTCTAGTACATACAATTCGTCATTTTTAGTCAGAGCGGTCCGGTGGACCTTTTCTCTTAGTTACGTTCATGTCGGTCGATCAGTCTGTCAGGTGCGGTTACACAGAGGCCAAACAAAGTCATGGAGAAGTAAGGGAAGAAAAAGGGAGGAAGGAAGGAGAAGAGCAAAGAGGAGGAAGTGTGTTGGTTGGAGGGTATAGCTTGGCATAGTCGATTTGAGTTCGGTAATTTTTGGGTTTAACCAAAAAAGTTAATTTTGAGGTTCGATATCTAAAAGGTCAATAATTTAGTTGTTTCCAATATTGGACAATTTGATTTTGATCACAGTGTGAGCCGTGGCCTTGTGTGCTTGCGAACTTGCTCGACTCACTCGCGCAACAGGGGGTTGCTGTGCGATTCCGCTTGGCTATAACATCGTTGTGCCTGTTATTTAATGTAATTCCTCAAGTAAAGGATGTCATGGTCCCTGTGAAGGATATCCTTAGAAACTTACCATAGGGCGTTAGTGATTGTATTAAATGTCCTGCTCTGCATAACCTACAGGTCTCGCATGTGCGTTTTGGAGAGAAAACACCAAGCTGCACATGCGTATGTAATTGCTGGTCTAATAGTGATCTTGTATAGTCGAATTTTATTCACCAGACAGCCTCTCTAGTGTTTCTCGCTTAGAATAGCTTCCGTGATAGAATCTGTAAAACAGAGACAGGTCAGCCACCCTTTTTCGGTTTTCCAGGTTGTGAAGCTCCTTTGTGAGGTTAGGCATATCGATTAGTCTAATTGCTTTCTTCTGGATAGTGTCCAGAAGCTTTAGAGAGTGTTTTGGATCGCATTCCCACACATGGGAGCAATACTCCAGCGATGGTCGGATCTGTACCAGAGCAGCGGTAGTTGCTCTGGTGTATACAGCTTCCTAGCTTCCTACAGCGGTAGTAGTAACAGACCCCAGTGACGATAAAAAAGTATGGAACTCTCTATTATTAATGAACAGCCGCCATCCTTCTTCAGTGACGCACAAAAACATAGACCACATTTTGCACACATAACACGTTAGCACCATTGCTTTATACATATATTATCTCTATTATAAAAAAAAATGTGAATGTAAAAAATGTAAAATATAGGGGTGAGGTTGGTATCGCTGAGTGAAAAGGTTTTTTTTATCGGCAAACGACAATTAATGCTTATGCACACCTGAGAGACTTAAATTAGTTTTCTTACCCCACTTAAAAATACTGAAATATCTGAAAGATGATAAAATAAGTATATGTTGTAGGTTAGGTTAGGAACTGGTTATTGCGTGTGTCGAGATTTTTGTGATTTTAGTGTATATTTGACTGACTTTGTGACTATCTGTGGTGGGAATTAAATTATTTATGAACAATATTGTCACAATTGCATGATAGGACGAAATAAAAAGTGCATAGTTTGCTGTAATAGCGACGAATCGGTGAACACTTCTTATCATAGGTGAGTATAGGTTTTGTTTTAGTTTTCAGTAGCGTTATATATGGGGACAACTGGGAACAAAAGTAACTTCACTCCAGTTTGAGGAATAATAATGGTTGTTTAATGTATGTTTTGTGCACGCATTATATTCATGTCAATCAACATGAATTTTCCAAATTCCATTTTTTAAACTATTCGAGGACGTGAAATGCAAAAATGTATGCCGCATTAACTTACAGAAAATCTGTCTATGAGAATTTTACAGAACTGGATATTACTTAATGCAATTATTATATTTTATTGCTAAAGTAAAAACACGACGCAGCCATTCCAACAGGCTACCTTTCAGAACACTGTTAGATATGTTTTGAAAAACACTTCATGGTAATAATAAATTATCAACTGTTACAATGAAATTATGATAAGAGTAACTCTCTAAGTATAGATAAATACTAATACAGCTTATTGGTAAGAGTTTGTAACATCACAGTAATAATTGAATCTATCAATGAACATCCAATTTTAATATAAAGTCGCACGCCAGTGGTAATGCCCTCAAGCTGACAAAATTTCCGTTACATGTTGACTGGTCAGCGACCTGTGCATTTTGTTGTTTACACTCCCTCTATAGATGTTAACTCTGTGGACAAAACACTTTTTCAGTCGATATGAATGAATCTTCAAAACCAAAACAACAAGCACAGGAAAAATATTTTCTAAGTCTTCGTGATAAAATAACTGCACTAACTGGGCGATTGAGCACTTAGCGAAGAAAAGCCGCAAGATATAAATCAGGGAAATACAGTGGGCGGAGTACGGGGAGGTCACATAATGACGGCAGTCAGATAGAGAGTGCCATTATTGACGTGACTCATGCCGATAGAAGAGAAAACTCTTACTTTGCTCCGTGTGAAATAGCGTGTGAATCGGATGAAAAATGGCCGATTCTTTGTGCGGATGGAACGGATAAGCTGCAGGTTATGTCGTCTATTTCTTCGCGGTGCAGGAGATCCAAGATAAGTACACAACGGAATGAGGGGAGGAGGCCTCGAGATTGGTTTTATTGCAGTGATTGTACATGAGAATGCTTCTTGATTTTTTATTGCTAGGATGTTGGATTCGTGCTATGGTTAATAACCTGCATTAGTTGAACAAGAGTGCTATTAAATTTGAGATAAGGACAGAAAAATTGTTTTTGAGTTGCAAATGTTTGGGCGTAGTCGAAACAGGATCCATTATGGAGTGCCTTTTACATTTGAAATTAAATTTTCCACAATTCTGAGGGCAGATCTCTGACCCAAATTCAAGTAGAAAAGTTCCTATAAACATTTGTCCTAAAGAGTCAAGATACAGGATTCCAAAGTTTGAAAAAATGATTTTCTATTGAATTCTTTAAGATCGTTGAGACTATTTTTTTGTAATTTGACGGTCACATTTGAAACGCTGCAGGTTGTAGCCGTCGGGAAACAAATTCCCCGGCAGCTCATTCCACAGCGTTGATGTTCACCAAAAGAAGGAATGCTGGAGGAGACTGGTTGAGGGAGTAGGGACCTCGACCTGGTAAGGATGAGCTCAAAGAGCCTCTCTAGTGTCCCTAGTTCGGACGGCCTTTGGTGTTATTATCTGGGAGAGCTCAATCGAACACCTTCCGTGATAGAATATATACAATTGAGATATGTCAGCCACCCTTCTTCATATTCCAGGCTGTGGAGGTCCTTTATGAGGTTAGGCATATCGACTAGTCTAATTACGCTTTTCTGGATTGTGTCTAGAACCTATAGAGATTGCTTCAGAGCGCATCCCCATACATGGGAGCAATACTACAACGATGCTCGGATCCGTGTCTTGTAGAGCAGCATACAGCTTCCTACAGCAGAACAAGACTCCAAGCTTCTAGAATGCCGCTTTAGCAATACTGACGACATGGTCATACCAGGACATGAACATTGATGTTGCTTCCCAAAACTTGACAGAAAGCGATTCGACTATTGGGTGGCCTCCATTTCTACAGTTGGTAAGCCAACGTGAGACCTCTTTGTCAGTGCTGTTGCCTGCGTTTACTGTACGTTAAGCTGTACTTTATTTACTAATCCACTATTGACAACAATTGTTTTGATATCTACGTTGATCTGTGAGGCATGTTGCCGATGCCGACATACCATCTCCTGGGATGACAATGGCTTGCCTGGCTTAATGCACGACATTAATGTCATGTCGTAATGCGAAGCTGTAGATCGGATTGAATTTTATTTCCAGCAGCTCGTTAACGTACAGCAGAAACAGTGTAAGGAATAGGACAGATCCCTAAGAAACACCGGCGTTTATTGAGAATACGCTTGACGAACAGCCTTCGACTACACCAAACAGAGATCGGTCGTTCAAAAAGCTATTCAGCCACTGCCGCAGGCCAGATGGTAGTCCATAAGCAGCAAACTCGACCAGAAGTCCCTCATGCCACACTCTGCTGAAGGCTTTCGATATGTCAAGTACAACAACACGGGATTTGCCATGATCTTCAATGGCACTGTTCCACAAGTGAGTGACGTAGGCCAGGAGGTCACCCGTAGACCTGTGCTTAGGGAAGGCATACTGGTGATCATTTTAGGCGTATAAAATTGAATTCTACTAACTCCAAAATGTAAAATTTCTAAGGAAACGACAAAAACTGTTAGTTAAATAATATCTTACTACCGAGTATTTTTTATTCACGTCTTCTAACAAAAACTTATTCAGTCTGGCTAAAAAATCCAACATTACCCCAAGTTTTTCGCTATATACGTCAGTTTTTGTTTTGAGTTAGCGGCTTTTGATTGAAAAATGGATATATAGGGTTTTGATTCTTAGTTGGTCTTCCAAATACGAAAATAACAGATGTTAGTTGATCATGTTGTCAACTTACTTAGCTATATACAGTCACAGTCGTTGATGATTTGCATGTGCGATGACATCATCGTTCGTTTTATGCTGTCAACGTATTGTCAACTGTCCGCCTTTTTTTGACTAACCCAAACCTAACCCCATCTTTATGCTTTGTGTTTCTGGCGTCAGCTGTAATTGTTTTTAGACTTTATCAAGATTCTATTATCTATCCGGCCTTCCTTGTATTCCTGCTGTAGATTTCTCAGATTCATCCATTCGCATTAGGAATAAAAATGAATAAAGTAGGCTTGACGACACTGACCGCGCGATCAAAACCGCGCTTTGCAACTGTTGGCTGCATTTAAATTTCAGTTCCTGGATTGCAAAACCATATTACTAAGATACTAAGGGCCGGTTGTACAAATTCGGGTTTAACACGAGCTTTGTTAAGCCTAAGCTTAGCTAAACTCAGGCTTAAGGTGGACACCCGTTGTACAATCGTCATCTTAGTTAACCTGGTTGATAATGAAATTCACTACAGTTGGCATCAATGAAGCAATACGTACTGACATAATCATCTGAAAAATTACCTTTTTTTGGTTAGGCGCTTATGACAGTTTGTGTCAAATTTCGGCAACGATCGTTTCTGTCTCTGTTCTTTCATTTGCCCTCTTTGTTAAATTAGACACAAATCTTTCAAAAAATATGACCTAATAAAGTGACAAGCAATTTGAAGGTTCATCCTTGACATATTATGTCACTTGTATCAGGTTAGGTTTAAACCTCAGCTAAGCTCGCGTTAAGCTTCGGCTTACGTAACCTCGTGTTAAGCTTAGAGTGTGGGGCTAAGCCAGCATTGTACAACGGACGTTCTGCAACTGACGTGGTTTAAAAGGAGTGATACACGTACGAACTTTAAGTACGCGGTTTTTAAGTTCGCGAACTTACTCGACTCGACGCGGTGACACACGTGAAGCTGAAATCACTAATTTTGATAATTTTCCTAAACAAACAAAACTTTTAACAAACGCCAAACACAACAAGCGTTGCGCATCGTTGGCCCGCCAAAACAAAGTGGTGGCTCGCGGCTCGCAGTACGAGCTGGTCAGCTACGAGCAACATTTCAAACCAGTTGGCTCGCCGACGGTTTGCGCGACGGTTTTAAAGTACGCGTACTTACGGTGACACACAGGCGAAAAAGGTCGTCGAGCCATAAGTACGCGTACTTGCTCGTACGTGTATCACCCCTTTAACGTCGACTTACTTTAAGCCGAAGCCTAAGTTTGCATCGTACAACCGGCCCTAAGGGTTAAAAAAAGTAACTGATCATACTAGTCCATTCCTGAATCTGATAAATACTGCACCTCAAAAATTAAGAGGTCACATAAGCAACGGTCTGGAACTTCTTTTAAGAGGGGTAGGGAGGCTTGAGCTAACTACAACATTATACGACTACTAAGGTCCAGTTTCACAATCATTGGTAACCTCTGGTACTCTCTTAATAAACAGATGGAAGTTAACCAGTAGTTATCGGAGAGCTCTGGTCTACGAAAGAAACCAATAATTTATAAAGTCGACACCACGGACGGGTTCCAGAGTCTTTTGACAAAGGAACCTACCCTTGGTATACATATTTTCGATTGTCATCGGTTGACCACGACTAACGTCAGGTATTTCAGTAACTGTGTGTTAATGACAATCCCCAATAAGATGCTAAGCTCGCACTTACCAGAAGACCATCATCATTTCCAATGGCAATCAATATAAACAAAAAATATACGCCAAAAACATAACATTTTTGTCTCTTGATGTCCGTCAGAAATCATTTTTTCCAAACGCTGATCCCCTGCATCTTTAATAAATACCCTCTATATAAGGAAACAACCTCAGACTGCTACACCGAAAAAGGAAAGAAACAATGTCACAACACTGGTTATCGGCAAATGGTGAATCAGAGAAACTCTCTGGCACTGATAAGCCATCGCGATAGATAACGAGCTGACGGTGTCCAGAAGGGCCAAACGTTGTCTGCTGCCCCCTTTAGTCCTAATCTCCAAGCTAATTAGCAGAGATCTCACAGCAGAGATCTGATAAACGGAAAGCGTCAGACGCACGGCCATCTTGTTGAAGCAACATTACCATGAACGTTTGCTTCTTGTCTACAGCACTTCGGCGTAAAATATAACCGAAGTCATTCGAAGGGATTAAAATGCGGTACGCCAAGAAATTAAAAAGGAGTTCCTTAAATATTTCTTTAGTTAACCATTCATGAGTTCCGTTCGTATGTGTATGTGGATGTTTTCAATGTGAGTGTGCCACCACTTGATGTCAAAGGGGTATGTGAGGACCTCAGAACGAAGATGTGTTAATGGCTTTTTAAGGTTTCTAGAATTCATTTTTGTTTTTAGTAGTTTAATGAGGCCATCTCCAAGCCCTCATGCTATCATCATCATAGTGACAATGTCTTAACCGACATGTTGTGAACTCGTAAAATGCATTTACACATTTCACGAGTTTCTCTTGGGATATCTTTAAGATCTCTAATGCAGTAGTTTCCCATTTGCTTTCTGCATCCTCATGCCGTTGACCAGATGGTATCTACTGGTTCTTCCGCCTTTGGGGGCAATTTCTCACCCCAAGGACAAGACGGTGTCCTGACTATTCTCAACTCGTCAACCCGAAGCTGTTGGTTGAGATGAGGTTACTGCTTGTACCGACAGTAGGTCGGTGTTCCTTTTAGTTGCCTTTTACGACACGCAGGATATACGATGGGAGACATTCTAACCCACCCCCACACGGGCCCTCATGTTAGTTGTGCTTTGATTTGAGTGTGGATAAAGCCTAGGTACTTTGTATATTTTATCCTTGTCATTTCCTGCTCGAGATTCTTCTGCTACTGGCATACAGTTTTATATCATCCACGTAGAGGAGATACTTGATTTTGTGCTGATTTACTTTCTGTTGTCTGCAGTTGAAACCACAGTTTGTTTGGTTAAGTTTGTTGGAGAGTATATTGAGAGTCCCCAACGACAGTGAACTGAATCACCCTGGAAGATGCCGCGTGGTATGTGTAGCTCCTCCATTTATAGGTATGTGGTTCTGAGTTTTGAGGTGTATGGTGGTTCGCTATATTGCCATGGTACTTTTAAGAAACTGGCGAAGGCATGGGTTTATTTTACATATTTGAAGCAAGTATGAAGGCGTCTACGTTCTTTTCTAGTTTGCTTCATTATCACACGATAGTTATAAATTGTAATTGTGGCTTTGTTTTATATACCCTTCTTTGTTTAGCGTAAATCCTTCTGCATATTCTTGTACAAGGTGGAGGGACAGGTAACAGGGCGGTAATTGGCAGGGTTCTTGGTAGCTGTACCATTCGCAGCGAAGAAAGGTCACTAATCAGGTACTTAAGAAGCTTAAGAGTTATCATAGGGACCGTTTCATATGTACACATTTTTTAAAGTTATGTAAATGTCATATATTATTATAATACCATACTACTCCTCTGAAGATGATATTTTAATAAATACCGAGACGTATGGAAAAAAGTTATTTTATTTCTCCAGAAGTGACCCAAAACTACAGATAATATAATTGGAATTCAATCTATGATCAAGAACATATACTTTTATACCAATACCTTGTTTAATTTAACAAATCACTCAAACTATTGAATAGTCGATGGAGTTGGCTGTTACTTGATGGAGATCCATACTAATACAAAAAAGTATTTCCGATGAATGATCATCACTTTTATTTAAAAAAAACTTGCGACAATTGTTTCGACACACAGTGTCTTTATCAAACTATTGACAATCACAGATGCGACCTCCGAAATACTCAGTAAATACTCAGTATTTCGGTAGTCATCGAACTCAAATAGATTCTGAAGATACCGTCAACTCATGTTGGCGAAACGTCAAGCCTCAACGCTCGTTGACGCCGGCCTAAAAACCAAAAAATCACAAATTCATTCTTGCTCTTTGATTGATGCGAGAAGCCTTAGGAGGGTGGATAACCCTAATATAATAATCACAGGATCCAGCAACCTCCTGGTTATGCTTAAAGAGACGAGTAAAACTCATAGATTCATCAACAACAGTTGAGTATTGAAGAAATAGACATACAGACTGTTCACTTTTCACGAGCGGTTATAGAGATACAGCTACTTTCGCACTTACCTTGGATATAAGCCTGGGATTGATCCATCCGGTGCGAACATCCTCGTTGTCCAACCTGTGGCTTGGAGTTTTGTGCGACCGAGACGTTGCAATTCGTGATGGAGGGTCATGTTGCATAGGGGAATGTTGTGTTCTACCCGTTGGTTGGGATGTCGATGAAGGCAGTATGTTGAAGTCTTTTGTAGTTGACCTGGAATGAATAACAAGAGTTAGTAAACGCTGCTCACTAACATTATCTATCCTAAAGTAGACAGAAGAAGATAATCACATCCACTTTCAGTTATCACTGCTCCAACGAAACAGAAACTGTAGGAGAATGTAGGTTTATTATTGGGGGTCTTGAAGGACAGAGTTGAGTTATTGGACTCAGTACTCACATACTCTAGTCCTTTAGTGCTTGAGGGAAGACGATATTTTTGATTTTCCGAAACATGGACGTATATTGTGACATTCGCTAGTCACTAATCGCTTACAGAAGCTGGAAACTTCTTCTTTTCCTTATTGGCTCATCTAGCGAAAATAAATATTGTTAAAAAAACTCAAATCCCGTTTTCATAGCACTAAAGAGTGAAAAACAATTCTTAATATATGCTGAAAATTATAATGAACGAAAAATACTAGTAATATTTTGAAAAAAGGTAGCTATTAATAGTCAGAAGTCAGACGTAAAACACGTTCAGTTCGGAGCACCACAGGGTTCCGTGCTGGGGCCACTTTTTATTTTCTACATAATCTGATCTAGACAAGCGGATTATACATAACCAAGCACATCTTTTTGCATTTTACGCTCAAGTAGCATATGAATTCTATTCTGCAGACTATCATCCAGAAGAGAGGTAAGTAAATGAGTATATGTCAAATATTTATAGATTTGGTTGAGTAAGTAGTATCTGACAGCACTTATTCAGTTTGTTACAGTTTTCTTCTTAAAGCGAGATTATTGTTTTCTTTATCGCTAAGAGGCATCTACAATAAATGTATATAATTTAAAACGTACCTATCGCCATAAATAAAAGCTAAAATTTGTAAAAAAGACATCACGACGAGTATGGAGTATCAGTCCGCAGCCAGTTACCGATCACAAAAACAGAGCGCCAGTTCCAGATTGTTTTAAAAAATAAAAAAAAACTTATATGTTTTTATTTATTTATGGTACACATTACAAACACAAAAAGTAACTACACGTAATGATAAACAGAAACTCATAAAAATCAACTAAGTCAAACCTACACTAAGATGGATGAACCGGCAACCTTTAGGTCAAGCCTTTAAAGAATAAGAGGCTGTAAAAAAAGTTGAGTCCTTATAAAATAAATAGTTCGAAAGATTTATTATTTCTAGTAATAAGCCAAAGACATTTATATGGGTTAACCCCTAGGCATTTGATTTCACTTTGGTGTTCCCCCAGTAATGCTGTAATTATGCTCTATAGCATTAGTTTTCCGCATGAAGGTCATAACATAAAAATTTTTAACGTTTGCTGTCATTTTGTTATTTTTGAGCCACCAGAGTACGGTATTTATATCTTTCTGTAGCAAGAGGCAGACTTAAGGAGAAGTTATTGATTTAAAATGTTTAAAATCATCTGCAAAAAGCCCCCCAATGACACTCAGTGAGAGGCTGATAAATAATTTAAATAATAGTGGACCCAATGTACTACTCTGTGGTACTCCTAAAGTAGGCACATCCTTCTTTGCAGTAATATTGCCTATTTTCACTATGCGACTTCAGTCCCTTATGCTTAATACGTTTCAAAAGATGCTTCAAAGTAATATTTTTTTTAAGCGCAAGGACCGTATGCATTTATACATTCCGTATATGTATATAGCACCTAGCACAATCCCATTGGTCGGATTTGAATTTTAAACCAATCAAATTTCGAGTGCCGTACGTGTGTACGAAATGTAAATCAGTGCCATATGCACTTACGGAATGTAAGATAGTTATATGCAAGTCAAACGTATAGAGTCAAGAGTCCAGCCATAGCGCTGGACTCTTGTTTTAGTTTTTGCGATTGCAGCGTGAGAGAGTGGTTATATATGTTATACTCGTATATGTTTGAAATCGCTATGCATGCTGGGGCAAAATTACCTCCTAATTATAAATATTTTGAACTGAGTCCTGGAAAATATAGATCAAACCTATTCACTGACGCCAAAGACAAACGTACCTAATCTATCCCAAAATATTAAAACAAATAAACCCAGTGCATGGTTTATCCCACTGATTTTATATAACGTTCTTTTTTGTTCTGCTATATTCTTTAATGTCTTAATCTTGTAAGCAATGTATGTTTTCCTTGCCCACTGAAGATTAATACTTAGTTAACTTAAAACACCAGATCTTTGCAATTATTACACTTAATATTTCGTAAAGAAGGACAAAAATTATACACCCTACTATAACTTAATTTGTAATAAAGTTTACTGCAGTTTAATACATAGTTGAAGAATGGTTTTTGCTTAAATCGCTTTTCTCTTTGTAAATTTTCAGCTGCATTAAGTACTACATTCCGTAAGTGCATATGGCACTCATTTACATTCCATACGCGTATGGCACTCAGAGCTTGATTGGTTCAAAATTTAAATCTGACCAATGGGATTATGCTAGATGCTGTATACATGTACGGAATGTATAAATGCGGACCGTATACCTAATACGTTTTCTCTGAGTACCTAAACATTATTTTCTGTTCCTTCCTACAACCAAAAGCAAAAATTATATATACCCCTATAATACAATAATACCAATAATTCAAACTGCCACTCATATATCCTACCCAAGTTTCACTAACACCCATAATCCTCAATAAAGACGCCCCTGCCATTCGACGACTTCCCTTCGCCCACTTCACCCCCTCCCCCCCCGTCGCTCCAAAAATTCCATCGGGCACACCGGCTGAAGTCGAAATACTTTAAGTGAAGGGCAGGAAAGCGGCTAAAACTTTCCCTATGATCTACGAGCGTACAGCGATCTTTACGTGACTTAAATTTTAAAAGATCTTATTGTTTTTTCCTAATATCCCCCCAACCGAAACAGGGGGCTTCACATAATTTGATCCGCAGTTTGATTAATGGACCGAATGCAAGAGATGAACATATGCTTCGCCCGAAGAGGAAAAATAGAAAGGTCTGGAGAAATGAATGCTATACTGACTGGAGACGTCTTGACAAATTGGCTTTATAATTTCATACTTCAAGCGGCGGCAGAGGGAGAGATGGAATTTGAGAATAGATGGTGTCTTCCTCGCCTGTTGACATGCTACGTTGATTAACAATTCATCATCTTGGGTTTTGAATCGGCATTTTATGGATAAACAGTCTGTAAGACGGTTCGGATGAATGACAGCGCTTTGTGCAGGAATTTTGAGCAGCTGTCGTCGCAATAGTTCTTGAATTTAATGTAATATTGAAGTCCTCAGCGTTCTATTGCTACAGAGTTACATAACCTTTGGAAACCTTGTTTTTCACAGCTTAATCACTCGCCAAACCAATTTTTTTAAACCTGTCACGTGTTTCGCTTACTATGCTAGCAAATTGAGGAGAGATTTAGACTAAAAACTAACTGATACTACTTACTACTTCTACTGACTCCTTCAAGCAGTCTTACCCTGATCTAACTCTCTAAGAAGCAGAAGGAATTAAGGCGCTATTTGCTAACGGTTCTTTATCTCTATTCATTACCTCTTTGTAAGTTCCAAGGTTTCATGTGCGCCTAGTTTTTTGAAGTCTACTACACTACTAACTAAATTTAAGTTATACAGATCTACCTTACGATTACGTGTTCCGGTACGGTGTGTTTCATAAACCTAGTATTAATCGATCTCCTAGTTTATTCTATGTAGCGCTTGTTACAAATGCTGCAGCTGATTTCATATATTCCATACCTATCGGGTTCATCAACCTTATCTTTTGGGCTGCCTTATATGTCTTTAAGTTTGTGATCAGACTAAAATCTGTTCAAGTCATAGATTTTTAAAAACTTCTTTGAGATACTAATATATTGTGGATCGGAGGGTGTTGAAACGCCCAGTCTTCCACTTTCGACAGATATCGATTCTAGATATTTATTGTGAATTCTTTGATGTCCGTTACCTGAGGCTGAAACTCAAAACAACGGCCGGATCTCAAATGGGCACCCTCAAACTGTACACGATACGAGTTTGTCCTGATATGATATTATATTATATATATTATAACGCTTTTATATGTTTGGGGTAAATTTGAATCTCTGAGGGTCTGAGAATCTTTTTGATGTTCGCTACCTGAAGCTGAGGCTCGAAACAACGCCCGAGTTTGAAATTGGCGTTCACGATACGAGTTTTCGTCCTGACAGGAGGGCAGATAACGTTTTCAGGTATTTAGGGTGAACTTGAATTGAATTGAGTTGAAGACGTGAGGTTCTGAAAATAAATTTTGGATGTTCTGTACTTGAGGCTAAAAGTCAAAACAACGGCCGGATTTGAAATTGGCACCCTCAAACTATGGACGGTGCGAGTTTTCGTCCTAACGGGAAGCCAGATAGCGATATTTTTAGGGTGAACCTGAAGATGTGAGGTTCTGAAAACTTTGGATGTTATTTAACCGAGACTGCAACTCGAAACAACGGCCGGATTTAAAATTGGCACCATCAAGCTATACACGATACGAGTTTTCGTCCTGATAGAGAGCTAGATGAGGATTTCAGATGTTTCGGGTGAAATTGAAGATCTGAGGTTCTGAAAATTTTGGATGTTCTTTGCCTGAGGCTGAAACTCGAAACAACGGCCGGATTGAAAGTTGGCACCCTCAAGCTATACACGATACAAGCTCTCGTTCTGATAGGAAGTCAGATAACGATTTCAGATATTTAGGGTGAACCTGAAGATCTGAGGTTCTGAAAATTTTGAATGTTCTTTACCTGAGGCTGAAACTCAAAACAACGGTTAGATTTGAAATTGGCACCGTCAAACTATACACGATACGAGTTTTCGTCCTGATAGGAAGTCAGATAACGATTCATTTTCTTGGAAGGTTGTGGAATCATTAATTTAGAATTATAGATTCTCTGGTAGATAGAGGAGTGAGGAACGACACTCTCAGATTAATCGTGGATTATCTGAGCAATAGGAAGATTCTGCTGCGGGACACGGATGACAGGACTGTTGAGGTTGATGTCTATAGTGGTGTCCCTCAAGGGTCTGTCTTAGGCCCCACCTTGTGGAATGTACTCTATGACGGGGTGCTCCAGTTGACCTTGCCCAATGGTGTAACTAGCATTGCATATGCCGACGATTTAGCCATTGTGGTTGTGGCAAGGACCGAGGAGGAGCTCATGAGCAAGACCAACTGTGCCATAGAGGAAATAGTTGACTGGCTGGCGGAAAATCAGTTGACTATTGCTCCTGAGAAAACAGAGGCGGTGATGTTGACCCCTAGAAGGAAAATGTTACCCATTAGCTTCAATATAACGGGCACTGTGGTAACTCCGAAAAGATCTTTGAAGTACCTCGGGGTCTGGCTAGACACCAAGCTGTCTTTTGCAGACCATGTCAACATAAAGCTACAGAAGACAAATAGCATGGTAATGGCTTTAGCTAGGTTGATGCCGAACTGTGACGGACCTAGGGCTAGCAAGAGAAAAGTGCTGTGTAGTGCAGCCCTTTCAGGCCTCTTATACGCAGCGCCTATATGGCAATCCGTTTTAAATAACGGTAAGCTGCGTAGACGCCTGGAATCAGCTGGAAGAAAGATGGCATTACGAGTATGTAGTGCGTATCGCACTGTGTCGAATGCCGCAGTCACAGTCATCGCCGATTTCCCATCCATTGAGTTCCAGATACTGGAACGCTGTGATAGATGGAGTGGGATGCCGAAGACCCAGGCAAGCGAACAGCTACTACAGCGTTGGCAAAATGCCTGGGATATCGCTGATACAAGCCGTTGGACCTGGCGGTTGATTGAAAACATTCGGCAGTGGGTTGATAGGCAATGGGGAGAGGTGAACTTCTTCCTGACCCAGCTCCTTTCTGGGCATGGATGTTTTGAGGCGTACTTCCATCGTTTCCACGTGGCAGAGCAGGACGCATGTCTGTATTGCGGTGAAAGAGATGATGCCTGTCACACCTTCTTTCACTGTAGGGCATGGCATCACGAAAGACAGATATGTGAGACTCTACTCCAGAACAAAATGACCCCGGACAATGTCATTGACCTAATGCTGGCGTCCAATGATAACTAGAATGCAGTAGCTGCGATCACGCGCAAAGTTCTGGAGACTAAAAGACAGCAGAGATGCCGATTATTGGAAAACCGCTCTAACATCGAGTGAGGGATAAGTATGGATAGCCCCCCGACCTGAAGTTATGTCTGCACGATGGTTCCAGGGAAGACGGGAAGACAAAAAAACCTTTCGAAGTTCCTTCCTCAGCATCCTCTTAGACTGAACATTCCCCACCACTCTGTTCCAGCGCTTATGATGCTCACTTGACACCTGTCTAGTGACAGCTCTCCGTACCATTATATACCACATACTGGTTCTGGCCCAATGAAATGGAGTTTTGCGCCGTCCTTAGCACACTTATCGGCCCTCTCATTACCACCCACGACAATGTGACTAGACACCTAAGATAATGTTACCTTGTTGGTCTTCGCCAGTGTCTTTAGGGTATTATGGCAGTCCCACACTACCTTTGAAGGACAGTGGTCACTTGCCAAAGCCATCAGAGCCGCCTGGCTGTCTGTGTTTACACAGTCTATCTAGGCGGATACTTACGTTTCGTCCAGATCTACCAACGTATATGCCCCCTCTTGTACCTGAAGAGTTTTTCGAGCCATACCAGGTGATACCATTCAACACATGTCGAGGTTCTCCTAGAGCCGATTCCCATCTGTCACTTTGGCTGGCCTTAAGGGACTTCTAAACGGGCAATACTTTTACTGCAATGTGTGGCTGCAATAGTGTAGCCGGCAATATTCTCGGCAACAACGGCCAGACTGAGCAATATTTCTTGTATCGCCTGGCCATATAGCCACATATATTCGGCATTGCCGATATATTTTTATGTGTTGCCGGCACATGGCCGGACGATCGCTTGGCTACCGAAAATATCGGCAATATTGCTCTATTTTGGTGTTTGTTTATTGTTGATATTGAACATTTTGGTAGGAAAATGGCTAATACTTAGACCAACAAGAGGATTATTGATTTCATCAATGAAATACGCTTACAACCTGAGTTATGGAAAGTGGAAATTCCCAGAATTTCCTTGACACTTCATATTGTAACAAAAAAAGTTCAAACAAAAACTGAGTGGTATTTTTGAAAGTAGTATAGGGTCTATCATACCATGCTTTCAAAACTTTTTTGTGTACTTCAACCCTTAACAACTACCCCCAACTTCTTTTTTAAAATAGCACCCCACAGGTTTTCCTGCATAAATGAAGTCATTATTTTATTTAACATCTTGTAGTGTCCTTGATTTCATACACAAACCATTTTTTTCGTGAGGTCATAAGAATAAAATAAATAAAATAAGAATTTGTTTGAGGCGTAATATTTTCGTAATAAAAAAGTATAGAAGAGACATTTTTTTCGAAAGCTTGGCATGATGGATCACTCAGCACCCCTAAAACCCACTTGGTTTTTGTTTTTTCGTTTTTTGCAACAATATTAGCTGTCAAATAAATTCTTATTTTATTTATTTGGTTTTACGGGGTAGAAATTGTTGTAACTCATTGATACAAATAAATTGAGTTGAATAAGTTTGCGTATGAGATCAAAGGTTCCATAGTATTTTAAATCGGTGCTTTATTTGAAATCAAAAAGTCAAGGGCGAGTTTTCGGGGATGACGTACAAAAAAGATTTTGAATGCCTGATACGGTTCCTATAGTATCTTTAGAATTACAACTCAGTTCTTGCTTGGACCGATTATATATTAGGCATCTCCAGTTGCTAAAAACCGTAGAGTTATCGCGAGTCTTGTAGTAAGAGGTATCTTTTGTTTCATGTCAAGTCGAATCCACTGTCTTCTCTCTTTTTTATTTAATGTTTTGTTTAAAACAATATAAGCCACTGCGTCAGCCATTGCTGCCCGACTATATAGCCCGTCTATGAACAAATTTTTGGGCTATACTATTGCAGAAAATATTGCCGGGATATATAATATTGCCGAGCCATATGCTGCAATAAAATGTTGTCGTCATGGCCGGGCTATAGTTACCAGGAATATAGCCAAATATTGCAGTAAAAGTATTGCCCGTTTAGAAGCCCCTTTTATAGGAATATTGCTTGCAAGTGTATCGCACGGCAGATTATCAAGTTTCGTGATGGTTTCATGGCAGGTGGTAGAATCAATTGCCATGGCTGTACCTCCATGTTGTTCGAAGACATTGCAGTATGTATGTTTGCATCGACTATTCCCAAGTTAATAAGCAAATTCTTCGAAAACTCGTGTTCACCAAACCCTAAAGTCTCAAACCTCTCTTAAACTGCACTGCCGACGCAATCAACTTAATCAAATACCTAGTCATTCCTGATGGGAAATCTTACGGGGTTCCCTGCTCGCGCGACAATCTATAATATCGCTCTCTGGATATCAATTACCGTCGAGACTTAATTTCCTTCTCTTGTGTATCTAAATCAAGAGGGCGGGGGTGAACCGGGCAACCATTCGCGACGCTTCACGGGTCATTACTTCAGTCAAGACTCCGGCAAGGCGCTTTTCAAATACCGCAACTCCAGTAGCGGAATTCTTGATTTGCCAAAGGAATTCCTGACGGAGCGGTCGCTCAATAGATCCTACCCTTAGATAAACTCGGAGCAGACACTTTAGGTAGTAGTCATCAGTATACATCAAACATGGAATGCAATAGAAGAATGTACATCATATTTCTCAAAATAGACTGTCCATTGACTTGTAAAAGAAGGACTTGGCGGCATGATACCCTTTTACTTCCCACACCGATAGGAGGAGTATTGAGATCGCGAAAATTTTCGATTTTGAGATAATACGCTTTTTGGGCGTGTTATGATGTCTACATAACGGAAATCCACGTCACTCATTTCCGTCGGTCTCTCTGTCGGTCTGTCTGTCGGTCTGTCTGTCTCTGTCTGCCTGACGCTTTTTTCTAGCCTCGTAATCTCAGCAACCGCTGCATGAATTGTGATGAAATTTGGGCAGCAATATGCTGTGGGGTCGTAGTAGGTAATGCTCCTATAATTGTGAAGATCGGTGCATAGGCGGCGGAGTAATTAGCAAAATACAAAAAAAATAGATATTGCTTAAACTTCGTTTTTAGGCGTTTTAGGAGTTCCTGATCATCTTCTACTTTTTTTTGGGTAGGAGTGAAATTGGGGTGGTTGAGGGGTGGGGGTTGTAAAATTAAAAAAGTTGTTGCTTTCATAATAGACTGTCCACTTACCTATGAAGGAAGACCTAGCAACTTTTTTAAGTCCATCCGAACATTGCCTTTCCTATTACAGAAACCAAAGGACTTTTTTCTTGTGTAAACATACGAGAGTATTGCTTCAGATCATTCTATATTGTGTTACGTGGAAACTTTTGAATCAATTTTAATGAAATTTTGACACAGTATTACTACCGCAGCGAGGATGGAAAACGCCTATGGTTTTTATAAATCGTGCCAGTGGCGCCGCAGAAATAATAAAAAAACTAAAAATATAAAAACAGCTCAAACTTCGTTTTTAAGCGTTTTAGAGGTTCCTGATCATTTTCTGCATTTTTTTTGGGTGGCGGTGAAATTGGGGTGGTTAGAGGGTGGGGGTTGAAGAACTGAAAAATTTCTTGTATTCATAATAGGCTGTCCACTAACAAGTGAAGGAAGGCCTAGCGACATAAATCACCTTTTTAGATCCATCCGAACATTGCCTAGCCCTAGCCTATTACGGAAACTAAGGGACTTAGAATTTTCTGTATACATACCAGTATTTTGCTTTAGACAGTTTTGTATTTTGTAACGTGGACACTAGTAAATTGATTCTAAAGAAATGTTTACACAGTATTATTACCGAGATGAGGATGGAGAACGCGTATGTTTGTTAAAAATCGTGTCAGTGACAGCGTAGCAATAATCAAAAAACAAAAGTGTGACAACAACTCAAACTTCGTTTTTAGATGTTTTAGGGGTTCCTGATCATTTCCTACCTTTTTTTGGGTGGGGGCTAAATTGAGGTGGTTGGGAGGTGGGGCGTTGTAGAACCGAAAAGTTTGTAGTATTGATAATAGGCTGTCCATTGACCTGTGAAGGAAAGACCTAGCGGCATAAGACAAGAGGGGCTGGCGATTATTTGGTTGCAGACTAAAGCTTCATGCTATCGAAAAATAATAAACTGGTATCACCGTAATGTGTGGGAAGTACTGAGTTAATCCACTTGACTTCATTATTTTAGATCCATCTGAACATCACCTTTCCTATTACGAAAACCAAGGTACTAGGGATTTTCTGATGTATACATACGAGTATTGCTTTTAGGTCTTTCTGCACTATCCCAGTGAACACAGTACATACATAAGACGTACATTTTATGTCATATTGACGTCCGTACGTCCATGGACATAAAATGTACGTATTATGTACGTAAATTTTGGGATGTACATGGTACGTACATAATATACGTACATAAGACGTAGTTACTACTAAGTAAAGAACTTACTATATAATTATACCTTTTCTGAGGTAACTGTCATGATCATGGACGTTGTTAAAAATGTTCATTTATAAGCTTATATCAAATATATTAAATTATTGACGGATATCTTTTATAAATACTGTAGATTTCTTTGAATAGGTACGTTTAGTCATTGCTGCAAAAAGGGCCAAGAGGGTAAGAGCGAAGAGCCAACACCCCCTTAGAGCCGCAGCGTGCAGCGTAATCCATAGGTACTTCTAAAAACTATGAAAACTATTTAAATTGGATGTGAAACTGTCATTCAAAAAATTAATGTTTTTTAACCGTTTGCTGCCCGAACGTTATAGGTTATGTCATTCATTTCTGTTGAGCTTCCAAAAAGTGTGGGAAAAATTATGGATGATTATGGATAGTTAAAAAAATTCAGCCATTCAGCAGAATTTAGCTTATTTTACAAATCACAAAACCTCAGACTTCAGAGTAACATTGTAGAAAACAGAAGGCTTTGCAAAAGTAATGTTTAAGCAGTGTTGTCAGTTGGTTTGACTGTCCCGAAGCGGTCCACTTCGGAAACGAAATCAAAACGAAATAGATATTAATCTTTGATGAATTTTAATCGTTATTGAGGTAATTTTGTTTACCGTTGAATATTGGGGTAATTGCCTTGACGTGATAGTTAAATAAGTAGCAAAGTTTTAAATTTTTTATCCTACACTTGGGGAATGCTAACAAAAGTAGGTAAAAAAATTGAAATCTGGCAGCATTGGATTGACAGCAGTGAAAGGTGACAACTGAGTACTGACAGTAGTAGCAATGTTCGTTCTCTTTCTCCGAAATCCGAATTTATGGTGCTGGTGTGGCGTTGGTTATAAAAAAAAGAAAATTCTATTAACCAGTATACAGGTAAGTGGATTAAATGCATAGTATAAAACGCAGGATAATTTGAACATTATTTTAACTCTTTAATAAGAGGGGTGCATGCATAGAATCTCAGAAAGTACCAGTGGCCAACGACTTCTTGATAACCTAAGAAAATTACTACTAGAAACAAAAACGAACTAAAGAAATTTAAAACTAAAACACATTATTACTGTATGTTAACTAGCTAGTGTAAACAATAAAGCGTTTATTAGCTTTTTATTTTTGCACATAATTTTAGATAATGAATACCAATAAGTCAAAATCAAATAAACATTATAGAACTGCCAAGAGACACCTGGAATGTTTTGAACGTAATCTTGAAGTCCAAGGAAAAGAAGCTACTAGTTTCATGATGTCTGCGTAAAATAATGACTGACTCCCTTGCCAGCACATATAGCTGACTGGGTCGCAAACAGAAAAATAAGTTTTGCGATACTTTATTTGCTAAGCTTGTCCTAGGTATGTCGTAAACCAGATTAAGACATACCTATTGCAGTCTTAAGTTTAGAAGTAACTTATTAATGAATAATTTTACAGGTCAAAACTTTTAATTTGATTTCACCTAAGCCATACAAATCCCTTTAGATGAAATGTACCTAAAAATGAAATAAATTTTAGCTACTGCGGAGGAGTCCAGAATTCCAAAAAACAAAAAGGAAAGTGAAGAAGCAATAGCCACATGGCATCGCAGAGCCACTGACCGCCTAAAAGCAAAGAATAGATAAACTTTAGATAGTATATTATTTAAATATTTAAAATACTATTATTTAAACCAGAATGGTTCCTATTTTTTTTTAGCTAGAGTTATTATTATTTTTTAAATATACCAGTTTATTATATGAAAAAATAAAATGTTAAAAAATATATACCTCTATTAATCCAAATACCATATGAAGTAAAATTACGTCCTATATATGTCATATCTATGTCAGAAATACGTCGAAAAAGTACGTACATAAGATGTTAAAAAGGGCGGACAAAGTACGTACTATGTACGTCTTAAAGATATCCAAACGGAACTACCGTACGTACATAAGACGTACGCTACGTCAGACGTCTACGTACATAATACGTCTTTATGACGTACATTGGTTTATTGGGATGTAACGTGGAAACGATTTGAGTTTAATAAAATTTGAACACAGCATTACTACCTTGGTGAGGATGGAAAATGTATATAGTTTCTAGAAATCGTGTCAGTGGCGGCGCAGCAATAATCAAAAAACGAAAAATATAAAAACAGCACAAACTTCGTTTAGGCGCTCTGGGGTAGTTCCTCATCGTTTTTTACTTTTTTTTTGGGGGGGGGGTGAGGAACCAGGCACTACTGCAAGCTGCTAGCTTACTGCAAGTCTCCTTCATCCTTCGCCTCTTCTTTCTAACGTCAATACTGTCAAATGTCAGATTTTCTATACAGAAGGGGTATCCCTTGAACCGCCTCATAGTATAGAAGCTGAGGATTTCCAAAACCGTCACCTTGGGAGCTTCAAGTGATAGTATGGTCTGGGAGATATCTGAATTATAACCCGTTTGTTCCAAATAAATATAAGAAAAGTATTGTAACATGACCTATTGATACAGTCATCCAGTCTACTGCCAGAAACATCCACTGACAGTTTCCCTTTAATTTTTTTTTGATGGTTTTGGAAACGTTTTGTCTCCGGTAGATTTCGGTAGCTAGTAGACTGTGAAAAGTATACAGTCCTGTCCTATTCTAGCTTCTTTTTGACCTTAGACATGTAACTACGTATTAAAATTTCAGTACAGTTTATGGGACTATTAAGAGCTTTGAATGAATAAGCTTTGGGCTGGAAACATAGAATATTGACATATTTTTGATTGAAAGTGCAAAGTGAGTGATTACGGCCGATAACAATGAAATTGATAGATCTCATTTTTGTAAAAATACCAATGTAGATTTATGCAATGAATGTACAAAATCAATTAAAACATCATTGAAATTTAAGAAATACTCCCGTTTCACGAACGGTCAGAAAATTCAAAACTAACCGACAGGAGAGATTTTTCCTCTGGTTTTTCAGTCATGCTCTCTGCAGCAACATTACCGCCACCTACAAGCTTACTCCCGAACCGTCCCACGATATCGACCGCTTTTCAGAGCTTCACTTGAACTTCCGTTTTTCTCTACGAAGTTGGTCCTTCGAGCCGGATGCCTGTTTAGCGTTGGCGTCGCCAGATGTCGCTGGTGGTAGGTAGTGTGCATATTTTTCAGAGGGTTTCGAAGTAGTTTTATATTGAAAATAAAATAGACCGTGATTCTTTAGGCTATCAACGATCTATAGCCGTTTTGGGGTGGTACCTACAAGCATCGCAAGGTTCTGGTTGTAACATTGTAACTATCATATAAAATGCAATGGCCGGGTTTAGCTTTGGTATTGTCTTAGAAAGAAAAAAAAACGGCATAGGTCCTGGTCCTGATAAAGCTTCAGATTTGTTTGAGACTCTAGGGGTATATAAAAAGATTGTCAGAGATTTTTTGCAGAGATATGTTTAACCTTCTCTAAATTTTGAAGTGCTATTTTTCGATACATTTGTGTAAGTAAATTGGTCTTGAGCTGCTTTTTTTCTGCAACTATTAGAAACTTATGCCTGAGTTTCGTTATCACAAATTTGTTTACTGTAAGCAACATAATTTTAAAGCTCAAGATAACATTCTTTTTTGGTCCTTTGATCGCGGCATGGATATTAATTTTGAAACATACTCCACCTGTGCATCTAAAACTTTGCATGTATTCAAACTGCACTTGTAGTCGTTTTCGGAAATAGTTTATATGTTTTTGATCATTATTCTTTACGTACATAGGTAGACGAAAAAATTGAGAGACAAGAGGGACTTTGGGTGATGGAGGTGACACTTTATAATTAGGTATGTCCCAAACCTATGTCCTATCGTTGATTGGAGAAAATTCTTCAATCAACCTATATTTTTAGAAGGATGAACAATAAGATGTTAGGTGTTTATTTAATATTTCCGCATTTCGGAATACTCTGCTTATAGTAAAATACGTATGAGCTTGTGCCAGCTTAATAATCACATTATTTATTATTCCTATCTACAGTCTCTCTAGCTAGCCAGGTGTGTAAAATAGTTTGAAAAAGCAACATGAGAAAGAGTGGGAAGTACTGGGTTAACAATTTATCAATGGTATCATATGGGGAGCAGACTTCCAAAATGCATTTTTTTCCAAATTTTCCATATTCGAGGTAGAGGTAGCGTTTGATTCCCATGATAAAATATTAACTCTTTAAGATAGACAAAATGCATTCAGTCTCCGAGCGATTACGTAGGACATCGTCCTTGGACAAACAAATATTGATTTAAGTGTAATCACATAGTACTTGAAAGGTGCATTTTGTCTTCCACAAACATGGACAAAATCTTTGTATATTGCACGACACAGACCAGGAGCTGATATGGATAACGTGAAAAAACTGGCAAACTAGTGAATGATGAGAATGATTTTATTTAAAAAAAAATTAATAATCGTCTACGATTACTCTTATTTTTAACAATGAAACTTAAATTAACATTTTTTCCAGTAGTGACAAACGACTTGCGTTATGTCCACTAGAGACAAACAAAATGAATTGTGTCTAACAGTTTTTTAATTTTTCCAAGTTATATTTCAACTTTCTTGTAGCAAATTTTGCGATTGAGTTCCATATACCACATATCATTATAGTATCCCAAACCTTTTCTTTTTCTCTATGATCTGGTTTCTCTGTTCTGTTTTTTTTTACTTCTGCTGAACTTTTTTTAATGGAAATACAATTTGAAAGTGTGCTGCTCATGTTAGGGGCAAGGCTATGGTCAGCCCTTCCCACCACCTTACCTCTCACCTTGAACATTCTTCTTCATAATATTGTATTTATAATCAATTACCATTAAAATAAAATGCCTAGAATCAACTCCATTTAAAAAGGCATGCAATGGATTTTGTAATTTCCACATACTCATCTTGAAAGTTTATATTTTTTTTATTTTTCTATCAAGTAATTCAATCTGTTTTAGTGCCTTGTATACTTTACTTTGTCTACGCCCCTAATATCGTCAGTCCAAGTTTTCTTTGTTATACATACGATTAGTGTTAATTTGTTTGTATGTTTTTCTTTTCATTATTTCGTTTAAGTGTTGAGAGGAACTAACAACACATTTATTGTCTGAACTCCTCTTTTGGAGCGTTTATCATATTCATCATGTATATTTCAAATAAAGACGATTATTATGATAACGCAAGGCAAAGCCTGAGAAATGATACAAGCAATACCGTGCTTGTCCAGCAACCGCTATATGGGTACTTGATGGTTGCAATATTGATAAAACAGAGGCACATAAGTATAATATTTTAATAAACCTTCCAGCGATTCATGTGGAATAACTTCCAGGCACAATAAAGTTGCAGCTCATGAACAACCGACGTTTGCATACATTTCATTAAATAATTGAACTAATGTAACTCGGTAGCTGATATTAACGTATGTCAAAGCGACGCCAAAGTTTGACTGAACAAGCTAAAGGGTATGTAATTAACTGAAAGTATAAACCTTACTACGCTTGCTTCCGGTAAGCTAGCAAAAGGTTTTGTGTTCATAGAAAAATATTACATGAAGGAGTATTATTTATTGTATTTTAAACAGTATTTGATTGAAAGCACGTTTGATAAATGTCTGTTAAAAGATATACGTAGTAGTAGTTGTAAAAGGAGTATTTATATACCTGAAATTATACTTTAATCTGAAAGAGAAGATCTTGGTGAGATCCTTATGTCAAGAAAATTAAAAAAGTAGAATGTACTTGTCTTTTTGATGTTTCGGATTTATAGCGTTGCAAGTAGTAAGGCGAATATGTTGTAAGAAACATCCTTTGGAACTAAAAATAAAGATAGAACATATCATGTCCTGCCACCCCCCCCCCCCCCCAAGGAAGTCCATCAAACTTATTATTGGGCTCACCACAAACTTCAGACCACTTAGCTACATATACTGTTTGTCTATAGCACCCTAAAAGGTAGAATTTCAAATTCCTTAAAGCGACCTGATATACATTTGACAACGATTTGGATATAAAAATCCTCATAAGTTTTGAAATACCCTGCATAATGAGACAATGCATTATCGTCATGTTGGAACGGAGATCGTTAGTAAAATCTAAACATGGGATCGTATATACATAGGGTGGCTCATCACAGATTTGTGACAATAATCTTGTAGCTATTAAGATGAGATATTTGTAAACATATAAGTAGTGGATTACTCTTGAGCTTACATGGATTAGGATAGATCTGGTATCTTGCGCATGCATCCTACTATCAAGAGATTCAAGATATCACACATAAAAAGAAATTCTCAAGTCAAGAATTGTGATATTCTTGTAAATACATACTCACAACAAGAATACCTGTTTTCACTCTAAGAAAGAATATTTGATGAGAAAATTATAAAAAATTTGTATCAAGAATAATATATTTTTTATTTAAATACTTATTTCAAAGATATAGAAATAAAATTTTCTTTGCAACTAAGACTATACTAATTTAATAAAAAATATTTCATAATTTTATATGAAGATTATCATTTTCTCCAGCGGTGTCCAGTTTACTTCTATCAAGAATATAGACAGCTTGCAAATGCGAACCTTCACTTACAATATGATCTTGGTCTGAAAATGAACGCTGTTTTACAAGCACTATACTTGTATCAAGTAAATCATTTAATTGACGTCTAGCAACGTCGAAGTGCGCAGGCGCGCAGCGTGTTACGTGTCAACACTAACCCCTCCACCCTCTCTACTCAACAGCCTGTTGCCCGTCCGCATCCGCGCCGCCATTATCTGTTTTTGGATTGTCGCATTCGTCGCCGTATTTAGCACCTTAGAGTAATACCTGCATCCTGGATCCTGCATAATAGCACACAATAGAGTATCTAGTCAACCTGTTGAATAAATTGCCATTGCCACGTGATACCACCGTCAACCATCGGTCAACGAATCTGCCGGTAGTGCTGGTCCACCGCCACTTGAGTCGCGTCTTAGTTCCCGTCAGTTTCCTTATCACTGGATCTATCCAACCATGAATGAGCTATCAAAAAAATGGGGATGCGAAGACCTGACTCTGGTGTTTCTACCAACACGTATGTTAAATGTGATTTAAGAAATTCTCTTGCAGATAGTGACATAGACGAGAAAAATGTCTACATGCTCATAGAAGAGTTTGAATGCTCAAATCGATACTACTAGATTCCTCATCCAAGAATATCACAATTTGAGAATAAAGTTGAGATACTTGCGTCAAGTTTATGAAAAGCTCCAGTTAAGATATTGTGAAATGCTTCAGTCAAGATTATGAAATGCTTCGGTCAAGATTACCGTATGCTTGACTTAAGATTTTGGTATTCTTGCTTTCAAGAATTTTTCAGTTTTGCATTGAAGATATTTTCTCAATTTAACCCTTATATGGTCAAAGATATCGTATTCTCACTGTAAGATTAGCATAACTTTGTGCTTATAGGAAGTTATGCTATACTTGAATTAAAGCATCTGTACTTCATCTAAGAAATTATTTTTATGTGTGTATTATACCAGCAGTTTTCTTGAGTGCCTGGTCTTATACAAACTAGAATCTAGAGCCCAATGTATATATTTCAGTATAATAATAAAAATAATAAAAAATCCAAAAAACGAGAACGACAATTGATAGAAAATAGTAGGCTGAGGTATCTGAGAGCTTCCCCAATATCTGAATTTTCGCGAGAAAATATACAAAAGCTTCCTGAATAACAAAAAGTTTCACCGAGTGGAGTGGGGTTACTCACGATCTGAACGATAAAAGAAAAAATCGCTCCAAAGAGAAATAGTTACCACACTCGCATCGCATCGGCCCATTTTTGATCGCGACTCCAGAAACGTCACCGACAAAAACAAAAACGCCGCTTGCTAGGAGTTTTCCGCTTTCATTCAGACGAGAGGATCCGGCACAGAGAGGGCGCGGACGTGCATATCGCGGTGAAAGGAAAGCAATCCCGGATAACTTGTAGATAGGAATCTGCACCTTTCATATCCCCGCTCTCTAGACAGTCGGAAAAAGATCTCCAAAGACTGCCGTTTGTTTTGCACTTGTCAGCGATTTGTAAGGGACGTCATTTCCGGGGATGAAACGTCCCGGAGAATTAAAAAGGAGGGCTTTCCAGTTGGCGTTGATTATCTGTTACTGAATGACAGGGCTGTAATCAGCCTGAATACGCACATTCCTCATTTTCAGAGATTCACGACTTGACTTGATTTTCAAGGTACTTGACTTGACTTGATATCAAGTCAAGATCAAGTCAAGATCATATTTCCGAAATTCAAGTCAAGTCAAGTAGTGACACATCAAGTAACTTGAAAATCAAGTTTTTCAAGCTAGCTGCTTGATATTTCTTGAAAAAAATAGTTCTTTTTTGATATTAACCTGATTAAGTGCTAAAACGCAATAGCAGTAGAAATCTATGTATATAAAGATGTAATATTTAAAAAACATCCAAAAAAGAATAATCCAACAAACTTAGTTATATGATGAATGTAATAATATGAAATAAAAATACGAAATATTCTGAATTTTGACAATAATACATAGAAAAACAACAAACTCAAATATGGAAAGAGTAAATTTCTAAAATAGATCTTTGATATCCTCATTTGCCATCCATGATTTGAGACATATATGACTTCTAACGGAGTTATCACCTAATCGATTTCTTGTTTTGGTGAGAGAATTGCCTTTCAACTGGAGCTGAAGAAGCTGGCATTGCCACAAAGTCTTTGGCGACTGCGGCAAGGTTTGGAAAAATACATTCGTGTCTTTTCCACCATTCTAAAATATCTTCAGTACTGTCAGCTCTTGGGTTAGAAATATATTTGTCGATTTTGTAACACCAGGCCATATCGTCGCTTGCATTATGGGCAGGTTTTCCATAAAATAAACTTAGTAGATCTATTTTAAACTTTTCGACACCACTATGGCTTGAGGATGATGCTACTGGAACTGGAACTGATGGTTGTGGCTCAGATATCTGCAGAGAGTCAGCCCCCTGCTTTAAAAATATCTTCAAAATGTTTAACTGCTTCTATCTGCAACTCTTTTCCCCGACTTTATGTCGGGGTCTAGAATTAGGCAACAGAGTACATCCAGTTAGTTCGCTCGTAATGATTAATGATTTTGTAAGAACGCGTCATCATCAAGTGCCTGTCGTAACCTCGGTGAATCCCCTATTTTAACGCTTCGATTCGCATTTTACAGATCGATATCAAGTAATATCAAGTAGTTTGATTTTACTTGATATCAAGTCAAGTAGTTCAGATCGAAAATCAAGTCAAGTCAAATATAAAATTTTCAAAAGCTTGATCTTTCAAGTCAAGTATTTAAGGAAAAACTCAAGCTACTTGGCTTGATGAATCCCTACTTATTTTACTTCCCACACCAATAGGTGAGGGGATCGCGAAAATTGTCATTTTTGAGATGCTACGCTTTTTGGATAATTTGTGATGTCTGCATAACGAAAAACCACGTCATTCATTTCCCTCGGTCTGTCTGACTGTCTGTCTGTCGGTCTGTCTGTTGGCGTTTTCTATTCTTATAATATCAGTAACTGTGCATGGATTGTGATGAAATTTGGAAGGCGATATGCTGTGGGGTCGTAGTAGGTAATGTTAAGTTTGAAAGTCGGTGCATGGGCGGCAAAGTAATAGGCAAAAAACAAAAAAAATTAAATATGCCTCAAACTTCGTTTTTAGGTGTTTTAGGGGTTCTTGATCATTTTCTACTTTTTTTTTGGTGGGGGTGAAGTTGGGGTGTTTGGAGGGTGGGGGGTTGTAAAACCTTTTTAGGTCCATCCGAACATTTGCTTTCCTAATACGAAAAAAAGGGACTCAGAATTTATTTTATTTTTACGTTTATTGCTTGTGGTCGTTCTGCATCGTGTAACGTGGAAACTATTGAATTGAATTTTAATGAAATTTTGACACAGTATTGTTACTTTGGCGAGAATGAAAAACGCTTTTGGTTCGTGCCTTCGTGTCAGTGGCAGCGCAGCAATGATCAAAAAACTAAAAATATAAAAAGAAACTCAAACTGCGTTTTTAGGCGTTTTTGGGGTACCTGATTAGTTTATACTACTTCTTTTGATGGGTGTGAAATTGGGGTAGTTGGAGGATGGAGGGTTGTAAAAGCTGAAAATTTTTTGTATTTTTAGTAGGCCGTCCACTGACCTGGGGACAAAGGACCTGAATAACATACTTTCTTTGTGAGTAGGTAAGTGATGATTTGGCTGCAAGGAGATCTCAGACTATAGCTTCATGCTATGGAAAAATAACAAACTGGTTTTAGTAGTCTGCGGGTATTACCGTAATGTGTGGGAACTACTAAGTTAATCAGTTTGAATTTATTTTTTACCGTAGAAAATAAACCTTGTCCCATTTTTTTAAACTGTCTCGTAGAAAAGGTTCTTCGGATTTTGGGACGAAAGTACTGCAGAGGTTATTTACTCAAAAAACCGACGTTCCATGTAAAAACATTATTTTTGATTCATTAGTTTTCAAGATACAAGGATTTGGACACAAAAATGGTCTTAGCTTTCGAAATACCCTGTATAATGTTTCAATACCTTATATTTTGAGAACGGCAATCATTAGTAGAATCTAAATATGAAATAATATATAAGGTGTCTCATTCAAAAAATGTATGTTTGCATCACCACGTAGTTATGGATCACCCTGTATGAATCAAGATGCCTTTTGAGAAAGGAGCGTATCCTTGGCTACAACTTTTATACAAAACTTTTTTCGTTATATTCTGCAGTAGTGGAGTTATCGACCGATCCGGTACTAGAAACTCACCCTGTATATTGAGTGTTTCAGAAATGATATTCATATATAAGTCTGTACCCTAGAATACGGATAAGTACTTTGTTCCAATTATAAAAATGTTACTTACTCCTGCTCTGGTTCGCTGTGCTTTGAAGAGGGTTGATGCTGATTGGTGTAAAAGAGTTTTTAGGGTACGGTGAATGCTAATGTGACGATAACGTGAGGAGACGTATTGAAAAAGATGAGCTTGCTGGATAATTATGCCATGAAAGTTACTTCAAAGGATTCCCTATCTTTCATCCGCCTAAAAGCTACTCACGTAAGGTGGGTTGGGAATGTCGAGAGGTCAATTATTTTCGGACAGGCGAGGTGCTAAGTGGAAAGCTTCCAGAACAAGATTGGAGTTTTCACTCCACACAACGCAAAATATCCAGAAGGTAACTATCCAGTACTGATGTGCCCAATTCACGCAAAAAAATAATACTATTTTATTTTCGTTCATTTTTTTATTTACCGGCATCGACATCTAAGGTCATATAGCCGTTGCTTTGCTTATCGTTGCTCCGTACACTTTAGGTCTGCTCTTGTTGGTGTTGTTTGGCTCTATATCCTGTTGAACATATCTATGCTTTTAAATGGGCTAGTACTTTGTTTCCTAAACGAAGTAGGTAGATCTGGAAGGGTTCTGGCATTTGCATATTCCTTACAGATGAAAATATAGGCTACAGTTGTTATTGTCTTTGGTACTATAGAAGCATGTTTTTGTTTGTTATAAATATAGTACTGTAGGGCTACGAAAGGTGTTTGATTTTCCTTGAAGTTTATTATTTTTTCCTCTCAGTCTTTCTGAAAAAAGTTAAGTCAAGTCGATTGACTCAGTACTTCTCACACATAACGGTGATGTTATTTTATTATTTTCCCATTGCATGAAGCTATAATCTGAGATTCCTTTGCAATCAAATCATCGCCCGCCTTCCAACAAAAAACAGTTCCTTGCATCTCCCTAGGAACTAGAACGGCGCAGATTTCAATCTGCGAGCATCAACTAGATGAAACGAAATGATCAGGAATCCCCCCAAATTGCCTAAAAACGATGTTTGATCACTGGTTTCAGGCTGTATCAAATGATACTGATACTATGACACAACAGCTAAGGTCCCACGGACCGCTCTGATAATCAACAATGACTTGACTTAACTTGATGACCACAAGAAATTCACTCACTGCATTATTTGGATAAAACAATAATTTATTATTGATAATAATTATCAATACATACAATATATGTTGTTTTTTGTAAAACGGGTAAAAATATCAGTTTGTTACATCTCAAAAGTTAAACACACGATTTAAGTGTTAGCTATTTCCCAAGCGTGCATGTATTACTGGTTGCCTGTCCAGAACGGCAAAGCTCGATATTTAGTTAATTTTTTTTATTAGTGCTTTGCCGCCACTGACACGATTTCTAAAAAACATACGCATTTCCTATCCTCGCCACGGTAATAATATTGTGTCGAAGTTTCATTAAAATCTATTCCAGGTTACACAATGCAGAACGATGTAAAGCTATAGGTACTCGTATGTAACATACGTACATCACAAAAAAACTGGAAGTTCCTTGATTTCTGTAATATGTAAGGCAATGTTCAATATTTCGATGGACCTAAGAAAGTGTATTATGTCGCTAGGTCCTTCCTTCGCAGATTAGCCTATTACTCATATAAAAACTTTTTCAGTTTTGCAACCCTCCACCCCCCCAACCACCCCAAATTCACACCCATAAAAAGAAACAGAAAATGACCAAGCTGTTGCTGTGCTGCCACTGACCCGACTTCTAAAAACCATACAGGTTTTCCATCGTCGGCACTGCAATAATACTGTAGCAAAGTTTCAATAAAATGATTTTCATAATTTCCACATTACTCAATACAGAACGATCTGAAGCAGTACTACAATATAACACATTTTTAAGTTTTACCACCCCTCAACCACCACAATTTCACTCCCACCTAAGAAAAAGTTGAAATGGTCAGGAAATCATAAAACGCCTAAAAACCGAGTTTGAGGAATATTTAAACTTTTTGTTTCTTGCTAATTACTCCGCCGCCAATTACCGACTGTTAAATTATAGCAGCATCACTCACTAGGACCCCATAGCATACGGACGGACAGATCGACAGACAAACAGACAGACCAACGGAAATGAGTGACGTGGATTTTCGCTATAAAACCCGCAAAAAGCGTATTCTCTCAAAATCGAATATTTTCACAATCACAATACTCCCCTCATCTCTCGGCGTGTAAAAACAATTGAAAAAGAAGATCTCAATTTAAGATTACCTCAATCCCTACGATGTTTGGATACGTGAAAAGTGGCTGAAAAATTCTGTTCACAATGTTTAGTTGCAATGGAGCGTATACGCCTTCATCTGCTGCAATTTTCTTTATCAAACAATGAAGCACAATTCATAAGACATTAGAAGAAAGACTTAAATATGGCAACGCTTCGTTGTTCTCCCACAGTTTAGCCGTCTCATATAGCTATAAACCTCTTAACTATATTACTTGATTTATCCTCGAATTCATGATTACTTGCCTTTTGTCCCAAATTAGTTCGTGCTTCATTAAACATTTCCATTTTAGATTATCCCCTTTGTTTTGGTGCAGAGGATATCTCTCATTTTTACGGGAACAAATTCTAACTGTATAGTGATCCGAGCCGGAGATTCCAAGCGCACAAAGATGTATCCGTTTATTATCATAATTTATAGGCTTATTATCTGCAATGTTGAAAAACAGCCTGTTTTCAAACAGCATACAGGGTGAAGTGTTTTAAATCAACTGAATGTTTTTCTATGGTCAGCCTCTCGCAAAAGCTGAATGTTTTTTGCGCTGTAAAAGCGCTGCGATGAGGTAAGTATCGGGGCACGTTAGATTTGAAACGCTGCATGCTGTGGCCGTCGGGAAACAAATTCGCCCGCAACTCATTCGACAACGTCGAAGTTCTCCAAAAGAAGGAATGCTGGAGGAGATTGGTTCGAGGTGCAGGGACTTCGACCTGGTAAAGATGAGCTCGCAGAGCCTCTGTAGTATTCCTCATTCGGACGGCCTTTGGTGTTATTATCTAGGAGAGGTCACTCGAACATCTTCCGTGACAAAATCTGTAGAACAGGCACAGGTCAGCCACCCTTCTTCGATGTTCCAGGCTGTGGAAGTCCTTTGTGGGGTTAGGCGTATCGATTAGGCTGACTGCTCTCTTCTGGATAGTGTCCAGAAGCTTTAGAGAGTGCTTCGGAGCACACCCCTACACATGGGAGCAACACTCCAACAGTGGTCGGTTCTGTGGGTCTGTGCCTTGTAGAGCAGCAATAGTTGCTCTGGTGTATACAGCTTCCTACAGCGGAACAAAACTTCAAGCTTCTGGGATGCTGTTTTAGCAATACTGACGACATGGCCATGCCAGGACAAGTTACTGTTGATGTTGATCCTCAAAAACTTGACGGAGGGTGACTCGACTATTGGGTGACCCTCCATTTCCACCGTTGGTAAGCAAACGTGAGACTTCTTTGTCAGTATTGTTGCCTGAGTGCTCTATACGCTAAACTGTAGTATACTATACTAACTCCCACTCGACAATTGTTTTGATATCTATGTTGATCTGTGAGGCATGTAGCTGTCGCCGATGTACCGCCTCCTGGGATGGTAGTGCATTGCCTGGTTCCATGTACGATATTAAGGTATTGTCGTCTGCGAAGCTGTAGATTGGATTGGATGTTATTTCCAGGAGCCCGTTGTACATCCCTAAGGAACACGTTTATTGAAACAGCCTTCGACTACAACAAACAGAATCGGTCATTCTTAGAGCTGTTCAGCCACTGGCGCAAGGCCAGGTCCATGATATGTCAAGTGCAACGGGATTCACCATGATTTTCAATTGCTCTGTTCAACAAGTGAGTGACGTCGCCCAAGAGCTCACCCGTGGACCTATGCTCACGGAAGCCATACTGGTGATCAATCATGATGTTATTGTTGTCTAGGTATTTCAGGAGCTGTGTATTAATGACAGTCTTCTTAACCTTAGACATGACGCTGAGAAGAACCACAGGACTATAGTAGGTGGGATCGACTGTTTTGCCTTTCTTAGGAATGGGTTTTACGCAGCCGATCTTCCATGCAGCGGAAAACACTCCTCGCTGATATGAAAGTTTGAAGAACTTGCAAAGAATAGGAGCAAGCTCAGCGGCACAGCAATTTGGTCAGGTCAGTAGATCAATCTTAATTGGTTGACTGTATAACAGTACAAGGTATTCATCTCATCATAATCAAAAATCATAATCAAAAAGATACCTACGTTGCAGCATAGTAGATGGTAGTAGTGAAATTGATCCGAGTTTAAACAGTGATTTTTGCGTGATTCCTGCAAAATACTTTATGCAGATGGCTTAGTAATTATACATAAGAGCTGTTTTTTCCGTAGTAGTTACTTAAAAACTTGAAATGAGCCTTTATATTAGCCGCTGATGATAGTGAAGAAGTGAAGAGTGGTTGATTTGGTGTTTGGCATTCTAATACTAACAGTTCTTATGGATAATCTACCGTTAGTGAAAAAGGACAGCCATCATCATGCATTTAATTTTGAGCTAATATTGAATCGTGCTACTGTATATTTTGAACCGCATGGCAGTTTTCCCAAAACGACTAAAAATATCCCTCTTTCACTGGTAACAGTCAGCCGTCCTACGGACAAAAAATGTGGACGTTGAGCGTTCTAGGAACTTCCCCGACTCAAGTGGTTGTTGTTCATCTCCTGCCCTTATTTTACCGTATCAAACAATTCAGTGCAGAAATACAGCAGTTAATAACATTTGAGTATTTTGATTGATCTAATTCTTTTAGCCTCCATTTCAGTAAAAAATAACATGTGCTATATCGTTTTAGACGTAAAGATACATCCTCTTTCAAGTGGTGCTATCAAATTTATATGTTGTGTTACATTTTTTTATGCGCTCGTCACCCTTTTCCACCCGCTGTTGTCCAATCGGCACCAAAACCTTTCCAACTCAAAAGGACCTTTATTAATTTAAGTTGGCCAAATTTGGGAGCAATCGCTTGAGGCGTTTTTGAGTAATCGTTGGAGAACGAAATCGCGGTCGTACAGACAGACACAAATACAGACATCAAAAAAACAAAGTTTTTCCGATTTTCTTCAAACTTGGTCACTATAGGAAAGTTATCATTAGAAGCAAAAATCTAGTTTTTGGTCCCGCTGAGATGATAAAAAAGGGATGGCCGTGGGGGTAACTCAAGGAATAATATCATAACGGTAAATTCTAATACTACCACAATAAAGAGCATACATTCTTATGGCGAAAACTCTACTAAACATGCAGCAAAATTTTCAAAATAGCGAATAGAAACTCATAAAAAGTAGCAAATTTTCGAACTTTAAAATGGTAGTAAATATAACAATAGTGTTCAAAATAGTTTCGCTATCATAAAGAGGTTTTTGTTTTCTATGTTTTTGTCTATTGTTCGTGCAAGTCTATGGTTCAATGTTGGCGGAGTGGTGGGGGTTACTCGGAAAAATAATCCCCGTTTTACATCAACAATAGAGCCATGGTTTTGATTCGGGAATTCAGTTCGTGGTCAAAATTGAGAAGTGGAAAACAGGAATTGGACGTCAAATAAGACAATGAATTTGTTCTTGAATGCCTTCATTGATATAGAATCTGATTTAATCTGTGGTCAAGCTTGACGCAAGATTCAGTAGTGCTAACCTTAATAACAATCATATGATACTTGTTGCATACCTAACCTCTAAAAATCGGTTCTAAGGTGGTTGCGGTTATTTGTTAGCAGTCTCAAGAGTCCCAAACTAGTTTGTGGCCCCAAGAGATCTGAAACGATGCAAAGGGTCAGTATAGAAGCATCCTGTTTTTTGAAGTTGATACAGGACTGATTGAAATGTAGATCCATCCATATTATTTGTCATTTAAGGCAATCTACTTTTGTTTCTAGAGCCACATTTATACTCGTGAGGAAACAGGGTATCTGATGTTGCTATATGAGCAACATCCCTGCTTGTATGAAGTCAGAAGTTACGGGCTTTAGAGAAATAGCGGAACAGTTCAACAAGTCGTTTCCGATGGCAAATTTGACTGTAGAGGAGGTTAGAAAAAAGTTAACTCTTAGGACACAATTTTTTCATGAGGAAAATAAAATAAGTCAATGGATAGTGGGGCTAGCACTGAGGACATTCTGATACTCGACCATTTACACCAACATGGATATATTTGTATGTAGCATCAACTATTGCGAGAAGTACAATGCTCTGTTCCCCTTTATAATTATAGAACTTAACCACTATAGTTTAAAAAGTATCTTATTTTAATTTAGTCCCTTAGTGCTGCATATATTGCTCTGCATACATCAGGGATAAACAGTGAGATTGTAACTTCAGATATTCTGAATTTATACATCAGACTTCTATAAGTTTCACCTGTAGCCAGGAATCTTAATGTTACTATTAATTTATCTTTAGCTGTGATACATTGCCGGAATTTCGTGTCAGTCTTTTCAGTATGTGGTTTGATACGATCAAATAATTTATTGAATGGTTTTTCATTGACCCTAAAAAATTGCTTATCTTGCTCAGGGTCCTCCCTGAATCACTTTTTCACCAAATTTAGGCTCCCCTTATTTTTATTCACAAGCCATGGTCGCACCCACCATCTTCTTTCTTTCCCCTCTGGCTCAGACTCAAATATCACACGGACTGCAACTATCAGAGCAATAGCAAAGCAACTGTAGTTCTTTTTCTTTGTTTTGCGGATCTTCGTTTTTGTATATTATTGAACATTTTGTAAATAAGGCTTTGTAATCAAATCAAGAGTTTTATTAACTGTCAAAAGTACAAATTGAATACATCTTGGGAGACCGCCAAATCATATGACAGCAACAGTGTTGGTATGACTGATCAATGAATGAATTCGCCGAGAAAATGTCGCTGTAAAACGGGTATAATTATATAACATGGCATTTTTATTCAGAAAACGAGTTAGGAGATTTTACCATGGAAATGACACCTCGCACGTTGATTTCGGTAAAATTTGCGAAAACGGGCCGATTCTAATAACTTACCCCTCCTTTGCCGGGGAAGTTAAAAACGTCATTACGTTTCTTCAAAGAGCGCTGCTTCATATGCCTAACGACACATTTCAAACTTTTATTAAAAACGTAAAGATGCAACTCAGTCATTTTTCGCTCTCTCATAAACGAGTCCCTCATAAAATATTCATCACTTTTCCCCGTAGTCGATTTCTTTCCATAGTTTCCGTTTAACTTAACGTCTTGACAGTATTAAATGTATAAGTAATATCGCTCCTTTCCAGAAAAGTTTCCCGTAGAAGAAATTTATGTTCGCAGTAAAAGCCACTTTTAATGAATTCATCGGATATGGAGAGAAGGTACTTTCAGTGTTTGTAACAGCGATATCGCATGCGGAAAGTAGATAGATAACTTCAACGTAGCTACAAAGTAGTTATTGGTATGCTTAGATACGAGGGGTAATTAGAAGAAAATAAATATAGTTTAAAAAGATGGAGTCAAGTTGATTGACTCAGTACTTCCCATACATAATGATGATACCATTTTATTATTTCTCCATTGCCTGAAACTATAGTTTGAAATTCCCTTGCAACCAAATCAATGCCCACCCACCCGCAAAGAAATATCCAACGCAAAAACTAGTTTCTTGCGTCTCCCTCTTTAGGAACTAGGACGCCACAGTTTCTTCTGCATACTTCAACTGGGCGATGCGAAACAATTAGGAGCCTCCAAAACGTCTAAAAACGAAGTTTGAGCTGTTATAATTTTAGTTCTTTATTATTGCTGCACCGCCACTAAAACAATTTTTCAGAAACAGACGCGTTTTCCATTCTCGCCGCGGCAGTAAGCTCTGTGCCAAAATTTCATTAAAATCAATTCAATAATTTTCGCTTTAAGCAATAGAACAAAATAAAGCAAAACTCGTATGTATACATCACAAGACTGGTTTCTGTAATAGGCAAGCCAATGTTCAGACGGACTTACAAAAGTGTAATACGCCGCTAGGTATTTCTTCCACAGGTCAATGGACAAACTATCATGAATACAACAGAGTTTTCAGTTTGACAACCCCCCCCACCCCCCAAACGCCCCAGTTCCACCCCCACCCAAAAAAGGTAGAAAATGATCAGGAACCCCTAAAACGCCTAAAAACAAAGTTTGAGCTGTTTTTATGTTTTAATTTTTTTATTACTGCTGCACCGCCACTGATATGTTTTTTCTAAAACATACGCGTTTTGCATCCTCGCCGCGGTAGTAATACTGTGTCAAAATTTCATTAAAATCAATTTAACCATTTTCGGGTTACGCAATATATAACGATCTAAAACAATACTCGTATGTATATCTACATCACACATTCTAAGTCCCTTGGTTTCTGTAATAAGCAAGCCAATGTTTGGGCGGACCTAAAAGGTGTATTATTCCACTAGGTTTTTCATGCACAGGTCAATGGACAGCCCATTATAAATACAACGTATTTTTTAGTTTTACAACCCCCCACCGTCCAACCACCCCAATTTCACCCCCACCAAGAAAAATTAGAAAATGATCAGGAACTCCTAAAACGCCTAAAAACAAAGTTTGAGCTGTTTTCATATTATTGGTGTTTTTATCATTGCTGCGCCGCCACTGACATGTTTTTCTAAAACATACGCGTTTTGCATCCTCGCCGCGGTAGTAATACTGTGTCAAAATTTCATTAAAATCAATTCAACCATTTTCGGGTTACGCAATATATAACGATCTAAAACAATACTCGTATGTATATCTACATCACACATTCTAAGTCCCTTGGTTTCTGTAATAAGCAAGCCAATGTTTGGGCGGACCTAAAAGGTGTATTATTCCACTAGGTTTTTCATGCACAGGTCAATGGACAGCCCATTATAAATACAACGTATTTTTTAGTTTTACAACCCCCCACCGTCCAACCACCCCAATTTCACCCCCACCAAGAAAAATTAGAAAATGATCAGGAACTCCTAAAACGCCTAAAAACAAAGTTTGAGCTGTTTTCATATTATTGGTGTTTTTATCATTGCTGCGCCGCCACTGACATGTTTTTCTAAAACATACGCGTTTTCCATCCTCGCCGCGGTAGTAATACTGTGTCAAAATTTCATTGAAATCAATTCAACCATTTTCGGGTTACGCAGTATCTAACGATCTACAACAACACTCGTATGTATACCTACATCACAAGTTCTCAGTTCCTTGCTTTCTGAAATAAGCAAGGCAATGCTCCTATGGACCTAAAAAAGTATATTATGCCGCTAGGTTTTTCATTCACAGGTCAATGGACAGCCCATTATGATCACAAAAAATTTTTCAGTTTTACAACCCCCCACCCCTCATCCACACCTAATTCACCCCCACCCAAGAAAAAGTAGAAAATGATCAGGAACCCCTAAAACGCCTGAAAACGAAGTTTGAAGAATATCTGAAAATTTCTGTTTTTTGCTAATTACTCTGCCCCCTGTACAACGATTTCCAAAATTATATGAACATTACCTACTACGACCCCACAACATATCGCTACCCAAATTTCATCAGAATCCATGTAGCAGTTACTGAGATTACGACGTTAGAAGAACGCCAACAGACAGACAGACAGACAGACAGACCGACCGACAAACCGACAGACAGACCGATAGACAGACCGACAGACAGACAGACTGACAGACCGACGGAAATGAGTGACGTGGATTTTCGTTATGTAGACATTATGAAACGCCCAAAAAGCGTATTATCTCGAAATCGAAAATTTTCGCGATCACAATACTCCCCTCACCTATCGGTGTGGGAAGTAAAAACTAAAAAATACGTTTTGAAAGAACATCGATCTAAAAAGTTAAAAATGATTTTTGAAATAAGCTTACAACAACAATGAACGTTAAATACTAGTACTAATAGAAGCATTTGGTATACGGAATGCTCGCATATAAATCTGCAATCAGAATTAGGAGTAACGCCAAAAGATTGGCACAACTGTCTGAGGATGGATGAAGAAACTTATCTGAAGCTGTTAGCTATGGTATGACAGGTGTTTGCTCACTCCTTTAGAGGGAGATGATTCCAATCATTTGGTTCACAGAAAAATAAAAAAAATGAAGGGTACCGGCTGGACTCGAACCAGTGTCTCCGGCATTCTAGACCAGCGCGCTACCAACTATGCCACGGTGCCCCGTACCATAGCCGATCTACAGCGCCGACGACATGATGTGGACTTCATCGACACCCACCACTCTCCCGCATCTATCTGCGGACCATGTATTTCAGTCATCTAGAGACATCTAGTCGGCAGTTGGGTGAGTGTGAAGTTTCCACCGCTATTTGCACGACAGCTCTCTACAGGGTGTCCAGTTCGTGTGTAATTCTTCGATATCTCGCAAGGTATACCTGATAGAAGAAAATTTCAAATCGAAAAGTTATTTGGTTACTTAAGACGCACATTATAAAAATATTTTGAAATAGACAGGGTATTGCGGGAAAGTTCCTATAGTGCTCAACTTAATTTTTTTATGCATATAGAACTATACCTTTTTTTTAAATTCCTCTAGCTTCTATCATTGATCTATATCTAACCCTACAATATTTTTGGGATTGGTTACGACGTTGCCAAGTTATGATTTATTTTCTATTAATTTCCGGATTTGCAAGATTGCAACTAATACGTCCAAATTGATGTGTTCATTTAACTCTTCTTAATAATATTATACACCGAGTTACCTGAATATTAACTGGATATTATTTTGGATGTTGCCAGCAATTTCTATCTACAGAGTGTTTTTGACAGGATTTCAAACTACGGCAAATTGAAGGTCATTTTACTTTGTTTTTTAAATGCAACACCCTGTATTTTTTATTTTAAATCGAAATATCTACTAATACCCTATCTCGCCTTGTAATATTTTTTTTCACGTTTGCGATGTTGCCAAATTATAAATTATTTTTCCAAATTTTTAAACAAATTTCCCCGATTTTAATTTATTTTAAGTAGAATCATCTACTTATTTTTGTTGCAATGAATTGCGCATGTTGAATTTAGTAAGATCTCACAATTTCAAAATTTTGTTTCTATTAATTACTGAGATACGGCAACACCGCTTTTTCAGTAAATGGTACCGGAACGCTTAAAGATTTCTAAAACTGCCACAGCTGAAGAGGTGGAATTCAATGCTTGAGGGTTTTTGAACATACAGTTGCCGTATCTCAATAATTAACAGGAACAACATTTTGAAATTGTGAGATCTTACTAAGTTCGACATGTGCAATTCATTGCATAAAAATAAGTAGAGGATTCTATTTAAAATAGATTAAAATCGGGGACACTTGTTTAAAAATTTGGAAAAATAATTTATAACTTGGCAACGCCGCAAACGCGAAAAAAAATATTACGAGGCGAGATAAGGTATTAGTAGATATTTCGATTTAAAATAAAACATACAGGGTGTTACATTAAAAAAAACAGAGTAAAATGACCTTCAAATTGCCGTAATTTAAAATCCTGGCAAAAACACCCTGTAGATACAAATTGCTGGTAACATCCAGAATAGTATCCACTTAATATTCAAGTAACTCGCTGTATAATATTATTGAGAAAAGTTAAGGGAATATATCAATTTGGACGTATTACTAGCGACCTTGCAAATCCGGAAATTAATAGAAAATAAGTTATAAATTGGCAACATCGCAACTGATCTCAAAAATATTCTAGGGTTGGATAGAGAGTAATCATGTAAACTAGAAAAAAATAAGAAAAAGTTATAGTTCTATACAAAAAATCAAGTTGATCACTATCCTACTTTCCCGCAACACTGTATATTTCAAAATATTTTTAGAATATGCGTCTTAAGTAAGCAAATAAGTTCTGTATTTGACATTTTCTTCTATAAGGTATACCTTGCGAGATATCGAAGAATTACACACTAACTGGACACCCTGTATAGTACTGTTAGTTATGGTTGCACCAAAATGATATTATGCGAAGTGCTATTTCGCCTCATGAGAGACTAACGGCAACAATACGTCTTTTAGCAACTGGAAGAAGTTACAAAGATTTGAAATCTTCAACGATAATATCTCCCCAGTCCCTAAAGCGGCCCATAGATGCTCCGCAAATCCTCAGAGGAAAAACTGCACAGTCCTGGCCTGAAGGCCCTTGCACATTGGTTCGAATACACCCTTACACACGGAGGCTTGGGGGAAACCTTTCCATTCAGTTCTAGTAAGCATGGCATCAAAAGACGGCCTGCGCAGGCGATCGAATGGTTTTTCAATTCCACATCCGGCGGACTGTACAGTCCTGCGAACCTCCACATGCACTTTGATAACCCTTGCGGCTAGGACTGCGCAGGTCTTCCTCCGAGGATTTCCGGAGCGTCTGTGGGCCGCTATATACGGGCCCACAACAATAGCTGTTATCGCAAATAAGTATACAACTGAACTGGTAACCACCTTGAGGCATACCTTCTACCCGTCCACGCAGTGTGATCATCCTTGAGGCGCTGCAAGTAAAAAGGCAAATCGAATGAGATTTTGTTTCGGTCTTGAGGAGTCAGATCCGCGAAAGCACATCAACACCAACACAGAGGTTTGCCTTGCGGCTAGGCGCCTTGCGGCATGCCTTCGGGTTTTCCATCTTGTGCGAAGCCGCCTTTACATTGACCCGAATGAGCCGAACCGAACGTGCCGCCTGGCGTAGACCGACCGGCCTAATTCGGCATAATGTGGACGCGCCTTAACGATACGATTTGCCTTCCGATTTATGAGCCGCAAGGTAAACCTTAGTGCGCAAACACAGTGGGGCTTTTTAGTGAGCGTGCAAGGGCGTGCAAAGGCGTGCAGGTACCGCATGCAGGCTAACCCGCTCAACTGAGTTTTCGACCGCTTACCAGCGTCGTAAGCCCGCTTGAACGCCTTTATAGTAACAGAAATTTAGTTCGCTACCTGGTTTCGTCTGTGCCGGTCGAAGATGAGTAGCGATAAAGAGTTACTTATAACTTCAGTGTTTGCGAAAACCCCTATTTGGGATAAAAGACACAAGCTGCATTATAACCGCACTGCGATAGAAAAATGTTGGAAGGAAATAAGTGCGGTTATGAAAGTAGACTGTTATAGTTTATATACAATATTTATTTGGATATATTCATAAGCTTGGAACTGAGGTAATATATCAAGAAATTTGTTATAAATGTGGTAGTGATAGATAAGATAAGAGGTGCTCTGCAAAATATTCAACAAAGATATCTCGAATTGTTTTGGCCTCATTTGGAGGCATTTACTGGTAATTACGCCTAATCCATTTTCTAGCCCGAGATGATGGGGTATTAGGCATTCCTGTTCAAATTGTATATATTCTTCTGTATATACTTTAACTATGTCCGATATTTGATATGTAATTCGATATTAACAAAACAACAATGTACGCGACCAATGATATTACGAGACCAAACTATATAACGTTAGGCAATTGTATTTACTACGTACTATCACTTAGTATCATAGGTATACTCAAATGAGCATAACACATTTATACACAACCACAACACTAGATATAGATTAGGTGCCACAATAGTTCCCAAACCAAACAAATCAGTCATGCGGCGGTCATATCTTAATTTAGCGCCAAAATGATACAACACTTCTACTTTTTGATACCAAACACTTGTTTACAAAGCGATTCAAACAGTCTCTACCAGAGTAGATCGCTTCCTTAATAAGTCGCGCACAAGAATTCGTTGAACATGCACAGTGTCAGTCACATATTCATCTGATTGACAAATTTCAACTAAATGGTTCTAGTGTATATGATGTAAATCTACATGTGTATGTACTAGTAGTTCATTTGACAACTTCCCACCACGGATATATCGCAAACCGCTGATTAAACGAAAAAACGCCAAGACGCGTCAAAATATTTGTCCAGAGAGACAACTTTTTAACCAAAAACTATTTCACCCCATCATTGTACCCTCTAGCCCGTCATGGGAATCATTTCCAGTGTTTTTGCAACTGTCCCTCATTGTTTTGCCAATAATGGGCAAAACCCTTATTGCATGTTTCCTATACCGTGCCTAGATGCGACTGGCCAATCTTTGTACTCTTACTTCTTGTCTGTTTTCACTGTACCATGCACTGGTGTGCTTGACTGCGTGCGGAACCGGCGCCGGCCTGCTTCTACCTGCCGAGGGGACTCGGCGTTGGCCAACGCACTCCATCGCGCTCCAACGCTCCTAACTGCCGCTACTGTGCATGCTCACTTAGCGTCTATGTCCAGCCTTACATTGACCATACTTCCTCGCCCGCTCGCCCGAAGTGAGAGACTCTCCAATAACTCAACGCACTCACTGACACCTTTAGGCAACTGGCTTGAACTGGTTGATTCTTGTGGGCACCCTGTATATGTAGATTGCAGTAGATGCGGGTACAATGTCGGCCAGCACCAAAAACGAGACACAATAAAACCGTGAAAGCGAGAGGAACAGCTGCAGCACCCGCCTGTATCAAAGGGGGGATTGATCAGAAATTATTACGGACACACGAGCACACATACGCACTACACTCAGTCACACCGGCAAAAAATTTAATCACGTTGATTTAGTGCTATGTGTAAATGGCAATCCAGCTTTCGGGTGACGCCAGACGTCGCACAGTACCAGATTTTCCATTTGATGTCCGTTTTTGCAGTTTTCTGCTATTTCGTCTTGTTCCGACTGTGCACATTTCTATTCCTCACGCTAGCGAGCAGAGGAAGTACTGCATTCCAGTGACGCTTATTTTGATTCTCAATAGGAAGTTATAAGCTTAAAGGGCCTGGGTAGACAAATTTATATGTATATACTTGCCATGTATATACATGGCATGCCATGTAAAACTCGGATTCCCATTTTGAACAGAACTACATACACAGAATTTCAGAAGGTGGTAGTTAAGTGCTTAACGAACAACATCTATGACATCTCAGAGCATTTTTCCAAAAAAGTTTTTTAGTGTGTAAAAAACTCTCATACATTCTTTAACTGTCTGTAAATTAAATAAACAAACACGATATTAAAACAACGCCGTCGAATTGACTTAGCGCAAGCTTTCTTCTTCAATTTGCATTTTAAATCATTATTGTAGGTTTAAAGATAACGTAGCTTCGAAATGCGAAACGCATTTTTATGGTGACCTTTGGACCTTTAGACCCTAGCTGCATACTCCAAGGTCACTACTGCTGTTCTACAAGGCACAGATCCGACCATCGTCGGAGATCTGCTCCCATGTATGTTGATGTGCTCCAAAGCACTCTCTAAAGCTTCTGGATACCAACCAGAAGAGAACAATTAGACTTATCGGTACATCTAACCTCATAAAGGTTCTCTGCAGCCTGGAACATCGAAGAAGGGTGGCTGACCTGTCCTTGTTTTACAGATTCTATCACGGAAGGTACTAGAGTAAGCTCTCCTAGATAATAACACGAAAAGCTGTCTGAACGACCAAAACTAGAGAGGCTCTGAGCTCATCTCAGCCAGGTCGAGGTCGTTACTGCCCGCACCAGTCTCCTCCAGCATTCCTTCTTCTGGAGAACTTCGACGCTCCAGAACGAGCTGCCGGGGAATTTGTTTCCCGACTGATACAACCTGCACCGTTTCAAATCTAACGTGCACCGTTTGCGAGAGTCTGGCCATAAAAAAAGCACAAAAGTAATTTATTTTAGATTCTTTCAGTAGCAGCGAGGGTATATTGGAACATAATAGTAAAAAATGCCAACAGGTCTACTTTATACGTACACTTATACGTAAATATTTGAGAAGAGGTAAAATTGAGGTGAAAGTGGGTGGCGAGTTGATTTTATCAAAGGAAATATTCATTAAGGAATTCCTACTGCCCTGATTTTATTTGACTCACTCAAAAACTAGCTAGACCTGCTTTAAATTGCCTCCAAATATATAAAAATAGACCGAAAGGAAGGAATATGGGAAAGAAAAATTGGAGACAGAAAGAGAGAAAGCAGGAAAGAAAGAAAGACGGAAATAATGGAAGAAGCAAAGAAAGAAATAAAGGTGAAAGAATAAAATAGAGAGAGGATGAACCGACGTAAGGACGGCAGGAATAAAGAGGGAAAAAAGAAAACACAGAAGGAAGGAAGGTAATAAAGAAGGAAAGAACGAAAGGTCGGAGGCAAATACAAACAAAAGAAGGACACAATGAAAGAAAAAAGAAAAAAAATAAGATACACAGATTGAAAGAGACAAATAAACCAACACTGGAAGACTGAAGAGTAGTGATAGAGAACGAAAGGACGTGCAGTGCGACATACTTGTGATGCCGCCTGACAGAATTTCAAGAGTCGTGGGAGGCTGACGATAAAAAAAATAAGCTAAAAAAAAAAGAAGAACAGGTGGCAACTCTACCCGAGAGCATGCTGCTTCTCTTCTTCTTCAGCTGCCTATCCACTCTTACTGGATGTTGGCGATCACATTTCCAAACGCTTCCCTGTTTGTTACCGTGTGTACAAGGTCCCCAATTGTTCTTAGGCCTGTCCAATCCCTCAGGTTTCTGAGCCAGAACATCTGCTTTCTTCCGAGACCACGTCTACTTTCTATTTTCCCTTGCACGATCAACGGTAAAAGTCGGTACTTTGGGTTTCTCATTATATGGTCAAAATAAGCCACTTTTTTCTATGCTTAGGAGGATGTCTCTCTCCTTTCCCATTCTTCTCAAGATATCCTCATTCGTGACCCTGTCAGAGAACTGGTTACAGTATTCAAAATTCTCACAGTCAGCGATGACTGGGGGCCCCAAGATTGCATGTGAACTCTTCAATTTGACGTACTACGTAAATATTTCGCAGTTTTTTTTTTCACACTCCACACCCGTGGCGTTGGTAGCAAAGCCATTAGTTCGTTCAATTCAATTTGATTTTCCATTTACAGCCCAAGTCCTTCGACGTTACTAATGACTACGCAATTTTAAATGGAAAAAACGTTTAGTTTCATAACTGTGCCTAAACGCTAATTGCATTTCTTCCTTACGCAGAGTGTGCTTATGCTTCATAAGATGGCTTCATTGCAAAATGTGCATTCCACAAAACCATCCTTAAATGAGAAGAAGCCACATTAATGTTGAAAAGACGTTTGTCTCGGCCATTGAAGCGAATTTTTAATAACGGCGGACGAATGAGTCGTCTAAATACCGTGGATGTGTTTATTAAAAAATACCACCAAATGTCTGCCGCCTCTCCAATTAGTATTTCTTTCGCGCGTTTCGGCCATATTATTTATATCAATTCCACATTTAATTAATCCCTTTCATCCGATAATTACCACGGAAAAGAAGTTAATGAGTCGCATATTCCTATCTACAGTGGCGCCGCAATAGTTTTTTGCAACAACATACGCGGCCTTCAAGTTTAAGTGTTTAAGTAGTAGTGATGAAGAGGCGAAGCCAGGCAAGTAGGCCACCTTTGGCCCTTTTTGCCAACCCCACTGAACCAATCACTGAAAACACTAAAATTCTACATCCTAGAAAGCCCTTTGTCAAACCTACCAGACCTCCTAACGAAAGATAGTATGTCCGACCATTTGGCTGAATACAGGGTTGGGATAAAGTATGGAACCAAGCAAATAACTTTGGAACGGAAAGAGTGATATTGCTGAAAATTTGCAGGCGAGTGTAGTGACGTCTAGTGCATCCGAAGACATTATGTTAGCTATTAATGTACTTCCGGTTTAACCGGAAGTACCATCAACTTTTTCAGTTTAAATGGGACACCCTGTATATTTTTGCAGATTTTAATTCATCTTTTTTGTCCGAATACGTCCATAGTGGGTTTAGCATTAGTTTCTGTAAAGACGGGAAAGATATAGCTTCTTTATCATTTCAGGTGTTTAAAATGCCGGTCATTCAAAGTCGGTTTTGGCGATCGCGTGAGAACTCACAAAGAAGTGTGTCAACTTTTAATGATTTACTTTCCGACAGGGGTCCTATAACACGTTTAACGGTGACTAAAAACAAAAATACAAAAAAATTACCTCAAACGGGAAGACCGCAGACCGCCACGGATGAATTTGTGAGACACATTTTTTTAAAAACAAATACTAAACCCACTATGGACGTATTCGGAAAAAAATAATGAATTAAAATCTGCAAAAATATACAGGGTGTCCCATTTAAATTAAAAAAGTTGACGGTACTTCCGGTTAAACCGGAAGTACATTAATAGCTAGCATAATGTCTTCGGATGCATTAGACGTCACTACACTTGCCTGCAAATTTTCAGCAATATCACTCTTTCCGTTCCAAAGTTATTTGCTTGGTTCCATACTTTATCCCAACCCTGTATAGTGGCTCCTCCCCAAACTCCGTCGTGCCGAATATCTCAAACCTAAGGTTGCGATAAACTGCACATCTGCCCAGGAAGTGGAACGTTGTCTAATCCTCCTCCCAGCATCTGGAGCAGATGGGGTCCCCTACCACTCTTATAAGTGACAAATGTCTATTCAGCCGGCAATGGCCAGTAAGAACCCCCACCAGAAGGTTGAGCATCTCTGTGCCTTTATTCAAAAGCCATAGCGTTCGGCCCTTATCAGGGCCTGCTATGAATCTTTTGGCTTGCCTGCAGTCGTCTCTCTCTAGCCAGGCTTTCGCCAGTTCCTTGTAGGCCCAGTTGTCCAGGGCCACATTGACTTGGCGTCTGCTAATTCCCAGCATAGGTTCTGGGCCGATGCTAATCGGTCCATTCTCTTGTTACCCGGTATACCAGTATGTCCGGGGACCCACAGCAGGGTCATCTTCTTATGGCTTGCTAACTTCTGAAGGGCGGCCGAGCATTCTTGAGCCAGAGCTGATCTGGCCCGCGGAGCTGCCACCGCTTTCAGAGCCGATTGGCTGTCAGAGCATATAAATATGCTCTGTTCAGAGCACTGTTCGACTTCCGTCGAGTATGCCGCCAAGTTCAATAATAGTAATAACTACAATAATTTTTTCCTGCAGGAAGCCGCCCAAGATCAGCGGGTATCACCACGCACCGGATAGCCTATCCGGTGCGTGGTGATACTCCGAGGTAAGCCGAAGCCTAAGGATGCACCAGCTGGCAACCTAACAGGTGCATCCTCAGGAGGCAGTTAGGACCGCTGCTCCAGGATATGTCGGCTGGGGGCCCTAAAGCTAACCACCAGACGGGTTCTATCTTCAGTTTCGACCACCTCGTAGGAAAAGCACCCTCACCGAGCCGGTTTCAGAAGCCGACATTGAGCGACGTGGTGGTGCTTCGGATCGCTCTGTTGAACCCCCGCTATGACATGGACCGTTTTAGGTGGACGATGGACCTCAGAGATGACCTGATGTGCTGCTACGAGAGAAGTAGCTCGCGCCGTGGGGGATACATGCATGAGAGGTGGTGTGAAATGCACCCAGAGCGTAACACGATTACCTCTCAGATTTGCAAGATTATGTATCGTACCTTCGGAAGGCAGGGATATGGATACGGAGTAAGACATCTAGCTCAGCCTGACCCTTAGCCGGACGGAAGTCCTGTTGATTAGGCTAAGGTCGCCGGTAAAAGCCCGCTGACAGGGAAATCGACGAAGTCGTCTCACCTGAGGATTTCAGTGACCGAAGGGCCTTGCACAACGACAAGAGGTCCTTCAAACTGGCAGAGCTGAAAAGAGAGGGTGAGGCTGTGAGTGAACGTCTATCGGAGGACTCTCACATTTGGAGCATCAATTGCGAAATTTACGCTGCGGCTCTGAGGCTAGCTAGGCAGGGGAGAGTGAGAGACTCTCCTGTTGAGAGAGCACAGAGACGGGTGCGCCAGATGGAAGCGAAAATCCAGTTGGCTCGCCATCCGGCATGTGATGGAATATAGAGCGGCTGGGAAGCCTTTTACGCAACGAGTGCATCAAGATAGAGGAGTGCGTCGGGTTGAGGCGCGACCATGATACACTCAGTTAAGCGGTACTAGTTGTTGCCAAGCAACACTGCCTTGACGGGATACGGATGCTAATCGCTGCTAAGCGATCGCAGGTGGCTCGGACGAGGGGTCTGGAGGAGAACAGAATATTCTATGAAAGACCTTCTCGCCTCTTCCTACAGCCACCACCAGTCATAGAGCAGTCGCCAACTGCTGATCACATGGAGGCCTTTTGGATGGATATTTACGAATAGTCCAAACCTCTCTCAGTAGGCACTCCAGCCTTAGCGCAGTTCAAGTCCGTTTGTAGAAGAACTCCTAACTTAAATGTACTGCATCATTCGATAAACACGAAAGAAATTCTTGCCGCCTTGGGAGGCGCAAAGAATTTCGCAGTTCCTGGTGCGCCGGGTAGAATAACCATTTGCTGATGGGAAAAATTTTCCAGCTTTGAACCCGTGGCTAAATCAGAAGCAGCTAATTCCAACTTGCTTTTTCGAGGGTCCAACCGTACTTCTCCCGAAGACCGGAGATTTTTCTGATCCCAAAAACTGCAGGCCAAGAACATGTCTGAACGCATGTTACAAGCTTTTCATCAGAATCTTGTACACGCGACACGCGTATCCTTCAACCTGTAAAGCCTGTATTTCTCGACGAGAATGAACAGAGACGGTCAAAGGAAGGAGTAGCTGGCTACAAGAAGAACCTGTTGAATGGCCGATGTGTCACGCAGGACTCCGTACAGTACAAGCGAAACTTTCTATGGTCTGGATTGACTATTATAGCAAGGCATTCGACACCACGTCTCATGAGCTCATTGTGCGGATGTTGGAATGTCTTTCGGTGGATAATCAGATAGTGGGATGTATCAAACAATTGATGCCACTCTGGAAGACCCGGTTCACTATAACATCAGGTGAAACTCGGGTTCAGACAGAGTTGGTGTCATTGAAAAGGGATGTCTTCCAAGGAGACTTCTTGAGTCCCTTACTCTTTTGCATCTAACATTTGCCTCTGTCGATAGCGCTGAGGAATACTAAAGCATATAGCTGTGGCACTCCCAATAACAGGAGGCGCAAGGTCACCCACCTGATTTATATGGCCTAAAACTTTATGCCTCCGGCCTACGCGAACTACAATAATCGCTGAGGGTGGTGCAAGATTACAGTCATGCTATCGGAATGGATTTCGGGACAGACAAATGTGCATTGGTTCATCTCAAGAAAGGACGAGGCGGAGATAGTGGAGATGAGGAACAGCTCGTTGATGGGAGCATCTTGCGACAACTGCATGCTGGAAACACTTAGACCTACCTTGGAGTGGCGCAGCGTCATGTCCAAGAGGCACAATTGGTCAAAGGGTGTTGCGGCTGTTAGAATGTCTTTAGGTGGATAATCAGACAGTGGGATACGTCAACTAACATATGCCACTCTTGTAAACCCAGTTGACTATAACATCAGGTGAAACTTTTGTTCATACGGAGTTGGTGTTACTCAAAAGAGGTGTATTTCAAAGAGACTCCTTGAGTCCTTTGCTCTTTTGCATCTCACTCTGTCTTTAGCGCTAAGAAATACTATAGACGTCCAGAATCTTTCTATTCACCTATTGTAAAAAGAGTAATCAAAACTAGTAGTTCAGTTTGTGATGTAAAATACACGATACGAGCTCGTTGAAGTAGTTTAGAACAGATCATCCGACAGTTTGCGAGAGTAGAGCTGAAAGTAAAGTGACGTAGAATTAAAAAAAGTTCCCCGCTAATGACAAACACAATGACCAGTCTGTTGGTGGATTTTTCGACGTATTTTAATTAGAATGTATATACGCGCTCATTCTAATTTAAAAGTTTTCATTCAGCGGGTACTTTAATTAATTTTATTGGATAAAAATCCACAGAAACGGAGACAGAGGTGCTAATGGCTTTGTTATTTAGTTCGTTGTTATGTTATTTTGGTCATATATCCAGCAATCAGCAGAGCTTTTACTGTGCACCAAAGGGAATCATTTTTCATCAAACACTGTTGATATAGATAGGATAGCAGGTTCCTATTAGCAAGTTTGTGGTTTCGTACTTCCGTTTAGAGATGGCTAGATGTATTTTTTGCAGGTTCAACTATCAAGGTCATTATAAGTATTAATGTTCTTATTCCTTTATGTGTTTATGTTATTTTTTTCAGCTCATACTGGGACAGCGTATACATACCAGTAAGGATCCTTAGATCCTTAGATCCTTAGATCCTCCTTCGCAAACTCCAATTATGTTGCCCTTATTGGCGAAATAGTTATAAACTCTTTCGTTTGTCTTTCTGTTGGAATATTTTCCTAACGCAAGGTATAGGGTGTCCCAATAAGAACGATAGAAAAGAAGAATTAAATAAAACAACAACGGTTTGAGATATCAAATTGATTTTGGCCTTATTTTGAAGTTACATTCATGACATATATATGGAATAAAACATCATTCAAATGACCGCCTCAGGATCGCTGGCAGTGGTTCAAGTGGTCGGTCCCATTTCGGATGACATTTTCGAGCATTTGCGGCGTTATGGCGTTGATGGCTACCGGAATATTGTTTTCGAGGGCATCCAAAGTGGCTGGTTTGTTAGACTAGACCAATGATTTGACGTACCCTCAAAGAAAACAATCGAGAGGTGTTAAATCACATGATAGCGGTGGCCAATCAATGAACGCTCGTCTGGTGATGATCGCTAAACTTCTGTCGAACAACTTCGAGCGTTGCCTCGCTTGTGTGGCTCGTGGCTCCATCCTGTTGGAACCACATGTCGATAATATCGATGTTGTTGACTTTGACCATAGAAATTCTTCCAACATCGCTCGGTAGTGTGGCCCATTGGTTGTAATGGTGTCTCCTTCCTCATTTCGAAAGAAATAAGGACCGATGATGCCGTCATGCCACAATCCGCACCACACATTCAATTTTTTCGGGTACTGGACCACATCTTCGATCATTTGTGGATTATTCACAGTCCAGTAACGACAATTCTGCTTGTTGACACAGCCACTGAGGTAAAAAGTGGCTTCGTCTGAGAAGATGATTTTTTGGCCGAAATGAGGATATTCGGCCAACACTTGTAGCGCCCAATTTGCGAACTCACGGCGAGGGCTTATGGTCCTCCTGCTTCAATTGTTGCGTCAGCACGATCGTATATGGGGTGCAGTCCCAAATCCAAACGCATAACTCGCCGAGTTATCTCTTGGGAGAGGCCCAATTCCGCGACTCGGTGGCGATACGACAAATTTGGGTCGTCGTGAACACTGGCCAGTACTGCGGCGATATTTTCTTCACGTCGACCACTTCGCATTCGGGTTGGTTTTTTTAGGTCCAATAGAGTGTGCTCACGCTCAAACTTTTCCACGTTGCGAAGAATTGCCTGCTTACTGAAACCATGATGAGGACCGAGTTCACGACGAAATGCGCGTTGCGTATTTACAATCGAGCGGGAATTTCCGTAGTACTTTTTGATAACTTCCAAACGATCGGCAAACGTGAAACGATCCATGATGAATTGTCAAACCTTACCGAATATTTTTACAGCTAGATGACGTTTGTATCTTTGACAGCTGTTTAGATATCCCTATTAGAAAACCTATCACTTCTATCGGGGCATCCTATATTTTCTTGTTCCTCCCATCCAGTTCCTTCTTTAAGTGAATTTTCATAGCTCCACAAGGAGGTTAGTGTCATATTGAGCGCAGTTCAACTCGCGTCCATCTGCGTTGTCATTGCCTACGATCCCTTCATGGCCTGGTATCCAACATAGCATAATCTGAGTTCTGATCTTTGCCGGTTGTTTTTGGTTTTAGGATCCTCAAGGATGAAATTCAATAATATGGACAATAGTGGATAGTAGAAGGGAAAGATGACATCCAGTTGGATCCGAAAACCATAGTAACAAAACTTATAAAGGACTGCCACCTTGGGAATCAAAATCAAGCTATAAAAAGGCAAATGAACGACAGTCGTTCTTGCAGTAAAACATCGACTATATAATATAAGGCGACATTCAGGAGCTCGGAAATCGCGTCGTTCATAACGCTTAAATCTCAAGGGAGGACTAACAGATTCTAATACCGACCTCCCTAAAAGGTTACGAGAGGTAAAGTTTTTACGATGTCCTTTGGCCGCACGGCAGTATTTCATAAGGCACGTCCGAAACGGTACTTTTGACCAGTGGCTAGTGATGGGCGTAAACTAATCACGAAATAGTCGATACTCGATATCTTAAATTTGGCCTAGAAAAGTAACAGTATTTTTAAGAAATTTCTACAGTATCATGTTTGGAGCTTTGATATAAATTCTTATCCAAGCAGTAGAAAGACATCAGCCGCATTCGTTTTGCAAGTGAAGTGAGATATTTCAAACTAAAGTGAGATTGTCAAATCAGTAAATATCTATTCCACTGAGTTTTCAAAAAGAACATCTGAGCACAGTAGTAATGTAAAGAGTAATTGAATTTGCGGACGTTCACATATTTTTGCACATTCTCATCCGTGAAATTACTTCGAATGTTTTGCGAGTACATTTTTTTTTAAATTGTGTCTCCACAATTCACACAGAAACGGAAATCTTGCTCACCTGTTAGACCAATCAATAAATACTTCTACAACAAATAAACTATGAATATAATTATTTCACAGTTAACACTTTAAGCAAACAAAATTCGAATGAATATAAATACTGAAATACCGGGACAACAATAACATCATAGATGATCGCCAGTGTGGCTTCCGCAAGAACGGGTCTACGGGTTACCTCTTCGACGACGTCACTTGTGGAACAGAGCAATAGAAAGTCATGTTGAATCCCATATTGTTGCACTTGACGTATCGAAAGCCTTCGACACATTTGTGGCATGAGGGACTTCTGGCCACACTGAGAGAAAACTTTAATCGGTACGATTAAAATCTTAATCACCGCAATTAAATTTTGCATCAAAATACGTGACAATTAAACTGTTTAATTGCTGCGATTGAATAGTGAGTTCTGTTTAGAATTAATTGTGGTAGTGAGCAATATCAAATCAGTGGTTGTCAGAAAAATGTCACTGTGACTGTAGCTTAGTTTAACAGTTACAATTAAACCACGACTCCAAGGTTATTCATTGTTTAATACCTTCAATTAAACAGGATTATTTATTACGATTATCTATTTGTGACATTCTTTTGGTCATTTTACTACAGATAGTAAATTAAACTGTTATAATCAAAAAGTTTAATACCAATACTGATTCTTTTCTTAATTTAATACGGGTAGTTCCTATACTCAATCAGAGGGGTTAAAAAAAGCAAATAGATTCAATATAATCTTTATTCCTGGTAAAATAATTAATTAAAAATTATAACAAAAATTAAAATCTTTAGTTTATCATAACAAAAAAGTTATTATTGCTCACAAAACTTCTATTACACCTACGAACACATTATGTCATTGGAAAATTGTTACATATTTTGATTTTACAGCGAAGTTACCGGAAATTTACGACTCGTGTACTCCAAAGCCATATTTGACCATGTAGGTACCTATTCTGTTCACACAAAAAGATGCAAGCACGCATAAAACTTATAGGAACACAAAACAGTATGTGATAGTAAAACCGAACAGCGAAGGCACCTCACACCTATAACCGTGCAGTACCAGTACAACAACAGCGAAGAGCATCTATCTCTATCGCACTCGCTTGCCCTCTATAAAGAAAAGAGATGGAGCATTGTAAACATCCCCCACCACGCGAAACAACCGTTATGCGTATTTCGTGACTTACCACAGCTGTAATATCCTTTAACTCTGGAAATTAAGATGTTTAATTGGAAATTGCAGTACTTCAACCAGTTTAATTGTCATTGTAACCTGAAGTATCTACGACAGGAATATTCATAACGACAGTTACCGTTTTATTTTTATGGCAACTCTCGTTAATCATTACTCTTAAAATGTTTAATTAAACCAGTTTAATTGTTACAGTAGTATGCGTTTTCTGTGACATAATCGAAGTATTAGAATTCAGTTTTTATGACTGACTATGAAGCTACATTTCAGAAAGAGCACGCAACTTTAACATAGGCTATTAAAAATGTACCGGTTGAACACCTTAACAGAGCTGGTTTGCTCGGTGCAAGCATGCTGCCTATGGACTACCACCTGGCCTCTGCCAGTGGCTGAATAGCTTTTTGAACGACCAATCTCTGTTTGTTGTAGTCGAAGGCTGTTGATCATACGTATTTTCAATAAACGCCTGTGTTCCTCAGGGACCTGTCCTATCCCCTATATTATTTCTGTTGTACATCAATGAGCTGCTGGAAACAACATCCAATCCAATCTACAGCTTCGCAGACGACAGTACATTAATATTGTGCATGGAACCAGGCAAGCCACTATCAACACAGGAAACGGTACGTGGACAACAGCAGCATGCCTCACAGATCAATGTAGATATCAAAACAGTTGTCGAGTGGGGATTAGTAAATAAAGTACAGTTCAACGTACATAAAACTCAAGTAACACCACTATCGAAAAAGTCTCACGTTGGCTTACCAACTGTGGAAATGGAGAGTCATCCCATAACCGAGTCATCTTCCGTCAAGCTTTTGGGAATCAAGATCAACAATAACACGTCTTGGTTCAATCACGTTGTCAATATTACTAAAATGGCATCCCAGAAGCTTAGAGTTTTGTTTCACCGTAAAAAAAAGCTTCGAACCTGAGGAGCAAATTGTTTGAATGACACGAATTTGAAACAATTGTAACTATATTTGAAGTAGTGTAAAAGTACTCGTAATGGATATTCGATTTTGAAAATCGCCCGATAGTGCCCATCACCACACGTGGTCAGCAACTGCTCCGGCCGCGCCTTTTGCAGAGTGTACGCCAAGATGAAAAGATAAGCAGATATAGCGAAGTACACCATATTTCGACATCAGTCAAATAGTTATATGTATGGGCTTTATAAATTATAACCACACCGCAGCGCTGTAACGGCTATTTTCTCTCTTTTACGGCAAAACTGCACAAGTACATAATAAACTTCCCGTTTCTGAAAGTATGGCGTGTAAGCTGAAAGACCGCTGGATTTATGTTCTTCTAGAGCGGTCAAATTACGCAACACACGTCGCACTTATTCATGTGAGATTTGCTTTGATGAATGTCTTATGCCAGTTCTCCATTAAACGGACAAACCAGTTATTTATTTATTTATTTAGCGTATGGCTACATGGATTAATTGGTAATAAGTCTTAAACGATATAATAAAATACAAATATTAAATTTAAAACAAACAAAAATAAATAGTTTTTAGATTTTAAAATTAAGACCATTTATCCAGTCAACTACAGACTTCGAGGCTTCAGAGAAATCCGACTGTTGTCCAGCATATGCGGTAATCGGGCATTCGGTGATAATATGCTGAACAGTCTGCCGGGGCTCTCCACAGTCACAGGTCGGTGATTCAGATATCCCCCATTTAAGGAACGAGTCACGACAGATGCCATGCGACGTTCTGACTCGATTAAGGGTTTTCCATGTATGGCGAGGCAATTCCATTCCTGGCAGGGTTAAAGTGGGGTCCATAGTTGGTGGAGCCTGTACCGGCTTCTGGACTTCCCAATCCCTCCTCCAGTGCTCATCAACTTGGAAGCCATCCCGCAAGAGCCGTTCTGCAAATGGTAATGGGGGATTTCTGGATTTCAACCTCCGAAGATCTGCATCATCTAGGTCAGTATGCAGTGGAAGTTGAGGATTGGATAGTATTTTGTTGTATTCCTTCACCAGTGGACAAACCAGTAACAAAACAAACTCGTGTTGAGGCAAACAAAACTACAACTTTTCGAAAACCTTTTGAACGACCGATCTCTGTTTGTCGTAGTCGAGGGCTGTTCATCAGACGTATTTTCAATAAACGCCGGTGTTCCTCAGGGATCTGTCCTATCCCCTACACTGTTACTGCTGTACATCAACGAGCTGCTGGAAATAACGTCCAATCCAATCTACAGCTTCGCAGATGACAGTACATTATTGTCGTGAATGGAGCCATGCAAGCCACTATCATCACAGGAGACGGTACGTCGGCGACAGCAGCATGCCTCACAGATCAACGCGGATGCCAAAACAATTGTCGAGTGGGGATTAGCAAATAAAATACAGTTCAACGTACAAAAAACTCAGGCAACAACACTTACAAAGAAGTACTACGGTGGCTTACCAACCATGGAAATGGAAGGTCACCCCATAGTCGAATTACCTTCCGTCAAGCTTTTGGGAATCAATATCAACAATAACATGTCCTGGCAAGCTTGGAGTTTTGTTCCGCTGTAGGAAGTTGTATACACCAGAGCAACTCCTGCTGCTCTACAAGGCACATCGCAGGAGTATTGCGCCCATGTGTGGGGATGCGCTCCCAAACACTCTCTAAAGCTTCTGGACGCTATCCAGAAAAGAGCAATTAGATTAGCCTAACCTCACAAAGGACCTCCACAGCCTGGAACATCGAAGGAGGGTGGCTGACCTATCCCTGTTTTACAGATTCTATTACGGAAGATATTCGAGTGAGCTCTCCCAGATAATAACACCACAGGCCGTCCGAGCCAGGAACACTAGAGAAGCTCTGCGAGCTCATCCTTACCAGGTCGAGGTCCTTACTCCCCCAACCAGTCTCCTTGAGCATTCCTTCTTTTAGAAGACTTCGACGCTATGGAACCAGCTGCCGGGGAATATGTTCCCGGCGGCTACAACCTGCAGCGTTTCAAATCTAACGTGAACCGCCACCTATCCTCTCGAAGCGCTTTCAGCCGTTGCGGGAGGCCCACCATAAAAAAAAAGACTGGCGTGTTTTGCGATAGTTCAAGTTTTGTTTTTCGAGTCCCGCTCGAAGGCGGTACATCAAAAGGTTTCGACATGTTTTGAAACTCGAGTCTGTCTGATAGAACTGGTTGTGTCGTGCTTCTTGAAGGTTTTCGACTCATATTCCGCTTTGCTGGTTCAGATTGGTACCAAATAGTTTACATAAGTACAGTGGTGGCTGCTGAGGTAGTGCCACAGTGGCATGGCGCTACCTTAATTTTCGACAAAAACATATTTATCTATATCTCTTAAGCTTTTCTTATTCTATGTTATTTTCCAACGACTTTTTCTGTTTTATATGAAATAGCAATAGCGGCTCGGCGCATAAATGCTTGCACCAGGCAACACGTGGCATCGTCGCAACTCGCATGACGAGAGCTGACGACGCGACGAAACGGCGAGATGGCAACAGCCTACGGTGCCGTTTCTTATAAGGTACAACCAGAGTGAGAGAAGCCTTATCACAAACGCTTACTAGTGACAGAGAGAACGCTATGCTGGTCGTTTGGATAGATTTTAAATACGAAAATCCGAAGTAGGTCGTGCCAGGCACATTACCATATTTCCATTCATGGCTCACTATTTTTGTTTTGTTTCAGCAGTTTCGATTTGTTTATGTTTGATGCTGATGTCGGCTTTTCTCGTTAAAGGTTTGAAATTTAGATCTTATTCTTATTAGTTTGAGTGAGTTGTGCACTGTTTTCGGATCGGTATCTCTTTTGTGTTTAATTAAAATATATCATTGGAGTGAAAATGAATAAAATTGGCTCATTAGTAAACTCATTTGGCTTTAATAATCTTCCGCTGGAACAAAAATTGAAAAACTTATCTGTAGTGCACAGAAATCGCGTTGTCGTAAATTTAATAAAACTATTTATGAAAAAAACAATTGAATAAGTGACTGTGAAAAAGTTAGCAAACTGTTTTGTGTGTTCTATCTGGAGGCGATGACACTTGGGCGAAAAAAGGCACGGATGATCTTATTCATATATGGGAGAAAATGAAGACCCATGAAAAATCTAAAGAGCATATGAATAATGTTTTCAGTTTATCGATGCTTGGTAAGTCAAACATAAAGACTCAGTTAAATTCGGCTTATCGGCTAGTTATAGGTATCTCTTTTTAATTTTATATCGGTTTTAAATGTTGGCCGTCATTATTCTGGCACTACCTCTCTAGGTTGGCACGAGCCGCCACTGCATAAGTATAGTTTAATATTAATAATAAATTAAGGTGCTTTCTATATTCAGGCAGAGTACATTGTCATTACATTTTCATTTTCACTATAGCTAAATCTGTCATACACGCTATTTTCTACTTTTTTTCAGGACCGCTGTATAAACCAGCCAAAACCAATAAAAAGAATCATCTCAAAACATTGCTTGACGATTACCGAAACGTATGTCCTCATGACCAATGAAAAGGTCGGGAAATAAAAACAAAGCTAGAACATAATGTAGTCTGCTTGATAGAAAGAAGAGTTTTAAGTTTGTTTCAGTTTCGTTTTTGTTTTTCAGGTTCCAGAAAATACAAACGAAACATAAACTCCACCGTCCGTTTGGTGGAAAACCGGCATTAGAGTTATCGGTTCCGTCATCTGGATTGCACAAATATTTGTGCAATGTTCACAGTTAGACCAGCAGCAATGGTCTAATATAGATGTGCGGCAATTTATGTCCAGCTGGTGAGAGAGTGGACTAGTGTCATGAAGTTAAAAGTAGCACTTTCGTATGCATGTAAGAATAGTCGCAAAAGAGCATTCAGCTACCTTTTTAAACCCTCAGTATCTTAGTAACATGGTTTTGAAATCCAGGAACTAAAATCTCAATGCAGCCAACAGTTGCAAAGCGCGGTTTTGATCGCGCGGCCAGTGTTGCCAAGCCTATCCTGATTTCAAGCACTCAACGGTAGACAAAAGGTTAGATGGCATCACTTTGCCTATTGTGGTTTTCGTTCAAGCTCATCTTGTGTTAAATTCCGGTGGCGTCCTTTTCAGTTAATTGCGAATTTCCCATATGCGGGAAAATTTATGTACGAAAAGCATACCAATGTACCAAAATTTACATGGACATATGATACATTGATAACTTTAAAATGCTAAACAGACTAACCACTTCACAAACACACAAAAATGAGCCCTAAGCAAAGTAGAGTCATCCCTAAGCTTCAATTTGATCAACCCAGCGCCACCTCTGTCGGTCTATCTGTCTGTATGTCGGTCTGTCGGTCTGTTGGCGTCGCCTCGTGATCTCAGCAACCGCTTCATGGATTTTGATGAAATTTGGGCAGCAATATGCCGTGAGGCCGTAGTAAGTAATCGGTGCATGGGCGGGAGAGTAATTAGTAAAAAGCGAAGTGGCCAGCGATGATTTGGTTGCAAGGGGATCGCAGACTATAGTTTCATGCTATGGGAAAATAATAAACTGGTATCACCGTAATGTGTTGGAAGTACTGATTCAATCAACTTGACTTCATTTGTTTGGCTGTGCGGCTCATAGTTCATAGGGGCTTTGCGAGATATTCTGTAGGGTACCTAGTATAATAATTTTGATAGTTCCATCTAGACTATGAGACCGAACATGAGATCACGCCAGTATTTCAGTTCCGACGTGCTAGATAAATGGATTGTTTCGAGTACTAGTCAGGGCAGCCCGTTTTTTGGAATCTGTAATCTAAACATTATCTAACATCCATTCGAGTGGAATATTTTGATCTTTTCTTCGCGGAAAATTTACAACTTTATCAGTGGTTTGCACCAGTCATAGTTAAACATTTGGCTTAACTAATTAAAGCTTAACTTTAATTAAGGCTTAAAGTTGTGTGTCTTTGCACCGGTCATGATTAACTTTAATTATGAGTTAACTTTTTCTTACAGGGAAATTTAACGAATTTCAGATTTTACGTTGGCAATCATGTCGTATTTTTGATGTTCTGTGACGGAAATGAAGGTTCATGTCACTGTCGTTGATGGCTGTCAAACATTATCTTTCAACAAATAGCCTCACTATTTGTTTTGATTAAGAAATTTCGGATTCATTTTAGTATTTTTAGTTTCATTTTCATTAATTGATAACCCATTATCGTAAATATCCATTTCACAGAATATAACAACAGTGGTAAAAGTAAATCCTTGAAGTAAATGCACTTCTTTAGGCAAGATTTTGTCTATGATATAGTTGATTGCAGTGACCCAACATTTGGTGGATTTTGGGTGTCTTAATTCTGGATTCTCTTGTATAGGAGTGGCTACAGAAGACATCAGAGTAATAACATTTATGTCGGATCTGTTTGTGGTAAGTAAAAATATATAGAAATGTTCAAAGTACTGAGGTCAACTAAAAACATCTTTATTATACATTTATAGTATTAAACTAGCAAAATGTCCATTCATAGGTAATAATTACAATTTTTATATGTATATTTAGGTGGTTTCAAGGAATGAAACAATTAAAACAGTAATCTTTTGGCATAACCTTAAGATGAGTTTCCGGAACAAGTGATATATGCAACAAACAATATACATATTATGACTATCAACTTCTCTATTAAAACAGATTTGTGATATATGCACTACTACAAAATACTTTCTTTTTGTCATTGCAGGTGTGGAGAAAGAATTATTCAGGTTGCCAAGTATTTGAGAAAGAAAGAAGAGGCAGACCGATACCATGAGGCGAAGAGCACATAATGTTATGCATTCAGAGCTTCATTGTGATGGCTTTATAGAAAGTAAATACTAATATGTTCCACATACTGTGTAAATTAATAGAACCAATAAATGCATATGTTATCCATATATTGTAATTATATCTGTTAATAAAGGTGGAGAAAAAAAATCACTTTCTTATAACTTCTCATATAACAAAATATAAAATATTTCATAGTATCAGTAGCTAATATGTGATATAAAATGGTGTCTAGATATAGAATGCCTTGTTAAAAATATGTATTTTAAATGATAGTTTGTATAACATGCTCATAGATAGTGATTATCTGTCTTGTCAAACAAGGTGATTATTTAAAAAAACACTCATTGGGTGACTGTAAAGTTGCACCCATCAGAAGGTAAGTTTTATTACTTGAACAAAAACTACTGGCTGAATTCTCTTATATTTTTATTATATATATTTTCTTTCAATATATCAGGGCTTGTCCTGAATAGTAGAAAATTCAGTAATTAGGATAGGGTGATCGGTGGCACACACAACAGTGATTTGCTGCCGCAGTGCTCAATAATACAGTATGGGTCAATATTATTCAAATTACTCAGTTTTTGTTAATAAAGAGGCTTCAGTTTTTCACTAGTCCCTTAAAGTATTCATTATCATCCGTGGTCCTGAAATAAACAATATTTTTATTAAAAATAGAAGGAAATTAACTAATGGGTGGTGAAGATGAATTAAATAAAATCCATGTGAGAACGGGAGGACACTTGCATTCTAATTTTTACAGTAATAACTACTACTGTGATAGCTATTCACATAATAATACTGCATTTTGCAGCAGCAGCAAAATAATTCAAGCAGATCAATTTATTTTCTTTATATGGTAAAAATTGGGCAACTAAGATGCAGTATCAAACAACTGTCCCTAGTGAATGTGATAACTGTAATTTACAAATAAACGTTTTATCTTTACTGTTCTCAAAATCCATCCAAGTTTTGAGCGCCCATTATCTCATAAATTACAGCATTCTAAATAACTGAATTGCTTACCTGCTAAGATAGACTCCTTGAACAAGACAGCAGTAACACAACAAAAAGCTGTTGAACACGAAAAATCTCATAAACCATAACACGGTGTCTTACAACAGTGATATTTGTCCAATTCCAGAATCAGCTTTATATAGTTGTAGATTGAGGTTATGGTCGTATCCTCAGTTCCCCACGACTTGATATTGAATCCAAGTGATCTATTTTGATTCATAATTGCTTATAGGATATAGAAATAATTTTATAAAATATATTTCACAAACTAACCAAACTTATTTCTGTGGTGATCTGTCAGAATATGTTAAACCCACAAATGTCAAAAGTTAAGCCAAGAAACGTCAAAGTTAAACCCTACTTTGCCTTTGGCTTAAAGTTAATTATGAGTTTGACGCTAACTACAACCGGTGCAAAGCAATTCGTACTTTAATTAAGGCTTAACTTTAATTACAACTTTAACTATGACTGGTGCAAACCACTGTATATGATTCAACAGTCCTCGACAAAATTTAAATCCCATGCTAGCTGGGTGAGGTGCTGATAACAGATATCTGATATATCTGGTATCTCTTAGTCAGATTAGCTTCTGGGAAACAAACTAACAAAATATTTGAGTCTAATTCCAGATTTGTTTAAAGCTGTTGTCTACTCCTTACTTGTGAATTGGGTACCATTATCATTTAATACGGAATGTTACTGTTGTAGTAGAGGTGTATTCCCTGAAAGTTATATTTAAAATAGCTTTAGTCGTATCCCTTTTAAGGGTGACTTGCACTATCTTCTTGGTTTGGTTATAACACGAATCTATTTCTTAAGGCACCGATTGCAATCGCACGTTTCTGGATTAGCCATGGAAATTTTCTTCCTGAATCGAAGATAGGGCAGTCAACTGTTTCAAGAAAATGACACTCCGCTTAATCCGACAACAGTCCAAGTAAACATTTAGATAGTTAGACACTGTACGCAAATGATAATCTCACTTATGAACTTCCTATTAATGTAGGGTTGGTTAATATATAATTATAACTGTGGTTTTTCGAGATTAGTGCCAAAAAATTTACTGTCGGGTACCTTCTCGGACGTTGTTATTAGAAAATCAACATTGTGATCCTACTACACTGATTATTATTGACTCTCATTTTGGATTTATCGATAACACAAATATGTTTCTGAAGATTTAAGAATCAGCGACTTAGCTTGCTTCCAAGAAAGAAAACAAAAGCTGTTTTCTGGCATGTGTTTAAATATTCCAAATGACTTTTGTCTGGATTTTTAACAAATATTTTGTATCTATTTTTCACCCTTAATATACACGACACTTATTTTTTTATGACGCAATCATGAGACTGGGTTCTGACTGATCCTAAAATCAGTGTTCCAGATTTTTAAATGCAATTTATATAGCTAGACAATTTCATTCAGCTATTTCAGTACTCAAATGTATTTTATTAAGATGAGATTTCAAAGAAATAAAAATAAAGAAAATACATGATAAACTGTTTACGCAAATGTAACAAAACCTAAATTTTTAACCGAAAATTAAGACACACTATGATAAAAGAAAACAAACAAATAAAGACGAAATAACAAAACGCTCGTGATTCTAGTAATGTCTCTAAAGTACCTTTTTCTAAATGAGTGATTTCATCTTCACAGTTTGTTCACATAAATCAAGTCTTAATGTTAGTCACAAATGGGTTTCGCACACGAGGTCTCCAACAAGATCCTCCTCGTCATTTTCAACCAAAATTTATTGAATTTCCAACTTGAAATGTCTCTGAAGCTTTTTTAAATTAATCACTTCGTCTTTACATTTCGGTACTACAGTCACAAAAATTGAAACATCATGTTGATCACAAATGGGCTTGGCATATAGGGTCGACAACAAGGTCCTTCTCTGCATTTTCAATATTTCCAACTCTAGTTCTATCTAGGCCATAGGGCCGTGAAAATCATTATCGAATATTTTTATTCTTGTAAATTTTCAATGAAACAACAAAACTGCGCACTTTTCAATTTCCACATTCAAATAACACACTGGGGTCAATTAGACCCAAAACATCACACGCTAACGGCTCCACAGCTCTGGACAAACTAACATATCGGACCACATGCACAGGTCTATATCAAAGTAAACTTAACTTAGGTGGATGTGCCAAGCAATGCAGATTTAAAACAACTCCAGCATAAGACGTTGTTTTATTGATGAGCCACTAAAAAGCAATGGATGAGAGGGACAAACACAGGATATACTTCACAATATGCTGGTCCTGTAGGTATGCTTCTACTACACCAATACTGAGTTTGCAACGGTGTATTCCAACATTCGATGCCACTTATCAGTTGGTAGATCGTATTTTATTCGTCAAGAGCTATCGAGATATCTGGTATTTAAACCTTTGCGATCAAGACGTTTTTTTTCAATTTTATATGTTCTTGTCTGTGATAGTTCCAACAACATGAATCCAGTTTATATCATTGTTCTATTATCTGTTTTAAGTCTTTCCCAGGTAGGTGCTCCAGATTTTTATTACTATTAAACTTAAATAAAAAATAATCTCAGTACTTCATCAACACTGATAGTAAGTAACCTAACTGTCCCCTAATTACCACACTGGGGTCTGTGAGACGCTGGCATTACTTTAAATCTGCACTGCTTTTTATTTTGGATAGTATATGTTGACGCATCAACCTAAATTTGGTTTACTTTGATGTAGACCTGTGTATGTGGTCTGATATATTAGTTTGTTCACAGCTGTGGAGCAGTTAGCGTGTGAAGTTAGCTTGGGGTCCAATTGACCCCAGTGTGTTATTTAGAGGTGGATATTGCGCAGTTTTATTATATTTCCTTGGATAGTTCCAAAAATAAAAATATCCGATAACGATTTTTACCGCCCTCCGACCTAGAGAGAACTAGAGTTGAAAATTCAGAATATTATTTTGATTTAAAATGCAGAGGAGGACTCTGCCAATCCCATTTGTGACTAACATAAAGACTCAATTTGTGTAAACTGTAGTGCCGAAATTTAAAGACGAAATGATTAATTTAGAAAAAGGTACTTTAGAGACATCACTAGAGTCACAAAAGTTTTATTTTGTTTTCATTTTTTGTTTTCATTTATCAGTGTATGCTTTAGTTTTTGTCCCGGTTTTCGTTTAAGAATTTCAGTTTTGTTACACTCACGTAAACAGATCATCCTGTATTTTGTTTATTTTTTACTTTTTTGAAATCTTATGTTAATAAAATAAGCTTGGGCAATGAATTAAATGAATGAAATTTTCTAGTTGTATAAGTTACCTCTAAAAATTTGTAAAAATGACTTTGGGTTAGTCAGACCTAGTAGTAAGTACAATAGAGTCAAAAAAATAACTAATTCAGTTTAACTTATATCTTAAAACAGAGTTCCTACAGTTTGTTCTCTAGTTTATGTTGAATGTTTAAAGTAGTTATAAATTATTGCAAGATTTATCATACTTTGCAAGTTTCATAAAGTCTGGAATATACAGGGTGTCCAGTTAGTGTGTAATTCTTCGATATCTCGCAATGTATACTCGTACCTGATAGAAGAAAATGTCAAATACAAAAGTTATTTGGTTACTTAAGGCGTATATTCTAAAATTACTTTGAAATATACAGGGTGTTGCGGGAAAGTAGGATATAGTGGTCAACTTGATTTTTTTATATGGAACTATAACTTTTTCTTAAATTCTTCTAGTTTCCATCATTGATCTTTATTCAATCCTAAAATATTTTTGGGATCGATTGCGACGTTGCCATGTTATAATCTATTTTCTATTAATTTCCGGATTTGCAAGGTCGCGTCCAAATTGATATATTCCTTTAACATTTCTCAATAATGCTATACAGCGAGTTACTTGAATATTAAGTGGATATTATTTTGGATGTTGCCAGCAATTTGTGTTTACAGAGTGTTTTTGGCAGAATTTTAAATTACGGCAAATTGAAGGTCATTTTACTTTGTTTTTTAAATGTAACACCCTGTATGTTTTATATTAAATCGAAATATCTACTAATACCCTATCTCGCCTTGTAGTATTTTTTTTCGCGTTTGCGATGTCGCCAAGTTATCAATTATTCTAAATTTTTAAACAAATATCCCAGATTTTAATTTATTTTAAATAGAGTCTTCTACTTATTTTTATTGCAATGTATTGCACATGTCGAACTTAGTAAGATCCCACAATTTCAAAATTTTGTTTATATTATTTACTGAGATACGGCAACACCGCTTTTTCAGTAAACGGTACCAGAACGCTTAAGTATTTCCAAAACTGCCACAGATGGAGAGGTGAAATTCAATACTTGGGGTTTTTTTGAACATAAAGAACTCAAAAAAGCTAATATCAGTGTCGTCAGATTTACCGATTTTACGTCATAATTTTGAATGGAATGCCCTATTTATGAAGTCTAACGTAAAAGTGGTAAATCTGACAACAGTGGTGGTAGCGTTTTTGAATTCTGTATGTTCAAAAACCCCCAAGTATTGAATTTCACTTCTCCAGCTGTGGCAGTTTTGGAAATATTTAAGCGTTCCGGTACCGTTTACTGAAAAAGCTGTGTTGCCGTATCTCAGTAAATAATAGAAACAAAATTTTGAAATTGTGACATCTTACTAAGTTCGACATGTGCAATTCATTGCAATGAAAATAAGTAGAAGATTCTATTCAAAATAAATTAAAATCTGGGATATTTGTTTAAAAATTTGGAAAAATAATTTATAACTTGGCAAAACCGCAAACACGAAAAAAAAATATTACAAGGCGAGATAGGGTATTAGTAGATATTATGATTTAAAATAAAACATACAGGGTGTTACATTTAAAAAACAAAGTAAAATGACCTTCAAATTGCCGTAATTTAAAATTCTGCCAACAACACCCTGTAGATACAAATTGCTTGTAACATCCAAAATAATATCCACTTAATATTCAAGTAACTCGCTACAGCGTAGTTGACCCAAAACGCGTTCCGGGCTACATTGAACAGCCAGAAAGCGACAATTCGGACTTCGGCAAAAACGGTAGCAGCCAAAACGCGTTTTGACCATATTTTCCGTCCATTGGCCGAAATCGGTGTTTGCTCCTAACAGATATATTCCTTCATTAACCCTTGATTAGGTCATCGCACATGATTTTCAAAATCGTTTAACAAAAAAATGTTATTGCCCAATTACCACTGTATCATCAAATGATTGCACACGATACGAGTTTCATATAGGAAGTCAGATAACGATTCTAGACTTTTAGGGTGAACCTGAAGATCTATGATGATCCGAAAAATTTTGATTTACTTCACCTGAGCCTCCAATTCGAAACAACGGTCGAATTTGACATTGGCACCCTCAAACTATACACGATACAAGTTTTCGCCGATATAGAAAGTCAGATAACGATTTTAGATTTTTAGGGTGAACCTGAAGATCTATGATGATCCGAAAATTTTTGATTTTTTTACCTGAGCCTCCAACTTAAAACAACGGCCGAATTTGACATTGGCGCCCTCAAACTATACACGATACGAGTTTTCGCCCAAATAGGAAGTCAGATAACGATTTTAGATTTTTGGGGTGAACCTGAGGATCTATGAGGATCCGAAAATTTTTGATTTACTTTACCTGAGCCTCCAACTCAAAACAACGGCCGAATTTGACATTGGCACCCTCAAACTATACAGGATACGAGTTTTCGCCCAAATAGGAAGTCAGATAACGATTTATATTTTTGGAACCTGAGGATCTATGAGGATCCGAAAATTTTTGATTTACTTTACCTGAGCCTCCAACTCAAAACAAGGGCCGGATTTGATATTGGCACCCTCGATGTATACACGATACGAGTTTTCGCCCATATAGGAAGTCGGATAACGATTTTAGATTTTTAGGGTGAACCTGAAGATCTATGATGATCCGAAAATTTGGGTGCCAGTGAATTTTATTTGTACTGTACAATATGTACTAAAACTGCCACCTCGAAGGCAGTGCCTTTTATGAGGTATTGGCATTGACATGTTAAAAATGCACATTAAAATTTTTTTTGGACCTCTATGTTCGTACGCGTTTCGATTATTTGCTCTTCCTGACCTTCAATGGATTCATCCCGAGCATATGCATCTTCTTTAATTTTATTCATGATCTCATCCTTTGACATTTGGATGTGATATCCAAATCGTTTTAGGCTGCGGACAAACTGAAAGTTTCTCTATACTATGAGTCGCTATGTGGAGGATGTGGAGACTGGATTAGAACCCAGTTACATCCGGTGTACAGCGAGTTTGAGGACTACTTGGAGATAGACCTGGTACCATGGGGATTTTCTATGGTAAGCTTTTGTTTGTACGTTATATTCCTCATATGTTGCTTGAAATTTGTAGACAAGGTAGATGTTCCAAAAGATCTATTTCGGACTTATATATAATTTTTTGAAAATCACAACGTTTCAATAACCGTAATAGTAATAATGAAAATGTTCATTCAGCCACGAATAAGAGTTGTATACTAGTACCCATCTATATAAAGTTTATTTAGATTTCTTTGCGCTTAGTATTGCCACAGGACAGTAAATGATCGGTAGAATATCTCTGAGGATTTCCTATATTAAAAAGGTTCCTACAGAAGCAGGCACGTATTTAGAGGGGGGGTCCAGGGGTCCGCCCCGCAAATTTAAGGTGGCAACTCTACTCGGGACCCCCCCAGAACTAAATTCTGGATACGTGCCTGTACAGAAGCTGATCTTGACGGCATCATTATGGATTAGAAGTCGGTGAGTAGGGATGCGAAAATTCTACACTAGAGACAGCAATTGTTTAACTCATTTTGAGCGCCTGTAAGTAATGGCTTCGATTTTCTTAGAAAAAGGTTTGACTAGAAGCAATTGCTGTATTTTCTAGCAATGGATTACTATCATGAAGTTGACATTACACATATGTAGCATTTTCGGATGCAGAATGTTGTATGGTATACAAAAATAGTCGCAAAGGAGCATTCAGTCACTTTTTTTAAACCTTAGTATCCTCATAAAATCGTTTTGTAGTCTAGGAACTGAAATTTAAATGCAGCCAACAGTTGCCAAGCATGGTTTTAATCGCGCGGCCAGTGTTGCCAAACCTATCCTAATTTCAAGAACTCCATGGTAGTCATAAGGTTAGGTAGCATCACTTTGCCTATTATAAGTGGTTTTCGTTGAAGCTCATCTTGTGTTAACTTCCGATGGTGTCCTCATCAGTGAATTGCGATTTTCCCATATGCAGGAAAATGTATCTACGAAAAGCATGTCAATTTAAGTACCAAAATTTACATGGCCATATGATAAATTGGTAACTTTTTAAAATGCTAAATAGACTAACAGCCTCAATAATACATAGAAATGAGCCCTAACCTGCAGTTTGAGTATTCCAGCGCCATTTTAGTTTCATAAATGTGAGCCTTCAGATGTATCAATGCCAACTAAATTTTTTTACTGTTCGGAACACAGAAAATACAATAGGCACAGCATAATGAACAACCAGCATAATATCTCTGAGGATTTCCCGTATAAATATGGTTCCCACAAAATTTTATCATAGGCGCGTTTGGTTCGTACAGAGCATTTTGTGCAACTGATTATACCCCTCAATAATTATATAATTATTTTCGATACCGATACAAAAGTATCGATACCAGCTTGGAAAGCCTCAAAAAGTGGGGATGGGCGTGTAATTTCCGCCAACTTGAGTTATTGTGCTGGTTCTTTATTATTCTGTGCAGTAGGTATGGAACTCGGTACTATGTCAGGCTGTCATTCGTTACTGTGATTAAGACTGGCGCTTGTGTCTATAAATCTGTTGTAAATCATGAAATGTACGTCGTTCTTGTTCCACCATTCTACTTCTACTTTCTGTTCCTACTGCATTTGAGTTTTATATTTTCACCTTCACCTTCTTTTATCACTGGTTGTTGTGGCCAAAATGTGGACTGTTGAAAAAACGTTGACAGCATAGAACGAATGGTCGTGTCATTGTAGGTGTGAATAATTGTGATGCTTTGTGAAAATGACAGAACACTGCGTTTCATTTGCACTGTGATTTGTGATTTTTATCAATTTTAGTTAAACATATCTGTGTTCTTTGCTCTAGCTTTTTAACCTCTTCGACATTCCAACTTGATGCTCAAAAAGTGGCGGGAATTAATCATAAATTCAATATTGGCATGTTATAGCAACTTCTACACTGTCTTTTCATTTATCGATGGTCTGTCATAAAATGTATAGGCTATTTTTTAGCGAAAGTTGGTAGAAAGGACAGAGAAAGTGCTTTGTATGATTGTTCGTCAAACATTTTCCCTGCTTCCACTCAGTAGGGAGGGTAAGTCGGCATTTTGTGGCACCGCAGCACACCTCTACGTGTCTTCTGATTGACTAATTTGACGTCGCGCGACTAGAAAAATTCAAATATTTTCCTTATTTTCTAGCTATTCCAGGCTCAAAAAAATCGGAGAAAAAAATAGCAAGCTTTAAGACATGCTCTATCAAAAAAATAATTAAAATCTTGATACTAATCCATAGCTGAAAATGAAAGTACTTCAAGCTTTTACCTACATTTTATAAGAAAAAGCAGTAGCTTGACTTTTATTCGTTAGGCTCAATTATAAGCCATGCATTTCGATTTGTAGGTCGACAGAGTGGGCAATAAAATTGACTTTTGGTGCCAACACGGTCCGGAAGAGTGCTATGGGAACATGATCCACGCCTGCGCTCTAGATTCAAATCCACCAAAAACCGCTTTGGAGTTTATAAGCTGCTGTGAAGGACAAGAGAATAGAACTTCAGATGAAACTTTCCAGAAGGTAAATAGCACTACAGCAAACATTAAATAGGCACTCGCCAAGACACGACTCTTGTTTCGCTATGTTAGCATCTTCAGGAAAACATTAAGACTAAACCCAAATTCCTAGTTATTACTTCATACAGGGTGACCCATAGGGTGGGCCAACAAAAATAAATACTTTTTTATCGCTTGGTCGTTCGAAAAATAGGTTCCTAGACACATTTGAGAAAGTCTCTCCAAGTACGAGCTTGTGATCATTACGGGAAGGTCCTCCACTTTATAGACTTCTATTTTTTCCTTCCTTCAGAAGGAAAAAAAATTATATCTCGCATCCAACTACTTAAAAAAATATTTCGTCTCAAGATTTGTAGGAAACTGAATGCCCTACAAAAAAAGTCTCTAACGGTTGTTCCGTAGACCTAACCACTTAAGAGATATTAACGGTTGAGGTCTGTCTGTTGGCGTTCTTTTAACGTCGTAGTCTCAGTAACCGCTGGATAAATTGTGATGAAATTTGGGTGACGCTTTGCTGTAGTAGGAAATGTCCCTATAATTTTGGAAATCGTTTTACGGGGGGCGGAGTAATTAGCAAAAGACAAAAAAAAATCAAATAATCCTCAAACTTCGTTTTAGGCGTTTTAGGGGTTTCTGGCTATTTTCTAATTTTTTTGGGTGGGGGTGAATTTGGGGTAGTTGGGCGGTGAGAGATTGTAAAATTTAATTTATTCATAATGGGCTGTCCATTGACCTGTGAACGAAAACCTAGCGGCATAATACACTTTTTTAGGTCCATGCTTATTACAGAAACCAAGGGACTTGGAATTTTTTATTTATACATACGAGTATTGTTTTAGAGCGTTGTACATTGCGTGTCGCGAAAACTATTGAACTGATTTTAATAAAATTTTGACACAGTATTGCTACCGCGGCGACGATGGAAAATGCGTATGTCTTGGACAAATCGTGTCAGTGGCGGTGCAGCAATAATAAAAAAACTAAAAGTACAAAAACCGCTCAAACCTCGTTTTCAGATGGTTTGAAGGCTCCAGATCGTATCGCATCGTCCAGTTCAAGCACGCAGATTAAAAACTGTGGCGTCCTAGTTTCTAAGGGGGAGACGCAAGAAACTATTTACGAGAGCTTTTGTGTTGGATGTTTTTCTTTGCGGGCGGGAGGGCGATGATTTGATTCTAAAGGATTTCAGATTATAGCTTCACAGATCACAGATAAAACCTATTGACCTTCACCATACAATCGTGATGAATTAATATAAAATATACAATCAACAAATATTGAAGAAACTCACAAAAGGAGCAGCCTTGTGCGTGAGAAAGTAGTGATTATGTGTGGAATGTACTGAGTCAATCAACTTGATTCCACTTTTTATTATAAATTGTATAAGTCAATGAAGAAAAAATCATTATAAACCAAGAATTACACAGTTTGATAGGAAATTTGCTGCTCTACAAAAAATGTCACTTATGATTTATTGATTACGTTGAGCGTTTATGAGATACCTACTCATCGTCAAACATCACTGCATTTTAATTTTTACAGATTTTCATCAATAATTCGAAAACTTTCAATTTAGTTTGTAAAAGTCAAAGAAACTTACACACATTCTAGCGTCTATGAATAGATAAATGTTATAAACTATTTTGCTAATATTTCTTTTCAGTTCCAGTTTGGTTACCTTGAAACCAAAAACTAGTGCATTATTCCAATGTTCAACGTCATCGGACATAAAATACATTATTACTACTTTCAGTGTGCGAAGGAGGTAGGAATCAAGTTCGAGGACCTAATACATTGCAGTAAAACGAAAGGGACTGTGCTTCAATTAGAAAATGCAAGGAAATCTGACAACGTCGATTACGGTTGGGTTCCATACATTACGTTCAACGATAAAGACGATAAATATGTATCTAGTGATGCTGAGGAACATTTTAAGGATGTTGTATGCAAACTATTCGCTGACAAACCACCTAAGGGATGCCCTCCACCAATGAACAAAACCAATGTGAGAAAAGCTTAAAAACTGTACCTTAACGTTTTGCAATAAACTTTGAGATAGTTCTTCTGTTCGTCTTTGTTTGGAATACTAGGCCTGCAACACACCATATACAGATATTTTTGAATGGTGTAACTATGTAACTTCCAACCGATTTTTGAATAATACACGTCGTAAATTAAAAGCCTTTATTTAACCTGCAATGTATGTTAACCCGTGTGGGGGCGGGTTAGAATATCTTCCATCGTATACCCTGCGTGTCGTAAAAGGCGACTGAAAGGAACACGCAACTACTGTCGGTATAAGCAGTAACCTCTTCGCAACCAACAGCTTCGGATGGACGAGTTGACAAGAGTCAGGACACCTTCTTGTCCTTGGGGTGAGAAATTGCCACTAAAGGCGGATGAACCAGTAAATACATCTGGTTAATGGCATGAGGATGCAGAAAGCAGATGGGAAGCTACTGTATTAAAGATCTTAAAGATATCCCAAGAGAAACTCGTAAAATGTGTAAATGCATTTTATGAGTTCACAACATGTCTGTTAAGATATTGTGACTATGAGGGTATAACCTTGCTACTCAATTTTGAAGCAATCAATCTTCAACCAATTGAGCTGAAACTTTGTATAAACATTTAGTTTGGATGACAATACACGATCAGCTATTTTGCGTCGTTCTAAATCTAATAGTGGAATAGCTATTTAATGCCTTCCTACAATATGGGTATCCAACTGATATGAGAACCCCCAGAAGATGGTAACGGGAATGACAATCAATGAGAGGGATGACATTACTAGATATAATACGATGGATTTTGCTGTAAGAGCTTGGGGAAAAATACACAATTTATATGTACCTTTTTAATTGACTAACTTGGTCTGCTAAATTTCAGTTTAATAAATACCTATAGGTACTTACGTAAACCTTGCGACAAGCTTTTATGATCCTATAAATTGTGTATAATGAGGTTATAAGTTGATCGTTAACATTTCAAAGGAACATTTAAATTTTTCTTTTTAGAACAGTTAAATAAAAGTGTTTTTAAACACATTTTTTTTTAATTTTTAATTTATTAATACTAATCTGATTAGGCTTTATTGCTTTCCATACTGCTCTATGATTATTATTGGGGTTAGAAATGAAGTCCCTGTTGTAAAGTTTTTTAGTTTCTTTAAGTAGTTTTCGATATATCTTTTTATACCGATTGTAATAAATGATTTCAATTCTGTATTGCACACCGAAAGTAAAAACAAATGTTTAAGCTTGTGTCCAGAGATTAATAGCCCTTCCGTAAGCCACCGTTTTACTATGTACTATCGCCGATATACCACAAAAAGTGACCGTCGACAATCGACGATTTGATGTTACTGAAAATAACTCTAATCCACTCCTGTCACACTACTAAGTAGCTTCATATGTGATTAATCGATGGCAATAGGTCGCAACACGAAAATGTGTAGCATCTAGTCGCATGCGACAATTCAATAGTCAAACAAACAAATTAATGTTGTCTTGGTGTAAAGCCATCTTAATACATGTTGGGTTTACAAATGAAGTGTGTGATTGATTCCACTTATCAGTTGATAGCTCTCATATATATTTTAATCGTCAAGTGCTATAAAGATATCTAGTGTTGAAACGTTGACGGTCAAAACGCCCTTTTATAGTTATGCGTCCTTATCTGTGACAGTTTGAACAGCATGGTGAATCTAGTTTATATCGTGGTTATATTATCTGTTCTAAGTTTTGCTCAGGTGAGTGTTCCAGATTTTTATTAAGATATAGGTACGATTAAAGCTAAAAGATCATATCTCTACTTCATTAGCACTGATACTAACGAACCATAATGAATGTCACGTCTATATCCCTTAACTGGTATGGCGAAAGAGAATTACACTCAACGTATGGCGGGATCTGGTTAGACCTATGGATTTAATGTGTAAAAAATGAAAACAACGGATATTAATGCAAAAAAGTTGTATTGGATTCTAATATTGCTGCTATAAAAACAAAAAAAATCCATTCCAGACATCCGCATTGAAAAAAATACAGGGTACATTTGAAAAGTAGTTTTTGTATCAAAAATGAACAAACCTTGTTTAAATATACAAAATCAGTTGAGAAACAAAAGAAAACAAATCTTTTTCAAGCAAATAAAAAGTCTGTCAAACAAGTTTGCCAACATAGATTTTTAGTCGTTACATCTGCTACAAATGCTTGTTTTTATACAATGATTTCTAGAAATACGTTTATGACATTTGAAACACATGAGTTATTGTTTATTATCGTGACGTGGGTAAATACAACACCTTGTGTGCATAGGAGCTCTTCCAATACGCTTGTTTTAGTTGTCGTTCTCTTCAGGAATGTTACCAACTCGACAAATAAGAGCTCTCACTTCAACAGTCAGAAATGTCATCTTCAGTAACAAATGAATCAACAATCTGTTGTAACTCGTGGTGAGTCAGAGGTCTTTCATCACTATTTGGATTAGCCATTACTATGTCACAAATGAGACATAGAAAAACGTAAGGTATGACGGGGTCAATTTTGACCCAAGCGACGTGGATGTCCTGACTGGGCGAAAGGTCGACAGCAACTACAATACGTAGGTTCTTTGATTGTCATTTTAAGGAAATAGCTAGACAGTGGGGTTGCCAGGTCGTTCTGCTTTTCTCTAATTTCATTAATTATTTCGGCTGGGGTCAAAATTGACCCCGCCATACCGGTTAAGAGATATATATCTTGTAAGCTACAAGAAAATACATATCTGAGACGAAAGTTAGGTTGAAAGTGTACGTAAATTGTGTACAAAGCAGGCATTGATTGGGAGTAGACAAGTTTTTTTCAACTTCACTATGGCATGCCTTCTGAAGCCTTTGGAACATTGGGCTGATCTTTATTTCTCTTATATAGCAAAGATATTTGTGTAAACTTCCACAGGTGAATGGACAGACTATTATGAATACAACAGATTTTTCAGTTTTACAACCCCCCACCATACAACCACCCCAAATTCACCCTCAAAACGTAGAAAATGATCAGAAACCCCTAACCCCTAAAACGCCTAAAAACAAAGTTTGAGCTGTTTTTATATTTTTAGCTTTTCATTATTGCCGTGCCGCCACATACGCGTTTTCCATCCTCGCCGCGGAAGTAATACTGTGTCAAAATTTCATTAAAATCAATTGAACAATTTTCGCATTACGCGATATCGAACGATCTAAAACAATGCCCGTATGTATACATCACAAATTCTAAGTCACTTGGTTTCTATAATAAGCATGCAACGTTCGGATGGACCTAAAAAGTGTATTGTGCCGTTAGGTTTTTCATTCACATATCAATGGACAGCCCATTACGAATACAACAAATTTTTCAGTTTTACAACCCCCCACCCCCCAAATACCCCAAATTCACCCCCACCCAAGAAAAAGTAGAAAATGATCAGGAACCCCTAAAACGCCTAAAAAACGAAGTTTGAGGCATATTTGAAATTTTTTGTTTTTTGCTAATTACTCCGCCCCCCGTATACATGAAGGTACACCAATCAAAGTTTACACAAATATCTTCGCTATATAAGAGAGATAAAGATCAGCATATACTTTAGAAAAGTTTGTAATCGTACGAGTATTGGAAAAAATTCAAGGAACCGAAAAGGTTAAAAAATGCATTAGGATAATTTTAATTTACCACTGACACATAAATGAAGCTAAATTAATAGTGCAATATCCAAATGTACGTAACAGTTTAAAGCTATGTCAAACTGAACAGTTTTAAATTCATCGTGAATTAAGACTTAAATTATCTTCCTTTCGAGAGGCATGTGCCTCATTTTTTCCAATACAAACGACGCGCATGGAGATATTTTTTATTAACCCTTGTTAAGATCATCACACACAGTTTTAAAAATCGCTTAACAACAAGATGTTATTTCCTAATGACCACTATGTTCAAATCCCTTCAGGCTGCGAAGAAACTGAAAGTCTCTGTATACTATGAGACGCTATCTGAAGGATGTGGAAACTTCACTCAAAACCAGTTACATCCGGTGTACAGCCAGTTTGAGGACTACCTGGAGTTAGACATGGTACCATGGGGATTTGCTGTTGTAAGTTGTTTACTTGTACATTTATTACTCAAATTTATACAGCTGCAGCATACATGTACGGTTGCTTGAAATTTGAGACAAGATAGGCATTCCAAAAGTATCTGTTTCTCAGCAACTTCGCACTGACGACAGGCCCGAAGGCCAGAGAAACTTTTTCAGGGCCGACTTTACAAATATACGAGGACTTGCCTCCAACATAAACTCTGTCCATCAATACCTTCAGGCAGAGAAGCCACACATTCTGGCTCTTACGGAAACTCAAGTCGGCTCTTCAACAATGGATAACTGCTTCAGATATCCCGGATATGACTTATACACCCGATTCAGACGTAGGTTTGGCGTATGCGTGTACGTTAAATCTGGGCTTTCTTGTCATCGAGAAGAAGAGCTCGAATTGGAAGGATTTGACATCATATGGCTCAAAATATCCTTCCAAAATCATTCCAAGTTTATATGCTGCATTTATAGGCCACCAAGCAATAACAACTGCAAAGAGCTCTTCGAGAAGCTTTCAGCCACTGTGGACGCGCTGCAATCAGATCACCCTCATTCAGAGATAGTCTTTTTGGGTGACTTCAACGTTCACAACTCCTACTGGCTCAAACACTCAAATAAAACGGACGACGAGGGACGTGAAGCTGAAGCCTTCGCTATTAGCTGCGGCTTGGAGCAGATAGTCAAAGAACCAACAAGGATCCCCAGCCGCCACGGAGATTTTGCTAGTCTGTTGGACCTATATCTAACAACTACTCCAACAATCTACACAGTGAAAGTAACTGCTCCACTGGGATCTTCTGACCATAACACCGTCTCAACGCTATGCAGAATGCATTCTCCAGATCTCCACCTTGCAAAGCCTCGCCGGGTCTGGCATTACGGATCAGCAAAGTGGGACGACCTAAGAGAATACTACCAGTCCTTTCCCTGGAATGACGTCTGCTTCAAGTCACGAGACCCATCAGCTTGCGCCCAAGAAATAACAGAGGTATTAATATCTGGCATGGAAGCCTATATTCCTCATGTCGTCAAGCATCCCTCCAAAAACAAGCCATGGTTCAATCAGCGCTGTAGAGATGCAGTTTCTTCTAAAAACCACCATTACAAAGAATGGAGGAAAAATCCAAATGCCGAGAACCACCGCAGTTTTATCGACGCCAGAAATCACTGCAAACGCGTGATTGACAGCAGCAAGGAGGAACACAACCAAAAAATTAAGAACAAGCTCCTCTCATGTCCTAGTTCGTCCAGAACATTCTGGTCTGTAGCTAAGGCTGTTAGTCAGAACTTTTCCTATTCGTCAATACCACCCCTGACCAGAGAGGACAAATCCATCGCTTCTGCTCCTAAAGAAAAAGCAGACATCTTGGGGAAGCTCTTCGCAGCCAATTCTACTGTAGACTTTCAAGGAAGTACTCCGACCACCACCATAAGCGTGAACTCGAGAATGGCAGAGGTCAAATTTCAACATCGAGATGTAAAAAGCATCCTCCAAAAACTGAACACCAATAAAGCTACTGGTCCTGACCAAATTCCAGCCATTGTCCTTAAACGCTGTGCCGCTGAGCTTGCACCTATTCTTTGCAAGCTCTTCAAACTTTCGTATCAACGAGGCGTGTTTCCCGATTCGTGGAAGATTGGCTGCGTGCAACCTATCCCTAAGAAAGGCAAAAAAACTGATCCCACCAACTATAGACCTGTGGCTCTTCTCAGCATCATGTCCAAGGTTATGGAGACTGTCATTAACACACAGCTCCTGAAATACCTCGACAACAATGACATCATAAATGATCGCCAGTATGGCTTCCGCAAGCACAGGTCTACAGGTGACCTCCTTGCCTACGTCACTCACTTGTGGAACAGAGCAATAGACAAACATGGCGAAGCCCGTGTTGTTGCACTTGACATATCGAAAGCCTTCGACAGAGTGTGGCATGACGGACTTCTGGTCAAGCTTGCTGCTTATGGACTACCACCTGGCCTGCGCCAGTGGCTGAATAGCTTTTTGAACGATCGATCTCTGTTTGTTGTAGTCGAGGGCTGTTCATCAGACGTATTTTCAATAAACGCCGGTGTTCCTCAGGGATCTGTCCTATCTCCTACACTGTTTCTGCTGTACATCAACGAGCTGCTGGAAATAACATCCAATCCAATCTACAGCTTCGCAGATGACAGTACATTAGTGTCGTGCATGGAACCAGGCAAGCCACTGTCATCCCAGGAGACGGTACGTCGGCGACAGCAGCATGCCTCACAGATCAACGCTGATATCAAAACAATTGTCGAGTGGGGATTAGCAAATAAAGTACAGTTCAACGTACAAAAAACTCAGGCAACAACACTGACAAAGAAGTCTCACGATGGCTTACCAACCGTGGAAATGGAGGGTCACCCCATAGTCGAATCACCTTCCGTCAAGCTCTTGGGAATCAACATCAACAATAACATGTCCTGGCATGACCACGTCGTCAGTATTGCTAAAACGGCATCCCAGAAGCTTGGAGTTTTGTTCCGCTGTAGGAAGTTGTATACACCAGAGCAACTGCTGCTGCTCTACAAGGCACAGATCCGACCATCGCTGGAGTATTGCTCCCATGTATGGGGAAGTGCTCCGAAGCACTCTCTAAAGCTTCTGGACACTATCCAGAAAAGAGCAATTAGATTAATCGATACGCCTAACCTCACAAAGGACCTCCACAGCCTGGAACATCGAAGGAGGGTGGCTGACCTATGCCTGTTTTACAGATTCTATCACGGAAGATGTTCGAGTGAGCTCTCCCAGATAATAACACCAAAGGCCGGCCGAACCAGGAATACTAGAGAAGCTCTGCGAGCTCATCCTTACCAGGTCGAGGTACTTACTCCCCGAACCAGTCTCCTCCAGCATTCCTTCTTTTGGAGAACTTCGACGCTGTGGAACCAGCTGCCGGGGAATTTGTTTCCCGACGGCTACAACCTGCAGCGTTTCAAATCTAACGTGAACAGACATTTGTCCTCTCGCAGCGCTTCTACAGCGCCATAGGCCTTCAGCCTTTGCGGGAGGCCGACCATAAAAAAAAAAAAAAAAAAAAAACTTCCAGTTCAATATATAATTTTTGAGAATCGCATCATCACAACGTTTCAATAACAGTAAGGCAAACTGCAAATTGAGACACAGTTTCCAAGTGACACGCTTACCACCACATTGCGAAATATCACGGATGCAAGACTTATTATTAAGTGGTCTACAGACGTTAATCCATGCTGCGATTCCTGAATCTACCCAAGGTTTTATGAAACTTGCATCAGATGCATAAGCTCCTACTAACATAGAAACCTGATGCCAGGCCTGAATCGACTTGATGTTTTATGCAGGTTTCATGCAACACAAGAATAGTAGGGTGGAGTTATTTCTTTGCATCGACGCAATGCTATACACGTTGAAACACTTGAATCTTGCATCAGCGTCACCGACTCTGCATCATGGCTCACCGACCAAAATGGGATTCCAGACTCTGCATCGCTGCAGGCCGCAACTGATGCCAAATACATGATTCAGTACTGCACAAGCTGCTACTTGCAAACGTAGAAGACGATACCTACACCGCAGCATGTATCAACATCTGTAGGCAACTTCAGACTTGTGTTCCGAATCACAATCAGATGAAGAGTGCATGATGTTTTATGCATAAATATATTGCATATCACATACTTAGGCACTTACATACGAAGATCTGTATGAGGTCCCCACAGCCACAATGGCGCAACAATACTATGTAATATAGCGCACAGACACAGGTAAAATTTCTAATTATTTCCAAATAATTATAAGGCCTGTGGCGACCTGTTGATATGCAATGGTACTCCATAGTTCTCAAGCTGTTTTTATTCTTGATCTAAGAAATAGGAGCTCAGTTGGAAAATATGATATCCTTACAAAAACTGTATGAAATACTTGGGCGGAGAGTACTGAAATTTCAGTTGGGAAAAACATTTTATCTCGTAACCGGTACAGTGGTGTCCAGGAGACACTCATCAACGAATAGTGCGTCTCAATACCACCATCCCGTCATGTATCGTTGCTCCACTTTCAGTTTCTTCGAGTGAACTTATTTCCAATAGTTAGTCAATGCTTCAGTCTTGTCGCAACTTGTCTGTATTAGTTATTACGTCCTAAAGTATTGAGGGTGTCTCCGAGACCAGGAACCTGGAACTATATCGGCTAAGGATTCACAACCAGGCATTGTACACGTGTTTGATATGAAAAAGCTTCGAAGCTTACCGCAGACATGAAAAGAAGCTGAAGAAATTGAAAGAAGACGTTTGCAAAATACAGAAGAATGTTATCTTTGCCCTACTAGCCCAAAACGAAAAAATCAGCATGTATGTGTTGCACGTAAAACTCCCATTTGTCTCGAGTCTCGGATGTACACATAAAACAGCAAAGAGTGTAGACACTTATCATGAAGCTATTATCACTATTATTTTATAAAATTGCAAATGTTCACTAGCTGAATATAGGTTTTTCCATTTTTCATCTTTAACCGTTCAATAGTTGATGTAACTGCTTATTTAAAACACAGCGAAAATGCTTTGGTGTCTAGCAGACCCCTCAGTACCGTTGACGACCTAAAAATGATATCGTACCGCTTGAGGGTTATTCTTGGTCAGAGCACATCTCTTTGAAATGACTACTGAAATCAAAAATATAATTTTCTTGGTTTAGACGAACCATAGTTTCCTCAACAAGTAACTTTTATGGTCAACCTCCCGCAAAGAAAAAGATGTAATGCTGGAGGAGACTGGTTCGGGGAGAAGGGACCTCGACCTCGTAAGGAGGAGCTCGCAAATCTTCTGCAGTGTCCCTCGTTTGGACGGCCTCTGGTGTTATTATCTGGGAGATCTCACTCGAACATCTTTCGTGACAGAATCCGTAAAATAGGGACAGGTCAGCCATCCTTCTTCTATGTTCCAGGCTGTGGAGAGCCTTTGTGATATTATTCTAATTGCTCTCTTCTGGATAGTGTCCAAAGGTTAGAGTGCTTCCGAGCGCATCCCCAAACATGAAAGCAATACTCCTATGATGGTCGAACTGTGTCTTGTAGAGCAACAGTAGTTGCTCTGGGATGTCGTTTTAACAATACCAACGACGTGGTCGTGCCAGGACATGTTATTGCTGATCTTGATGCCCAAAAGTTTAACGTAAGGTGACTCTCCATTTCCGCATCTGGTAAGACAACGTGATACGGTTTTGTCAGTGTTGTTGCCTGTATTTTCTGTACGTTAAACTGTACTTTGTTGACTAGTTCCCACTCGACGATTGTTTTGATATCTACGTTGATCTGTGAAACATTTTGCTATCACCGAAATGAGAACAGATGTTCTTGTCGCAAGTATGTCTTTACAAGATTATCAGAATTCTTGAATGAAGAACTTGTTTGTACGTGTGTGGTCCAGATGGAGAACTTTAGCTTCAAACTAAAACGTGCACCGATTTATATTGGATACCCTATACTTTTATGTGTTAATCTTTGTCATACCACAGTAACCTCAAATACCAATGGTGACTCTTAAAATCTAAATACAGCAGTTTTACAAAGCTTATAGACTTTTTCAATTGCACTCAAGTCCACAATAAGAGTATCTTTCGAGATTGGTATCTGTCATTGATATTCATTTCGATATTGATTATCAAAACTTAAATGGAAGTGCCTACCTTCCTGCGTCTATCGCCTGATATCTGAGCTGGAAAAAATTTATGATTCGTTGATAATACAAAAGTTTGGAACAATTACTCAAGCTATGCTTTTTGATTTGTAGTACGGAAGAGTCAAAGGCAAAAATATATTTAGGTGCGAATACGGCCCGAAGCAATGCTATGGGAACATGATCCACGCCTGCGCTCTAGATTCAAATCCACCAAAAACTGCGCTGGATTTTATAAACTGCTGTGAAGGACAGGCCAATAGTACTTCAGACGCAGTTTTCCAGAAGGTAAATATGGCTACAGCCTTATCACTCCCCAAACCGATCTTGCCCAAAACTCGACAGGTGTTTCGCTATGTTAGCGATTTCAGGAAAACATTTATCTTAGATAAGAAAAGAGAGGGGATACCGCGCGCCAGTTTTGGTGGAAAAGAAATAGTTTGGTACGGTAGTATTTTTTTGTGATATTTAGCATTTCTAAACCAATAATTGTACAATATTGTGTTGTCTATAATGGGAGGGTTAGCAGCTTACGGTTGTAAAAGCCACAGCAGTAGGAAAGAGCCAGGAATAACTTTTCATAGGTAAATTTATGTTCATGTTTTTTTTTGTGCATTCGAAGTTTATGCAAATATCTCGATATCTAGTTCAGATATATATTATGTATCCAAGATATAATTTCAAATGTACCACTGACATGCGAATCATAATATTTTTTATGGCACGTTTTGGTTCAAATACAAGCAGTTTTCCAGTGACGTATCTGTTATAGCTTACATTTTGCAAGACAAGATATCGGTCTAATGGAAATTCACGGTTAAGTTAACGCTAATTACATAAATTTGAACTGTGGATGGTGAAATTGGCGATACAGAACTCGTGAATAACAATATATTAATAAGTTTTTATTTGAAAATAGATTATTTCTCCAAATAGCTTAGCCATAATGTTAACCCCATTGGCTACGGCACTGGGACTAGCGCTTTGGTACTTTTTGGTAACAGAGATGTCAGCCGCGCATTCTGTCCTCTCTCTTTCCTTGTCTAAGAGATTTATAGTACAGGGTTCCACTGCTCGATCCCGCAGTTATCTGTTTTTATTTTTTGATAAAATCAATTTTAAATGGTTCTTGAGAATCTATGTAATCAACGATAGGTTGCCTTTTATAAATCAGCCGCAAAAAACTAATTAATTCGCTAATATAACTTGCAGCTATATATTTTTTTATTTAACTTACGTCATTTGAAAGAAAATTATGTGAAGCATTGAAAAAACAATGGCTGCCAGCTGTCAGTCAGCCGCAGCCTCAGGGTCGCCAGCTGTTTTTTGAAAAAATACTGAATTAAAGTTTCATCGATATTTATATATACAATATAAAAGTGATTGTCTTTCATTTTGAATATTTCCTAAACAGCTGCTTATAAAAGATTCCAATTTGGCACACAGGATAAGCTAAGGACTCTCCATAATTATTTTGAGAATATTTTTTCTCAAATGACTTAAAATTGACTGAAAAAAACATATTGTATTAGATATATTAGCGAATTAATCACACTAAAATTAATTACATGTAATCGCGGCTAATTTTTAAAAGCCAAGCTATCGTTAATGCATTCTATACTTTTTCAAAATTAATGAAATTCATTTTTATGATAAAACACATACCTTTAGAAGCAGTAGACTGTTAGACTAAATTCTAATTCCTAATTATTACCTATATACAGGGTCTTCCAGCATAGAGTACACATACGAAACTGAGTGAAAATAGACAACAATTTATCGACAAAAAAGGTGATATACAAAGAAATCAACAAATTTGTTTGCGTTATATTGATACCATAATTATTTTATCCTTTTTAATTGAAATCCTCATAGCTTTGCGTGCATTTCGTTGAAGTAAAAAATTTCTTTGACTCAGTACTTCCCACACATAACGGTGATATCATGTTTTCCCATTGCATGAGAGTCTGAGATTTCCTTGCAACCCTTCCTCAAAAAGAAAATCCAACACAGGAGCCCTCATATAGTTTGTTGCATCTCTGTAGGAATGAAGACACATTAGAACAGTTTGTATTCTACAACAGTTTGTTCTAGAACAGTTTGTATTCTACAAGCTTCAACTGGATGATACGTAACGATCATGTACCCCAAATCGCTTAAAATCGAAGTTTGAGCTATTTTTACTTCCCACACCGATAGGTGAGGGGAGTATTGTGATCGCGACAATTTTCGATTTTGAGATAATACGTTTTTTGGGCGTTTTATGATGTGTACATAACGAAAATCCACGTCACTCATTTCCGTCGGTCTGTCTGTCGGTCTGTCTGTCGGTCTGTCTGTCGGTCTGTCTGTCGGTCTGTCTGTCGGTCTGTCTGTCGGTCTGTCTGTCGGTCTGTCTGTCGGTCTGTCTGTCGGTCTGTCTGTCGGTCTGTCTGTCGGTCTGTCTGTCGGTCTGTCTGTCGGTCTGTCTGTCGGTCTGTCTGTCGGTCTGTCTGTCGGTCTGTCTGTCGGTCTGTCTGTCTGTCTGTCTGTCTGTCGCGTTTTTCTACCCTCGTAATCTCAGTAACCGGTACATGGATTGTGATGAAATTTGGGCAGCGTTATGCTGTGGGGTCGTAGTAGGTAATGTTCATATAATTTTGAAAATCGGTGCATAGGCGGCGGAGTAATTAGCAAGAAACGAAAAATTTCAAATACGCCTCAAATTTCGTTTTTAGGCGTTTTAGGGGTTCCTGATCATTTTCTCCTTTTTTTTGGGTGGGGGTGAATTTGGGGTGTTTGGGGGGTGGGGGGTTGTAATACTGAAAAATTTGTTGTATTCATAATGGGCTCTCTAATGACCTGTGAATGGAAAACCTAGCGCCATAATACAATTTTTTAGGTCCATCCGAACATTTCCTTGCTTATAATAGAAACCAAGTGACAGAATAATTTGTGATGTATACATCCGAGTGTTGTTTTAGTTTTAGATCGTTCTTTATTGCGTAACGCCAAAATTATCGAATGGATTTTAATGACATTTTGACACAGTATTACTGCCACGGCGAGGATGGAAAGCGCGCATGTTTTGGAAAAATCATGTCAGTGGCGGCGCGGCAATAATAGAAAAACTAAAAATGTAAAAATAGCTCAAACTTTGTTTTTCGGCGTTTTAGGGGTTTCTGATCATTTTTTACTTTTTTTTGGGTGGGGGTGAAATTGGGGTGGTTAGGGGGTGGGGGGTTGTAAAACTCAAAAATTTATTCCATTTATAATAGTGTTCATTGACCTGTGAAAGAAAGACCTAGCGGCATAATAGACGTTTGTTAGGTCCATCCGAACATTGCCTTGGCTATTACAGAAATCAAGGGATTTGGTATTGGTAGGGGTAGGTATTGATTCAGGTCGTTCTGAATTTAACATGGAAATTATGGAATTAATTTTAATGAAATTTAGACACAGTATTATTACCGCGGCAAGGATGAAAAATGCGTATGGTTTCAAAAATCGTGTCAGTGGCGGCGCAGCAATAATACAAGTCTAAAAATATAAAAACAGCTCAAACTTCGTTTTTAAGCAATTTGGGGGTTCCTGATTGTTTCGTTTCGTCCAGTTGAAGCTGAATTGTGTCGTTTTAGTTCCTACGGAGAGATTTAGGAAACTATTTACTAGTTTTTGTGTTGGATGTTTTTTGACGACAGGCGGGCGATGATTTGGTTGGAACTGTTATGTGTGAGAAGTACCGAGTCAATCAACTTGACTCCATTTTTATATTTTTAGTTTTTCATTATTGCCATTGTCACGATTTCTAAAAACCATGCGCAATTTCCATTCTCGCCACGGTAATAGCACTGTGCCGAAATTTGATTAAAAATCAATTCCAGGTTGCACAATACAAAATAATCCAAAGCAATAGTCGCATGTATGAGTATACGTCAGAGAATCAGAGTCCCTTGGTTTCTGTTATAGGCAAGACAATAATGTTCCGATGGACCTAAAAAAGTGTATTATGCCGCTAGGTCCTTCTTTCGCAGGTCAATGAAGAACCTATAATCAATACAAAAACTTTTTCAGTTTTACAACTCCCTACCCCTTAACTACCCGAATTTTACCCCCACCCAAAAAGTAGAAAATGATAGTTGTTTCTATCATTGCTGTGCCGCCACTGACACGATTTCTAAAAATCATATATTATGCTTCCTCTATCCTCGCCAAGGCAGTAATACTGTGTCAAAATTTCGTCAAAATCGTTTCAATAATTACCTCGTTACACAATACATAAGCGATCTAAAGCAATACCCATCGTATGTATACATCAAAATTCTAAAATCCTTTGTTTCTGTAACAGGCAAGGCAATATTCGGATGGATCAAAAAAAAATGTACTATGCCACTAGGTATTTATTTCACATGTCAATAGACAGCCTATTACGAATACAACACATTTTTCATTTTTTTAACCCACCCACCCCCCAACCATCCCAATTTCACCCGTACCAAAAAAAAGTAGAAAATGATCAGCAACCCCTAAAACGCTTAAAACGAAGTTTGATGAATATTTGAATTTGAAAATTATTGCAGCATTATCTAGAACACCCATAGCATATCGCTACCCAAGTTTTATCATAATTCATGTAGCCGTTACGGAGATTGCAAGGCTAGAAGAACGCGACAGACAGACAGACCAACAGATAAACAGACCGACGGAAATGGGTGACGTGGATTTTCGTTATTCAGACATCACGCGATCACAATACCCCTACCACCTGTCGGTGGGGGAAGTAAAATTGAACGAGTGATTAGAACCCTGTCATTACAAGTATCCTTGGAATCAAACAAAATTTTTTTTAATAAATATGTCATCAGCCATACATAACATTATCAATACTACTTTCAGTGTGCCAAGGAGGTAGGAATCGAATTCAGGGATCTCAAACATTGCAGTGAAACGAAAGGGGAGCAACTTCAAGTAAAAAAATGCAGAAAAATCGAAATATCGCTACAACTGGATTCCATTCGTTACTTTCAACGAGAAATACGATGAGTCTGAATGTCTTCACGCGCTGGAAAATTTGAAGGAGGTTGTATGCAAACACTTCGCTGATAATCCACCTGAGGCATGCGCTCCACCAAAGAATGTAACCAGTGTGAGCAGAGCTTAAGATATTTTTCAATAAACTGTGTGATAGATCTTGTGTTTGTCTTTGTTTAGAGCAATATTTTTCAAACTGTGGGTCGCGACCCCCTAAGATAGTAACCTTTCAAATTTTCTTATTTCGGATGTTACCATCGATTTTTATCCAATGAAACCCAAATTACACTGATAGCATTATTTGCAAGATGTTCAAACTATCGTATCAGTGAGGCCTGTTTTCCACTGCATGGAAGATTCGCTGCGTACAACACATTTCTAAGAAAGGCAATAAACCGATCTTACCAACTATAGGCCTGTGGCTCTTCTCAGCAGAATGTCTAAGGTTATGGAAACTGTCATTAACACACAGCTCCCGAAATACCTGGACAACAATAACATCATAAATTATCGCCGCTATGGCTTCCGTTAAGCATAGGTCTACGGTTGACCTCCTGGCCTACGTCACCCTCTTGTGGAACAGAGGAATTGAAAATCATGTCGAAACCCGTGTTATTGGACTGGACATATCGAAAGCCTTCGACTATGTTTGTCGCATTCGAAGGCTGTTTGCTATTCCCTACACTATTTCTGCTCTACATCAACGAGCTGCTGGAAATAACATCCAATCCAATCTATAGCTTCGCAGATGACAGTACATTAATATCGTGCATGAGACGGTACGTCGGCGACAGCAACATGCCTCACAGATCAACGGAGATATCAAAACAATTGTTGAGTGCGGACTAGCAAGTAAAGTACAGTTTCACGTATAGAAAACTCAGGCAACAACACTGACAAAGCGGTCTCACATTGGCTGACCAACTGTAAAAATGGAAGGTCACCCAATAGACGAGGTACCTTCTGTCAAGCTTTTGGGGATCACCATCAACAATAACATGTTTTGGTACGACCACCTCGTCAGTATTGCTAAAACGGCATCCCAGAAGCTTGGAGTTTTGTTCCGCTGTAGGAAGCTGTATGTACCAGAGCAACTACTGCTGCTCTACGAGGCATAGATCCGGCCATCGTTTTGCGTTGAGTATTGCTCTTATGTGTGGAGATGCGCTCCGAAGCACTCTCTGGAGCTTCTGGACATTATCCAGATAGAGCGATTAGACTAATCGATACGCCTAGCCTCACAAAGGACCTCTACCGCCTGGAACATCGAAGATGGGTGTCGCTGTTTTACACATTCTGTCACAGAAAATATTCGAGCGAGCTCCCCCAGATAATAACATCAAAGGCCGTCCGAACAAGAAACACTAGAGTGGCTCTACGCGCTCATCCAGGTCGAGGTCCCTACTCCCGAACCAGTCTCCTCCAGCGTTCCTTCTTTTGGAGAACCTCGACGCTGTGGAATAAGCTACCGGGGAATTTGTTTCCAGACGGCTACAACCCGCAGCGTTTCAAATCTAACGTGCACGGACACGTATCCTCTCGCAGCACTTCTACAGTGCCATAGGCTTTCAGTCTTTGCGGGAGGCTGAACATACGATACCCCGATTCTCAAAGGACCAAAGCTCACGTTTACAAAGAAAAACCGAGTACCTTCGTTATTCTTTGAACACCAAAGGGTTCACTCAATAAACCGACACTCAAAACTCGTAATTGTAACTGAAAGTTTGAGTATAATAAGACAGATGTGTCTGAAAGGAAAACTCATTTTTCTCGAGTTTGTAGAAACCCCGGAAAAAGATAATAACGAAGATGTCTGTGGTATTCCATCATAAATTCAACATTCAATTAAACTAGATACATCTTCCGTGAATTTTTCCGCGTTCCTTTGATGTTTCCTAGAGTTACTGGAGGCATACGGCTTTCGTTACGGTGCGGTAGAGAGATATTCTCTACTATGTGGTGCACCAGGTCCGGAACTTGTTCTAAAGTCATCCATTTCCATCTTTTTTAAAGGGTATAATTGTTTAACTTGCAACGTTTGTAATGTGACCTGATGACTGTGTATGTTTTGTCCCCTTAGAGCCCCGGTTCTGACACGTACACGCTGAACTGGTTGTTCCTCAACAGAACTAGCTAAAAACTGCTTCTTCAGGTTAATTGTAAGGTCAACAGTCCAGAAGTTGGAATGAATCTTTTGACGATCTTCAATAGATATCTTGCTATTACACTTTTCGTACAGCTGTCACTGCAAGGCGGTTTCATTTGTTTCTTCTTAATCACGCTACCACTGGCTGATAAATATTCCTCGCCTCCGCATTTCTTCAACTTCCTCACGTTTTTCTGCCATTGTGGAAGATTTGATCTTCTTTTTTTTCCTTTGGCTAAAGGAACATTTTCCTTACGTTCGTTGCCGCTAGGGTTGGATTTATGAGGAGCATTTTTTTTTTCATTCGAGCTGCTTACTGCATCAGCTAGTCCATTTGCAGTCAATCCACTCATGGCAGAGTCTTGGTTTTCACTGGCAGATAGACGTTGTGAAACAGCCGGGTTTTCCAACTGGACAGTTGAGTAACAAGTTTTGTATAACACTGAGATTCGACATAAGGTCGTCCAAACATTTATCTGCCATAGTTATTACGTTATCTTCACAGACTACGAAAACATTCAAATCTCCTTGATGAACATCCTTGTCACAAGCATGTGTTGATAATGGGATGTCTACCATAGTGGCTTCTTCAAGCAAGTGTTGTTCTCTAATCAGGTATTACTATTACAAATCATTCAGTTGTCACACAACTAGTAAACTAATGAAATTTCGGTATTCTCATATTTATAGGTATAGTAATGTGAGTTACAAAATGTAGACACAGGAGAAGCTTTTTTTGTTTTTCAGATATTGTGAACTGGAAAATTGCTTGATGAAATTTATATGGGCATATGAGATAACCGGTTATGAGGTGCACTACTTGGAATTGGGACAACCTTTATGTTATAGAAAATGGTGGACATAGCATATATGTATAAGGACAAGTCCATCGCCACTGGTGTTATACTAACTCACATACTACAGATCAGAATAAACCTATGTCCTCCGATGAAGTGTACTCCAAACTCCAAACAAGCGAAAGCAGAACTAGTGTAAGTCTCTTATCATTGTATACTATCTCCAAAACAGGATATCAGTACTAGTCTATCTCCAACACAGAAAAGATAGACTGGTTTGAATTTTGCGAATTTATTATCCTCCCTTCAGTGTGGACTTGGAATACTTCTGCAGTAGATTCGATTATCCTTAATGTATACGTAGGCGTTTAAATCGCAAAGTACGACAATTTGGTCATACCCAGTATAGTTCTGTTCTGAAGGGATGGTTCGTTCGGGTGGATTCTTGCTTGAGGCAGATATCTCCATCAGATTTAGTTTGGATGGCAATACACGATAGGCTGTGTGACGTCATTCAAATCCAATATGGCGGACCATCCAAGATGGCGGAATAGTTATTTTTAATGCATTTTATAATATGAACATGAAATGAAAGGCCTTGTAGAGAGTAACTCGAAAAAAAATGTGAACTCATTCTAGATCCAATATGGCAGACCTACCAAGATGGCGGAATAGTTATTTTTTATGCACTTCCTCAAGATGTTTATCAAATGAAAGAGCTTGCTTGTTAGAAACATATTCTTACATCTTTCTTAATCCAATATGGCGGACTTTTGAATTTTTTTATGCTTTCCCTTAGTATGTGTATTGGCTGAAAGGGTTCGCTACGAATAAACATTCAGGTTAAAGAAAAGATAGTGAGTGATTATAAGCTCTGTTGTTCTAATCCAACTGAAATTTGGTGAAGAGACTTCGATTTTTCCTGAGGTAGAATTTTTTGAGCGTGTAACAAAATTATGTCTTTCCTACACCGGAATCATCACAATTGCTACGTTTGAGCATATTTGTATATAAAAATATATAATTTGCTCTTATTGAAACAAAATTAAATGACTTCGGTGACTGTTCATGATATTCATGAGTGCCAAAGCGCCATCCATATTGTTTATGATCTTATAGGATGAAACTATGCCATCGGCAGTTATTACCCAGCAATGTGGCGTAGCTCTGAATTCACAACCGCAAGTCACCCTGCGCTGGCTGCTATGTATTAGGCTAGATCGATTACAGACGAATCGAGCCGTACGTACGTCAACGAATTGCGATTTCACTACACTCGCAGTAGATACAGAGCTGTTATACAACATTTACTTCTTTAACTTACTTAAGTAATGCTGTCATAGAACAACATTGTCTTTATGAATGTCTTACAGTACTGATCGGTTGGAGAGCTTTTAAAAATATTGCGTATATATTTATATAAAACCTTCTTCAATAGGTTCCAAGTCTTCAAGGCCTTGGTTGGAGTCATTGTTTTCTTGCCACTGTAGGAATTTTGGCTCTGACCTTGATTGGAATTTCTACTAGCAGGTTTGGGCATATTATTCTCTGAATTACGTTTTTCTATGGAATGCTTCAATTCTTTCCACTTTGCAAAATCATACAATGTAACTATTTATTCAGAAATGCGTACCTATAAACTAAGATACTCATCAGAACTTAAAACGCTGTAAAGCTGTTTCTAGATACATTAAACAAAAGCATACCAGGCAGATTTTCTGCTCGTTAGCTTTCAACAGCTATTAAACAACTGTTGTATAAAAGCTACTGCTGCGAGCAATGCCAATGTGCTGATTAGAACACACATTTCGCCAGCTAAAGCAATAAGATGAAGATTTGTTTTATAAATACTACAAAGGGAACTGAACAGCCTGGTAAGCCATTCTTACAGAGCTCTTGCGTAACTATTTTATGTGGGCAGGTAATCTGTTGCATAGAAATGTATTAAGTAATAAGCGTTTATACAACAGTTCCAAATTAGTCGCATAATATGTTGTATAAACTTGCTACAAGGACGTTCTGAACACTTCGTTGAAGAACAAGTATGCTGCAGGGAGCAAAACGGCACTTTGGGCAGCATTTAAGCAGCTAATTAGTGTTTAGGATACAACAGTACAACAACTTATAACTAAACAAATTACTCGCGGCTTATAGTTCGTCTTTGCTAATTGGTATCAAAATATATCAAAATAAATCAAAATAATGTGGAATAACGAGGATAACAAGAAAATACATAAAACCTAATTCACTAGGCCCAAAACATAAGCTATACTGAAAAAAAATTTAATGGGTAAAACTGGAGGAAGGAGAGATCCAGGTCGAGAACAACACTGATGGCTCCGAGATATCAAAAACTGGTGTCACGTCAACAACATCATAACAACAGTGAGAAGAGGCACTCTACACATCTTCGGCCATGAGAGCAGATAACCGCCTACACGCTGCAAAGCGTATGGCACCCAAAAAAGAAGAATTCACTAGGTTCATGATCTGTGTTTTCTTTTTGGCTTAAGGGTCTAGGGTATAGCATGCGAAATTGAGAATCCAAGAAAAGGTGTATTCCCGTGTTAGCGCCTGTTTTTTTTTCTCCAGTGCGTGTCTAAGATGAGCGGAGTCAAAAAATCCAAAAGTAAGGCCAAAAGATCCAAAGGTAAGGTCCAGAGGTCACCATAAAAATGAATTTCACATTTCCAAGCTCCTGACGTTAACTTTGAACCTACAGCAATGATTCAAAAAGCAAATTGAAGAAGAAAGCTTGTGCTTTGGTCACCTATCTGGTCTTTCTTTGATATCGTGTTTGGTTATTAAACTACAGACAGACAGACAACTACAGAAAAATGTGTGATTTTTCATTGCGAGTTTTTTGTACACCAGAAAACTTTTTTGCGAAAATCGCAAATACTTGTCATTCACTAAGGTCTTAACTATCACCTTCTGAAATACGGTGTATGTACTTTGAAAAACAAGTGAGTTCTGTTGGAAATGGGAATCCCTGTTTTAACATGGCAAATGTATAACTGTGTATACCCAGGCCTCTTGATAGGATGAATTAATTTATCATTAGATGGGTTTATATACGCCTGTGGTGCCATCATTTTGGGTTAAGTACGAGCCTGGATAACCTTATATCTCTATCCGGAGCCTCGAATGCCTCTACAAGGAATGCCTGGAAGCAGTTTACCGATATAAGGTAACAACTTGTTGGAATATTCATGTTAAATTAGATTTTATTTTGTTTTGTTTTGCTGGAGAACATACTGGTTTCGGAGCGTGCTTTTCAGCGGTATCTGTATTAGAAAATCTATTATTAAGGGAAATTTGCTGTGTGGAAATTTATTTCTGACGCAGAAAAAACATTTTCCGTTCATTTTCGAAGCAAAACACGAGTGGTTTACGTCAAAATTGCCGTGAGGCAAACGTGAACGGATATTTTTTTCTAGAAACATAATTTCATTTTGTTATGGTTCTATATCGGGATGAACACTCTCATTTGTTAATATAACGGCCTGCCTAATAAAGCATATATTATTATAATGAAATTTTTGCGTGTTAGGTAATGATTAGGTCTCTCCCTTAGAAAGGTACGTGGTTTCAGTTGGCCGTCGTATTCGCCACACAGAATTTTTGTATGATATTAGGAACAGCATATTTTACACGGAATTGCAGATAGAATAGCGTGAAAAGAAATGCCTTTCGTAAAATAATTGGCAAAACGGGCATTAGAATAGTATGGACCTTTACCGTGGCCATGGCAGCGGTCACTAAGAGAAAAAATCAAATAAATTGAATAAAGCTGGGATGCTGGATAAAAGAACAGTCAAGCCTAATTGCGAATTTAAGTGTAGAGTAGAATAGGCCTGAAGCCTGAATTATAACCATAAAAGATTTAGACTCCACATGTCATGCATCGTCAGTACTATATCATAGGATTCAAGATCATAGACTGTCCATGAATAAATTAAAGGTATCCGAGATGTGTGGCCTCAGAAGGAAATTCTCAAAATTTCAGGAACGACTAATATCCGTGTGTGGGAGCGAGTTAGAATATCTCCCATCGTATATCCTGTGTGTCGTAAAAGGCGACTAAAAGGAACCGAACTACTGTCGGTATAAGCAGTAACCTCTCAACCAACAGCTTTGGGTAGACGAGTTGAGAAGAGTCAGGACACTTTCTTGTCCTTGGGGTGGGAAATTGACCCTAAAGGTGGATGAGCCAGTAGATAGATCTGGTCAACGGCATGAGGATGCAGAAAGCAAATGGAAAACTGCTGCATTAAAAATCTTAAAGATATTCCAAGAGAAACTCGTAGAATGTTAAGACATTGTGACTATGATGATGTGACTATGATGAATATGCCTAATATGTATGGTATGTCTTACAGAAGTCTAGTAGGCAAATAGGGTTGGCGAATGTTAGAACATCTTCTATCTTGCGCACTTGTTTGAAAATGAAGAGGTAAGGTAGAGGGAAAAGGCAGATTGGGTATTATCGTGGATATAGGATACGAAACATTGGATAGGGCTAAGCTAGAAAGAGCTATGCGGGTAGGCAAATATCGAGGGAGATTTGCTGAAGTAATCGCTAGTCTTCATTGAATGAAGAAAGCACTTCAAAACGACGAATGAAGCTATGAAGCAGAGGGTGCTATGGACGAACGACTAAAAAGAGAGACAAGTATAAATATTGAAGATATACAAGGTAGTCAAGAGACAAAGATAAGTTTTTGGGTCAACAAATTTTTTGGTCATCTAGGCATGCAGTATACATGTTTATAAGTATAATGCTCCTATACTCGGCATTCTCTTTCTTCAACAGTTCTGCTTTCAGTGAGCTGGGTAATTTTAACTTTTACTGAGCCTTTTGACATGAAGGCTTAAAAAATGTTATCGAGATATTTTTTATTATAATACAGCGGGTCCAAAAGTCAATTGAACAACGTCAAGTGGTGGATATTGTAATGGGCTGGAATGAAACTGAACGAAATTTGTCTTTGCGAATGCGAACAGCGCACTTCAAAAAAATACAAAGAATGGCATCAATAACTTGTCTTACTGCTTTGCACAGAATCATCTGTTCATATGAATTGTGTCAGAATTGATTTGCAGATTATAAAATTATTATGGATACTAACTGAATCAAAAAAAGTTTGCATCATTTGAACCCCCTGTCCTTCATCCAAAATTTGACCTTTCCCTAAGCAGCTAAAATTGATCACAGGTCTCTAAAACATCTAAAGATGGGATGCTGCTATTTTTTTTTGTATCTTTCTTATGTTTTCTTAACATTTCTCCGACACCGGCACGGTTTTCAAAGGATTTTCCTAGTTACAAGTATTTAAGGAGGTTGAAAAGAAACGACTCTGAGTGGAAAGGATGTAAAGATCGAAAGAAAAAGCTACCTTACCTGAAGAATTCTTATTCAAAGTCCAAATTTATAGAAGATAAAGGTGAGATACTTACCCAGGCAGTGCATTATTGTTGTTCGATGGCATAGGTGTTGGTACCCTAGGAGGAGCCACTGGTATTGGAGTGGGTCTCCTCCTTACAGGGTGGCCACTTCTTGACAGCTCGAGATTCATCTGGAACAAACATTAATGTTATTTACCCCGTCTGCTAGTATACTCCTGTTTGATCAGGGATTCCATCATTAAGGAATTTTCAAAAAAGTGATGAAGCTATTATTTATTTGCTTAGAATCTAAGCTGATTATATATTTTCAATTCCAGGACCTGATAGTATGGTTCACATCATGAGTAAGTACAGTAACATTGATAACATTGATAACATTGAACATAAAATAAATTAATGTGAACTTTAGTGCTATTATCACATTTTATGGAAAAATGTATATGTGAATAATTGGGCAAGTAGTCGTTCCAAGTTAGTTCAATCCATATTTAGTTTAAAAAGGAATTATAAATTCACGAGAAAACTCTTGCATATATAATATGCGCAAACACAGTTATAATAGATACCAACATTGGAGAGGGAGAGAGGAGAGAGGAGATTAATGTAGAAACATGATCCGCTAAAGTTTAAGACATGTCTTCCGCAGAACAATCAGGACACAGCATTGTAGCTAAAGCACCTTTCAAAGAGCCCTGCAGTATGTCGAGGTACTGTAAAAGTTGAAGTTCCTATCATGCATATTAAACAGGATTTTATAACTGAATGAACTAATGTCAAATAGTAGTTTGAAATATGGCCAAACATCCTGAAATTAAAAATTAAGCGAACACAGTTGTTCTAAACAACTGACATTCTCTTTCTTGTAGCATAGTCCAGACAAGGGTAGTACACTAAGTTGCAATACGAAAAGATAGACAAAACAAGGGATTTGCACAACTTCTTCCTAACCTTAAAGTTCAAGAATGATTTATTCGCATACTTATAATCATCTTTATCATCGTATTTGGCTGTGTTTAGTCGTTTTCTATTGTTTCCCGCTGTTATCTGCTTGCTTACTGTCGTTTTGAGCTAGTTCTGGCTCTATTCGGTCATATTTGGTCGTTTTCTACCGTTTAGAGTTGTTATCTGCTTGCTTTCTGTTGTTTTGAGCTGTTCTCTGTTCTTTTCTGGTGTATTCGGCTGTGTTTAGTCGTTTTCTATTGTTTAGCTCTGTTATGTGCTTGCTTTCTGTTGTTATGGGCTGTTTTCTCTTCTATTCGGTTGTATTTGGTGGTTTTCCATCGTTTACAGTTGTTATCTGCTTGCTTTCTGTTGTTTTTAGCTGTTTTTTGCTCTTTTCTGTTGTATTCGGCTGTGTTTAGTCATTTTCTATTGTTTCTCGCTGTTATCTGCTTGCTTTCTGTCATTTTGAGCTAGTTTTGACTCTATTCGGTTGTACTTGGTCGTTTTCTTCCGTTTACAGTTGCTACCTGCTTGCTATCTCTTGTTTTTAGCCGTTTTCTTTCCTTTTCTGTCGTACTCGGCTGTGTTTAGTCGTTTTCTATTGTTTAGCGCTGTTATCTGCTTGCTTTCTGTTGTTAAGGGCTGTTTTCTGTTCTATTTGGTTGCATTTGGTCGTATTCTATCGTCAGTAGTTGTTATCTGCTTGCTTTCTGTTGTTTTTACCTGTTATCTGTCCTTTTTTGTTGTGTTCAGCTGTGTTTAATCATTTTCTATTGTTTCCCGCTGTTATCTGTTTGCCCTCTGTCGTTTTGAACTAGTTTTGACTATTCGGTTGTATTTCTGCAAGAGACTAGAAACATGCCTATGGAACCTGAGCTTTTTATAAATGAAAACTCCAAAGTACCTAACATTCTCAGAATAAGGTGAATGTTAGTTACTCACTTAAGTACTAATTTTTCTTTGATGCCATGCCTTTTGTGATTATTGCAGAATAATATTGCCGTGGACCTTTGGCTGTTTATAGCCAGGTTACTCCGATACTAATATGAACATTAGCTGTCAATATCAGCGCTTCTCCCATTCACGTTATCATCATCAAAAAAAAACTAACTGCGTACCATCAGCATATGACCGAACCATCGAAAATTTAACTCCTTCACCGTGTCAGTCACTAGTACGCCATTACAATAAGTAAGTCTGCTGGTTATGGCCATTGGCTCCCAAGGTGGGTTGCTCTCTGCACTGCGCAAAATGCCGGTGTGCCGTACGGCGGCGTACATCTTAGCCGCCAGAATGCGGAAGGCAGTCATCCTTGGGTCCCTTCGTCTATTTAGGGTGCACGATTCGGGAACCCAGTGATTGCTCACCTCACGGTGTGAGGAGAAGTCACCATCACCCAGGACTATGACTGTGGCCTATGACTGGCAAACCCTCTTTCGAGCCCTCTTTAGCACGAATCATGGAGATATAATCCAATTATATTTGGGCTGAAAATCAGATTTTATGAATATGCAACTTCTTTGGCCTGAGGTAAATGCTTCTTTCTTTTTATTTATTGATCTGTGAGGCTCGATTTTTTATTTTTCACTTACGTAAAGTTTCCGCTTTCCTGCCTGACGTAAAACTTCCTTACTTTCGAAGCTGCAGGTATTTTGTGGGCAGTTCTCTGCAGCTACTCACGTTACCGGTCTGTTACGAAGTTTATAATAATGTGGTCAAACAACTTTCCTTCCATATCCAGAAACTTTTAATGGTCGCGCCAGGCGTATTTGCATAAGACCCTTTGCAGCCATTAGCGTTTTTTGAATTAGCCAATGGAAGAATGGTGTAGCAGCTTTTATTTGAACGAACAAAAAAGTCACTCGGCGTATATAGAAGGACAGGTGGTGTGTTACATCTGCTTGAAGCTAAAGATGGGCAAAACACACGTATTCGTAACTCCAAACTTAGAAGAAAGTTTATGCCACATGGTTTATGAATTTCAGCTCCGTCTGGGCATCGCTAAAATCCTTCAGGTATCGATGGTAGTATTGCCAGATATAGGCTGACATAAATTTCGTGTCAAATTAAACTACTATATATAGGCTAACATACATTTCATGTCAAATTCTGTTTATAGTTTTTAAATTCCTCCTTTATTTCCACAAATCTGGGTGAGGCGGAGTATTGTCATTACCAAAAATGTTCGACATAACGAAAATCTACACCGCCCATTTCCGTCTGTCTCTTGGTCTGTCGATCTGTTGGTCTGTCGGTGGCTTAACACATTTTTTTTTGCGGGTGGGCTGGCGATGATTTGGTTGCAAGAGGGGATCTCAGACTATAGCTTCACGCTTTGAAAGAATAATAAACTTGTATCACCATAATGTGTGCAAAACGCTAGGTCAATCAGCCTGACTTATCTTTTTCCAAAATTTTCTGGTTTTTCTCGGATCCTTATTGAAATTTCCCCATGTTTCTCTATAATTCTCGATTTTTCTCATTTCACACTGGCTTTTCCCGGTTTTTCCTTTCATTTTCCTTTTTGCTGATTTCACACATTCAACCTCGTTTTCTCGACTTTTGCAGATTTTTCCGTTTCTCTTCAATTTTCTCCATTCTCGATTTTGTATAGTAAGAACAATATTTTGAGGATATCTGACATTCTCTTAGACATAGTCAACATATTTTTTTAAATCAATTTACTGTTACTGTAGTTTAGGGCCAATGGCGGAGAATTATCATGGCATTTATATGTTTTTGAATATACAATACATTATATCCATCTGCTTACTTTTCTAGTGACCGCGACTATAGATTATGGTTGTTTTTCATGGGTTTTGGTCAACAATTTATATATACCTACATAGATAGACACAAAAGCTTTCACCCCTATTGTTCCATAAATCTTATCCCACCACTTTAAGAACATCTGTGTATTTTACAATATCCTAAAAACGCTGTACTGGTCATTCAGCGCTCTCAACCCGTAGAGGCTGTTTCACAAACAAAACAATTTTACAGAAACGTAACCGACATCCGAAATTAACACACCTGAAGATGGTTTAGATTGAAATAAACCGAAACGTAGTAAAGGAAAGTTATATATTATTAAATGCGAAGAAAGTATCAAATTAAACTGCCTGACTATTATTTGTGTTTTTTTTTTCAATTCACGCCACAGAAACATTCGGTGATGTCATTTAATATTAGGGCAACTTATATGTTATTCTTTAAGGTTTGCAGTGTCCAATGGATAACATGAAATGAATTTCAAACTTCTGTTTAAAATTGTGAAACCATTTTCAAAACAGACTTATTTTTTTCTCACCAACTACCACCCAAGTTATCCTTTTCCAGCCTTATACGAATATTACAGCATCATTCACAATTATTGTTAATACAAATTTTTAGTTTCGATAAAAATGTGACTTTATTCCCATCTCTAGTCGCTCACCTATTTGCAGTTAACTTTACTTTATGAACCGTGGGATGAGTATTCGGTTTAATTTAATTCTCTCATATTCCTTTATGCTTTGTGTTTCAAAAGCAATTCTCCGTACTCTGAAGACAAATTCTCCAGCTCCTTTTATAGAGAAATATTAAAATGGAGTTCGTATACCTGCCATTCTGCACAGGAGTGGAAAACGCACTTTCTGTTAATTAAGTTTTCGTAACCACTGTCATTACTGCGGAAGCTGCCTTGCACTGATAGATGAGGCACAGTAGTCGTATTGACTAAACATATACAACCTCAGAGTAACAAATGAACATACTCGTAGAGGTAGTAAACAACTAATTCTAATAGGCCGACATCTTTCCTTACGTTGTCATATTGACTACCAGATACGGCAATCATAATTGTCTACTATCGTCTTAATTGTATAGTATTCAGAAATATTCCATTCTACGTTAAAAGAGACGGTATTTTGATGGTTCAGGTATGATTACAGCAAAATCAATAGATAATTATGTTGACCTCTACTGCGTTACTGCATATTTCTTCACCATAAACGCAAATTCTGAAGGCTTGCATAATTTTGAGGAGCTGGCAATGCCGCGTACCCTCCACTGTCAAACGTTTGCTTTGTTTATTCTTTGTGCGTCTTTTATGCTTGGTCAGTAAAATCGAATTTGATATTTGTTGGTAACTGTAGGACTTGCTGTGCTATATTCGAGTGTAGTTTAACAGTTTTTCGAGATGGAACTCAAAAAGTGCAGTGTTTGTAACATGGGTTGCATTGGAAGAATTTTCAGTTTAGCTGGCGTTACACAGCATTGTTTACAATTTGAACTGTCACTGCGAGGTCACAGCTGATCAATGTTTGGAGGCCGAAGTGTCAAAGATGATGGCTTTGAGCATGCCATGCTGAAGTGGTTTGTTTACTACCTCTATGTTCAGTTGTTACTCTGAGTATACAACATATTTGAGGGGTCTAACCGCAAAAGTCACTTCTCCTCTTTTTTAGAAATTAGGTTAATAATAGATTCTGCTCTGTGTTTTGCGCTACACATATCAAGATGAAATATAATAAGCAAAACTAACGTTACCCCATTCATTTTTAAGGCAACAACTTACGTTTCGTTACAAAACTCACATTGTCCAGACGTCTGTCTGCAAATTTCACATTCTCCATTTTGTTGAATAGGGGCACTGGTATTCGATCACGTGAGACTGTTTACTTTTTATAGAATTGATTGAAATGTGTGAAACTAGTTAAACCTAGCAATAAAACCTGTGTTCTGTCACAATTGACGACCTTTGTTAATGTCATCGAATATGCTTAAAAACTTCAAATTAATATCTTCTTGTTGTTCAAGTCCTACAGTGTTCGATGTCAAGAGTAACATTCTCCTAGCCGTTTTGTTGCAGAACTCACATTATCCATATTTATATCACAAAATTCACATTCTCCGTTTATATTAAAGTCATTTTTCATTGATCTGATAAGTTTTAACACGAGAAACTACATGTCGACACGTTTTCTTTGAAAACGATCTACCGCCAATGCAACTTTGAACTAAGTTACTTCAATTTTAATGTACGTAGCGGTTTTTCAAGATTTCCCAACAATTTGAAAAAGCAAAGAATGCTCGGAAGAATGTGACTTTTGCAGTTAAGCCCCTCATTTATAACTAGGTTTCCACGGGCTTTCGAAACGTTTTCAAAATGTTTTTTGAGTTTTGAAATACATCGTGGAAACTTCAGTTGGGTGCGCTTTCAAAACTTTTCCTGTTCAAGGTCAATTCGCTAATTTTTGGGATTGTATCGAGATCAAAATGTCGTGGAATTAGAATCAAGGCCCTGCTGTCACTTTTTAATTTTTATGTTGCTGTCTAATGTCACTATGGCCAGTTTGTTGAAGTTTATTCGAAATTCGATACTGAAGACTTATGATAAACAACAAAATAATCCATAGATCTTCTCGGGTTTTTAGGCCGTCGCCGTCGTCTGTTGGAACTTCTTCAACAGACGACGGCCTAAAAACCTGAGAAGATCTATGGACTTTGCAGTGGACGACGGCCGCGAAAGCCTCAACACTTACAACAAAATAGTCATAAAACTAGGAAATAATATTTCTTTCAAGAGTGTCAGTTGAAAACGTTTTGAATGGGTTTCTAAAATCGTTTCGAGACCTATCGTGGAAACACAGACAGTGCAAAATCACAAAACGTTTTGAAAACAGTTTTAAAAGCACATGGAAACGTAGTATGTATTGGATGATAAATACCTTACTGACACTTTGTGGACCTGTGTAGCCTTCATCCCCAGAAATATAATAATAATAACAATAATAGCGTTCATTGTAAATATAAATAAATAATACAATAAACAACAAGTGCCCCAAAAAAGTTAAAAGCTTGTGCTTGGGTATAGGGTAATTATTATAAAATAGAAGCAACAGATAAGGGCAAATTCAGGAATATTTATATTTAAATATTATGTATTCTACAGATATTAGTAATAACAACAAGTTGATGAATTTTAATGAGATTATTATTCACTATCAATTTTTTTAAACTATACCTACTTGAATGAATTTAAAGCACTAGGCATTTTACGCTATCTAGTATCTCATTTTATATATAGTCATATGTTCAGATCCCTAAATCGCAGGACAAATACACCTATTTCTAACTAGGGAGATTTTGAAGTTCAAAATAAAAATATGCATTAGTTTAAAAAATATAAAGAACATCGAGCTAAAAGGTTAAACAGAATTTTTAAAATAAGCTTAAAACAGTAATGAACGAACAATACTAGTATTATTGTGTAAAAAACGTCGGGCGCTCGATTTAAGAATAATATCGCACAGACTTCGATGCTTTTTTGGGGTCATACTATTTTCTTCATTCATTATTATTTTAGGCTTATTTTAAGAATTTTTAGACCGATGTTCTTTAAAAGCATGTTTTTTAAACTATATATGTTTTTTGTTAACTTTAACACTAAATCATATTTTTTAGTTATTTTATACTGTTTTTATTAATACTTTGTGTAATGAAGATGAATGATTGTTTTTGATCAATATTCATGGCCCAATGCCATTACTGCATAAACGATAATTCAAATTGTCGACTTTCCTGAATAAACTTCACAAAAATTCCAACTCCCAAACAGTTGGATGTCACGCCCTTTAAGCACTTGTCGCTACGCCTCTGTGTGATATTAACAAACTTTAATCGTCTGCGCCATCTCTTAGTCAGCGGATAGGACCTGGTTCGATGGATTTGAAACCGTCAAAATCGTTTTAGTTGGAGCGTTAACTGCTCAGTCCGACCACTTAATCTAAAGAATAGTTACAAGCTCACAAACAAACAAACATACTAATAAAGCTAATAAAATCTTGTCAAAAAAGGTATTTTTCTCATGAAATTGCTCTTTTTGGGGGCTAGGATTTAATTAGGCGAATCCTGGAAAGAAAAACGGAACAAAACGATATAGCTTCTGCTCCATACATGATTTTTATAACTATGTCCAGTTATTTGATACTTTAGACTGTCGTCGGTATCAACAGCGAACAGATGTTTGGCTAGTGATAGCTAAGAATCCCCCAGAATGAATTTTGACACATGCTTTGACGGCATACGTACAGGGCTGCACTCGGTGCACGTACCGCTACTGACGATTGATTGATTCATAACAATATATAGACGAAAAAATGTATTTGTTTCGGTCAGGCATTTGCTGTGAATTTCTAGATAGTGAGTCAATTTCTTGTTTATAAACATAGTCATTATTTTTTGGCAATGAGGTATTCAGTAAAAATATTAATAAGATGGCCTTGACTTGCAGGATTGCCAATTCAGACCACTTCTAAAAAATCAAATCTGAGATGCACCTCTTCGCCAGCTGATACCTACCAAATAGACGTCAAGCCAGTCGAAAGTATCAGGTAACAGTACGTTCCATGAAACCCTACGAAACTAAAAAAATTCACGGCCCTGACATAACGATTCCAAAGCAGCATCAGTTATAAAAATAACTAGAGTTATATTTTGACCTTTACTATTTTCGTGAATATGTAAGCATAGTTAGCGAAAGAAGTTTCAAACGTCTACATTTCTGTACGTAACTGACAACCTCCAAAGGTATATTTTTTTAAGCCTTGTATAAATAAGCCGCTTACAGACAGTCCTGTTGTTCAACAGAAACAACCCTCTGAAAAAATATCCATTCAACAAAAGAAATGCCTTATCTCTGCCTACACAGAATTTCGTCGGCATCTTCTTTGTATAAATTTAATAAGGTATCCATCAAGAGCTCCAGGATTAGTCTTTTTGAAGGAGGATTTTGATTAAAACGGAAAAATAAGGGATCCAAAGAAGTGGAAAGCTGTCATTTGAGAGAAAGGGATGTGCGGAACTTACAAAGCTTTTCGTTGTTTTAGAGACATTAAGTGATCCTACGATTTCAATAGGAGTAGTCGGTATTTAATAGTACAGCTCCACATAAAAGTTTTGGCCTGGCTAATATGACTGGTTATAGCTCAAGAGCTCACTACGTAAAAAAGGTAGCTCGGTAAAGTAAAAATTTTATCATTTACAGGTTCGATACGTCAGACACGTCGTGGCTGTATAAAGTAAGGGTGGGGGTTCAACATACAATTTTTTTCGTATAATAAATGATGAAGCACAGCTCTGAAAATTTGCAATACACACGTAAATATTATAAGAAAGTAGAAAAGGAATTGTCAGAAGTGCAAGCGAAAGGTAAAGAGCCGTCACAGGGCGCTTAAGTTGCGATAAAATTTTGCAACAATTATATGTCACTCGGTACACTTCTGACAATTTACATATTCCTTCTTTGAGTCAAAATGAAATTAATTACAAATCGTCAGAAGGCGAGGTGGTCGAATTATCGATAGCAAGAACATCGGTGCTCCACTCAATTTATCATTATACTAGAATTTTATATTTTATTCCATCAAGTTAGCTTTTGAAGATTATTTAACATAATAAATTGACAATATATTAGTACACTATTGGTCAACTGTATGAAGACAGAAATGCATTAGTTTAGATAACATGAAAATGATTTTTATTTATACCTTTAATAGAAAATACATCAGTAACTTTAACTGACTACTTACACTAATGAATCATGAATATTAGTACTAATTTAATATTACTAATCACAAAATAACTCTAACCCACTGGTGTTTACTGTCAATACCTACTTACTAGAAGTGAACCTAGTAAAATATAAAATTCTAGATGTAATGATAAATTGAGTGTACACCGAGGTTCTTACTATCGATATCTTCGATATTCTTCCACCTAGTCTTCTGACCAATTGCAATTAGGTTCATTTTGACTCATAGAATGCATACCTATGTAGATTGTCAGAACCGAGTGACATAATTGTTGCACGATTTTTCGCACCTTAAGCGCCTTTAAGGGCTCTTTACCTTTCGCCTACACTTTTGACAATTTTCCCCTGCTTTCTTATAATATTTCCGTTTATATTGCAAATTTTCAGAGCTGCATTTCATCACATTTATTATACGGAAAAAATTATCCCACATCCTTACTTTATACATCCACGGCGCGTATCCTATTCCTATGTTGATATAGTAGAGCCCAGAGATATGCCATTTGTGTACGTTTTGCGCTATATAAAAACTGCATTCCATCTCTTAGTACAGTTCATCATTTGGAATAGATACAGTTTTGGTAATATTCAATGGTTACCATTATTTTACTTTCGTACTCGTAACCAATTCATGGAATGTGCTTTTAACCAATTTTCTAACAAAACACAACCTTTTAGAATGGTGAAAATGAAACACTAGGTTGTATTTGAACGTAAATCTGTCGGATGACGTTCACGATGTATATTTTGACTGAACTATGATAAGACCGACACATTCCAGGATTATTAGCGACTCGATCGATGAAGAGGACCGGACTTAGTCAAATTGTTTGGGCAGGTATTGATACCGCTATTGATAGCAATGCCAATCTGCTTTTACTTTTGTGCGTCACTTTTCTGTCTGAATCGGACGTTTTCTTCTGAAGTGTGACAGCTAGAGTATGTTTCGGACTTGGGAAGATAATGGGATTTCACAGCGATGTGAATTACCCTGCAGCAGTGAAGCTACGTCGGCGGTTTGTCATTACGGTGGTGAAAGTAGTGACTATAGTACGGACACTGATAATGAATTTGAACAGAGGGAGGTGGAGGTAGACCAATTAAAACCTCACAAAAGGTCACATCTTAGCGCAGATGCAAAACAAATAGTACTAAATGATAATGAACTAACGAAGGATCCGGAGAATGAAAATAAGGAGAGTATGATCAAAAAGACGTCAATTCTAACAGACGTTCCATATACAACAGTATGTGAAATTTTGAGAAATGGGCCACAAAAGAGGAAGCGTAGGTTTGATGCTGGTGTTTCAAAAGAACTAGATCCCACGATCACAAAATTATTGAGGAATATTGTGTACGAAAAGTACAAAATTAATGAACTACCCACAATCGAATCCGTTCAAAGACAATTGGCTAGAATGGGGTAACAGTATCCAAGGAGTACATTGCAGCGATGGATTAGGAAGATTGGGTTTAGGTACAGAACTGTGAACAAACGAATGGCTATAATGGAAAGTGCAAGGATTGTGGAATGGCGGCACGATTACTTGAGAGCAATACCGGAACGAGCAGGGGAGGTCAGTGTACTACCTTGACGAGACCTGGTATGATCCCCATGATACCGCGTATACTTATCTTACACTGCGGATCATCTGAGGGCTAGGTCGAAAACGCACTCAAATTATGCGGAAAGAAAATTGAAGACTGCAATATAGACTACCACAAAAACATGGACTCGGGAATATTTGAGCAATGGTTTGAGTATACACTTATTCCCAATTTAAAGCCATTTGGCGTCATCGTAATGGACAACGCAAGCTATCACTCCAGACAAAGGTACAAAATTCCGAATTCAGCGTTATCGAAGGCGGAAATACAAGATTTTCTCATAAAACAGGATTTGTACTTTGAAGAAACTTAAAAAAAAACTGAATTATTGAAAGTCCTCCACACTGAACAGTTTGAGAAACAATATGTCATAGAAAGCATAGCTAAAAAGTATGGTCATGATGTCTTAAGGTTGCCTCCCTATTTTTGCATTTTCAGTCCTATAGAATTAATTTGGGGACAACTAAAACAACGAATCGAACATTAAAATTGAGTGTAGAAAGGAATAATTTACCATATGGTTTATACGGTTATATTGAAATGTCTCTACCATATATTTATCAACAGATAATAAAGTTTCAAACATCTTGTTCAACCAACTGATGTATGAGCACTTTATTGGATGGAACGAACATTTTCGTTGTTGCCCACTCCATCGAATTCGAACGCCCAGTCCGACCCCGTTTCCTTTCTCTGTCGGCACTTTTTGCGGAGATCCTCACTTTGTAAACAAATGGTATATCTCTGGGCTTTACTATACCTACCAAACCTGCAAATGACAACATTTTTACTTTACCGAGTGACCTTCCTTTACGTAGCGAGCTCTTCATCTTACCTATTGTATCCTTAAAAGAGCGTTCATAGTTCCTTAAACAAAATTTGATTTCGTTTCTGTTGGACTCCTGTTCAAGTCGTCGTCGTGAATGTTGAGCCCACTTTGTGTCACTATCGACTTCCTTTCAGCAAGACTTTGATATTCCTTAGATATCCTAAGTATGTCGATTGAGTTTTGGTAGAAAACCAGTGACTTTGGATTTACGTTCTGATTGATCGTCAAACAGACCTAGCCTCTTTTGCTTTATTGTCAAATTTTGTTCGTTTGAGCGGCAGAAGAGTGTGAGGCCACCAACCAGACGCCAGTGAGAAAATGGCTGTAGGTGGCGCGTTAAAGCCGGGTCATCAATTAGTCGAACTGCTCATTTCTGGACGGCATCCAGTATAGACACGGTAGTGGAGGCAGCAGCTCCCCAGACATGACAGCAATACTCCAGGCCAGGTCTTATCTGGGCCTTAGCGTGAGTAAGTTGGATGGTGAGACGTACTTTCTGGCTCCGAATAGGTACCCAAGCTTTTTAACAGCAGCTGTTGCAATTGACGCAGCCAGATCAGATTTTATGCGGTGTTGGATTCTAAGAGCTTGAATGAGTGACTCCTTGGCAGTGCCGGATTGTTCATTAGAACCGGGTGCTGACTTGGGCACTTCTTATTTGATAGCTTGACCACCGAGATCAGTCTATTTCCCATGATGCCTGCATGCAAAGTACTGTCATCCGCAAAACTAGGGATTGGGTGTGTGGTGCTAGAGAGTAAATCATTGATCGGAGCAGAAATAACGTCGGAGCCAATACCGATCCCTGCGGAACCTCAGCGTTGATTCTATGGAAGAAAGCAAGAGATGATGCTTGATGATCATTATGTAAAATGGCTACAAAATGCATAACACAGTCTATAGAAGAGTGCGTTGGAGAGAAAGGTCAAGAGTGGGCCCTAATAGTCGAAGTTAAAGCAGAAAAAGCAGTGGAGTCTTAGGGCCGATTTCTCAATGTCCAGTTATAATTTATCTGGAAGTTAACGGTTATCTGTCAGATAAATTGTTCAAACAATTGAAGGTTAAACTTACGAATTCACGTAAATCTTATCTGACAGTTGTATCCATAGAAACGCCCACTGACATTTTAAATGGACATTGAGAAACCGGCCCTTAGGGCAAAAACGTAGCAGACTGATCTTAATTTTTATTATTTGGTCAGAGTGGACAAATCAGCCCCTCGTGATCAGTGACCATCAACTTACCAATCATAAAGCTAGTTTCAGGCGGCTGCCTGCTGAAATCAAATAACTACAGCACAACGAGATGAACTACTTCACTGTGTTTTTACCGTTAGAGTGAGTCCATTTTGAAAAAAAAATTCATAAGAAAGTTGTTGTAGAACTAAACAGAAATATGATGTCACTTGGGACTGTAGAAGAAATTGGGACTGTAGTTGGATGACCTCAAAGTACAGTAAGTTATGAATCAAATAAAGGTATCTACAGTCCTTATTTTTGAAAAATGATCCAACCATATTTACCAAAAATCGTTCGTTCTCTTTGCCTAACTTTCTTATATCCACATTGACGTGCCTATAATATATGAAACGCATATGAGCATCAGCAAAATAGTAATGAGAGATGCAGAGTGAAGATTTCATGGAAACGTTGCTAATGTAGTGAAACAGACATTCGAGAAAATGGGCAATTCTCTCGAACAACAATCTACCTTCACATACTGCGTACTTTCATATACTCGTACGTCTAATGCACATTGTACAAGTACACGTGTAGCAGAATTCTGAAAAATGAAAAGGAGTAATGAAACTCACCCACCGACGTTCCCCTAAATTAAAACGCGGCCCTTTTGTAACCTAAAACTCAACATCTTCGGATTACTAACTACATGGCCTTGTCGGGCTTCTGTTGCTGCACTTACACTGGCGTACCCATGAAATGCGAAGGAGTCTTAAACTTACTAACTAGTAGTGGCCATATTAACTTCCTATATATGCTATGACATACACATGTGTTGGCAATTTAACTTAGGTGCCATCTTGCCTTTGCCTTTCAAATATTATTCCTTGATTTTATAACTTAATCGAGCTTAATCAATAGGTACATAAATAGATGAAAGACCCGTCTAGCCCCACTTCACCAACTACTGCACCACCTCCCGTATCTTCTGTTGTCAGTCACAAGTCAGTCATAGTCAGTAACAAGTGATGCCTTAACCTGCAACTCGCAAAATGGCACGTGTGACAAGAAGAAGGATAAGAACAATAAGAGGAAGCAATGAAGAGAAGGGAACTGACAGAAGACAATAAGGAAAAAGAGACGGTAGAGACCGATTATAGAATAACAAAAACCGATTTTTCACAGCAAAAATTCACACATAAGCGTAGCTTCAGTAGATTCCTGATGTTTATTTCAATCTTTCCTTTAGCCTTGAATTTATTCTAATAAACATTACTTCTTCTACTACTACTACTACTACTACTACTACTACTACTACTACTACTACTAAAAAAATAAGAAGAAAACGAACAATATTCTAAATTGATATCAAGGTTTCGCTTAGTTAAAAAAGAAATTAAAGCATTTATACAAAAACACTGAAGAAAAATTCAACATTTAAATTTATACCGACTTCTGTATATTTTTCTGAAACACTACTCCTTGGCCGTTTCATTCTCTAATTCCTTAAATGATTATAGGTGCAATTGATATATACTAGTAGCTTTGTTTCTGTATTTTAACTTAAGTTATATATACTTAATATTAATATTCTGAACATGATATGTGGGATTGAGCAATACACTATTACGAAACAGACTTCCAAGCCTAATGTGATAGCTGTATTAGTTCAATCCCCACTTGACCTACATATTTATATGATATTGACTTACACATATTATTGCATGTCACTATTTTGTAAGAAATTTATATTATATAATATTCTAAATTGTAAATGTATTGTAATGAACAATGTACAATAATAAATAATAAATAGGTCCTATATCTGTGGTGGGAGGAACGAGGACGAAGAAGCAACATTTGCTTGCGAGTTTGACAGCCAAAAATGGAATGTTTCCCATACCCCATCTTACCCCTAGGACACCTGCTCATCTTACTCCACCGGGAGGCATGATGGGGTTTCTAAAATTGCTGGCAAAATCGACATCAACGAATCTAAAGTTTTTCAGGTTCCTTATTTCTAAAGACTGTTTATCTAAAAGTAATTCTAGAAAAATAAGTATTCAAAATAATTAAAAATTTTCGTTTTATTACGCCCCTGGGTACACATATTTATACATATTGTGTATTTACCATGTAAAACACGGATTCCCATTTCGAACAGAACTCACTTGTTTTTCAAACTACATACACCACCGTATTTCAGAAGTTGATAGCTAACACCTTAGTGAATGAAATTTCAGAGCAATCTTTTCAAAAAAGTATTTTAGTGTGCAAAAAAACTCGCAGTGCAAAATCACACATTCTTCAAATGATGGGTCCAGAATCAAAACCCGCTATCTCCACTTTTTGTACTAATATACCTTTTGCATGTCCTCGGTAGTTAATTTTCATTGGAGTCGGAAAACAAATGTATTTGGAAGCAAATTCCGCTAAATCCCCTTCTAATAGTATACGGAATATAGAGCAGTTAATTTCAAAACCCGGTAAGTCCATTAGAGTAGTGAACTCAGAACACGCTATCTCCACCTCAGCCAATACCGCTGAAGTAATCCGCGCATGCGAGGCTATGGGAGCTGTCTAAAACAGTGTTTACTGTACTGCTGCAGCTCAACGTATTTCCTTGGTTTTTCTAGACGTTTGCTGCTTTTAGACTGAATAACTATAAAAAATGGAAGAATATGCTAGAAACGTCTCAATGTGCACCCCTTACACTATCAATCTAATGTTTTTTGTGGATCTTTTGTTTAAATGTTTATCAGAATATCAGTTTGTTGTTTCAAAAGTTGCTAATAAAAGGTACAAAAATTAATTCCCGTTTTTAGATTCTGCCTCAATAAATATTGAAATAGTAGAACTGTTGATTATTCCCAAGAATAAACATAGCACGAAAATCCGCATATTCATCATGCTTGTCTTATTATGTCCAAACTTTTTCATCAAAATCCGCTATCTTCATTAAAAAAAGTTAAATAACAGCCAAATCCACTGACACTTAGGTTAATCCTTCAAGTATAGAATCATTAATATGCTACATGGTACTTACATAAAGCAAGAAACCCAGTAACACTAAAATTAATTGACTTACACGTTTTTCTTATTTCCTGAGAAATTCAAGATTTTGGAGATAGCGGATTCTGATTCTAGACCCCTCAAATGCCTATAACTTAACAACCAAACACGATATCAAAAGAAGGCCACCAAAGTCACATAGTGCAAGCTTCCTTCATCAATGTGTTTTCTCAATCATTACTGTAGGTTTAAACGTAACATCAGGTACTTCAAGACATACGAAATTAATTTTTATGGCGACCTTCGGACCTTAGCTTTGAACCTTTTGACCTTACCTTTCGACTTTGGGAGTTACCTCCCCTCATCTTAGACACACATGCTTGAGAAAGGGAACAAGCGGCCACGCCTCGCTAACACGGTAATATGTAATTTCTTTGATTCTCAATTTTGCGCGCTATACTCTAGACCCTTAAGGAGTCAGGATCCCGTCTTTCCTAACTTTACCTAGTATCATAACAAAATATACGGGTTCCCATGCCTTTCTAGAGCTCGTATGCATCCCTATGAACGAACGCCACTGTGTCGCTACAAAAAAGCGACAAGGGATTCTCTGTTTATCTTTTACAGAGCGTTGGGGATCAGCCTATAACGTGACACGCGTGTTTTCAGTAATCGTGCCTGAATTTAAAATAAATAGGGTGACTTTGTGCACTGTATTTGCGCTGTAATCAAAGGAAAATTTCAGGGGAAAATTGAACGGTTCAGTAGGGATAGTTTGAAGTGATGCTGATTGATTGGCGGTTTTTGGCGGTTTTTCATTTAGGACAACTTTGTTTGCTGTTTGATATCATCAGAGAGAAATTTTACCTCTCACGTTCAGGCGTGTGGAGTATGGTCGAATATTTTATGAAATACGATGTAGGTACTTTGGGTAGTTTGTCTGACGTTTTGCCAGCACGAGTTGATGGTATCGTCATCTTCAGAAGCTGTTACTAGTTTGGCGACTTCCGGGAAACCGAGACATCTTTTTTTGAACTCCTCGTGCTTTTATGATCATATAAATTGTGTTAAATTAGGCTAATTTGATAGTCATCCAACCCAATCTACAGCTCCGGAGACGACAGTACATTAATATCGTGCATGGAACCAGGCAAGCCACTATCATCCCAGGACACGGTACGTTGGTGACAGAAGCATGTCTCACAGATCAACGCAGATATCAAAATAATAATTGTCGAATGGGGATTAGCAAATAAAGTACAGTTCAACGTACATAAAACTCAGGCAATAACACTTACAAAAAAGTCTCATGTTGGCTTACCAACTGTGGAAATGGAGGGTCACCATATAGTCGAGCTACCTTCTTTTAAGCTTTTGGGTATCAACATCAACAATAACATGTCCTGGCATGACCACGTCGTCCGTATTGCTAAAACGGCATCCCAGAAGCTTGGAGTTTTGTTCCACTATAGGAAGCTCTACACACCAGAGCAACTACTGCTGATGTACAAGGCACAGATCCGTACATAGCTGGAGTATTGCTCCCATGTGTGGGGATGCGCTCCAAAGCACTCTCTAAAGCTTCTGGACACTATCCAGAAGATTAATCGGCATTCCTAACCTCACAAAGGACCTCCACAGCCTGGAACATCGAAGAAGGGTGGCTGACCTGTCCCTGTTCTACCGATTCTATCACGGAAGATGTTCGAGCGAGCCCTCCCAGATAACAACACCAAAGGCTGTCCGAATAAGGAACACTAGAGAGACTCTGCGAGCTCATACTTACCAAGTCGAGGTCTCTAATCCCCGAGCCAGTCTCCTCCAGCATTTGTTCTTTTGGAGAACTTCGACTCTATGGAATGAGCTACCGGGGAATTTGTTTCCCGACGGCTACAACCTGCAGTGTTTCAAATCTAACGTGCACCGACATTCTTTATTTTTAGAGCATTTAAATAAAAGCCTTTTTTTACATTTTTTTGTAATCTATCTCATTTAACCAGTGGTTAAATCCGTGGCAGTAAGTTTTCAAGTGAAATGAAATAATTTGAAACGTTTCAAAAACGGTTAGACATAAGTTTGTATAGAAAAGTAAATGCCCGGTTTTTCTGAAGTACTTTGTAAAGTATTTTTAAAATATGGATACCCATATCCTACATGCATTGAACTCAACAACTCCATTTATCGAGGGCTGCTCTATACCTCCGTCAATCCACCAGTACGCAGACAGCTGTTTCACGCTTATTAGCGATCGTCAGTGCGCCATAGGTCGATTGACGGCAATAGAGAGCATCAATTCTTCCATGTTTACTAAACATGTGAAACATGTGCGAGCAGACAGAAAGAATTCTGCCGGTGCGCCATCCAGTACCCGAAAGTAACGGCAAACCAAGGATATATAGCAGCCCTCGTATATCGACTTTCATACGTAGCGGCGTATAGAACCCGCGCTCTCTGGTGGCCAAGCGGACGCGCCTTGGCGTCCCACCAAGACTTGTCTACTGCTGTTAAGCAGCGATTTCCTTGGTTTGCCGTTACCTTCGGGTACTAGATGGCGCACCGGTAGAATTCTTTCTGTCTGCTCGCATCTTCATTTATCGCCCTGTACAGAGAGACACGTTACTCTACAAAAACTCAAATACCCTGGAAAAAAAACTGGGCAAAGTAACGACCAAGAGTGATAGATTAAGTGAAGACTGCATCGCAGTCAACGCAGCTGATAGCTCTGCTAAAGCAATCATTTTAAATAAATAATCACCTTACATTGCAAGATCGATGGGCTAACGAGTAAACTGATAGATGCAACGGATAAATCGTAAAAAACCCGAAGCCTAGATTAATTTAAAATTCAATCAAGTTGTAATAAAAACTCGGCTTGTTGTTTCTCTATCTGCGTAACAAGACTCGAACCCCTGTTGAGGTGATATTGTATTTCCTTCGAAAGTTTTAATGGGGATTAGACGTTAGGCGGAGCGGGGCCAGTAAGCTTGGCTTCCAGTTGTCATGTTCGTCTCCGTTGCTAACATTTTTTTTTGCGGCGCATCCTTGGATTTTATTGTCACATCAGTAGACGAGGAAGTGTGTAAATAGGAAATAAATAACAATTTGAGGCTAATGCGATTTCATAAACGTATCATGGGAGTGTATACATAAAAATAGACACTACAGGGATCTCATGAACCAGAAGATTTACACAAATGACTAAATTAGAGAAAAGTTGCGCCTTGCTGAACCCTGCAATATGGCGTTTTATAAATTTTAAATTTCCGAGTACTTCCGAAGATATTTGGGAAATATCGAATTTTCCCGATTTCGTTTTTATTTTTTTCCCACATCATTTGAAAAGATATGACAATGCAAATTTCACACTTCTAATGCAACTTTGCCTGCTCTATGAACTGATGTTTTTGGATTTTCAATCTGACGTTTCGATTCTTAGCAACCATAATCAACTTTGGCCATTAAAATACTCGGCAACTTTTATTATATACCTAAAAAATTTTAATATTAATTCTAAATACAACGATTTATCGCTCTTCTCGTTTACGTACCTGATGTTTTGGATTCAAAAAGACATCTTCAATGTTATTTGGTGAGGATTACGAAGAAATAAAACTTCGGATCAGAAATCGTGTCAGTGGCGGCACAGCAATAGTAAAAAACCACAAAATTTAAAAAGAGCTCAAACTTTGTTTTTACGAGATTTTTTTCGTCCAGATGGAGCTTGTAGAATAAAAACTGTGTCATCCTAGTTGGTACAGAGATGCACGAAACTATTTACGAGAGCCTTTGTGTTTCATGTTTTTTTGAGGGCGGACGGGTAACGATTTGGCTGCAAGGAGATTTCAGACTACAGCTTCATGAAATAGGAACAAATAAAATGATATTAGCGTTATGTGTGGGAAGTAATGAGTCAATCAACTTGTCTCCATTTTTCTGTAACGCTTTTTTAAGTCATTTTTCAATGCATGCTTATTTTGACAGCATCTCGCGAAGTTTTTGATACGTGATCACTTTCTTTTAGTCGATAATGACGTACTAGCATATTTTCTGAGGACCAATACCAAAAGTTCCAAAATCTGACAATAAAATTTTGTTTTATTAGGGTTTCTGTTTGGAGGTCTGCATTTTAATGAAAATCTCTAAAATTAAATATATCTCCAAAACTATTAGGAATTGGACATGATGTTATATCATCAATTTTATAGCTTACCACCACTACTATCACCACACTAAATATTTGTATCAAAATACCAATCACCCTATATACTACCTCTTTTCATGAATAGTTCTTGCTTATCATATTCATGGATATGAATACGTAAGGCGCATTCATTTTGCAAGTGAAGTGAGATATTTCAAATTAAAGTGAGATTGTCGAATCAGTAAATATCAGTTCAATTAGGCTTTCAAAAAGAACAGCTGAACACAGAGTGTTGTAGCGAATATTCGCATTTGCCGATATTCATATATTTTTACATATTCGCATTTGCAAAATTACTCCGAATGTTTTGCGAATATTTTGTTTTAAATATAATGGTTGACTAATAAAACAAAATCCATTCATTTCTTGAGTTGTTTAATGTAAAAAGGGAACCTAATCTCGTAATCACGTCAGTCTTCCGTTTATTACTTGGTATATGATTTATTTATTTAGTGTTGGGCGATGAAGCTTAACTATTAAATTTTCATGAAAATTTAACAAACAAAAGTAATAAATGCGATGTAAGCAAACAAAAATAATTCTTATATGAATTTTTACCAAAGTTTTAATATTAAAAATTATCTTTTTGAACAAAACTAAGAATAATATTCAACAGATACTTTTACAAGTAGAATTATTTTACATAAAAGAGTTAATTAACACTTTAAGCAAACCAAAATATGGCATTCGCTACATCACTAGAGCACAGTTAACCAAATTATAACCTAAAATTAATTTTAGTTAATGTCATTTGAATTGAGGGGATAAAAAGAACACGTATTGACCTGAGTGAAGTTAAGCTGATATTATCTGAAATTTTGTGTAAAACAGATGCGGCTATAGTCTTACAGTAATATGATATTTTCTTCATACGTCTAGATCAAGTTGTTAATCTAAAGTCTAGACAGAAAAGCAAGATAGCAAATGGACAAGGAGGAACACAAACAGAGCAAGGCCTGCTATGCACCACTAAGGGTGTTATGATTTAATGCCATTATCGGGTATGGAGACAGTATGGTGTAATGTGTAGATGACGTATCTGTATGTGTTCGTACATACACGACAAGGATTGGGGGAGTCGCGCTATATCGATAACGGTCTTGATCTAATATTTCTGGCGTCAGGGTGTATCGGCGACGATCTAAAGCAGCTGTGTACGACAATATTTCATCTAGCGATAATGGAGGTGACGCATGGAACACATTTCATGCCGACGTAATGCAGTTGCGAACGATAAGTTACATCAACGAGGAGAAAGAGTTGCTTCTAGATGGAAGATGAAGCCATTCCATTTTCAATTAGATATACGATTGCACTGGATAACTGCGTTAGTGTTATTTCAGAATATATAGGGTGTTTGGTAGACGCTTATCCAAACCTTAGATAAGGAAAGAGAGGTGATACCGTGCGTCTGTATGATGTTATATGAATTAGCTGTGACACAAAAATAATAGCTTTTATGAAAACAAATAGTTTGGTACGGTAGTATTTTTTTGTGATACTTAGCGTTTTTAGGACCAACCATTGTAAAATATTGTGGTGTGCCTAACGGTAGAGTGTGCACTGTGCAGCTTACGGTTGTAAAAGCCACAGCAACAGGAAGGAGCCAGGAATCACTTTTCACAGGTAATTATGTGTTCATATTTTTTGGTGCATTCGAAGTTTATGCAAATATCTCGACAACTAATTCAGAAATATATATGTATCCAAAATATAATTTCAAATGTACCACTAAAGTTCGAATCATAATATTTTTCAGCATGTAAAGTATAAAAATTATATTTTTTAAGGCATGTTTTGGTTCAAATACAATCAGCTTTCCAGTGACGTATCTGTTATAGCTTACATTTTGCAAGACATATATCTGACAATTGGAAGTTCACGGTTAAGTTAATGTTAATTACTTAAATTTGAACTATGGATGTTGAAACTGGCCATATAGAACCCACGAATAACAATATTTTAATAAATTTTATTTGAAAATAGATTATTTTTCCAAATAGCTTAACCATAATATTAATCCCATTAGCTACGGCACTGGGACTAGCGCTGTGGTACTTTTTGGTAACAGGGATGTCACCCGCACGTTGTGTCCTCTCTCTGTCCTTGTCTTAGATCCAAACACATAGAAGGTGAAGAGAGAGAATCTTGGAATAATGGTATAATAGATTTAGGGACGTATTGGAATATGCATTTTATATTATTGCATTTAAAAATAGGACTGATGACTGTTTGATTTAGTTATTAACTGATTTAGTCATGGTAACTAAATATTTTCGGAAATTAAGAGACTAGATTGAAAACTGGCAACATCGCGCCTACTCTCTTCACAAAAAGCCATAGTGACAGTGACAAAAATGCGCAATATTCGTCGGTTAGGTTAGGTTGCTTTGTTGATTATCGTTTATGATTTACCTCAGAAAACGGCGAAATAAAATTACATAAAAACTACCAAATTTTCGAAATGGAAATAACTGTCACAAACATGATCCAAATAGTTTCAAACTTTACTATTGTAAAGAGGTTTTTGTTCTCTATCTTCTGGTCAGCTTTTAGTACAAATCTATGATTTAATGGTAGGGGTGGTAGGAGTTACTCGGAAAAATAATATAATAGCAGAGAACAAGTCAGGATTTACCTCAGAACCATTGACGTCTAAGTCGTCAATGCTGAAACGCGCTGTTGACTAATTGATTAAGTAATAACGCTTGAGTCAAAAGAACAACTAATTTAGGCTAATCGATATTTTAAAATCGAGACCTCATAAATATCTAGTTTTCTAGTTTGTATAAAAGGAATTCGTAAATAATTCCAAGATTATGACTATAATTTGCAACTTTCCTAAGTCCCGAATAAGTTTCATAGATAATTAGAATATTCAAGGTGCTACCAGAAAATGTTGGAAAAAGAACTGACTGCCAGCGGGATTCGAACCCGCACCTCCGGAATTCTAGTCCGGCGCTCTTACCAGCTGAATCATGGTGGCCATGGCAACCCAGCCGGAGAAGCGAAATCCTGGCTCCCGTTCTTCTCAACCAATGAGATAGAAGACTATTACATTTTGAAAATGCAGTGTATTCAAAAAAAAACGACGATGCTTGGCAACTTTAGTAGTAAAATGTAAGTAGCTTACAGAAGGAATCCTAATATTTCATATTTAGAGATACCTGTCTACTACATATAATATGCATGTAAATAGCATCGCTGAAGCACTGATTACGTTATACATACATATATTCAAATGTTGACGCATAATACCAGGCCTAATACTCTTGTTTCACAGTTTTATCCTCAATTCCCTTTTCAGCGAAGTGTGCGAGCAGCTTGTATAGAACTACGTACGCCGCTACGGCAAATGTAAGTACAGGTGCTTTCAGAACCATAAACTCTGAGATTACTTCATGTACGAACACCGGCTTTAACACTCCACTATTACACCAACTCCCTTATACCCACAATAATAGCTCAGTCATCTAAAGAAAAACGTTACCTATATTATGACACTAAAAAAATATATATGCAATTTGTCCGCTCATCGGCCTTTAGGGGTATGAAATACAGTATTTTTTATTGACAAATCACCCCCATAGGTAGTTTTTCTCCCACCACCATAAAATAACAGCCATTTTGTTTTTTTTCTTAATCGAAGCATGAATGCTGTACTAATTTAGCCACAGAGGTCCTAGAAACACAAAACATTCCAAATTTTGTTCCACAAAAGGGCCAAAAAATTGTTAATTCCGCAATTTTTTGCGTCCTTTGTGCAATTTTAGCTTTTTCATTTTGACTCAATCAATCTGATCTGTTAACCTAAGCGATAGTACATGATGTAAGGTAGTCTAGAATCTATGATGGTTTGAATATGGCAGTTGAGCAGGCAATAAAACAAAATAATTAGTGGTCACGACATTTATTTTGCGAAAAAGAGAAACAAATGTTACAACCATTGTTCGAAATGTCCTCCTTGGTGTTGCAGACATGCTGTTGTTCTTACTGACACATGTTGCGTAGAGATACTGATCATCTGTTTGTCATTCCGTAATTAATTTCTGACTTGAATAGTTTTGCAAATAAGCTCCTCGCGTGTATTTGCCTCGTCGACATAAATCTTCTCTTTCATTGCACTTCACATGAAAAAATCAAGTGGAGTCAACTTCGGTGAACGCGGTGGCCAAGCGATTATTTAACGGCGTCCAATTCACGGCGAATATCGTTCATTTAAGTGGCTTCATACAACTACTTTGCTCAGGGCTAAGGTGTATAGCTATTTTTTAGGAAGCATCAGGTTCTGTTACTTAGAAATAAAAAAATTGTGGGTTAACAGCTTAGATTTTTTGAAAAAACTATAATTGTAAAAAAACGCCAGAAACTACATAATTATTTTCTTTTAATATTTTTTCTGCCCTTATATGAAATGGAATTTGGAAAATGTTTATCATTAGAGCAGACGGCAGAAAGATTCTAATAAGCGTGAAACAGCTGTCTGCGTACTGGTGGATTGACGGAGATATAGAGCAACCCTCGTTGCTTATCGTTGGTTTATGGTATGTTTCATTATTGAATCAGAATTATTTTGTGTTTGTAGGGCCACTACATAGATAGCATAGCAGAAGTTTTGCATCTGCTCTGACCGCCAGGCGGCACTGCAAGCAGCGCTGCCGTTTTAGTACATTTGTACTGATTCTAGTACAATTATCGACGGCAAAGTACAAAGGTATATTAACGCTTAATTCTAGTAAATTTTCAGTTTTTTCTCGCTCTTCAGAAAGTTATAGCACATCCATGTGGGTCAATTTCCAGCTCATCATGCAGTTCACGGATTTTAGTACAATCTAGTACATTTTATTGCTTTCATTCAGTATATTTCAGAAACGTACCGTGCCGGCACTGAATGCAAGCCATCTGCGGGACTAGGTAGCCCTGGTTCAGGGGTGCGCGGAGAGACTGCAAGAGCTGGTGAGGCTGAAGAAAATAACCCTGATATAGGTCCCGGGTCAAACAGGTGCTCTTGGTGATGAGGAACCCGATATGCTGGCCAGACTCGGCACCCGGCGACAGTTTATCAGCCCGGGGCCCGTTATAGAATTAAGTAGGCAGTAGCACCGTACATTAACAAAGACAAGTAGGGTCACTCTAAGCTCAGCCCCCAATGTGGTCTTTCCGGCTGTGCTCTCGGATACTACGCAAGCTGGCGGATTCTGGCGCCCGGCGATCTCGAGCAGTAGCCGAACGCTAACAGCTGTGGTTTACAGGGTCAGTCCACCTAACCCCACCTAACACGCGACACGGTGCACGGGATACAATCGGTATTTCACAAAAAAATGCCGGCGACATGCTCCTGAATATGACCCGATTGTTTTTCTATATTTGTGCCTACTTATTCCCATTGATTTTTAAAATATCTGTTTTTAATACTTTAATTTTATTATTGACTTGATTTTTAAGTTTTTTTAAATACATTCTTCAAATTCGTGTTTCCCAGTTCTTTAACTTTTTGTTTATAAATTTTGACCCGATTTTCAATCATTTTGGGAATTTCTTGATTTATCCAGTCGTTACTTTCACGTATATTCCGAATCTTTTTTACAAGAAGTGATTAAGTCAACTAGTTTCTAAAATGATTAAACTTCTATAGTTTGAACATTCTTTTAAATTTTGAGATGAATTTTTTATGATCGATTCTGTTTCTACTTTTCTATATTTTGTCGCAAGTACTTTTATGTTTACACCTAAGGTTATTGACAACCTCGTTGACAACAAATTATGAATGATCAGACTGTTACTGTTATTTACTACTTGAATAGTACATTTCAAATTACTACATCTATCTGACAAAACAATATGATCTATAATACTCCTTGAGCTATTTGCCACCCCAGTAGCTGCATCTGCAGCTATTGTGTTGAATGGTTTATTGAATAATAAATTATATCTATACTATAGAATTCATTTCTATTGACCCCCGTATAAGTGAAGTGAACGTCAATACGTCAATAAACAATATCGCACAGTCGAATTCCCTGTAAGAAAACGAGATCGCACGAAGGAAACCCCTCTGAATTCGAAACGGCTCGCATTTGTGAGACTCACATCAAAGTCGGCACGGCGAGTGACCCTACTTGTCTTTGTTAATATACAGTGGCAGCAGGTAAAGTCAGCACTCAAAAGGTGAGTGAACGATAGATAGAGGAACAATGGAGGCAAAGTGAGGAATGCAAACAAGCCAAGGATTTTATAGCCGGGCTGAAAACATCTAGATCAGCATGGCTACAGAACCAAAGCCGATGGGCAATCAGAAACCTGGTGGGTGTTCTAAAGGGCCACTGCAGGCTGAGGCGGCATCTATCCCATTCAGGAATTGAAGAAGACTACCTATGTCGAGAGAGGCTATCGAGAGGCCCGATGAAATGGCCTACCTCTTCCTTGCGGAATGTGAGTTGTTGCTGCCTGAGATACGAGATCTTTGGATCCGATAGGCTCCAACCAGAGGACTCACACTCCCTAAGCTGGCCTTTGATAAAAGGTCAGGAAGGTTTGGCAGGGAGAGGGAGGCAGGCTTTGTTGATATTCGGGGATAGCAAAACGGCCTACTGGGGCCTACTTGCCTGGAGCGGCCGCCACACAGCTCCTATGATAAGAGATTGGCTTTCTTAGCAAAACATATTGGTATTTTTCCAACTGTCCAGTCTCCACTCACACCAATTTGACTCAAAAAATAAAAAAAAATTGGACGTCTAATAAAGGAGCTTGAGTAGGTACTTTAGAAATTCTTCGTTTTTTTATTATTACACTGCGACACTTGACTGCCCTCCGTCCTCTTTGGATGTTGTGAGAAGTAAATTGACCGCACTATTAGTCCTTCATCGTGGAACGGTATGAATATCTGGATAACAACTGTCGGCCGCCGTCCCGGCTCAGGACGGTGTTTGCACATCCAGAAACTCGTACTGCAAACAGAAACTGCAAGAGAACAGCCACTGTTTGCTTAGGTGGGCGCTGACGGCTCTCCTTCAGTCAGCTTCTACAATCAAATTACGCAATTACACCAACCATGCTGAGTACTCTATAAACGACTTCTACCGGTTCAAAGGGCTACCATATCCGGGGGCGTCACAGCTTACTTGATTTCTGCCTACAAAGTGTCGTTGGCAGTTGTATGAGCGGATAGTTCATCCAGCTTGGGAAAAACTAGAACACTATTAGTAACAGCACAATAAAAGGTACCATGCAACCACTTGTTAGGAGTTTTAAGGGTTGCCTGATTATTCCCGTTTTTTCAGTATCGAGTGAAAATTGTAGTGGCGGATAGGGTGGGGAGAGGATCAGCCATAACATTTTTTATACTCATAAAGGATATTCCACTACCTTAAGGAAAATGCCAAATGTAGGAGGGCCCAGTAGCAACAAAAGGGCACTACTGTGCCAGGTTGTACAGTCGGTCGTCCTATACGGAGCTCCTGTGTGGTGTAAAGCCACGAAAAGGAAAAGGTATCAGAAGGTCTTAGACAGCTTGCAGAGAAAGTCTCTGCTAAGGGTGGCCAGTGCTTATCGCACGGTATCTACTAGAGCCTTGCAAGTTATAACGGCGATACCACCATTATACTTGCTGGCCGAAGAGAGGACACTGATCCGCCATGGTCAAGCTGGCAATGCGATAAAGCCGAGCTGAGGCAAAAAGGCTGACAGCAAGTAAGTGGCAAAGCATATGGAACGATACCACTGATGTCGGACAGTGGACGAAACGACTAATACCGTCGATAAAAGAATGGGCGGAATGCAGTCATCGGCAGACGTCTTATTTCCTAACGCAGGCACTGTCTGGGCGCGGGCCTTTTCGAGTGTATAGGAAACGGATAGGACGGGTGATGGACGAAAGATCCTTGCACTGCGAGGCGGAAGATACGGCCGAGCATGCCCTGTTTCTGTGCGACCGATGGGGGGCGTACAGACAGGAGGCAAGTCAAAAACTGGATGGGGAGCTGACCCCAGAGACTATGGTCCCGTTGATGTTGTCCAGCGTAGAAGCATGGACCATCATACATGAGATGGTCAACAAAATACTCTCTGCAAAGGAGAAAGAGGAGCGCCTTCTAGGATAAATGAGGATTGGAAGTTATTCATAAGTGGGTTTTAATCATTACCTCATCTTGCACTGCAAAGAATATCGTTCACGATGATGCCCGGTGCAGATGGAGATATAGCATCAGAGGTAAGGAAGAGGGAACGGGTTTTAGCCGGTCGGGCCGTGATGACATGTCGGATGGACGTGGTTGCGTCCATTGGACATGTGATCAGAGGACTCAAGCTGGTTCAACGTCGGGCGGGCAGACTCTCTCTCACGCTTCCGGGTGTGTGAGTGTTTTTCTATCCTTGCGATCAAGCCGATTTCCCAAACCCTCTATAATAAAAAAAACCTTAAGGAAAATTACTTTGATGATATTCTCTACTTTACAGCCCTATCCAAACATTGCTTTAAATAAGCACCTGGTGTTTTCTGAAATACGTATTACAATTTATAGATAATTCTCTAAACTGTGACTTATAAACTAGTAGCTTAGTTACCATGAGATTTTTTACGTCGTATTACTACCACAACGAGGAAGAGAAGTTAGTTGTTAGTTTTGAAAATGTTGCCAGTGGCGGCAAAGCACCAATGACATTTAAACCGATAAAATTTGTCTACTTGTCAATTTCTACTTCCTCTGAGAAAAGAAAATATTAGTTTGGGAGACGGCTGATTACAAATCGTGTCGCAGTTTTGAGTTTCACACTCTTTTGAAAAAAATCAAACATTCCAGATCTTTCAGATCCTCGGGGTTACCTAAAATATCGAAAACCCTTATTTGGCTTTCTATTAAGTTGAAACCTCGTGTTTTCAATAATTTGAGAGTTCTAATTACAAATCCGATCGCAGTTTTGAGTTTCAGTATCGTATGACGAAAATAAAAAATTTGAGATCGCTCTCTGGTCTTCAGATTCGCCTAAAAAGTTGAAAACCCTAATTTGGCCTTTTATTAAGATGAAACCCCGTGTTTTGGATAATTTGAGAGTGCTGGTTACAAATCTGGTTGCAATTTTAAGTTTCAGTCTCGTGTGACGACAACCTAAAATTTCGGGCCATTCAGATCTTCAGGTCATCTTAAATCGAAAATATTTATTTGGCTTTCTATTAAAATTAAACTTCGTGTTTTGTATAACTTGAACGTGTTGATCACAAAACTGGTAGGAGTTTTAAGATTTAGTGTCATTTGACGAAAATCAATAATTTCAAATCTTTAAGATCCTTAGGTTTGCCTAAAAAATCGAAAATCCTTATTTGGCTTTCTATTACGATGAAACCTCGTGTTCCGGATAATTTGTGGTTACCAATCACAAATCTGGTCACAGTTTTGAGTCTAAGTCTCATGTGACTAACCTGAAAAGTTTCGGACCTTTCAGATCCTCAGGTTTGCCCAAAAAATCAAAAATATTTGGATTTCGATTGAGATGAAACTTCGTGTTGTGGATAATTTGAGAGTGTTGATTACAGATCCGATCGTGGTTTTGAATTTTAGTATCGTTTGACGGAAATAAAAAATTACAGATCTTTTAGAACTTCAGGTATGCCTAAAAATCGAAAACCTTTATTTATTGGTCTTTCTATTAAGATAAAAACTCGTGTCTCTGATACCAATTCTATAATCTTGGATTACAAAACTGCTAATAATTTGAAAATACAATCTGATGCGCACACATATTGCGCGCGCCAGTTTATAGTTTTCGGATCATCCATTTTTAGGAGAAGATTAAATTTATTCCTTTATAGTTTCAGTAATAAAAACACTAAAGATACTGAGCACTCACGAAATCCCAAGTCAAGAAGATGCTAAAATAGAGTGTGTTATAATCGGTTTGGCAGGTAGTTGGATTGCATAGTGTTTATGCACCAAATCATCTGGAATGACATATTTTTATACTACAGGCCGCAGAGTTAACATCTCTAGAGAGAGCCTAATTTGAATATTGGCCAGCCAACATCTATAGCGCTATTGCCACTCTTCTTCGTCCGCTTCCAGTTTCTTCAAAATCTGGCAGTTTCCGCAGTTTGAACACAAAGTATTTAACTGGGTGTTTAACTATACATTCCAATATACTTGCAATGTAACTGATTCACGTGAAGATAATTTGTATTGAATTAATCAAATCTCAAAAATGGTAAATTTCATAGCGGAATGCCGCAATAACTTCTAATATGTCATAAATCTAGCAACCTACAATCGGCGTCCCCTTAAGCTATCATGTGGCTGTCATTGTAGTTGCGGTTATTGCGTGTGTAGAGATTTTTGTGATTTTAGTGTATATTTGTCTGACTTTGTGACTAATTGTGGTGTGAATTAAATTATTTATGAACAATATTATCATAACTGCATGATGAGACAACATAAAAAGTGCATAGTTTGCTGTAATAGCGACGAATCGGTGAACACTTCTTATCATAGGTGAGTATAGGTTTTGTATTAGTTTTCAGTAGCATAATATATGGGGATAAGTGGGAACAAAAGTAACTTCACTCCAGTTTGAGGAATAATAATGGTTGTTTAATGTATGTTTTGTGCACGCATTACATTCATGTCAATCAACATGAATTTTAAAAATTCCATTTTTTAAACTATTTGAGGACGTGAAATGCAAAAATGTATGCCACATTTACTTACAGAAAATCTATCTATGAGACTTTTATAGAACTGGATATTACCTAATGCAATTATTATATTTTATTGCTGAAGTAAAAATACGATGCAGCCATTCCAGCTGGCTACCTTTCAGAACACTGTTAGATATGTTTTGAAAAACACCTTATGGTAATAAATTATCAACTGCTACAATGAAATTATAATAAGGGTAACTCTCTAAGTATAGCTAAATACTAATACAACTTATTGGTATCATTTTGTAACATCACAGTGATAATTGAATCTATATTAATGAACATCCAATTTTAATATAAAGCCGCACGCTACTGGTATGCCCCTAAGCTGTCAAAATTTCTGTTACATGTTGGCTGGTCAGCGACCTGTGCATTTTGTTGTTTACACTCCCTCTGATGTTAACTCTGTGCTACAGGCTAATAATATAGGAATGCTCACAACGCATGTGAGGCTGAGTTGTTGGTTCTGTATGCTAGGCAATGAATAAAATGGCAAGATTAGTTTATACCAGCATTACCTGTAAAACAGCCCTTCACAGTTAGCTAGTGCAATACAATCACTCAATTACAGCAACCATGTTAAGTACTCTATATGCGACTTTTACGGTTTTCGGGGGCTAGGGTGTGCATGATTTAGTGGCATTTGGGGGGTGTCAAAGCACCCTCCGATTAAGGGACGTTGTGTGTATGTGCACAGAGATAATGCCGAATTATAGTGGTATAGGGTTTGCCTTGTTATTGTCGTCATGTGCACTATCACTGCACAGTAGTTTTACTTACTTTTACTTTTACAAAATAAATAATAAAGCTGTTATAAATTACCACAGGAGTGAGCGCACATTTGAAGGTACCGCTTTTGAAATATGTTTCTTTGCAATTGGCAAGTAGCACCAAATATAGATGCAACGAGCTCTGCCCTCAAAGTGTCGATTTAAGTGAAAGAACAATAACCAAACCATAAATACTCGATCACAGACCAATCTTATTATGAAAATATACAGTTGATTGCTCCATTACTTCTTGAACCAACAAAGGGCTGACATTTGTGGCTTTAACAAAAATCTAGTACCTACCACTATAATTAAAAATGTATACTAATATTTAAAACAGCCTTCAAATTCAAAATAATTGTTAGATCGTCCTGGTATATCATGAGTGCGTATGCTTACTGCTTGCTCAAAATTTTTAATAATGTCAAGAACATTGAAATTGATACAGGCTGAAGTACCTTATTCCCCACTGAAGCATTTTAGGAGAAACTAGTTTAATCAGTAGCTGTCCTGAATTTCAGTATATCGTTATCTCAAAATTTCTCAACGGTAATGTAATATACACGGAAATAAGAACAATATCTATCACACTCTTCAGACTGTAGCAAGGGAGATAAAAACGTAAACAAAAAATATTGATTCTTTGAATACAGTAAAAATGCTGGATTGATTATTCTGAAGGATTAGCGCAGTGCTAAGGTCAAGTTGTTCTTTTAAACAGCCCCCACTTAAAGTCCCAAGAATTTAATAAGTACTGTCAATTCCATAAAGTTTGATAAGAAGTATTCCACTGATCTAAAATATAAAAGGGTGGATTGCAAAGTTCACCTTAGGAATGCATGCTTTACTTGCAATAGCAACACGCATGATTACATGTGGTGTATGTAGTGCCACTTTTAGGAGACATCTTTTAAGCTCTACAAAGTCTGACTCAAGTCAGATAAACTGATTTCTTCAAACCTCGATCTGTCAGTATCTTCAGGTCTAGCTAAAACCATCTTCTAACGATGCTAACATGAAGACTGAAACTTTGATTCGGTGGTTGCTCCACCAGACCTAATATCACACATCTCGCATAGACAGACTCTGTTTCTGCAATCTATGATCTCGAAGTTTTCCCATGTAAAGTTTCACTGCCTCAAAAGCATCAAAAATCCATTGGATACACCCATGCCAAACCTGAGTCTGATAGACGAAATCACGGTGCGTGTCTTTAACCAACTGTTCAGAATGCATTCCGTTAAATTATGTGTCTGGTCCTAGCGAACATTTTGTCCGTATTCTAGATAAAAAGGGAAACTTAAGGGTTACTTCGTGTGTTATTTATGTACTGTATAACTTACAACTTCTTTCGGCAGTATACTCCACAAGCGTAGATACACGCTTTCGCACATTGCAAATAAAAATTCGTTATCTAAAAGAAGCTTGACAAGAGACACTTGATATCAAAGATATATTGATACTATTATTTGACAGGTACAGAGGTAATAAAGGGAATGCTCAAAGTGCTTTACCTTACAAGGAACCTTCACTATAAAATCAGTAAAATTCGATTGCATTGAAAACAATTAGGTAGACGGAGCACATATCAAATGAAAGTTATGCCATGCCAGGGAACTTTTAACAAATACTAAACATTAAATAAAGCATACTCGAGCAAAATATTAAAAATAATTCTTTCACATCTCGTTTTGGGCCTTATAAAATTCTACATTTGAAAATCCGTATTTCTTTTTTATACATAAGTAAGATAAAAAAAGGAGTCATATTATAAATGAAAAATATTTATCTAAGCTCCAAAAATTTGTTTTCTTACACACCAAAAATAATATTGTCCAAATGGCCACCCCCAGCATTAATGCAATAATGAGCTCTTTTTAAAGCATTTTTCATAACTTTCTTCAACATTTCAGGTCGCATTCTGTCAAATTCCTCCAGGATGTTGTTTATTGATTTTACAAATACCCTATCTTTGAGATAACTCGATAACCAAAAGTCTGGAACAGCTACATCGGGAGACTGGCGGATATGCAATATCGGCGTTTTTCGAGATAAGGCGTCCAGGAAAAATTCTGTTCAGAATGGCTATTATCTCACTGGCCATGTATGCTGTGCCACCATCTTGTTGATACCAATTATCATTCTGACTAAGCTCTTCCAATTCCGGGATTAAAAAATCCAACAGCATGCTTCTGTAGCGACCTCCATTTACTGTAGTGGTTCTTTCCTGACCGTCCTCAAAGAAATAAGGCCCTAACATTTTTTTGGCACTAACACCACAGGACACTGTCACTTTTGGCTCGTGTAACGATTGCTGGTCAATAATTAGTGGGTTCTCGCTACACCAGAAAAAATTATTTTGCTTATTCACAGCCCAATTCAAACAAGAGTGAGCTCCGTCGCTCATTATAATTGTAATAATAGTGCTATTCCCAACAGGAAATTTCACAGTCTAGAAACTGAATTTTATGGGTACCTGTATTTTGTAGGGGAACAAGTACAAATTTTTAATGAAAATTGGTTGCACTGAATGTCGGGTAACATTTAATTGTGAAGATCGTTTTTCTGTTGATATGCCAGGCCTTTCCATCAGGTCACTACAACGTACGCGGTCTATACCTATTATCCCTTGGACGAGCTGAACGAGGTCTGCCAATATGCGGTTTATCAGATGTAGACCCAGTTTGTTGAAAACTTGTTCCACCTTTTATTGTATATATCCTGGTAAACACTCAACTTGTGTGGATTGTTGTGCCGAAATTTAATAATAAAATTGTTAATTTGACAAAAGTTACTTCAGGGACATTACTAGAGTCCAAAAAGTATTGTTATTTTGTCTTCGTTTCTTTGTTTTCATTTGTGTGTCTTAGTTTAGGTTAAGAATCTAAATCATATTACATTTATCTAAACAGTTTATCATGCATTTTATTTATTTTTTATTTTTTTAAAAATCTATGTTAATAAAATGTATTTGAGTGAAGAATTAACAGAATGAAATTTACTAGCTATTTAGGTTAGTTTCAAAAATTGGGAAAAATGCTTTGGGGTCAGTCAGACTCCAGTGCGATAATTGTGTCGTATAAGGGTTAAATGATTAAATAAATTAGCTCCATGCTTTTGTAAGAGGATTTCCATCCTTCATGTTATTGTCTGATTTCCTTGAATTATTTTCTCAGCTCACATCCTCTTTCTAAGGGATACTCACAGTACCCAAATCCATATCAACTCTCCTGATTTGATTAAAAATCCAGCGATGATTTGATTGAGAGCGGTTGCGCTTTATCTCGGTATTCCAACGCGATCGCCCGCTGAGGGCTGAGGGCTGAGGGCTGAGGCCCTACTGTCGAATTCTCTCGCCCTTGGCCCCCCGACCGCCTCTTTTAATCTACTCTGCCTCCTGAAGTATGCAAGATACGCATAAAAACGGCGTTCGGCTGATTTAATCTCGACTCCCGCGACCCAAGGGCCAAGGGCCAAGGGCCAGTCTCCGCTCGTCCCTCGTCACCCCTTGCGATTCTTCGGCTACCGGCCGGAAGGAGATATATTATGTGCAGCGTTGCCGAAGTAGCTGTCGGTTCTAGGGACTTTTTTTTCTTTTTTTTGCTTTCCATTCTTGCAGTGAATTGAATACTGCAGGCGTCTTACCCTTGTCATGAATCTGCAGACTGATATACGAGGTCTGGCAATAAATTGACCGGGCCGATTTTTTGGTTAATTCAATTTAATTTATTTATCGATGCATGGCCGTCTCTACTCACTAGGACGGAGCATTGAAATATGGCAACACTGAATCGGGGGCCGAGCTTTTATTTGTTGTTAAGTCACTAGTGTAATCTTCCAGAGCAAAAAAGAAGATTGGAAGGTGATTTCTAATGTGTTTCTAATTATTTACCTGCACAAACGAAACTATAAAGCTAAAAAGATGCCTGCAAAGTGTGTAGTACCAGGTTGCACTAGCAATTATGCTTCCAATAAAGGACATACCAAAAATAACCTTCCAGAGTGAAAAAGAAGATTGGAAGGTGATTTTTAATGTGTTTCTAATTATTTACCTGCACAAACGAAACTATAAAGATAAAACATGCCTGCAAAGTGTGTAGTACCAGGTTGCACTAGCAATTGTGCTTCCAATAAAGGACATAAACAGAAGTGGGTGAACGGTATTCCTCGTAAGGGCTGGTTATATTTATAAGAATAAAGACTAATTTACAAACATTTCAAAGGATAAGACCTATTTTAAAGCACAATGTGCAATGTTTTCTGGACCTCCCAAATATCACAGAAAAAGACAGTTAATTGAACTCATCTGGGCATGCATCTGGGCATACCTACGAAAAGATTTGATAGTGAAAGGGAATCAAGACAAGCAAGAATGGCTTCAAAGTGACCTAATAGTGAATTTTTCTAGCTCAAGTGAAAATCTACAAAGTAAATTGAGTATTCATTTAAGTGGAAGTGGAAGTGGCAGCAGGAAACAGGTTGCGTTTTTTTTATTTTGTAGTGTTTGACTACGATGAACCAGACATCAGATGTAAGTGGAATTAGTAGTAGTTCTAAAAAGTATTTTCCTTAATTTATCAACCGAAATGAACTCTTAATACATATAAAATGTAATAATTATTATTCTGAAACTATAAAACAATTTACGGTAACCGGACCCCTATTTGACAGATAAGCCACGTTGCCACATCTAAGGCTCCGGCCTAGAGCAGAGTCGGCCATGATTGATGCTAGGTATGCCTAAGCAATCACACAATCAAACAATACTAAAAAGCAACACACACATATATCTATAACACATATACACATTATATATATATAGGTAACCAAAATGCAATGTAACACATAACATACAAATGGTATAAGTTTATTAAATAACTTACTATATCGTTAAAATTGTCCTTTAACTACTTGTTTACACTGTAAAATGCTTTCGGTTTCATAAGGCGTTTCATTTTAGTCTAAAAAGCTTCACTACCCAGCATTTTGACTTCAGTGGGTGGTCCATTAAAAAACTTTATACCGTGGTAATTGTAACAACTCCTAGCTCTTAGTACTAAGAGTTTAAATCAAATACGTCGATGTATTCTTTTATATAGACAAGGCAGTGCAGGATATATGCACTCGGGAGGGTGAGGATTCCAAATTTTTTGAAGCTGTCTCTGTAGGATTGTCATGCGGGTAGTCTTGCCATGATTCTAATAGACTTTTTTGTGTTATAAATATTGTCACGACGGCCTCTTTTTCTTCACCCAGGGAATCAAACTGGACGTAACTTTCACTGTTTTATTTCACAACTCAATACAATATCTCCGTTACAACTCAACTCAACTGAACTACCACGCTACCCGTGGCGCCTTATATACACTTCATCGAACCATCTAGAGAATTCGATGACATTCTAGAATCCATCCGTCATTCCCGAAAACTCTAGATGATACGATGACGTTTACACTTCAAAGATCTAACCTAACACTTTGACTTTACATCATGCATGACAACTAATACACAATACACGAATACCGTAATATACAATATGTTACAATATTTTTGGGGTATGGGTGGAGTGACCCCAGGGTATAATTCCATATGTCAAGCGTGAGTTGAAGTAAGCATGACAGTCATTAAGTAGAGTGCTAGCTGATACGTTGTTGGCAAGACTACGTAAAACAAGAACGCTTTTGCTAAGTTTTGTGTTTAAGCCATGTATGTGGATTTCGAATCTAAACGAACGTTAAGAGTCTGAACAGAATCAGTCTTGTAAGGCAAGACCTTTAGTGATAACAGCATAGTTTGAGTTTTCTGCTCATTTAGACATAATACGTTCTTTTTATATTTTCGTGACCGTAGATTTCAAACTTGGTTTTTTCTAATGGTATTGCGGTCAATTAAATGAAACAAATTTCCCTTTCCACGACGTTTCGGTTTATTATATCTAAACCATCGTCAGGTGTCTATAAAGAATTATAAAAACAGGTAAATATGGTGTCTAGTATATGAAATGTATATATATATAAGAAAACATCTAGTAAAAATGAAAAAAATAAACATTACTTAGCAATATATATAACAGAACAATGTACAATGAAAAAAAAATGTTTTTTTTTGTGATTAAAAGAAGATAAAATAAAAAAAACACTACTGACGTTTTGCTTTAGTTTGTTACATATTTTTAAGCGAAACCGTCCCTGAGGATTCAGTGGACAGAATGACCTTAAAGTTTGGAATTATAAGATGCCATAAAATACCAGATGTTTAGAAAGTGGTGGTGACAAAAGCTAGAGAGTGGGTGTAGGGTGGTAACCTAACGTACATATCTGTATTAATAAAGTTATTGATTTTGATAAGATGCAGATACCTCATTTCAATAAGCTAAAGTAATGTTTATTCTTTTCATTTTTACTAGATGTTTTCTTATATATATATACATTTCATATACTAGACACCATATTTACCTGTTTCTATAATTCTTTATAGACACCTGACGATGGTTTAGATATAATAAACCGAAACGTCGGGGAAAGGGAAATTTGTTTCATTTAATTGACCGCAATACCATTAGAAAAAACCAAGCATAATACGTTCTTAGAATACCAGTTTCCAACCCGAAGGTCTGAGACATCTGATGATGCAGCCACACTCTCATTGCTCTCAACAGTCCTAGTAGTATCTGCATAGAGCATTAAATGGATATAATTAGCTAATGTCAAGTCATTTATAAGGATAATAAATAAAGTAGGTCCCAAGGTGGAACCTTAAGTAACTCCCTGCTGTAATTCTAGTTTACTGGAGTGCTCACCATTTACTGCAGCCTGTTAGTAAGATGAGAGGCAATGAGACAGACGCGGTCGAACGTATGGCAAGACTGTGAATCTGTAGCTGTCCCTAATAAGTCCTCTTAACCTCCGATGTCGATAGACCTACGTGTGATTTTTAGTTGCAACCAACTCAAGTTCTTGCCGCAACGTTTTCATACTATACCAGACTCCACTGAGAAGCTATCGAAATACAAAAACACCACAATAATTTCAATAGAAAAGGAGAAATACTGAAAGTCAACCAGTACATGGGTACCCATCCTAAAGGACCTGAAGACACTGCCATATCGCAAGGAAGCGGGGCTACCATTGCTACCGGGTTGGGCCACGTCACTGTTAACAGAAATAAATACAGGTGCAGATGTACTAGCCATCAGCATTTTGAAAGTCGCCGAAGTAAAATAGCTTCTGAAGGTGCCATCCACTCGTGGTGGCGAAACTTCAAGCCTCAACGCTCAACGACGCCGGCCTAAGGGGACTGTCCACATCTCCACGTCACGACGTCGTCAACGTGGAACGGTGCGGTGTCGCAGCAGGATACGTTGCCACGACGTGCTAGTGACGGCACGGCAAGGTCGCCGTGGAACGCCACGTCTAACGTCGTCGCCGACTTGTGGCTAGTTCTATTGGTTACGATGCACTCGCTCAGTTAATATTTTATTGGCATTGTAATTTTTGTTAATAATCCTTCAAAAGTTGATGCAGACATTCGAAAGGAACTGTAGAGGTGGTCACATGTTTTCAATGCTTCGTATTTTCTTGTGAAATCATTCCCATCACTATTCATCGAAGAAAGATAGGGATGCACCCAATATTGTCTTCTCAGATTTTTTTTCAACCTTTTAACAATAGCAGAAACAGAATACGTATTGTACGGTTCATACCTAAAACGAAATTGCTATTTTTCACGTACGTGAAGAATGTATCGAACTTTTACAAGGCACCGTGACGTGAACAATGAGGTGTCGTGAAGTGCATTTTTAGGATACGGTAACGTAAATTGTTGTGTTATGACAATGCACCGTGAGACGATACCGCACCGTTCCACGTTGACGACGTCGTGACGTGGAGATGTTGACTTGCCCTAAAAACCCAAGAACCACAAATTTATTGGACGATGGCCGCGAAAGCCTTACACACTTGTGAGGGTAGTTGGCCAGTTTGTGGCCGGTGGTGATAGTTTGTCAGGGTGTTGGTGATGTTGCGTTGTAGACGTGATTTCAGAAACAACAGTGATTTATTTAAGTAAACAATTCAATAGTTAAGAAAAATCAACCAAAGGTGGCTCAAAATACTTCCACTTACCATCTATCACCGGGGGTATGCATACCTTCGGGTTATAAATTACAGATCAACTTCTAGTTATTTGAAAAGTATAAAAAGGTGGAGTTGTTCAATGGTTTATATTTACGACGGGATACGTCCTTCGGTAGTCCTTTGGTAGTTCCGTTGAGGTACTTAGCGTTCTCAGAATATCCCAAACAGATCCAAACAGCAAAGTGTTGACGAAATTGGTAGGTACCAAACCTGGCTAAACCTTATCTCCAAGTGAAATTTAGGGTAAGGTAAATAGACCCAACCCTAACATAGACAAAGTTTAAGGTGAGATCTATGAAATGCAATTAAAAGGTGACGCTAAAAGGTGGTCCTAAAAAAAGGCCTGTGATCAAGGGCGGCCTAAAGTGAGTATACCACAGACGGTATCTGAACTCTCATGCTATTGCCAAACTCAAAATCCTCAATACGAGTGAGTCGCAAACTCATGAATTTGGTGGCCTCTTCTTTCGGTAAAAATCCGTCACAACGACGTATTCCCTTCAAGGGTAGCAACCGGAAAGAAACACAAGACTAGCAGCTATCTGGGGAAGGAACCTTGCAAGTCATCGTGTTCTGGAAAAATGACAGTCACCGGTTCATGAAGAGCTGGTTCGAGATGAAATTTGATGGCGGCGTACCTGACAGAACAGCTGATGAAAACCGAGGTTAAGAAACCCAAAACAAAACAATCGAACTCTCGATGATGGGATAGTCAGGAGGACCTAAGCAACGTTTGGTAAGTACGACTGTTGTATTTTCTTGCATGAGATGAAGTAATATATTTTTCATTTCAGCCTCAAGATTTAGTTACCGTGGTGCTAAGAGAGATCTCTGAACCCTAGATCTAAATCAACTAGCAGGCTCAAAATAGGTACCTGAAAGTCTATTTAACAGATGAGCGGCTAATTCTAAGGTTTATCTATAAGCGAAATGTAAATAGACCCGTTGTAAGTACCAAATTGGCAATAAATTGCAGTTAAAAATGTGAGATACTTTCCTATTTTTGATTACGATTTTTAAACCTGTAACACAACAGTATCGTTAGGGTATAAAGTAGATATTGGTAAGCTATTTACGTGAAATGACTCAATTTCCGGTTTTTTTTGTTGGATGTATGCCACTATTGCAGCCGGTGAGCGATCATGTTTCTTTACAACCTGTAGATATTCAGACTACGCTGGACCAGTTAAGGGCTAGAGTTGCACCGAGTAAGAGCGGCAACAATCCACTCCATGCCCAGTTAAATACCGTAACTCCGTGTATTGTACCGAGCAATTACATAGGTGGAAAGAGGAAAAGGCGGGCGCCGAGTAAAGTACGGTAGTTATGCGGGCAGACTGAAATCCGGAACGGGTCTGGCCCGGAATCCGCTGGTAGGGCAGTCCGGAGTGAGTCACGCTCCCTGTAGAAATTTACGGCCCGATCTGTATGGACCGCGATTTGGTATGGCAGCTTAAACGAAGCCCTGTTGCCGATGCCTTCGCATGAGTACATCCGTTTTAAAACCGAAGGGTTGTAACCCTTAACTGGGGACATTGCTTTCTGTAATATTAATGGTCGGAGTCTTGTAGACTCCAGGACAGAATTTTTTTAGTATTATCGGCAAAGGTCATTTTTTAAGGTTTATGTTTTTTACAGTCAAACTGTTGTTGCTGTTCACATTTTCAAGCTTTATTGGAAATCATACATGTTTTGGTGATTCTGATTTAAAGGAAATAATGAAAAAATCTATTTATAAATATCAGTCAACTTCAAGATTCAATAAGTCTCTCGAAAATTAGTCATTCGTCAAGAAACAGAATTTTTGTAACTCCCTAAACTATAACAGAATAGAAAGTAAAGGCTGATTTGCAATATAACTGAAACAGAGAATTCGTGCACTAGGTGAAAAATCGTAATTTTGATCATTGTCTCAAACAACAATTCTGGCTACATTTCTTAGAACAATGCAGGCGAATTTGTTTTTTACATAAAAGGTAGACATATGATGTCTTTCCTCTCAACCCTGAGGGGCAAATGTGACTCCGTGACGTCAATATCTTGGAAATAAAAAATCTTTACATGACCTGTTCACAGATTAATCCCTACTAAATGATAGGAAGCTACCTAGAGCGTTCTGCCGCAGAAACAATAATTGTGGTGGGAAATGTTGTGTACAGTAGTTAAGGCGAAGGCTCCTAGACTCAATGTCACCAGTTAAGGGTTAAAAGGCCAAATGCCTCAGTTCCCAATAGCTTATTATGTTAATTACTTGTACCCCCTTTCATTTATCCCGTCTGTATAGATATACATTTTCCTACAATATTCTTTAAATACAATTTATTGTTTGGAAAAGGTGTAACACACCGAGACGTATGTTACAGTATTGAAAAATAAAGTGGCGGTCAATTTTATACTTTATTAGTTATATTTATATCTATATCAGCGAGTCCTACAGCTAAATTGGCCATTTCTCGCATCCTATTCGCCACCGCCTTTTATCTCGCCATTCATCTTCTTTCATTCCCCTTTTTTCCATAGCTTCTTTCCTTCCTTTGTTCCAGTCCTTTCTAGGTCTTCCTCTGATCCTTCTTCTTTCAGTTGGGGTCCTACTGCAGGCTTTTTGGGGCCACATATTTGCCTGCATTATGCAAATGACTGTACCATATTAGTCTTTTCTCCACTATGTTTCCCACAATTGTGTCTGAAAACCTATGGCGCTGTAGAAGCGCTGCGAGAGGATAAGTGTCGGTTCACGTTACATTTGAAACGCTGCAGGTTGTGGCCGTCGGGAAACAAATTCTCCGGCAGCTGATTTCACAGTGTCGAAGTTCTCCTAAAGAAGAAATGCTGGAGGAGACTGGTTCGGGGAGTAAGGACCTCGACCTCGTAAGGACGAGCTCGAGGAGCTTCTCTAGTTCGGACCGCCTTTGGTGTTATTATCTGGGCGAGCTCACACGAACATCTTCCGTGATAGGATCTGTAAAACAGGGATAGGTCAGCCACCCTCCTTCGATGTTCCAGGCTGTGGAGGTCCTTTGTGAGGTTAGGCGCATCGATCAATCTAATTGACTTTTCTGGATAGTGTCCAGAAGCTTCAGAGAGTGCTTCAGAGCGCATCTCCACACATGGGAGCAATACTACAGCGATGGTCGGATCTGTGCCTTGTAGAGCAGCAGCAGTTCCTCTGGTGTATACAACTTGTTATTGTTGATGTTGATTCCTAAAATTCCCAAAAGCTTGACGGAAGGTGATTCGACTATGGGGTGACCCTCCATTTTCACGGTTGGTAAGCCATCGTGAAAGTGTTGTTGCCTGAGTTTTTTGTACATTGAACTGTACTTTATTTGCTAATCCCCACTCGATAATTGTTTTGATATCTGAGTTGATCTGTGAGGCATGCTGCTGTCGTCGACGTACCGTCTCCTGGGTTGATAGTGGCTTGCCTGATTCCATGCACGGCACTAATGTACTGTCATCTGCGAAGCTGTAGGTTGGATTGGATGTTATTTCCAGCAGCTTGTCTTATGAACAGCCCTCGACTACAACAAACAGGGATCGGTCGTTCGAAAAGCTATTCAGCTGCTGGCGCAGGCCAGGTGGTAGCCCATAAGCAACAAGCTTGACCAGAAGTCCTTCATGCCACACTCTGTCGAAAGCTTTTGATAGGTCAAATGCAACAACACGGGATTCGCCATGACTGTCTATTGCTCTGTTGCACAGGTGAGTGACGTAGGCAAGGAGGTCATCTGTAGACCTGTGCCTACGGAAGCGATCATTTATGATGTTATTGTTGTCCAGGTATATTTTTTACTATACAACTTTATATCTAATTTTTGAAATATCTGTACTAAGTTTTTGAAATTAAAAGAGCTAGCCAATTTTCAACAGTTTTGTGAACGTTTTTCTTATCAGAATTCTAAAGGACTAAACGTAAGGTTAGAATTGCTTACCAACAATGTGGGTGACGTGTATGACAAAATACATTGATGGCAAAGATTTCACCACATAAATTTCTGTTTATTAGCTGAGTGCCTCCTGCAATAACTTTACTTTTAGATTTACGACTACGCCACCGCGTCTCGTAAACATTTAAAATTTGTATAATATATGAGCGAATTTTATCCTCAGATGTGACGAGTGTTTTTCCTAGCACGTTTCGACTCCATGTAAATTAATTTAGTATTTAGAACAAATTATTTCTTTAATAATTCAATTTAAAATATGCTAGTGAAAAATAAATTTTAAGTACTTATGATAAGTCCACAGATTTTACAAAACAAGAATATTTTGAAATATAAAATGGTGATTATAGTTTACAAACAAGACATATTTATTATTCAACAAATGAAATTTTAATTTTGATTTTTTCGATAATAGAAAATAGAAGTATCCTGCTTATTATATGTTGCGCATCCCTGCCTACAGGGTTGTCGAGGCAAACCAACTATCAAGAATGGATAAATCCTTCGCTCCGATCATTCTCAGTATCGAGCAGTGGAAAAGATGGGAGATTCAGTTTTACCGAGGAGCCATTGTCCTATCCAGCTAGTGGACAGAACTCAGAAGCAAGGTTATGTGTGGAAAATCGAGGAGTACGGGAGAGTAACTTTCTAGGCACGAACGCGACGATTTACGAAGCAGAAGTATACGCAATACTCTCTGCTGAATGCAATGGGAGGATTAGAAAGAAGGTTTACATCCGCTCTTGACAGTTAGGCGGCACTAAAAGCCATCTGTGGACTCAGAACCAGAGCACCTCTAGTTCAGGAAAGGGCGCAGAGACTGGAACAGCTGGCGAGGCTCAAGGAAGTTACCTTGATGTGGATCCCGGGTCATATGGGCGCTCTTGGTAATTAGGAAGCCGATAGGCTGACCAGACCCGGCACTGGGTGACCGTTTGTTGGCCTGGAAGCCGCTACAGAATTAAGTAGGCAGAAGGTAAAGTCAGTCATCAAAAGCCTAGATCAGCATGGCTACGCAACCAAGGCCGATGATCAGAAACTTCGTGGGTATTCTGACGGGGCACTGTAGGCTCAGGCGGCATCTATCGCTATTAGGAATTGAAAGTGACTCCCTATACAGGGTGGCCAATCGGGTGACGATAATAATTTTTTTTTAGATAGCCCGTACCGAGACCTATCCAATACACCCCCATGTATGTGTACCGATTATTGATAGTTTTCGAGTTATGATTTTTTTTGAAAACTTAGAGATTTTCCTGTTTTTCCAACAAATCGTCAAAAACAAAAACAAGAATGCTTTTTGGCTTTTATTTTTTTCAGCAACTATACTCAGTATTAAGCCTGTTTTAATATCCGATAAAGAGAACCTGTACATCCGAACAATAATTAAGTACATTTTGGGACCAAAGTTTGAAATCACTGTTTTTAGTCAGGAGACAAAAACCTTCAAAATAAAATTAAAAATACTTATGCCTGGTTTTGGAGCTCCAGTCTAATCTTAAAAACTCTGCAAGACATTGCACTTTCGAAATAATAATGAAAAAATAGCACTTATGGGGGCATTTTGCGCCGTACGTGACTGTTAAATGTAAAAAGGTGCCGAATTCAAGAATTTCCAAAATGATTTAAAAAACTATTATTTTACTTTATTATGACAAATTAAAGAAAAAAACTCATAACAACTAATAAACATGATAATCATTGATGTTTTAATCACTTTTAATAAAAAAATTAATACCTGTGCTTTTTGCTGTGTACTATTGAACTTCTGCTAAACTGAGTTGTATGGAAAGTTAACAAAGGAAAATAATAATAAAACAACAATCTGACCTTTAGTTCCATGGCGGAATTACCTGGGAAGCGTTACTTCCCACACCGATAGGTGAGGGGAGGATTGTGATCGTGAACATTTTCGATTTTGAGATAATAGGGTTTTTGGGCGTTTTATAATGTCTACATAATGAAAATCCGCGTGACTCATTTCCGTCGTTCTGTCTGTCGGTCTGCCTGTCCGTCTGTCTGTCTGTACGCGCTTTTCTAGCCTCGTAATCTCAGTAACCGCTGCATGGACTGTGATGAAATTTGGGCAGCAATATGCTGTGCGGTCTTATGCTGCTATAATTTTGGAAATCGGTACATGGGCGGCGGAGTAATTAAAAAAAATTTCAAATATTCCTCAAACTTCGTTTTTAGGCGTTTTATAGGTTCTTGATAATTTTCTGGGATTTTTTGGGTGGGGGTGGAATTTGGGTGTTTGGGGGATGGTGGGTTGAAAAACTGAAAAACTTGTTGTATTCATGATAGGCTGTCTACTGACCTGTTAAGGAAGACCTAGCGACATAAATTACCTTTTTAGGTCCATCCGAACATTGTCTTGCCTATTACCGAAAATTAATTAACACAACTGCGCTTCGCCGACATGAACTCGCAAAAAGCTACTCTGAAAGAAAGGGATGGCGTATGCTACGACATTGCTTCCCAGGTAATTCTGTCATGAAATTTGAAGTCAGATTATCGTTTATTATTCCTTTCCTTTGTTAACTTTCAAAACAACTTAATTTAGCAGAAGTTCAATAGTACATAGCAAAAACACTTCAAAAATCACAATTTGGGTATTAGTTTTTTTATTGAAAGCATATGCGTAGTTAAGTCCCTGAATCTGGGGGGGCTTAAGTCCCTAGATCTGGGGACTGCCCAAGATACAAAACTGAACAAAACGAATTGTTCTTGGATTTTTGGGGGGGCTAATTTCATTCTTGGGGGGGCTTAGCCCCCCCAAGCCTCCACCTAACTACGCCTGTGATTAAAAGTCATCAAAACATCAATGATTATCGTGATTCGTTGTTACGAGTTTTTTTTCTTTAATTTGTCATAATAAAGCAAAATAATAGTTTTTTAAATCAGTTTGGAAATTCGTGAATTGTCACCTTTTTACCTTTAACACTCACGTACGGCGTAAAGTGTCCCCATAAGTGCTACTTTTTCATCATTATTTCGAAAGTGCAATGTCTTGCAAAGTTTTTAAGATTAGTTTGAGGCTCCAGAACCAGGCATAAGTATTTCTAATCTTATTTTGAAGGTTTTGGTCTCCTGACTAAAAACAGAGATTTCAAACTTTGGCCCCAAAATGTACTTAATTATTGTTCGGATGCACAGGTTATCTTTATTGGATATTCAAATAGGCTTAATACTGAGTATAATTACAGAAAAAAATAAAAGCAAAAAGCATTCTTGTTTTTGTTTTTGGCGATTTCTTGGAAAAACTGGGAAATCTCTAAGTTTTCAAAAAAAAAATCATAACTCGAAAACTGTCAATAATCGCTACACATACATGGGGATGCTTTGGATAGGTCTCGGTACGGGCTATCTAAAGAAAAATTATTATCGTCACCCGATTGGTCACCCTGTATATGAGCTGTGGAGGAGCCGTGGAAACGGCCTACCACTTCCATGTGGAATGAGCGTGCTAGGCAGGCTGAGATAGGAGATCCTTGGATCCTATAGACTCCATAAGCTAGGCCGACATACTGTCCTTTGTTAAAGGGTCGAGAAGGTTTGGCAGGGAGTGGGAGACTGGCAGTGGTGGCTGAGGGGTTATATTCAGTGATAGCAAAAAGGGTCTAGTTTGGGTCTACCTGCGAGGCGTGGCCATCCCACAGCTACTACTACTGTTGTACATTTAATAAGAACAAACGTTGTATGTTTAAAAAACGTTATATAGTGCCCAATATTCAATGTACACCTTACCCTTAAAAGACGCAGAAGACTAGTTAGGAACCATGCTCAAACTCTAGAGGATGCTTTCACAGAAATGAACAGAACATGGCTCAAAGTGAAGACCGACGTAAATAAATGACTCTTTGATTGAGTTGAGCTTCCAGGTCATCAAATTTCATTTCAAGGATTTACTAAACATAAATCAGGGCATAATTCTGAAATATATTGTATCGATTTCAAACAATGCATTAGACTTGAAGGCCAACCGACTACTGAATGCGCTCCACCTCCAAAAAAGGCAATCTCCATAACTAATGGTCGCCATCCCTATTAGGAGTTATACTTCGCGCTCCAATTACACAAGCAATATTATATCTGCAGCTTTCGGTTGTTATTGATGGTTTTTAATTAGAAAAGAGCAGGCCAGGCAAGGCAAGAGTTGTAAATATGGACGAAGCATTTTGAAACACCTATTAATTATAGGCTTGGTGATGAAGTTGTTAGGAAGAAATATTAGCTTTACTTTATTGACACAGTTATGTCTACCCGTGACAGATGATCTTTTATTGATGATGATCCCATATTGGCAGCTTGGCTTAATTATGACGATTACAAAATAATCTTACTTGTATTGCCTTCTGGAAAATTAATATTGTATTGTATTGCATCCATAATACAATTTGGACGTTGTAACGGATCACCTGTTTTAAAATATTTTTTATACTTCTGTGTCATCGGCATCGACTGCTCTGGTCATTAGCCTCGTGTTCTGTGTAGGCTTTGTTACTGTTTCCCGGCGCCATTTAGGAACAGCACTGTTAATTAGAAGCCAGGAGCCTGTGAAGGCTCAGGTGGGGATTCTTCGGTGAGCTTTTTTTTATGGATATTTATTTTTGATTGAAACAATCAGAAATAAATTTCCACCCCTAACGATAATCGAACCCGGGGCCTTTCGGTCACGAGCCCTCGACCCTAACCACTGGACCCCTGTTTTCGAAATTATTTCTAAACTATTTACTTGCCTGTCATAGATAAATAGTCTGTATGTTCCATTTTCAGCAACGATTTCGTCATTATATGTAAAGTTTCCATAGTTGTTGGACAGTACCAATTTTTATTTGTTCTTTTTGGCATCTCTATTAAATCATTTCAGCTGAAATTGACAATCATGGCTAATATAATTTATGAACATAGAATACACAAACCAGTTGTTGTTTTTTGCAAAGTAACAACGTAAAACTCTCTCTATTCACATCTAGAATTTGAGCTGTACACTACCATGACTCTGTAAGAAAAAATAGTTTGTGTGTGGCAATTACATCCTAATTGGGTGAAGAAATTTTGCTTCTCATTGCAAAATGTTGGGGCATGTCTTTTATTGCTTTTGCTTTGTTTTACTATACCCTTAGGAACGCGTTTTTGTGTACTTTTTAAGATCATCTACTTTTTCTGTGAACCTTTTGTATCTTTGAATATCAAGTTATTCATGTACTGCTTATTTGTTAATTATCTAGTACAAGAATCATTATCGAATATCAACCGTTATTTCTGGTCATCTAGTTTTGTGTTAAAATGCCTTGCTTTATGTGTATATTAGGTTTCACATTTTTTGCTCAAAATATAAAAAATGGAGTCAAGTTGATTGACTCAGTACTTCCCACACATTACTGTGATGTCAGTTTATTATTTTCCCATAGCATGAAGCTTTAGTCTGAGATCTCCTTGCAACCAAATCATCGGCAGCCTTCCCTCCCCTAAAATTGTCTTACGCCGCTAAGTATTTCCTTCAGAGGTCAATGGACAGCCTAAAACATCTAAAAACGAAGTTTGAGTTGTTTTCATACTTTTAGTTTTTTGATTATTGCTATATACGCTGCCACTGACACGATATTTAACAAACACACGCGTTTTCCATCCTCACCACGGTAATAATACTGTGTCAAAATTTAATTAGAATCAATGTAATACTGTCCACGTTACAAAATACAAAAAGATCTAAAGCAATAAATACTCGTATGTATGTATACAGAAAATTCTAAGTCCCTTAGTTTCCGTAATACGCTAGGCAATGTTCGGATGGACCTAAAAAGTTGATTTATGTCGCTAGGTCTTCCTTCAGAGCCCCTACCCTACACCCTATTATGAATACAAGAAATTTCTCAGTTTTTCAACCCCCCACCCCCTAACCACCCCAATTTCACCCCACCCAAAAAAAACGCAGAAAATGATCAGGAACCTCTAAAACGCTTAAAAACGAAGTTTGAGCTGTTTTTATATTTTTACTTTTTTTTATTATTTGTGCGCCGCCACTGGCACGATTTATAAAAACCATACGCGTTTTCCATCCTCGCCACGGTAGTAATACTGTGTCAAAATTTCATTAACATCAATTCAACAGTTTCCTTGTAACACAATATAGAAGGATCTAAAGCAATACTCTCGTATGTTTACACCAGAAAAAATTCTAAGTCCTTTGGTTTCTGTAATAGGCAAGGCAATGTTCGGATGGACCTAAAAAAGTTATTTATGTTGCTAGGTCTTCCTTCATGGGTCAGTGGGCAATCTATTATGAAAGCAACAAATTTTTCAATTTTACAACCCCCCACCCCCCAACCACCCCAATTTCACCCCCACCCAAAAAAAAGTAAAAAATGATCAGGAACCTCTAAAACGCCTAAAAACGAAGTTTGAGGAATATTTAACTTTTTTTGTTTTTTGCTAATTACTCCGCCGCCCCTGCACCGATTTTCAAAATTATAAGAACATTACCTACTACGACCCCCCAGCATATCGCTGCCCAAATTTCATCACAATCCATGCAGCGGTTACTGAGATTACGAGGACACAAAAACGCGTACAGACAGACCGACAGACAGACAGACCGACAGACCGACAGACAGACAGACCGACAGACAGACAGACCGACGGAAATGAGTGACATGGATTTTCGTTATGTAGACATCATGAAATGCCCAAAAAGTGTATTATCTCAAAATCGAAAATTTTCGCGATCAGAATACTCCCCTCACCTATCGGTGTGGGAAGTAAAAATAAAATATTTGCTAATCAAGACCCATACATACATCTGGGATGTCTTTTAAAGCTCTCCTGGATATCTCTTCCGAGTAGACGTTCAATAGTAGAGGTGAAAGGGCACGTCCCTGCCTTACTCCTTTCTGCATACTAATTTTTTCAGATAATTCGCTTTTGATTCTGGTTTTTGGTTTTTGTTGTTGATAGAGGTCTGAGATAATCCTTAAATCTTTGTCGTCAATGTTACGTGATCTTAAAATTTTCATTAGTTTATCATGTTTCACCATATCGAAAGCCTTTCGAAAATCTATGACACATAGGTATACATCACGTCGACGTCTCTATATCTTTCAATAAATACACGTATTGAAAAAAGTGCTGTCTTGTTCCGAAGCCATTATTAAAACCAACTTGAGTTTGACCATTGTCAGAACACATGATTCATCAGGCTGATAATCCTGTGTTCTTCACACTTCCTGGAGTTTTTCTTCTTCGGTAGCGGTATAAATATCGATGTCAGTCAGTCATTTGGCATTATGCCTGTTTCATAAATTTTGTTGAATTGGTTCTCCATTACTTCAATGCGGTTGTATAATATCTTTATTATTTCGATTGGGATACTATCTTCCCCAACAGCTTTTCTGTTCTTCGGCTGTTCTGCTGCTTTGATAATTTCCTCCTTTGCGATATATAGTCCAGTCGACGACTCCTGTACACCAGTGTTTATTCTCACATGGTCTTTAAACATTTCTTTTGCGGATTCTTCCCATATGCCTATTTGATCTTCGATATTCAGAAAGGGTCTCCTACATTTATCTTCAACAAAAGACGAAGAGTTTTGTTTCCCTATTGTAGCTGGTTCCTTTACCTTTTTATGTAAATTGAAAGAGTCGTGTCTATCTCTTCTTCTAATCTAGGGATCAGTTTGAACTACGAATCAGCATTATTGTTATACCACGCCAGTTTAACTAACAATTATATTTCTTTTCAATCATATGTGATTCTGCGTCCAGCATAACCAAAGTGTATCATGCTGTTCCCAAACAGAGCTTGCAGTATCGCCAGCATCCCTCAGAGTACGTTCACCCTAAGTCAAAAGATAATAGCCAGGAAAGTGGCGGCCCTATTGATGTGGTCTGGTCTTATAGCATTATTAATGAGGAATTAGTTAAATGTAACGTCACGATAAAGACGCTGCCAACCGTTTGAGATAAAGAGAGGGGAGATCGACGTCTAGGAGAATACACCTCCATGCCCTTTCGGAGCACGATAATAGATTTAGTGCAAATGAAAAACCAAGACGTCGATCTTCGTAGCGCCAGTGAAGACGTGCCTTATAACTTAAGGTTTTTTGTTGCTGGCTGTGCTGATACGTGGGGGAGGATAAATTGGGCAAGAGTTTCTGAATTCCGTGAAATATATTCAGAAAAAAAATTATACGACTTCTGCATTCTAAAGGGAAGAATACATTTTAACTTTTAAGGCCCAGTCTCACAATCATTGGTAATCTCTGGTAGTCGCTTAATCAATAGTTACCTGAGTACTCTGTTTCACAAAGAGAACCAATGGTTAAGCCTATTTTCTTCAAGCTGGCACCACGGATGAGTCTCAGATCACTGCCGTAATCATGTTTCATGAATACAACCTAACCCTTTGACATAAAAACCTAACCTTTCTTTCCATATTTTTGATTTGTCATTACAGAGTATAATCAATCAACGTCTTAGACGTCAATGTCAAAATGCATATTTCTATAACCTCCAAAGCAAGCTTATGTGTCATCGGTTGACCACAACAAACGTCAGAGATAACCCACACTTTATCCTTGGGTTAACTTAACTGCTGCATAACCAGAGGTTTTGACGAAAACCGCCGATTATGAAAAGCATTGTGTTCACTAACCACTAGGTTTCTTTTAACCTCTATTAACTGCCGAAACTGGGCCTAAGTATTTGTAACCAACCGTAGCATATACTACATATTGTTTCGTGTCAGAAAATGCCAGTGACGTCAAACAATTGATGACGTACCGGCGCAAAAAACATGGCGGATGACATTTTTTTAGAAACAGAGGCGTAACAATTTTCTCTATTAATTGATTTAATGCTTTATAAACTAAAGCATTTTCAAGTGAAGTAGAACTACATTGTTTTAGTTGCAGTATATAGTAAGCTCAATTCTAACCTAGTTTACTCAAAATATTTTTTATAACTGAACAAAACGCGTGGGCAGAGCCTAAATACCAGAGTACCGCGGCTGCTATTAAAAGGTTATGTATGTTAGGGGAAGTTTGTTAAAGCGGACTTATCTGGGCTTTACGTGGCGTGAGAAGGAGATTAAGATGGTGAGAAGTACTTTTTTGAGTAGATACCCAAGTTTTTGTCAGCAGTTTTGCAATTGATACAACATGTTCGTACCAGATCGGATTTTCTTTTGACTTCTAAGAACTTGAATGAGTTACTCCTTGGCAGACCTGATTATTCACTAAAACCGGATGCTGGCTTGGGTACTTCTTATTTGATAGCGTATAACTCTGGGTCTTGGAAGCAAATTTTACCATATTCTTGAGCCCCCATGCGGTAATGGTCTGCCAGCCTTCTGCGTTCCAGCTCGGCCTATTGCTCATGATGCCTGCATGCAAAGTACTGTCATCTGCAAAACTTTGGATTAGGTTTGTAGTGTAAATCATTGATGTGAAGCAGAAACAATGTCGGAACCAGTACCGATCCATGCGTAAACCCAGCAGTGATGCTATGGAAGGAAGAGGAAAACCTATCTACCACGACAGATATTTTTCGACCTGAGAGGGAGTCTTCGAGCCAACTGCAGAGAGGCTGTAGGACAGAAGCTTGTTTAGGAGAGCTGCATACCACAGTTGACCGAATGCCTTTGAAATATCGAGAGCGATAACGTGAGCCCTGCCAAACTAATGGCTGAGTTTGCTCCACGCATGTGTGAGCCAGAAGCCAGAAGATCTCCAATTGATTTTGATCTTGACCTTCGTTCAGGAGTGCGTAGCACCAAATTGCGCTTAAGTGCAAATTCCTTGGTAAATTCATTTTAATCCGACCGATTTCTTATAAGTTCTACTAAGACGTGAGAAGAAGAACCTAATATATGAATTTTGAAAAAATTAACCTTTCCAATTATAAGGCTGAACCATTTGTCGAATCGCCATAAGCTAATTTGGAAATGAAAGGCGATAGGCAACGACTCAAATATAACTTCATTAAACAGTCAACAGTCTGTCCAATTTCACACGTTCCAGCAACTAGGAATGTCGCTTCTACATATCTTGCAGCACAAAATTATCTACCGTGTCCCGGTACGAAAATTTTAGTGCCCGAGGTCATAGAACGCGGCGAACAATTCTATCATAAATTCAGCTATTACACCATCAACAAAAGCATCTCGCCAAGCAGCTAAAATAAATATTCCTGGAAAAGCCGAGAAGAGTATGTAACTGTAATTACTTGCAACTTTGCGTAAATTTCCTTCAAAGTGGCTGCCATGGATGTACGGAAATAGTTTCAAAACAGGACAGCAAAAAGCTCAGACAAAGGGAAGACAGGTGTGTATCATAATTATAACACCTTTCTGTAGGAAGGAGTTGTCATTGCAATACATATTTAGTTTGGCGTTTGTTATAGTTTTGAAAATTTTGTTGCAATAAGGTCTTGACAACTTTGCTACATATACCTACAAGTCTGGAAGTTTTTGCTGAAGATAAATTTTGGTCTTCTATGGTTCTTGTGAAGCTCAATTTCTTGAACGCTTTGGACTAAGTGATATCCGTTTTCAGGAAAAGAATTTGTGTATATGCAGGTCAAGTAGCAGCATTACAGTAGTTAGTAGGCTGTGAAAAGTATCCATTTCTGTCGTACTCCAGCTTCTCTTGTCTTTAGATATACTACCGCGGCTGTTTCTGGTTACAGTTGATTTATTGTAAGGAATCTTCATATTGTTGTCCCTTTACCCTAGTTTGTCTGCATGTACACGTATGTGCTAAACTGGTTGTTCCCTTCCGTCTGAAGAGAATTAAATGAACATCAAACAACGAAAAAGTTGGTTTAAGCACCCAAAACAGATGGTTAATTAAAAAACTACTGATCTGAGTAACCTGATCGGGATCACTTACCGTACAAGAGTGAACTGATCCTATGTTCTGATTGATCCTAGATCAGTTTCCGAACGTCAGGATCAGTGATCCAGGTGATCGGGTTAACCCGATTATAGTTTGCGTAAAGGCCTTATGTCATTATAACGGCTATCAAATTTTGCGTTTGATCTTATAAATAAATTAGGCATTCCCATTTGGAACAATCAAGTTATGTGCGATTGAAGTTTCCTTAATTCATCTACCGATTTCTCCAACTACAAAGTCAATTCACATTAGATCGTTTAAACTAAACTGACCCATTCCATGCTTAGTCCTACGGCAAAGTCGCGGTCTAAGTTTTATGATTGCTAAGTTATTATGTGATACATAAAGCCACAATAAAATTGACCAAGGAATCTGAATATGCAATCCAACTCGACCTACATACACTCGCATAGTAAGTTTTCCAAAATGAGAGAGATAGGTACTGTTTGGTCACAGAAATCCAAGGCGTTGAGATTGACTCACCCTGTATTATGCTCTACATATTCTGCAGTGTGATTGGGTCCAAGGTTTTTATAAATTCCTCTTGGTTGTATTTGCAGTCTGATGTAAACCACTATCGCCAGTTTGTGGTTGAGGATGCTCCAGGATGGTGTCCAGGGCTGCCGTCGGTGGGCTTTCGTTATAAATAACAACTACTCATGAGTTTTGTCAATTGTGATCATCTTACCTTAGCGTTTTAACATACTTTAAGGAACAATGTGTCTTGACAAAACCCTTAAGCTTCCCGGTATAACAGAATTTGTCTACACCTATGACTACGAGTCTCCGATGTATGCTAAATTGATAATGTTGCGTCTGGAAACAAACTTTTACCACATTTCAAGAAAATTACACTCAAAACTTGTTGCATGTATACAGAGGAAATAGCTGTTGTCCTTTTATCGCTGCTTATGGGTTGGGGTAAAGCAAGCGGAAGCAAACTTTGAATAAACGTAGCTTTTATGTAGAGTGATTCAAAGATGTTAGCTTATCAGTTATTTTGTGTTTGTGGCACATATAAAAGTAAATCAGCTGGCGACAACTCTACAAATATGAAGCTAGTAATGAGGATCTTCTGATGGCTTGGGACTAGAAGTGTTCCTTAATTCCTAAGTGACAATTGGCAGAACCCGTTTACATAACAGTTTCGGAGAAAACGATCTGTAGAATTCTATGCGACATGGAGTCAGACTTCATAGTTGCACATGTATTTTGTTCTATTGCCTTCTCAACTGCCAATAGACAATAATGGGTCATATTTAAACCATGATAGCTTCTAAACTACTTTACTTGAGGCTAAGACGTAGAGCTATTTTTTTAGGAAATATGTATTAGCGCTTACAAATAAAGAAATTGTAGATTAACAGCTCAACAGATTTTTTGAAAAACCTAAAATTGTAAAAAAGCAAAAATTACATAATTATTGTATTTTAAAAAAATTTTTGTCCTGATATGAAATGAAATTTGGAAAAATTTTTCCATTAGTTCATGGTTTACATGTTTCGCTGGGTAACTGTGGCTAAATCAGTTCCTACAATACTCATGCGTCGATTAAAAGAGAACAAAATGGTTGCCATTTTATTATGGTGGGAGAAACACTTCTTACGGGTGTGATGTGTCGATAAAAGATACTGTGTCTTATCCCCCGATAGATACATGCCCCCGATACATACACATCATACTACAAAATTGCTTCATTTTCCATTCTAATTTCAAGATGGCAGGTACATTCTTTTGCTTTGAAGTTTCAGGCGCTATAGATATTCAGCGCCGATACTCTGTAACTTAGAAACGTGTTTCTATGCACTATGGGTATAGGATCAGGTGGTTTCGTAAAATTGTCAGCGTAGTAGACACCACAGCATAGTAAGCAATCAGCACAATATCTCATGTTGGCGAAAATTACACACGCATCCCCCCTTTTGGATGATCTTTTATAGGGATGCTAACGATACTTCGATACTTGTACTTCTGCACTAATATCGAGTATTTTTATCTCAGATACTTTTTGAGCGATTCCAAGCTGGTATCGCTACTTTTGTAGCGGTATCGGTATCGAAAATAATTATATAATATTATTGAGGGGTGTAATCAATTGCACAAAATTCTCTGTACGAACCAAATGCGCCTACTTGGCTAAAAATATCGAATTGGTACCGGTATCGATATTTTCGTTTTCGCATCTTTACCCAGACTTCACGCCCGTAAAATCATCCGAAGGCCAAATTCTGTGGGAAACATTTTTATATAGGAAATCCTCAGAAATATTCTGCTGGTTGTTTACTATGCTGTGGTACACACTGTGTGGTAAACATCCTAAACTCCCCGATCATCATGGTCGTCATGGTGATAGAAACACGTGTCTATCTCTTATGTTACAGAGTACCGGCGCAGTTGTCCCAGAGTGCTGATAGTGTCGAACAAAATTAAAAATTAATACCGTGGCCCCAGCCCATGCATTGAACCAGTCCAGTTTAATAATACTGAGACAACTCTTACTTTCCTAACTTACAAAAGGGGATCCGAGATTAGCTGGATAGGGATTTTGTATCCTTTGAAATTATGCACGTAAGAATCTCCAATTTATTACGTTTCCTTGAAATCAACCTCAGTTGCTCAAATATAACAACAAACCTATTATTTGCAGGCCGGTAATAATCCACCGTTCCACTCTGTATATCTTCCCGTCTGCAGAGCTTTTTAAGGATCTGTCGGCGTGGTGGTACAAGTAAACAGGCTATTTACGCTCCGCAGTATATATGGGGTTCATCGTATGGTCGGTAGAGCCGCGGAGCAAGAGAAAGAGAGAAAGATCCAAACAAACTGTTAAAACTATAAAAGTTATAGCTTGAGCCGCCGTATCGCTTCGACGGCGTCGAACGGATTTGTTTTTACGGTGGTTCCGACTCAGGCCAGACACGAGACGAAAGCTCATTCCATTTAGGGAGTACGGCGGTAAAGTTCACTCGGAGGATGTAACGTGATTTAAATATTATGGGGAAACGACTATGGCATGTGTTTTGAGAAGAACGTCCTACAGGGTGGCGCACGTATCTGGCAATGAGGATCAGCTAGTAGACTGCTATGGTACCTACTCTTCAAGCCTGCCTGTTCAAGCAGGGGTACCTCAAGGTTCTATCCTTGGACCTATACTGTTTATAATATATGTAAACGATTTTCCCTATTTTCAAAAAAATGTACAGAGAGTTCAATATGCTGATGATACCACACTTTACACATCTCGTAATGACCCAAAAATATCTGAAAATATTATTAGATCTTGTTTAAATAACTCAGAAGCATGGTTCTATGCTAATTCGTTGAACTTTAATCAGGACAAGACTAAAGTCCTTCACTTTTCATTGAAATGAAATGTCGAAAACGAGACAGTAAAATTTCTTGGATTGGTTATAGATTCTGATCTTTCTTTCAAAAATCATATTGCTCACCTTAATTCCAAATTGTCAAGTATTATCTACCAGCTCCGTTATATCAAACCTTACTCTACATTCGCAGCTATAAGAAATGCATATATGGGTCTATTTCACAGCAAAATGTCATATGGCATTTTATTCTGGGGAAACTCTACAAATTGGCACATTATATTCAGAACTCAGAAAAGAGCTTTAAGAACAATATTAAATATTGCTAGGCGACAACCTTGCCGACAAAAAATTATAATACCTCATTACAGACTTACATTCACACAAAGGAGTTTTGTTGTTTCAGCAGTGAAATACCATAATCATCTGCCAGATGAGACCATAAATCTTCTTTTTAACAAATTTAAGACCACAACAAAAAGGTACTAATGTCAATATCACCGTATTGTGATGAGGAATATTTTAATGTTGATATCGTCAACTATATGTAATATAAATAATTTTAATAATAATTAGTGTTTTACCTTTTTATGTGCTAAAAATAAAATTTTGGCTTCAGCTTCTGAATTATAAAGAATCGTAGGCAAGGTTTTCGATATGTGTGTAAATGAACATGTCTGTAGGCCAGCTATAGTGCTATTAATGTAGTTTGTATAGTAATGTGTTACATATTTTAGTAGTTGGAGTGCAGCACTCCTCTATCTTTATCAAAAATATATACTCATGTCATGACGATGCGTAAATGATGTATATTCCATTTGTTCTGCCTTAAAAATCTATACTAGTTGATAAGCAAATAAAGATTGATTTGATTTGTTTTGATTTGATATTACAAAATAAACAAATGTACTGATCTTAAGGAGAATACTTTCAAAACAATCAATTGTTTGCTATCATCATTCTCGTTTTACTTACCAAGTTTTCAAAACATTTCTATGTGACCTAGTACATAACTCAGCCTTTGATGGCCCTCATTACATTGCCGTGTGGAACACCAACCTATCTCCTTTTACGTCTGAATATTCATCGTTAGCGAACGCGCATTCGATCGAAGATATTTCTTCGCTGTCATTCCATTCAAGCACATTCAAATCTCGCCATCAGCATCTCGTGTGCGTTGTGCCGTCATACAATAAAACATCTTTTGATTTATTATCTGTGCGTACCATCACCATTCGCTACTTCGGTGATTTATCGTCCACCGATTCAGAATAACGAACCATTGGTACAAGCCGCGAAGATAAAAGTACTCGTATATATGTATACAAAATCTCCTTCCTTCGACTCTTTTGGATGGTGTTCTAACAAGGTGGGAACCGATGAAGATCTGGATGCGGAGCAAATAACAAGTGGCCATCGATATAATAATCATATTCTACCAGGAAAAGAACCACCGCGTTTCATGAAGCAATACTAAAAACCCCACATAATCAAATGTAACCGAAGTTCCCCGGAGTCAACATTACAGAAAATCTGATCTGGCACGAACACGTCGCGTCAATTGCAACAGCTGCTGGCAAAAAGCTTGGGTACCTATTTAGAGCCAGAAAGTATTTCTCACCATGTAACCTCCTCACGCTATATAAAGCCCAGATAAGACCTTGGCTAGAGTATTGCTCTCATGTCTGGGGAGCTGCTGCCCCTACTACCCTGTCTATACTAGATGCCGTCCAGAGAAGGGCAATTCGACTAATTGGCGATCCGGCCTTAACGCGCCACCTTCAGTCACTTTCTCACCGGCGTGCTGTTGGTGACCTCTCACTCTTCTACCGATATTCCAACGAAATCTGCTCCTCTGAGCTATCCTCTATCGTTCCGCCGCTCACTCCTCCTATCAGATATACTCGTGCGACCGCTGCATCTCATCCTAAGACGGTCGTTCTTTATACTTCAAGAACTGAGCGGTACAACCGCACATTTATTCCCAGAGTGTCCAAGGCTTGGAATGGACTGCCAGAAGATGTATTTATTGGGCCTTCGGGTATTGGCCCATTCAAATTTCGCGTTAACAAACTTCCCCTAACATAACCCTTTCACAGCAGCCGCGGTACTTTGGTATTTAGGTTCTGCCTGCGCAGTTATAAAAAAAATCAGGGAAGAACTAGCAGCTCTATTAAACATCTTAGAAGAACACAGTGAAGCATATGTCTTGGTATTAACTACAACAAGACCAAGGTTATGATCGCAGATAGAGAGCACGATAGAAATAAGATCAGTAGGCCATTGTAAAGTAGTTCAAAGTTTTGTGTACCTCGGTTCTTTGAACGATAATTCGGGTAGCTGTGGAAATGAGATTCGATCGCGCATGCAACAGGCACGTGTGGCCATGACAAAGCTTACTAAAATATAGCGTGTCCATAACATCACTAAAGCTACCAAAATGTCGCTGATTCAGTCTCTTGTGTTCTCCATGTTTTTGTATGCCTCAGAAACTTTGACTGTTAAAAAGGCAGATCGAACTCGCATAGATGCTTTTGAAATGTGGACGTAGAGGAGAATGCTGAGAGTTGCTTATACTGCCCATCGAACTAACGTTTCCATACTGGATGAGCTCGGTAATCCAAAAAGACTATCATCCATTGACTCGACGAGAATGCTTACATTCTTCGGACATATACACAGAAGCGATAATATGGAGAAACTTGTAGTTCAGGGTCAAGCCCCGAGTGGGCGGTGCCGTAGCCGTTCCCCTACACGCTGGGTGGATACGACGAAGCAGTTGCTGGATATGAGTATCAAGAGCGCCACTGAACTGACAGTAAATCGCGAACGATGGCGAGCGACAGTTCCCAAAACTATTGATAATATTCGTGTCGGCAATAGGTTCGACTTAATTTTACGAGTTCACAACATGTCTATTAAGACATTGTGACTATGACGATGACAGGGTATCCAAAGTTAGTGTAAACAGTGTTGATATCTCGGAAACTATAGAAGGTGCAGAGATGATTATAAGAAAAGTTTCAGGCTGTATTATTTATAGTTTATAAAATATTTGCATAATAGTCTTGTTTGTTTTGGCTTTTGAGATATCTTTGAAAAACCTAAATGATGCGTTTTCTTGGACCTACTGTACCTTTTACTTTCCTGGATCAGGGGAGTATTGTAATCGAGAAAATTTTTGAGATAATACGCTTTTTGGGCATTTTATGTTACCTGTAGTCGCTTTGTATAACGAAAATCCACATCACTCATTTAGATCGGTCTGTCTGTCTGTCTGTCTCCGTATCTGTCTGTCTGTTTGTCTGTCTATCTATCTGTCTGTCTGCCTGTTTCTGTGTCTGTCTGTTACCGTTTTTGTAACCTCGTAATCTCAATAACCGCTGCATGGATAGTTATGAAACTTGGGCTGCGATATGCTGTGGAGTTGCAGTAGGTAATGTTCCTACATTTTTGAAGATCGGTGCCTGGGCGGCGGAGTAGTTAACAAAGAACTAAAAAAGTTCAAATATTCCTCAAACTAGCTGTCTGCGGAGCACATATTATGCTCATGTCTGGTGGGACTGAAAAGAGCTAGGTTTCACAATTTGGAATTCACCCATCAGGAGCCTACTCGCATCAAGGAAGGCTCTCCCAACGCGACCATTGCCTTCATCAAAAGGCGTGGATTGTACAGTGAACTCCAAATAGATATGAGTCACAACAGACACAATAGGCTCACAGATGAAGGTATGATCAGTGATCACCCTTCAGGAGAAATATATTTTTTTATTTTGTGACGAGTTTCTCCCTTAGATTGCACTTTCTATATCATTATTGCCTCCCACTATCATAGACTGCTTCATCACTTTGCTAATAGATAGAAATGCAAAAGGTCTGTAGCTAACTAGATTGGTTTCAATGGTTGAGCACCAACTCCAGAAGTACGCGAAATTTTTATATTGATTCTATCTTGAAACCGGATGATGCCGTTAAGCCCGAAAGGATTGTTTTCCAGAATTCAGCTAGTCTGGAGAGCCTGGATTATTTCTTTAATTTCGCAGGAAAAATTCCGGATCCAATTCCCTTATCGGCACCGTTTCCCATGCGATGCATTACACGGCTTCGACGGACTTTACAGCGGACCTTCGCCAAGCCCAGTGGCGTGCTGTGAGGGAGTTAGGGCATAATTGTGGCAGGAGAACAAAGCAATGATTTTATTCATCCAATCCTACGTATAACGACTGACATAAGATATCACGTTTCAATTTGCCATCGATTTCTAAAATCCTCATCATCATAGTCACAGTTGTGAACGCGTAAAATATATTAAGTCGGAGCTAGAGTATTTCCGACACGAATATTATCAATAGTTTTGAGAAATGTAGCTCGCCATCGTTCGCAATTTAGTGTCAGTTCAGTAGCGCTCTTGATACTCGTATCCAGCAATTGTTTCGTCGTATCCACCCAGCGTATAGGGGAACGGCCACGGAGCCGCCCACTCGGGGCGTGACCCTGAACCACAAGTTTATCCATATTAGCGCTTCTGTGAACATGTCCGAAGAATGTAAGCAATGAAGGATAATCTGTTTGGATTACCGAGCTCGTCCAGTATGGAAACATTAGTTCGATGGGCGGTATAAGGAACTCTCAGCATTCTCCTCCACGTCCACATCTATGCGAGATCGACCTGCCTTTTTAATAGTCCAAGCTTTCGTGACATACAAAAATATGGAGAACACAAGAAACTGAACCAGCGACATCTTGGTAGCTTTAGTGATGTTATGGCCACGCCATATTTTAGTAAGCTTTGTCATGGCCACGCGTGCCTGTTGAATGCGCCGTCGAATCTCACTTTCACAGCTACCCGAATTGTCGATCAAAGGACCAAGGTACACAAAACTTTGAACTACCTCACAACGGCCTATTGACTTTATTTCTCCATGATTATCATGCTCCTGTAAGACGTCGGTGTCAAACTCAAATGGATAGCGTGTCATAGTAGCACATGATTAATAAAATGTCATGGATTTAATATGGCCGTATTTAATATGAGGTAATTAATTGTACTAACAATATATAAAAAAATTAATAAAATGGTTAAAACAATTGTAAAATAACAGAACCTTTTATGGGCACATGGGCATAGGCTGACTCTCATATCAGGATGGTCTGTAGCGCACCTGAAAATGAAATAAAGCCACTGAGCATACTTGCTCCACAAACTTGAGAAAGTAAATACATCAAGAATCATCAATAATAATTATGCCAGTAGTTAATCAGAATATTCTTGCTAGATTGTTATGCTGTCCCAGTGACGACAACGCACTGACCATGGAAGTATGTGCAAGGCTTTTCGTTCCGAGCACTGTAATGCCAATGGTGCCTGAACAAACAAACGTATCGAGTTGTGCAATGAGTAATACAGTACTCACTCAATACAGTAGCGACAACGCTACCGAGATTGACAACAATCTCCTTCTCTCTATTTCTCTTGTACTCTGGTCTAGACCACCTGGCAATAAACGCTCCAATGCTGAGGAATGCAATGGACACCAAAACGCGAGGTGTCCCCCCACGACATTGGGCCTTGCCTAATACCCTATAAGCCGTGCAATGGTCCCAGACCTGCTCAAGGTATAGCCACAAGAAACACAAAACATGCCAATAAACCTCAGGCTGACAACGCAACAATCAATAATAATTACAACAATCAATAATCGTTTTTAAATCATCTCTCAAACCAGGTTATCTCAAATATCATTAACAGTGAAAATAATAATACCAAGTGCGCAGTAACAAGTATAGCTCGTGAGAAAACTCACCCCTTCTTGTAGCACCACTACACAAACCTAACACACTGTTTTCTAAAGTTACCAAAACCCAAATGGCAGCAAATATTAAAAGCGCTTTATTTAAACCGTCTCAATAATAGTGCCTGTGTGATGATAATATAAATAAACCATACTGTCTCCTAATTAAACTTTCGGCATCAGCATAGCCTTTGTAGTAACCCTGAGAACCTGCTCAGCCCTATTTTCCAATATAAACAAATAGCGCCAACGTTTCTCAACTTCATAAATCGTCATGCGTAATTATTTTATGGATATCGACTTATAAGGGAACACAGACATAAACAGATTTGGAAATTATAAACGCTAAAAAATATACAGGGTCTTACATTCGGCCATCCTACTATTGACTCGTCCCGAGTCCATCAACGTCATCATCATCAGGATCTGACAGAACTACTCCTTCTTCATCACTGCTCTGGTGTTTCGTCAGAACTTGTCTTATCTCAGCAATTTTAGAATCTGTTAGTTGTCCAGATAGTACCCAATCTGCTTGTTCGATAAGAAATATTTGATTTGGTTGTTGACTAGTTGGAGGAGGGTTGCGACTAAGAGCATCAACGTGTTTCATACGATCACCTGGCCTAAACTTGACATCAAAGCGGAACTCTTGAAGTTGAAGCCACCATCGTGCAATTCGTGGAATTATTTGTTTCTTCTCGCTAGTTGCCTTTAGAGAATTACAATCGGTGATTACAGTGAAATCGATTCCCAATAGGTAGCTACGAAATTTCTTCAAGCTTTCAACTACTGCCAGCGTTTCCAGCTCATAGGAATGATATTTCTGCTCGGTTTCCGTTGTTTTTCGACTATAATATGCGGTTGGATGGAAACGTTTATCAGGATGTAATGGCAATAGTATTCCAGCCAAGCCTAACATACTTGCATCAGTATGTACTTCGGTAGGTAAGGTTGGATCGAATAATGCTAAAACCGGTCTCTTGATCAACTCCGCTTTGAGCTTTCGGAAAGCAGTGTCTTCATGTTCACCCCAATGCCATTGAACGGTTTTCTTTGTCAGATTTGTTAGCGGCGTGGCAATTATAGCGTAATCTTTAACAAAATGACGAAAATATCCCGTTAGACCAATAAATTGTCTCACTTGATGTACAGAGGTAGGTGCTTGAATCTCTTCGACTGCTTTAACCTTCTCTGTACCGGGACGAAGTTTGCCTTGACTCATTTCAAAACCCAAGAAAGTGACCGAATGCATTAGAAACGAACATTTTTTCAAATTTAGTGCTAAGCCCTCGTTGCCGAATATTTGTAAAATGTTCTTGAAACTATGCAGTGCTTCCTCTATTGTGCGATTATGTAACAAGGCGTCATCTAAATAAACAGCAGCATAATGGGCAGCAGGTTTCAGAATTTGATTCATAAGTCGCTGAAATGTTCTAGGTGCATTTGTTAAACCAAAAGGCATTCGGTTAAACTCGTACTGTCCTGAAGGTGTAACAAATGAAGTGTATCTTTTAGAATTTTCTGCCATTGGGATTTGATGGTAGCCTGATTTCATATCTAAACTTGTAAAATATATACCGCCTTGTAGTCTGTCAATTTGATCATCAATTCTTGGCAAAGGGTGATTATCTTTAACAGTCATTGAATTTAATTTCCTGTAATCTATGCACATCCGGTTTTCTCCGTTTTTCTTTTTTACCAATAGTATGGGCGAACAATAGTTTGAATCTGATTCTCTTATTATGTCATTTGTTAATAATTCATCAACAATATCCCGCACACAATCTTGCTCAGATCTTGTCGTTCTATAAGGTTTATAAGAAAAAGGTTTATCGTCTCGTAATTCAATTTGCATCTCAGCTGATTTCGCGCATCCAAGTTCTGCTGTATCTTGAGCAAAGCAATCTCTAAATTCCTGAAGTAAAGCTATCAGTTGTTCTTTAAAATAGCTGGGAATTTGTCCAGTTACAATTTGATCCTTTGGTAGTAAAGGAACTTTAGACACGGCTAGATTATATATTGATTCCCTGGAGTCCACAACTGTACTACTTTCCGTACAAGGCCATGCCCTGGCGAATACCACATGTTTACTGAAATTAAGGTCATGGTCGGATAAGTTAAAGCACGGTAAAACTGTTCTCTTAGTAGTTTCTATGCGCAAAATCGTATTAGGGACTAAATACTCTCTTCCTTCTTGTGAACATAATATTGTTTCTATAAAAAGATCACCTTCATAATTTTCACAGTATACACCTACATTGCCGACATGATTTTGGGGTATATTGGTGTCCCTCTCTAGTTTTAATACAATTTTTCTAACTGGAGGTTCTGTGTGAATATTGTGATTGTCCTCATTATGTTTCAAACTTGTGTCAATGAACTTTATAGTCGAGCTATCTTTGATAATTAAAATGTTTGGTAGTTCTGTAAAATTTCTACCAATGAACATAGGTACATTCTGTAGGCTATCTTGTACAATGTTTAATTTGACTTTTGCCTCCACCTGATCAATCTTTATAGATACTTCAGTTGACCCAAGGGTATGCGTAACGCTATGCCCATAACCTTTAAAAATGCTAATATCTTGTTTATCGTATGGCACTCCTAGTTGCCTAACATTACTGACTCTAATAGTCGAACAAGAACTTCCTAAATCTATATAAGCCTTACATGTAGTAGAATTATTAATGATAACATCCTTAAAATACTTCTCGTTAACTGCGTCATCGTCCCTGCCTAGTCATGCTATCGGCTTAGGATTCTCCTCATTACGACTCTCGCGTTTCTTTTTAAAACAGTTTACTTCGTTATGCCCTTTGCGATAACAATATCTACATGGTATGTCTGGGTTAGAGACTTTATTACCGCAAAATTTAGAAACGTGTCCGGGTTTTCCACATGTAAAACAGTTTTCCGAATTGTAGTTCTTTTCTTTAGCATAATAGGAGGAAGAACTGGGCCTAACCTTCTTTGAGACCGTTGAAAAATGTTTAGGGAGCCTCGAATGGAACTTGTTATTTTGATATTTTTGAGGTGTATCAGAATTCCCAACTGTATTTAAAAATTCGTGTAGAGATTCAGCAGTTTGATGTCGTCCAGCTCTTGCTCCTGTCTTAACAACAATGTCGCCAATACCTCCAATTATGCACGACACTGCATCCGCCCCCTGTATTTTGCATCTACTCAATAATGCACACTTTTCGTAAAAGTATTTTGAGTAAGTCTCATCGGGGCGCTTATATCTACGTAACATTTCGGTCAGACTATCGCAAAAATCTTTTCTATACGGAAACGCCTGTAGCAATTTTTCTTTCCATTCCTCCCAACTCATCTTAACGGTTTGTAAGCCCTTGAACCAAATTTCAGCCAAGCCCCGAAGTCGGCCTAAAGCAAAATAAATTGTTGCTTCCTCACTCCAGCCAAACACTTCCCGCAATTCATCTACTTTTGAGCACCACGCCTCTATTTCCTGATCCCGATCTTCCGGATTAAAAATTGGTATAACGTCTCCTTTAACAGATGTCTCCGGTTTACGTGTATTAGTTCTAAAAAACTCTGCCATAACTTCAGTAAAGCGATTCAAATCATTGTTTTGGCCCTCATTTTGTCTACTACTTGTACTTTCCGAACTACCTATGTTATTAAAATCATCAGACGAAGAAGGGTCACGCGCTCGTTTACGACTCATGATAAACAGGATGATAATAACGGTTGGTAGATATGTATATGGATATCCAGTATCCTTTAAAGAGTAGAGAAAAAAATATCAATACTTGCAATACAAAGGTACACCAAGACCATCAAGAAATCGAGTCCAGCCCAGTAAAATCCCACTTCTGAAATGTAAGACGTCGGTGTCAAACTCAAATGGATAGCGTGTCATAGTAGCACATGATTAATAAAATGTCATGGATTTAATATGGCCGTATTTAATATGAGGTAATTAATTGTACTAACAATATATAAAAAAATTAATAAAATGGTTAAAACAATTGTAAAATAACAGAACCTTTTATGGGCACATGGGCATAGGCTGACTCTCATATCAGGATGGTCTGTAGCGCACCTGAAAATGAAATAAAGCCACTGAGCATACTTGCTCCACAAACTTGAGAAAGTAAATACATCAAGAATCGTCAATAATAATTATGCCAGTAATTAATCAGAATATTCTTGCTAGATTGTTATGCTGTCCCAGTGACGACAACGCACTGACCATGGAAGTATGTGCAAGGCTTTTCGTTCCGAGCACTGTAATGCCAATGGTGCCTGAACAAACAAACGTATCGAGTTGTGCAATGAGTAATACAGTACTCACTCAATACAGTAGCGACAACGCTACCGAGATTGTCAACAATCTCCTTCTCTCTATTTCTCTTGTACTCTGGTCTAGACCACTTGGCAATAAACGCTCCAATGCTGAGGAGTGCAATGGACACCAAAACGCGAGGTGTCCCCCCACGACATTGGGCCTTGCGTAATACCCTATAAGCCGTGCAATGGTCCCAGACCTGCTCAAGGTATAGCCACAAGAAACACAAAACATGCCAATAAACCTCAGGCTGACAACGCAACAACCAATAATAATTACAACAATCAATAATCGTTTTTAAATCTCAAACCAGGTCACCACTACACAAACCTGACACACTGTTTTCTAAAGTTACCAAAACCCAAATGGCAGCAAATATTAAAAGCGCTTTATTTAAACCGTCTCAATAATAGTGCCTGTGTGATGATAATATAAATAAACCATACTGTCTCCTAATTAAACTTTCGGCATCAGCATAGCCTTTGTAGTAACCCTGAGAACCTGCTCAGCCCTATTTTCCAATATAAACAAATAGCGCCAACGTTTCTCAACTTCATAAATCGTCATGCGTAATTATTTTATGGATATCGACTTGTAAGGGAACACAGACATAAACAGATTTGGAAATTATAAACGCTAAAAAATATACAGGGTCTTACACTCCCTATCTACTATCATAACCTTGGTCTTGTTGTAGTTAATACCAAGACCATAAGCTACACTGTGTTGTTCTGAGATGTTTAATAGAGCTGCTAGTACTTCCCGAGAAGCGGCAATAAGGGTTGTATCGTCAGTAAATCTTAAGTTGGATATTTTGCTTCCGCCAATAATTATACCGCCATTCCAGTTGTTCAATACCTGTCACATCACAAATTCGGAGTAAATGTCAATCAGGTCAACCCAAAACGAAAATGAGAGTCAATTCATACTAGTTGTAAAAATGGTCAAGGGTAGCTCTACAAGGTAACTGAAATGGACCAGGATGGTTTTCTAGATTTCAATAAATTCTGTTAGAAGTTCAATAATATTAATGAGGATGCAACAGATAAAAATATCAAGTGGACTGAGATCAAAAAAGATTAAAAAACAAAATCTAGGAAGTAATACGACTCTGACTCAGAATCCGTAGCCCTTCATCTATAGAACACCAGTTTCTCTGAACAAAAGCCGTACTTAATGCTTGAAAAGAGCTACCGATAAAGAAATACGATCATTATGGAGTACCTGAAATGTACCCACATCTTTTCAAAACAACAACTTTATTGATTCAATATTATAACTAATAATAACTTATATTTTTAAGGTGGTCTTCACATTTTTTAACAAAAAGTGGATAAGAAGTGGTTGACCTAGTGTTATGCCTTTAATTATTATAGCATTTTGATGCAAGCTGCCCTGGGTTATTTAGTCCTACACTGATTCTACCCTGTGCTAGATATAAATGTGTGAACTTTCTTGTATCGTGATTGTGAATCACTAATAGTTTGAAAATTTGTGTTTGACTTTTTAAGTTACCTAAAAATTGAAAATCTTTATTTGGCTCTCTATTAAGGTGCAACATCATGCTTTGGATAATTTGAGAATGCTGATCATAAATCCGGTCGCGGTTTTGAGTTTCAATCTGGTTTCACGAAAATAAAAGATTTCAGATCTTGCAGAACTTCAGGTTTGGCTAGAAAATCGAAAATCACTATTTGACTCTCTGCTAACGTGGTACCTCGTGTTTTGGACAATCTGAGGGTGCTGATCATAAATCCGGTCGCAGTTTTGTGTTTCAACCTCGTTTATTGAAAGTAAAAAATTTCAGATCTTGCAGATCTTCAGGTTTGTCTAAAAAATCGAAAATATTTATTTTCCCCTCTATTCAGGTGGAACCTCGCGTTTTGGATAATCGGACGGTGTTGATTATAAACCCTGCTGCGGTTTTGAATATCAATCTAGTTTCACAGAAATAAAAGATTTCAGATCTTGCAGATCTTCAGGTTTGCCCGAGGGTTTGCCTAAAAAATCGAAAGCCTTTTTATGGCCTTCTGTTAAGGTGGAACCATGTGTTTTGGATAATTTGAGGGCACTGATTATAAATCCGTTCCCAGTTTTGAGTTTGAATATCATTTGAGGAAAATCCAAAATTTCAGGTCTCGCAGATCTTCAGGTTTGCCAGAAAAATCGAAAATCTTTGTCTGGCTCTGTATTAAAGTGAAACCTCGCGTTTTGGATAACCGGAGGATGCTGATTATAAATCCTGTTGCGGTTTTAAATTTCAATCTAGTTTCACGAAAATAAAAGACTCCAGATCTTGCAGATCTTCAGGTTTGCCTAAAAATTCTAAAATCTTTATTTGGCTCTCTATTAAGGTGGAACCTCGTGTTTTGGATAAATTGAGGGCGCTGATTACAAATCCGGTCCCAGTTTTGCGCTTCAACCTCGTTTGACGAAAATAAAAAAATCAGATATGCAGATCTTCAGGTTTGCCTAAAAATCGAAAACCCTTGTTTGGCTCTCTATTAAGGTGGAATCTCGTGTTTTGGATAATATGAGATTACTGATCATAAATCCGGTTGCGATTTTGAGTTTCAATCTGGTTTGACGAAAATAAAAAGTTTCAGATCACCTTGCAGATCTTCAGGTTTGCCTACAAAATATAAAACATTTATTCGACCATCTACTAAGTTGGAACTTCGTATTTTGGATAATTTGAGGATGCTGATTACAAATCCGGTCGCAGTTTTGAGACTCAATCTCATTTGACAAAAATAGAAAAATTCTCATGTTGCAGATCGCATTTTTGAGTTTCAACCTCGTTTGACGAAAATCAAAGATTTCAGATCCTTCGTATCTTCAGGTTTACTTGAAGAAGATTGAAGACCTTTATTTGGCTTTCCATCAAGTTGGAACTTCGAGTATTGGATAACTTGAGGTGCTGATTACAAATCCGGTCGCAGTTTTGAGTTTAAATCTTGGCTGACGAATATAAAAAATTTCAGATATTTCAGATCGTCAGATTTGCCTACAACATCAAAACCTTTTTTTGGCTCTCAGTTGAGATGAAGCATACCTCAATTCTACATAAAGGAAAATTCACTGTACTATTTCAAACCAGACCCTTTGTTTTGAGCGCCACATTTTCTCTAAATAAAAATATTTTGACGCCTATGTAGATCTAATGGGTCTTGTGTAGTCTCACAGACAGGGCCGGCGCGTGCCTCGAAAAAGTGGGGGGGCCAAACATAAGACAATCTCCAGAAATGATAAGAATAAAAGATGCAGAGTGCTGGAAATTGGAGAATAATGCAGTAGTGGGTGTAATTATAATCTACTTTGTAATAATAAAAAATAGGTATGTACGTATACAATAAAATTTAATAATATACATGATAAAGTTAAAAAATTGATACGTAAAAAATAATTTCCTATTAACTTTTTCAACTCCTCATAAAGAGTGGGGGGGCCTTGGCCCCCCCATGCCCCCCGACGCGCCGCCGCTGCTCACAGACGATCTCCGACGTTCCGAAAACAACCAGCAGACTCGCAATCTAACTATAACATTTTTCAGCTTTTATTTCCCCCATTTGCTGTATAACACAGCGGATCTCTAACGTAAAATGTATGAAATTCATGCAAGATAACGTTGAAATTTACTGTTAAGACTTCGTTTAGGTTTTCCAGATCGGCTTAATGCCATTTGGAGAGTTCAGTGTTATTCAAAGCAGCGAGAATTTGCTAAAGTGGTGTTTGTATCATAACCGTTCTTGGACTTATGAATATATTGCTACTGGGTAATAATGGGTACAACAAATTGAAAGAGAATGTTTTGTTGAATATCATTAATCTTTTTCCTGATAATACGAGTGTACTTTATTGGAAAACAAATTTAGTGCAATGAATGCATCAATTATACAGGGTGTCCCACGACGATTAAGACAAGCAATATATCAGCACTGGGCAGTAGTAGCGAATTATAATTTTGGGGGTTTAAATTAGAGCAAATATAGTACCTCTGCTTAATACTGTGTCACCCGATGAGGTGTTTGTACCCCTACAGTTAAATTACCTTGGTAGTGTTTCATAATGGTAGTGGTACAGTCCTTTAAGTACCTGTAGCTCTTGAAGTAATTACTTTAGACTCCAAGTGTCTAGTTTCTTGGAATTGTTTTATCGGGAGGAACACAAAAAGTCACAGATATACAGGGTGGCCTATTAAACTTTTGAATCACGGTCACGTGATCAAAAACAAATACATCATTGGGTGACACAATATTAAGGAAAGATACAATATTTGCTCTTATTTAAACCCCCAAAATTATAATTCGCTACTACTGCTCAGTTCTCATATACTACTTGACTTAATTGTCATGGGACACCCTGTATATGGTGCACCCAAACTACTTGGGTAATTCCTCACACGGTACTGGCACCAGGATAGTCAATCTCACATATTGACATATATAAGACTATTACAGACGTTAAGATAACTAGTCAACTGATACACTGAACCGCGTGGGGTGACTGGAGCGCAGAAGACTAGTAGCGGCTGGTTTCCTGTCAAGCTATCTGGGGATCATAACTGCTTGTTCGCCCTAAGTTTCCAAAACATAGTCCTGTACTTTATCGAATCAGGAGTATCCAAGCGGACATCTAATTGTGATGTACTGTCAGATTTGCAAAGATGTCACTCTCTCAATCGTGTAGGAAGCACGGCCACTTATTCACAGCCAGAAAGTGCTTCTGATATCCTAGCTACTTGTTTAAAATACTTTCACCTGTATTCCAACGGAGCCTGCTCCTCTGAGCTATCTTCCGTAAGCCTGATAGAGGGACTCGCTTCATCTCATACCACAAATTAACTACTAAATGATACGAGAATACTTTCGAGAGATTTGCTAAGTGATATCTTTATCGAACTAGTAAACATTGGCCTATTCGAGACCTGCATTAGCAAGTTAACTTCTTAAAAGGCGCCGCAGCAGAAGTAGTGACGACTACTACTACATCAATAAACAAAGAATATCATTATTATTTTCATCTTATATTAAGAACTGTTTTTCGAATTCTAGTTTAGTGTTCTATGAAAACGTATTTTTTACAACAAGGGAAGTGGATAAACGCTATGTTATTGCACGTATTTCGGTAACCAATGAGTTTTTTACCTTTTCTTCATTTGTCATTGTCGGTTCGTTAACAGTCACGAGATATGTTATGCCTTAGGTTAAAGCTGGAATGAAATTGCAGTGGCTAAACATTGAAGAACGCAATATTAGTTGAATATATTGTAACATACTGTATATTATGGTATTCGTGTATTTGTATTAGTTGTCATTGATTGTCATACATGATGTAAAGTCAAAGTGCTAGGTTAGATCTTTTGAAGTGTAAACGTCATCGAATCGTCTAGAGTTTTCGAGAATGACGGATGGATTCTAGAAATGTCATCGAATGCTCTAGATGGTTCGATGAAGTATATATAAGGTGCTACGGGTAGCGTAGGAGTCAGTTGAGTTGAGACCTAGTTGAGATAAGGTTAAGAGATTTTGTATCGAGTTGTGAAGTAAAACGGTGAAAGTTACGTCGAGTTTGATTCCCTGGGTGAAGAAAAAGAGGCCGTCGTGACAATTGGTGTCGGAAGTGTGGGATCATCCATCGAATCAAGCCAGGAAAAGGAAAGAAGAAGTGAGTACAGTGTCCATTAATGCCAGTAACCAGAGCTATGGCATCCGAAATGAATGCATTGATGACTATGCTACAAGAAATGGGAAACAGATTAGAACAGAGTGCAGCGGAAACGAGAGCTAGCTTAGAACGAAGTGCAGCCGAAACGAGAACAGATATGCAAGCAACAGTCGTAAACCTAGAAGAAAAGCTAAAGCAACACCAGGACGAGGCAGTCGCAGATTTGAAGAGTGGACAGGACCTTGTGATGACTAGGCTAGAGGAGCAGAAGCAAGCGGTAAGCCAGGCACTAGAAACTCAAGACCAACGCATTAATGCAATAGAGACACAGTTCGCGACATCACAAAAGCAGGTGGAAGAGCTAGTGACATCACAGAAGCACGTGGAGGAACAGCTACAGCAGATGAAAGATCAGGTCAAAGAAATGGTCAGAGAGGAGCTGCGAGAGTTTAGTGCAGGTGAGCGTAATTTAACAGCTGAACCACCCGTTTTTCCTGATAGACACAGTGGCGTAGTAGCAAAGCCCTATCCATATAATGGCAAAACATCATGGGACATTTATTATATGCAATTTGAAAACATCGCACGTATGAATAACTGGTCAAATGAAGAAAAAGCTTGTGTGCTGACATCCATGCTTAGAGACTCTGCCGCAGCTATCTTGGAAAATCTCTGCTCATCAGATCTACGTGACTATGATAAGATAACATCTGCACTAAGGTTACGCTTTGGAGATGCGCACTTAACAGAGCTGCTACATGGTCAACTGCACAACCGGACACAGCAAGCCAAGGAGGATCTGACCACGTTTGCATATGAAGTCCAAAGCTTAGCGAAACGGGCATTCGTCAACAGCCCCGTCGAAACACAGGAATACGTTGCTGCTCGTCAGTTTGTCGAAGGCATTGCAGACGCGGAAGTTCAACGAATGGTAAAACTATCCAGTCCCATAAATTTACAAGATGCTGTGATCAAGGCTTTGCAAATTGAAGCTGACATCAAAGCCATGCGAATGACAAGGAGGGTGCGCGCTGTCGAGCAAGATACAGAAGCAGAAGTCAGGGCCACACCGTTTATTTCAGGAAGAAGAGGTGCTAGCTTCCAAAGAAACCCGGTTCGCACAAGCCTAGAAGGAGCTGAAAAGTTTACGTGCTGGAGATGTGGACAGAAGGGGCATTTTAGGATAGGCTGCCGCACCCAGGCTGATAAGATACAAGCGGATGTAGAAAAAGCAGATGAATATGCGAACAAAATGAAATCTGTGCAAGACACGATAAACTCAATGAAGGAGCAGTTTGACAGAGACATAAAGAATTAAGTAAAGAAGAATGAAGAAAGTATTGCCAAGCTTCAACAACAACACGGAGTAGCCATGAGGTAATTTAGAGCAGACAGGGATAGGATGAAGCAGTTGCTTGCCTCTCAGGAAAGGAGAAGTATGCATATTAAAAGCAAGTTTGAAACGAATAGAAAGAATCTGCTGAAGAAGGACGAACAACACGAAATAGCCTTGAGGAAGCTCAACAAAGAAGTTTCTGCTTTGAAGGGCGAAATCAAGAGATTGAAAGCTTTGAATCAGTTGAAGAAAGCAGAGAGGGAATGCGACCAAGTTAAAGATGAAAATGCAATGCTCAAACAGAAGATAAATCAGATGGAGGCTGAGTATGCATTCTGTAAAAAGAACTTGAACAACGCGATTGATAAAGCTAAAAGGGTCGGTATCAAGAAGAATGAGTTGAGAGAAAGGTTGGCGCAGCTTGAAGCAGAAAACAAGAAGCTTAGAACAGATTTGAGCGCCGAGGTCGATGATGCGAAAAAGCGAAAGGAAGATTTGTCTAAAGCAAGAGAAGTTGATAGTAAGACTAAACAGCGACTGGTGATTTTGAAAAACGAGAATTCTCGACTGAAAGAGGAGCTGGAAAACGCATTGGCTGAAGCAGAGTACGGTAGCTCCAGTATGAAGCATATGGAGAATAGAAACAGTAACGGGAAGCAGAAGATTACTCAGCTGGAAGTTGAGATCGATAAGAAGAAGAGAGAACTGAAGAAGGTCACTGAAGATACAAAGAAGGGTGTGTCCGCAGTATTAGCGAAGCCATTTTACGATGCAGAGTTAGAAAAGGGATTGGCGCAACTGAAGAAAGAAAACCCGAAGATAGGAGCAGCGCTTGGCGCTGCACTCAAGGACTCATCATGGGATTTTGAACAGACCACGCAACTCAGAAGCGAGAATGTTAAGCAAAAGAACAGGATTGCGCAGGAGGAAGACGAACTCAGCAGGTTCAGAGAGGAAGTGGAAAATAGCCTGAGTAATGGGAAGAAGGAAGTGTCGAGAGGTGACAGTCGTCAAGGCAAAAAGGTGCAACTGAAGAGAATGATAACAGAGCTAGGAAAAGAGAATTCTGCTGGAGCTGAAAATGAGAATCGCAAGTTGGGCAAAGAATATCACAGTTACGAGGTGATCTGGTATGGTCTTGCAACACACGACGCAAGGAAGGGTAGATGTCCGAAGCTACAACGCCATGGGGAGGGACCCTACGTGGTGATGAAGCGCCTCAACGACGTAGTCTACAGGTTATGTACGGAAAGTGGAAAACCGAAGGTCGACTATGCTGATGTCTGTGGTGATACAAGAATCGAAGTTGTTCGTCGAGGACGCCGAACGCTAAGGGGGGAAGAATGTAACATACTGTATATTATGGTATTCGTGTATTTGTATTAGTTGTCATTGATTGTCATACATGATGTAAAGTCAAAGTGCTAGGTTAGATCTTTTGAAGTGTAAACGTCATCGAATCGTCTAGAGTTTTCGAGAATGACGGATGGATTCTAGAAATGTCATCGAATGCTCTAGATGGTTCGATGAAGTATATATAAGGTGCTACGGGTAGCGTAGGAGTCAGTTGAGTTGAGACCTAGTTGAGATAAGGTTAAGAGATTTTGTATCGAGTTGTGAAGTAAAACGGTGAAAGTTACGTCGAGTTTGATTCCCTGGGTGAAGAAAAAGAGGCCGTCGTGACAATATATTGTGTTCCAAAATCTAGACAAAAAACTTCATGAGTAAGTTTTAATTTGATAAGCTCTTCCACCATTTCTAAAAAATTAAAGACATACCAGACCACCACACTCACCATTTTTAACTATACTGCAAAAAGTGTCAGAACCTCATTTATCTGGCGATACTGATCATGATACATAGATAGATAGATAGATAGATAATTTATTGATGATATGTACATACTGTACTTTCACAAGTCAAAAACAGAGAACAAGTAACAAATAAAACAGTGTTTTGGTTGACAGACATAACATTTACAATTTACAATTTACAGATAAATAGTACAATAAATAAAATGCTAGAAAGCAAACGTAACACAACACATAATAATATAAAAGAGCAATATTCCGAAAAGTACATGTAAATACACGTAGTAATAGGAATATTAAAAACACATTATTGAAACGCATTTACATTTTTAAAATTCTGTAAAATTATGATTCTTTTAAAAATCCTCTTACTACAGTCTTAAATTGTGGCAGAGGGAAGTTTTCAACTTCAGGATTAAGTGTATTGCATAATTTGGAACCGTAATAAGAAATTCCATCGCATGATTTGGTAAGTCTTCTGAACGGCGGCTTCAAAATATTTTTGATTTTATGATGAGACAAACTTATTAAATCATTGTGGTGTCACCGATTCTTGACTAGTGTACAAATTTTAAATTACATCGCTTCTTTCAAAGTGGGTAAAAATCAAGTCTGCAGGAGTCGGTTACAAACATAGAAACAAACATACAGGTGAATCTAATAAAAGCAAGTCAAAAATAGTGGCAACTTTTTTCATGGCCGCAAATGCCGAAAGCCTATGGCGCTGTAAAAGCCCTACGAGAGGATAAGTATGAGTGCACGTTAGGTTTAAAACGCTGCAGGTTGTAGCCGTTGGAAGCCAAATTCCACAGCAGCTCACTCGACAGCGTCGACGTTCTCAAAAATAAGAAATGCTGGAGGAGACTGGTTTGGGCAGTAGGGACCTCGGCCTGGTAAGGATGACCTCGCAGAGCCTCTCTAGTGTTCCTCCTTCGGACGGCCTATGGTGTTGTTATTTGGGAGAATTCACTCAAAGATCTACCGTGATAGAATCTGTAAAACGGGGATATGTCAGCCTTCTTGGATGTTCTAGGCTGTGGAGGTCCTTTGTCCAGCAGCTGTAGATAGTGTTTCGGAGTGCATCCCGTAACGATGGTCGGATCTGTACCTTGTAGAGCAGCAACAGTTGCTCTGCTGTATACAGCTCCCTACAGCCGAACAAAACTTCAAGCTTGTGGGATGCCGTTTTAGCAACACTGACGACGTGGTCGTGGCCAGGACATGTTATTGTTGATGTTGATCCCCAAAAGCATGATGGAAGGTATTTATGACAGTTTCCAAATTTCCATAACCTTAGACAAGATGTTGAGAAAAGCCACATGTCTCTGGTTGGTGGAATCGGTTTTTTGCCTTTCTCAGGAATGGGTTGTATTCAGCCAATCTTCCATACATCGGAAAATACGCCTCGCTGATATGACAGCTTGGAGGGCTTGCAAGGAATAGGCGCAAGCTCAGCGACAAAGCGTTTAAGGACAATGGCTGGAATTTGGTCAGGACTCGATGTTGAAATTTGACAGCTGCCATTTTCGAGTTCACGTTTATGGTAGTGGTCGGGATACTTCCTTGGAAGTCTACAGTAGGCAAAGCTCCTTTGCCGTTTTGTTTTTGCCTTTTCCAAGGACGCCTAAACGCGATATTACAGAAGAAGAACTTCATGCCTTCGCCACCTTTTTGACAATTCGGCTTACCACGCACCGCCGCCGGCAACTTTATGAACTGAGAACCCGCGTCCTCGTATGAAAACAAACAGCCGCTCCCGCAGTCGTCGCGTCGCGGCTGTGCACCTTCTGCAAACAAACCGGCTCGCGGCGCGGCGGGTTTTTAAAAAAGTTCAAATGCAGTTAATTCGGCGTTCTGCCTTTTATTCGGACCGGTTGCTGCAAAGGAGGGGGGTAGGGGGAGGTTGAAGAGTTTTCGTCGTGTTTGTTCGCTTCCTAGTTAGGCGGCTCTGGGCTGCAACCTTAGGGCAGGTGTTGCTACGTACAACCGGAAATTGAGCGATATATTTTAATGAAGCACGTGGATTTTTTACTTTTTTCGGCGAACTAGTGGCTTTCAACGCATGTCTCACAAGCTTTGGTACAAAGGGATGGCGTAGACACATTTTCTAAGTTCTCATAATTTTAGTTACGTTCTGAAAAGGTTTCTTCAACCACGACTGTACAAATATTTTTAGTTAGATCTGGAGTGCGAAGTCTCCAATGCAACTAACAGAAAAGGTACATACGGTCAAAGCCATCAGTTAAAAAGGGACACATACATCCTACATTCCCACGACGTTCACAGTCTTTTTTTTTATGGTCAGCCTCCCGCAAAGGCTAAAAGCCTATGTCGCTGTAGAAGCGCTGCGAGAGGATAAGTGTCGGTGCACGTTAGATTTGAAGCGCTACAGGTTGTAGCCGGCGGGAAACAAATTCCCTGGAAGCTCGTTCCACAGCGTCGAAGTTCTCCAAAAAAAAAGGAATTCTGGAGGAGACTGGTTCGTGGAGTATGGACCTCGACCTGGTAAGGGTGAGCTCGCAGAGCCTCTCTAGTGTTCCTCGTTCGGGCGGCCTTTACTGTTATTACCTGGGAGAGCTCACTCGAACATCTTCCGTGATAGAATCTGTAGAACAGGGACAGGTCAGCCACCCTTCTTCGATGTTCCAGGCTATGGAGGTCCTTTGTGAGGTTAGGCGTATCGATTAGTCTAATTGCTCTCTTCTGGATGGTGTCCAGAAGCTTTAGAGAGTGCTTGGGAGCGCATCCCCACACATGGGAGCAATACTCTAGCGGTGGTCGGATCTGTGCCTTGTAGAGCAGCTCTGGTGTGTACAGCTTCCTACAGCGGAACAAAACTCCAAGCTTCTGGGATGCCGTTTTAGCGATACTGACGACGTGGTCGTCAGGCACAGTAAGAAAGCAGTTTCGGTGGACCGCATTGACGTTTTACCCATCACATTAACATGGTTATTAGTGTGCTTTTATCCAGCTTTTGGCATGAAAAGTGCCGAAAATCGTCAATATATGGCATGAATGAATGAAAATCGCTAGAAGTGGCGACTTCGCGAATAGAATAAAATGACTGTCTTACCGTAAGATGCATTCCAACAGTGACCCACAAACAAAAAATGGAGTTAAGTTGATTGACTCAGTACTTCTCACATATAACTGTGATACGATTTTATTATTTTCCCATTGCATGAGAGTCTGAGATCCCCTGCAACCAAATCATTACCCACCCGTCCTCGAAAGAGCATCCAACTCAGAAACCCTCGTAAATAGTTTCTTGCATCTCTGTAGGAACTAGGACGACAGTTTTCATTCTGCAAGCTTCAACTTGATTAAACTTAATGATAATGAACCCATAAATCGCTTAAAAACGAAGTTTGAGCTATTTTTATATTTCTAGTTTTTTATTGCTGCGCCGCCACTGACAAGATGTCTAAAAACAATACGTATTTTCCATTCTCACCACGTTGTTGTCGAAATTTCATTAAAACCAGTTCCTGGGTACACAATACAGAATGCTCTAAAGCAATACTCGTATCTATAAGTATACATCAGAATAGGCAAGGCAATGTTCCGATGGACCTAAAAAAGTGTATTATGCCGGTAGATCCTTCTTTCGCAGGTCAATGGAGAGTCTATTGTCAATACAATTATTTTTCAGTTTTACAACCCCCTACCCCCTAACCTCCTCAATTTCATCCCCACCCAAAAAAAAGTATTAAATGATCTGGGACTCCTAAAACGCCTAAAAATGAAGTTTGAGGAGTATTTGAATTTTTTTGTTTTGTATTATTGTTGTGCCGCCACTGACACGATATCTAAGAGTCATACGCTTCTTCCATCCTCGCCAAGATAGTAATACTGTGTCAAAATTTTGTTAAATTCAATTCAATAATTACCTTGTTATACGATGCCGAACGTTCTAAAGCAATGCTCATCGTATGTACGTCAGAAGATTCTAAGTCCCTTGATTCCTGTAACAGGCAAGGCATGTTCGTGTGGACCCAAAAACGTGTACTATGGCGCTAGGTCTCTCTTTCACAGGTCAATAGACAGCCTATTATGAACACATTTTTCAGTTTTGCAACCCCCAAACCCCAACTACCCAAAATAAGTAGAAAATGATCTGAATATTTGAATTTTTTTGTTTTTTGCTAATTAGTCCGCCGCCTATGTACCGATTTTCGAAACTGTAGCATCATTACCTACTACGACCCCACAGCATATCGCTACCCAAATTTCAGCATAATCCACGCAGCAGTGACTGAGATTACGAGGGTAGAAAAACGCGACAGACAGATAGACCGACGGAAATGAGTGACGTGAATTTTCTTCATGCAGACATCATAAAACGCCTAAAAAGCCTATTATCTCAAAACCGAAAATTTTCGTGATCACAATACTCCCCTCACCTGTCGGTCTGGGAAGTAAAAGCTAATCAAGTGACACTTTTTCAGAGTGAAAAGGGCTATTAATTCGGATAGGTTTAAAAAGTATAAAAGAGCTCGATGATCAAATATTTTCAAAGTAATAGGACGTCTATTATACATACAAAAAACTGGAACAAACATCCTAGCCATACAAAGTAAAGTATCCTGTATAAATTAAAATTTTGATACGTCCTAAGGTTTTTTAAGAAATCTGGGAATTTGTGTTATCCTTTAAATGCCATTTCACATTATTATTTGCTCTTTACTATGGGATATGTAACTTATATCTAATTTTTCCTTCATGCTTTTATAATAAGTATCGCCTTTTTTACCCAATCGCCGATGCTCAGCTGTAAAAATATTTAAGAGCTGTTGTTCCAACCGATGTATGTACATACGTGCACTTGCTTTGCCTATTTGAAGGCTCATTAATCAGCTGTTTGCTCCAAACTAACAGAAACCCAAGCCTTTGTAACTGGGCACCACAAGCATGTTAATGTGTACTCAGTGCATAACCGAAGCCTGAGCGCACACAAATACCTACACGCACTCTGTACTACGCCAGGTCATGTAGAAATTAAATTAGAATTTAATATCAAATATGCCGCAACCATTACTCAAATCCTGTCTAATCAATTTCATTGGTAATAAACTATATCGTCATACGAGGCGGAGTAGATTAATACAGTAATTAGTACTGTTGCTATTCCACTGTTTGAACGAAGCTCCTAGTTTATGAATGTGCGTAAACGTGTTGATTAATTTAACTACTAAAATGGCAAGATTTGTGAGGTATTTAATTCGTGTTTTATTTAATGTTGGAGATAGTTACTCCATGCTATTTTCATTTCATTTTTATCTCCCACACCGATACGTCAGGGGACTATTCTGGTCGCAAAAATCTTCGATGTTAAGATCCTACACACTTTAGGAGTTTTATGATAGTTTTATCTACACAACAAAAATCCACGTCACTCATTTCTGTTGGTCTGTCTGTCTGTTGACATTCTTCTAGCCTCGGAATCTAACCACTCCATGAATTACGATGAAATTTGGGTAAAGATATGCTGTGGGGTCATAGTAGTTAATGCTGCTATCATTTTAAAAATCTCTGCATGGGCGACGGAGTAATTAGCAAGAACAAAAAAATACAAATATTCCTCAAAATTCGTTTTTTTTTTGGGTGGAAGATTGGGGTGGTTGGGAAGGGTTGTAAAACTGGAAAATATGTTCTGTTTATAATAAAATATTTATTGACCTAGCGGCATAATACACTTTTTTAGGTCCATCCAAACATTGCCTTGCCTATTACAGAAACCAGGGGGCTTAGAATTTTCTGAGGGTCCCCCCGGTCCACGAGGGCCCCCAGCATGCATAAGCAAAAAATAATAAAGCTTTTTTTTGTCTGACAAATGACAAAAGTCAAAAAAACAATTTTTTCCCGCGTAAAGCGTGCGTTCAAACGCCTTTTTCGATCATTTAGAAAAAATAGCATAGTACATATACAACGCTGGATATATTCAAAAAATCATTCATCTGAAAAATATTATTTAAATTTAGTATTTCATCCCAACTCTGACCAACTGCCCACTATCCAACATTGTCGAAAAAACAGAGATGAGTGTACATTAGTGTCGTGCATGGAACCAGGCAAGCCACTATCATCCCAGGAGACGGTACGTCGGCGACAGCGACATGATTCACAGATCAACGTAGATATCAAGGCGAATGTCGAGTGGGGATAAGTAAATAAAGTACAGTCCAACATATAGAAAACTCAGGCAACAACACTTACAAAGAAGTCTCACGTTGGCTTACCAACCGCGGAAATGTAGGGTCACCTCACAGTCGAATCACCTTCCGTCAAGCTTTTGGAGATCATCATCAGCAACCACATGTCCTGGCACGACCACGTCGTCAGTATTGCTAAAACGGCATCCCAGAAGCTTGGATTTTTGTTCCGCTGTATAAACTAGAGCAACTGCTGCTGCTCTACAAGGCACAGATCCGACCATCGCTGGAGTATTGCTCCCATGTGTGGGGATGCGCTTCGAAGCACTATTTTAAGCTTCTGGACACTATCCAGAAAACAGCAATTAGATTAATAGATACGCCTAATCTCACAAAGGACCTCCACAGCTCCTGTTTTACAGATTCTATCACGGAAGATGTTCAAGTGAGCTCCCCTAGATAATAACACCAAAGGCCGTCCGGACCAGGAACACTAGAGAAGCTCTGCGAGCTCATCCTTACCAGGTCGAAGTCCTTACTCCCCGAACCAGTCTCCTCCAGCATTCCTTCTTTTGGAGAACTTCGACGCTGTGGAGTCAGCTGCCGGGAAATTTGTTTCCCGACGTGAAGCGACACTTGTCCTCTCGCAGCGCTTCTACAGCGCCATAGGCTTTTAGCCTTTGCAGGAGGCTGACTATAAAAAATCATTTATGTCATTCACTTCCAGAATATGATGGACACGTTTGAAAACTTAAGTACCTACGTATAAAATAAATAGTATGATAGTATGGATTATGCTCTATTTTGTCAAAATTATACCTGGTAAACACGTTGTTCATCACCTAATTGTTCCACAACGAATCCAATTGTCAAAATTAATGAGCTCCCTCGTATTAAACAATAAGCCATTTTAATATTAATAATAGCCAGGCGGTTTGCGTGTGCGCTATCTTGTATTAATCTGGCTTTTATGTACGCATATTTAGAGTTTTTTCCGCTGTCTTTTAGAAGCCGACTTGCACGAGTTGATTGATGATTTTTTGCCATGTCGGGCGTTTGCTTTCGTTCAGCCATTCGTTCCATTTTGTGTTATGCCCCAGGCATATTCGTGAAAATCCGTAGCTAAGCAACTGGTGAATTTTTGTGTAGAACCTCGTTCTGCAATGTATATAAGTCTTGGTTGACATTTCGGCAAAACGTCAGGTGTCACTTATTTGCGGTAATGAAACGGTGAACGCGCTCGCAAGGCGAGGGTCAACGATTATTTTCCTGAGTCCTGAGCCGGCTGTGGGGCTGAGAGCAAGTACCATTAGCAGGAAAACAGAGGTTTAGTTGCAAAATCAACATCTAATGAGAAATCCCTGGACATCTCCGTCAAGCTAGAGAACTTATTTTAGGACCTCTGGACAAGGTGGGGTGGTTCTGTCTCTCACTGGACAGAAACTGACTAGGGTTACTAAGGGTATGCTGTTTGGTCGTAACACCTTCAAACGTCACTTGTATGTGGTGGGGGTGGAAAGAAACAAACTATGTACCTCAAATGAAATGTATGTGCATTCCACGGTACTGGAGAATTAAAAATACCAACACCCAGCATCATGGGAAAAAATATATTCCACTCAAATGCACATAAGTATTCAACCTCACGAAATGTTATGACTTCTTCATAGATCCAACGAATATAGACTCAATACATTTGGGACCATTACGTCCTCATATTCCAAACTGCAAGAGTTAATATTTTGTTATAACCACCATGAAAAGCATTTTCAGTCCAGATCCAATTATTATCAGGAAGGTACTCGATCTTCTTTCGACCCTTAACAGGCAGTCCAAGTTTGTCGTATTTGTATGGTGTCCAGGTCATATAGGAATAGCTGGAAATGAAAATGCTGATACTGCAGCTCATGCAGGTGCCACCCAGCTAAGTACTCCAACAAAAAACTGTCCCTTAAAACTTGAAGACTTCAAGGCCTATCTGAGAGCAAGGATTAATCACCTGTGGCAAATAAAATGGAAACAAAGTGATACACAACTTCGCTTTTTGCAGCCCACAATATCTAAGTTCCCATATTCTAGTACATTGACACGCAGAGAGAGGGTATGTCTCTCACGAATTCGGATAGGGTACACTCGTTTAACATCATCATTTATGCTATTAAATCAAGATCCTCCCAGTTGTGACATATGTCAAGTACGTTTAACTTTGAAGCACACCATCCTTGAATGTCCACGCCACCTTCATGCCCATACACTTTGCCGAATAACCAGAGAATGTGCAACAAGCAATTACACTTCATAAACTCCATAGGACTCTTTAAATCTTTATAAATCTGAGCCATGCGGCTAATAACCTCAAAAGTTGATGCCGCTAAAATTACCAAAAAAAAAAACAAGGGGGACCACTATTCCTCCATGCTCGGCTTAGTACTCAGTGGGCCAAAATAACACTTTATTTTGGTATTTTTATTCTTGGTTGGACATTTTTGTACTTAATATAAATACATAATGTCAATATGACATGACCCTCGGTAGTCATTCAAAGTGTATTTGGGAAGATATTCTAAACAAAGTTTACAAAAGTTAATATGGTTGATGTTTAGTGATACTAGCAGGAGCAGGATAGGGACGGTAGGACTATAGAAGTAATCAGAAGACACACCAGAAAACAAATAGCCATGGAATGGTCTACCAGTCAAGCTAGACCACAGTGAATGTAGGACAAGTAGGAGCATATAGCCTGTCAATTGTAGTTCTATGCCTTGGCTGATGTTTACGTACAGGGCAGTGCCTTCTGTAAATGAGAACCTTCATTCATTCATGTATACAGGGTGTCCCACGACGATTAAGGCAAGCAATATATCGGAACTGGGCAGTAGTAGCGAATTCTAATTTTGTGGGTGTAAATAAGAGCAAATATAGTATCTTTTCTTATTATTGCACCGCCCAAAGAGGTATTTGTTTTTGGTCACGTGACGTCTGATTCAAAATTTTTAATGGGACACCCTCTCGATAAGACCATTCCTACAAGCTGCACACTTGGGGTCTAAAATGATGAATTCAAAAGCTTCAGGTACTTGAAGGCTGTACCACTACCATTATGAAGCATCACCAAAGTAATTTAACTGTAGGGTAAATGTTATAATCAATGGTAGTGGTACAATCCCTTAAGTACCTGTAGCTCTTGAACTAATCACTTTAGACCCCAAGTGTGCTAGTTTGTTGGAATAGTCTTATCAAGAGGAACACAAAAGGCACAGATATATATGGTGTCCCATTAAAACTTTCGAATCGAACGTTACGTGACCAAAAACAAATACGTCGTTGGACGACATAATAATAAGAAAAAATACTATATTTGCTCTAACTTAAACCCTCAAAATTATAATTCTGTACTACTGCCCAGTTCCGAAATATTGCTTGTCTTAATTGTCACGGGACACCCTGTATATAGTCTCATCATTCCATTAAGGAACATAGGGACTCTACAGACTGACACTTACTAGTCTGGTCTATTCTTAGCAGACGCTTCTATCTCTCTCCGTGTCATGCGTCATCTGTAACCGTTCTTCTCCAGGTCACTTTAGGCCTTCTCATGTGTCTGCTTCCTTGGGTATTCCAGTCTAATGCCGTTTTAGGAACCGATTCTTCTGTTCCTCTTTGCTGAATTTGGCCTATCTATTTTCAATTTCCCTCTCTGATCTCCGTCTCCACTTTCTCCAACCCTTATATTTTCCACAGCGCTTTATTCGACATTGTCACGTCACTGGTCAAACAAGCCGTAAGGCATCTATTAATCAAAACTTGGAGTTTTTGGTCATTCACTTGTATGCTTTTCCATACATTTCATGTTTCCTATCCATACAATAACACTGGTTTCACGTTACTACTAAGCACTTCTTTTTGAAGGTATATATAGCTTTGGTCTAGTATTGTTCTCGCTTGTAGAGGTTTTTTGATGAGTCGACTCAAGATGACGTGGTCATCAGTCTCCTGCACCCCTTAAATGCGTTTCATCCAATGATTTATTTATGTAAAGTTGCTGAAATGAATAAGCAACAATAATAATACCTACATAAAATGACCGGACTATTAAATTCTTTTTGTTTTATAAAAAGAACCCTCAAAGTGAAACGCGCATATTTCATTTGTAATTGGCGGAATACTGTCGAAAATTCGTGCCTTTGTTCGACCGAATGTGAGTGTGTATTTTTGAGTAGCAGCTAGTGCAGCAATGGAAAATGTTACTGGAGATAGTAGCTCAAAATAGCAGGAATTTTATCCTACACAAAATGTTTCCTAAAACTCTAGTAATCAGTTTACTCTTTTTGATTACTTTGGAAGCGGGTATAAAATGAACAAATAGATTTTCAGCGCATTGATGTATTTCGTGTGCTAGACTTGTTTTGATGCTGCTCAGGTTGTTTTCTTCATAGCAAGTTGTTTGTTATCACGAATCTAGCAGCAACAATATTTTGGCATTTTTTATTTTTGTATTTTTAACCCTTAATATACGCACTTATTATTTATGACACAATTACCACATTGGAGTCTGACTGACCCCAAGCCATTTTTCCAAGTTTTTAATTTTAACATATAACTAGACAAATTCATTCGGTGGATTCATTACTCAAATATGCTTTATTAACATAAGATTTCAAAGAAATAAAACATAATCAAAATGCATGATGAACCGTTTACATAAATGTAAACTTAAATTCTTAACCGAAAACTAAGACATAGACCGATAACTAAAAACAAAAAAATGAAAACAAAATAACAAAACTTCCGTGATTCTAGTAGTGTCATCATCATAGTCACAATGTCTTAACAGACATGTTGTGAACTCGTAAAATGCATTTGCTCATTTTACAAATTTCCCTTGGGACATCTTTAAGATCCTTAATGCAGTAGTTTCCCATTTGCTTTCTGCATCCTCATACCGTTGACCAGATGGTATCTACTGGTTCGTGCGCCTTTAGAGGTAATTTCTCACCCCAAGGACAAGAAGGTGTCCTGACTCTTCTCAACTCGTCCATTCAAAGCTGTTGGTTGAGAAGAGGTTACTGCTTACACCGACAGTATTTCGGTTCCTTATAGTCGCCTTTTACGACACGCAGGATATACGATGGGAGATATTCTTCCCGCCCCCACACGGGGTCTAGTAGTGTACCTTCTTCTAAATTAATAATTTCATCTTTACAGTCCGTCCACATAAATTGAGTCATTGTGTTAGTCACACATGGGCTTTGCGTATGGGGTCTCAAAAAAGGTCCTCGTCTGCATTTTCAACAAAAATATTCTGAATTTCTAAATCGAAGTGTCTCTAAAGTTCCTTTTTTGAAATTAATCCTTTCATCTCACATTTAGGCACTACAGTTTACAAAAGTTGAATTTTTATGTTGGTCACAAATGGGCTTGGCGCATAAGGTCTCGAAAAAGGACCTCCTCTGCATTTTCAACTAAAATATTTTGAATTTCCAATTCTAGTTCTCTCTAGATCAGAGGGCTGTGAAAATCGTTATCGGATATCCTTATTTTTGAAAATATTCAATGAAACAACAAAACTGCACACTTGAAATATCCACCTTTAAATAACACACTGGGGTCTATTAGACCGCAAGCTAATTTCACAAGCTAACTGCTCCACAGCTCTGGAAAAACTAACATATCGGACCGCATGCACAGGTCTATACCAAAGTAAACTAAATTTGGGTGGATGCGCCAAGGTATACTATCCAAAATAAAAAAAACAATACAGATATAAAATAATGCTAGGGTCTCACAAACCCCAGTGTGGTAATTTAAGCATAATTTTTTTAGCTGGCCAACCAATAACCAAGTTAGGTAAAGCCCCTACCGGCCGAAACAGTCTAAGGGCCGGTTTTTTAATGTCCAGTTAAATATTTATATGGAAGTTAACGGTTAACTGCTAGATAAAATGTTTAAGCAATTGAAGATTAAACTTACAAGGTTATGTAAATCATATCTGACAGTTAATATCCATAGAAACGCTAACTGGTAGCTACCTATCTGATACATTAACTGGACATTGAGAAACCGGCCCAAAAGCGTGTTAGCATAATCTACAAGTTAACGACGCTTTTTGAAGGTGCCTTAACCTAAAACTCCCCAGTAATATTTCATGTACTTTTAATTTCTTCTTCCATATTCCTTTTCAGCTTGAGCTCGCGGTACCTTGAAGATCCCAAAGCACCGATTGTCTGTCGATTAGGAATGAGCTTTTTGTGTTGCAGATAGCCGATCTAAAAAGGAAACTGGTCGCCGAGGTACCACTCGCGGTAGCGTCTAAAAATCTGTGCTGCCCGATGGGTTTTTGTGGTACCACTGATTGCAATCTGCTACGACGGTTGTGGTATAGTACGGTTGTTATTGACAAGACTTAAATGTATACCGACAACTCATTTCTCCAACAGGTATTTTGAAAAAGGTTAGTGCACCAGCTGGTGGTTTCCAGGTTCCAAAAACATACATTGTAGTAAAACAAAGCACATGATTCCCCAAAATTTCATGTCTACTACACCAATACTAGCCATGGAGACCCTCTTAAACTTAACCGCTCTACACATTGAAGTAGAGAGAGCTGTTAGAATGGGTTGCCTACAAACTGCTAACAGAACAAAAAGGACCTAGAACTAGACACAAATCATGAGAGAAAATATAAACCTCCATATAACCGGAATGGTTTCGTACTATGTGGTTTCACGTAGTGCGTTCATAGGAAAACATTGATTAAAGCTCCATGCAAGAAAACAGCTGAAGCACTGCTCTCCTTTTGAGTAGGAACCAGCTCGACGGGTCTCCTCACGGGACATTGTGGCCTGAAGGAACACCTAAATAAAATGGGACTCTACAATGGAGACCTCGACTGCAGACTGTGTGGTAGAGGGTCTGAGTCAGCCTTACATGTGCTCTGTGAGTGCGAAGCGCTAGATCACAAGAGACAACAGCTTTCTGGGAAGACCAAGCTAGAACCAATGGAGTTCAGCACCAGGACCAGTAGAAAAACTGCATAAACTCATGCAGGGATCTAGATTGCTGGAGTGGATACTGTAAATGAGACTAGTTATAATACAATGGCTTAAGTATTGACGGGGACAGTACGGTCGGACGGCTCCTGGAAAAAGAATGTGGTTCCACAAGTCCACATGAAATGGAATGGAAGAGGACTGACGGTTTCAAATCACACTTCGATCTTGCGCAATTTACGGATGACTGGAAGTCAGAACTGGGGATAGGAGCGAGAGTAGCTGGTACTAATCCTAGAGTTAAAATCTCAGTAAATATTGTATACCACAATCTTACAAGCAGAAATGATACCTATAGAGTTGGGAGTTAACAAAAGAGCCCTGACGGAAAAATCTGTAAAAATATCTTCAGATAGCCAGGCTGCCCTGAAAGTACTGCGCCTCAAACGAGAGGACTCAAGACTCATATGGAACTGCATATTATGTATCCTTAATGAACTTTCAACAAGGAACAACATAACTTTGGTTTGGGTTCCAGGTCACAGTGAATTGGAAGGCCAGAACTATTTGAGGGAATTGTGAAAAGCTCTGCTAAAAAAACCATCTCAGATTGGGCAGAGAAGAATGTACTCCTGCATTGGGGAGATACACCAGGGCTACTACACTAGGAGGCGTTCATACGATACGCCTCTAGCTCAGGTCCCCCGAGGATCATAGAATGAAGTAAGAATGATCTGCGCATTCTGGTTGGGGTGAGAAACCACTTGCGATAGATACTTCTACTATGTGGAGGACGAAACAGCGAAGCACATATTGTGCTTCTGTCGAGTACTGGAAAGAGCTAGGTTGTAGACTTTAGGATTTACCCAACTGAAACCTACTGACTTCAAGGAAGTTTTACCCAACACGACCATCGCCTTCGTCAAGAGCTGTGGACTGTACGATGAACTATATATAAGTGTGAGCCACAATAGACACAATAGGGTCGCAGTAGCACTCTAATGTTTAGGCTTTAGCTTCGCTTTTGCTTTGTTATGAAAAATCTTTCTAAGATAAACTTTCTAAGAACCCAAATGACAAGGGTGATGGGTTGATGGGGGCAGAATATATAAAGTTAATAAGTTTAATGACTTTAATTGGTGTAGTGTAGATCAGATAAGTCTATTGTAGCTGAACACATGTTCTTCAATCATTTAAGTGATTCAAACTTAGTAGGTAGTGTAGTTAACTTTAAGAGGTTGTGTGCATATAAAATCTTAGCAACAGTAGAAAAGTATGACAAAGCGATGGATGGGGATAAAGGCCCATGGCAAACATCCTGCTATTTTTGGTTTCTTTCTCCTTCTTCTCTTTCTGTGACGTGTCTCTTTAGCATAGGTAGAGCATGTTGCCTTTCCTAGCATATTTGGGGTATATCAGGCAATGATTAAGAGAAGCTTTTATTGGTGTAGTTAGCGAAATTTTTCGATCAGTTTTCATGCTGATGCTGCTATTTTTCTTAAGACGCCCGATGATCTAATCTGAAATAGTTAAAGGACTTTAAAGGATATAGTCATTGTCTTTGTCATTATGTCAAACTTCTACTTCTGCCTCGAAGTCCACAATAGTATCTCCATGTAACAAATGGATGTTTTTCTGGCCTTGAAATTGCAGCTCTCATTTGAGTTTTACAAATGCAGTGTACTGTTCCCATTTTAATTTAATTGTTAATTGGTTGCAGTGTCAGCTTCAAACGCATTCAATTTAAATATAAATTGATCCTAATGCATAAAAGTACTGCATAGCGCTTGCTGCGCTTTGCAACGTCCACAGACATTTTTGTGCATTCAGGGAAATTTTTGATTTAAATAGCACGATGGAATAACACTTTCCAAAATTGCATGCCAAAATATTTCATTTGACTAAACGAACACCTCAGAAGGGTGTGCAGTTACAAATCTTCTCAGGAGACCAATACTCATTACAAATATTCGAGTCTTTTAGAAAACGAGATACCGAATTCTCGAACCCAAAGTATACACAGGTTGCAATAGTACTTAATGAAGTCGTTATCTCAAGGGCGTATTTTTGACCCAAATTCAAGTTAATAAGTATACATATCTGTCATAAAGAATCTGTTTCTCAAGATACAGGTTGTCAAACTTTGGAAAATAATTATTAATAATCTAAAATCTTTATCTGGCTCCCTATCAGGACGAAAACTCGTGTCATGTCTAGCTTGAGGATGCTTATTACAAATCTAGCTGTTGTTTTGAGTTGCAGCCTCAGTTAATGAACATCAAAAATTTTCAGGCACACAGACTTCCAAGTTCACCCTAAAAATCTAAAATTGTTACCTGGTTCCCTATCAGGACGAAAATTCGTGTCATGTGAAATTTGAAGGCGTTTATTACAAATATGGCCGTTGGTCTGAGTTTTAGCCTCAGGTAACGAACATCTAAAATTCTCAGACATACAGATTTCCAAGCTCACCCTAAAAATCTAAAAGTGTTATCTGACTTCCTATCAGAACGAAAATTCGTGTCATGTATAGTTTGAGGGCTTTTATTACAAATCCGATCGTTGTTTTCAGTTTCAGCCTCAGGTAACGAACATCAAGAATTTTCAGACATACAGATCTCCCTACCCTAAAAATCTAGAATCGTTATCTGGCTACCTACCAGTACGAAAACTTGTGTCATGTATAGTTTGAGGGCATTTATTACAAATTCGACCGTTGTTTTCAGTTTCAGCCTCAGGTAACGAAGATCAAAAATTCTCAGACACACAAATTTCCCAGTTTACCCTAAAAATCTAAAATCGTTATCTGGCTTCCTATCAGTACGAAAATTTGTATCATGTATAGTTTGAGGGCATTTATCAGAAATTCGATGGTTGTTTTGACTTTCAGCCTCAGGCAGCGAACATCAAAAATTCTCAGGCACACGAATATCTCCAATTTCACACTTAAAATCTTAAATCGTTATCTGGCTTCCTGTCCATAGAAAAATTTGTATTGTGTACAGTTCGAGGGCGTTTTTTACAAATCCGGTCGTTAGCTTGAGTTTCAGTCTGAGGTAACGGAAAACAAAAATTTTCAGAGATCTCCAAAGTGTACCCTCGGAATCCGGAATTTTATTTTTTATTAGGACATTTTTTTTTTAGTTAAATGGGTTTCACAATATATATTTTTTTGTTATTTGGTTGAGAATCGGTGGTGCTTTAGGTAAATATAAAAAATGCCTGATATCAGTTATAGAACCCTGTAGGAGTCCGTAAAGAGATGTCACTTCCACCATAAGTTCAAAACTTGCAAGTTATGATCCGAAGGCATTCAATAACCATCGATAATACTTTCAAACATATTTAATCTAAATGCAAATTGACTTTAATTCATACCAACTGCATGGCGTGTACCATACCTTGCTGCATTTCTATTTTTCTTGGCTCAGGACCGATCCAGTTCCACTGAACACCGTATGAAACTTTTCAAATAATCTACAGTAATATATTAGCGTTTATATAATTCCTGCTTTCAGTTAGTTGGAATGCCAGCGAATGAGATAAAGGCTTCCTTTGGAACTTTCAGTCTTCTGGAAATATGAGACGTGCACTTCGCTAACGTCGTCAGGAAATATTCGTTTTCCAGGCAACTTTCTACATATTTTTACCTGATAACACTGAGCACCTTAGAACTCATCCATCATTTCGAATTTCGTCTATCCATTTTCCAAGTTACAACTCAAGACTCGAGGATCTATTAATCTGTGGATGACGTTGTTGCATGGAAGGCAGATTCTATTACATGGTGTCTGTTTCCAATGGTATTTTGACTAGCTAGATATTATGTGCAGCCCATTTCACGTAAGAATATTGTAACATACTGTGTATTATGGTATTCGTGTATTGTGTATTAGTTGTTATGCATGATGTAAATTCAAAGTGTTAGGTTAGATATTTGACGTCATCGAATCGTCTAGAGTTTTCTGGAATGTCATCGAATTCTCTAGATAGTTCGATGAATTGTATATAACTATATAAGGTGCCACGGGTAGCGTGTTAGTTCAGTTGAGTTGAGTTGTAACTGAGATAAGGTTAAGAGATCCTGTATTGAGTTGTAAAGTAAAACGGTGAAAGTTACGTCCTGTTTGCCACCTGGTGTGAAGAAAAAGAGGCCGCCGTGACAATATAACAGTGCTGTCATAGTTACATAGGTGCGCTGTGTACAGTGCTGTGTACTCATAACCAGCTGGTGGGCTGCCATGCAGTAGGATGGGTTAGACAACATAACCTCTTCGTCTAATGTCGCGACTTTGTCCGTAGTTATACTTAGAAATTTTCCCGATTTGGCAACGTGGAAATTCCATGGCAACTGGCAACAAGGGCCGAGCGGCGTTGCCGGGTTGACGAATGGAAATTTCTTCACACTACCAAATATTGTAAAAAAGCGGAATCAGACTGTGATTCCAACGTTCTGCATATAAAGAAAAGTCATTACATCAATCCATTGTTCATAAATAGATGAATTTGAAAAATACATAAGATACTTTGTGTTCATAAGCTTGCTTGTTTTCTTAGTTTTACTTAGAAAAATGTTTGGTCTGACAACTTTGCAATCCGCTTAGGAGGTGACTGTGCCACTTCCACGCCCAACGTAAATAGCTGCGTCTTCCTGTTGTTTTAATGTCCTTGGCCTAACCTAACCGTACTTATTGCTTGTGCTGATTTGCGAAACATCGTTTTGTGCGGTTTATTTTTGATTCTGTGTGGTTTTACGATTCCAATGTCGCCTCCCAAGAAACATTTTAGCAGCCTACTAGCTTTATGGAGATTTTAAATAGGTTTTAATGTGGCATTTGATAAGAGTTACGTTTTATGACTGCATTAGCTATGACCAAATACATTCAAGGTCAAATTACCCTATCAAAAGGTTATAAGGACTATACATAAAACCAATTTGTACGACCAATAGGCAATTTGAAAGGCAAAGCTTTAAGGAAGCCTTATGGTGATCTCATATATATTCTTTTAGAGATATTTTGCCTTTACAGCTGTCTCAAGACTTACCGACTCCAAGAAAGCATTCAAGAAAGCCTAATGGTTTTAAACGGTTGAAGGAAAATAAGCAATACAGCCGCCTTAGAACAACATATTTTCCAAGTCAAATAGGCACATTTAAAATCTTCCTTCAAACTTGTTGGCTGTAAGGATGTTTATGATGAGATAGAAAGGGTTTAGTAGGTGAATACTACAGACAAGGCCATTTAAAAGTATGTTTTTGTTAGATAGGCTTCGACAACATTAAAACATAACAATGGATCCAAAACTAATAGGTGATGCAAAATAAATAAAAATGGGCATTTCAAAAGAAAAATTAAAAATTATTTGGTAATCACGAATGCCAACGTCATTTCAAAGGCTCAACTCCAAACACAGCAGCACAGAGTAGGTATTAATGCACAACCTCAGAACTTACGAAATGTTACGGAACAAGCAATATACTTTAAGCTTAACTATATTAAAACAATTAGGCCAGTGTCAAGACTATATTATCCATATGCAGGACTTATGAGTTTTGAGGGTGGTTTTAAGAGTGTCCTTGAAGTGGGCGTCTATCTCGCCATATTTCACTAGCGCCTGAACATATACTGCATATGCGACTTTAAAGTTCAACCTATTAAACTTTGAATATCTTTCTCATTTTTTAGGGATACCTTATAATATTTTATCTATAAACTATGATTCGTTTTATTTAAATTTATCTTTTTCATTTTAGTAATCAAGGAGATTCAGAGTTCATGATCATGAAGTAGTAATACATGGTATATACACCTACAATATTCCTTGTTTCATAGACAAAAGGGCTTTCCGTTTTCGTGATAGAGCACTGATATGGATTTGTGCCATATTATTCGTATCATTCGTAAATCTAGCGCCACATGCTTTTTTTCACAATGCCTAAAACTATGATGAACTAGCATTTTTAGTTCATCATAGTTTTACGCTTATTTTAAAAATAGTTTTCAAATTTTTAATCCGGTAGTCTTAAAAACCATGTTTTTTTAGTTTTTCTTAACTATGTTTATTAATGTTTCTGTCGATTATTTACTTTCAACTATTAGAAGTCCATTATGGACAAATATGAATACCTACATCGTTAAAGTGACCATACAACTACTATTTCTGCCAATTTCACGATCTAGTTAAGGGAAATTCAACTTTTCAAGTATTAGGAATAAACACGTAGTTGAAATATAATTACAAAGTAAGTCGGTGCCAGCAATCATTGCTTAAAGTTATCGTGGTTCATCCAGGGACAACATGTATATGATTATGGTCATGAACTCTTTCGCAATACAAGCCAATCTGTCGAACACAGCTTATATTGCTTTCATGAAAAAATAAATATATTTTTTTATAAAACCTACAGTGCCCATAGGGGCATAAAGTACAAACAAGTTACACGATTTAATCAATAACAAATACATTCGAACACAAACACTGTATACACATAAACAGTCTACCGGACGCAATGAAAAATTAAAGCTTCATGTAGTTTGTGTGCTACGCCAGAGTCAATATTGCTGCTGCAATAACAAATTATCAAGTTAATGTACTAACAGGGAACTTCTATAAATGTATAAAAATGTGAATATTCGCGTTATATGAGACTAAAATAAAAATATATGATTTGTCTGACAAAGTTGGCAAAATGTTGATGGTTGCTTATTTTTTACTGTGGGGGTAGCTAAAGCAAAACGTCTATGCTAGGTATCCGCAACCGAAGAAAAGAATCTTAATCCAAAATTTCTGAAACAAGGACTATTAGGCTTTAGGAAAAAACTAAACAAAATCTTACGAAAACTTACTGTGCTTCGTAGACGTTGCAATACAAAATACTTAAGGTACAGTATTGAATTCAATAAATCTTTTGAAATTAAATTCATCGCAACAGGCTACTTTTTGTCCTTTAGGCATGTCTTAAAAAATACATATAAAATATATAGACACAGAAATGCAATCTTTAGATGTCATAATGCCAATTTTTTTTTCGAGATCCATCTATAAAAAGATTAAGTTTGAATCTTTTTTTCAATAAATTTGAGACTTTTTTCGGAATAAATTCAGATTTTTAAGAAATACCCGTATCTCTCTGTATTTGTAGAGCGGGGAGGGTGAGTAGTCCCACTGCACTTAGGCCAGAACTGGCCGAATGTGCCTGCGAGGGAGTTGTTTCTTCAGGTCATTGTCCATCCTGCCAATTTTAGGCAGGTGGACAAGTTGCTTGGGGACATCTCCCTTATGTGGGTCAAGACTCGCCGAACGCACTCTCTCTAACAGAAGATAACTCTGAACACTCACATATGACGTGTTTCGTCTTCGCTTTCATACATTCTACATATCGGTGTGTTGCTTAACCCCATAAGGAGGAAGTGTTTCCTGAGTTGACAATGGCTAGTCAGGAATCCTACTATAAGATATAGGTTCGACCTGGCCATTGCGGTACTGCCAAGGGAAAGCCTACAAGGGTTTTTTTGGAAAATTGGCGACTTTGTAGTTCTTTCCATCGTTATACCATTTGGGGGTATTTTCTGGTTATTTCCATCATTATGGTTATCGACAATCCAGAACGCTTATATGGTCCCAAAATTCTCTAGTTAGCAGAATTCCTGGCTTGACCGTCCTCTATACGGTGGCCCTGTTGTTGTTGAGCCCTTTAACCCACCCCAGGACAATATTGTTTTTGTTCGAAGCATGGGCTAATGATTGGTGGCATTCCACTGCTAGTCCTGATGTGACACCAGGTCCTTTCAGAGTTAGAAGTGCTTGTCTGCTGTCGGTACAGATTGTTATAGTCTTTCCAGATATACCTCTCCTGGTTAGTTCCTTAGCAGCTATCGATATGCCAGTTAGTTCCGTTTTTATCCATAGCCCAATTTGTTCTTAAATTTAAAGACGCGAGCTTGAGTCACCCTGTATATGTGGACGTCTCTGCGAATTGTTGTCTATTGACAGATAGTTTATAGAGTGGTTTATAGGTTAGGTCAACTTATATACTCTCAGTTGATGTTGATTTGAAAAATCTGAATTATGGAGTGGAATAACCCAACTTCGTTTGAGCTTATATCTTTGTATCAAAGACGAAAGTGTTTATGGAACCCTATTGACGTTGATTATGAGAGAAAAGCAAATAAACTAGATACCTGGGATGAAATAAGCGATGCACTGAAATGTGAAAGCGTTGACGTTAAATAGAAAATGGCAATACTTTTCGAGTCTCTGAATGCCGTGCCTTGTTTACTAATTTGGGAACAAATGCGGTTTAATAACCATTCGAAGTCGGTAGAATTCATTCTTCAAATTTTTGGGAAAAGGCCATACGCTCTTTTGGCTGTTAAATCGTGCATTAGATCCCTCCCTCTATACGTATTCCTACTTTTAAATAGTGAAGTAATCCACCAACGACGTTATCCTTTCGCTGAGGCTGCCTAGTCTCCTCATCAGTAACACCTTCTGTACGAGCAATAATTATTAATTCTTCATCAGACGCCATAATTACTGTCCAGTGAATAATAATACCAGCATGAAACAAAGAAAATGAACCCGAAAACAAAAAAAATTGCCTAAATCCTTCCGAACGAATTCGTTTGCCTTCGTTCGCTGTATGTGTGCGCGCCTTAAGTCGTTTAAAATTATGGACACATTCATACTCTATAAGTTAACTTCATAAATTTTCTAAATGCATATATAAGCGAGCTTGAAGTTATGTTAACAAACAGAACGGGAAGTGATTAAAGACCCGCCGAGAGATAATAAAATTGGTACATATCGTGTCTGACAACCATAAAAATAGATCAGTCATCGGCTGGCTCTTCAGTCACCAACTAATATACATCTGCTCATAAATCGCGTATGCCTAAATCCAAACATCCTCGTCTCACCAGAACACACGTATAAAGAAAACATATACAAACAAACGAATTTCTTTTGATGCGTTTTACACACGGCAGTTTCCAAAAATAAGACTCAACGTCTTTTTGTCTGCCAAAGAACGTTGTAGAATCGATAGTGATTGGTATTTATCACTCTTCGTGATGACCCCGTTTCCACCTGATTGTAGAGACTTTAAAAGAAATATTTATATGATGATAAATTATGAATCTCGAGAAATCGGATATAGTTAGGTGGCTCAGGACCACGCACCTCTGTGGCCAAGTTAAAACTGTCATAAGTTTAGGTACGTTCCAACGTTCTCAAAAACAAATGATGTCAGGAGGCTTGAGACAATACTTCGCACACAATCTAGATAGTAACAAAAAATTTGGGTGTTCAATTCTCCACATTCCTTGCCATCCAAATTCTACAGTTGTATCTGAATTAGCATTCAGATGTTCGTTTTTATAGGGCACTGGGTTTATAAATTTTTATATATAGCATTATTTACAACAATATGCCAAAAAGGTTTTCATATACTAATTTACTAATTTATTTATTTACTGTTTATAAGACCAAGCAACGTCACAAAGTCTGAATAGTTATAGAATTCACATTTGCATATAATAGATATACAGAACTTAATTACTGACCGAGACTCAAAACTGCGACTGGATTTGTAATCAGCAAAGTGTATCATGCCGCTAGATTTTTCATTCGCATATCAATGGACAGCCCTTTACGAATACAACAAATTTTTCAGTTTTAAAACCCCAAACCCTCCAACCACCACAAATTCACCCCCACCCAAGAAAGGTAGAAAGTGATCAGGAACCCCTAAAACGCCTAAAAACGAAGTTTGAGGCATATTTCAAATTCTTTGTTTTTTTGCTAATTACTCCACCCCCCGTATAACGATTTTGAAAATTATAGGAACATTACCTACTACGACCCCACAGCATATCGCTGCTCAAATTTCATTACAATCCATGCAGCTGTTGCTGAGACTACGAGGCTAGAAAAAAGCGACAGACAGACAGACAGACAGACCGACAGACAGGCCGACGGAAATAAGTGACGTCGATTTTCGTTATGTAGACATCATAAAACGCCCGAAAAGCGTGTTATCGCAAAATCGAACATTTTCGCCATCACAATACTCCCCTCACCTATCGGTGTGGGAAGTAAAAAATAATAAGATGGTTAACTTTTAGAAAGTTTGTTAAATTACTTAGGTTCTATGTTTTTTGAATTTTTAGCATCGACAGTTAATCAGAGAGAAATGAAATGGGAGGTTTCATCTCAATAGAAAGGCAAATAAAGATTTTCGATTTTTTTAGGTACTCCCGGCCGCCCGAGAGATCCGGTCCATACATTCATTAATGCTGAATACAGTTGTACTGCGCCGCCGCACGATTTCTAAAAATCATAAATGTTTTCCATCCTCGCCACGATAGTAATACTATGTAAAAATCTCATTATAATCAATTCAATAGTTTCCACGTTACACAGCACAGAATGGTCTAAAACAATACTCGTATGTATACACCAGGAAAGTCCCTTAGTTTCTGTATAGGCAAGATAATGTTCGGATGGACCTAGAAAAGCATATTATGACGCTAGGTCTTTCTTTCACAGGTCTATTATTAATACAACAAATTTTTTAGTTTTACAGCCCCCCACCCTCCAACTACCCCAAATTTCACCCCCACCCAGAAAAAGCGAAAAATGATCAGGAAACCCTAAAAGGCCTAAAAACGAAGTATGAGGAATATCTAAAATTTTTTGTTTTTTGCTAATTACTCCGCCGCCCATGCACCGATTTCCAAAATTATAGAAGCATTACCTACTACGACCTCACAGCATTATGCTACACCCTACATAGTTGCTTGGAACTGATCCGGAGCATATCTTTAGTTTTAGTATCCATTCCAGCTACTCGAACGTAACAGTTTCACATTTAAAGATCTTTTAAACACTCACATGGTCCAATCTGAAGTCATTTAATTCAGTTGCGTCTTCAAACCGCCTTCTTTATCTACGATGGCCAAGTATTAGGATAAACTTGTGGAGTTTGAAAGGGCTCATCTCTGGCTGTAATGGTACTAAAAACGAGATTTTGAGCCATTATGCGCATTTTCGTTCATGCAATAATTATATTCCAAAATATGACACCACTACCTGCAATGATTCTACATCATGTTACGTCTCAAACTTCATCAGAATCGGTTGAGCAGTTAGGGTCTTTCAAGAAAGCAAGAATATGTTTTAACCCCTAATTTTTGCCATCGAAACCAGTCTAAGTTAAGATAATCGCAGTAGTCTGTTTTCGTAGCGTTCAGCATATTCTGTCAATTAAGAATTTATTGACTTCAGAAGTTCGACGCACTTGCCATTAACCAAACTATAACACGACACACCTTTCAAATCATAACTCTATTGATAAGCTGTGTTAAAAGCGAAACCGCGTTTTCTGAAGTTGTCTCAAACATATTGAAATTTAGGAACAGCGTACTTATTAAAGCTTCAATGGAAGGATAAATGAGTTCTTTTGATGCAGGTGAGGCGCGGCAGTAGACAGCAAAAACGGAGCCGAACTTTTGCCTTGGCTCAAAGAATAGAGTAAAAGGCATACTGATCCTTATTTATCAGCGTTCACCGCGACCTGCTTCACGGTTCACCAAGGCGACATCAAAAGCAATTAAGGGTTATAATTCAACACGATGCACAGAAACTTTCTACAATTACAGAACAGTGTTACCAATGGCGTGCAAAAGGTATAAATTTCAGTTCTACCATTGATTTATGGGACCAGGCGTGGTAAAAGTACTTCACACGAATTAGTGCAAACACTGGTCCAATATGTAAGACAGAAGTGCGAGACACAAGACACAGTACAAGTTTCTATCACAAGGTTGTCACGATGAAAGTTTCCTTGAGTTTATACAGGGTGGTCCAATAAACGCGGTGCTCTCTAGCGGCCTTGTCGTTTAAATTACAAGACGTTTTAAATAAAAAAAGCATTTCTTTCAAACGGTCTACTTGCATAAAATAAATTCAAAGATGACGGACATCCAGACATACCACGTACATTATTACGTTTTTGAAGCAAGCATCGATTTTAAGGTCCAGTTTGTTAACGACAGTTTATGTTATGTCTACGAAGCCTATTTTTGGAGTTCTTCACCAATCTTTAAGAAATTTGACGCTTGTGGTACTTTGCTACAAATTTTATTATCTCGAAAACTGAGCAGGACAGACGGGTGAGGTTCTTCGTTTTGAAACGAGCAAGAAACGGACTTGTGTCTCAGTAAGATCATTGGTCCAAAAGCATATTAACTCAATGGACTAGCAATTTCCAAATTTGAAAAGTTCATAACGTTATTAACTTTTTTTCCAAATGGGATGATATGATATGTTTCACATCAGTAGATGCAAAATCAAATCCTCTTTCACTTTTATCTATGTGGTTCCGTCTTTGATCGTTTTCAAGATATTCACATTCTATGATTATTCTTTAGTAGCGCGTAGGAATTGGAAAAATCGTAGGTTGCGAGGCTGATGCGTGGTCCACAGACAAAACAACAATTGGTAACTTACACAAAGTTATTTATGTCAGATTTTTTGGAAAATAGTTTTCTAGCATCGAGAGTGTACAAACGGCGGTTTCTTGATAGAAGGCATCCAGATCTAAGATATCTTGAAAAAGTGATGAATAGATTTGACAGGACCGGAACATTCAAGTACGAAAACATGATTGATGGAAGAAGATAATAAGTTTGACATTCTCGCAAATGTGTAGTTGAAGATTCGCTTAGTAGTACAGCAATGAGTCACCATTTGGGCATTGGTCAAACATCTGCGAATAATCCAAATTTTGAGAGGTTTGTTGACAACAAGCATGGATGGTATCTAAATGCTTGGGGTGGTATTATTGCAAACCACATAATTATCTAACGTTTTAAAAAATTTTCTAAAAGAAAAACCTGTAAGAAAATTTACCACTGGACCTTTTGAGAATAATGTGGTTCCAGTTAGATGGAGTGCCTGCACATTTTAGTATTACAGCCCGAAACACTTCATGAAAAGTGTCCAGTCAATTGTTTCGTCTTCGAGCCACGCCACCTACGACTTCTCTAATTCCTACGCGCCATTTCGGTATAATTACAGAATCGTAAATTTCTTCAAAACCATCAAATATAAAATTACATATGTCTAGATAAATTGAATGAGAATTTATTTTCGCTTCTACTGATGTGAGACTTATCATACCATCCCAACTGAAAAAAAGTTGTTCACCTCTTCAAAAACTTTTCAAATTTGAAACTTGCTAGTCTATTGATTTAATGTGCTTTTCAATTAATGATCCTACTGAATCAGACGTACGTTTTGTGCTCGCTTCAAAACCGAAAACCGCATTTTTCTCTCGTGCTTAGTTTCAGAGTGTAAAATAGTATAAACGTCAATTTTCTAAAGATTTGCTGAATACCTCCTAAAATAGGCTTTGTAGGCATACACTATGGTTAACAAATTGGACCAAGAAATCAAAGGTGAAATCGAAAATGTAATAATACACAGGGTGTCCTATTTAAACTAAAGAATTTGAAATTATTTTCTACAAGCAGACCATTTGAAAGGAAACGTTTTTTATTCAAAACATTTGCTCCTAATTTGAACAGTAAGGCCGATCAGTGTAAACATAACATCCAAAGACTACAATTACATGACCAGCCCATCCAACTGCTCTGACTGAAACATCTTCTTCATATTATAACATTTCCAAAACTTAACCTTCTCTATTTTCTTCTCTTCTTTCTATTTTCTCTACACCATACTATTCAGAATACTATTATATTCTCTAATGCCCTCACTGACATAACTGTGTATATAATAACAATAGAGCATATTTCTTCTTGAAGCAGATATACAGCCATACAGTCTTTTCGCAAATTACAAGTCCAGTCAGAATTGAAAATGCAGAATTCTTGACCTCTTTCTCACAAACATTACCGTTTGCGTTCAACAAGGACTTTAACCTGCTTTACTCCAGATCCTGACTCCAAAACTTGTTTTCTAAGTGCTGATTTTGTGTGTCTATAATGGAACTAGGTGCTCTATACCTCGCAAAGAGGATAAAAGTTATTCGGTAAAAATGAATTATTCTGCCTATATAAACTAATGGAAACTAATGGAACCATTCTCAAATATATTTTCCTCCTTCACGAGGGAATTTTTGATACGTGCATGATGACGATGCTGGTAATGCAGTTTTTGAGAGCATCTTGATTGCTTTTTCTCTCTCATATTAGCGTTGATGGCGCAAAAAGGCTTTTCGATACTTTGTTCAACGTCACGAACTTGTTAAGAATGCACCAAACTTGTCCGTGCATTAAGGATGATAGACGGTTTCGTATAAAAGGTGTGAAGTGAAACGGACTTTTCGCTTTACAAGGGCCCTTTCTCTGTAGTCTACCTTAATAATACAGCTTTTGTCATGAAAGCGTTGTTTCTTTCATGTACTTCGTCCAGCACAAGTATAGAGGGGGGAGGGAGGTTATTTCCGGTACGTTGATATTTTTGCGTAATCTCAGTAACCACTAATCTGGACTGCAGGAAGGGTGTGAGCATTATATTGATAGAGGAATTGGTTGTCCGTTCTTGATTTAGGCCACAGGTTCACTATAGATCCAGTTACTTTAGGCAGGCACTGTTCTGTATACCACAGAGCTGCGACTATCTTCTGGGTGCCCAAAACAACACGTTTTACAATTCCACTCGATCTGAAAAATACTGCTTTTGACAACTATGGGTGTATCGTTTTCAGCAAACCCAAACTTAGTTTTAAACCTCGATCGAGACATCATAATAGTACCACAGCATAGTAAACAACCAGCATAATATTTCTGAGGATTTCCTATATAAAAATGGTCCTCACAGAATTTGACCTTGGGATGATTTCACGGATGTGAAGTTTGGGTAGAGATGCGAAAATGAAAATATCGATACCGGTACCAACTCGATATTTTTTAGCCAAATAGGCGCGTTTGGTTCGTACAGAGCCCTTTTTGCAATTGATTACACCCCTCAATAATTATATAATTATTCTCGATACCGATACAAACGTATCGATACCAGCTTGGAATGCCTCAAAAAGTATCGGTGACAAAAATATTAGTGCAGAAGTATCGAAGTATCGTTAGCATCCCTGCAAAAAATCATCCAAAAGTGGGGAAGCGCGTGTAATTTCCACCAACTTGAGTTATTGTGCTGATTGTTCACTATGCTGTGGTAGTACATCCAAGCCTCGTCACCGGTCATGATGTTGTATCGAATCGTTGCGTTCTACGTCCGTTCTTCGATTTATGGTGGGAAGAGTTGATGCCAAGGTTCTTTAAGTCCTATATATATAATTGTCATGTTATTGAAAGTGTCAAATATCTCGCGTCAAAATTTGGAGTTTCAGACGATCAAATGGTCGAATAATATTGAGAAAACAAATCTATCATCAGCTGCTGGAGCCTCGTTGTGCATCGAGGAAGATTAAACAAGAATAAGTGATGAGCGGAGCCAATACCCACAGTAAGAATGACCAAATAGCTGGGCTAATAGGTTATGTTGTCAAAATTTAATGTGAATGTCATAATTCTGCCAGTACCCTCACACAAGGTATAACCACAGCATAATAAACTACCAGCACAATAACTCAAGTTGGCGGAAATTACACGCGCATCCCCACTTTTGGATGATTTTTTGTAGGGATGGTAACGGTACTTCGATACTTGTACTTCTGCACTAATATCGACTATTTTTATCTTAGATACTTTTTGAGCGATCCCAGGCTGGTATCGATACTTTTGTAGGTGTATCGGTATCGAAAATAATTATATGACTATTGAGGGGTGTAATCAATTGCACAGAATGCTCTGTACGAACCAAACGCGCCTATTTTGCTAAAAAATATCGAGTTGGAACCGGTATCGATATTTTCATTTTCACATATCTACCCAAACATCACAGCCGTAAAATCATCCATAAATCCTCCCAAGGTCAAATTTTGTGGGAACCATTTTTATATAGGAAATCCTCAGAGATATTCTGCTGGTTGTTTACTATGCTGTGGTATAACTTTCGAGGGTGGCAATATTTGTAATACAGTTTTACAAATAGGGGGGCACACGGTCGTATTTTCCTTTTATCCTCCTAAACGGGTCACTGGGAGGATGGACTATAGCAACCCCCTATTATACGATTATGGAAGAGGACGAGCTGTTAAACTTTGTAGAGGAGGATAACACCTCCAAACGTCCAGGTAGCCAGCTGCCATTGGGAAGTCCCAATAAGAGGCTCTCGGGTAGTGAGCTGAGAAGGACGATGAGAGAAGAGGCTCTTATCTAGGCAAAAAGATTCTCACCAGGAGGTCAGGGGACGTCTGTAGGAAGAAAGGAATAGGGTGAGGACAAACCGTCTTCCGAAGTACAGGCACCAACATCTGGACAGCAAAGTCAGGGAGAAAAGATATTGTACTCGCAACTGACTCCGAAGGAAGCTTCCAGGATGACCTAAAGGCCAAAGACTGAGGCGGGGAGCACAGCACCTCTATGGCGACAAGGTGTCGGTAGAGAAGATGGTTATAGTCTATTTATATAGGGGTAGTTTATAGTACCCCGAACCGGGGTTGGAAAAGGACATGAAGATCAAGACGGAGCTGGAGAGGCGTGATATTCGAGGAAAATACGTCTGGATATCCAGCTGCCATCCAGAAAATGGCACCGTAGTTGTAGGCTGCGCTAACTCACCAAGAGTTTGCAGAAAAGCCAGTTCAAATAGCTGAGTCTCTTTGAAGAAATTCAACTCAGACTACGTCCATCTAGAAGCCTGGTGAAGGTATGTAAAGTTACAACTTTTGTACCACACAGCACAGGAACGGAGGCCAAGGAAGATGTGATGCTTGGTCTTGAGATCCAAAGTGGGAATGCCAAGATCCCAGATCTTGGGGATTGAAGTGGCAGGAACTCCTATCTGAACATAGGCCGGAAGAAAAGACAAGAGAGCATAGTCCAATGCGTCTCAAGGTTCGTAAAGAACTTAGGATGGGACTCTTTTTGATCCCTTTGACTGGAGTTGTACAATAAGCCTGTGGGCTGAGCGGGAACTGTTAAGCCTAGCACCTAACCCTAACTGCCTGACAATAAAAAAAAGGCTTCACTGGAGTAGTGTTATATTTGAGATAATGTTATCTTCATAAGCTAAAGTATTTCCAAGTGAGATACAATAGTATCTACAGTTGAAGTATATCGGCCTGAATTATAACATAATTTTGTTGTGATAACTTATCATCAAATTTGATGCTACCTTTTTTATGTGTATGATTACACATACAGTGTTAACACGTTGTTGGTTACAACGGCTATAGCCGTCTGCGGGGAGTGATCGCGATATGCCACGACGGCTACATCAGTCAGAAAGTTATCTGCTTATTACGGCAAAATGGTGACAACCGTCAGAATGTCGATATACTTGCCTTATTTAGCAATGTTTGTGCCATAACGTGAAGCTCCCCATTTCTGAAATTGCCAAATTCTAACCCACTATACGCTATCCCAACTATTCATGTTTTAAGGCAGATGGGTAAAACAGCACGACGGCTTTAGCCGTCCATAACTTCCAATGTGATGCATTGAGCATGTATATAGCTGCCATATTGCGAGTGTCTTTTTGTTTGGTTTATTGGTTTTTATGTGTTTAGTAGGTACTTTGTATCCCGACTGCTTTGAAAAGTGGCATCAAACATAAATTTGTGTCTGAATAATGATTTTGATTTTTTGTTTTGATACCGTCTATATTCTGAGAGATGCATTCTTGTTTATAAATTTGATACAATAGAATTTTGTTTTTGTTTTAGTTTTTGTCTCGAAAGTTATCCTCTTCTTCCCACAAGATGTATTTTACGATTACACTGATCAGACGGCTATAGCCGTGGTTGCCATTGTAGAACATAAAGTCAGCTGTGATATGACATGACGGATATAGCCGTCTTTTTTCTATTGTCGCTAAAAACCTCAAAAATGGAAAGAAGAGTCAAAAATAAAACCCCTAAAATATTTTGATAATGCAAATCATGTTATAAACACATAAAAAATGAGAATGTTTTGGGGTGCCATATTACGAAGCCTCCCGGCCAGCAGAGTGTCCAACAGTGTGTTAATTGACAACTGTCATCAACCTGGCAGCGAAACGTGCCGTGTGATGGACGCCTGAGCAGCGAGCTTAAACAAGCATCAGCTCACATAGACTAAGTCCAGTTAGTAGAACAAAAAATGTCCAGTTAGAGCCATAAAGCACGTGAACAAATTGCACACCGCTGCGGCGCACATTAATTAACGACAAGATTGGTCTGAAAACCTTTCACAATATATCCGAGATTTAACTGCAAGTAAGGTTATAAATTTGACGTACAATAATTCATCGGCGGCATTAATATAGACCATATATGGGCATTTCGCCGCGTACAGGTGTAAGTTGGTAAATTTATGGGTTCGTGCCCGCAAATTTTGTATGCAGAAATAGAACGTTTGTATACAGGGAGCGCCATAATAGCTGGAATGGTGGAAGGTCACCAACCGTACACTGGTGGGAAAGCGGCTGGAGTTGGAGCGTTAAATCGATTGCTCTAATTGCTTTTCTCTGGGCTACGTAGGGTAGTAGGGGAGCGGCTTCCAACATATGTGAGAAATACCTTAGGTATTTATACAGTGTCCATTTAGTGTGTAATTCTTCGATATCTCCCAAGATATATGATTATTTGGTTGCTTAAGACGCATATCCTAAGAATATATTTTTTACTGCTTACTTTTCAGGAAAGCAGGTTAGTGGTCAATTTGATTTTTTTTATCTGGAACTATAACCCTTTTTTGATTTTTTCTGGTTTTTATCGTTGATCTCTATTTAACCCTAAAATATTTCTGGAATCGGTTGCGACGTTGCCAAGTTATCACTTATTTTCTATTGACGTCTGGATTTGCAAGATCCCAAGTAATACATCCAAATTGATATAGTCGTTAACTTTTGTGAATAATATTATACAGCGAGTTACTTGAATATTCAGTGAATATTATTTTGGATGTTACTAGCTATTCTCATGGACAGGGTGTTTTTGGAAGAATTTTAAATTATGGCAATTTGAAAATGACCTTGCGTTGTTTTTTTTTTAAATATAACAAACACCGTCTATGTTCTATTTTAAATGGAAGTATCTACCCTATCTCGCCTTGAAATATTTTTTTTCGCGTTTGCGACGTTGCCAAGTTATAAATAATTTTTCCGAAATTTCAAACAAACATATCGCCGATTAACAGAACGCACTGTATATAACATAAAAGTACACCCCAGTAATGGTTAATAGCGTGAACAAGTTTTAACTAGTGTCCCTAAAATAAAGAACCGTTTTCCGTGTTCATATGCTATCTATTTCGAATACCAGGTCAGTAAAAGGTACAAAAACGCTCCAAAACTTGCACAGAAAGAAGATAAAATTCAATACCTGCAGGTTTTCGAATATGCGGAGTTAAAAAATTCTAACAGCACTGCTGCCATCAGATTTACCACTGTTACGTTACACATCATAATTTTGTTATTTTAAATAGAATGCTCTACTTATTTTTATTGCAATGAATTGCGCATGTCGAATTCAGTAAGACCTCACAATTTCAAAATTTTGTTTCTATTAATTACTGAGATACGACAACACCGCTTTCTCAGTAAACAGTACCGAAACGCTTAAACATTTCCAAAACTGCCACAGCTGGAGCGATGAAATTCAATCCTTGGGGGTTTTGGACATACAGAATTCAAAATGGTAACATCAGCGTTGTCAGACTTACCAATTTTCAGGCAGTCAACTTCAGGGGTGTATCGATGTGCACTGAAGAGCTCTACAATTACTAGTCCTTCTTCTTTCTTTTAAGGTGCCTTCTACCTTCTTTTAGAAAAGCTGGATTCATCAAATCGTTCTCTGTCTTTCGCAATTCTAATACTTAAATAACTTCAGTCTCCACATTTTTCAGCCATGAACACTGTCTTCTGCTTGGACTTCTTTTACCCTCGACTTCGCCCTGTATTATTAGTCTTAAGACCTCATATTTAGCATCCCCATATGTGTTTTGTATTTTTTCCAGGAACTCTCAATCCGTATTCATTTTTCTCAAGACTGTTCCATTGGACCTATCTATGTTCTGTCCGTGACATATTGAGCATTCTACGCATTACCCACATCTCGAATACTTCATGTAGTTGCCTCAGCGACCGGATTCCCAGTGTCCAGGCTTCACTTCCGTACAAAAGTATTGCATATAGGTCTCGAGTCATTATCTAATATGTAGTGACAGAGTGAAATTTGTTAGCAGTCTCTTCTTTCTAAGAAATGCACTTCGTGCGTTTCTGTACAACGCATTTCGGCTTCACCACTAGTTCGTCGCATTACACCTCGAATGTAGTACTTATACATTCCAGGTTCGTGTTTCCTCTGCAAGGTGTTCAAACGCCGGTTATGATTCCGGTGTGTCCGGAATAATTTATGGGTATATTCAGTTAAATATGATTCTCTCCGATCTCCGTGTGCGATATGTGAGATTTCCTACTGCCACGTTTGCCTTAGGTTCCCGGAATCTAGCTATTTGTCATGAGTGAGAGGATGTTCTGCAATTAGCTTAATTTTAGAGCGTTTCGTTAGGTGTGGTACTTTTGCCACTTTACTTCTTACGTACATATTTACGTTGTACTCAAAAAAAACGGTAGCGGAAAATTTGATGATAATTTAGTTTTTCCGGAAATAACGGTAAAGCTCAGGTAAAATGCAATTTCCTTATAAATAAAAAATACTCCAATATTCAGGGAGGTATACGTATTAAATATTAGTCATTAAACGCATTTTATATGCGACAAAAGATGCAGCTTTATAGCCCTGTCAACATTGTTGTTGGATGAAAATGGAATATTTTCCTACAATGCTAGATTATTTCCGCTTTTAGAGCAGGCTAAAATGGATATTCACCATATTTATGAATTTTAGGATGGCAATGCTATGGAATCAGGATCAGAACCAGACGCTTTCTCTGAAGACTCAGATCTTGATGATGAATTGCCTCTAGGTCTTCTGACTTTGGCCAAATTTACTTGTTTTGTCGGTCATTTTCAAGTATTTTTTAATGTTAATTTCTGTTTATTCTGTTACATGTTCTCAAGTTTGTTATTCTGTTAACCAAACCAAGAGTTTATCTTTTTTATATATTTTGAAATAATGGTAGCTTTGCCCAAGTACGTTTTTCACTTTCTTTGGCAGTTACTTTAAATTCTTATTCATCTATATTTTTATTATATATTTTCTATTAAAGCGATTTACAATCACGAATATACATTTATCTCACAATTATATTACATTGTTGTTAGATTTCTGGCTTTAAGCTTGAAAAAATTATTTTTTCTATTTTTTACAATTTTTCTCAAGTTCGGGCAAACAACGTAAAACCCAGGGTTTTTTCTATTTTTCCGTTCTTTTTTTCGAACCACCTCTAGTTTAGCATAATTATGTGGAATATTCGTGTGACTCTCTCCTAGTCTACATATTTACATATATCATATTTCAGAAGAAGAACCCATGATTGTAGAATTCAGTAAAACATAAACTCCTATAGCAATATATTGAAATATTTATTGGTTTGAAATTTGCACATTTAATAGACAGACAGACGGCTCAACATGCTGGGAGGAGGACAAGGCAGCAATCCACTTCCTGGGCTGATATGCTGTGTATCATAACCTTAGGGTTGAGGTATTCGACACGACGGAATTTAGGAAGGAGTCACTATATTCAACGGGACGGTCTGACATACTGATTTTCATTAAGAGGTCTAGCGACTACTCCTCACACCAAGAGGTATGCAATGGACCCATGGATGTGCGCCGCCACACGGCAAACCGGCCTTTTTTTGCAGTGCAGAGAGCACCGTATCCCTCATACCACCTAGGGATCCAATGACCACTACTAGCACACCCACAGTATACTCCGGTCAGAGCCTGCGAAGTATTACTTATATTCTCTATATCTTTACTATTTGCGGTGATATTTGTTCACTGTTACACCCTCAGAGTAACAACTAAACATAGAGGTAGTAAACAACTAATTCTAATAGGCCAACATCTTTTCTTACTTTGTCATATCGAGCACCAGATACGGCAATCATAATTGTTTACTATAGTCGTAATATAGTATCCAGAAATATTCCATTCTACGTTAAAAAAGACTGTTTTGATGGTTTACGAATGATTGCAGCAAACTCAATAGATATGTTGACCTCTACTGCGTTACTGCATGTTTCTTCATCATTAACGCAAATTCTGTCTTACATAAATTTTGAGGAGTTGGCAACGCCTATGTAGTTTTCCTGCGATTTGTTGACGGTAACCTCCGACTGTCACACGTTTGTTTTGTTTGTGCGTCTTTCATGCTTGGTCAGTAAAATTGAATTCGCTATTTGTTGGTAACTGTAGTGAAGCCTTACGGACTTGCTGTGCTATATTCGAGTGTAGTTTAACAGTTTTTCGAGATGGGACAGTGCAGAGCCGTGTTTGTAACATGGGTTGCATTGGAAGAGTTTTCAGGTTAGGTGGCAATGTTTGGGTCTGAAGTGTCAAAAGATGATGGCTTTGAGCACGTCATGCTGAAGTGGTTTGTTTACTACCTCTATGTTCAGTTGTTACTCTGAGGTTACACCTTACAACCAGAAATCCGTGCATCACTATGACTGATATTGAAGCACCATTTAGTAATTAAGCTCATAAATTTTCTTACACCTAACTTCATGTACCATTATACAGAATTTTCGGTATAACACTCTCGCAGATGACCTTCACAAGGATTCGCACAATCCCACTTCTAACCCGTGTAAGGGTAGAAACTCGTTCCTCTAATTCTTTCCTTCAAGGAACAAGCGATATATCTTGGCAAAAACCCCATTGTGACCAAAAGACGTGCCATACGATGGTGCAGGCGATGTAGAGGATTTCTTGTAGAACTAATTAAAACATAAATCAAGTCGGCTGAATTCATTACTTCAACGCTCGAACAAGCATGGCATTAAATCATGTTCGCTGTTGGTCGGGAATTTTATTATGCAGGCGAAAAGTGTTTTAAGAGGTCCTCCAAGATAATCCTGGGACAATATTAATAAATTAAGGGGCTTCTGACTTTGCGCTATTCGGCTTGCATTAGCTTACCCACTATTCAGGAGATAATTAGGAGAGCAACTGGACCGCTTTCGTTGTCTTCAAGATAATGGGTTGTAGACGTTGAGTGGACTCAGATTCTGTATTGTTACAGTTATGACTGACCAAGGGGGTACCGTTGCTGAACTATCCAGCACAGAGCTATGCAGAAGTAGAAATTCTTTATATATCCAAAAAATATATTGACATTATGCAGAGTGAGTCTTAAGTATGGAACCTGTCAATTATCTGGGAAACTGTTTGCACGATTTTGATGAATTTTGAGGTCAAACGAGACTGAGACTCAAAACTGCGACTGGATTTGTAATCAGCACCTTGAAATTATCCAAAACGCGAAGTTTCATCTCAATAGAAAGCCAAATAAAGATTTTCGATTTTTTTAGGAACACCCGCCCGCCCTAGAGATCCGAAATTTTTGATTTTCATCGAACGAGAGCAAGACTCAAAACTGCGACTGGATTTGTAAACAGCACGTTGAAATTATCCGAAACGCGAAGTTTCATCTCAATAGAAAGCCAAATAAAGGTTTTCGATTTCTTTAGGAACACCCGCCCGCCCGAGAGATCTGAAATTTTTGATTTTCGTCAAACAGGAGCAAGACTCAAAACTGCGATTGGATTTGTAATCAGCACCTTGAAATTATCCGAAACGCGAAGTTTCATCTCAATAGAAAGCCAAATGAAGATTTTCGATTTTTTTAGGAACACCCGCCCGCCCGAGAGATCTGAAATTTTTGATTTTCGTCAAACAAGAGCAAGACTCAAAACTGCGATTGGATTTGTAATCAGCACCTTGAAGTTATCTGAAACGCGAAGTTTCATCTCAATAGAAAGCCAAATAAGGATTTTCGATTTTTTTAGGAACACCCGCCCGCCCTAGAGACCTGAAATTTTTGATTTTCATCGAGCGAGAGCAAGACTCAAAACTGCGACTGAATTTGTAATCAGAATATTGTCGTAACTACCGTTTTTCTGGAAATATAATAAATTAAGTTATTACAAATGGACCAGCCTTTATGGTTCTACGTTTTTTAAATCCCTGTAACATACTGATTATTTTTCATGTAATATTTCCTGTACCTAAACCTCATAATTTTTGAGTTACAACTACATTTACATTGCATCCTCCCAAGTTAAATAATAGCTTGTAAATATTTTAGTCTCAGGAAGATCAGGGCTTGGAAAGAATGTTAAATTATTGGTCAAATTAGTGAACATTCGACGATTGATTCTGTGATTCCATGTTTCCACCAAGTTTTTTGAATTTTTTAATGTCCTATTTTAGCTTGGGTAACCCATTTGAAAAAAAAATATTATATTTCCGAAACAACAGTGAATCTGACAGCATTGTAAGTACCATCGCAAGACTAGCCATATTGCGAAACTTATCGCTACCCCAAAATTTATGAAAATCGTGCAAGCCATTTCCAACATAGCTGAGGCGTTCCATACTTTAGACTCACTCTATACGTGACCGCATATTTAACAATATTTCTATCTCACCAAAATTTAGTTACGAAGTTTTATCACATATTTCCCAATTTTATATTGAATGTGAATCCATTTTTTATACAAAAAATGGCGTTCATGCATCTTGACTTACTTTCCCTATTCCTATACCATCCTGATTAAACAAGTAGCAATGATCAGGGATCTTTGAAACATCTAACAACAAAGTTTGAGCGAATTTGAGACTGTTCATTTTTTGTTGATTTCTCGTCCGCCACTAGCAACAGTTGGAACACTTTTATGAGTACAACAAATTTTTTGAGTTTCCAAATCTCCAGCATCCCAGTTCACCCCCTCCCCAGAAATAAATGGACAATGTCCAGGAACTCATGAAATGCCTAAAAACGAAGTTTGAAGGCATTCTCATAATTCTGTTTTTACCAATTTCTCCGCAGCCAATGCACTGATTTTAAAAACCAGAATGGCATTACCTACTACGACGCCACAGCATGTCGCTACTTAAACCATCACAATCCATGCAGCGGTTACTGAGCTTACGCGGCTAGAAAAACGCTATTAGAAGCAGACAGAACGACAGAAATGAGTGACATGGATTTCCGTTATGTAGATATCATAACATAGTCAAACGGCGTGTTATCTCAAAATCGAAAATTTTCGCGATCACAACACTGAAAAGTAAAATATGGAAAACTATGAGGAACCTAAAAACGATGTTTGAGGTGTATTTATATGTTTTTTCTTATTATTCCTGTGCCACTGAAACGATTACTGAAGACCATACGCGTTTTCCATCATCGTCTTGATAGTAATACTGAGTGAAAATTCCATTAAAATCGATTTAGCAATTTCCAGGTTGCACAATACAGAACGATCTAAAGCAATACCGATATGTATACATCATAAAGTCTTCTGGTTTCTATTACAGGGAAGGCAATTTTCGGATAGACCTAAGAAAAGTTTATTATGCCGCTAGGTCTTAATTTCACAGGTCCATGGCCAACCTATTATGAATACAACAAATTTTTCAGTTTTACAATCCCTCACTGCCCTAATCACCCCAATATTAACCCCACTAAAAAAAAAAACAGAAAATTATCGGGAACCCCTAAAACGCCTGAAAACGAAGTTTTTTGTTTTCTTTTGCCAATTATCCCGCCGCTCATGCTACTATTTTCAAAATTATGGCAGCTCTACCTGCTACTACACCACACCATATCGCAATCCATGCAGCGGTTATTGAGATTACGGGGCTAGAAGAACGCCAACAGGTAGACACAGATAGACAGACTGAGAGAAGTGACTGACGTGGATTTTCGTCATGCAAATATACGCACAAATAGCGTATTATCTCAAAGTCCAAAAATTTTGCCTTCTTAATACTCCCATCACCTGTCGGTGTGAAAAGTAACAGTGCTTAAAAATTATGAAATTTTAAAGAGCTGTAGTTTGAACGGAGGGGAGGTTTTCGACAAAAAGTAATACGGAAGGCCTCCTTCCTACATTTCGCCAAAGAACCACCCATTAAATTGTTTGCCATCAAACAGAAAAACCGTTTTATGTCTCATTAGACATAGTACACACATAGTAGTAGTATAGATATGCCGATTCTGATCCTCCCGAGGTCATTTGAAGGTCATTTAAATGGGGTGTGGATAACCTTGAGATGTGACGTGGGCTTTTCTTATAGGTGCCGATTCTGATCCTCCCTGAAGGTCATTTTGTAACGTTGTGTTTTCAAATGTGATCGTATCTGAAGGGCTTGTTTCAGTGGGGTGTTGGGTAACCTTGAGTTTTTTCGGTTTACAATGTGCCTATAGATAACGATTTTGAAATATTTGTTGTTAGTGTTTGAATTGGTTGTTTGTGTAACCTTGAGTTTTTTTTTGTGTTAGTGTATAGCTGCTTATTTTGAACGTCCTTGAATGTGACTATTGACTGGATAACCTTGAGATTTGACGTGGTGGATAACCTCGAGATTTGACGTGGGGCCAATTGCAATCCTCCCTGAAGGTCACTCAGATAGGGTGTGGATAGCCTTGAGATCAGTTGTATGATTTTCTTACGAGGCTTGATGGTTTTGAGAAGAATGCACGGTGACGTATTTTGACCTTGAAGGTATCTGTATAAATAGTGTAATAACGGGCTAGTGATCAGTAAAAGTCGAGAGACGATCAGAGTATAGTCCCGAAGTATATTGTGTACAGATATAACTTGGTGAGCACCCTTTTTATATTATTTATCCAACAGTAACATTATTTGTTTTTTCTTTAAACAATGTCTGTCGCTACCTCTGAATTGCATGAAATTAACAATAAAATCAACTGTGAACTCGATAACAAAATACTTTTCAGAACTTTATCTTCACTAACTGTAAACAAAGCCCATACAATTAAGAATCTGTCACCCGTCAAATCAAAATTTGGTGAATGTCTAGTAGCAACACTATTAGAAGATGATGCTAATGAGTTCAAAGTATGGTTACCTAAAAGAGTATCGGAGCATATGTCTGAAGCAGTGATTAAAGAGATAAATGAATCTCAAAATAAATATTCACTAACATATATTGGTCAAAGTTCACCTAAAACACCAAGCGCGCGCTCCAAATGTTTGATGAAATTTGATTATATTCAACAATAATATATTTGATGATGAGGTAGTACAGATTGTGTTGGGTATAAATAATATAATGGTTACTCCCATGTATTGGACCCGCGATATGTAGAAGGTAAATTCGAGATAAAAACATTTATTTGCACCTAGTTGGTATTAGACGTTCTGTTTGTTTCAGAAGCAGACTAACTTTTCATTCCCATTATATAATGTGGATGCAGTATTCAGCAATGGGGTGGCCTGAAGCAAAAGATCTACGTACAGCCATCCAGAGAATTGCATGTCAATTGGTAGATTTGATTTTCGATGAGGAACATTCCACGGTCTATGACTTGAGTATCTGCTGGGATGATGAAGAGGTCGAACGGAAGAGGATGCTAATCAGAAAATATGAAGAAGGGGAAAAGTTATGCAGACAATATTTACGTGAAGAATGCACCATCGATCAACTATGTGATGGGATGATTAGTAATGAACTCAAACCATTTTTGTATGCAATAGAGGAATATTTACCTCAACATATAATTACCAAATATAGTTTCGTAGATAAAGAATGACATTTGTACGCATCCGGCTCACTTCTGTATCATTTATGCATAAATAAAAAAACAAATGTATTAAAAGTGTTTTATTTTTGCCATGACAGCTATAATAAAAATCAAAATACATTTAATATGAATGAATAAGTCCATTCTGAATAGATCCATCAAAAGCGTTGTAACTAATACAAGAATCGTGAATGATTAATGCATACACTTTAGTGTTAGCTGGGAAAGAAGATTTTCTGGTTTCAAATTCCAACGATATATCCACAGTTGACAGCTGAAGGTTATCAGGTTGATGACTGCAGTCGATTACAAATAGTGGGTTATCATTGAACTCCTTAATATTGAATAATGGTTCTGCCATTCCCTTGTTGTAATACGCACTTTGGAAGCTCTCAAATGCATAGTAAGCCGCAGTGTTTAGCTTCTTCTCAAAATCCAGGTTCCACCTTTCATATGGGTATACCTGGTTATTCAGCTTCAATCGAATCGAGTTTATGTTGGCATGAATGAACTTAGTGATGTCCTTCTTAGGATCTTCTGCTAATTTTGAGTCTTGAAATCCAACGATAACAAACAAAGGCCTCTCTAGCTTGTTGGTTGTTCGAATTGCCCAGACGTCTGTTGATGTTGAGCGAAGTGATGGTAGTTCATACAAATCCCAAGAGCGAAATGCCACCTTAATCCTTGAACTCAAACTGCTTTTGTTCAGTCTCTGTAGAAGTTTGACCTTGTAGCGGTCTTCAGGAACAATCTGTTGGACTTTCCATTCAATCTTTGATATTGATAGCTCTGCGTCACATTCACCGACAAAGCAGTTCTTAAAGGATCTTGCAATGACTAATACAAGCTCTTGTTTTATGTTTAGAATTCCTTTTTTATAGTCCTCAGCAAATCCCATTATATGTTTTAGAGGTATTCTACCACTGAAGACCTTACTAGTTGAATCCCATATCGCTGAATTGTCTTCATTTAAGCCCCATCCTGTACATAATAGTGAATGGGCGGCACTTTTACCATGAGAGATCATTGTTTTCATTGTTGACGTTATTCCAGGATTTCGTACAATGACAACTTTTTCACCACCCATATGTAGAGAAATTTCATCAAACAGAAAAGACAGAGCATTGTTAGATAGATAGCAGGACTTCGTGGCATCACTTGGAGTAAACGTTCCTTCGATGAAAATGTAACTGTCAGCAATATTTAAAATGAGATCTTGGAAGTTGATTGGTATATGAACAATGTCAGAATTCTTGAAATATGGTGAACCATACGGCTTGTATGTGTATTCATGTAAACTTGCTAAGGAGTGATCCAAAATCGGTTCCTCAAAAACATCCAGCTTCTCACTTGATACGTGCAGAACCATATTTTTCAGTTAGCTTTAGTCCTATAGACTCCAGAAACTTACGATTTTGTAGTGATAGCTTCGACGTTGTGCCTTTGGCAGCTGACGAATGACGAATAAGGTTATTCCTATGTGTTCTTCGTATTTTATGGTTGTTTGTAAGGGCTTTATCGACTTTTTTCAATTGTTGTGCACCTATGTTATATAGAAAACCCATCCTATTCAATTGTGGAGTTTGCTCAAGCTAACCGACGCAATTCCAATTTAACGATAATTTTTTCACCACGGAAGTTAATCAGATTTCCCTCGTCATCCAAAATTTTCAGTGTGATGTTATCGATAAACTGACGACCACTAGGCATAACGCTCATATATATTACATTCTGTGGCTCCTTTGTTAATTTGAATCCAGGCTCAACGTCTATGTCGAATTCATACAGAGTGTGCATTTCACTTCCATTGTGGTAGGCGCCAGATATCAATCCGCAGTCGACCTTTATTAGTCTGACTGTCGTTATATTAACTGGTAAGGTTGATATATGTTTTTTGTTGCATTCGAAAACCTCCGGCTCAAATCCAATCAAAGATGCAATTGAGTTAGGGAAAGATAAATCAACATCATATATTGAATATAATTCACATTTCATTGTATTGTTGTTGGCCTTCAGACAAAACAGCTCGTCAGTTGTAACATTATGTTTGTATCGAACTATGGACTTTATTATCTTTTGTAGATATATGTTGAGTTCATCGATTTCGTAGGTGCCTGGTGGAATATATGTAATATTCATCTGAGAATCATCTGAAGGTTGTTTAAACACAATTAGATTATTACCCTCATGAACATTGAATATTGAGTTGTAGGAGTAAAAACCTATTAGCCCCAATCCGTACTGCGCATTGGTATCCAGCTCTATTGGCGGATAAAAACTAGCAGACAGCACACTGTCATAACCCGTCAAGGTAAATGTATAAGACATGACTGCGGTGATACAAAAAAAATAACACTTTTATATATTCAAAATTTTATTGATTACAACACTTGTTTGGCTCATTACTGCTTGTCATAGAGATATCTTGCAAATTACAGTAACAACAAAATATTTTTCTTGGTGGCGGCCCGTCTGCTTCATCTCCGTTCTGGTGTGTATTATAGTGCTCCCAACAGAACTGGAATCGTTGTATATCCACATCTTCCTTCAAATGCAATGGCAGTTTGTTCCATACAAGTGCTATTTCGTTAGGTGTACATACCATCAGTACTTCTTTGGGTATGTGGGCAAGTTCTTCTTGTGTCATGTTCAACAGGCTTCTTTCTCTTGAAAATGCTTTAAGGGAATTGCTCATCTTTTTAAGTGTTTCACGATCCATTTTTCACAGATTTTTGCTTCTCTTCAGAAAGAAATCGTAGACACAGGTGCCCGCACCAAAAGGTATTGAAGTTCTGCTGTCGTCTGTGATTATACAGGATCTGAATCTTCTTAGATTTTTTGAGGAAATATTTCACCAGTTCGCTGGTTGGCGGTAGGTTGCCGAAACTGTCATAATAATATACCACCACTCCGCGTTTTATATATGAAACCCAGTGTGACCCATCCCCACTCTTGCTGTCTAAATTAATGATGGCTGACTCATTCCTCAGTGGACCTTGCTTAGGCAGATCATCGCGCATAAAAATCCCTCTGAAATATGGTATTTCTAGCTTTTTAGCGTAATACACAAGGTCATTGTCTGTAAGCGGTCGTTGGGGTAGGGTTTTTAAAAGTTTTTTGAAGTCCTAGGTTTAACAAACAAACCAAATCCTTTGCGGTATGGTTTCAAATATATACCGTTTCCAATTTTACTTATACCAGAAGTAGATGTTGAATCAGTTGTATTCCTTTGTCGTGCTGAATTAACTGCTTTAGAGGACCTAACAATATTTGCAATACCCCCAGCGAGATTACCTAATGCTGAGAGACCGGCAAAAATTGGAATCAAAGGAAGAATTCCACCTACTTTGGGGATAGGTATAACTCGCGGAAGACGAATATGCCGTTTGCCCCCAATGGACTTGATATACTTCCGGGTAGCTAATAATGCAGCAGATGTTGCTTTTCTTAGCACACTGTTATCTTGCTTGTGGTTCGAAAAATGTTTCATATTTTTGCGAACTCTGTTTAGTATTCCTGAACCAAAGTGCACCTTCTTTATAGCCTTCCTCATTTTCCTACGTATATTATTTTTATTCTGCCCTCGTCGTCGTGATGCATAACCCATTCCTGCACGATGTTTTACACCTACTAATTTCCTCGATTTTTCACGCATGCATTTCTTCTTATTCCGTCCACGTAGTGTTGCAAGACCCATTCCAGTGCGTCGTTTGACCTTCATAATATTTGTAATTAACCAAGCAGCTGCTTTTTCTCCAAGGTTCGCGTCAGCTGATTTGACTCGTTTCCAAGCTTCTTGCTCAAGTTGGTAGTCAGCTTTATGTCTTGTAGCTAAATCGGATTTGCGGTATGCAAGGTCGTGTTGTAAGCAGGCCGCGTCTAATCTATTTATTCCTTTTTGGCCTAGTGCGATCCTTTCTTCCAATCGAGTACCCGGGCCGCAATACTGATAAAAAGGCAAATGTGCTTCGAATGGCAGCTTATTTATCAACTTATTAACAATTCCACCACCAGTTTTGGAGATGCTACTACACCTTCTCTCAAGAAGTAGCGGCATTTAAATAAAACACATATAAACAACTGCAGCTTATATATGGTCAAGTCGTTGAACGATGAAGGTGACAAAACAGGACCAGGAATTAGACATTAGCAATATAGATGTCAATGTTACTGATCCGGAAAATAATACTTCTCGTCGTCGACATGGGGTACTACTACCATCAACAATTCGATGTATTATAGTTGGACCATCAAACTGTGGAAAAACCAATGTACTAGTATCTCTCCTGTTACATCCGAATGGGCTGTTTTTTGAGAACTTATATATTTTTTCAAAGTCGCTCAACCAACCCAAGTACGCATTCATTGAAAAAGTAATGAGTTCGATAGATGGACTAGGATATTATGCATTTGCTAATAATTCCGAAGTTCCACCACCGTCAGAAGCCAAACCAAACTCAGTTTTTATCTTTGATGATGTGATATGTGAGAATCAAAATGCTATACGAGAATACTTCAGTATGGGGCGACACAAAGGTGTGGATTGCTTTTACTGTGTGCAAAGTTACAGTTGGGTACCGAAAAGAGTGATTAGAGACAACGCAAACCTGATAGTTTTGTTTAAGGTCGATAATACAAATTTATCACATGTTTTCTCTGACCATGTGGCTCCCGATGTAACTTTTAAGCAATTTCAAGATATGTGTGCAATATGTTGGAGGGATAAATATGGATTCCTAGTTATCGACAAAGATAGAGAAATAAGAAACGGCAGGTACCGGAAGGGATTCGATAGCTTCATAAATCCACTGCAAGACTAATAATATCATCAATTGAATGTGAGACTGCAATCAGCATACATCACAGTAGCAACATTACATATACCAGAATGAAACAACAACAGAGCAATGATGAGGTAGCTCTAAAAAAAGAATTAGTTAATGCAACAGAGTCAGTGCGGAGAAAATTCAACTATGTAAGGAAAGCCCGCGAAATCGGTAACACTTCATTGGAACAGATATATGAGCCTATTACAAAACAGTTGAAGACAATAGCAAATGCATCCAATCCTACGCTACCGAAACAGCCAATTCAAAATGTTGGTCCTACGAGCACTCCTAAAAAACCACCATCTACATATCCAAATCAAACCCTTCCCTCTACTAGCACACCAAAAGGGCCGAGATTCGAAGATTTGACTTCCGCTGCTTTTTCCGGTATAACACCAATAAAGGAGTTACCTGATACACCATCATCAATTAATGAGAGGGAAAGAGATTCAGTCACTCAGTATGTATCTACAGCTAATTCAAGTGCGGATAGAGAGGCAGTTGCTGAGGTGTTGAAAAGTCATATAGATAATTTGAGAGCAGGACATCCGGCCTATGGAAGTGTTTATAATGTAAGGATCGACCCACAATCACAGAAGCTGTTAATGGGTGTACATGAAGTGGAATTTGATGATAAGGCGGTTCATTTATCATCGGGTGATAAGACTAGTAAATTCAAAATATCCCCACACTTACTAGATATGATGTTTGTAGGAGATACACGAAACTCCGACTCGAAAACTCTACACACATTCAGGTCCATATTGAATCTAACTAATGTACTTCGCAAAGATTACACACCTCTTAATATTTACAATGTCGACGGATCTGAGTATTTCAATAAATTATTTAATATCCTATCTACATCATCCCCCATGCATTTGAGAGCCAGAGTTGGTAGGGGACATACACAAATGAAGATACCTAAGTATAAGATATTTAACACTAATAAACGCGACTTTGTGTATTGGAACGACATCAACGAGCTGATTGATCGACTGAAATTGCTATACAGCTCAAAATCCGCGGGTCACACAAACCACGATAACGAAATTTTATCTATAATAGAAGAATTGCGTGAAGAGGGCGTAATACGCTAATTTTGGGGTATATATTTGCAAGTTGAAAGATCCCACTAATAGTATAACGCTTTCGTAGCGATGCACAATACGATAGATAAGTTTGGTCGTCGCAGTTCTAAGCATACAACTGTACGTGGTATTCCAGGTATTGGTTTTAAACTTACACAAACTGGAAATTATGATATCAATGGAAAGCAGATCATCGCGCATAAAAATCCCTCTGAAATATGGTATTTCTAGCTTTTTAGCGTAATACACAAGGTCATTGTCTGTAAGCGGTCGTTGGGGTAGGGTTTTTAAAAGTTTTTTGAAGTCCTAGGTTTAACAAACAAACCAAATCCTTTGCGGTATGGTTTCAAATATATACCGTTTCCAATTTTACTTATACCAGAAGTAGATGTTGAATCAGTTGTATTCCTTTGTCGTGCTGAATTAACTGCTTTAGAGGACCTAACAATATTTGCAATACCCCCAGCGAGATTACCTAATGCTGAGAGACCGGCAAAAATTGGAATCAAAGGAAGAATTCCACCTACTTTGGGGATAGGTATAACTCGCGGAAGACGAATATGCCGTTTGCCCCCAATGGACTTGATATACTTCCGGGTAGCTAATAATGCAGCAGATGTTGCTTTTCTTAGCACACTGTTATCTTGCTTGTGGTTCGAAAAATGTTTCATATTTTTGCGAACTCTGTTTAGTATTCCTGAACCAAAGTGCACCTTCTTTATAGCCTTCCTCATTTTCCTACGTATATTATTTTTATTCTGCCCTCGTCGTCGTGATGCATAACCCATTCCTGCACGATGTTTTACACCTACTAATTTCCTCGATTTTTCACGCATGCATTTCTTCTTATTCCGTCCACGTAGTGTTGCAAGACCCATTCCAGTGCGTCGTTTGACCTTCATAATATTTGTAATTAACCAAGCAGCTGCTTTTTCTCCAAGGTTCGCGTCAGCTGATTTGACTCGTTTCCAAGCTTCTTGCTCAAGTTGGTAGTCAGCTTTATGTCTTGTAGCTAAATCGGATTTGCGGTATGCAAGGTCGTGTTGTAAGCAGGCCGCGTCTAATCTATTTATTCCTTTTTGGCCTAGTGCGATCCTTTCTTCCAATCGAGTACCCGGGCCGCAATACTGATAAAAAGGCAAATGTGCTTCGAATGGCAGCTTATTTATCAACTTATTAACAATTCCACCACCAGTTTTGGAGATGCTACTACACCTTCTCTCAAGAAGTAGCGGCATTTAAATAAAACACATATAAACAACTGCAGCTTATATATGGTCAAGTCGTTGAACGATGAAGGTGACAAAACAGGACCAGGAATTAGACATTAGCAATATAGATGTCAATGTTACTGATCCGGAAAATAATACTTCTCGTCGTCGACATGGGGTACTACTACCATCAACAATTCGATGTATTATAGTTGGACCATCAAACTGTGGAAAAACCAATGTACTAGTATCTCTCCTGTTACATCCGAATGGGCTGTTTTTTGAGAACTTATATATTTTTTCAAAGTCGCTCAACCAACCCAAGTACGCATTCATTGAAAAAGTAATGAGTTCGATAGATGGACTAGGATATTATGCATTTGCTAATAATTCCGAAGTTCCACCACCGTCAGAAGCCAAACCAAACTCAGTTTTTATCTTTGATGATGTGATATGTGAGAATCAAAATGCTATACGAGAATACTTCAGTATGGGGCGACACAAAGATGTGGATTGCTTTTACTGTGTGCAAAGTTACAGTTGGGTACCGAAAAGAGTGATTAGAGACAACGCAAACCTGATAGTTTTGTTTAAGGTCGATAATACAAATTTATCACATGTTTTCTCTGACCATGTGGCTCCCGATGTAACTTTTAAGCAATTTCAAGATATGTGTGCAATATGTTGGAGGGATAAATATGGATTCCTAGTTATCGACAAAGATAGAGAAATAAGAAACGGCAGGTACCGGAAGGGATTCGATAGCTTCATAAATCCACTGCAAGACTAATAATATCATCAATTGAATGTGAGACTGCAATCAGCATACATCACAGTGGCAACATTACATATACCAGAATGAAACAACAACAGAGCAATGATGAGGTAGCTCTAAAAAAAGAATTAGTTAATGCAACAGAGTCAGTGCGGAGAAAATTCAACTATGTAAGGAAAGCCCGCGAAATCGGTAACACTTCATTGGAACAGATATATGAGCCTATTACAAAACAGTTGAAGACAATAGCAAATGCATCCAATCCTACGCTACCGAAACAGCCAATTCAAAATGTTGGTCCTACGAGCACTCCTAAAAAACCACCATCTACATATCCAAATCAAACCCTTCCCTCTACTAGCACACCAAAAGGGCCGAGATTCGAAGATTTGACTTCCGCTGCTTTTTCCGGTATAACACCAATAAAGGAGTTACCTGATACACCATCATCAATTAATGAGAGGGAAAGAGATTCAGTCACTCAGTATGTATCTACAGCTAATTCAAGTGTGGATAGAGAGGCAGTTGCTGAGGTGTTGAAAAGTCATATAGATAATTTGAGAGCAGGACATCCGGCCTATGGAAGTGTTTATAATGTAAGGATCGACCCACAATCACAGAAGCTGTTAATGGGTGTACATGAAGTGGAATTTGATGATAAGGCGGTTCATTTATCATCGGGTGATAAGACTAGTAAATTCAAAATATCCCCACACTTACTAGATATGATGTTTGTAGGAGATACACGAAACTCCGACTCGAAAACTCTACACACATTCAGGTCCATATTGAATCTAACTAATGTACTTCGCAAAGATTACACACCTCTTAATATTTACAATGTCGACGGATCTGAGTATTTCAATAAATTATTTAATATCCTATCTACATCATCCCCCATGCATTTGAGAGCCAGAGTTGGTAGGGGACATACACAAATGAAGATACCTAAGTATAAGATATTTAACACTAATAAACGCGACTTTGTGTATTGGAACGACATCAACGAGCTGATTGATCGACTGAAATTGCTATACAGCTCAAAATCCGCGGGTCACACAAACCACGATAACGAAATTTTATCTATAATAGAAGAATTGCGTGAAGAGGGCGTAATACGCTAATTTTGGGGTATATATTTGCAAGTTGAAAGATCCCACTAATAGTATAACGCTTTCGTAGCGATGCACAATACGATAGATAAGTTTGGTCGTCGCAGTTCTAAGCATACAACTGTACGTGGTATTCCAGGTATTGGTTTTAAACTTACACAAACTGGAAATTATGATATCAATGGAAAGCAGTTAAAGAATGTTGGTGATCCTACAGATGAAAATGACTCTGTTCATATAAAGTATGTTGAAAAAAAACTAAAAAGTACCACTGATATGCTTGAAAGTATGGTGAATAGCAAAACGCTAGAATTGAGTGATGGCCTTGAGAAAAAGATTGATGTATTAACAACCAATTTGATATCCATTTTAGAGCAACTAGAGGTTGTATATAATTTTTGCCAGAAATTAGCTAGTGAAGTCAAAAGGGAATTCGATGTTGAAGGTGGCCCTGTTTTACCAGCGTGGCTTGCAGGCTACACTTTAAATCAACTCAGACCATAGATCAGTAGATTTTTCATGATTAATGATCAGTTTCTGTTCTACAATCACCTGAGTCAGACCTCTACATGTAGATATGTCAATTAACAGCGCAACAAAACGTGGCATAGCAGAAGAGTTACACAGGGCAGTTCGGAAGAACTTTCGCCGTCGAAAAACTATCATAAAAGGTTTCGCTGACTTATGGCAAGCTGATTTAGCGGAAATGCAACCTTTCCATAAAGAAAATAATGGATATAGATACATATTGGTAGTCATTGACTGCTATTCTAAGTTCCTATGGTGTAGACCAATCAAGAAGAAAGATATGGTAACGGTAACGACAGCAATGGGCGATATCATAAGGGACGCAGGATATTATCCAATTAATCTACAAACAGATAATGGAACCGAATTTTGCAACAGAAAATTTGCTTCTCTCATGAACAAGTATGGAATTAACCATTATTCCACATACAGTACAAAGAAGGCCGCAATTGCTGAAAGGGCTATCCGTTCGCTAAAGCACCTTCTGTTCAAAGAATTTTCCGCAAGAGGAAGTTACACATGGATCACTATTTTGGATGATATCACTAACGTATATAACAATAGAATACATCGAACAACTGGATTGGCCCCTATTGAAATTAATGTTCACACTCGATTGAGTGCGTATCGCAATCCAAAGGTTGCTGGCAAAAGCAAACTTAATCTTGGAGACGTTGTGAGAATAAGCAGATATAAAGGTGTATTTGAAAAAGGTTACACTCCGAATTATTCCACGGAGCTCTTCAAAATACGCAAAGTTAATATTACAGATCCGGTCACATATATGCTAGAAGATATGGATCGGCGACCAATAAGCGGTTGTTTCTATGAAGCTGAGCTAAGAAAAACACAGTTTCCAAATGAGTATTTGATTGAAAAAGTCTTAAAAAGGAGAGGAAACAAGCTCTTTGTAAAATGGTTAGGTTTCCAAAAGAACAAGAATTCCTGGATAGACGCTGCAGATGTACTGTGATGATTGATATGACGGAGCGCAGACTATGTTTAGCAGTAATAATTTCAATGTGTATATTTGTTTCGATACTTTTGGAAATAAAATAGCAGTTTTTTCAATTTACTTTTATTATTTAATTCTACCTTAATCTCTAATACATAAAATACACCTAACCTAAGATAAAAATTATTTAGTTATATTGTTGAAGCGCACCACCTCGCTCCTCCTCCACAGCTTTCTCTCCCTCTTGGAGAGGCAAGGGGGAGGATCCCGGATTACTTCTCTGTTCTGGAGATTCGGCCTATACGTGGGATAATCATCATCATCCCAGTTTTCTGAAACAATAGAAAATATGGTTTTGTAATTTATGTGAATGTGGGTAAGATTCAGAAGGTTGAAAATCTATGTGGATGTACTGAAGAATTTTTGTGTGGCTTGATTTATTTAAAATTTAGAGTTATACAATATGATTGTATCAGTGCAAAATTAATACAATGATGTTTAGTAGAGATCAATTTTCTGTGACTTCTAGGATAAAGATGTGCAAGATATATGAAAAAAGAAAAAAAGTTTTTGTCGCAGAAACGAATTATGTACCTTCAGGCTGAACCTCCACATCTCTCCGGCTTGCGAGGTGATGCTGTGGTGGCGTGGTAGGCACGTTCTTGGTAGGCAGCACGTTCTTGGCACACCGCAGGAGGTGCATTCCCATCGACGTAGGTTTGACCCAATGCGCTGCAACACGCGGACATTGCACTAGTCCGTACTTCGATGGGTCCTGCGGTGGCGTGGTGGGGTTGCTGGCCTCGGCTTCCTTATGGCTTCCTGTCTGGGTGGATGGCTCTGCAAATAAAGAGATATTTTGTAGAACAACTGTAAATTTTGGATTATTCTGTTATAAACTAGTTGTCATTTGATAGCTTGCTCGTGTAGGGATATATAGTGAAATGAGGAAACTTACCTTTACTTAGATAGGTAGCAATATATTGTGGCCAATTCACCGGACCACAACCCCGGAAAGGGCAAACCAGCAAATGGTCCCCAATTGTCCCACGCCGCACCTCATGTTCACCATTGTACGGGCAGGGGATCAACTTCCTCGAATACTCCATTTTCAAAATAGTAGTAGTAGCGGTAGTATAGTAGTAGTAGTAGTAGCGGTAGCAGAACTGCACTGAAGAACTCTCATTTCACCATCATATTTATACAGTTCCAGGTAGGTAAGCCTCCCTCCTCTACTGTCTTCCCCCATCAGTGTATATCGTTAAAGAAAGCAAAAAAAAGAAGATCCGCCTACTTGCCAGCTGGTGTACGTAAGATTATTAGTGGAAATAGAGAACATTTCGCTATACGCGCCGACAACGCATGCGCGCATTGATATCAGCCACTTCGAACGCGCATCGTGATTGACCGAACTGTGAGTGAATCCACCCGTAAACGCTTATTGATTGTGATACATTTCAACCAGTCCTCTCATTGGTCTATTACAGTGTACATCGTTAAACAGCTGCACTTACACCACCCATATTGATATTTCAATGGTCCCCTCTCAGATTTTACTACTGCCATGTAGCATCGATATCGGTGGCTTCTAACGGACATCGTTATTGACCGAACTGTAAGTGAATCCGCCCATAAACGCTTATTGGTTGTGATACATTTCAACCAGTCCTCTCATTGGTCTATTATAGTGTACATCGTTAAAGAGCTGCACGTACACCACCCATATCAGTATTTCAATGTTCCCCCTCTTAGATTTTACTACTGTCGTGTAGAGTGTTTTCTGTATAAATACAAATCTACTTTCAATGGTTTATCAGTTCTACAGTCTTCAAAGAATCATACTGTTCCGTAGAAAACACTACATATTACGTACATCATCATGGCCAACCAACCAACAAAGAACGAAGACGCTATTAGTGGCGATTGCTTGCAAGCCATTCTGGAGGAACTGCAGAGTGACGGGGTGCAGTTTACACAGTTGGCAGTAGAAGTCCAGGATGAACTTCACGAGTTTATTCATGTGGAGCAGCCAGACCGGAGAATCGCGGAGGATGCTATTGCGGTGGTAGAAATAGATATGGATGTACCAAGAGCATCAACAGATGCAGCGATAGCATCAACAAGTGCAGCATCGATGCCGCCAGTAGTTGGAGATGGAGCGAGAACATCAACGGGTACAGCGTCAACAGTGCCAGCAGTGAGAAAGTCGAAACAGGCAGCATCCAAACCAGTTAGCAACATTTTAAGAGAAACACTACTTAAATCGAAGCAACCTCCAATGGACGACTTCGACGAGAAGAGGGATGCGTTGAGAAGTAGTATTCAGCGAATTAAAGCTGAAATAATAAGTGCAGAAAAGAAATTGGCAGAGGAGATGGCCCATTGTGACAAGCTTCAGGCAGCCCAGGCAGCGGATGATGAAAGAATAAAGCAGTTAGATGAAGAAAGAAAACGTGTCAAGGAGTGCAGAAATAAAAGGAAGCGACAGTTAGATGATTGTCAGAAGAGGATTGATACTCTTAGTATGAAATCTGAACAGAAAAGGACAAAATTGAATGAAGAAAAAGAAACTGTTTTATCTTTTTTCGATGTATAAAGTAATGTTCATCTTGAATAAAATAAATAATGAATGAAATAAAAAAGAAGCAATATTTTTTCCTTTCTATATCCATCCCCTCATATAATAATACAATTACTTGTTCTATCAATAAGCGCTCAGTAACTTAGTAATTGGTGATACTTGAAAATAGTATGAAGCATGAGTGCCAGTGTGCTGACAGAAACGGTAAATGCGCCTTGAGCGTTTGTGAGATTATTGTGTCTTGGTTTGGGGCACGCATATAAGTACCCACCCACCAATGCCATCGACGTTCCATCCAATAACACACTAAGTTTACTTCTAAAGATGTATAGATGAAGAGGGGAGGAGGTATGGAGGGGGCTTTAGTGTGGGGAACTAGAAACATAAAAACGAGAGTTCTTGTCAATGAAAATCATACTGTACAATCAAGTGACGAATTAACACATTTAGCAGCGAAATGACTACAGAGTCAAACGGACCTTGCGACTCAACGTCTTGGTTAGATGACGACAATGATAACTCCAGCATATGGAGTATCGAGACTGCGGTTCCTGATGGTGAGTTACCCGACCAATCACATTGGGCGGTGGCGAGGTCACCGATGGACGATGGACCGTGCGACTCCACAAGACAGCCACTGGGGTTCCTGCTGTTTACAATTGACAGCTCATCTGATAACAGCGACGATGATGATCCTGATCGTCCGGATGGTCCAGAAAACCAGAGAGTGGAATTACCTTTTCCTGTAGATAGCGAGGAGGAGATATGAGGCGCTATTTTTGTGAATTATAAAGAGATTTTTTGTTTGTATCAACCAATAAACTTGTTTTTTTTTAAATCGTACTTTATTCAAAAACCTTACCACCGTGACAGAAAAAATTCATCGAGCGTGGGCGGCTTCACCAATGAAGGATCTTTCTAAAAATTTTATTTAGTGGTGTACTTTTTTATCAGTCTTACAATTTTGTCTATCTCGATTTTTTCATGCTTCTAACGTTTTTTTTTCAGTCTTTTTTCTGAAAAAACTACCGTTTTGAAGGACCCTTGAAGATCACATTTGCCCCTCAAAATGCGTCAAAATGGGCCTCCGCCGAGCCTTTGTATGCGCGGCGAGATAAGGTGGGTCGACGGCTCCGCCCGTGTCGATGTTAGTCGACGGCGCAGCAGTCGACCTAACCTCCACCTTTACCGAAACTTAGCACGACCCAGTAAGCACTATGTGTAATTGGAGACTACGCACTAACCTGTTGTCTTAGAAACCAACCTATAATTTTTTTCACAAATATTTTTCATAAACTAACCTATTTGTTTTTGTCAAATACTTACGAACTTTTTTTCACAAATATTTTTTTTTTTTCATAAACAATTTTTTTTTTTTTGCATATTTTTTTCTCATTTATTAATCAGAAATAAACTAGATTTCAGAATCGATATATATCTATTTCAATTTCTTTATTTTTGAATTATAAGATACATAAAAGTTATTATGATCAAAAAATACATTTGTATATTACTACTATTCTAGAAAAATTTACAGAAATATCTAACAACTACATACAAATGAATACAAAATTTAAAGACACTTTTTTTCACAAATACTTTTTCATCAACTAAAACTTGTTTTATATATTTTCTCAATTATAAGATATACATAAAAATACATTTGTACATTACTACTATTATATAAAAATGTACACAAATCACTAACCCCTATATACAAATAAATACCTAAATTTCAACATTTTTTACAAATTTTTTTTAAAATCTAAATTGTTTTTTTTGTTGTATTTTTCCACAAATATACATTTTAATTTATTAACTATGAAAAATATCAAACTAAATAAAAATAAATACATAATGCTAATTCTAAATGGAAAAATATATACATACATACAAAAAACAAAGGAAAAAATATATACATAAAAAAACTACTGGGATTGGGACAGACAGATAGGGTCATCTTCATAAGCTATGACCGTAGCCATCCGTCCCACCAGTTTTTCCTTTTTTCCTTTCAGATGCGCTACCCTTTCCCCAACGATCCGCTCCCGTTCCTTCATATTTTCACCAGCTTGCTCCGCACCATCCATCTCTGCCAAACGCTGGTCCAACTGCTGGAGACACTCCTGCAGTCGCTGCCTTTCCTCGACGACGGTTCGTTTTAAGTCAACGAGCGTCTGCAGCGACTGCACTTCTTCGGACAACTGCATTTTTTCCGCCTCCGCCTTCTGCAGGTCCCTTTCGACCTTTTGCAGTTGGCCAGCATAGAAGGACACTAGTGGGCCAAGCATAGTGGTTTCATTCGTAGTAGCCACTTTCTCACTGCTACTGCTGCTACTACTACTACTACCACTACAACCACTACTGCTAGAGCTGCCGCTCTCCTTAGATGCCGAAGATGCTAGCGACTCCTGGGACGGTTCGGTCGCTAGTATCTTCGGTGTCCTCGGTGTAGCTGGCAGCTTACGGGATGGCGTCGGTGAGGGTGTACGATACCGCTCCGGGGTTGACGGTCTTTCATCGGGCTCTGAAGGTGCCTTCGTTGATAATTCTACTGGAGCGGTGACTAGCAAATTTTCATGAACCACAATTTTTGCTTGACACCGTTCCGGTGGAGTTATCGACGACGACACCACACCAGGCTCCTCAAGTCCAGCCAACACCCGGATAGGTGACTTGCGAAAACAACTTGGATCCGTCGTAATCGGGGCCTCGTTAAGAAACGAGAAATCCACTGTCGACTCCGGTGCAGCAACTGAAGTGAAAAGGAAGGGCTCATATTGCTGGTATTGAGCCGCGTAAGTCTTGTATGCTGACTTACACGACTTCATTCTAGCACCCTCTTTTCGCTTCTTTTGCGGCATCGAAGTCGACGGTCGGCTTTCCTTCGTCTTCCTCAAAGGCTTTGATTGCTTCGCAACCAATTTATTTTCGGAAGCGCTACCTTCCTTCTTCTGGCGTTTTGTGCCAGTCGTTACCTTCACCGGCGCCGTCCTTTTCCTAGTGGTCGGGCTTGGCCCCGCCACGGAGGCGGATGGTTGCGGTGCTGGTCGCTTAGCTGGTGAAGGTTGGAAGTCGTCATCGTCGGAATGGTACAGGGCATCGGTGGTCATCTGTAACAATAAAAGAAAAAAATGCTTAGAAACGTATATCATTGCCAACAGTTGGCAGAGCAGTCCCTCAAATTATACCCAAATTATTTATACTTACATTCATCTTTGCAGACATCCTCGAATTAGTCGCTTGTTGCTGGAAGGTGGCTGTAGCTGCTTGTCTGTTATCGAAAGCTAAACAGAATGACCTCTCCTGGTTCCGACCAGCAGTTTTATGCCTTAAACTCCTACCCTAATCGCTTGCTGATCGCCCTCTCCCCATTTTTGATTGGTTAGAAGGAAGAGTGGGATAGAGGTATCCGCCCACTACTTTAATAGGTCGAATCGCTTGAGTGGAGGGAATGAGGGACAGCCCCCAAAACCCTGCCATATCTACTGCCATGTTGCCAGACGTTTTCGGTAATCCCTGTGTTTCTTACACGTCTGGCTGTAACAACATTTCTTGAATAAGGTTAATTTTTATACTTCGAGAAATGAATTAATTTTGCTAACAAAACTTCAATATGAGCCACCCTATACACTTTGGCATGTATCGTGGTATGTATTAAATGAAACAGTCTGATATTTTTCTGATGAATATATTGGAATACTAATACAACCTATTCAACAAAATAACATTAGTAATGTAACTTGGAATTCAAAAATATTGGTCGTCTTGTAGTAAATGAAGATTTCCTTTCTGCTCTTTGATGGTTGAACGGTATCTCCTTATCCACAAATCAATCATCGTGCAAACACTCAAGGCACACCTACCGTTTCTGTTTTGGGAGTGATAATTACACCTTATTACATCATCACATATTGATTCTCTGTTCAAGTTCACGTTAAGCTGGATATCATTGTCGGTCTCCAAATTCACTATCTCCACGTTTTCTAAGCTCAGCTCAGCAACAGATTTGAGTAGATAGATATATTTTTGATGGCCCTTCAGAAAGACTATATCACCGTTGTTAACGTGATGCTTGATTATTTTCATTATTTGGTTACCATCTGTATTTCCTGCTTTGTATCTAATACCATGATTATACTTTTCCACAAACTTAACAGTTCTCTGGTCTTTCACGTTCAGTCTACTGAAGTGAACCATAGGTTTAACAATGTAATGGTACAATATTCCATCTTTCTTAAATGCTATCTCTTTTGGAACAAATTTTGATTCGATATGATATCCTTGAATATCTACAACAACTGTAGTCATGTCGTTTGCCACTGAATATGATGTTGGTGATGAGTAGTGTCAGTTTAGGCGCAAAAGTTGAAATAAAATGGCCAACTTTATTCTTCAAGCATTTATTCAATACTATCCTACTTTACAAGCGTACAGTAACTTAAATCTAATATCTAGAAACTTCGGCTAACATTAATTGTATAAGTAGATCCAAATTACCATCTTCAGGAGCTTCGCGCGTTGTCATCTCATTAATAGCATCGATAGCATATTTTACATTCGTTGTGGGGTCTGTTTGGTAAAATTCAATGTCAGAGTGCCCCCAGGGTAAAGTTTTTGTTGTATTTGGAATTATAAACCTTTTATCATCGTTGTGTGCTAAAGCTACTTTATTTTTGACTTCTGTATATACATCATGCAGCCTACTTTTGAATGTATTCATTTTTCTTAAAATCAGACCACCATTCTCTATTATATGCTTATAATCATTACCACATAACTGATTTTGTATTACTGCTTTTTTAACACCCTTTGCTTTTTTCATTTCTCCCTTAACTGACTTGATATAGTATGCTTTCGCACCTGTTCCGTAAAAACTTATTATAGGGTCTTCTGGAAATTCGTCTTTCATTTTACCCAGAATAGAGTCATTGACTGGAATTTTGAACTCATTGTTTTGTTTATAATTTGAAGTATCAAACTCGCTGATATTATTTCTCATAAATTCATAGAAGTCGTCTGTATGAGTTTTCAAAATTTGCGAATCTGTATCACAGTAAAGCATAGATACTTTATCGTTGAACTGCTTTTTAAGAAAACCATAAAAAAAATCATACATTACTATTTTAGATATGTCTAGTATACAGAATCCCACGTATATTGGCTTGAAATAATGTACCCTAACTTTTCCTAAATGGATAGCTGCAAGATTTTCGTTAAATATGGAACAACTCTTGAAATTTGGACGAGCTACTAGTGCTCCCACACCGATGCTATTACGATGATTTTCCCAATGTGTGACCAACTTTATATCTCTTCTATTATCTACATTTTCCATAGTTTTTCCAAAGATTGCATTGTTTAGAAGCTTATAGAAGTCCCTTTCAAATTTATTATTTGCTTTATTACGCATTGTCGTATTGAGATCGATATACTCCTTCAACCAGAACGATTGTTTGAACTTAAGGATCCTGTGAACCTTGGTTACTTGCAAACCATACCTTACAGCTTGTTGAAGGACGCGATAATGTACAATATATTTTTTCTTGTCGTACAGATTTGGGATTAGTTTCGGAATCTTTGTCTTGGCGTTTGGTGGGATAATACTTTCCACCAAAAACGGAAGGTCGCTATGTGAATCGTGTAACCCTTCAGGATATCGCACATCAACCTCCAAGACATAGCCATTCTCACCGTCTATTTTGGCATTTTCTAAATCGAATGTAGATATTTCCGAATCCCCCATCCATTCGAAACCCCCAGTTGGAAGAGGTGATGACATAGCATGCCCGTAAAGATTCGTGGCGTCGAGATATGATATAAATGTTGACTCTTTAGATGGATCATAATTTGGTAAATATTTATTATTTGCTTCGTGCATTCTATCGCTGCATTGACTTATCCCCCCGCGAATACCATTCTTAAAGAACCCAATCATATCTATGTCCGTAAGGAGCTCAAGGCTAATTTTGGTATACTTTAACATCGCATCCCAAGACAATCCAGGGGTTGTGTAGTAGTGTGCTGGATCCAATTTGTAAATATTCATACTATTCCTCCTGAACCTTTCAAAGACATCACACAAGAGAAGAACATCGGTCCGTAAATAAATATCAGAATATTCACCCAGATTCCTACAGTTAAACGTTCTCCATACAGTTATTGCCCTCGCGTATTCCTCCTCAGATATATCTTTCTCATTTAACTTATCATAAAACTCTGCCTTTGATGGTAAATATTCCTGGTCCAGTTTCTTTACATCATCCACATAATTGTAAGGAAATACACCTTTCTGTCTAATTAAATTAAAGACTCTAGGATCTGAAAAATACTTTTTACTCTCCAGAAAATCCCTATTAGTCAAACTGTCTGATAATGCTTGCAAAGATCCAGGTAGAAAACGACAACTATCGATAAATCTCATTTGTAAAAACTTCCTCCTTATTCTACCGGTTCGGTCCACATAGTCATGCATATACAGACTTTTTGTAAATGAAATGTATTTTTCCTTATTCTGGGCTACCACGTCTATCTTATCTCCATGAGAAGATAGTTGTTTGATAAATAGGTGACAATCGTACCCACTTAAATTGTGCGTTATAATTGGTATAAAATTTGGTAATTTGAAATTTAAATTACATTTCGAATGTGCAGCCCCAAATCTAACTTTACCAGTTATGTGGCAGTGATCGCGAACTTTAATATCGGATCCTGAAAATGGCTTCTCACAGATGTTACATTTCGTTGAAGTGTCAAACTCAATCTGCTCTTCCGGCGTTAAAGGGATCATGGGAGTTACATCTTTCAAATATTTGAAATATAGTTCTTTAAGATCAGCTTCTAGCCTTGTCACGAATTCTTTCGCCGCGTCCTTACCTCGATACAAGACGAATTTGGATAAGTCAGAATCAAATGAAGATTTAATAAAATATGAAAATGAATATGGTTCATGTGTGTGGGTTTCGTTTGTATACGAATATTCTGGGTTGGGTTCACAACTATCGATTGGTTTTAATAATGACTCAAAATCCGCATACACCACAAAGGGGACCGGCATTTGCTTTTCAAAATTCTCGAATTTAAGTATGTTTTCTGGAACCTGATTACCAAACTTATCAGTTCGTAGTTTCTCTGTGGGTGTTATTGTGAATATATGATTGCAATCGTTCCTTTGGTGAATATCTAGATATGCCTTAGTTGAAAAATATAACAAACAACCATCACAAAAGTACCGCTTATGTCCGTTTGAACTTAACTGATTTGCAACTAATCGCGAAAGATCTCTTATCCAACAATAGTGACCATTCCCTTTATCATCCGTTAAATAGAGCAGATTGACATGTAAAGCTAATTTCTTCTGAGCATATCTCAATGGACCAACTATTTCATATGTGACGTTACCATCTTTGATTATTTTTTCAATCCCATACACATTTATAGAGATATTATTATTTCTCTCGAACAATGAGATATCTTTAAGAGTAACGGGAAAGTTCATACCATGGACATTCAAAATGGTTGAAAAATGCGGGTAGGACGACACTTCCACTACTCGGGTGCTTGCTGGTAGTAGCGCTGATGTGACGGCCCAAGCGAAACAACACTGGTCTTGATTTCGCACATTTATCACTGCCTTCTTCTTCTCTATAAAGTATGGTAACTTTATATAAGATGATCCACCCAATGGTGAAAACTTGTTAATGTTCACTTCAGCATAAAGGATACATTCAATCGCCCACCCTGAAAAAAACAACAAAGGTTACTATCTTAATTTATGCACTTCTCTAAATATTTAACATACCAGAATCCTTCTCCTCAAACTCAGATGACTGGGATGTAATTTCATCAGCAAATTGTTGATAAACATCAGACAGCTCTGTGCTTTCGTCTATTACTTTATTAACCGTATTGAAGGATTTGATATCTGCTACATCACTCGTCTGTAATACGTACTTCCCGAATACTTCCATGTTCACTTTCAGAGCTCTGTGCACTCGAAGTTTCTCTTCTATTACATCTAGCGTATTTTGCTTAATATTTTCGAAAAACTCTTTAAAGTCGGTGTACAATTCTGATGTGCTAAATCTATAGCTGGCAATTCTACATTTGAATGCACTTTTAATAAGTCTCACACCATCACTGATCGGGATCGATGAATTTGTTCTATGTTGTAATGTCCTTGCGTGAGCAGCCATTCGATTGTTCGGAAGCGAGACATTGCAGCAAGGACATATCATATTCGGAGGTGTACTATCCAATTTAATTTTTTTAGCTGGTGGTCCATTTGTGGGATTCACACTGCAAATATTTCTCTTATGCCGACGCAAATTGTCCGAACGCGTAAAATGTTTACCACAATCACTACATGTATGCATTTTATTAGAGTATATGTTAGTCACTGTGAGTCAGGCAACTGTAGCATCGATGCTCGAACCTCCTCGATTTATAGCTAGATCCTCAAGGGCATCGTACCCCCACCTCCGGTTGCTTGCTTATGGTGGCAAGGTCTGACGTTAGCAGAACACGTTCTTCTGTGAGATCAAGCTCAAGGCTATTCCCACCCCAGTTGAATGACTTTAAGGGAGCATCACTATCAAGCCTCATAAGAAAATTATACAACTGATCTCAAGGCTATCCACACCCTATATCAGTGACCTTCAGGGAGGATTGCAATTGGCCTCACGTCAAATCTCTAGGTTATCCACCACGTCAAATCTCAAGGTTATCCAGTCAATAGTCACATTCAAGGACGTTCAAAATAAGCAGCTATACACTAACACAAAAAAAAACTCAAGGTTACCCAACACCCCACTGAAACAAGCCCTTCAGATACGATCACATTTGAAAACACAACGTTACAAAATGACCTTCAGGGAGGATCAGAATCGGCACCTATAAGAAAAGCCCACGTCACATCTCAAGGTTATCCACACCCCATTTAAATGACCTTCAAATGACCTCGGGAGGATCAGAATCGGCATATCTATACTACTATGAGTTACTATTAATATAATAAAGTACGCAAAGCGTAATGTTTCTGGGCAGAGTATATCAGCTAATTAATATCCTATGTATAAGCACTAACGAACTGCAATGCCTAATCTCTTTCAAAATGATTGGTATAAATCACCCTCAGCATCAGTAGTTTACAGTCTCTTGTTAGAAGGTCTCTAGTTACAGAAATATATAAGAGTAACAGAGTAACACCTACGACCAAATTTACGTTCTATATTATGCATTTGCGGCAACCGTATGTATTCATAAGGCCAATATTACACACGCAATTACCCTCCTAACAGTTCCAGAAGTGACTATTTTCGTCCAACTGGACATCGGAGAACCGTTCAGCAGTGTTACTAAGACCCGCAGTAACTGAAGGCCTTTTAACTGAAAATAGCAGAGGCGCCGATGCAATCCATACTTACAAATCTAAGCTTCTTCGAATTCTTTCTGAAGCTTACGTGTACTCTAAAAATCAGTTGGTTTTACTGTGTATTTTTGCGCATTATGATGCTGCACGAAAAATACTGGAGACAATGAAGACTCTTTTGCGTATGCCCAGGAGTACAATAAAACTGTGATAAATGTTTTCTGTTTCGTACGTAAAGGACAAGATAAGGCGCTTAGCATCAACAATGATGAAAATAACGCCAGAAGCATCCAAATTAGACTTCAAACCCCCACGAAAGACTATGCGCAAGTAAATCTTAAAAGTGGTTAACATCATTCAATAATTATGGTTATATCCAAGTTGCAAACTCGAGAGATATAAGAAATGAGGTTTGAAGAAACTTTCAGAAATATTCCAGTGCCTCCCAATTTTCCTACAGCCACCTCCCAAGTCTTTTAACCGAGCTTTTAACCTTCAGGGACTTGCACTCTATTTTTAAGATCGGTCATTGGCTACGGATTGATAGTCCGCATGTCCGTTCTTTACTCATGTTTTTTTCTAATTTCAGCTTTTTACATGGAATTAACAATAAAAAGTTTATATCTCACTTCAGGAAGAACGCTATAACAAACTAAATAAAAATACCTATTACTCTGACTATTTTAAATATTTTACTACAGCTTTGGTCTGGATAGACGAGTTGTCAAGTTTTAGGCTCTATTTTTTGGTAGAAGGCAGAACGTGGCTTGGCCATTTTGGGAATTTATCTTCTCCGACAAAAACAGGCCGTGTAGAAATCTCTTCGCTACCCGATATTTTCTATTCTGTATAAGAATTATAATCCTCTACCTCTGACAGATCTATTTCATTTAGGTCTTCTTTGACAACGTAAAATTGGTGCGATAGGAGATAGGAGACAGGACTACTGCATAAACGTAGTTTAAAAAAACTAAAAGCGGACCTTTAAAAAACATCCTACTCAAGCGTTAAAAATAATTCTTAAAATAAGCTTAAAACAATAATTAACGAAAAATACTAGCATTATTGTTAAAAAATCATGGGGCGCTCGATTTACGAGTAAACGTGCTCGCCTACTTAGACGAAGCGTCGCGAACGGAAGCGTCGCGAAGCGGCGCGTCGCGTCAAACATGCCCGCCCACTTAGACGAAGCATCGGGAACAGAAGCGGCGCGAAGAAAATTATTGATTTGACGCCAGAGAAGTTTACATTAGTTTATATGGCAGCCCGCCCACTCAGGCGACGCGAAGCGAAGAGGCGCGTCGTTTAACGCGCGAATGCTCTTCGGATCAACTAGGCGTCGTTTCTCTTGCCTCTCGCATGGTTTTAGTGTTTAGCAGTATTATGTAGGATGTGGTGCTAAATTTCAGTCTCTGGTCGTTATACAAAGACATTCATTACAAAGGTAATTTAATTACCCAGCATTTTATTTTGGTTTTGTTTCTTTTCTTCTTCTATAGTGGCAATTAAACTCAATACAAAGAGTTCCTCTTCTGACGAACTGCGCATCGTATCTCACTAGACAACGGATCTCGTTCAACTGCTTAAAAACAAATAAAATTTGCGTTGTGCCCTTGGAAGCCGCGCGTCGCGTCACGCCGCTTCGCCTCAGTGCTCGCCCACTTAGGCGAAGCCTCGCGAACGGAAGCGGCGCGAGGCGAAGCGTCAGTTAACCAATATCCGCCCACTGGGGCGAAGCGGCGCGAAGCGTCGCGTCGCAACATTTACGGCGCGACGCGAATTTTATTTGTTTTTAAGCAGTTGAACGAAATACGTTGTCTAATGAGGTACGATGAGCAGTTCGTCAGAAGAGGAACTCTTTGTATTGAGTTTAATTGCCACTATGGAAGAAGAAAAGAAACAAAAACAAAATAAAATGCTGGGTAATTACATTACCTTTGTAATGAATGTCTTGGTATCGCGGCCACAGACTGCAATTTAGCACCACGTCCTACCAAACACTGCTAAACACTGAAAATATGCGAGAGGCATCAAGAAATATTTGGATCTTCTCACCGCGGCGCGCCGCCTGGTACCGCCAATTCAGGTGAAGCGAAGCGTCAAGAGAAACGACGCCTAGTTGGTCCGAGGAGAAGCCGCGCGTCAAACGACGCGCCTCTTCGCTTCGCGTCGCCTGAGTGGGCGGGCTGCCATATAAACTAATGTAAACTTCTCTGGCGTCAAATCAATAATTTTCTTCGCGCCGCTTCTGTTCGCGACGCTTCGCCTAAGTGGGCGAGCACGTTAATATCGTGCCAGTATTTTTCGTTCGTCATTGCTTTAAGCTTATTTCAAAAATTTCTTTCCACTTTTTAATCCGTTGTTTCTTGAAAGCGTGTTTTTTAATTTTTTAACTGTATATTATTCAATTTTTTTAGTTACTTACTTTATCATTCAAGAGTGTTTGTTTAAACTGTATTTATTAACACTTTGGGTAACGAAGGTGAATAATCATTGTTTTTGCTCAGTACTCATAGCATGATCTACCATTACTGCATAAACGATAATTAAAACTTTCGACTTTCCTGAATAAATTTCACAAACAGTTGGATGTCACGCCTTTTAAGCTCTCGACGCTGTGCTTCTGTGTAATATTGACAAACCTTAAGGTGTCTGCGCCATTTCTTAGACAGCTGGTACGACCGCTGGTGCGACGGAGCCGTCAAAACCGCTTTCACTGCAAAGTTGGAGCGTTCAATGTTCGGTCCGACCTCTTAATCCAAAGGAGAGTTACAAGCTCATAAGCAAACATATAGGTGAAGCTAATAAAGGCGTGTTAAAAAAAGGTTTATTCTTCAAGGGAGGTACTATTTCCCGGTGTTCCCGCGTAACTTACTAGACAAGCTAAATATGCTTCCGTTGTCTTTCATATAAAACTGATTCTACAAAACCGACTTTGTTTTTTCAAATAGTACCTAATCGTTTTTCCTACACAAATTAAGTCCTCATTTTATTTAAAATCTTGTAGTACCTTTGATTTTATACAAAAACCTATTCTTTTCGTAAAGTCATAAACATAAAATAAATAAAATAAGGAATAATTGTTTGAGGTGCAATATTTTCGTAAAAAAACAATAAAAAAGGAAACTAAGTGGGTCTTTCAAGGGTAACGAATGACTTATCATACCGTGCTTTCGAAATATTTTTTTCACTTTAACCCCTAAAACTTACCCCCGCGTTTTTTTCCAAATAGCACCTCGCAGCTTTTTCTGCATTAATGAGGTCATTATTTTATTTAATATCTTTTAGTGCATTTGACTTCATACACAAACCCATTTTTTTCGTAAGGTCATTAAGATAAGATAAATAAAATGAGAATTTGTTTCAGGCGTAATATTTTCGTAATAAAGAAGCATAAAGAAGACATTTGTTTCCAAAGGCATCTACTGTAAGTCATTCGTACACTAAAAAATCCAATTAGTTTTATTTTTATCAGCTTTTTTTCGTCAAGCAAATTCTTATTTTATTCATGTTATGCTTATGGTTTTATGAAACTAATATATGCATATAAAATCGGAGGTACTGCAAGATTTTAAATAATATGAGGACTTAATTTACGAAGGAAAAACTATTTAGTGCTATTTGGAAAACAAATGTTGAGGGTGAGTTTTAAGGGTTGAAGTACAAAAAGAAATATTTTAAAAGCATGATGCATGATACACCCTATAGTACTTTCAAAAATTCCACTTAGTTTTCGTTTGAACTCTTTTCTGTTACAGGAATATCACGTGTCAAGAAAATTCAGAGACACCCTGCGCAATGTAGATATATCGTCGTGAAGGTACTAGTACAATAATTGTAATTATTGTTTAATTATTAAAACAAAAGATCCTTTCTGACTGATTTATTTCTGTAGCTTTTTTTCAATCCGAGGGAAATCGAAACGCTAAAATCTTTCTCCTCCATAATTAAGGAACACTCTCAAAATGTCCCCAATTTGATCTGTTTGTAATAAGGAACAAAAATTATGAAATCTTCAAGCTGCTTGACTCTACTTTTGAACGTAATTGGCATTGTTAGTCTTGAGCTTCTAGTACGCTCGTGGAATTCACCATAACAGTAACTGTAAACAGGTAGTTGTAAGAACGGATACAAAAAGACAAAGACGCAGTGCAGTGAAGTTTCATTACCAGAAACTCACAAACTGCCAATTTTGCTGCGCTTTCGAATAGGATGTAGCGATGCTAATGGTGTGGAATGTTGGATGCTATGACGGGATTACGCCTGTTCGCTCAAACATATTAACAAGGGCAACGCAACAAGAAACGGTCTGCCCTTTGTTCAAACGCCATAGGCGAGGGCAGCAGTTTCTGCAGATATCTTCAATTCAGGATTATACTTTTACTTCCCGTGCCAAAGTGAGGAAGGAAAGCAGTATGACGGATTATTGATACTACGTCTCCAAGCACTAAGCAACTAACATTTTTACTTTTTTCTGTGAACGCGAAGTAGCTTAAAATCCCCTCCGAAGTTCAAACACAAAATTTCGCGCTAAAGCTGTGACGTTATAGATCTTAGCGTGGCTTTATAAATTTTTCGTGAAGCTAACGTCAGAATGTGGCTCTAACTGCCGCTTGACCTCCTATTCTCTGTCTGCAAACACAATAAAAGCTATTCTTATTGCTTATTTTAGCAAAAATAAGAAATCCCTTCTATACGGCTTATTCAACAACTTTCTCGTAAACAGGTCTTTTTTTAGATCGTTCAACCTTCGATGCATCCATTCCATTTTATTAAATAACTAATACCAATAACTGGCAACATTCGTTGGGCAAGAGTAAATGTATAAATAATTAGTTTCTGGGATAAAATAAGCAGATACTTCGCAAATGAACAAACCGATTCGACTGAAATTTCTCATACATCTATAGACTCCTAATGGCGTTACTTATGGTTGGTTTAAAAGTTATTCAAAATGCAAATTTTTTTGGTTTTTAATGCTTAAAAATCAAATTAGTCGTCTCCTTGATGGCTAAAAATTTTATTATGACAGTTTTATTCAAAAATTTAACAAGCAAATGACTGATTTTTACTAATGAAACCATGAAGTATAAAATAACACAGTAAAAATTTATAGTCATCATTCTAAGGTCCCCCCCTAGCTCTTAAAACCTTCAGATCTCTGTTATAAACCTTAACGTGAAAACGATGAATTTTTTATCCACAGACTGGCTATATAAAAGCTTTGGACGTAAATCGTTGATTATCAGTTGAACTGTTTTCGCTAATTTTGTGGTCCTATAAAGACAATTCATCAGAGCGGTCCGGTGGACCTTTGATCTTAGTTGGGGTAGTGTTGGTCGGTCAATCTGTCAGGTATGGTTACCCACCCAACTAGCAATTTGAAGTTTTATAAAATACTTTAGTTGGTTAGATATTTTTATAACGCCTTTGGTGACAATTATAAAATTGTTTCATAAACGTTTATGAATGCATTACCAAATTGGAATAAAGTTATAGTAAAACATCTTTATAGGTGCTTTATAAGGTAGTTAATTGTTTTTTAAAAGATGTTTAGTTGTCTCGTCAAAAGCGTTTTTGTGCTTCAAGGCAGCAAACTAGGATAACGACTCAATGTGTGAAACTTGACGATTTGTATCTTCTCTTTCAATGGACGCCCTATTGGTGCTAACAATACTTTAATACAATCTGAAGAACTAAGTCGTAAAATGTTTGCAAAGTTATTTTTCATTATTTTATTTTCGGAAAGCTCCAATTCTTTTGATTATTTTCCAATAAGATAGCTGCAACGGAGACATTATAATCTCGCAAGCAGTTGAGGACGTACTGGTACTAATCTCAAAATTCAAAATGATTGTAATATCCATATACCTTTCAGATAATGTATAAAAGAATCATCGCATGCTTTATAGGACAACTAAGCTACTGATAGAACAGTAATGTTTTACGAAGAGTTTATTAGAGTATCGGTTAATATATGCACACAGCTACTATAAAATAATTGTTTTAAAGTTGCATTTAAGCTGCTTATAGTACTTATTCGTGGTACAAATTTTTTACCATATGAACATTTATAAAATTATTGTGTAAGGATTTCATGATATAGCTGTGCGAGCACCATCTATAAAGCAAATTAGCTGCAGTGAGTATTATTATAAAGCTGTAATAAATTAATCTAGCTGCATTAGCTAATATACTGAATAAGAATAGATTGTTATATAAACGTTTATAAAGGAGTTTTAATGTTGTTTTATAAGATACTTTATAATTTTGCTACTAAAACGTTTTCATGGCTAGTTAGTATAATATTTCGGCTGCAGGCTACAGAATGCTTGGTGGCGCAGACCTAATAAAACAAATTTGAATTTTCCCAACACTAATACAGTAACTATAAACCTAAATAGCCGGGTTACCTGAAGATTATAAAGAAAAATTGACTAGACAAAGTCCGTATATGCATCTGATTTTGCAACTAAGCCTCTTGCACTTTCGGCCCTACTAACCACTGGCAAGTGATACTAGCTACCACAAAAACAGTAAAACACAATGCAGAGTACGTAAAATGCTTCGCTTCACTACAGGCACGGGTTGAAACATGCAACTTCAAGATCCTTATGCGACGAATCCCTTTGACATGCAATCTAATGCATGAAAGGGAATCAGGATCGTTGCCTTTGTATTCGCTGCAGCGGACCTCTTCAAAAATAATACCCTTAAAAAGGTACCACGCAGCGCCCGGGCAGTCTCAAATAATATACGCTTTATCCTCACATAATGCCTTATTTTCGTCAGCGAAATTGCCATATACCGGGTTACTGCAAAATAATCATTGAGCTTTAAAGACGTACAGGTTTACAGAGCTGAGGCTACTCGCCAAGTTAGCAGCCCGTCTCAGAAGGCTTCAGAAGTGTTAGAAATCTGCAGTTTTTTTATAGTGTATTCGGCATACTGCGCCGATTTTAACCACGAGTTTACTTCAGTGCACGCTGAAGACTCATTTGGTGCCCTGAAGTGCCATAGATCTATACTACTACTACTACTACTACTACTACTACTACTAAGTAGAACATACACCAAATTTCAAGTGAAGGTGAAGTAACTGTTCTGTCAGCCAATTGATGATAAGAGTTTGATATAGTTTTGCATCCTGCGAGCTCAACTTCGTTCTGTGGTGGTGTCGAATCGAATCGAAAGTAGTTTGGACCTGTCTTGATCAATTGATCAATTTTTAATTTATCGACATAATACATAAAATCGACTAAAAATCATATCGTATTATGATTTATCTATCAGTAAATACTTCTATCTTGTCACACCTCTTCTCCCGTCAGCTTATGAACAACATCTTCAACAGACATTCGTATTTTTTGGACACATGCAGCTGTTGTTTGCAGTATAACTAGATATGGTTCAATTTCGTCATCAACCGAAGATGACGATGCTAGCAGTTCATCCAACATTTTTTCCCGTACTTTTCGTAACCTAACATCCATGCTGTTAGCATGGCTCAACAAATAATCAGCTACCTTACTCACGGGAAGTTCACGGGCCATTTTGGGATAGTTTCGTTCGCCCTGACAGGGGCAGAATTAAGAAATGATACTCAACCTATGCGGTGAAAAAGAAAGGAAAACAGTGAAGACAACATAAAGTTTATATTGTCCTTAATGTTTACCTCCCATAATAAAGTACTAGATTTGCGCCGAGATCTATTTTATTAATCTCTATACTCACATTCTAGGTAGATAGCCATAACCCTGCCGTGCGGCCGCTGTTGAAATCAGAACGAATCAGACCCTGAGTAAGACAGCTGATCGTTTGTTGAGCCATGCTGTTAGTATACTATCAAAAACCTAATCTTTTTTGACAAATAAAATAGGTTATAGCTTACACTTTATAGCTGTCAAGAATGCACTGGAATCGCAACGAGTTCAGAGAGTCCGTAGCGATAATTTGCACAATTGATAAATGTCAATTCAAATAGACGGATAAGTCGAAAACCAAAAACTAGACGAATTCTGCACTCAATTGTAAGACGCATTTGATGTTAATACGCAATAAGTCGAAAACGCTATAGGATGAAGCATAAGACACTGAACGAAAAAAGTATCTGATATTATTAACAGTTTACAACGAAATACCAACTCGAGAATGGCAAAGGTCAAATTTCAATATCGAGACGTAAAAAGCATCTTCCAAAAACTAAACACGAAGAAATCTGCTAGTCCTGACCAAATTCTAACCATTGTCCTTTGCAAGCTCAGACTACTATTATCAGCGAGGCGTGTTTCGCGCTGCATGGAAGTTTGGCTGTATACAATCCATTCCTAAGAAAAGCAAAAAACAGATCCCGTCAACTATAGATCTGCAGCTCTTCTTAGCATCATGTCTAAGGTTATGAAGACTGTCATTAACACACAGCTCCTGAAATACCTGGACGGGTGACCTCCTGGCTTACGTCACTCACTTGTGGAACTGAGCATTTGAAAATCATGACTAACCCCGTGTTGTTGCACTTGACATATCGAAAGCATTCGATAAAGTGTGGCATGAGGGACTTCTGGTCAACCTGTTGGCAAAGACTTGTGATTGGAATGATTTTACCTTTGATTTATAATAGCTCACTGCAGAAAACTATTGCTTGTGTTTAGTACAGATTTTTGCATTTAGTGCGCTCATTTTATGGGAAAGCGCAAACCAGTACATATCACTTGTCTAGCTGTCTCAATTTGCGATCATAGTTCACATCAAGTTTTTTACAATATTAGCTTAGAATAATTGACAATTGACATATACATTATGTTCCATTTGACAAAACGTCGACCGTATAACCCCGTATAATTAGAAACATTAGTGCTTAGGAGCTACCGACTTTTTAGAATAACAAAAAAAAGAAAAAATCAGTGCGTATCCGTCAAGACGGCTCTAGTCTACAAAATTTATTGTAGGTACAAAATATGGTTCAATTTAAATACTATCATACAGTTAATTGTCTCAAAATTGTAAACTGGACTGAAAATTGTATCTAAATGCAAAGCACGCGATGGCAGTAGAATTATTATGTACTTCAAAGTTCTAGTTTTAATTCGGTGACTTAATATTTTCCCTTAGTTGTTGACCTTTTAATTCACCTGTCCGCGGTTTATCTTGCAACGTAAAAGAAAAGAGATCATGTTTATTTATCTATTTATTCAATTAATTATTCAAATAGTGATCTAGTGCCCAGTTAAGAACTTACAAATCGAGGTTATAAGAACAGTGTATCAAGTAAGACTAAAAAACAACATCTACAAATACCTAAGCTAAAAAAAATATTAAAAACAAACTAAAATTACTCTGGTAAAAAATTTATAAATATAAGTTGAATAATTACATTAGTACGATTTTAAATTAGAACTCTAGTCGAGATATACTTTAACTGATCAATAGCTGTCTTCAAAGTATCGATCTTGACTTGGTTATAGTTTATGACGTCATTGATAATATCAGTCTATTTATAAGAGGTTGCTGACCATACAGTGTGCGGTAAAAATTAATGTAAAAGTATAAACTTACACCGAAATGCGAAAGCTGTTGTTTTTGATATTATTCCCATTCAATCGCAAAACATGTATTACAGTATCCTGAATGTGGGATTTGACAATTTTGACTAAATTTGACAAAAAAGATATGTGAACAGGATATAAGTTGTTATGTACTCTAAAGTAGACTTAAGTATTTTCCAGCATACTTGCCGTTTCACATATCGAGGCCGCCTAAACATCCAACATCTCTCATATATTGCATACTGGATAGTTTCTCGTTGTAAAGACATCTCATTTGATATTACCTCTGAAGGTAATGCTTTTTGAAATATACGTGAGCATTATTTTGTAGTGGCCCTGTAATGTACGCTTCATCCTCACATAACGGCTTATTTCAGGAGCAGAATTTCCAAATAGGTGCTCTGCACGGATGCTAGGATACGTCGCTCGTAAGCGGTTTACCTGACGAAGTAATAGCCTGGTAACAGCATCGATTATGAGATATTGATGAGGTCTTGAGAGCAGAACCGAAAATAATCGGAACTCTCTCCTCAGTTAAACATGCGCAATAAAGCGAAATAGCACAAGGTTCTAATATTTATTGCTAATTCAAATATAATGAAAATCATCTTTATCATTTGGTAGTAAACGCAATTTCTCAAAGTTAGGATAATGAAAGGGCAACGCTCAGCTATCATTCCCCAGAATGGCTGGTCTTCCACTTAGCTCTTAGTAGGTACAAATATTAAGACAGGCTAGACATTCTTAGACTAAACGAAACAAAGGAGTCGAGATGATTGACTCAGTACTTCCCACACATAATGGTGATATCATTTAATTATTTTTCTATTGCAACAGATTCCCCTTCCAACCAAACCATTGCCCACCCGCCATCAACAAAAAAAAAAACATCCAACACAGAAACTCTCGTAAATAGCTTCTTGCATCTCTGTAGGAACTAGGACGACATAGTTTTTATTCTGCGTGCTTCAACTGGATGAAACGTAACAATCATGAACCCCGAAATCGCTTAAAAGGAAGATTGAGGTATTTTTATGTTTTTACTTTTTCTATTATTGCTGCGCCATCACTGACACGATTTCTGAAAATCATACGCTTTTTCTATCCTTAGCAAGGTAGTAGTCAATTTAATAATTACTTCGTTATACAATACAGAACGATCTAAAGCAATACCTATAGCAATACTTATCGTATGTGTACACTCACTCATTTCCGTCAGTCTGTCTGTCTGTCTAGTCTGCCAATCTGTCTGTCTGCCTGTCGGTCGGTCTGTCTATCTATCACGTTCTTCTAGCTTCGTAATCTCAGCAATCGCTGCATGGATCATGATGAAATTTGGGTAGCGAAATGCTGTAGAGCCGAAGTAGGTAAGCTTCTATAATTTTGAAAATCGGTGCATGTGCAGCGGACTAATTAGCAAAAAACAAAAAAAAATTATAATGATACTTGAGATACATACACGAAAATAAAAACAACAAAAAACAGGAAAATTTAATATGTAATTGTACATGTTACACAGTTAGGTTTCCATATATTAAAAAATACCAACGATTATATAATATTATTATAAAACACGAGGATTCCTCTCACGATGTCAATAAAATGTCTTCAAATAGATGGTATATGATACGAGAAAAAAAACATTACTTACTTATTACTTAACATCTGATATGCAGGAACAACTACAAAAACAAAAAATAAACAATAAAAACAAAAAAAATAAAAAAACACATAAATTTAGATTTTGTACATGTATCTTCATATAAATAAAATATTAAAAAATTAAAATGTCTCCAAGATATTCAGTGATGGAGTAGTACGCTTTACTAATAGAAAATTATTCCAGCTCTAGTTTAAACTTAGCCTCAGACATGTTTTTGAAACAGTTAGGTGATCTGTTATACAATTTGATTGCTATAAGCTTTGGACTATTTGTGTGTTAGCAAGTCTATAAAAAGTAGTTGCTGTGATAGTTAAGCTTGCAGAAGTTGTCAATATTTAGCTTCACATATACAGGGTGAGTTTTTAGTACCGGCTCGGTCGATAACTTACATTTGAAAAAAAAGAGAAAATTTAGATTTTGCATTCTACATCACCCTGTATACGAATATGCGTCACGGGCTTCTTTTATAGCCGATTTTAAAACTAGAGAATATTTTTAATCTTCTCATGTAAAAAAAGTAATTTTTGATTCATTACTTTTTGATATACAGTACGTTAATTTGTCCGCGATTTGGATATAAAAACGGTCATAACTTTTGAAACGCCCTGTATAATGTAACAATGCCCTATATTGAAAGAACGGAAATTATCAGTAGAATCTGAATATGGAATAATATATAGGGTGTCTCATTTAAAAAAATGCATGTTTGCATCACCACGTAGTTATGGATCACCCTGTATAAATCAAAATATTTTCTGAGCAAGGAGCATATTCGTGGCTACAATTTTTATATACAATCTTTTTCGCTATCTTCTACTGTAGTGGAGTTATTGACCGAGCCGGTACTAAAAACTCACCCTGTATATCAGTAGCACAAAAGTATATAATGATGGCAGAGTTATAATACCTAGCTTAGGAAATATTTGTTTGCAGCTAGTTATATTATTAACGCCAGCAAACCCTCTTTTGAACAATAAAGGTTCTGCTTGCTTCACTACTTCCTCCTAAAGCTGCCATACCACAGCATAGTAAACAATCAGCACAATATTTCAGGTTGGCTGCATTTACACGGGCATCCCCCCCTTTCGGATGATTATTTGTAGGGATGCTAACCATACTTCGATACTTGAAATTTATCGATACTTCTGCACCAATATCGAGTATTTTTATCTTAGATACTTTTTGAGCGATTCCAAGCTGGTATCGCTACTTTTGTTGCGGTATCGGTATCGAAATTATTGAGGGGTGTAACCAGTTGCACAAAATTCTCTGTACCGATTAAACGCGCCTTCATTGGCGTGTACAGCTGTATACTTGGCCAAAAAATATCGAATTGATACCAGTATGGATATTTTTGTTTTCACATCTCTATCCAGGCTTCACAACGGTAATCATCTAAAATGGCACCGTTAAGGTCAAATTCTGTAGGGATCATTTTTATATAGGAAATCGTCGGAGATATTCTACCGGTTGTTTAGTATGCTGTGACCATACCATAAGATAGAATTGACTACATATTAATATGTCATCAGAACATCTTTATCAATTATCAAGCGAAACCGGTGAATGCCGATATAAATGTGCGTTTGTGCTCAGCGTAAATCATGAAAAGCATTATAATTTGAAATAATTTACAAAATGAAACTAGACCCCATTTTACAAGTTCAGTTACAAACAACTTTTCTCCAGGAGAGACATAGCCTCTATGGCCGGTTTAACCAGTCTAACTCTATACGAGGGTTGCTCTATAAATAGATCCGTCAATCCACCAGTACGCAGACGCTTATTAGCGATCATCAGTGCGCCATAGGTCGATTGACGGAGATAGAGAGCATCAGAATTTTAATGTCTATCAGACATCGTATATCGACTCTCATATGCAGTTGGCATAGAAGCGCGCTTATCTGGTTAGGTGAAGCGAATGTACCTTTGCGTTTCGCCAAGAGGTTTGCTGCTTTTTAACAGAGACTTCCTTTGGTTTGCCGTTCCCACCAGTACCAGTTGGCACACAGGCAGATCTTTTCTGCCGCTTACTCTCACAGTCTAACTCCCTCAAAGGAGTATCTGTTCATTCAGAGATTACAGATGGAGGTATATCGGTCTGCACCTAATCCGCTTGGGATTTTATTTTATCGTAAATTCAATAAAACCACCCAGAAAATACAACTTGAGCGTGCTCGACTGAACAGCGTTCAAAGTTTACAGTAACAATACTTTACGATAGCCTGCGAGCGGGAAAAGCGCAGTTTTCCAAGTACCTCACGTATCAGCTCGCTGAAATATGTCTGGAAGTCGTATATCAAGCAACAAGTATCTAATAACTAAAAGTATAAATCTGTGGAACAGGCCATAAACTCCCTTTTACAGCGGAGTTTGTCAGAATTAACCAATTTTTGCAGTCCGGCAGCTGCTTGTAGCGCACTGTTATTAAATCACCGCAGCTACAGACTCGACGGCCCTTTTTGGTTTACGAGCGAACATGCTTGCTGGAGATTTAGGAAACTGCACTTTTATGTACCGGACTTGATACGCTTCCAGTGATATTCCCGAATTGCAGTCTCTAGCTTTATGTCACGGAATTGGCAGCGAGGGAATAGTAGAGTAAAAACTCTAAGGGATAACGTGGCATTCCTTTATATATCCTTCGACTCCTTTGCAGCTATTCCACAGCTCTATGACATGTACAAGTTTTCAATTTTCCTATTTTCTTTTTTTGTTTTTTAATTTCATCTATATCGAGTATTAAGTGTTTTATGACGTGCTTTTACTCATATCATATACTATCTATTTGAAGACATAGCATCAATATATGTAAACTTGACTGTATGATAACTTACACGAGCCGTTAAGAATTGATGGTGACATGTCTAGTCAAACTGCAACCAGGAAAGGAGTTCGTCAGGCATGTATAACATTTACTCTGAATTTGTGATGAGACAGGAATAAGACAACTGGAATGGCGGAGTAACTATTGGCGGAAGCAAAATACCCAACTTAAGATTTACCTAGAAGTACCTAAGGTACTTTATAACTATGAAAGGCTAATTAACACAAATAAATTATATAAAGAACTTCATATGTTCAACTTAAGTGCTCTGTTGTAGAGTGAACAATGTAAACTAATTTTTAAAGTCCTTAATATCAGAAGTCAAATACAGTGTTAGTATTATCTAGGTAGTTCATAATTATGATTATGAAATGAGATTCATAAACACCATTTATCAGATAAATACAAGAGCCTGAGATGTTTACAATCCTACAGCAAAAGCATCAAAAACGTTTAATAATCTACCTAGGGATATAAAGAATATACAAAGTTTTAGTCCCTTTGTTGCAAAACTGAAAAATAGCTTTTTTCTAGTTTACAATATACTATTATATGTGTTATCCACTCTGTACATTTTTATTTTAGGTTTGTTTTCTCGAGGCCAGTGCAATCATTGTCTAGAGGAATTAGAAAAAATGAAGTCAAGTTGATTGACTCAGTACTTCTCACACATTACGGTGATATACCAGTTTATTATTTTCACATAGCATGAAGCTATAGTTGAGATCCCCTGGCAACTAAATCATTGCCAGCACAACCCCCTCCCCCCCCCCCCAACTCTCAATACAACAATTCTTTCAGCTTTGAAACTCCCCAACCCCCCAATTTCACCACCACCCAAAAAAGGTAGAACATGATCAGGAACCCCTAAAGTATCTAAAAACGAGGTTTGAGCTGTTTTCATATTCTTAGTTTTTGATTATTGCTACGCTGCCACTGACACAATTTCTAACAGCCATACGCGTTTTATCCTCACCACGGTAATAATATACTGTGGCAAAATTTCATTAGAGTCAATCCAATAGTTTACACGTTTATAATATACAAACCGATCGAAAGCAATAAATACTCCTATGTAGACAGAAAATTCGAAGTCCCCTAGTTTCGGTAATAGGTAAAGCCTCGGGTAAAGCAATGTTCGGATGGGCCGAAAAAGGTGATTCATGTCGCTAGGTCTTCCTGCACATGTCAGTGGACTGCCTATTATGAATACAACAAATTTTTCAGTTTTTCAACCCCCACCGCCAAACCACCCCAATTTCACCCCCATCCGAAAAAACGTAGAAAATGATCAATAACCTCTAAAACGCTTAAAAACGAAGTTTGAGCTGTTTCATATTTTTAGCTTTTTATTATTTCTGCGCCGCCACTGGCATGATTTATAAAAACCATATGCATTTGATGTCCTCGCCACGGTAGTAATACTGTGTCAAAATTTCATTGTAATCAATTCAACAGTTTCCCCAACCACCCCAAATTTCACCCCACCCAAAAAAAAGTAGAAAATGCCTAAAAACGAAGTTCGAGGAGTATTTGAAATTTTTTGTTTTTTGCTAATTACTCCGCCGGTCATGCACCGATTTTCAAAATTATAGCAGCATTACCTACTACGACCACACATTATATTGATGCACAAATTTCATCACAATTCATGCAGCGGTTATTGAGATTACGAGGACAGAAAAACGCGTACAGACCGACAGACCGACGGAAATAAGTGACGTGGATTTTCGTTATGTACACATCATAACACGCCCAAAAAGCGTATTATCTCAAAATCGAAAATTTCCGCGATCACAATACTCCCCTCACCTATCGGTGTGGAAGTAAAAATGTAAAAAAATGTTTATTTAGCTGTCTTTCAATGAAATCACAGTCGTATGAGAGGTAAACCGATTTCGTTTGCATTTTTTGAACATCTGATCCTGTTTGTATTGTACCGTCATTCCATACCCATCGGCCCAACGAAAGCTTTTAATACACACAGAGAACACAGGGTTCACATGGTATTTTGCGTTCGATTTCGGACAAAGCCCGTCATCATCGGTATTTGCGATCAGACGTAATCCACAAGCGGGACAAAAGGGACGGGACGTTGGTAATGCCTGGATCGACCTGCCGCCCTACAATGACGAATAAATTATCAAAAGTTCGGAGCCGAAGCGGAAAAATGCATTTTTGATCAATCCGTCATTTGGGTGGATTCACTTCGACGGAAGTTGCGAATCCTAGATTGAAATCAGTCGTGACACTTGACAGGTAGAGAGCGGAGTAGAATCGGGGAATGAATGTATCATAATGTCGCAGTGCCGGATTCTTAGATAAGGAAAGAGAGGGGATACCGCACGCGCGTTTGATGCTATATGAATTAGCTGTGACCGAAAATGGATAGCTATTTGACACCCGTCAAAACATTTTTTTATGATATTTAGCATTTTTAAGACCAATCGTTGTAAAATATTGTGGTGTGCATAATGGTAGGGTGTGCAGCTTACGGTTGTAAAAGCCACAGCAGCAGGAAGGAGCCAGTAATCACGTATCATAGGTAAATTTAATGACGTTTTGGTACATTTTTGGTGCCATTTGGTAACAGAAATGTCAGTCACGCGTTCTGTCCTCTCTCTTTCCTCGTCTAAGGCCGGATTAGTGTTCGACAGGACGGGATTGTCAATTCAATTTGTCAATGCTTGTCAGAGCAGTCCGGTGGATATTTGCTTTTGTACCATTTTTTCGGATACTTTGTACAATTAAGGCCAATTCACACATACGGTACTGTGCACCGCCTGTGTCATGACCGCGCATCGGCTGTGCTGTGTTGTGTCTCCGTACATTAACAAAGACAAGTAGGGCCACTCGCCGTGCCGACTTTGATGTGTGTCTCACAAATGCGAGCCGCCTCGATTTGAGAGGGGTTCCTTTCGGGCGGACACAATAACTGCATATGCAGCTACTGGGGTGGCTAATAGCACAAGGAGTATTCTAGATCATGTTTTGTCAGATAGACGTAATAATTTGAAATGTACGATTCAAGTAGTAAGTAACAGTAGCCGTCTGGTCATTCATAATTTGTTGTCAATAACCTTAAGTGTAAACATAAAAGTACTTGCGACAAAATATAGAAAAGAATTAAACAGAATAGATCATAAAAAATCATCTCAGACGTATAAGATACGTGAAAATAACGACTGGATAAATCAAGGACTTCTCGAAAAACTTAAGAATCAAGTCAATAATAAAATTAAAGTATTAAAAACAGATATCTTAAAAATCAATGGGAATTAGTAGGCACAAATATAAAAAAACAATGGGGCTTCATAAATAGGCTTGTCAATAATAAAGCAAGTAAAACGCAGATTGATTGTATGATCAAGGACCAACAGGAAAATATACAATAAATTAGAAACTGTAAATCATCTTAATGATCATTTTGCTAATATTGGTGCTAATATTGTTAATGCCTTGTTTGCTATTGCAGCCATATATGTATATAGAGCATGTCGCCGGCATTTTTTGTGAAATACGCGCAAAACGCTCAATAACACTACTTATTTAGGCACCCCGGTAGATCCGACTGATTGTATCCCGAGCACTGTGTCGCATGTTAGGTGGTGTTAGGTGGACTGACCCTGTAAACCACAGCTGTTAGAGTTCGGCTACTGCTCGAAATCAGCGGGTGTCAGAATCTGCCAGTAATCCGCCAGCTTGCGTAGCATCCGAGAGCAGAGTTGGAAAGGCAACATTGGGGGCGGGGCTTAGAGTGACCCTACTTGTCTTTGTTAATGTACGGTGATTGTGTATATTCACACCATCATGTCGTGTCCGTTAGTTGGCAGTATGGATCGAAAAGAGGAGGACGTAGTCATAGCGTGCGGAACGTATTATTGATGAAAGAGGCGCAAAAAAAGAAGAAAGATTTGGATTAATCGTTTGTGGAGATATAGGGAGGAAGAAGGAGAATTTCACACGACATTTGCTTGACTCAAAGATGATCCAGAACAATTTGTTCGGTACTTTCGTATGAATTGCTGGAAATTTGACAATCTGTTGAAACTTGTGAAATCACACATACAAAAGCAGAACACCAACTGGAGATAGAGGAAAGATTAGCATTAACTTTGAGGTATGCGGGCCTTATCATGACGGGCGCCTTCTACCGTGTCGGACCGTAGCCTTGAGAAATCACTTTCAGAGCGGTCAGAAGCAACACAGTCGGAGCACAGTTTGCTCCTAGACCTATAAGTCTGAATTAAAAACAGTAATTCAGTATATTCCAATGAAAGCTGTGGATGACCAATTCAGTTCAAATCAACACAGTCGGCGCACAGTCGGTGCACAGTACCGTACGTGTGAATTGGCCTTTAGCCGTGTCAATAAGAAACCCCCGTTCGTATACGCTACGTCACTGAATACGTTTTGTTGTGGTTGGTCAGTTCGTAGGCCTTTATGGAAACTATGGTCTGGTTAACCCGATTTCTTGGCTCACTGATCCTGACGTCCAGAAAGTGATCTAGGATCAGTTCAGAAATAGGGTCAGTTCACTCTTGTACGGTAGGTGATCGCCATCGGATGATTCAGATGAGTAGCTGCTTTTCTTAGTCATCTGTTTTTTACTCTTAAACCAACTTTTTCGTTGTTCGATGTTCGTTAAAGCCATGGAATCATAAATCCCACATGACAGCTGTTTGACATATAACTGACCGATCTGGATCCAGATCACTGTTTTATTAAAGGCCTACTGTATCCAAACGACTTTTCTTTAAATGACATTTAGCATATGTGACAAATAGTCTCTTGATTTTTGTTGTACTTTTGTGATTTCTTACACTGATTTGTCATGAATAAGGCTCGTTTAAGTGTTTCACAGTGTTTGAGTTTGAGTATTTTGCGTTGACTGAGGTCTGTTATCGCCATTCATACCTAAAACCTTCATTTTTCCAAGGTTTGTTGGAGAATTTGGCATGTTTCTCTGAACACTGACATTGACAGAAGTGACGTCAGAGTTATGCGGCGTATAGATAGTGATAACTAGAAATACCCCAGAATAAGTCTTGACACATGCTTTGACGGAATCCAGGCTTGTAATCTGGACTAGGCGAGTAATTGTTGACGCTTGGCGTCAGTTTCTAATAATATACGAACAAATATATTGTATTTCTTTCGGTCAACCACTTTTGTTGTAATCTTCTAGATACTGAAGCGATTTCTTGTACAAAAAATATTAATTACTTTTCAGCAAGTGGAATTCAGTAAAAATATGACTAAGACAGTCCTGAGTTGCAGGATTGACAACCCCGAATACTACAAAATATTGCATCTGAGATGGACTTCTTAGCCAACTGATATCTATCAAATAAGCGTCATGTCAGTCCATCAAAGGTCGGTTAATCCAGCGTTGAATTTTCTTTTAATTATAAAAAGGCCTAAGACGACTCTAAGTTGCACTAGAAAGTGGTAGCGTGACACATAGATAGCATTACTAAAATCAATTCTAGTTATAAGTCAGTGGATCCATTGTCAGTGGTTATAAGTAAGAGGGGGTTACCTATGGTTATAAGTTAGCCATAACCTTCAAAAAAACACGTGTATAAATTTAACAGCTGCCGAAATTGTGGAATCGTGGGTTAAAACATCGTGAGTGAAGCAACGTTTAAACAACTGTTAAAAAATTGTCCTATATCAATAAATGATATTACTGCAGTCAAGGCTTGGTTTGATAAACAATATCTCTGTAGGAAAATGAACGATTTTAAAGTTTATTCAAAGCAGAGTGAGGAAGATGCACGTAGGTACGTAGTGAACGCCCAAAAATCAAAAAACAATTTTTAGTGAGCATAAAGTGAATTTGATCGAGATATTTGGGACTAATAAGAAATGTGTTAGACAATAGACATGCATCCATGTTTGGACACATGTAAGCTATGTGTGCCACATGTGGTCAAAATGGATAGAGAAACTTTTTGCCGTTTCATTTGCTTCTTTGTAGAGTCGGCAGGTTTTGTTATCTGGCACCTCAATCTTCATGAAGGTGCTAATTGAGAGGACGAGTCCAGTACACGTACCAGCAAAAATTCTTAGATCCTCCCTGGAAAACGATATGAGCTGTATTGCCCTTATTGACGAAATATTTATAAACTCCTTCGCCTGTCCTTGTTTTGGAATGTTTTCCCAATACGAGATCACTTCCTGTTCCTCCCTTCGACAGTATGCCTTCTTTAAGTGGCTTTTCATAATTCTACAAAGAAGTTCGGGGTCTGTTAAGGATATTTTAATTCCCTTCTTGGCGTGTCATCTTGCCATCGAAAGTTGTTATAGCTAAAAAAATACTTAAAAAAGTCCCCTTAATTCCTGATGTTCTAAACCTGAACAGTGATGACAGCTCGTTGCAACGTGAAGCGTCAATTCCATTTACCCGGAGGGAAATGAGCCGAACTGGGGCTGACGGAAACGGAAAAGCGGCAAATTATTGTCTCTCCGAGTCGTAACTGAAACACCAGAAACAACAAAGTAAAAACCAATTTTCCTAATGTACTCGTACCTCGCTTCTCGGCGCCTGGCCGCAGAAAAGGATTCCTTGCTTCGCTCTTTGGCGGTTGAGACAAATCGCTTTAATTTAGCGGAAGGAAAATATTAACTCTAATGTTTTTATATGCCATTTTCTCCAGTGAGATTTAGAATCCTCTATATCGTTGTCTATGTTGTGAGTTCTATGTTTGGTTAAATAAGGGGCCTCCAACAAATACAGACAACCATTATCGCCTACTTTTACTAATCTCTCTCATGCAAGCAAGGTTCTACTGTATATTTTACAATCTTGTTTGGAGGGTTTTATTGGCTGGTAAATTTCTCAGGCACAGGCAGGTTTCGTGAAAGGACGCGGTACCCGTGAACAGATCTTGAATTTAACACAAATTATAGAAAACGCCAGAGAGCATTATTTTCCAGTTTTCATCTGCCTTGCGGTCTATTCTAGGGCGTTTGATTACGTAAGGTGACCTAAACTGTGGAAAATCATTATCTCTATAGGAGTTTCAAAACCACCTAGTGTTTCTCATACACCAACTCTATGAGCCTACCTCGACTTGTGCACGAATTGATGGTAACCTGTCTTGTCAAACTGTAACCAGAAAAAGGGTTCGTCAGGGATGTGTATTATCTCAGATTTACTCTGTAGTTGTAATGAGACAGGTACTACACAACTGGAATGGCGATACAGCTATTGGCGGAAGCAAAATATCCAACCTGCGATTTTCTGATGATACAACCCTTATTGTTGCTTCCCAGGAAGAACTAGTAAATCTATTAAAAAGATGAAACAAACATAGTGCAGCATATGATCTTGGTATTAACCACAATAAGCCCAAGGTTATGATCGTAGATAGAGAGCACGATAATGATCGGGGAATAAAGTCAGTAGGCCGTTGTCAAATAGCTCACTAAAGTATGGCGTGACCATAGCATCAATAAAGCTACCAAAATGTTGCGGTTCAGTCTCTTGTGTTCTCCATATTTTTGTACGTCTCGAAAACTTGGACTGTTAAAAAGGCAGATCGAGCTCGCATAGATGCTTTTGAAATGTGGACGTGGAGGAGAATGCTGAGAATCCCTTTTACCGCCCATCGAACTGAAGTCTCCATACTGGATGAGCTCGGTAATCTAAAGAGGCTATCCACCATAGTGTCGACGAGAATGCTTACATTCTCCGGACATATTCACAGAACCGATAATATGGAGAAACTTGTAGTTCAGGGTCATGCCTTGAGTGGGCGGGGCCGTGGCCGTTCCCCTACACGCTAGGTAGATAAGAAAAAACAGTTGCTGGATATGAGTATCAAGAACGTCATTTAACTGATAATAATTTCTAAAACTACTGATAATAATCGTGTTGTCAGTACCCTAACAACGACTTAACATGTCTATTAAGACTATGATGATGAAGTTGAACAACAATGTTGCGTTTCGCGACGTTCGTGATAGAGGCGATAGGTTGCAGGTAGTATTTGGTACTAACAAATGATATATATTAAAACAAAATAAATGAATATAATAGTATATTGCTAACAAGCGATAATCACGGTAATAACTCACGCAGTTGAAGTTGAAGCTGTAAATCAACAAATGAGTTATTACCATTACAGCGAGATGAAACCCAAACTTTACCTACGACCATAATAGTATAAATAGCGCTATTTAAATACATAGTAATTACGAACCAGTAACTACCTAACATCACTTCTGTCACGAAAATAAAAAATACTGTACATCATTCAAATTAGCATTTGAAGTCTCATAGCCACCTTTGCAGTTATTATAGCGTGTATTTGATCATATGCACTTCCAAGAGATTGGTATTGGCATCTACTAGGCGCTGTTCATAACCCACGACTGGATCGTGAGTTATGAAAAATAATTCACGCTGTTTGTTTATAGGTTGTATTACTGTTCAAAAGTGGTTTGGTAATAGGTGTATAACTTAATCGGAGTCGATGAAATTATATTTTCATCGTTCTGTCCATGTGACTGCCGGCCTGACTGTATGGTGCCACTTTCCTGTCCGTGTAACCTCAGCAACCGCTGCATGTTTTCTATGGAATTTATGGCTTCATTTGCTGAGGGATGTAGTATGTATGAAAATCGGTACATTAGTAAAAACAAGAATTCTTGGACCTTTTTTAGGCATTTTACACGTACCTTCTCTTTTCTTAGAAAGAAGGAGGTGGTTGGGGTAGTGGGGGAGATGGGGTGCCAACATGTTGAGTCTAATAAAGGACTTTGCATCGCCTTAAAGGAAAGAATTGATATACTATAGTACGTAGCTTCAAAGATTTTTCATTTTACTTCCCACACCGGTAGTTGAGGGGAGTACTGTGATCCCGAAAATTTTGGATTGTGAGATAATACGCTTTTTGGGCGTTCTACATAACGAAAATCCACTTCACTCGGTTTCGTCGGTCTGTCAGTCTGTTGGCGTTTTTCCAGCTTCATAATATCAGTAACCCCTACGTGAACTGATGTGTCCAAAAATTTCGAAATGAAAGTTTGGAGAATCTGCTGGAAAATTTACAACAACACATTTCCGTGTTAGAGGCCAAAACACTTTGGACAAAAGGTTTGCTGCCAATTGTTTCTTCTGCGTCGTCTGCAGAGCCAGAACCACATATGCTTATATAAACTTAAAGGAGAATGTAATTTTGGATCCACTGATGTGAAACTTGTCATACCATCCCATTTGAAAAAACATTTTTTAACATTTTGAACTTTCCAAATTTGAAAACTGCTAGTCTATTGACTTGTGCTTTTGGAGCAATGATCTTACTGCAACACAAGTATGTTTCTTGCTCGTTTTAAAACCGAAAACCCCATCTTTCTGTCCTACTTAGTTTCCGAGATATTAACTGTTTTTGTAAAGTAATGTAAACGTCAAATTTTCTAAATATTGCTGAATAACTTCGAAAATAAGCTCCGTAGACATAAACTATGGTTAAGAAGCTGGATCTAGAAATCAATGCTGAATTCAAAAACTTAACAGTATACAGGGTGTTCTATTTAAAATAAGGAAGTTGATACCTACTTCCGGTATAACCGAAAGCCCGCCGTCTTTGAAATTATTTTTTGCAAATAGACCATTTGAAAAGAAACGTTTTTTATTGAAACCATTTTCTTCCAATTCAAACGGTTTCAAACGGTTAGGCCACTAGAGAGTACCGCGCGGTGATTGGGCCACCCTGTATATTACTACTACTACTGCTGTTGCTGGCTTGAAAAGTAGAATGTGATGATGCTAGATAAACCATCACTATCACTTACATTGAGACACAGTGAACTGAGCCGATCTAGGACAGCAAAAACAACATAGTACAAACCAATTTTCCTAATGTACGGTTCCTTTTCTCTATGCCGTGGAAAAAGGATTCCAGGAAGTTGAGTCTAACAAACGTCGAGAATGTAACCGCTAAGACAAATGATTTTAATTTAGCGGAAGGAAAATATGGTGGATGTGGATGGAAGGAGGATTTTCTGCACGATTCTTTACGTTCGTGCGGATCTTCTGTAGCAAGGTGGTGATTTGGTATTCGCAGGATCCGTTATATTAGACCCCACGGTTGTTACGAGGTATATTCTAAAGCTTTTCATGTTGAGGGAGAACGTATACATGCAGTGTGTCCTACATCACCATGTAACATGGTATTTGTTTATCTGGATTTTATTATACAAATCGTAAAAGGCCATGCCCCCATTACGCAGCATAAATTTGTTATTTCAAACTGTCAAATTTTCGCCATTTGATTGTATTGCTGATTTTTCATGTCATTACGTACATTTTGATACGCCGTCAAAACGAAGTTGTAAGCATTATAGAGATGTTTGAATGATGAATATTATACAAAGGTCAAGACAACTTTGAAATTGTCCCAGATACGAAGTTATGGATCGCCTGTAAGTCGTTTCGGCATGCCTATTTCCAAGCAAGACAAAAAATGGACACAGTATATTATTTATGGCAGCTACAGATCCACTCTAGAGGCATGATATAGAGTTGAAACAAGAAAAATGTCATTTGGTATTCCTAGAATATGGAGGGAGCCACTTCACATTTCCTTAAACATACAAAAAGAAATCTAATCGTAGGAATATTGCTTATCCTGATTTATCATCCACCAGTGTACCAGTTTTACACAGCAAGCTGCTTCCTGTACCACTTCCACCACGTGTTTCCAAAAATCCTATGGATTCAGAACAACAACCATGGTTGTTGTTTAAGCATAGTCAGGCACCAGGCATAGTCAGCCACCAGGCTGACTATGCTTAAATTTTATTTTGGGACAATATTCACCATATAGAACAAAGAGTCGTTTTAATATTAATTTTTGAGCCAAACTTAATGTCTACATAAACATTCTTTGGGCTGTAGATTTTGCTAAAATGGTAATTCTGAATTTCTTGTAATTTTTTGACTAATATACAAAGCGCCCTTAAGAAATAAAAAAACAAGAGCTTATCACAACATTTTTCAAATTAGTTTAAAATAGTTCTATAGCACACAAATAATGATAATATAGCAAAAAAACTCAATAAGCAAAACAAAAATAAAATTTAATTACACAATGTAATTAGCACATAGACACACCATGCAGTGACAATCTGATAATCAATAACATTCAGCAAAGATTTTTACAAGGACTCACCCAGATACTTGGAATATAGGCATTAACACAAGATGGTAAAGCTTCCTGGTAATATCAAATGTTCTAATTTTACTTCAAAACTGGGAAAAGAGGCTGATCACTAGGTGCAAATTATGTTCCTTACCTAATATGATTCCTGTGTGTCGTTACAATCTTACCTGAAAAAAAAACAATACGTTAGTTTATGGAAGTTTTTTTGTATCTTGATTCGTTTTCGAGAAAAAGAATTAAATTCAATCGAAAATTACTATGCAAATAAGATGGTTGTTGTCAATACAACTATACAATACGACTATACAATTGGGAATATCTTGTGCATGTGCATATCTGTTAACATGTCCCATTATTGAAACAATTTGTTCTTAAAGTTTGAGTTAAAGGTACTTTTGTAAAATGGCCAGCCAATGACGATAAAAATATATAGATATGTCTATTTACACTGTAACATATTGAAAAGATAGGCAAGGAACGTTAATCAGTAAAAACGATGATGTAAGTTATTCACTGTTAATTACTGGTGATCGTATGAAAAAAAATATTATGTATCATCTATTAGATAATTTGAACTTGTGCTGTTTGAGTGATGTTTTGTAACTATTACAGATGAAGGTCTTGAGAGTTGCGCACATAATTGCTGGGATCAAAAAAGAAAAATATTCTGAGCCGAAAAACCCATGATTGGAATTTTTGATTAAGTAGTTAATTAGTAATTAATTAATGAATTTTTTGAAATTGAAAGTTCAAATTGTCGTAGTTTTTCACCGGAGCGTTTCCTCGGTCTGGGGGTGGTCTCGTTTCACTCAGGACGTCGATTGACACTACTCGCAAACCTCACTTCGGTTTCCGCTAAACCAAAGTCTAGCCCTTTTAATAATTAATTACTAATTTACCACTTCATCAAAAAATTCCAAACATAGATTTTTCGGCTCAGAATATTTTTCTCTTTTGATCCCTCCCACTATGTGCGCGACTTTCAAGTATGAAGCAATAATGTGAACGTTCACGTTACCACGTGGTAATTGACCAAAATAAATGTTGTTCGTCCAGAATCGCTGGTTTCGAGGTTATATTGATGGGCACAGTAGCGTAGAATTTGCTAATTTGCCAGTTTCGGTTGCTCCAATTTTGATACGCCTATGTTTTCTCACAAGCAACCGCACCATGTCTGCTACTGAAGGAAGATGGCAGCTGTCTAACTTTTCAATGCTTGAATGAATGAAGTAAAGAAGGAAGTAAAGAAGGAGGAAGACTTTCTGGCGACCAGAGCCACCAGTGCATAGGCATACAAGAGGGCCCTTATGCACCTCTCCTTACCCTAGCTCCCAAGTTCAGCCCTCATTCCAAAGGTGAGGATGGCCTTGCATCCTTCCCATCGTCTTCAGGTTCAAGGACCCTCAAATGCTTCACAACGATATAGAATGTGTGCTGAGGACACTTCCTCCTCGCCACACCGTGCACACGTAGGTTGGTTTGTCACTCCCATCACATAAATGTGACGTCTGAAGGTGTTATGGCTAGATAGCAGGCCCACAAGTAACCTTAGCTGGTTCTGTCCTGTGAGAAACAGAACCGCCCCACCTTGGTCAGACATCCTAAAATAAGTTCCCCAGCTTGACATGCATGTCCTGAGATTTTTCTCCATCTCACAAGATGCTGATTTTGCAACCACACCTCCCTTCTAATGGTACCTGCTGCCAGTTCCACAACTAACTCAGGAACCAGGAAATTATTCCCTGACCCTTGCCTTGCGAGCGCGTCCGCCGTTTCAGTACCGCAAACTCCAACACGTCAATGTTTAGAAGAAATGAGTAACGTCCTTCTAAACGTGAATAGAAAGATCTTTCTTATCGTTGTGGTCACCCTACATGACGCGGTTATTCTTGGGACGTATTAGAAAAAGATTAAAAGTAACAAACAGGCCGACAAAGCCTAAACTCTCGTGGCATACTGTGTATATTTTAGTTATAATGAGGTATCGAATTGGAAATAGCCGTGGTCGATTGGTCACACGTCAGGACTTAGCCGCTACGCTTAACCTACACAATTGCGACCGATCGTAAAATATGCACGGACCAATGGGATCGCGGCTCGTTAGCAATTGTTTGTTTTTATGCAGTGTTCGAGCGGAACTTTGGAATACCCGCTTGTCGTTCCAGCCGATGAGAAATTTGATTAGTATTCGTGAATGAGGAAATGATTGTGCTGTGTCGGTTTCGCAGCCACGCCGTGGGAAATGCAGAGTCTTTAATTATGGGTCAGGTTCGATATCCCGGTCTTGACACATCAATTATTTTTTGGAAACCACCAAATCATCGGAAAAACGTACTGGGTAAGGCTTGCGCGGCCATCGTCCAATGAGTTTGTAGTTATTGGATTTTTGGGCCGGTGGCGGTGTCGTTTTAGCGTCGAGGCTTGACGTTTCGCCACCACGAATGGATGCACTTTGACGACTTCCCAAATACGGACGGCAGGTCTTTTTTTTTGTTGAAGCACGAGGAGGAGGATTCTGCAAAAGACACCCACGATAGAAGTGCGAGTAGTGTTGGACTTACCTATAGGTGGAGCCTGTTGGCGCTTACCAACTAAAACTCACCCCCCCCCCCTTTGGTGAGAGATTCAACTGTAAAGTTTTGCCATCGATGGGATTTGTGTGGGATTTTGTGAATTCACCAGCCGTGTTATACAAAATGACGGCTGGGGTGTATTTGCTCTTGATACATCTGCTAGTGGTGACGTGGCCCAGTCAGGTAGCGTTGGTAGTCCCGCCCCCTCGCGCTACGGCAGTATCTTCAGGTCCTTCAGGAAGGGTACCTCTACCCGGTTAACTTTCTGTGTTTCTTCTTTTCTATTGAAATTATTGTGATGTTTTTGTATTTCGATGGCTTTTCTACGGATTCTGGCATAGTATGAAGATATTGCAGCAAGACCCAGAGTTTCTTCAAACTCCTTTCTATGGCCCCCTTCTTTAATCGCATGCTCGGCTACCCCTGATTTGTCTGTATAACCTAGTCGACAACTGGCCTTATGTTCTGCAATACTTGTGTTTATCGATTGCTTTGTTGTTCCTATGTATTCACCTTCACATCTACATGGTATGCTATAAACCCCTGGTGTCGTGAGTGCGTCTCTTTTATAACTGACCGTTCTCAAATACTCCTGTATCTTTTTTGTGGGCTTGTAGATAGTCTTGATATTTTCTGTTTGTGATATTTTTTCTGTTGTGTCTATTATTCCTGGCACATAGGGTAAAAAGGCTTTTGCTATCGATTCAGGTTGCTGTTTTGCCCTATTTCGTCTCATTGTTCTTGTTATTTCCTTTTTCGTATAACCGTTTGCCTTATATATAGAGTCGTTACTTTAAGAACCAAACCGACGAAGTTTCTCCTATTAGCTCTTCTCCTTCCTTTTTTTGTCTGATTTCTGAGTAACCAAATCTGACAAACTGATCAACCGACATTACTGTAACTAAGAGCAAAGTCCACCGGACCGCTCTGACAAATATTGACAAATATTGATTGGTACTGCTCTGCGTTAGAAAAAGACTGTCTATGACATCCAACGGAGACATAACAGAAAAGTTCACTTGGCGTCGGTCCTTCGAAGTTGGTACCATGGAGACAAACCACTTGAATGCCTAACTAACAAGTAACAAGGCGTTATCATCGATCCGTGCTGTATGGTTTATTTATAGGGGCATTCTGATATGCGACGTCAATGACGTTCACGTTACCTATTGGAAGGATTTATAAAAAACTACTTTTATTTTTGAAGAACTCCGATACAGCCGGCCGCCAATGGTCTCGCACGATACGTCAGTCTGTACTTCTCCCTTTATAATGCATGTGCACTCATAGTTGGCATGTTATGCTGTGGAAGAAGAACCTCAAAGAGCGAGCAAGAGAGGGTACCCTTCTACACCTTTTCCAACTGTAGTTTCTAAAGCGTTAAGTGATAATTCAAAACAGTCAAGTTAACTTTTCAACTCGTCACGAATTGGAAAATTGGAAAAAATATCTACAAGGCATCCCAAGCCTTGCTCTATATCTGCATTTCTGCATTACCCTTTGGAGCACCCTGTATAATTATACAAACTCATAGTACAGTTTTCTTTTTTAAAGCTAGTCAGTATTCACCTCATTTCCGTTGCATTGTGTTGACTGTTGATATTTTTAGAATTCTTGGTTTATAAATACACGTCAAAGTTGTGAACTCATACCTGCTACCACCGCACAGATATGCATCAATTTTGATACTTGATTGAGCTGGGATGGGGCTATACTCAGGCAGTGAGCTAAGAGTTAATATAAGAGGCGTACCGATCAGTAATGAGGTAACAGACCTATATCACATATTGTCAAACTATGTTCCGTTATCTGCTGATATGATCGCTATACTAGCTAGTGAAAGCAACAGCGATGGTTTCGCGTATAATTCAGTAATTAAAATATTTTTTGTGTTGTTTAATTCGTGCGTCTTCGGTAGTGACCATTGTGCACTTCCGTCTATCTCATTCTTATCAGACAGTCAGTTTAGCTAGGCAGTTTGGAAAATTTAGTTAAAAGTTTATCTGTACCAGAAGGATAAAAATCATCTAAACCTTTATGTACTCAACAAACTGTGAACTGTCACATCAAGAAAATCACCTAACCTCCAATTACGTCCCTGTTTCAGACATCGTAAGAGCAAAGATCAAAATAAGTTCTACATCAGTCTATACTATCGGACATATTTTTTTGAAAACGTTTCATTATAACTTTATTTTGTAGGAGAATGCTTTTCTATCTTCGAGATTTATTGTTAAAGGCACTTTTTTCCTCTGCTTTGAAATTTGACCATTCAAAGTTTATTTGTGGGTCAACTAATCGAACATGACTGGCAGCTTCTCTAAATGTTGTTGAAATTGATTATACGCAACATATATGGAGATTTTCAGCCAATTTCGCCTTTTTGCGAAAACTGAGGTATGCATGTGAGTGAAAATTACCAGTTTTTTAATTTTCTATTCCAGTAAAATGTTTTACTGGAGAGTACGTGATTATAGAGCCTTTTTCTCCTTTTTGGCGTCAACAAAAATTTTAATAAAACACAGCCCGGTTAGGTCTCAACAAGTTTTGTTTTGGAAGATCTGCGCAATCTAACTGAAGTCTACTTGTATGTCCTTTTGGAAGCCATTTCCCAACCAACAAACGTTGCTCTACCTCGTGAGCAAACGACATTGCCCCAAGCGCTCCTCATCATCATCATAGTCATAATGTCTTGACAGACATGTTGTGAACTCGTAAAATGCATTTACTCATTTTACGAGTCTCTCTTGGGATATCGTTAAGATCTTTAATACAGTAGTTTCTCATTTGCTTTCTGCATCCTCATGCTGTTGACCAGATGGTATCTATTGGTTCATCCGCCTTTGGGGGAAATTTCTCATCCCAAGGACAAGAAGGTGTCCTGACTCTTCTCAACTCGTCCACCCAAAGCTGTTGGTTGAGAAGAGGTTACTGCTTATACCGACAGTAGTTCGGTTCCTTTTAGTCGCCTTTTACGACACGCAGGATATACGATGGGAGATATTCTAACCCGCCCCCACACGGGCAAAGCGCTCCTGATGACTACAAAATTGATGGTAAATGAAACAGTGATAACACCAAATCACTCAATCAAAGATCTTGGGCTGTGGCTCAACACAAAACTATCCCTTGAAAAAAGGTCCGAAAGTGCAAAAATATGTTTGTGGCTTTAGCCATACTCATGCAAAGCTGCAATGTTGCCAAGGCAAGCGAATCAAAGGTATTATGTACTGCAGCTCTTTCACCCCTTCTTTGCAAAGCTCCAATATGGCACACTGCATTAAATTAAACACAGATGGCATACGTCCAAAAAGAGCCGTTAGACTTGGTGTATCATTGAAGATATGAAACAAAGGGTGAATAAGACCTGGGCAGGTAGACTTTTAACTAACACCATCTCTTACGGGGCACGGATGTGTCAGGCTTACCTCCACCGGTTTGGAATAGTGACGAATGCTGCATGCTTATACTGCAGTGGTGTTGATATTGTATAGCATATATTTTTCACGTACATGAGATGGAACGTTGAAAAGGACCTGTGCCAGAACTACCCACGGACAACAATAAGCCTCGAGAACATACTGGACCTGATGCTATGTTCGAATGGCAACTGCAAAGCCTTTTCTCGAAATGTCATTGAAAATAAAAGAAAAGACAATTTAATCAGAATTTAAAAGGACACTTGACTGGACGGAAAGCATAAAAGAAATCTAAGACTTCTTATTGAGAATACATCCGTCGCAAGGATGCAATGCTCACGTGGCGAATGTTTTTTACTGGATAGGACCCCCCCCCCCCCAATGGCAAAGAGCGGTGCGTGCCACCCTAAAATCCTAGCAAACATTTTAAAATATGTTTTACCTGTGTTCCTGTACTGAAGAAAAAAAAACCGTAACTTTTTACTTGCTCAGAGTTTTCTGTTAACTTCACGTTAAACTACATACTACACCATTTCAAGGAAGTTGGTTTACGATTGTGATAAAATCTCACATGTAAGCCCCACCAAACGTTAAATGCAATAAAAGAGATAAAAGCTTTCTAGCAATAACTTCCTTCCTTCTTCTTCCTACAGGAGCGACTTACGAATAATCTCCAATTTAACGTCGGAACACGCTATTATACCGAGGTCCTAAAGAAAGAAAGGGAAGATTTAAACTTGGACTTATTTCTTGTTTCCACTCGGTGCTAAAGCCGTGTTCTCGTTTAACTTCTAACTCATACAGGGTGGTTCGCATAATAATCGCGTGAAGGTTCCCTAAAACCAATACGCCACATCACTGAATACGACACAGGACGCATTTTTGTGGTGGTTGGTCATTTCCAGTCTCCAAAAAACTTTTCTGTATATGACATTCAGCATAATACGTGAAAAATAGTTTGTTGTTTTTTTTTGTACCTTTGTGATTTCTTATGCTAATCTATCATCAATAAGGACTGTTTTAGCATTTTAATGTTTGAGTTTGAGGATTTTACGTTTACTGAGGTCTGTTATCGCTATGCTGACCTAAAGCTTCCATTTTTCCGACGTTTGTTGGATAATTTGGCATGTTTTCCAGTTATTATTATTTTTATACTTTAGCATGACTGAAAAAGCTTCAGCTTGTTGATTATCAGAGCGGCCGTGGGATCTTAGCTCTTGTGTAATAGAATCAGTTCGTAAGTCTGTCAGGTCTGGGAATTCAGGAACCAGACAATGCCAAATCGCAGTGTAATTATGTCCGTGCGAAATCCACTCCCGTTTCAGCAGTCCCGCGTTGGTTTTAGAAAACCATTATGTGGGGGAAAGATGCGCCTACTGAATTATTTTTTCTTGAGCCACAGCGATATCTCTGACACTGACTCTGAGATGGCATTAGTGACATTTTCTTCGGATAGTTCAAGATATTGAACGCATGCGTTGAAGAAAAGCGATCCTCTAACTTCCCACACCGATAGGTGAGGATCGAGGTGAGGATCGTATTATAGTCGCGAAAATTTTCGATTTTTGGGTACCTAATATGCTTTTTGCTCGATTTATAATATCTACATAATACACGAAAATCGACGGGAAAAACGTAGCCAACCTAACGTTTGCTTATTCTATGGGCTTCATACTTTTGATTGGTATGTGATTTGTCTACTAACCAAACCAGTGAAATGTTTAAAAAAAATTAATTTTTCAATATTTAATTAATCATATCCTGGACTGAAATTTTTCAGCCAACCCACTCGCGATATGTTTTGTAACATATTAAATTTAATATAAAATGGTTTTCATCCATTAACCAGTCCGGTGAAGGTCGTCTTATGTTCGGATTTTAGACTACAAGCTGTTGGCGTAACCGAGCATGGGTTGTCATGAAATTTGGAGAACGATATGCTGTGAGGTATAGGTATAGGTAATGCTGCTATTTTTTTGAAAACCGTTGCATGGGTGGTGAAGTTATTGACAAGAATCAAAAAAATTCAAATATCCCTCACTCATCATTTTCTACTTTTTTGGGTGGAGGTGTAATTGGGGGTCGGGATTGTAGATCTGAAATAAATGTTATATTCATAATAGACTATCCATTAACCTGTGAAAGAAAAACCTAGCGGTACAATACACTTTTTGGGCCCATACGAGCATTGCCATGCCTATTACAAAAAAGAAACAATTTACTTGAGTAAATTTAAATAGTGCTCTCACTATGGTACCGCAACCGATATTGACAAACCGGATTTTTTCCGGATTAGTTTCTTCATGCTGATGCCGAATCTGTATTCAGTTTTTCTCTAGCACCTGCAGTTCTAAATCTTCTAGTATCTTTTGTATACGGACGGATAGACAGAGGCTCTGTATAGGCACTCTTCTTCAGTGAGAGCTAAAATCAAAGGATTTAGAATTTTCTGATATAATACATATGTTGCTTTAGATCGTTGTAACGTGGAAGCTATTGAATTGATTTTAATAAAATTTTGACACGGTATTATTACTGTGGCGAGGATATGGTTTCTATAAATCGTGTCAGTGGCGTCGCAACAATAATTAAAAAACCAAAAATATATACACAGCTCAGACTTTGTTTTTACACATTTTCTACTTTTTTGGGTAGGGGTGGTATTAGGCTGGTTGGAGGTGAGGGGTTGTAACACTGTAAAACTTCCTTACTAAAACTTGTTGTATACATAATAGGCTATCCATTGACACGTGAAAGAAAGATCTAGCGACATAACACACTTTTTTCTTTTTTTGCTATGGGAAAATAATAATCTGGTATCACCATAATGTGTGGGAAGTACTGACTCAATCAACTTGGCTTCGGTTTTTGAATTGAGTTATACGTACACATTATCAATTGTGTGGAAAATGACCTCTTTTGTTTGTGTTGTAAGACGGGTCCTAGGGAAAAAACCTTTTCTGCTGATTTTTTTTTTCAAGAAAATTGACTTGTACAAGAAATGTGGTAAATTTTGGACCTCCTAACTAATATTTTGAAAAGATGATGATGTGTTATGGAATTTTTGTCTTTGAATGGAGTTAAGGCACCAAACTTGTCATGCTCTGATGTATCCTCATATTACTCTGTTCAGACAAAACCCTCAGAAACTGCACTGAATTCTCAGAATTCAAGTAGAATGCCCTGTACATTAATCAGCGCTAAGAATAAAGCTCCCAGCGTTTTTCCCAGAAAAACAGCAAATATCTGCTGGCAGGACTTTCGACGTAGACGGAATTGACTCTGAGCTCAACCTACGTTTTGTTGTCCACGTTTTTGTTCTGTGTAATATGAGGTTCACGTATAGCATGGCCGTTGTTAGCTAATAAGATTTGCTGCAAACACAATGATGAAAAGTAGCCCCAAAAGTGGAAAGAGCATCACAAAACCACTAAAGCTCCTGCTCTCTAGAACTTGCAGCTATCCATTTTTATTAACAATAATGCAGCTAAAAATACAAGAGTATGGACAAAAATGCTTTGCTGGCGGTATATTACGTAGCAGATAGGAAGAATGATATATTTTGTAAGAATGGAGTGGAGACACTATAGTTCTCAAAGATGATAGACCACTCTTTACCTATGAAGCCGGTATTTATGAGAAATTGTTTTTCCAAAGCAATCTTCCAAAATTTAGTCAAGAAGTAAATAATACAAACTAGCAGGCCATGCAATATAAACAAAATCGTATTCATATGGAAGAAAACAACTAACTTAGCAAAAAGATCCAGCAGAAATAGAGTAAAAGAACAAGATTATGAAAATTCCCTACAACAAATCAACTCTAACCAGAAACAACGGCGGTAACATGTCTAAGGTTAAAGAGAAGCTGGAGTATGACAGAAATGGATAATTATTATAGCCTACTAGTGACTGCAATGTACTAGAGAAATTTCCAAAATCTAAACACTTTGAAATGAAAGCAAATCTTTCAGCAATCGTTACCGTCAGTCTAACATCTTCAGGACGTAATTTCACATTTATTAGTATAAAACAGTAGTCATTGCCGTCAAAGTCAAAAGTAATGGTACCTCTCACTGTCGTCCTTTAAATTTTTCAGTATCTATTAGGGAGATCGCAAAAAAGGAATACTGACAAATCATATTTTAATTTTCTGCCAATAAATTATGATTAATAATTTGAGGTGATTTTTAATTTATTCTCCATTTGCGGCGATCATGCTTATGAATATTGAAGAATTTGCAGAGCTCCAGTCAGAGGTATCGGTTACTATTTTTTTAAATCACAAAATGTGAAATTTTATTCTGAAGCTATTAAACTGCCAGCAACATTACGTGGTAGATTTCCTTTCATTTCAAAATTGACAATGGTTTTGTAAATCGTCAATCTTTAGAATATTGTAGTAGTCGGTATGCTGTGAAAAATACCCATTTCTGTCGTACTCCAGCTGCTTTTTGACCTTAGACGTATTATTACTGCTATTTCTGGTTAGAATTGATTTGTTGTAAGTCATTTTTATAACTTTGTCCCTTTACTCTAGTTCGTCCGTAACTATCTGCTAAGTTAATTGTTTTGTTCCATCTGAACAGTTTTTTGTTTATATTTCATGGCATGCTAAGCTGCTTATAGGTAGGAGAATTGAAAGACACCGAATTTACTGAAAATTTGAAATTAAATCGAAACTACTAGAGATTGATATTTACAACCGCATATCATTAGAAAGCTTATCAAATTGCACATTTGATCGTATAAAAAAATTAAGCATTCCCATTTGAAAAAATCAAGTTACCTTTGATTGAAGTTTCCTTATTTGATCTACCGATTTCTCCAAGTACAAATGTAATTCGAACTCGACCGTCTAGACTAAGCTGACACATTTCATGCTTAGTAACACGGCAAAGTCACAGCCCTCTAAGTTTTATAATAGCTGCGATATTCAATATTTTCAGACATCTACCTATACCCAAAATTGTGATTTGCACCAAAACGGTTCGCCTAAAGTCCCATGTGTGATACATAAAGTCACATTAAAATGCACTCGGGAATCTAAATATGCAATAATATACACGGTATTCCATTTAAAAAAACATAACTTTGATATGTCACGCTTTTATTAGACACCCTGTATAAAAGTCATGATTTTTAAAATATGGTCCAACTCGACCTACATACACTCACATAGTCGATTTTTCGAAAAGTGGTATCGGTTGGTCACAAGAGTCCGCGGCGTTGAGCTTGACTCACCCTGTATAAATATTTTTCTGAGTGAGGACCATATCCTTGCCTACAATTTTTATACACATCTTTTTTCACTATCTTGGTGAAGTTATGGAGCGGTCCGGTACTAAAAACCCACCCTGTACATGTACGTGTAGTGGGACTTCAAATACAAGTTACAAAACTATTCTACTCTATTATAATATACATTCCTAGAGTTCCAGGAAAGCTGATACTTGATGGTTCATGATATTCAATTACACCATCGTTTATGAAATTTCCTATCAAGTAGCAGCAAGGCACGTCTGTTATTATCGAGGAAGCGCATCAGAAGCATTATCGTCGTATTATTACTGCAGCGACCTCCGTGGATGCGAGAAGGGAGGACAAATAACGTCCATTGTGGGAGGGCGGCTGTAACTGGATACATAGTAGGCCGTTGCTGAAGCCTATTGAATGCTACACAGCGCCACGACAGAATACTCAATACATTCTCTCGTGCGATCCTACGATACACTCACTGTTGCATATTGATCGAGTGTGAAGCTGTCATCCATTGTCAGTTTGTCGTTATTGTCATCGGCAGATGAAAGCAGGAAAATGCACGATCAGTTTCTTAGAACATGTCTCAAAATGAGAAGCAGTTTTGTCTCGTCTTAAAGGCCTGGTCAAAAAGAGGGCGTTCTTTAGTACAACGGAACGCTATAACGCGGCGTTCTAGAACGCCGTAACGCCGCGTTCTAGAATTTCCTCTGTTTGGCTGGGCCTTGAGTTCATCTATGTTTGAATCGTAACGGTTTTGCTCAACCCATCAAACAGGCCTGTTTGGTACAAACAACGGAATGCTGTAACGCGGCGTTAGAGAATGCCGGAACGCCGCGTTCTAGAACGCCCTCTGTTTGACCGGGCTTTAAGGCTTTATGTCGCGTTCCTATTGTCTACCCTAAATATTTTACAATGAATAGCGTGGCTGCGCATTAGTTATCGCGCAGTTTTACATCCAATTTATTTGAACGGCGCGCTGGACTACTGCGCATTAGAATTTTCTGCTTGTGCAAGCTGAGGTTGTGGAAATAGTATATTTTTATTGCTCGACCGGGCAGAGAACGCGAGATACCCACAATCGGGCAAGCGACTAATTCCAGCCGTTCGGCTTATGACAGCCTACGGCGTTGCCGGAAGTAGCAGATTACCTCAAATATTTTTCATCCTTTTTCTTGTTCCGAAATATCTATACTGTTGTTCTTTAATAACTATATATTTAAATAGCAGTAGCAACATATAGATATTGGGAAGCAGTACTTTGAAAAAGTATTGGTTCGCCATCTATCTACCAAAGCCGGTACCTGAGCGTATAATTTGAGTATCCGAGCACTGTTTATGTGGCCCGCTTAAAAGCATCAGGTATAAAAACCTGCAGGTATGACAACAAACAGACTCCTTTTTGTGGAAAACTCATTTAACACTCCCGACATTCGGTTTATGCTAAAAAACAGCTTAACTCAATTAAAGAGTAGAAATTTCATCCATTCATCCGAAGCCAATCACAGACGACGTCGTTTCGCTTTAATTGAGTTAAGTTGCTTTTTAGCATAAACCGAGTGTCGGGAGTGTTAAATGAGTGTTCCACAAAAAAGGGTCTGTTTATTGTCGTACCTGCAGGTTTCTATACCTGATGCTTTTCAACGAGTCACATAAACAGTGCTCGGATACTCAAATTGAACGCTCAGGTACCGGCTTTGGTAGATAGATGGCGAACGAATACTTTTTCAAAGTACTGCTTCCCAATATCTATATGTTGCTACTGCTAGTACGAGTTTTGCCAGCTAGGCACTAACAGGCAATTTCATTTATTCGTCTGATACCTAAATCACACTGACGAGCTTTAATAAAAGCGAAACGACGCCATCTGTGATTGGCTTCGGATGAATGGATAAAATTGCTACTCTTCAATATATATTTTAATTGAAAATATTGCAGTACGTGTATTATACAGCAGCAAACAACAGTTTGCATGTGTTTGTCTTTTGTCAAACAACAGCCTTCTTAGCAAACAGAAATAACTTTAACAAGCGCAAACCCTCGAAATAAAACAACAACCACAAATATCAGGTTAGAATAAGATCATAAACTTGACAGTTCAGAGATTATTCACAGAAAGTTAAAATGAGAACCCTGCGTTGGAGTGGCGTATTGACAGCACGACAATGACTTTGACAGAAAGGATAACTTTCAGCAGGCAAACGACGTGACTGTGCTACTAATGCGCATGCCGCTGTCCTATATTTGTAACAAAATATATGATCCAAGGAAAATACCTTATCATTCTCGTTCTCACGATAATTGTTTTGTCAAATTTTTTATCCAATGTTTAGGATGGAAGATAGGATCGTGACATACAGCCTTTATAGTTGCAGTGCTGTGTCACAACATTAGCTCATAAGACAAACCAAATCGTGATCCTAAGATTCCAAATCTCCTAACACCCTTCTGTTTCAAAAACTCGCCAGAAGCTGTAGAGGTATGACATAATGAAGTTTTCTACTAGCACAATATGAAAAACTGGGGTTTTATGTCCATATAATACACGTTTTAAAGATCAGTAGCAACAGTGCCGCAGTTAATAAGACTAAATCCAAACGCCAATGGACTGATACACGACACGACTCTACAGCATCACAATATAAGACGACAGATTGAATTCATAATAATTATTAATTGCGCCATAGATATTGCATCGATTTTCAAAATCAACAAACCTCATCTGAACCTATAGAATGAGCTGACAGATGCAATAAATAATAATTAATCCAGAGTCACAGAATCAATTTTCAAAGTTGGCAAACCTTGGCTCAGTAGCAACCTATGGAAAGTACTTCAGTCAGTATCACACAAGTTATAGAATATTTCTTTATTGTGTGATTAACCTGTTAGTTAGCTTATTAGTTACTCGATTTTGAGATATCACGCTTTTTGGGCCTTTCTTTAAGATACCTATTTTAGGTACATAATAAAAAATCGCGACACCAATTTCCGCCAGTCTGTCTGTCTGGCGGTCTGACTGTCTATTGACGTTCTTCTAGCCGCGTATTCTCAGTAGCCGCTGCTTCGATTGTGATGAAATTTGGGTAGCGATATGCTATCAGGTCGTTGAAGGTAATGCTGCTATAATTTTGAAAATGCGTGTATTGGTAGCGAAGGAATTGGTGAAAAACTAAAAATTATCAGCACTCATCCAAACATCGTTTTTAGGCGTTTCAAGGGTACTTGATACTTTTTTTGGAGGCGGCGAAATCGAGGTGAAGGGGTAGGTAGGAGGTTTGAAAACTCAAAAATTTTTAGTACTTATAAAATACCCTACCATGCGCTGTAAAAAAATCACTTCGGTGATGCCTTGTGCTTTTCAGACTTATCCGATTATATATTTTGAACTTTATATGTGTGTAATAATTTGATACGTACATATTATAACCCTATAATGTGTAACTTGGAAACTACGAACTTGATTGTGATGAAATTGTGACACCGTTTTACTACCGTGGAGGAAACGGTGCCAGTGGCGGGGGAGCAACCAACAAAAAACGAAGTATTCCAAATCGCTCAAACTTCGTCCTTAGATGTTTCAGAAGTCCCTCATTATTGCCTACTTCTTCGACGAGGATAGTGTGGGGAAAGAGGAACTCCTGAATGAACACCTGACGACCTTCTTTTTATTACACCATCAACTTGTTGGTTACTGGTGACCGCCATATGGTTTTTTAAATTTTATAGTTATACAGGGTGTTCAGTTAGTGTGTAATTCTTCGATATCTCGCAAGGTATACCTGATAGAAGAAAATATCAAATAGAAAAGTTATTTGGTTGCTTGAGGCGCATATTCTTAAAATATTTTGAAATATACAGGGTGTTGCGGGAAGTAGGATAGTGATCAACTTGATTTTTTTATATGGAACTATAACTTTTTCTTAAATCCTTCTAGTTTCCATCATTGATCTCTATTCAACCCTAAAATATTTTTGGGATCGGTTGCGACGTTGCCAAGTTATAACTTATTTTCTATTAATTTCCGGATTTGCGAGGTCGCAAGTAATACGTCCAAATTGATATATTCCTTTAACTTTTCTCAATAATATTGTACAGCGAGTTACTTGAATATTAAGTGGATATTATTTTGAACGTTACCAGCAATTTGTGTTTACAGGGTGTTTTTGACAGAATTTTAAATTACAGCAACTTGAAGGTCATTTTACTTCGTTTTTTTTAATGTAGCATCCTGTATTTTTTATTTCAAATCGAAATATCTACTAATAACCTACTTCGCCTTGTAATATTTTTTTTTCGCGTTTGCGACGTTGCCAAGTTATAAATTATTTTTCCAAATTTTCAGAAAAATATCCCCGATTTTAATTTATTTTGAATAGAATCCTTCAATTATTTTCATTGCAATGAATCGCGCATGTCGAATTTAGTAAGATCTCACAATTTCAAAATTTTGTTGCTATTAGTTACGGTAGGTACCGGAACGCTTAAATATTTCCAAAACTTCCACAGCTAGAGAGGTGAAATTCAATACTTGGGGGTTTTTGAACATACAGAATTCAAAAACGCTAACATCAGTGTCGGCAGATTCACCAATTTTACGTCATAATTTTGAATGGAATGCCCTATTTATGAAGTCTAACGTAAAAGTGGTAAATGTGACAACACTGCTGTTAGCGTTTTTGAATTCTATATGTTCAAAAACCCTTAAGTATTGAATTTCACCCTTCCAGCTGTGGCAGTTTTGGGGATATTTGTTTAAAAATTTGGAAAAATAATTTATAACTTGGCAACGTCGCAAACGCAAAAAATAATTACCTACAAGATATTTCGATTTAAAATAAAAAATGCAGGGTGTTACATTTAAAAACCAAAGTAAAATGACCTTCAAGTTGCCGTAATTTAAAATTCTGCCAAAACACCCTGTAGACACAAATTGCTGGTAATATCCAAAATAATATCCACCTAATATTCGAGTAACTTTCTCTGTAGTATTATTGAGAAAATTTAAAGGAATATATCAGTTTGGACGTATCACTTGCGACCTTGCAAATCCGGAAATTAATAGAAAATAAATTATAACTTGGCAACGCCGCAACCGATCCCAAAAATATTTTAGATTTGAGTAGAGATCGATGATGGAAACTAGAGGAATTTAACAAAAAGTTATAGTTCCATATAAAAAAATCAAATTGATCACTATCCTACTTTTCCGCAACACCCTGTATATTTCAAAATGTTTTCAGAATATGCGTCCTAAGTAACCAAGTAACCTTTGTATTTGACATTTGCTTCTATCAGGTATACCTTGCGAGATATCGAGGAATTACACACTAACTGGACACCCTGTATTTTCGACATTTGAATGGCTGGGAGATTTTAAAGGTAAAGGGAATAAGCAGATAGCTAAAGGAACAGAAAAAAATAGAGTGGCCGAAAATGAAGGGACGCACTTTTTTAGGATGAACAACAAACAACGAAATATTTTAAATTCTATTTTTTTCTATTACTACGCTTATTTTGTCATCATCCGAAAGGTAATGTACTTTAACGATTTCATAAACACATTTATCACATTTATCTTTTGTGAGTACTATGTTTTCGTCTGCAAATTGATTTGGACACTAAAATAGTTCTTTACTTTTAAACAAGGAACCTATAAAGCTTCAGATAACCTGCTGCCAAACTACACCACGACCTGTCACCAGTCCCTTTCAAAGACAACGACCATAAGCATATACGTCTGAAGCTAGTGCACCTTTGTATGCTTTGATCAGTGATCCGTGCCGCTTAAAGCTCACAGTTTTTGTGTATCTCCCGAAGAAGGCTGTCTGTTCCAGTGACTGACTCTGAACTTCCCATAAAATGCTACAATGTATGTGGATGGTTCGGATACATGTGGTTTAGACAGTAAAGTTTGTTTGAGGGATACAGGGTTTAGCAGAAAGATTTAATGTAGAAACACGTTGACTGCCACACTTTTTCAAAAAAAGCTCGGCTGTTTGTTTCTGAGCTTTTAGGTCGGATCGAACATTGAACGTTCTAACTTTGCCGCGATAACGGTTTTGACAGCTTCAAATCCGTCGGACCAGCGGTCAGCGGTCGTATCCGCTGACTAAGAGATGGCAGAGATTCATCACCGTAAAAACTGTGGTCAATGCCTCTAAGTGGTAGGATAGAAAGAATTAGATAATGGGTAAGGGTAAGGTATGATCAATATACGGCCGATATTATTTTCTAAACAGTATGATGAGCTTCACAATAATTTAGGCGGTCCTTTATATTACAATAAGATCCGAAGTTGCGCATAATGTCTACCTCATCCCTGGGAATTATGTTCGTCCCTCCAGGTTAGTCAACCAAAAATGTCATTCTATGTAGTACCCAGTTGTATTTCTTGGGCCCAGTTTCACAATCGTTAGTTATCTAGTGGTCAAAAGAAAACTAGTGGATAGCGAAAATAATCCATTTCGTAATCGACGGTATACGTCAAAAGCTCTGGTCAACCAGTAGCTATGTTAACCCAAGGATGCGGTATGGGTTATCTTGACGTTTATTGTGGTCAATCGATGACAGCTTTGGAGGTTATAAGGACATAGATTTTGATACTGACGTCTAAGACGTCGATGGATTTTGATTATACTCTGTAATGACATAAATCAAAAATATGAAAACAAAGGTTAGGTTTCTTTGTGAAAGGGTTAGCTTTTATTCACGGAACACCATTATGGCAGTGCTCTGAGATCAATCCGTGGTACCAACTTAAAAATAAGTAAGTTCAACCATTGGTTTTCTTTGTGAAACAGAGCTCTCCGATAACTACTGCTTAACGTCCATCTCTCGGTTAAGCGACTACCAGAGTTTACCAATGATTGTCCTTACAGTTAAGACGTCTTGTGAATTATTGGTGATTGTGCAACAGCTTGGGTGAGTTTATCTCACAGAGTACTCAATTCTACTATTGTTATCCTTATTTAGTGATACCTTCATTTATTTTATTAATTTATTTGAGGACTTCTTTACTAGACAATTAACTAAACTCTCATAACCACAGTTATATTATTAATGGTTTGACAACTAAATTATTGAGTGTCTGTTGTATACAATCATCATCATCATAGTCACAATGTCTTAACAGACATGTTGTGGACTCGTAAAATGCATTTACACATTTTACGAGTTTCTCTTGGGATATCTTTAAGATCTTTAATACAGTAGTTTCCCATTTGCTTTCTGCATCCTCATGCCGTTGACCAGATGGTATCTACTGGTTCATCTGACTTTAGGGGCAATTTCTCACCCCAAGGACAAGAAGGTGTCCTGACTCTTCTCAACTCGTCCACCCGAAGCTGTTGGTTGAGAAGAGGTTACTGCTTATACCGACAGTAGTTCGATGTTCCTTTTAGTCGCCTTTTACGACACGCAGGACATACGATGGGAGATATTCTAACCCGCCCCCACACGGGCTTGTATACAAACAGATAACATAATCTCGAAGTACTTTGTGAGTTGACCCCTCGTACTTAACTAGTTTAAAGGAGTGGATACTCCGCGAGTTAACCCCTAGTATCTTTGTGTTAGGCCTCACGGTTATCATGATAACTATTCTCCGTTCTAGTTGTTATGATCTCTTGGTGAGGTATTTTGCGAGTTGACCCTTAATACCGATGATCATTGAGATGAATATGTTATATGTTTATCTGTATATTATTAGTAGATCATCTCGTCTACCTATTTGGTGTTTGAAGAGTTATTTGGAGTGTATCTGTTTATGTCTATTTGTTTAAATTATAACAATTATGAGAATCACACCAATATAAGGTAACATCACGTTCTTTAATTAAACCTATGGTAACCTCATTTCTCATTTATTATCCAAGTTGTACAATATATGAAATTAATAATTAACAAAAACGTGAAGTGTTCCCAAAAACCAGGCACTACTACCTAGGCAATAAGCCTGTTTTGCATCATATCTGGTTTAGGGAAATTTCTTAATTGTGTACATTATATTACAGAATATATCTGCAGGTAGAGATAAAAGCAATAGAAAAGTAAATTATATAAATGAAAGAATGCAATGATGATAATATGGTAGCTAAGCAGCAGAGAAAGTAAATCATCTGTCCAGTATTCGTATAAAAGTGGATTGGTTTTCTACGATACATTTTTTGACTGAAATTTTGAACTTTCTAAGTGACTGAATCTGTCTCATTTTGTAAGGTATTTGATTGTAGAATTTTAGTCCGAAAAAGAATATTGTCCTTTGTGTTAGAGTCTTCTTAAAAGTTTCGCTACGTAAGTCAGTTCTGGTGGTAGCCCAGTAACCTACTTTTTAAATTTATTCTTCCTCAATGAATTGGTTACTCAGGTATCTTTTTATTCAATTTCCAGATCTCGAGCGCTTTCCCTGGTGCATGGCCAACTTTTATTAATGTTAAGTTAGGTAGTTTCAGTAAGTTATTATTCAAATACTTCATTGTGATCTTACTTAGTTTATTTTGGTCATTTGTCTATTGATTGAATTACTACCTTACTAAATGTTTTTAAGACAAGCCCAGAATAATCATTCATTTTTTTATTTATACCCTATATATACAAGTCGCTCTACTCATAAATATTTAAAAAATTATAGCGGCATCTCACACCGCAAGGTTAAATAAAAACCTATAACAAACTTGCCAGATAAACTAAACTTTCTGGCCCGCCCAATACTCGAAGCAGCTAGAAAATGATTTACAGGGATTTTTATGATCCAGTGGGCAGGGTGTTGCTCTTCGACTGTTTTTGCTGTGGCGAGACGACGAAGCCGACGGCTCGACTTGCCTTCCCAAAAGGCAGGAAATGGATCCGAGGGGGTGGGGTGATGGCCGGCCATCTTCACGTGCCGCTAACAAATTGACGTCACATTTAGATGGGTGGCGACGGAAAATATAACGAGGTATAACTGTCAAGAAAGAATGCTCGTCGTTTACCACATTACCATTCGCCAGGTCCATAACTCTCAGTGATGGGAAGGAAGACTAATGGCGACACGCAATGTAGGCGCATTAAAGCGCTGTCATAAGCTGTCTGGTAAATTAGAACTTTGTATAAGCGTTAAAATGATTAACTAGTTTGGGAAAGAATCGACAAATGGCTTTTAGCCTAAAAGGAGTGATACACGTACGAGCAAGTACGCGTACTTATGGCTCGACGACCTTTTTCGCCTGTGTGTCACCTAAGTACTTTAAAACCGTCGCGCAAACCGCCGGCGATCTAACTAGTTTGAAATCTTGCTCATAGCTTGTCTCGGCTCGTACTGCGAGCCTCCACTTTGTTTCGGCGGGCCATCGATGCGCAACGCTTGTTGTGTTTGGCTTTTGTTAGGAAAATTATCAAAATGAGTGATTTCAGCTTCACGTGTGTCACCGCGTCGAGCCGAGTAAGTTCCCGAACTTAAAAACCACGTGCTTAAAGTTCGTACGTGTGTCACCCCTTTTATCTACTTTTCTCATCAGCATCTATCCTTCTAACCCAAAACAGGACATCTCTGCTGGCTCAATAATTTGTGCCTACCTTCTAGCCTATAAAATTTGTATCAACCTTGTGATAAAAGTCCCAATTGAGGTTTTGAATCAATTTTTTTTTTGTCATAAATCGAGAGATCATATATAAGTTTTATAATAAAACTGTTTTTGTTTTCCTTTTTTTCGCAATAATTCAAAAGTTATATCAAAATAAAAATGGGTTTTTGAATCGAGTACCGAAAACACGCCGACGGCTCCCGAACCCGTGTGACGTAATGATGGCGGTTAAGCTGCTCCTTTGACCAACGACATCATACATCGATACTAGATTCTAGATTCCCAGCCAAACGTGAAAATACTTGCTAGTAACTAGTGTATATGTGTTGTAATATAGCCGATGAATGAAGTTTGCAGCTCAAGACGACCTCTACGATTGAAATAAATATCTTTTTGAATGTTTGAAATCAGATTACAGATTCCAGTAAGTAAGTACCTAATCAAATATGTCTTCTTGAAACTATCTGGTGCATGTTGGGCTGGCCTAGTGGTTAGAGTATTGGCTAATGGATCCGTTGGTCTGGGTTCAAAGCTCAGCCTGTCCAATTTTTTTTTTATCAAATAATTCATTCATGTGCTTCTTTTGCACTTGTTATGTACATTTTTTTCTACGATCAACATAAATATGTTTTTGAAACAAATTCTATCGGACATATTACTTGCACTGCATAGTGCAAAAACTAAGTACCTACAGGACGCGGTGGACAATTCAAAAAATCAGTTCAAGTGGTGATTGTCCGTCAATATCAACCGCCAATATTTTTTTTAAATGTAATAGTTGGTTAATAAAACAAAATCCATTCATTTTTTAAGTTTTTAATATAAACATAAAGTAAGTCAAACTCGTAATCACAACAGTCTTCTGTTTTTCACTTGGTATCTTTATTTATTTAACTTTGAGCAATGAAGCTTAATAATTAAATTTTCATAAAAATTTAACAAATAAAAATATAAAAATGCAATGCAAACAAACATAACTTATTTTTCTATGAGTTTCAATGTTATAATTATCTTCTTGACCAAAACTTAAAATAGCTATTTTATTATTTAATATTATTATTGATAATAAATACTTGTACGATAAATAAACTATAAGTATAATTATTTTACATAAGAGCAAACAAAATAAAACTATATTTTTTAGTCCCGAACATAGAAAAAAGTATAAAGTATCTAGGAATATATTTAGACTCACACTTACATTGGGATGTACATATTAATAATTTATTAAAAAAAATTGGATTCATTTCATATAAGATGAAATTACTGACAAATATTTTAACAGAAAAGCATCTACGTACAGTAAAGATAATTATAACATTGAGACTCATAGAAGAATAAGTTTTGTTTGTTTGCATTGCGTTTATATATTTTTGTTTGTTAAATTTTTATGAAAATTTAATTATTAAGCTTCGTTGCTCAAAGTTAAATAAATAAAAATACCAAGTGATAAACAGAAGACTGTTGTGATTACGAGTTTTATTTATGTTTATATTAAAAACTTAAAAAATTAATGGATTTTGTTTTATTAACCAACTATTGCATTTAAAAAAAATATTGGCGGTTGATATTGACGGACAAACACCATTTGAACTGATTTTTTGAATTGTCCACCGCGTCCTGTACTTAGTTTTTGCACTATGCAGTGCAAGTAATATGTCTGATAGAATTTGTTCCAAAAACATATTTATGTTGATCGTAGAAAAAAATTTACATAACAAGTGCAAAAAGCACATGAGTGAATTACTTGATAAATAAAAAATAAAAAAAAATTGGACAGGCTGAGCTTTGTACCCAGACCAACGGATCCATTAGCCAATACTCTAACCACTAGGCCAGCCGAACATGCACCAGATAGTTTCAATAAGACATATTTGATTAGGTACTTACTTACTGGAATCTGTAATCTGATTTCAAACATTCAAAAAGATATTTATTTCGATCGTAGAGGTCGTCATGAGCCGCAAACTTCATTCATCGGCTATATTGCAACAGATATACACTATTTACTAGCAAGTATTTTCACGTTTGGCTGGGAATCTAGAATCTAGTATCGATGTAGGATGTCGTTGGTCAAAGGAGCATCTTAACCGCCATCATTACGTCACACGGGTTCGGGAGCCGTCGGCGTGTTTTCGGTACTCGATTCAAAAACCCATTTTTATTTTGATATAACTTTTGAATTATTGCGAAAAAAAAGAAAACAAAAACGGTTTTGTTATAAAACTTATATATGATCTTTTGATTTATCACAAAAAAAATATATTTTTTTCTTTATTCAAAACCTCAATTGGTTGTCGAAGTTTTTCTGAGAAAGTAGCATTACCATCGGTGCGCCACAAGGCTCAAACCTAGGGCCTTCGCTTTTTCTCGATTTTATAAATGAGGTTCCAGTTTCGCAATATTTTGATAATGCACTGGCTACTTATGCAGATGATAACACACTTTAATGGCAAATGAACTCAAAATTCTCTTAAAAACTAACAATAGACGCTCAGATCATGTATTTTGAACATCTTGACCATATTGGCGTACTTCAAAAATAGTGCGGAACTACCGCAATACCCTAAAGACATTGGGGAAGACCAACAAGGTAAGATTATCTTGGGTGCCTATTCACATACGAGTGGGTGGTAATGAGAAGGCCCACAGATATGCCAGGTTGGTGAAAAACTCCCTCTCATAGGGCCACAACTAGCAAGTGGTATAACACAACATGATACGGACAGCTGTCACCAGTTGGGTGTCAAAATGAGCACCAGAAGTGCTGGAACAGTGTAGTGGGGTATGTTCAGTTTAAGAGGATGCTAAGGAAACCTTAGTATTCTAATACCGCAGATGCTCTCAGATTGCTCAGGAAGGAACCACGAAGAGTAGCTAGATTTATAAATGACCATTAGACGTTCAGTACACAATTGCAAAAGCTGGTGATTGATGTGGCAGAGACATTATGCAGGAAGTGCTGTGGGGCAGAGGAAACAGCTAAGCATATTATCTTCGACTATCCTGCCCTGAGTGAAATCAGGAACTCCTATCTGGAGTTATTATTGAAAAAGGCAGAGAGCATTATTTTCCCGTTTTTATCTGCTTTGTGGACTATTCTAAGGCGTTTGATAACGTAAAGTGGCCTAAACTGTGGGAAATCCTTATCTCCATGGGAGTCCCTTACCACTTAGTATTTCTCATACAGCAACTCTATGAGTCTAGCTCAGCTCGTGTAAGAATTGATGGTAACCTGTCTGGTCAAACAGCAACCAGAAAAGGAGTTCATCAGGGATGCGTATTATCTCCGATGTTATTTAACGTTTACTCTGAATTTGTGATGAGACAGGTATTGGACAACTGGAATGGCGGTATAACTATTGGCGGAAGCAAAATATCTAACTTAAGATTTGCTGACGTTACAACCCTTATTGCTGCTTCTCAGGAAGAACTAGTAGTTCTATTGAACATTTTAGAACAACACAGTGCACAGTGCAGCACATGGTCTTGGTATTAACTACAACAAGACCAAGGTTATTATCGTAGATAGAGAGCATGACAATCATCGAGAAATAAAGTCAATAGGCCATTGTGAGGAAGTTCAAAGTTTTGTGTACCTCGGTTCTTTGATCGACAATTCAGGTAGCTGTGAGAATAAGATTCGACGGCGCATTCATCAGGCACGGGTGGCCATGACAAAGCTTACTAAAATATGGCGTGACCATAACATCACTAAAGCTACCAAAATGTCACTGGTTCAGTCTCTTGTGTTCTCTATATTTTTGTATGCCTCGGAAACTTGGACTGTTAAAAAGGCAGATCGAGCTCGCATAGATGCTTTTGACATGTGGACGTGGAGGAGAATGCTGCCCATCGAACTAATGTTTCCATACTAGATGAGCTCGGTAATCCAAAGACCCTATCCTCCATTGTGTCGATGAGAATGCTTACATTCTTCGGACATACTCACAGAAGCGATGATATGGAGAAACTTGTAGTTCGGAGTCACGACCCGAGTGGGCGGCGTCGTGGCCGTTCCCCTATACGCTGGGTGGATACGGCGAAACAGTTGCTAGATTAAGAGTATCAAGGGCGCCACTGAACTGACAGTGAATCTCGAACGATGGCGAGCTACAGTTCTCAAAACTATTGATAATATTCGTGTCGGCAATACTCTGGCTCCGACTTAATGCATTGTGCGAGTTCACAACATGTCTGTTAAGACATTGTGACTATGATGATGATCTGGATGGTGGCTAGGAGGGAAGACAGAAGAGCATAGTCCAATGCATCTCAAAGTTCGTAAAGAACTTAGAATGGGACTCTGGCCTTAAGTCTTAAGTCTGAGCGACAACTATTAGGGCGACTTATCCCTAAGCTTGTAGGAATATATTATGGAGGTCATCAGAATATGTGTAAATAAAAATGATAAACACAATGTAACAAATTACAAAACAGTTGTAGTTAAAACATTACACATTGAAAAGATCCCGCTAATGTCATAGATGACCTTCATGGACAAAAAAACCCTAATATAATCAAAATTGAAGCCTGAAGTCAGTTAAGTTCCACTTTAATTCAAAACCCACATATAGTTTGATTAATTCGTAATGTAAATGAATAAGTACTATGTACATGCTACTGAAAATACATACGCTTTGTTCGAAAGAGCATAGAAACTTTTAAAAGCATTGTTTACAACTTTTAAAAACTTTCAACAAACCTACCAAACACAAAAAGGCAAAGTATGGCGGAGCATATATGCTCGCATTTCCTCTTGGCACTTTACTCATAATTCCATAGCCACTCACATTGAATTCAACGAAACTTGTTTCGGCTGTTTCGCGTTGCTAAAAAAAAAAACAGAACAGCTTTTCTGCAACAAATAATACAAAAATTATAACTCCGGAGTTTCATTCGCTCCTATTCTGCACATATTTTAATTAACCGAGGCATTGTTATACTCCAAAAACAAGATCAATAGAGGTGATTGTGGATCTCCAAGGCAAACCATCCACCAGACAGATTGCCCATCCAAGTCTGTTGCTCTTTTATGTCTGCAAATATTGATTATTTTATAAAGATGAGAAAATCCTGGGGGTGTGACCAAAATTTTGAAAAGAAACCCTAGGTCACTGCATAAAGGAGGCTCTGGTGTTAACTGCCAAGCTTTTGGCAATGTTTATTGCCACCTTCAGGGCTTTAATGTTGAGGTTTGCTAATGGAAAAACAGGAGTGACCCAGAGTTTCTTTTCAAAATTTTGGCCACAACCGAAAGATTTTCTCATCTTTACTAGCCTCTTGGCCATAAGCTTATTTGGTATTGATTATATATATTTATATGTGTGGTGTGGTGTATTGTTGCTATTATTGTGCATACGCTAAATAAACAAACAGCTAATGCAATAATGAAGATACCAGAAGTGACAAAAGTCGAACAGAATGTGAATCCAATTGAGTTCATGCGACATAACATCCCGATGACCAATAACTCAATAACATAAACTGACTTCCTGGTATTAAGAATTACAAATGAGAGACAGATAACCAACTGAGTGTTCCTCAGTAATAGCAGAAGAGGGCGAGGGCAAGTAAATCCACAACTTGGGAGATCTTCATTACCCATTGACCGCAAGCAATCGCAAATAAACATCAATTAAACTGTCAATACTGATAGAGCTGTTCGTGTTGCTGACAATCGCAGTTTCCCAGTCAAAATCATGGAGACAGCCTACTAGATGCCGTCACGTGGCAGACACGTGTCGCTTTGAACGTACGACGACGTTTTGCCTCATGCCAATTGTTGTGTTACCGGATAGATTCACGTTCTGGATATAGGCCAGTCATTGTATGTATTTGCATGCTGTTTTATCTTCTATGCACCAGGGTACGAAAACTCATAGAAGATAGTCTCTGAAAATACACTACGTACTGTAATTGCCATATTAATTTCTGTACTTGTACCCAGATGTTTATTTTTCTAGCGACTGCGACTATAGAATATGGTTGTTTTTCATGGGTTTCGATCAACGATTGAAACTATAATTGTACCCGTAGAGGCTGCTTCACAAACAAAAAGTTTACAGAAATGTAACCGACATCTGATATTAATACACCTGAAGATACTTTAGATTAAAATAAACCGAAACGTAGTGACGAAAAATTATAGTTTCAATCAGTCAATCAACCATATACTTGTATTCAGAGATATTGAAAGTGATGATTTCTTGTATTTTGAATGAATAAATGAATGCACAGCCCTCATCGCAGAGGTGAGGATGGATGCCCATCTCACGTATTCAGGTTGAAGAATCCTTAAACGTAGTATAGTCTGCCTGTGTAGTATAGTCTGCCTGTGATGCCCAGTAAGGGCATCACAGCGACATAGAATATGAGCCTAGAACTGTTCCTTCTCGCCGCAGCGTACATATGGCGGGTCGCTTGCCATGCCCATCTTATACCAGTGATGTCTTGGTTTTTTCTAATGGTATTGCGGTCAATTAAATGAAACAATTTTCCTTTCCACGACGTTTCGGTTTATTATATCTAAACCATCGTCAGGTGTCTATAAAGAATTATAAAAACAGGTAAATATGGCGTCTAGTAGACGAAATGTATATATATATGAAAACATCTAGTAAAAATGAAAAATAAACATTACTTAGCAATATATATAAAAGAACAATGTACAATGAGAAAAAAAAATGTTTTTTTTTGTTGATTAAAAGAAGATAAAATGAAAACACTACTTACATTTTGTTTTAGTTTGTTACATATTTTTAAGCGAAACCGTCCCTGAGGATTCAGGGAACAGAATGACCTTAAACTTTGGAATTATAAGATGCCATAAAATACCAGATGTTTAGAAAGTGGTGGTGACAAAAGCTAGAGAGTGGGTGTAGGGTGGTAACCTAACGTACATATCTGTATTAATGATTTATTGATTTAGATAAGATGCAGAAACCTCATTTCAATAAGCTATTGTAAATATTTCCCAACCTGTCAACATCAGACCTAAAGTTTATAGCTTTATCATTATTTTTAACATAAATCATTTCCTTTATATTTCTTTTATAATAATTTTTTTCCTGTGCAAGAATTTTAGGATTTTGGAAGTCAAATTTGTGTCCGGTTTCATATGTATGTTTACTTAAAGCGGTTGATTCTTTTCCGTTCAATGTATCGTACCTGTGATTATAAACTCTATTCTTTAAATATTGTTTTGTTTGTCCAATATATACCCCATCACAATGCTGACAGTCTATTTGGTGAACTATGTCCGTTTTATTATTTAAGTCTATGTTTGGTTTAAAATTATTGTAAAATTTATTAGTTGAGTTTGTAGGTTTGTTTGCTATTTTAATATTATATGGTTTTAGACTTTTTTCTATTTGTTTATTTATTTGAGGTATATATGGCAAGCTAATATATTTATTTTCTGTTTTTTGTATATTGTTTTCTTCTTTGCTATTGTAAAGTTTATTAATTCTGCTTCTAATAATTGGATTGAAAAACTGTGGAGGGTAATTGTTGTTAATAAGTGTGTTCTTAATTCTATTTATATTTTTGATTCGGTTACTTGGTTCAGTGAAATGAATGGCTCTATTTATAAGCCCCGTTACAACACTTTTTTATATGAATTTGGAACAAAAGAGTTATAATTTAGGTATCTTCCAGACCATACATCTTTAGTATACCAAGCTGTGCTAATTTTTCCTGCATTATTTAATTGACCGCAATACAAACAAGTGATGTCTGAAGGTGTTATGGCCAGATGGCAGGCCAGCAGGGAACCTTAGCCAGCTTCTGCCCAGAGAGAGACGGAACTGCCTCACCTTGGGCACAAGTCCGAAAATAAGTTCTCTAGGATGAAGGATGTGTCCAGATTTCTCTCAGTCTCATACGATGTTGATTTTGCAACCACATCTCTATACAAGGGTTGCTCTATATCTCCTTCAATCCACCAGTACGCAGCCAGCTGTTTCACGCTTATTAGCGATCATCAGTGCGCCGATCAATTGTCGGAGATAAACAGCATCTCTGGTTTGCCGTTACCTCCGGGTACCAGATGGCGCACATGCAGATATTTTCTATCGCGTACTCTCACATGCTTTAAATGTCACTAATAAGCGTACTGGTGGATTGACAGAGATATAGAGCAACCCCCGAATATCGACTCTCAGATGAAGTTGCATAGAAGCGCGCTGATCTGGTTAGGTGAAGCGAATGCGCCTGTGCGTTCCGCCAAGAAGTTTGCTGCTTTAAGCAGTGACTTTCTTTGGTTTGCCGTTACCTGCGGCAAATCTTTTCTGCCGCCTACTCTAACATGCTTTACAAGTCTGATAGACATGAAAATTCTGATACTGTCTATCTCCGTCAATCGACCTACGGCGCACTGATGGCCGCTAACAAGCGTGAAACAGCGTCTGCGTACTGGGGGATTGACGAAGATATAGAGCAACCCTTGTATATCTACTCTCATCTGCAGTTGGCATAGAAGCGCACTGATCTGGAAACAGGCAGAAGGCCCCAGTACCCCCACACTTAAATCCAGGAAGAATTTCATTATGTCAACAAACCCACTGAACGACTCAAGGTCAGTAATCAAAGAGGTACTGTGGAAGAGACACGTAACCGAGAACCACGTACCAACTTGGAACCCAACTGAAAGCCTCCGTGCAGGATCACAACTGGAATGGATGACCTGTAAAAGTCTCGACAAGATAAGGTGCCAAATGGGCAGGTGTGAGGATAACGTTTGGTGATGGGGATAGGCTGAGGACGATTTGTGTGTTTGCGGGAAGAACCAGATGATGATCCTATCCTGCCTATCCTTGAAAACCCCTTGCATAATCCAGTACCTATGGGAGAGAGAATACAGACAATAATTTCTGACTTGTGTAGTTTCTGATTGTCACATATATAAGTGTTTCTCCTACTACTGCTTAACTAATACTAACGTATGCAAAAAAATAAAAAGAAATTATGTAAAACCAATCAATTAATTCATTTTAAATAGGTGTAGCTCAGGCAAGATTGAATAAATACTTAACACAAGGTTTGGCAGCAAATTTCACCAGCTGCTAAGAAAAAGTTAATAGTATATTTTTTAACAACCAGTAATAGCAGGAATATTGACCTATTCAAAGTTCGTATTAAAACTTCCCCTAGTAGTTAGATAGATGCAAAAATAGTGTTTATTTAATAGGAATAACCTACTAGGTACAATAGTTTTATAGTATACGTAAAAATAATGATATAATAGTATTATAATTTTTGAACAAATCTGTTCATAATCTTATCGTAAAGTTAATGCAGTAGTAAAATGATACCCAATTAACTACTGAAAAACATCAATGTGAGATGATTGTATCACATTACAAAAGCCTAAATAAATCAAAAGCCACAGTTGTGTATACATAAGCCAGGTCCATAATAGCTATAAGTTCATAATCTAACATTAATTCAAAAGTTGTCTTTACCACAGACCTGAGCTACAGGTATAAATAGACAAAAAACTAAAGTAAAAAAACTAGTTTCACAAGGGTATCTTTAATGATTTAATTGTCAGGGATTTGCTCACAAAAAAATAAAATTCACAGTTCTAAAACATATTCTTCAAATTCTTTTTAAAGTGTTTCAGGCTCACAGCACATTAGGCAACGTCAACATGGAAAATGGAAAGATCAAGTACGTCAGATTTCTTATATCTGACTGTACCAATATTTGCAACAGTTTGTTTTAAAAATGTGCTCCCGTCTGAACCCTGTTCCTTCTAGTTCCAGCATCAGAGTTTGACCTGTCTATATACATCCGTGCATAGAGCCTGTTTCGCGTTCCGTAAAAACACGTTGCGCATGAGTTGAAATGATTTTTGTTTAGGGAGATGAAAACCATTGTCGGTTGACAAATGAGGTTTGGCAGGACACGTGCATGGATGCATGTATGCATTTAGTCCGTTGTTCTATTTAGGTAGGTGATTTTTTCCAGTTCCTCTCTAACAAGGGGATTTTCCATTTTTAAATGGGAACACTTCCCTTCTGTTACTAAGAATCTACTAAACATTGTATGACAACTAAAGGGTGTGCTGCATCGTATTTTTGGCACCCAAAAAGAAGCGTTAAGAGGTTTTGATCAGTATTTCTCCCATACTCTTGGTAGAAGATGTCGCTAAAGACAAGCTACATGTTTCCAGTTTATGGATTATCAACAAAATCAAAAGTAACACCCTGCCAAACCCAATTTCTCAACTACAATTCGACCCAGTCCAGACAAAAAAGAGCTCGAAAGAGACAAAGATTGAGAGCACCTTATAATTTTTATTTTTTTTTTCAGTTGCCTAGTAGGCAAAAAGGTCTTCAAGTTACAGGTTACAGAACGATCTAGATTACAGGTATAGCTCCAAAAGCAATGACCGATAGCTAATAGAAAAAAAATGCCTTGTGTTACATAAGTTACAAATAATGCCACCCCTAGAAGGCTGAGCCTTGTGGCGGGGTATAGGCGTACATAATAAGATAATTATAATACTTCACAAAACATTTTATGGTACCATTTTCTAAAGCCGATGATTATCTGAATCGCCACCAGCATCTCATCGTTTCATACCAGAACTGGATTAGAACATCGCTAGTTGTCTTTCCGCATACTTCATTGGACTTTCTGCGAACTGGTTTACTTGAGACAACCAAGGACTGGTAGCAGATAATACCAATAACGTTTTCATAATAATTGTGCTGTTAAAAAATAAAAATTTCGGAAATCTGATCAAACACAGGTGCTTCCATTACATGTACATTATGACAAATTACATGATTTGAGAAAGTTTTCCTTTTGGTAAGAATACTCAAGATGGTAAAGCATGAAGATATTGATGCATGCTTTGAAGTTTTTTTGGGAAAGTTCTAAAAATAAGACATCCTCAATCGAATCACATTCTTTAAATATAGGTACAAAGTTAACACAAATTCCTTTCCTTTTCCTTTTTTCTTTCTAGCATGCAAATGGGAGCATGTCCAACTAGTTTCGCAGATGCACACTATACCATATGGGCAATAGGCTCTCTCACCACACGCATACCAATTTTAATCCCTCTGAAAGATATTTAAAAATTATCAGTGGTCGCAAAAGCACCTCATTCTTGCTATAGCAGTAACCTATACCATAATATAGAAGGGGTATAGGAATATTAATTTTTTTTGATTATTATTCTTCCGCCACTGGACGATCATAAACCTTTTCGTCTAAAATATTATAATATTTTTACATCTTTTCTATATTTCTTAATTTTTTCATTTTAATTGTTTTTTTATTTCTTTATAGATAGCGTCAACTGCATCATTGGCTGACGTTATCTATTTGCAGGAGAGTAGGTTTTGAAAAGTGATTACCCATTTCCAACAGTCCTGAATTTTTGAAGTACAGCAGCAGAATGCTCTTAATATTGTATAGCTGACAGATACGTAATCGATGCAATCGGACTCTATTTGTGCGTGGAAGTGTCCATGGAGTAATTATGGGCTTTTAAGAAAGGTTTTTCCAGTATCCATGAACTGTGCCATAAATCTTCTTTGACATGGGGTTATCGATAGCTGTTGTTGGATAAGCTGCTTTGCAGCTCAGTCAGCGGCTTCATTGCCATGTATTCCTTTGTGTCCGGGCACCCAAATGTATTCTATTTTTTTCCCAGCTTCTGTCAATGATTTTAACGAGGACAAACATTTTTGGGTAATTGGCTCGAGTAAGTGAAACGCTTATAATAGCTACAAAGAGCGACGTTGAATCAATTTTGAATGCTTGTAGGGATAGCAAAATTTCGTACGGCTTCGAGAAGACTGAAACCATCGATGGCACTGTCCAGGAATACGTAATGCCGTCGGCAAAGTTTATTTATGATTCAAAACACGATCATGGATGGACAAAGCCCTAAGCTACAAATTCTGTCAAATTAAATCAGTTGATTCTGGCAAGCCGACTGGTAGTACAACAGGTTCTACTCAAATCAATCCTCTCAGCTTTTGGTATCACTTAGATAATTTTTAGGGGCTTAAGGTTCTGATCGTGGATAGAGGGCACGATAATCATCGAGCAACAAAGTCAGTAGGTCATTGTGAAGTAGTTCAAAGTTTTGTATACCTCGGTTCTTTGACCGACAATTCGGGTAGTTGTGAAAATGAGATTCGACGGCGCATTCAACAGGCACGTGTGGCCATGACAAAGCTTACTAAAATATGGCGTGACTATAACATCACAAGCTACCAAAATGTCGCTGGTTCAGTCTCTTGTGTTCTCCATATTTTTGTATGCCTCGGAAACTTGGACTGTTAAAAAGGCAGATCGAGCTCGCATAGATGCTTTTGAAATGTGGACGTGGAGGAGAATGCTGAGGGTTCCTTATACCGCCCATCGAACTAACGTTATCAAACTGGATGAGCTTGGTAATCCAAAGAGACTATCCTCCATTGTGTCGACGAGAATGCGTACCTTCTTTGGACATATACACAGAAGCGATAATAGATATGGAGAAACTTGTAGTTTAGAGTCATGCCCCGAGTGGGCGGCGCCGTGGCCGTTCCCCTTACACACTGGGTGGATACGACGAAACAGTTGCTGGATGTGAATATCAGGAGCGCCACTGAACTGACAGTAAATCCCGAACGATGGCGAGCTACAGTTCTCAAAACTATTGATAATATTCATGTCGGCAATACTCTAGCTCCGACTTAATGCATTTTACGAGTTCACAACATGTCTGTTAAGGCATTGTGACTATGATGATGAAGCGCGGGCCATAAGGGTATTCGGATTTCTATCCGAATGGTATCATCGTAAATACATAGTAAATAATCTTCCTCCTGGGCTGCTATTTTCGAACTTAATCGAGTTGCTTCGCAGACGAAAAGTTTCGAACATCATTTTTCGTATGCGAGAAGAAATACATATTTTTGAACCATACGAAGTACAGTTCCGTATACGAATAACAATTAGAATGACACAATTTGGCAACCTAGGAATACTGTCAGTTTGACACTTTACAGTTGTACAAGATAACTGTTCTGTGAGAGTGTGCTGTGATCTGTGATTGTTGTACGTCCATACTCATACTTCATCGTCCCGTCCATCCAAAATTGCAAAGTCCAAAGTGATTCCAAATCCAAAAGTGAAAATTCGTGGAGGCCTAGATAAATCTGCTTCGGGCTTGGGCACCTTGATAAAGCCAAAAAAAGATTTTGTTAAACGATAATGCTTCACGAAGTCTTCTTCACTTAGGGATGTGAACGGATCGTTAAATGCATGAATTGTCCTATTTGGCCGATTGGATAAACGCTCAACCTCTTCTAGCATATTAATATTATTAACTGCTGCAAATGCAAGAACGTTCAAATTATCCATCTTCTTAATTCTAACCAGCAGCACCCAACGATCACAACACAAATTCTCTAAATTTCGGCACACGAATCCTTTATTCAACGACTTGAAACCAGTCGAGTTGTTTCGATCAAGAAAATTCGTACACGCTTTGCTCAATAATACGCTTTTAGGGTAAACCCTTCGAAAGTGTTCGAGTTCCGTGTACGATTATTTTTCGATTGGTTCAAAAATAGCAGCCCTGGAAGTTCTTCGGTTAAGGCACGCCACTGGTTCGCAATCCCGCCTGAACTGGCCGGGTCGGTCGGCGATAAGATCTCCACCAGGTCCATTGAGAGCCAAGTTCAGTGGGCCACAAAGGCACAGCGGTTAACGGAACACCGAAACAATTAGCCAACCATTTAAATGGTTGTTTTTTGTCCCGAATAGAAACCTTCCAGGCGGCACTGCGTGCTGTGGGTTTGCTCAACATTTTTTACGCTTGACTAGGTGGGTGGGATTTCGGATGGGTTGGTCAAACTTGAAGGTACCTACCGTATGTTTTTTTTTTCATTAACCTTTAACTACACGCGCTGGTGTACCATGTACACCATTAATCAGTAATAAGAAACTATTTTTAAATGATGAATTTTACTTGCCTGCTCTCATCTTTGAGGTCGCCACCTCAAGTCACCAATCGCCCAGCTACGATTTTTGGTCGCTAACGCGGTTTAGAAATCGCTACTTTGGCGGAAACTCGTCACATCTGACAACTCTGGGAACGAGTTCTAAAGAATAAAAGTGGGGATATTGTGTCCCTTCAAACTGGCTATCTGCTATTGGCTATTTGCGTCTGATGCGTTTATATTGGCTTTCTAGATCCCAACTTGCCAAACATGTATACAGGGTTAGTTTTTAGTACCGGCTCGGTCGATAACTCCACTACTGTAGAAGATAGCCAAAAAAGTTGTATACAAAAGTTGTAGCTACGGATATGCTCCTTGCTTAGAAAATATTTAGATTTATACAGGGTGATCCATAACTACGTGGTGATGCAAACATGCATTTTTGAAATGAGATACCCTATATGTTATTCCATATTCAATGCAATGAGTGGAAGCAGGAAGCACTAGATATGGACAATATGATCCTAAGCCCATTTCACTCAATCTGTGGTACACCGTGCGGATTCAAATGGGTCTGCCTATAGCTGCATACCATGCGTCAGCAACAACTCGAGTGGATCGTATTCTGTCTCGAAGGGCCAGTAGTCGTAGATGACGATCTTGCCGGTCTACTGTAGTCCTTCTACCTGCTCCAGAACCTCTAGCTTGCTGCATTCGCCCTTCTGCGATACATGCGCGCCATGCTGCTACAACAACTGTAGCCATGGTTACAGCAATTGCTCTGAAAGAAGCAGTCACGTTCTCGTAGGCCTACACTCCGACCCCGTTCAAAGGGGCTTAACTGCGTAAACTGAGGCTGTCGTCTTGTAGAGGACACAACCAATTCATCTCTTTTACACAACCAACTAGTCTCTCGCCACATTTGCAACAGATGTCATCGTTTTTGATCGACAAAAAGCTATGCTCTGTCTTTACTAGAGTTCTTTAGAGGTGCCATGTAGGTAAATAGTATCTGAATAAACAAAAAGTGTTACATATTATATCTACACTAGAGATGGTACTGACCAGCTGTGTACAAACTTTTAATGCAAACATCCCTTTTTTTCTAGGTATGCAGATTCCAGCGAGTAGTATACATAACATGGAAACTGTTTCATATTATGATGGTTCTTTTCTATTTCCAATAGTGGACGTATTATGCGAAATCACCCCGTAGGTATATACCTATATCATTTCCAAACCATTCTACCCGATGCTGCAGCGTGCTCTTAATCTGATGAAACATTCCTTTGTTTTTTTCGTGTCGTCTTTTATTTAGCGAAAGGGGTTGCAGTCCGGCCTGCATGTAGGGACAGGACCATCAAGAAATTAAAAACCTATATTTCGGAATTCGCTGTAGTGGAAAAAACATCGTAAATCAGAAAAAAAAGGAAAACAAATTTAATGGAAACGGGGGGATGTTTGTGGTACCATTTAGGAGGACAAAAATGGAGAAGGAGCAAATGTTCCGAAATTAATAGTTGTCGTTTTGCATTTTTATGCTAGTTTTGTGTTGAGGATGTGGGAGATCCTCAGTAAATTTAAGTTATTATAGCATGCGGGCGTAACGATGTTTTTGGGATGCGATTCTTCTTACTGAATGGTAAGTAAGTGGGTCATAGACTTTCCACCCCTGATTTCTCCAAAACTGCTGATTGAAAGAAATAACGCCGATACCCATTAAGACGTTTGCAATTGCAATTTGCAAACTTTTTAACCAAAAACTGCTTCACCCCCTTTGGGTAGCGAGTAAAATCTTGTTTTAAACGTATGTTGAAGTCCTTTGTTTTGACGTTTGATTCTTTTAAATCGGATGATTCGTTTCCGAGAAAATTATAATGTTTGTGTGTTTTATCTTGTTCAACTAGAATACAAAAACTCACGAAAATATCAATTTTTATTGCAGTAAGTGTTCAAATGTTGCCTGTTATTGACCAAACAATGATGTAGCCAATTTTCAAATTCCTGACGAGCAGCTTGGAGGCAACGCATTATAGAAAGCTGCCATGATATCCAACAACATGTTTTTACAACTGCAACTGTATATTGTTCTAACAACTGTTTTTTATTGAATTTCGCTTTTTACAATTCTCAACGTGATTTGTTTTATCTCTGGACAGTCACAACCCTTGTCACCAATATTTAAGTTGTTATTGCCAGATAGCCATTAATATAAAATGTTTGATAAAACAATAAATTTGCAATAATAGAATTGGTACGGCTGCATTAAGAGGCAACCTTGATTTTTTATAACTTCCTAAGTCGGGATTCGAAAATCTCGGCGAATCAGTATTACAATCACTTTAAAAGTCTCTTTTCAGATCACGTAATTTGTAATAATTTTACCATTTTACAGTACTGTGTAATGTTTCCTGATTTAGTCTTAAAAGGTGGGATTATTTTCGGGAGCAATGAGTAGATATTCGCTAAACTTTTAACTTGCTGCCCCTGGATACTGTCAGCTCTGGAAATACCTTTAGAATATGAGGTTAAGTATAAACCTCTGTGCAGGAACGTGTGCAGGAAAATGAGACAGAGATACGGAGAGTACTGCTGTCCTTCCAATACAGAATACAGATATCCTAACTTCAAATCTACCTGATTGTACTGACATTTTGTTGATAATGCAGTGGAGCTCAACATGTGTATATCTTTTGGAAGTAGTATTTAAGAAGTAATAATGCATGAAGGGTGATAGAAATTATAAGGTCAGATAGTTATTACTTTCCATCCTTTTTTCAGGCGGTGGTGAAATTAGGATGAGCTATCAATTATTCTAAAAGAAGATGGGCTTGACAATATTTTGAACTTAATAAACCTATCTAAATATTGTCTTTGAAAACTTATCTGCGTAAATCTTCTTCCCAAGCCAAAAATGAGGAGCTATCGTATATTATTGCAATTTTTTTATGGTCTACCTTCCGCAAAAACTGAAAGCCTATGGTACAGCTAAATATCTCTGAGGATTTCCTATATAAAAATTGTTCCCACAGAATTTGACCTTGGGATGATTTTACGGATGTGAAGTTTGGGTAAAGATGCGGAAATGAAAATATCAATACTGGTACCAACTAGATCCTTTTAGTCAAATAAGCGCTTTTGGTTCGTACAGAGAATTTTGTGCAATTGATTACACCCCTCAATAATTAAATAATAATTTTCGATACCGATACCCCTACAAAAGTATCGATACCGGCTTGAAATCGCTCAAAAAGTAACTAAGATAAAAATCGATATTGGTGCAGAAGTACAAGTATTGAAGTATCGTTAGCATCCCTACCAAAAATCATCCAAAAGGGGGGATGCGCGTGTAATTGCCGCAAACCTGAGATATGGTGCTGGTTGTTTACTATGCTGTGGCTTATGGCGCTGTAGAAGCGCTGCGAGAGGATAAGTGTAGGTGCACGTTCGATTTCAAACGCTGCAGGTTGTAACCGTCGGGAGACTAATTCCCAGGCAGCTCATTCCACAGCGTTGAAGTTCTCCAAAAGGAGGAATGCTGGAGGAGACTGGTACGGGGAGTAGGGACCACGACCTGGCAAGGATGAGCTCGTAGATCCTCTCTATGTGACTACTGGACCTATATTGATGAGACAGGGAAGGTGACGTAACATGGCGTGATAGCAGATTATGCTGCTACATTTTTTTAAAATCGTTGCATTGGAGCCTGTTCTCGCGATTATAATACTCCCCTCACGTATGGTATAGGAAGTGATAAGAAACTCAACACCTGATGGAAATACAATGACACAATAGACTACTTTTAGTTAGGTATACAGATAAAAAGTTCAAATATTAATCAACCTGACTATGTAGTGCGTAAGCCAGTAGCAAGAATGAGTGATTCGAAATTGTTTGAGTTACAGAGTGTACATATTTATATAGACACCAAGGCTATTTATATCCTGCAGGCCATATGTTACAACACGAATTAAGATGGAACGTTACCAGAATAGTTTTATGTGATTACATTAATTTGCTTTTAGTGCGCCGACAAACAAATTATGAGCATAGTTTTTATTATAATAAATTGACAGAGTGAAGCTACATACTTTTAAGATAACTTGTGTTAAGGCATGCTTGAAATTGATGTCCAAATAGCTCAAGAATGAAACATGAAACTCAGTAGACTGATTTGATAACCAATACTGATATGGACCTAGGGTAAACTACCCAGTTATTGGCACTTCAAGAGATTCCTTACTTTTGGATGTCCTTTTAAAAGGCTTATGTACCAAACCTATTATTGAAACTATGAAGTTATGTGCCCCTAACATTCTACTCCCACAAATCATAATAAGAAGTAAGAAGCAGCGAGCTATTTCCATGGAAACTGGTTTAGAATGAAAAGTTTTGAAAGTTTCAGTTATTGGCACTCTTGGCTTTACTGTTTTACCTGAAGGTGGAAGTGAAATAAGGTGGGCACATACGTTTCAATCATCTTTACAACGAAACTTCAAAGGTTTCTCTGTAACAAATTCGAATTTAAGAATAATCCCTTGTGATATCAACTACACGGTGTATAGTCCAGGCGGCAGGTGGCTTTTGACAGCAAAAGGTCGGAAAGAAATGACATTTGGTGGGATGTTGGATGTTGGTCCCCTGAACCTACACCTAAGTTTACGACCTGGGGGGTTGCCGCTCGAGGGGTGGGTGATGAAAGCTCGCTTCGCGACGATTCTCGAAAAAGAGCCTCGCTTTGGTAAGTGATACCGAAAAAAGCTTCAAATGATTTATAGAGAGAACAAAATCTGCATAATTCTGGTCTGTATATTTTTCATGTTCGATTAATAGTTTCTGCCCTACAATGCGCCAAAGTTAGGGATTGGTTTGTGGTTTTCACTAAAATCAGAATTTCATCGCGGATTAAGACGAAAAACTTTATCAAAAGTCATGTAACGTTTTTATTTTCCTGAAAGAATCATATCTTCTCATTTCTTTATTATCTACATATATACACGCGAGGTTCCTCGGCTAGAACCGTTTCTCACTCCTCAACTTCCAACTTCTCCGGTCTGTCCAATCTCCGTCTTGCAGACCTCTTGCCTTCATAGCTTCCTCTATATCTTTCTTCCAGCTTCTAGGTGGTCTTCCACGCTTTCAACGTTCTGGAGGTATCCATTACCATACTTTCTTAGGCCATCTGTCGTTGTTCATTCTTTGGAGATGCCCATACCAAAGTAACCTTTTTGTGTCTAGAATGTTGAATTCTAGACCCATCGTCCCCCTTATGACATCATTTCTAACATGGTCCAGTCTAGAGGTTCGGCAACTTCTCCAAAAACCCATTTTCAGGACCATCAATCTATTTTTGTCTACTATTGACTTGTATATGGTAATTTTTGTATTTTTTCTTATTGATGAGCTCCAGAGTAGAGAATTGAGCTAACGAATTGGTCTTCTTCGTTGGCCTATCTTGTTTGTGATGTCTGCCGTACTCCTTCCATTTGAAGAGAGGGTAACACCCAGATACTTAAATGAGGCACAGCTTTTTATTTTATCACCTTCTACATCTAAATCTTGTCTTTTTTCCTCTACAACCATATACTCGGTCTTTTTGATATTAATACTGCGACCTCAGTCCTTATGGAAGTCATGCAGCTTGCGAAACGTATAGCTTGCATCATCTTCATCCTCTGCTATAATAACCTGGTCATCAGCAAATAAAATCGTGTAGAGGGTATCGTCATTTATGTGCAGACCCATTTTACTGCAATTTTGCGTCCATGATTTTAAACATATCTACATCAAGCTGCCTAAGCTCAGGTATTTAGTTAAAAAAATGCATTTACGAACACACCGCTACCTACCACCGATGTGTCATTTTGCGTAAAATATCTGATTTGTGTATATTCTTAATGGAAATGAGACTATTTCGTCGTTGTTTAATTAAGATAAGATTCAATTTGCGACCTCTCGGGGTTGGCGCTCGAGGGTGGGGGGACGGGGTGAAAACTGTTTCGTGACGCTTTCCGACAAATAGTGCCTTTGTGGTGCTGTCGAAAATTTAAATGATGGGAATCTTTTTATCAGGCAGAGACAAAAAATGTCACCATAAGTTCAGAAAATCTAAGCAGATTCAGCGTTATCAGCAGTTTCTAGGCAGTGATTCAAGATTCAGTTAATAATGTAGTCCAAACGCATATGCTGACACGTGAAGTAACATGAGTATCAATAGGCGATTGAAATTTAAATTTGGACAAGCCAGTTAGTGTCACTCAAAGGCGTGGCAAACCGTATAGGTAATTACTTCTAAGTAGTAAACCAGATAATAAAAGCTTTCTTAGAAGCCCCTATTTGATCAATCAAATTTCCATATTATACATATAAACCAAATTGTCTGTCTGAACCAAGTCTATAATAAAAGGCAATAACTCACAATAACACATCATAAATGTCGATAGTGCCTATTTGCCTTCTATTATTTATTATTCAAACGTAATGCATTAGAATAGGAAATTAAATATTAGATTACTACGGCATTGAACCTAAACTTGCGCGGCTCAACAGAAGAACGTTATTATCTCATATGGGCTAGGCTAATAACCTTTTGCTGACACAGCCAATTACACCTCGTGATTTAAGACACGCTCCTGTTTGATGGGAAAATTTTAGAAGTTGTGGTTGTGGACTGTCTCGAGACAGTTTGCGTTTCTGGGTGCCATAAAATTGTTCAATTATGTGATCCAGTAAAACGATGAAATTGTAATATTATGTGCATGCAATGTCATTTGTCGTTTTATTGTTTTGAAGAGTTGCTTCTATACCATTTTTGGATACTGCATTAACGTCCATTCTAGACTTGATATTTATTTCATTTAATAATAACTGGATAAAATTTCAATTTCTACAGGTAGTTTGTACAAAACATAGCAGGTATGGTTTAGCTTGACGTTTTTTACACATGGACTGGTGATCTAGGTGAGAACATAGGGCTGGTACTTTAATCAGTCTCTGACTACCTACTAGTCCTTTTTGCAGTTGTTTATATACTATAGATGTATTTTATTGTTTGTTATATATTGTTGCTGCAAATAAATACCTATTATTATTACTTTGAGAGCGGCCATAACATGGACCTCACCCTGTGCGACATCACCAAGGCCTTCGACTATGTTGACCATAACAGGCTCCTGAATAAAATAGAGGAGTGTTATGGAATTAGAGGAATTACTTTGATATATCTATACCCTACCTGCAAGCCAAACAGCAATAAAGTATGTCAAACTTCATGAGGAAACCTCCGCTTCAAGAAATGTAACTCAGGGGTCCATACTGGGGCCACTACTCTTTGTCATGTACATAAATCATCTCTGCTATTAATTAGCTCCAAAAAGTACCTTTTCTATGCAGATTACACTACTTCACTCAAACGGGGTACAGACCTTGGTACACTTGAAGAAAAATCTAGAGGTATAACGAAAATAACTTGGAGATGAACTCCAGTATCAAGTAATTCAAGACTACCGAAGAGTTTCCTAAATCAATGATAATCTAAATAGACAAAGTAATATTAATTCATTATGTCGTAAGCTCTCAAGTTATACATATATGTTCTTAGAAAAAATTTATTATCCTGTTTTTTCAAGTTTCTGTCGCATGACTGCGGTCGCAAAAAATGTTGACGGGCTGTGCCAAGTTAACAGCTGAACTTTTACGGATCTAAATTTATTAAGGATCGTACAATATTACAAGTCTTCAGGATTACAGACCTTTGGAATATTTTGTGTGCCCTTTCGTCCAGGCCTAACTATTGTAGGGGAGGTGTAAATGTGTTTGGTGTAAGGCCTGGCACCGACATAATTAGTTTTAGTATTTTGCTGAACACAGAGCAACTACTGCTGCTCTACAAGGCACATATCCGACAATCGTTGGAATATTGCTCCCATGTGTGGAAATGCATTCGGAAGCACTCTCTATGGCCTCTGGACACTATCCAGAAGAGAGCAATTAGACTAATCAATACCCCTAACCTCACGAAGGACCTCCGCAGTCTGGAACATCGAAGAAGGGTGGCTGACCTGTCCCTGTGTTAAAGATTCTATCACGGTATATGCTCGAGTGAGCTCTCGCAGATAATCACACCGAAGGCTGTCCAAACGAGTAACACTAGAGAGGCTCTACAAGCTCATCCTTACCAGGTCGAGGTCCCTACTCCCCGAACCAGTCTCCCCCAGAATTTCTTCATTTGGAGAACTTCGGCGGTGAATAAGCACTTCTGTAGCACCATAGGCTTTCAGCCTTTGCGGGGAATAATAAAAGAATCTTTTCATCATTCTCCCAGCGCTGCGTTTTCAGATTACACCAAAAGCTATTAGAACCTTGTCTGCGGTTATCATATAGATAACACTGCAAACCATTATCTATGAGACATAATTAATAATCTTGACTGGACAGACTACGGAGTTATTTCAATAACACCTAACAACTTCAAAGCTTCCATGCTATTTGACCTATATGAACCGAATGTTCAATATAGACCCAGCAATACAAATTGGAGCTATACAAAGGCATAGTGTGGGTGCCGAAAATGTCCTTTGTAATCACGACCCTTTCAGCCTCTGGCAGGGGGTCTCCTATACGGCCTAATAAAAACACCTATGTAAAATCACCCCTTTTAATCTTACCCCTAGCTGGCTGAGATTAAATGAGAAATATTCGTTATTAAATCAGAATTTATTGACTTCGTGGAACAAATGGGTTATAGCGGGCTTAAACCAGAGAATAAAGGATGAGGACTAGAATGGTGTTCGTTTCAAATAATAGAGGCCACTTGGCTTTTAACGCTATATAGAAACAGGACATACAAAAGCGCAGATTTCGGTGTTAGAAGTTGTATGAGGAAGTGTGATTTAAATATGTCAATTGTTTAACAAACATCTGAATAGAAAAAAGTATTATTTATCAATAAAACCTGAGTATGTCAACTATACCTACCTGTCTAGCAACAATAAGTCAGATCCAACGTATATATAATAGATTTAATAACAACATGAGAGACTTATTAATAGAAAATATTTTATACCCTATAAGATTTCCTTCAAGTAGCTCACTTCACTTATGTAATGTAAAGTATTTGTACTGTAATCGACTTTTCATAGCCTGTGTTAAACAAGCTGATGTCCTCTACTATATAAATAAACGGACGGAAGCCACATACAGGGTGAGTCAAGCTCAACGCCTCGGATTTTTGTGACCTAACGATATCTCTATCCAGGAAAATAACTATGTATAAATGTATGTATGGCGAGTGGGTTATATTTAAAAATAGTGAATTTTATACAGTATGACTAATAAAAGCCTGACATACCAAAGTTGAGCTTTTTGAATGGACCACCCTATATATTATTGCATATTAAGATTCCTTGATGAAGTGCGACTTTTTATATCACATAATATAGGACTTGAAACGCACCGTTTAGGGTGAAAAGGGCCATTTTTGGTATAAGTAGGCATCAGAAGAAAATTTTATCTACTCCCATCAAGTTATGCAGGTATTTCAGGAGCTGTGTGTTAATGACCATAACCTTAGACATGATGCTGAGAAGAGCCACAGGTCTGTAATTGGTGGGATCAGTATTTTGCCTTTTTTAGAGATAGGTTGTATGTAGCCAATCTTCCAGGAAGCGGGAAACACGCCTCGCTGATACGAAAGTTTGAAGAGCTTGCAAAGAATAGGTGCAAGCTTAGCGGCACAGCGTTCAAGGACAATGGCTGGAATTTGGTCAGGACCAGTAGCTTTCTTCGTGTCTAGCTTTTGGAGGATGCTGTTTACATCTCAATTTTGAAATTTGACCTCTGCCGTTCTCGAGTTCACGTTTATGGTGGTGGAAGTCTAGTAGGAAGTAGAATTGGCTGCGAAAAGCTTCCCTAAGATGTCTGCTTTTTCTTTAGGAGTAGAAGCCATGGATTTGTTCTCTCTGACCAAGGGTGGTACTGACGAATAGGAAAAGGTCTGACTAACAGCCTTAGTTACAAACCAGAATGTTTTGGACGAACTAGGACATGAGAGGATCTTGTTCTTATTTTTTTGGTTGTGTTCCTTCTTGCTGCTGTCAATCGCGCGTTTACAGTGATTTTTTGCGTATATAAATCTGCGGTGGTTCTCGGCATTTGGATGTTTCCTTAATTCTTTGTAATGTTGGTTTTTAGGGGTAATTGCCTCTCTACAACGTTGACTGAACCATGGCTTGTTCTTGGAGCGACGCTTGACGACATGAGGGATATAGTCTTCCCGGATGAAAACCTCTGTTATTTCTTGGGTACAAGCTGATGGGTCTCGTGACTTGAAGCAGACATCGTTCCAGGGCAAGGACCGGTAGTATTCTCTTAGGTCATCCCACTTTGCTGATCCGTAATGCCAGACCCGGCGAAGAAGATCTGTAGAATGCATTCTGCATAGCGTTGGAACGGTGTTATGATCAGACGATACCAGTGGAGCTGTTACTTTCTGTGAAAATTGGTGGAGTAGTAGTGAGATATAGGTCTAGCAGACTAGCAAAATCTCCGTGGCGAATGGCGATCCTTGTTGGTTCTTTAACTATCTGCTTCAAGCCGCAGCTAATAGCGAAGGCTTCAGCTTCTCGTCCCTCGTCGTCCGTTTTGTTTGTGTGTTTCAGCCAGTATGAATTGTGAACGTTGTCACCCAGAAGTACTATCTCTGAGTTAGGATGATTGCAGCGCGTCCACAGTGGCTGAAAGCTTCTCGAAGAGCTCTTTGCAGGTATTAGTACTTGGTGGCCTATAAATGCAGAATATCCATTTGGAATGATATTTAAAGGACATTTTAAGCTGTAGGATGTTGAATCCGTCCAGTTCGAGCTCTTTTTCTCGATGATAAGAAAGCCCAGATTTAACGAACACGCATGCGCCAAACCTAAGTCTAAATCGGGTGTATAAGTCATATCCGGGATATCTGACGCAGTTATCCATTGTTAAAGAGCCGACTTGAGTTTCCGTAAGAGCCAGAATGTAATATTTGTAAAGTCAGCTCTGAACAAGTTTCTCTGGCCTTCAGGCCTGTCCTCAGTGCGAAGTTTCTGCCTGACGAGGAGTGGCACAATTATTTAAACAAACTTCGCTTAAAGTTGCCCCCGGACCACCTCGCACCCGGAGATCCGACCGTCCAGGTATTTTACCCCCGGAATCTTTTGATCCTGGAAGAGCCATTTTAATCCAAATTAATTTAATTTGTCACTCATGGTTAACCGAGGACATCGGCCCAGTGATGGAGCATGAACCGTGACGCCATTTGGCGTCGCCTATTTTCGGGAACCTATTTCTAGTTTCCCAGAAATATTACGATGTGGGGTGATTGCACCGCGGGCGAAGCGTAAGTGACTGCACTTTTCTCCCCAGAGGTACTGTTAGCTTTGCAATCAGCCTAAGTGGCTTGAAAACCGTGTTTATACTCTCACTTGCCCCTCCTGCGCCTTTAACGGGTCGCGCTGAGGATCCCAATTACCAATTGATAGAAAAAAAATGAAAAGCAAGGATTTTGGTTTGCAGCTTGATGAGACTACTGAAAGTAATGCACATCTTATTTGCTACGTACGCTTCCTGGCTGATAATATTATTTCCGAAGAGCTTTCATTCTGCAAAAGCATTACCGAAAGTGGGAAGGCCCAAGACTTGTTTGAAATACTTGACAAGTTTATTGCAGAAAATGGTTTCGGTGTATGTACTGATGATGCTTGATCCATGTCTGGCAGGTATGGGGTAACATCATCTTTATGTGAAGCTGGGTTTTTAGCCGTAGCTGTAATCAAGAACAAATATCGCTCAAGAATCAATGTGGAGCAAGAAATGAGAGTCGCAGTGTCGAATCTTATTCCCCGCTTTGAACAACTATGCTGAGATCACTAAACTCGACCATCACTTTGATTTGGCTGTAGTATTTTATTTTTGTTTTTCTTGAGTCTTTCTCTTTGTTTTCTGTTTCAATTCTGAATTATCATAAATATAATGAAAAAACTTTATTTCGTGAGGACACATTTATTGTTTTGTCTACTATTATTATAGATACTAGGTACCTATTTCTTTCGACTGTATCTATTTAAAATAGCTATCTGAGGTACGGCGTCATGACAAAATACTAAACTTGTAAGTGCGCCGCGGGCTTAAAAAAGACTGGGAACCCCTGCTCTATATGTTGTATGAGATTTAGCACCTGGGCAGTGCAGGGCTTACCGAATCTGAATCTAGCTGGTTGGGGAAGCCGTGTGGATTTTTGAGGTCATGAATCTAGATACGTCGAAGCTCTGTGGCAGGCATTATGATAATTCCCCTGTAACTCCGTCCGTTTCTTTTTCTGTGCTCCGATACCAGATGAAAAGCAATAAAATATGATGCTGGTCGTTTATTTTTTGGGTCAACGAAACGCAGAAATTTATTGGGTTCGGTCACTGATAGATGGCGGCGGTATGTAAAAATAAATTCGCTGGATAAAAAGCTGCGTTCGAATGTAGGATTGCGCGGATGAAGGATCGCTGTTTATTTGCACAAGAATCATTTTTCAAAGGAAATATTTATGGGGATTAATTCGAAGCGGATCGCCACGCTGCAATGCTATCACTGTCATCGTTAATTTTTTAATATTACAGCCCGAGGCGGCTAGCTCTATGTTAAGGCACGTTTCCACGCTTGCCGAGGCTTGACAAGCATCCACAAGCCCTAAGCGTTCACAAATGTCGCTTGGCATTTGGAAATCGTTTACACGCTTGCGAATGCCTCAGTCCAAGCCACTGCAACTTTCCTTTTATCCTTATGATAAACGTCTTTGGGATTCCAGATACGCGTTTCGCTCTGGTAATATTCCAAGAACATTATAACTCTCTTCCTTCGACCAGCCACTCATTTTGAAATAGAAAACTATACGTCCGCTCATCACGCAATCACAGCGGCTACTAAACGCGCACCAACGTGTAAATGCGTCACAAGCGCTTGCCGTAAACACCCTTTGATCTGTGTCAAAAAACCGACACCAGTCCCGATCGGATACAAGCGTCCGCAAGTTCACACAAGCCAAACCAAACGGCCTCTTTACACGATTGTGCTTGTGGATGATTGTCAAGACTTGGCAAGCGTGGAAACGTATCTTTACATCTTCCCATTTGGCTATTCGATCTACGAATTTTTACTCTACGGACTTATTAGAATATGAATGAATGAAAGAGAGGTTTTCTGGTGACCAGAGCTACCAGAGCATAGGCCTACAAATGGGCCATTTTGCACCTCTCTTTACCCTAGTTCCCTTGGGACCTGCTCATTTTATATCCTTAGGTTCAAGAACCCTTGAGCCTGGTATGGTCTGCCTGTGGTATCAAAGAGCTTCACAGCGACACAGAATGTGTGCCGAGGACACTTCCTCCTCGCCACAGCGTGTACACGTCGGATTTCTTATTACCCCCCTCACATACAAGTGACGTTTGGAAGTATTATGGGCGGATAGCAAGCCTATAAGCAGCCTCACAGCCCGTTCATACGATGCGGTCAAATCACCGTTTCGGTAATTTCAGCTTTCACTGACTCACTGACTCACTGAAGTCATCGAAGGCAGCTTATGCAGAGCCTGTCTGTCCATCAGTCCGTTCGTCCGTCTGTCCGTATACAAGAGATGGACAAAACTACAAGTGCTAGAGAAAAACTAAATACAGATTCGGAGTCAGCATGGAGAAACTAGTCCGGGAAAATCAATATCGCTTCCAGTTTAAAAAAAAAAGATTTAATTAAATTACGACAGATAACTGACGACGTATTATGTACGGTGCATTGATATTCCTGAAGCACAGGCAGCGTGGCCGAGCGGTTAAGAAGCTAGGCACCCGTCCGAACGGGCGTGGGTTCGAATCTCATCCTGGTCAACAACTTTTTTCCTTTTTTTTTAAGATTAAATGTTAAATGTGTTGATTACTAGTCCGGGAAAAATCCGGTTTTATCAATATAATAAAAAAATAATTTTTAGAACAAAAAATTCCACAGTGAGAGCGCCATTTAAATTTACCCAGGTAAATTCTTTTATACCTTTTTTTTCGTCGTTTCGATAGCTTGTTGTTACCGAGAACGGAATAGTTATCCGGGAATAAAACTAATACCTAATCGGAGGTAAGCATCCAAATGAGGCCTTTGACTTGAAATAGGGTAAATCCAAAGTTCTTCGACGATACTAATACAAAATTAGGAACTTATTTAGGTGCATTCGCAAGAAAACTATTCAAAAATGAACCAAAAACCCGGGCATATCATTCGGTTTGTGCCGATTCGTTAAAAGTACCAAAACGGTGATTTGACCTCATCGTGTGAACGGGCTGCTAGCCCGCTTCTGTCCAGTCAGAGACAGAACCACCCCACCTTAGCCAGAGGTCCTAGAATAAGATCTCTCTCTTGACGGAGATGTCAAGAGATTCTTCTCCATCTCATAAGATGCTGATTTTGCAACCACACCTCTTTGTTCGTTCTAGTGGTACCTACTGCCAGCGCCACAGCCGGCTCAGGACACAGAAAATTATGTTTCGACCCTTGATTTGCGAGCGCGTCCGCCATTTCATTGCCACTAACGCCAGCATGATTTGGTACCCACATAAGTGACAGCTGTTGTGTTGCCGAAATGTCATTCCAGACTTTTCTACATTGCAGAACGAGCCTTGATGTAAACCTACAAGCACTTAATGCTTTTAACGCCACCTGGCTATCAGAGCAGATGGTGATCTACCTGCTAGGCTAGTTTCGGAAATACGAAAGGCCCAAGCTAAGATCGTATACAGGGTGAGTTTTTAGTACCGGCTCGGTCGATAACTCCACTACTGTAGAAGATATCGAAAAAAGTTGTATATAAAAGTTGTAGCCACGGATATGCTCCTTGCTCAGAAAATATTTAGATTTATACAGGGTGATCCATAACTACGTGGTGATGCAAACATACATTTTTTTGAATGAGACACCCTATATATTATTCCATATTCAGATTCTACTAATGATTTCCGTTCTTCCAATATAGGGCATTGTTACATTATACAGGGTGTTTCAAAAGTTATGACCATTTTTATATCCAAATCGCGGACAAATGAACGTACTGTATATCAAAAAGTAATGAATCAAAAATAATTTTTTTTACATGAGAAGATTAAAAATATCCTCTAGTTTTAAAATCGGCTATAAAAGAAGCCCGAGACGCATGTTCGTATACAGGGTGATGTAGAATGCAAAATCCAAATTTTCTCTTTTTTTTCAAATATAACCCCCAATATTTTATTATCCCAAAGAATTGCTTTTAATATGCTCTTTCATCTTTGTATAGCACTTGTTGTACCTACGTCCATCAGTTTCCGAGATATTTCGATTTTTCGGTAAGTTTAAAATATAGCCTCTATTTGTGTACTGAAATTTATTTATTTTGAGAAAGTACTATCTGATTTGTTTTTTATTTAACGAACAACTAAATTATAACATCTTGATAGTATTTGATGAAGTTAAAACCCTAAATCATCGAGATAATAAAGTCAAGTATCCTGAGGAAACAATTTTGTAGGCGTCGTGCATAATTATCAAGTAGTTTTATCAGGTAGGCTTTGAAAAATTGACAGTTTTCATAACCTACTCAATAATTCCGTACTGTGTAAAAACCTAGCTTTGAAAATTAATTTTTCCATTGAGGGTATTTCGGAGAATCTTTGAGAAATTGTCTACTTGCCTCTAGAATATATCAACTATGAATAGCAATATCCAGAACGGAGGCACTCTAAAACTAGTGCGTTTGAAAGATTGAAGAATCGTTTTATTTGGACTGTGTCGTTTCATATTTCATAGCCTACCTGATACATCTGCTTGATAATTATGCATGACGTCTATAAAATTGTTTCCTCAGCACACTTGACCTATATTATCTCGTTAGTTCAGTGTTTTGACTTGAACAAGTATTATTATCGCCTTATATTTTAGTTGTTTGTTAAGCAAAAACAAAATTTGGTAGTATTTTCTCAAAATAAATAAATTTTATTAAAGAAATAGAAGGTATATTTAAAATTTGTAGAAAAATCGAAATATTTCAGAAACTAATGAATGCAGCCATAATAAGTGCTACACAAAGATGAAAGAGCATATTAAAAGTAATTCTTTGGTTCTAATATGCGTCGCGGGATTTTTTTATAACGTATTTTAAAACTAGAGGATATTTCTAATCTTCTCATTTAAAAAAATAATTTTTGATTAATTACTTTTTCATATACAGTACGTTCATTTGACCGTGATTTGGATACAAAAATGGTCATAACTTTTGAAACACGCTGTATAATGTAACAATACCCTATATTGGAAGAACGGAAATCATTAGTAGAATTTGAATATGGAATAATATATAGGGTGTCTCATTCAAAAAAATGCATGTTTGTATCACCACGTAGTTATGGATCACCCTGTATAAATCAAAATATTTTCTGAGCAAGGAGCATAACCGTGGCTACAACTTTTATATACAACTTTTTTCGCTATCTTCTACAGTAGTGGAGTTATCGACCGAGCCGGTACTAAAAACTCACCCTGTATATATCTGCTTGAAATACTATGGTGTATCCCTCAAGAGAGAGATAGAGAGAGAAAGAGAGAGAGAGAGAGAGAGAGAAAGATAGGGAGAGAAAGAGAGAGAGAGAAAGAGAGAGAGAGAAAGAGAGAGAGAGAAAGAGAGAGAGAGAGAAAGAGAGGGAGACAAATAAAGAGGAGAGAGAGAGAGAGAGAGGAGATAGAGAGAGAGCTAGAGCTTTGTTTTTGGTCCACAGACCCAAGCGCCGGAGCTTTCGTCAGTAAGTGGACCGTCCGTGTACCAGACTAGCCCTCCTTCCCAAAAGGCCACCTGTCGCTTGGACCTCAGCTCTTCTCTTGTAGGTTACTCCACCGTAAATCTGCATTCGAAGCAATACGTAGGAGAAATTATGTCACTTCTTATATGTAGGATAGGGTCATCCCTTTGAAGTTCCAAGAGGATGTCATAGTGTCTCCTGCCAGGATTCACAAAGGACCAACTGCGTTGACTCCACAATCGGAACGTAGACGCCCTTGCCTCCCCTTGAACTACCAAGTCGAGTGGAGGGAAATTTAGCAGCGCTCAGCGGAGTCGTGCGTACTGCACTTGTTATACTAACACAAGCCAAACATGGAATTTTATTTAGCTTTGCTTTGATTGTTTCCATCCTTATACATGGCCACCACATCAGTAATCCATACAATAAAGACGGCCTTACTATTGTAGTATAGAGTCAGAACATCACCTTGGTAGTCAAGCCCCCATACGCTCCTACAACCCTTCTACATGCCCATAACTTATTAGGATAACTAAATGTTATCATCAATGATTTAGCAGGGTATATACAGGGTGTCCAGTTAGTGTGTAATTCTTCGATATCTCGCAAGGTATACCTTATAGAAGAAAATGTCAAATACAAAAGTTATTTGGTTACTTGAGGTCCATATTACAAAAATGTTTTGAAGTATACAGGGTGTTGCAGGAAAGTAGGATAGTGATCAACTTGATTTTTTTTATATGGAACTATATCTTTTTCTTAAATTCTTTTAGTGTCCATCATTGATCTCTATTCAACCCTAAAACATTTTTGAGATCGATTGCGACGTTGCCAAGTTACAATTTATTTTCTATTAATTTCCGGATTTGCAAGGTCGCAAGTAATACGCCCAAATTGATATACTCCTTTAACTTTTCTCAATAATATTATACAGCGAGTTACACGAATATCAAGTGGATATTATTTTAGATGTTACCAGCAATTTGTATCTACAGGGTGTTTTTGGCAGAATTTTAAATTACGGCAAATTGAAGGTCATTTTACTTTGTTTTTTTAAATGTAACACCCTGTATTTTTTATTTTAAATCGAAATATCTACTAATACCCTATCTCGCCTTGTAATATTTTTTTTCGCATTTGGGACGTTGCCAAGTTAAAAATGATTTTTCCAAATTTTCAAACAAATGTCCCCGATTTTAATTTATTTTGAATAGAATCCTCTACTTATTTTTATTGCTTTGAATTGCGCATGTCGAATTTAGTAAGATCTCTCCCAATTTCAAAATTTTGTTTCTATTAATTACTGAGATACGACAAACCGCTTTTTCAGTAAACGTTACGGGAACGCTTGAATATTTCCAAAACTGCCACAGCTGGAGAGGTGAAATTCAATACTTGCGGGTTTTTGAACATACAGAATTCAAAAACGCTAACATCAGTGTTGTCAGATTTACCAATTTTATGTCATGATTTTGAATGGAATGCCCTATTTATGAAGTTCAACGTAAAAGTGGTAAATCTGACAACACTAAATTCTGAATTCTGTATGTTCAAAAACCCCCAAGTATTGAATTTCACCCTTCCAGCTGTGGCAGTTTTGGAAATATTTAAGCGTTTCGGTACTGTTTATTGAAAAAGCGGTGTTGCCGCAGCTCAGTAATTAATAGAAACACAATTTTGAAATTGTGAGATCTTACTAAATCGACATGCGCAATTCATTGCAATAAAAATAAGTATAGGATTCTATTCAAAATAAATTAAAATCGGGGATATTTGATTAAAAATTTGGAATAATAATTTATAACTTGGCAACGTCGCAAACGCGAAAAAAAATATTACAGGGCGAGATAGGGTATTAGTAGATATTTCTATTTAAAATAAAAAATACAAGGTGTTACATTTAAAAAAACAAAGTAAAATGACCTTCAAGTTGCCGTAATTTAAAATTCTGCCAAAAACACCCTGTAGATACAAATTGCTGGTAACATCCAAAATAATATCCACTTGATATTCAAGTAACTCGCTGTATAATATTGTTGAGAAAAGTTAAAGGAATATATCAATTTGGACGTATTACTTGCGACCTTGCAAATCCGGAAATTAATAGAGAATAAATTATAACTTGGCAACGTCGCAATCGATCCCAAAAATATTTTAGGATTGAATAGAGATCAATGATGGAAACTAGAAGAATTTAAGAAAAAGTTATGGTTCCATATAAAAAAATTAAGTTGATCACTATCCTACTTTCCCGCAACACCCTGTATATTTCAAAATATTTTTAGAATATGCGTCTTAAGTAACCAAATAACTCTTTTATTTGACATTTTCTTCTATCGTGTATACCTTGCGAGATATCGAAGAATTACACACGAACTGGACACCCTGTATAGAAAATGAAAAATATAATATTTACGACAATGCACAACTCAAATGTGAACCAAACTATGGACCAAACAACGTCATTCCAATTGGAAAAGCGACTTGAGCCTCAAATCAGCCTACTAACTATTCTTCTACCGTACATAAATTATCCCAGCAATCACTCCTCGTTTTATTTATTCCATGACAATACCGACAATAAACAGATATACAGACAGACCAACAGGTTAAATAACTGACGATGCAAACGTCGAAAGGCCTAATATTCTCAAATCCTAAAATGCTTGCGATAGCAAAAAACTCTTTCCCATCATTAGTGTCCGACAAGTTGTATTGTTATAGCTTGGTAACGATGTTCCCATTAACCATGATTCGAAATAAATTCAAAGCTGAAAGGAAATAGCTCAGTGGCTTGAACGCCGATAAATGAATCGCTGTCCAAATAACCGATAAATCCTAAATTACAGCGCCACTAAAGTTTGATTTGTATATAAACAAAAGATCGTGAGAAGCACTGACCTCGTAAATCTGTTGATACAGGGTGTTCTGTGGGAATGTCGTCGAACATCTTCCAAGAAATTTAAATTAAATATATACTAATGACAGCCAGCATCAACGTGTTTGCTAAGCCGAACATTCGCCCAAAGTCATTTTTTTCTCTATAGCGGCCTACAGACGTTGATGCATGATGCGATTCCTTAACCGATTCAAGGTTTCATGAAACTTCTATCAGTTCCATAAGTTCCTACTCAAATAGAAACCTGTTGTGATGCCCGAATCGACTTCATATTTTATGCACGTTTCATGCAACACAAGAAGTCATCATCATAGTCACAATGCCTTAACAGACATGTTGTGAACTCGTACAATGCATTTACTCATTTTACGAGTTTCTCTTGGGCTATCTTTAAGATCTTTAATGCAGTAGTCTCCCATCTGCTTTCTGCATCCTCATGCCGTTGACCAGATGGTATCTACTGGTTCATCCGCCTTTAGGGGCAATTTCTCACCCCAAGGACAAGAAGGTGTCCTGACTCTTCTCAACTCGTCCACCCAAAGCTGTTGGTTGAGAAGAGGTTTACTGCTTGTACCGACAGTAGTTCGGTTCCTTTTAGTCGCCTTTTACGACACGCAGGAAACACAAGAAGTAGGGTGGAGGTATTCCTTTGCATCGACGCAATACTATACACGTTGAAATACTTGAAACCTGCATCAGCGTCATCGACTCGGCGGATTTTGTTGTATGTAGTTCCGGAAGGATTTCTATGGTAGTATTCCCACCATTTTTCTTTTAGGTTCTTGTTTAACATACTGCTCAAGTCACTGTAGGCAATTTTGAAATTTCTCATCAATATTCCATTTGTAGCTGCCGTTTTTTTGAGGTATACTTGCATGTCCTTTAATCCGTACGATTTTTACATTTTTGTCCAAATTGCTCTGTCTGTTAATCAATTTATTAAGTTCGAGATGATATGGTTGACAGTCGGTGATATTCTTAAATGTTCTAATTTCGTAGCTGCACTCTTGCTGTCAGTGAAGATTATAACATCTCTAAGGTCGGTATTGCTGAGGGGAATATTCTAGAGCTTTTTAATTTTGCACTTAAATGCCTGGCAACCATTATTTATAAACAGATCTTTATAGGAAGTCCTATTTTATCTGCAATAAAATTGTCTGCATTTTAATATATATTTCATTTGCTGAGCACGTCAATGAATTTTTGAGAAATAATTATTTTTTAAAATTTTGACTAATTGTGGATATAAACGTTCTTTTAGGCAACCCTGTTGGTGAGAGTTTAGGCATACATTTTTAATGATAAGATATAATGACTATTCGGTGAGCAGATTAGTGGAGTATGGCCTTACTTGGGGTTAAGCTTTTCAATTTTCTGGATCGGGATCCCGTTTGGAGATCCTCGGACAGAAACCTAGATCTCAGAATGCCTGGATTTCCGAATTAATCTAGAGATTACCCCCAATAATTGTATAAGTCGAGGTATAAGTTATAGCAATGACAAAAATGCAAAAATATTTTGAACAAAAGCACGTTTTCATTCGAAAACACGGTTTTTTGCAGATCCTCAGATCTTCAGGTTCACCTTAAACATCTAAATTCGTTATCTGGTTTCCTATCAGGGCGAAAACTCGCGTCAGGTATAGTTCAAGGGCACCAATTACAAATCCGGCAGTTGTTCCGAGTTTCAGCCTTAGGTAACGAATATCAAAAATTTTCAGGACCTCAGAGATGTTCAAGTTCAGTCTAAAAATCTAAAATCGTTATCTGACTTCCTGTCAGAACGAAGACTCGTATCATGCATAACTTGAAGGTGCTAATTACAAAGTCGGGCGTTGTTTTAAGTTTCAGTCTAAGGTAAAAAACATCAAAAACTTTCAGGTCCTCAGATCCTCAGTTTCATCCTAAAAATGTAAATTCACTATCTGGTTTCCTACCCGGATGAAAACTCATGGCATGTATAGTTTGAGGGCGCTAACTACAAATCTGGCCGTTGCTGTGAGTTTCAGCCTCAAGTAACGAACATCAAAAATTCTCAGACACACAGATCTCCAAGTCAACCCTAAAAGTCTAAAATCGCTATCCGGCTTCCTATCAGGACAAAAACTGGTATCATGTATAGTTTGAGGGGGCTGATTACAAATCCGGCCGTTATTTTGAGTTTCAGCCTCAGGTAAAAACATCAAAAATTTGCAGATCCTCAGATCTTCAAGTTCACCCTGAAAGTCTAAAATCATTATCTGGCTTCCTGTCAGCACGAAAACTCGTATCACGTATAGTTTGAGCCAACACAACTTTGGTTATAAAATGCAGAATCAAAAACAGGAACTAAAAACAAAAATAGAAAGAAAAGTTTCATTTAAATGTGCAATAAAAATAATTTCTAAGCATCTGCGATTTGCTTAGTAACAATAAAATATCATCTTAGAAAAACCAATGGGTCTAGAGTAGAGATTTTTAAGCGTGATCTAAGTTTGTTCACAAATGAAACCGCTGAAGAAAATGTTTTTTTGGCTTCCACACTCGTAGGTAAATGTGCAGGAGCTAAAATAATAATAAAAAACGTATAAAGCAGACTGAAGTTTCATCATTTAGAAAACCGAGAATATCGAGATCCCGTCTTATTAAGCTCAGGATCTGCGGTACCAAAAAATCTCCGGAATTTCGGGATTTCAGAGTCCCGGGATCCCGAATTGGAAACCCTACTTAGAATCATGTACTATAGAAATTACACAAATATCAAAAATATATATTTTTTTAAGAATCACTAATCCCTGAGAGCCTTTATGTTGGAAAATACTTTTCTTACCTTATGACATATTTGCAAAGATTCTACTTCATCCATAATGACTTGAAACTCAGACGAACAAACCTGAAGTTTGGCAGCGTGCTGATGTTTTATAGAACGCTGTAATATCTTGGAAAGAAAACAAACCCCACGGACGTTTATCAATTTATATCTCATCATCACCCTATATGGTCGGATATCGCCGACAGAGCTGTAATAAAAACTTAATTAAACGTAAACTTCCAGTCGGTGCTTAACCCACTTAACGCTTCTACCATATTGTGTTGATACGATTAAGTGTGATTCATGAAAATAAATAAAGGAAAAAGGAATGCGGCGTTTATACCATATACCACTTGGTCTTGCTATACGGAAAAATTTGTGACTAAAAAATATACCCTCCCAAATGCTACTCCCTGCAGCGTTTGGAGCTGGCATTGCAAATTGGCTCTTATTGAATAGGAGTATATAGTAAGTATACTTCTGAAAGTTGTAAAATGCCGATTACCTGTACGTTTGAACCAGAAGACGCCCGCAGGTCCTCTATTGTTTATATTTCATTTACAATTACTTACATATAAATATTTGTTTGGCTTGTTTAAATTGTAGACTATGAAGGGCCTTTTGCCTGCGTGAAAACACAAAAATCAAATACAAGCCAGGTCACGGATAACTTACTATCGGCAAGCGGGGTGCTTCAGGGATTGTGTCTAAGCATTTGGAATATAGGTGATTGATTCACTGAATAATTCAGTATCTGTATCTATTTTTCCATACTTCATTCCACGCGCATGTTTTTAACCGCTAGATTATGATACTGAGCCAGTAAGGTTGAAGAAGAATGTCTGCTGCTGATAAGGAGGTATAAAATTGAAGATCACGAAGTGAACACCGTTGAAGTGCGTACAAATATAGCCGTCTAAAGAGAGAGAGCAGCTAAAGATGGATTAGCTAAATTACAATGTACAATTTCAGTATGTCAAGCCAATACAAAGCGTAGCCTTCGAGGTGGCAATATTTGTATTGTATAGTACAAGTAAATAAATAAATAAAAAATATTTAACGATAGAAGCAGTATTGTCAAGGGGCCTGGGTATACACAGTTCTACAGATGTATTTGCCATGTAAAACATGGGATTCCCATTTCCAGCAAAACTCACTTGTTTTTCAAACTAGATACACAGTATTTCAGAAGTGATAGTTAAGACCGAGGTTAAGACCTTAATGAATGACAACTATTTGCGATTTTCTCAAAAAAGTTTTTATTGTGCAAAAAAAACTCACAATGCAAAAACATACATTCTTCAAATGTCTGTAATTTAACAACTGAACACGATATCAAAAAAAGGCCAAATAGGTGACAAAGCGCAAGCTTTCTTCTTCAATATGCTCTTTGAATCATTACTGTAACTTTAAAGGTAACATCAGGAGTCTGGAAATGCGAAATTCATTTTTATAGTGACCTTTGGACCTCATACCTTTGGACCTTACCTTTGGATTTTTGGGCTTATCTCCCCTCATCTTAGACACGCACACTAGAGAAAGGGAACAGGCGGCCACGCCTTAAGATAGCCGTCAACTAGCTCTGAAGCTATTACCCATTGAAAAATAGAGACAAAAGGTAGCTAACGAGAATCTCTGCGGAGGACTCTCTAACCAGACCCGGGATGCTGTTTCGACTCCCTAACGAGTTGTTGTAATCTTGAGATTACTGGTGTAGGGTAGAGGTTACTTATGTATTGTTTCAAACATCTCCTAATCATTAGCATTAGCATACGACCCCCTAACTAGACCTGGGGTACTGTTTCGACTCCCTAATGAGACCCGCGACAATGTTATGATAGTAGGTTACAATCACGAGATTCCTGAGGGCACGATCGAGGTACTGGCGTACTTGTCTGACCTGGGAACAAGATATGTTGCCTTTTCTATATCTACTCATCTACGTATTTCTACATAGTGTATATCACATTTTACAAGGAACTCTCACGTTGACTTACCAACCGTGGAAATGGAGAGTCATACTACACACTACTACAGTCATCCTCCGTTAAGCTTTTGGGGAGCAACATCAACAATAACATGTCCTGGCATGATCATACTGTCAGTATTGCTAACACGGCATCCCAAAAGCTTGGAGTTTTGTTCCGCCGTAGGAAGCTGCATACACCAGAGGAATTACTGCTGCTCTACAAGGCACATATCCAACCATCTTTGGAGTATTGCTCGCTTGTGTGGGGACACGCACTCCTTACAGCTTCTGGACACATCCAAAGCCTGGAACATCGAAGAAGGGTGGCTGATCCGTGCCTGTTTTACACATTCTATCACGAAAGATATTCGAGTGAGCTCTCTCAGATAATAATGCCAAAGGCTGTCCGAACGAGGAATACTAGAGAGGTTCTGCGAGCTCAACCTTACCAGGTCGAGGTCCCTACTCCCCCAATCAGTCTCCTCCAGCATTCCTTCTTTTGGAGGAATTCAACGCTGTCGAATGAGCTACTGAGGAATTTGTTTAACGACGTCTACAGCCTGCAGCGTTTCAAATCTAACGTGCACCAATACTTATTCTCTCGCAGTGCTTCTACAGAGTCGTAGGCTTTCAGCCTTTGCGGGAGGTTGACCATAAAAAAATGGGAAGTTAAATCCCTTTACCCTTATCTAAGCCACGTCACTGGTCCACACATGCTTCACCAAACCAAAAAGCGACGCGACGCGAGGTGGTTCTGGTTGAAACCATTCTCCATGGAAATAGTGCGACCGCCAATGCATGCCATAGTTCCTAGAACTAAGCTAATGAGTGTAATAAATGACGGATGTTATTGCCTGGCAATCAAAGTTGGCGCTGGTGTGTGGCACAAGCGCGTGGGAGGGTCACTTCGTCTGAACCATTAACCCTGGCTTCGGCTGTGACGGGAACTTGCCCCCCTTTGTCCTCTTCGTAAATATAGAATAATGTTCGATGATCCGGTTCAGATGGAACGACTGCCATAAAAAGTAGGTCTGACAATATACAATGGCTGCATTCAGATGGATACGCGTTTATTTGCAGTTTAGTGGCAATTCGAGGATCAAATCCAGATTGTGTGTATGTGGATGGTAGCGGAACACCAAGTTGCGGAAGCCAATGACGTCGAAGTACCACAGTGGAGAGGATACGATCTGAACGCCATAGAGATCTTTTGCTTATCCCTAAAATCAATGACTGAATTATAAAAGTCATTAAAATCAACTTGACTTGACCACAGAAATGCGAAAAGCAATTGGTAATAAAGTGTGAATTTATTATACAGAGTGAGTTTTTAGTACCGGATCGGTTGATAACTCCATACTGTAAAATATGGCAAAAAAAGTTGTATATAGGTAAAGGTTGTAGCTCCTTGCTAAGAAAATATTTTTACTTCCCACACCGATAGGTGAGGGGAGTATTGTGATCGCGAAAATTTTCGATTTTGAGATAATACGTTTTTTGGGCATGTTATGATGTGTACATAACGAAAATCCACGTCAATCATTTCCGTCGGTCTGTCTGTCTGTCTGTCTGTCTGTCTGTCTGTCTGTCTGTCGGTCTGTCTGTCTGTCTGTCTGTCTGTCGCGTTTTTCTACCCTCGTAATCTCAGTAACCGCTACATGGATTGTGATGAAATTTGGGCAGCGGTATGCTGTGGGGTCGTAGTAGGTAATGTTTCTATAATTTTGAAAATCGGTGCATAGGCGGCGGAGTAATTAGCAAAAAACAAAAAAAATTCAATATTGCTGAAACTTCGTTTTTAGGCGTTTTAGGGGTCCCTGATCATTTTCTACTTTTTTTTGGGTGGGGGTGAAATTGGGGTGGTTGGGGGGTGGGGGGTTGTAAAATTGAAAAATTTGTTGTATTCATAATAGACTACCCACTGACCTGTGAAGGAAGACCTAGCGACATAAATAACTTTTTTAGGTCTATCCGAACATTGCCTTATGCCTATTACAGAAACTAAAGGACTTAGAATTTTTTCCTATGTATACATACCTACGACTATTGCTTTAGATCGTTCTATATTATGTAACGACGAAACTGTTCAATTGATTTTAATGAAATTTTGACACAGCATTACTACCATGGCGAAGATGGAAAACGCGTATGGTTTTGATAAATCGTGCCAGTGGCGGCGCAGAAATAATAAAAAAAACTAAAAATATAAAAACAGCCCAAACTTCGTTTTTAAGCGTTTTATAGGTTCCTGATCATTTTCTGCGTCTTTTTGGGTGGGGGTGAAATTGGATTATTTGGTTGCAAGGGATCTTAGACTAAAGCTTCATGCTATGGGAAAATAATAAACTGGTATCAGCGAAATGTGTGGGAAGTACTGAGTCAATCAACTTGACTTCATTTTTATGTATACAGGCTGATCCATAACTATGTGGTGATGCAAACATGTATTTTTTTTAAATGAGTCACACTATATATTAGCTCATATTTAGATTCCACTAATAATTCTCCTTCTTAAATTATAGGGTATTGCAATATTATACAAGGTACTTCAAAAGTTTTGACCATTTTTGTATCCAAATCACTATTTCATGAACGTACGAGTACTGTATATCAAAAGATAATGAATCAAAAATTACTTCTTTTACAAGGAAAGATAAAAAATATCGTTTATTTTTAAAATCGGCTACAAAAAAGCCGACGGCGCATATTCATATAGAGGTAGAATGCAAAATCTAGATTCTTTTTTTTTCTAACAGTCAATATATTATTCTACCAAAAAATTACTTTTAATATGCTCTTTAATCTTTGTATAGCACTTGTTATACATACAACCATCAGTTTCCGCGATATTTCTATTTTTATGAAAATTTAAAATATGCCTTTTATTTGTGTACTGAAATTTATTTATTTTGAGAAAGTACTTTTGAATTTGTTTTTTGTTTAACGAGGAACTAAATTATAAGGCCATAATAGTATTTGATGGAGTCAAAACCCTGAATTATCGAGATGATAAAGGCAAGTATGCTGAGGAAACAATTCTGTAGACTTGATACATATTTATCAAGCAGATTAATCAGATAGGCTTTGAAATATTGGCAACTTTCATAGCCTGCTCACTAATTTCGTACGGAGGGAAAAACGGGTTCTAAAAATAATTTTTTCCATTGAAGAACAAACAGAGGATATTCAGGAGAATCTTTGAGAAATTGCCCACTTGCCTCTAGAATATATCAGCTATCAATAGCAGTATCCAGAATGGAGGCAACTTAAAACTGATGCATTTGAAAGGTAGAAGGATCGTTTTATTCGGAGTGTGTCGCTTAATATTTCATAGCCTACCTGATAGATGTGCTTAATAATTATGCATGGCGTCTACAAAATTGTTTTCTCAGCATACTTAAATTATCTCGTTAGTTCAGTGACTTAACTTGATCAAATACTATTCTGGCCTTATATTTTAGTTGTTCGTTAAGTACAAATAAAATTCGATGGTATTTTCTTAAAACAAATAAATTTCAGTAGGTACACAAACAGAAGATATATTTAAAATTTGCAGAAAAATCCAAATATCTCAGAAACTGAAGAACGTAGATATAACAAATGCTATACAAATATGAAAGAGCATATTAAAGGAAATCCTTTGGTATAACAAAACATGGGGGATTACATTTAAAAAAAAAAAGATAAAATCCAGATTTCGTCACCCTGCATATGAATATACGTCGTTGGATTATTTTACAGCCGATTTTAAAACCATAGGACATTCTTTGTCTTTCCATGTAAAAAAAAGAACTTTTGATTAATTACTTTTTGATATACAGCTACTTCGTGGGCATCCGCATAGTTGCATGTTTTGCTACAACCATAATTATTATTAATTTATAGAATTTTTGGGGGTATGAAACAACATACAGTAAAAATCACTTAGTGAGTCCCGGATGACAAATTTCTGCTTGACAGATTAGAGGAAACAATCAGTTATGACTGTGGCGCCAAACAAAAATAAAAAACCGCGGTCTTAAATCATCAAAGGCTGAAATACCACCAGAGCAGCTCGCCATATCAATTCTCAGTAATACCGCATCTATCTTCCTTCTTCTCCGTCGAAGAACGCATGTATATTATGATTATGAATGACAGCATAAAGATAAGGTTCTCGTATCCGCCACATATAAAAAGAAGAATGGCCGTGCAGTTGAGATGCTCCTTTCATCCGCTGCCATCCACGTCTAATAATATACAGTCTGTATATCTTTTAGTGGAAATAAATAGAGATAAACCGGCATTCCCAACTAATTTTCATAGCCGACTGCGAGTCTCAAAGATCACGCTGGTGAGATAAACAGACGCCAGAGCGCGGTTTAGTTGCATCGGTAACACAAACAGACTGATGCGCACATGTAAATGGAAACGTCTATAACGTTCGTCGGTGTAGTAAACATGAGACAGTTGTGCAGAGTGTAGCAGGAAAAAAAAATGAAGTCAAGTTGATTTACTCAGTATTCCAACAAATTACGACGATACCAATTTATTGTTTCCCCATTGCATAGAGCTATAGTCTGAAATCTCCTTGCAATCAAATCATAGCCCGCCTGCAAAAAAAGTCCAACAAAAGAACTGTCGTAAGTAGTTTCTTGCATCTCTCTTGGCAGGAACTATGAGGACACAGCTTTTACTCTGCAATCCTCAATTGATGGATATCAGTGATTACTACATCGCATTCCGATTTTTCGAGATTTAAAAAAAAAGATTATCTATCATCTATCAGTATACATCTTTAAAGGACTATGAAAAATGTTCCGGTGTTTCCCAACCACCGTATGCGGAACACCATCCCATACCTGGGCTCATTTTGACCACTCCCAGAATAAAAGTTAAAAAAATCAGAGATCCGTAGATCACCCGAATACAGAGTTTGAACGGCTTTTATATTGTACCATTCCTTTTTTTCAGCCTTTTTTTATTATTGCTGCGCCGCCACTGACATGATTTCTAAAAACCATACGCGCTCTTCATCCTCGCCGCAGTAGTAATACTGTGTCAAAATTTGTCTACAATCATTAATAATATTACCGTTACACAATCTAAAGCAATGCAATATCATACTTTGGTTTCTGTAGTAAGCAAGGCAACGTTCGGGATGGACCTAAAAAAGTGTGTCATGCTGCTAGAACTTTCTTTCACAGGTTAATCGAGAGCCAATTATGAATACAACAAGTTTTTCAGTTTTACAACCCCCCACCTCCGAACCACCCCAATTTCACCCCTCCCAAAAAAATAAAAATATGATCAGGAACACCTAAAATACCAAAAAAAAAGAAGTGTTAGAAATATTTGAAATTTTTTGTTTTTTGCTAATTACTCCGCCGCCCATACAACGAATTCCAAAATTATAGCAGCATTACCTAATAGACCGATAGACAGACTGACAGTCAAATAAGCCGACAGACAGGGCGACGGAAATGAGTGAAAATCGAAAATTTTCGCGGTCACACTTCCTTCAGCTATCGGTGTGGCAAGTAAAATGGCGGACCCTGTATTGCTCAGATTAGGCTCTATTTCAATTTCTGATTCCTTAAAGTATCTGTGTCTGTTAGTGAGAAATTATACTGCAAGATCCTCTCGGAGCTCAAACCTCTATGTCTAGACGGTATTCCCTTATTCTTTATTAAAAAATGTATATCTAGAATGTACACATACGCGTATAATAATACCTCATCAGGAATGTGAATGTTTCCCAGACTTTTGGAAACGTAGCTACTTGAAACCAAGGTTTGAAGCTGGTTCCCGTAATAACACCTTAAACTGTAGAGCAGTGTCAAATAAGTCAGGGTTTCCTAAGTTATTTGACTTTTTAGTTACAAAGATACTAAATATATAAATCAGCTATACGGCTTTTCAAATGGCAAGTCAAAAAGGTTTAGGACCATGTGGCCTTTTTGGAATGTCGACAACTGCAATGGCGAAAATATCTAAAAAACACTCCCAAGACAAACTGGTAAAACGATGGAAAGAACTACAAGAAAAGGAAGGAAACCCTTGCAGATTTTAGCGTGGAAATATCCATGAAGTACTTGACGATGACCAGGTCAAACCCACTTCTCAGAGTAGAGATTCCTGACTAGCCACTGTCAGCTCAAGAAACACCTTCACGTTACGAGGTTAGGTGACGCCGATATGTAATGTGTGAAAGCTAGGACGAAACTGTGGAATTCGTCATATGAGAGCACCCAGAGTTATCTTCTATTAGAGAGTGTGCGTTCGGCGTGTCTTGGCCTCCACCTGTCCACATAATATGTATGACTAAAATTGGCAGGATGGACGATGATCAGTGGTGGCCTAAGTGCAGTATAGGCCTTCTCATCCCCCCCCCCACTATGCAGATGCAGAAGGCAAGTCAACCTGCACCAACTTCATCATTTACCAGAAATATATAACGTATGCTTTTGAAAACAGAATGCAGGTTAATCCTGTTCATACAGACTTCTCCAAGGCATTCGACAAAGTGAACCATAATTCATTCAGTGCTAAGCTGGAGGGTGTAGAAATCAGAGGTTCAGTTTTAGAATGAATTGGTAGTTATCTTTCCAATCGAACTCAACGGGTGAAACGGATAATGTTCATTTAAAAGGAACCGTCTACCAATAGTCACAGTTAGGAAATGTACGGTAATGTTTTGATGTGATTCTGTGAGCTTACAGTTCTAGTTGTAGTTTGATACCACCCTACGTTACAAATATTATTGCACCCTGTAACTCGCAGATCGAAAACGTTCAGTATTCGAATTGGGTTTACCAAAAACCACATATTTTCCAAGTAACATCAATAACAAAGATGTCCTTTTTTAAATAGCCACTCGGAGTTCCGTGAGTTAGTGCCCTACTTCTTCATTACCTACCTTGATGTTATCTTTCGTCCGGTGCATTCGATATGCATGAAGCCCGTTATCTCTGCGATCGCACGTACTCTTTGGACGTCTGAATATGCCATGCATAATTGATATAGTACAAACATGGCTTGATGGAAACGTCAAAAACAAATGAAGGGCTTGTTTTGTTCGACGTCTCTTCCAGACCTTATCTGGTTAGGATGAGGAGGCTTTTATAGGAAAAGATGAGTGTAAGAAAAATGTGTTGAATTTTCAATCAACATCATAGGGTGTGCTCACACAATGATATTCGCAGATAATAATAATAATAATAATATGTCTTTATTTGCCAAACCACTAACATAAACAGTACATCGTAAGAAACAACAAAAAAACAATCCCAGGGATAGTTTGACAAAAGGGCGAAGTTCAGCTTTGAATACGTAATTCATCGCTGCTCTTCCACTTAACCCGCAGAATGTATTACCCCTAATTACACTCTGAACATATACATAAGCAAAAAAAATTAATAACTACATTAATTATTTATTATTATTAATAGCGATGCAAAAAGAAAACATATGCACTGATTATATTGCGTATATTTCTATGCGTAGCTGTCCATTAGTTTCTGTCGGTATTTTAGCTTGAATTTAATACTATTACACTGCTTTATATCATTGGGAATTCCGTTGTAAATGCTGTAAATCTGATAGGAGAATGATCGCTTAAAATACTCATGATAATGCTTAGGTGGCGACAGCAGTCCTTTATGTCTTATATTAAGTGTATGTACATCTGTCCTAAATTTAATTTTTCTATAAAGGTACACTGGATTCTGTTCAGTTATTATTCTATGGTACAAACAGGCGGCATGTAATAGCCTTCTATGCTGCATGTTTAACCAACCTATGGGTTTTAGTGTATGCGAAACGCTGTTTCTTCTACGAATGCCGTGTATAAGACGCAAACATGAATTTTGCACTTTTTGTATTTTTTGTTTAACGACAGCTGTTATGTGACTGCCGTAAACAACATCAGCATAATTAAGTAGGGACAACACTAAGCTTTCGCACAGTAAAATTTTAAGTTTTTTTGTTAAAAAATGCCTGCTTACATATACTGTTTTCAACGCAGCGTACGTTTTTTGTAACAACTTTGTCACATGTAGCTCAAATCTTAAATCACTGTCTAGTGTTAATCCAAGGCTTGTTGCCTGTTCAACTACCACGATGTCTTTACCATGAATTTGGATATTTACCTGTGACTTAATTGACGATCTATTTATTTTGGGTCCAAATATCATAACTTTAGTTTTTTCTACGTTGTTTACTAGACAATGATCAGCAGATAGGTCTACATATCTACCAAGATCTGCGTTCATCAATGCACAAGCAGTTTTAACGTTTTCAGGTTTAAATGAAATATATATTTGTGTGTCGTCAGCATAAAGTTGTAATTTCGTATATTCTAAGCTATTTATCAACTGGCTTGTATATATGGAGAACAGTAAAGGCCCCAGTACTGAGCCTTGTGGTACACCGGATGTAAGGGATAGAAATTCTGATCTATCTCCGTTCAACACAACCCTTTGGACACGATTATTTAAATATTTATCAAAAAACTCTACTGCTGAAGCTGACAGTCCTATATATTTCAATATTTTCAATAGCAACGAATAGTTTATCGTGTCAAATGCTCGACTAAAATCTAATAGAGCTAAAATGGTATACTCGCCGATATCAGATGCGGCAACAATGTCATCCGTTATTTTCAGTAGGGCAGTAGTGCAGCTGTGATTCCGCCTAAAGCCAGACTGTACGTCAGGTAAAATTTGCTTACCTTCTATGTATTCTCTCAACTGCATATCTACTGCTTTTTCAATGAACTTACACAAAGCGGGTAGTATGCTTATAGCTCTCAGATCTTTATGTTCAACCACATCTGTCTTTTTTGGTAATGGAATAATCAGTGACTTTTTCCAACTAGTAGGATATACGGAGTTCTCCAAGCAAAAATTTATTATATGTTTTACGTGCGGTAGAATATGAGGTAAACACAACTGTATCATTTTGATGCTGATGCCGTCGTTACCCACAGAATTGCTCTTTATTTCGTTTGCTACTGCTAGGACAAAATTTTCGTTGATTGGCTTAAATTTGAAATTATCCGTATATTTGAGTTGTTTCTCATATTTTTCTAACAAATAATCAGCAGGAGTTAAATTTGGTAAAGACGTCACAAAGTAATTATTAATTGCATCTACATTACAAAGGTCTTGAGGAATTTTGAATTTTCCTTTTTTATCCGGTACTATGTTATTTTTTTTCAAAGATTTCCAACAGGTCCTACTATCAGACTTATTGTAAAGATTTTCAAAATAGGCCTTTTTTTCTTTCTGGACAGATTTAGTTGTATAATTTCTCATCATTTTATAAAAATTCCAATGCACAATATTTTTTGTTTTTCTGAATTTTGTCAATGCTTTATCCCTAATCTTTATCATATTTCCAATAACGTCAGTCAGCCAGGGTGCATGTGGTTTTGTACAACGGACAGAAATTAGAGGAGCATGTATGTCGAATAACTTAATGATATTGTCTTCTAAAATAGAAACTTTGCTATCAATACAGTCAGTATCATAGATTCCAAAAAAGGGAATTCTGTGTAGGTCATGCAGGAACCGCTCATAATTAAAATATTTGAAATTTCTCATGGTGACCAACTTCGGCTCAGTAATGGAAGCATCTACTTGCATTCGGAAGTGTGTTATGAAATGATCGCTTAGGTTTGTGTCAAATGTCCCACTATCAACGATTTCGCAATGGCTATTTACCATCATTAGATCAATTAGTGTAGATGTAGAAAAAGTGATGCGAGTTGGCTGGTCGATGATCTGCTTCAAATCGAATGTGTTTATGATTGAATACAGATTTTCTACCTGACGATTATTAATATTAAACATATTTATATTGAAATCACCAGTACAAACTAAATTATTTACAGCCATATGTATGGAACTTAAGGTGTCTTCAAATACTGACAAAAAGGCAGCTACGTCATCAGTGGGAGATCTATATACAGTGCCTATCGCAAACTTGTATTTACTTAACTTTATTTCCACCCAGATTTGTTCAATTGCATCATCCAGTCCGGCAATAACATGAGTTGCATATATATCTTTAACATAGATGCATACGCCTCCGCCTCTGCTCCCACGATCTTTCCTAAATAAATTATATCCTCTTATTTTTATTTGATTATTTTGTACAGATCTGTTTAACCATGTCTCTGTCAAGCCGAAAAAATCGTAATTGTGCTGAATAATTATTTGTGAAAGATCGTTAAATGAAGGCAATAGAGATCTGATATTCAAATGACCAATTTTTAGGATCATATTTAACAAAAACAAACCACAATACGGCAAAATATAACAGTAGGAAAAACGAAAAACTAAAAAAGTAGATAATATTTGCTTACAATTAGATGAGAAGTATGTAGGTAAATTCCACCTAGGTACTACAGTTCCGTTTCACTTCACTTTCCAATGTTCGATTTTTCACTCCTTGTTTTCGGGCTGTATATAACCTTTGATCTTTTTCTTTTCTTCAGTACCTTCTTCCCCTTGCTCGTCCCAGTATGCCCTTCTGTTTCTGCTTCAGACTGACTTTCATTGGACACCTTTGCTTCGTTGTTCTCAAGTTTTTCAAGATCATCCACAGTGTAAGTGTGATTATCAACTTCCAAACAAAATCCTCTGATTTTAGCCTCAAGGTTTTGCTGCTTAGCTTGTTTGAGATGACGGACTAGTACCTTTTGTTTTTGCCTATCCTCGTATGATGCGTCGTTTGCTATTGACACTTCCGTGCCCTTTAATTTATGGGCGTTTTTATATATTTCCTTCTTCTTTACGAACGACACAAATTCTAGTATAATTGGAGACTGCTCTTTGCTTTTATCTACCTTGTATATATTGTTAATATCTTCGGTACGTACAGATATGCCCAATAATTCTCTTAGATTTTTTATAGTTTCTTCTAACAATTTTTCATTGTCCGGTATTGATACTCCAAATATTACAATATTGTTTTTTCGTGTTTTCCTGTCCAGAATTTGCACCTTCTCTTCAAGTTTAATTATATCTTGTTGTGCTGTTTGAAGTTCACACGTTACTTGTTTAATACTGTTATTCAGTTCTTGCTTAATTTCACTAGTCTGCATTGTGTTTGCAGATGATCACGTGGTTCTTGCAGAAGCTGTAGACGATGTGTCATATATGATATGAAAACTGTTAATAATAATAATTATAATAGAATACTTTATTCCACCGTAAACAAAGTTACAACTCTGGTTAACAAAGTCATATAGTGTATACCAAATTTATGGAAGGAAAAGGCGAAGTTCAGCTTATGGAGGTAAAACTCCACAGCTGTTCTAGTAGAGGAATATGAAAAGTGGGGACTCAAAGCAAATGTAGAGAAGACCCAATATATGACAATAGGAAGAACTGGAAATGATTTAGCAACAGATATGGGTGGAATACAAAACGCATCGGAATTTAAATACTTGGGAGTTAAAATTTCGGAAGACGGTAGAGATGATAAAGATATGTTGTAAAAGGTAAAACGAGGTAGAGCGATTACTCAGCAAGTTGCATTCTCTATTATGGAATGACACAATTACAAGGAATACAAAAATTACGCTTTTCAATTCCACTGTGGAACCTACGACTCAGAAATATGGACATTAAACCAAGGATTCAAACAGAGAATAATGGCTGTTAAAAATGGATATTGGAGGCAATGCTGCAAAACAGCACTACTAGACGGCAAAAGATCAGATGGTATTAGAAGCCAAATACCAAATACAGAAAACTATTATAGAAAAAATAGAAAGCAAACAACTGTCTTGGTACGGTCACATGAGAAGGATGTCTGAAGATAGGTGGCCAAAGAGAATATGGAACTGGACTCCAAGTAGAAGAAGAACAAGGGGAGACCCAGAACAACATGGACACAGGATATAAAGTCAGCAATGGAAGCAAGAGGCCTGGATGAAAATAGCTGACAGATTAAGGATGAATGACGCGAAGGATGCGGTAAACGGCCAAGAGGGCTGTAAACATCGCTTGTATTTATATACATCATAGCATATACATAGTAGCAAAATGTTTGAATAGTTTCTGATATTTTGCTTTGCTTCTGGCATCGGTCGTTTACTCAACGTTAGGGCCTTTGTAGTATAGAATGTATAGAGGTTTAGCCAATATTGTTTTCGAAAACAACATGTTACATGAAAGGCTTTATTTGTACGTACAACGTACAACGGAAGCTTTATATCTCTACCCCAATTTCATGACGGTCTTGTTGTCTGCATAATATAGTGGTCCGGGTAACTAGGCAGTAAAACTATGTTATCCTAAAGGCATTAAAAAACTTCGCCCACCACAATTCAAAGTCAATTTGAAGGTTGTGCTTCTGCAAACTGTTTTCTACGAATTTGAAGAGTTTCTAAGTCTTAAGTTTCAAACAGAAGAAAATGGCTAATATTGTACTGGGTACACGTATTTTAATTTGTAACCATTCATAAAATACACTAACTTATTTTATTCTTTTACTTCCCACACCGATAGATAAGGGGAGTATTATGATCGCGAAAATTTTTCGATTTTGAGATAATACGCTTTTTGGGCGTTTGATGTTGTCTACCTAACGAAAATCCACGTCACTCATTTCCGTCGGTCTGTCTACCTGTCTGTATGTCTGTCCGTTTCTGTCTGTCTGTCTGTTGGTCTGTCTGTTCGCCTCTTTATACCCTCGTAATCTTAGCAACCGCTATATGGATTATGATGAAATTTGGGCACCGATATGCTGGGGGTTCCTAGTAGATAATGCTACCATAACTTTGAAAATCGGTGTAGGGGCGGCAGAGTAATTAGCAAAAAACAAAAAAATTAAATATCCCTCAAACATCGTTTTTGGGCGTTTAAGGGGTTCCTGATCATTTTCTACTTTATTCTGGATGGGGTGAAATTGGGGTGGTTAGGAGGTGGGGGGTTATAAAACCCAAAAATTTGTTCTATTCATAGTATGCTATCCATTGACTTGTCCCGTGAAGGAAATACCTAGCGGCAAAGTACCCTTTTTTACGTCCATCCGAACATTGCCTTGTCTATTACAAAAATCAAGGGACTTTTCTGATGTATACTCAAGTATTGTTTTAGATCGTTCTGAAATTAGTAACATGGAACTTATGATATTGAATTTAGACACAGTATTATTACCGTGGCGAGAATGAAAAATGCGTATGGTTTTTAAAAATCGTAACAGTGGCGGCGTAGGAATAATAAAAAAACTAAATATTTAAAAATAGCTCAAACTTTGTTTTTTAGCAATTTGGGTTTCCTTTTCGTTTCGTCCAGTTGAAGCTCGCTGAATAAAAATTGTGTCGTTTTAATTCCTGCGGAGAGATTTAGGAATCTATTTACTAGATTTTTTGTGTTGGATGTTTTTTGAGAACATGCGGGCGATGATTTGGTTTATGCAAAGGGAAAATAATAAACTGATTCCACTGTTATTTGCGGGAAGTACTAAGTCAATCAAATTGACACCAGTTCTTAAGTGTGATATGAGTTTCTAGTTTATGAACATTTCTTTTGATTACGTAAAAGTGAATATTTACCTATTTGCGGCATAAATAAGGTCAATTGAAACTGCGGTATTGTCTGAGGATTGAATCCGCACCAAGCTAAATTTCCTATGCATCCTATCCTATCCTAGGCTATTATTTGAAACACGTTATAAGACGTCCTTGCCAGTGACTCTCCTATTTTCTACCTCACTGTCGCGTATTAATCTGACTGCATTCGATACTCTGTAATTTCGACGGCCGGCGTGGCGTGGTGAGACCCGTTGTCTCGTTCTTTTCTTCCTCTTCTTCTTGCAGAAGGTTAGCAACTATGCCACATCCAAAGAACGTACGAATGGCTAGAGTTTTTTAATCTGAATGATATTTTTGCAAAGTCAGTAGTCTCATATACGAGGATATATCGGAATACAGGATAATTGGATATGCGGCGAAACACACCTGAAAGGGCTCGATAGAGAGAGTTCTCTTCGTTGTAAATTAATCTTTCGAAACATTTTATTTTCTTCATTAGGATTCTACAAAAATACAGAACACCAAATGTTAAACCAAAAAACATGGATAAGAAAAAGGGAAATACGTACTCAACCAAATGAGATTTATTATATATTTTTTGACATTCTTGGACTATACAAACTTTAAAATTACAGTGCTGCCTACTAATCGTCAACCTTATTTTGTAATACAATATTACTATATTATACCAAGGGGTATTCTTAGACATTATTTGTTTTTGTATCTACTCTTAAAATATGTTTATTCTCCCTTTAAATACAAAAAAAGATGTTAATCTGTCATAAACGTCCATGTTAAAATTCAGATCTTTAATCGTTAATAATTTTCTGAAATGATCGATAAGAAGCTTTGAATTTTTGGGGGTAGATACCTATGTGATTGAACTCATCAAAACTGGAAAAACATTAATTTCGTCTACCAAAAGCTTTCATCAACATCGTACATTTGATTTGTGTATTGGTCACGATAGCTTGGTCGCTTGAGCCTGACAAGTAAAATGGACTGAGGGGTTGACATATTTAGTAATATGTTTCGTTATTTTCTAAATAGTTCTTTTTGTGGTCAGCCTCCCACGAAGACTGACGTAGGAGCGCTGCGAGAGGATAAGTGTCTGTGCACGTTAGATTTGAAACACTGCAGGTTGTAATCATTGGGAAACAAATTCTCCGGTAGCTCATTCCACAGCGTAGAAGTTCTCCATCAAAAGAAGGAATGTTGGAGGAGACTGGTTTGGGGAGTAAGTACCACGACCTGGTAAGGATGAGCTCGCAGAGTCTCTGTAGTGTTCCTTGTTCGGACGGCCTTCCGTGTTACTATCTAAGAGAGCTCACTCGTGAGAATCTGTATAACAGGGACAAGCCATGTTGCTATCGCCGACGTAACATATCTTGGGATTATAGTGGCTTGCCTGGTTCCATGCATGATAATTATTTACTGTCATCTGCCAAGCTGTAGAGTGGATTGCATGTTATTACCAACAGCACGTTGATGTACAGCAGAAATAGTGTCGGACAGATGCCTGAGGAACACCGGCGTTTATTTAAAATACGTCTGATGAACAACCGTCGACTAAAACAAACAGAGATCGGTCACTCAAAAATCTATTCAGCCACTGGCGCAGGCCAGATGACAGTCCATAAACAGCAAGCTTGACCGGAAGTCCCTCAGGCCACATTGTATCGACGGCTATCGATATGTCAAATGCAAGAACAAGGAAGTCGCTATGTTTTTCAGTTGCTCTGTTCCACAAGTGAGTGACATAGACCAGGGGGTCACCCGTATACCTATGTTTACGGAAGCTACACTGGCGATCATTTATGATGTTATTGTTGTTCAGGTAGTTAAGGAGCTGTGTGGTCATGATGCTGAGAAGAGCCACAAGTTTTTAATTGATCGGTTCGGTTTTTTTTGCCATTCTTAGGAATGGGTGACATGCAGCCAATGTTCCATGCAGTGGGAAACATTCCTCACTGATACGAGAGTTTGAAGGGCTTGCAAAAAATAGGTACAAGCTCTGCGGAACAGCGTTTAGAGACGATGGCTGGAATTTGGCTTTCTTCGTGTTTAGTCTTTGGAGGGTGCTTTTTACATCTCGATATTGAAATTTGACCTCTGCCATTCTCGAGTTCACGTTTATGATGGTCGCCCGAGTACTTTTTTGGAAGTCTGCAGTAGAATTGGCTGCGAAAAGCCTCCCTAAGATGTATGCATTTTCTTTAAGAGTAGATACAATGGACTTGTCCTCAATGTTCAAGGGTGGTATTGACGAATATGAAAAGTGGTCAAGATTCGTTTCGTTTGAATATCTCATATACCTTAGATGCCCTGATTGAATTAAACCCGCAAAAGAACAGACGATACGTAAATATCCCATTCTGTCTCCACATTTTATACAGAAACGGTCATTTAAACCTGTTGAATAAAGAAGGTCTTTTTTAAGAAAACTTTGAGATCGGAAAATGTATTAGTTCTTGGTATTTGACGATTGTAGGTTCAAGATTTCTGAAGGAGAAAAGTGGACAAAACAGGCACACGTGCCCAGATCTGGACTCCTTCAGAATGCCTTGTACGTCAGAAAATATGTTATGCAATTGGTTGGAGAAATAAAAATTAAATTTGAAATTGAAAAAAAAAATTCAAGCCACTAGTTTGATAATGTTTTCGTGTTAAGTAGCATGTAAAGGTCGTTGTGTTTTTTGTAACTTTACACCTATGTATATGTTGTCTGTTGCTGACCTGCTTGTTGTAAAGACACCGAGGCTAGCAATTTTTTTTTAATTGTTTGATTATTTTGTCCTACGTCCTGGTATTACGAAAATATCCCTGTATACGGGATGTTACATCAAATTACCGCAAATAGAAGTCCACTTCCGAATTCACACACATAGATATAGTCATCCTCTTTGATGTGCATCGTTGTTTTATAATCCAGAACTTCACAGAGAAATTGTTAATTGCTTAATCTAGCCCAGTGAATTACACAAAGGCATTGTATGTGGATTGGCCCTTTGCCCCATTTGCGAAGTAAATCCTACTGTACAACGTCCACGGTCCGTTTGGCCATTTTCCAGAATTGCAAAGGTTCGGCGGTAGTCGGTTTTCATTCTGAATTCTGTTTGGTTTTGGCAATCTCCAATATATATACGAATATGAGCTAGAAGTTACCCTAAAATATGTAACAAGCGTATGGGAGGCCGTAATCTAGACACTCGTACATGTGTGAACGTTAAGAGTGGTTCACACGTGTCTGGATGCTGGGGGCTTATGCCCTTATAATGGTTGTCTTTTATCCAATGACTGTCTAATTCATTCTGACATACATAAGACTTCTCACCTGATTTGTGGGGGGAGGGCTATTCCTGCTAACATGTAGAGGTGGTCCAAGTTGGTCGGTATTAGATAACCTGTTATATCCTACAGGTGTCGTTCAGGGTTTTTTTTATGGCCGGCCTCCCGCAAAGGCTGAAAGCCTATGGCGCTGTAGAAGCGCTGCGAGAGGATAAGTATCGGTTCACGTTATATTTGAAACGCTGCAGGTTGTATCCGTCGGAAATCAGGAATGCTGGAGGAGATAAGTTCGGGGAGTAAGGACCTCGACCTGGTAAGGATGAGCTCGTAGAGCTTCTCTAGTTTTCCTGGTTCGGACGACCTGTGGTGTTATTATCTGAGTGAGTTCACTCGAACATTTTCCGTGATAGAATCTGTAAAACAGGGATAGGTCAGGCCACCCTCCGATGTTCCAGGCTGTGGAGGTCCTTTGTGAGGTTTGACGTATCGATTAGATAGTGTCCAGAAGCTTTAGAGAGTGCTTCGGAGCGCATCCCCACACATGGGAGCAATACTCCAGCAATGGTCGGATCTGTGCCTTGTAGAGCAGCAGCAGTTGCTCTGGTGTATACAACTTCCTACAGCGGAACAAAACTCCAAGCTTCTGGGATGCCGTTTTAGCAATACTGACGACGTGGTCGTGCCAGGACATGTTATTGTTGATGTTGATTCCCAAAAGCTTGACGGAAGGTGATTCGACTATGGGGTGACTCTCCATTTCCACGGTTGGTAAGCCATCGTGAGACTTCTTTGTAAGTGTTGTTGCCTGAGTTTTTTGTACGTTGAACTGTACTTTATTTGCTTCGTTCAGGGTAGGGTCTAGTTTGTAGGTGTGGGTCGATCTGGACCATATAGGGCATGTGTATTCGGTTGGAGCAAAGCACAAGGCAAGATATGTCGTCCGCAATATGCCAGGGATCTGAAGTTGACCAGCTTGCGAATAAGACCGTTTCTCGTATTTACTTTTGCTTTAGTTTTCTCTGCGTTTTTTATAGGACAGAGTCGTATACCTATGCTTGTAACGATCAAATAAACTGGGTTAGGTCACTGCTGCAGCTTGATCAAATTAAATTACATTCGCAGTTAGTTCCGTGATAGCTTGCCGGTTATCAAGATGTAATGGGGATATATGAGTTGGTTGGAGATGGCAACAGATAGCCCAAGAGATTTTATGACCTCCCGAAAAAGATTGGAAAAATATCGGGAACCTTAAAATGCCTTGAAGCAATTCTACCAATTTTTTATTTTTGCTAGTTACTTCAAAGTCACTACATTACACCGATTTTTGATATAGTAGCATTATCTATTAGGATCTCGTAGCAAATTGCAGCCCACATTTCATCAGAATAATTGATAAATCGATTTCTGAGATTACGCGGAAGAATGGCGACAAAAAACCTATTATCCCAGAAAAAAGAGTGTTTTTGATTGTGTGCGATATAAAGTATTGATAAAAAGCATAACTAAATAAACTATATTGAAATATTGACTATTCGTGAAGAAATTCGAAATATGAGAAACGTTCAATAAGTCAATAATTAACATTGCTTGAGGCAAGTCAAAAACGATTCCTGCAAGTCTGAGGATGTCTTCTATTACCAGAAATGATAATACCGAAAACTAAAAGACCAAACCTAAGCCCATCTACGTAAAGTACTCCTCTACTAAATAAAGTTTCTTCAAGACCAGAAATTTTCTTAACAATTTCTTTAAATATCATAGTATTATTCTTTTATTTCAGTAGGTAGAATGTTGAAAAATCTTGGGTCACATACACTAGGAAATTTGTATGAACTTTTATATTTGGCCAATTTTAGATAATTTTTGGTCCTAGTATTATTTTGTGAAAGTTCACTATTACCCAAAAAGCTTGCCTTATTTTTGTAAACATAAACACAGACTTCGAGCACATGAAGACTATAAGAAGCTGAAATACTAAAATCTTTAGAATATTGTTTCCACAAGGTACGTTTTGAGATCCCCGCGATACATTTAACTTCACATTTCTCAGCTAAAAGCACACATGAACTGCGTCAGCCGACCAACCCCAAATAACTCCATATCTTAACCTGCTCTCAATCTAGTCTTTTGTTAAAACATTTTTCATACTATACCGATAAGATGAATATTTAAACAAAGTATGGATAGCAAATATTCGCAATGTCTTTTGAAGGTCATATTTTTATCTAAAAATATGCTCAAAAATCATCATTACAGGACCCTAAACGAATATTGTTAAAATAATGGACAAGCCTCTGTAGGGCTTTTATACATGATGAAAGGCACTGCTATAGGATTTAAATATAGATTATTTTTATTGAACCAGTTATTACCACCTCTCGTGATTAGATTACACGAATTCTCCAAATAGTCATCGCCTTTATCAGTTTTGGACACTTTGCGAGACTTCCAAAAAGCTTTCTATGTACTTAGTAGTTCTGCGGTCCAGTCGAGCAAGACCGCCGTGATCTGATTATAATACTTCGGTGAGTTGGTTCTTCCAGCAGAAAACTCCGTGGCACGGAGACCTTCTGCGTACTGAGAATATTTATCACCGCTAATGCCTCAGGATCATCGCGGGATCACGGCGGCTAAGCGTGGATGAAATGATAAATATACAGACAGAGCCCGACGTCGCAGTTGAAGAAAATGTCGTGCTGCGTGTAGATACCTCAAGTATTTCAATTCATACAAGGAAATGTCTTTAAAATGTTGGAGGCCGGAGGGTCTCGAACCCACGACCTCCAGATCGGTACATCGGCGCTCTCCTCGGTTGAACTACAGTCGCCCGTCAGCTTTTTCCGACATTCTCTGATGTGAATTTAAATTGAGAACTCCACTAGGTCAGTCAGGGAATATGGAAATCTCCAGCTCAAGAAACATTGGTGTTTGAGATGCTTGAATATAGACATAATAAACCAGTGGTTCTGAACCGCTGTTCAGCGAAACACTGGTGTTGCCCTTCAAGAGTTCCACGCTGGTTACTTTTTTCCACTTCTTATCTATGTAACATTGGTGTTTCTTTTTTGTCTAATATAAAAAATTAAGAAAGAGAAAAACCTAATTAATTTAAGGATGAAATGAGACGACCCTTATCGCATATTAGACAAGATATTGTAAATATTTATAGATCTTTATTTTTATCCTCTTATTCTTTATTCGCTGTATTTGTGTGTTTAGTACTAGACTTATAAAAATATTTGTTACTTAATCTAAATAAACTTATAATAACCATACGCTTCCATTATTTTTTTATTATCTCCATAAGTGTTCCGCATTAGCAAGAAGGTTAGGAACCACTGACAATTAATTTAAGGCCCATGCCCAAAAATGGCTTTCTCCAGAAAGTAGTGGTAGAAGTATAGTATTAATATTTTAGTGATCCATATGAAAGCTTACACGAACTCTTGGACCAGTCAAAGAGAAAACACTCACAATTACAATAATTCAGTTAGAATCTATTTATCCACAGAGTATGCTCATACAATTATGTTAAATAGATAATTCGTAACCTATTTTTTGAATATAACATGTGAGATTTGTTTATGTTCATTGAACAAGAATCTACTTGTATAAAGATTAATCAGGATTGTATTTATAGTTCATCAATGGTCTGTAGGATATGCTTCAGGGACAAATCTGATCAAGGCTTTTGACTACAAAGAGTAGGCCAAATATTATTATGGGTCATGGCTTGTTGTTAGATCCCAATCAACCACACATACAAAAACAAAGGCTGTTTCCTGACGTAGCCAATCAATGCCACATATTCCGAATTATTTTGTTTTAGAGAAGCGGCCGAAATCTCAGTAAAGAGTTTATATTTCAGCAAACGCGATTTTAAAGATGGGACAGGATGCAGCAGAATTTGCAACTTGCATCTAGCCGGACCGTGCAACTTTTTCACCCGCAGTTCCGCATGCGCATTTGTCATGACTACCGAGATGGACATTGACAGTGATAGTTCTGTGTGCCGCTTGCAGAATTCAAAAATGTGTATTGTTTTGGAAAAATTTCTCTGTTTTCGTGGTATTTTCATTTCTTGTATCCGCAATCCAGATTCAGCAATGTATATAATAAAGTACTTTGAAACAGGTTTTCTACTTTTATGTTATGTGTAGAAAAGACCTTTATCCAAAATTTCCTGATTATTGGCATTACTTGATCAGTATTGAACCCAGAAAATTTAGCTAGTGAGGGTTGAAATTCATTTTGGGTATCACACTTTCTGTCGCATATGTTTAATTAAAATTGAGGATTTTTTTTTGAGGTACCTACCTATTTCATTTTTTTACATTATTATATCTAATATAAGGGAAAGTTGGTGGAATAGGTAGTGGGGACAGTTATTTCTTCAGAACTATATCCACCTTTCCTATACATATATTATATATGAGGTTAGTATTATTAGAAGCAGTTTGTAACTTCTTCACTAATAATCTTTTACAACTAATCTAATACACAGTGATAGGTACAATATGTATCACATTTGCTCTTTATACATAAATTCAAAAGAACCAAAGATTTTTTTTACTTTTATGGTTAAGGAAAAAAACTTTTTCTTATTTTTTCTATAATTTTCTAGACATGATAAATTTTACTATTTATTAGATGACTCACACTTTTCTTCTGAAATAATTTGTTCACGTATTATTTTTTAGCCACCAATAATTTTCTACATCTATCCCGAATGTTGCACAAAGATAGAAAATTTAGGTAGTAGTTACGTTAGATATTTAAATTTGGCGCCATTGCGGCATCATCGGATAATAATCGGAAACCTTCGGCAGTCTTCGGGTCTACGGGTTAGAAAGTTGCACGGTCTGGCTAGACGCAAGTGAATTTGCATAGATAGAGGATGCAGGAAAAAGACTACCATGTAAACACAGACAGCCGGGTGGCTCTGATAGCCTTGGCAAGTAACCACTATACCTCAAAGGTAGTGTCGGAGTGAGATGATATCCTAAAGACACTGGCGAAGACCAAGAATGTAACATTATTTTGGATTCCTAGTCACATAGGAGAGGTGGTAATGCCAAAGAAGGCGCAGAACTCTTTCTTTCAGGACCAGCATGTGGTATATGATACAACATGGTATAGACAGTTGTTACCAGATGGGTGTCAAATGTGCACCAGAAACGCTGGGATAGAGTGGTGGGGAATATAAGTCTAGGAGGTGCTGAGGGTGACCCTCGTATTCTAGCACCGCAACTCAGATTGAACAGGAAGGAACTACGAAAGGTGGTTGGATTAATAACCGGCCATTGGACGTTCAGTGCACATCTGTAAAAGCTGGGGACTGAAGTGGCAAACCCTCGGGCAAACCCATTATGCAGGAAGTGCGGTGAGGTAGAGGAAACACCTAAGCTCGTTATCTTCGACTGCCCTGCTCTAAGTGAAAGCAGCAACTCCTATCTGAATGTAGGCCTGAAGGGAAGACAGAAAAGTATAGTTTAGTGCATCTCAAAGTTAGCAAAGGGCTGGTCTGGGACTCTTTTTGATCCTTTTGACTGGGGGTGCACAATAATCCTTGAGGCTGAGCGGCAACTATTAGGTTTCAACCCCTTGACTACCAAAAAAAAGCAGATAAAATAGAACCTTTAATCCTTCACTTGCAAAAAAGGCCCCTTGAGCATCTACGTACCTACTCACTCATCACTCAGTCACCTATAAATCGTTGATACCTGTCGCCCTTACAAAAACACAGGATTCACATTCCGAAAGGGCTAATTTTTACCCTGCCGAAGCACATTTATCTTGTACCTTGCTGAATAACCTCACGCCTAGAAAGGAAACAAAAATAAAAACATCCTCAGCTGGTAGGGTGACTAGATGCATTGTTGTGACATATTACGTTGACAGCTGCTCTCGAATGTGCTACATTTAACTTGCGGTCCCTAGTGACCTGTGCATCGTGTAGTTAGGGATATACATGGGTACAGTACTATTGCTCTTTTTTGTCAATGGGCAGGGCGCCCGCAGTTAAATTTGTTGGGGTTTGAAATATTCAAGAATAGAGAACCGAACTACCTCTTTGTGGGAGCATCACAATACACGGTAGATGATTTTTGGGATAAAAGACAGTCGAGAGTAAAGATGAGTAATTGTAATTTTAATCTATTCATGAAGCTTTTAGTTTCTTTTTTGCTGCGTATAAGAAATGAACAACCGGGCTCTGCCAATAATCACTCATTCAAGCTGTTGAGAGTTAACATTACATAAAATCTGATCTGGCATGAACACCGCTACAGTTCATCCTAAGGCGGTCGTTCTTCATACATCAAGAACTGCACATTCATTCCAAGGCTTGGAATGGACTACCAAGAGATGTATTTATTGGTACTGCGGATATTGGCCTATTCAAATCCCGCGTTAACAAACCTCCCCTATCATAACCTTTTCACAGCAACCGCAGTACTCTGGTATTTAGGATCTGCCTACGCGGTCTGCTCAGTTATAGAAAAAAAATACATGTCAGGGACCTGGGTCATCGAAAAGCTACATATGCTATTCCTTAACAACCTTTTATAGTTCTGATTGTTGAGATACCCTTAGGGGCTTATAATTTATAACAACTACTAACTGAATTTTTGTATTTTTAGTATGCTGATGTGCGCTGGACAGCCTACTTAGTATTATTTTATCCATTGTTGCCCTATGCCTCATACAAGTACAAAAATCTTGACAGCAGTTTTCTACCGGCGTAATCTCAGCAGCAGCTGAACCAATTTTGATGAAATTTGATCTGATATTTACCTACTACTACCTACCTACCAGATTACCTACTGCGTTTCGTAGTAGGTAATGCTGTTTCAGTGCCTGATGATCATTTTCGATGTCCTCTAGGAGGTGGTGAAATTAATATGGTGGGTTGAGAAAAGACAAATTCAGCTTTTTTGTATTCTTAAATCACTTTCCGTTATCTTAAATAAAAGTCCTTGGTGATATTATTTACTTTACAGGTCAGACTTGGATTTTTTCCTTCTCGCGCCATAACTGATGGTAATATTTTATCTTCAAGGGTGTAATCTCAGTAACTACTAAATGTTACATAATGTGGGATCATGGTAGGTTTTGTTGCTATATTTTAAAAATCAGTGCATTAGCAGAGGAGTAACTATAAAAAGGTCCCCAGAACAGCTCTAAAACCTTTTAGGCAACTTTTAGGGTGAATTTGGGGTGGAGCGCAGAAGTCAAGCAAGTGACAGCGGGAAAAAGACAGAGAACGACTAAGTACAACAGAAAACAACCAAATACAAGCGAATACAATAGAAAAGGACAAGAAACAGCTCAAAACAACATAAAGCAAGCAGATAACAGCGGGGAACAACAGAAAACTACCAAATACAACCGAGTACCACAGAAAAGAACAGAAAACAGCTCGAGACAACAGAAAACATGCAAATAACAGCGGTAAGCAGGAGAAAACAACCAAATACAACCGAATACAACAGAACAGAACAGAAAACAGCTCAAAACAACAGAAAGCGTGTGGAAGACAGCTGCAAACAACAGACAACTACTAAATACGACATAAAACATCCAAACACAACAGAGAACTATCAAATAGAACCGAATACAACAGAAACGGCAAACACACCCATGCTCACTAGGGTTTTGGTGCTTTGCTAGGTGCTTTCATTCTTCTAACCTATTCAAATTCGTTGAAGAATCTTGACATCCTTCCAGGATCCTCTGATTTCGCTTACTAGCCCCTTTTCCGACGCCACTGAAGGTACATTCTATTTGTCCCATCTGCCAGAGTCTTTTATGCGGGGGATTCATATTTTAATTTTATTGCCCCTGAGCTTTTTGTAATAGAGCCTGTGTGTTATATGGACCGGGGCGACGAGACATAAGTGTGTTTTGTGAGAGCTTTTACCGAACGGTATGCGGTTGGGTTAGAATAATGCCCTTGCATAACTATAATATGGTCATAAAGTGACCTTGGAGTCGGGATGTTTTTTCAGTGGGTTGTTGTTGGAACAACATGTGGGCTCTTCTATAAAAAAGTGATTATGGATCGCTGGATCATACCAAGTGGGTCTCACATAAGTTAAGTGCTGCTTGGAGAATTATTATTTGTACTGCGTCTTTGATAGATTCGCATGTGAGTGACTTATCCCCGAAGTTTCCAACAATGATACAGAGGCTTTTTGAGACAACTTTTCTTTTGGTAGACAAGACCAGTTGTTTTACTTATCTCTTTACATTTTCAGGTGATTTAAATTAGCAATTCAAATTAAAAAAATGAAATTTGAAATTCCAGTTCAAAACATTGACTTTTTGTGCCATGATATACAGGGTGGTCCAATAAGCGCGCGGTGCTCTGTAGTGGATTTACTGTTTAAATTATAGGGTGCCCCAATAGAAGTGATAGGTTTTCTAATAGGGATATCTAGATAGCTGACAAAGGTACAAGCGTCATCCAGGTGTCAAAATATTTAGTCCACAATCCACAATTGACCGAAGATGTGGTCCAGTACCCGAAAAGATTGAATGTGTGGTACGGATTGTGGCATGGCAGCATCATGGGTTCTTATTTCTTTCGAAATGAGGAAGGAGGCACCGTTACAACCAGTGGGCCACGCTACCGTGCGATGTTGGAAGAATTTTTGTAGCCACAGAGCTCTACAACATCGATAATATCGATATCTGGTTCCAACAGGATGGAGCCACGAGCCACACAAGCGATACACGCTCGAAGTTGTTCGACAGAAGTTTGGCGACTGGCTCATCACCAGACGAGCGTTCATTGATTGGCCACCGCGATCGTGTGATTTAGCACCTCTGTATTATTTTATTTGGGGGTACGTCAAATCGTTGGTCTACTCCAACAAACCAGCCACTTTGGATGCCCTCGAACACAATATTCGAGCAGCCATCAACACCATAACGCCGCAAATGCTCGAAAATGTCATCCGAAATGGGACCGACCGCTTGAAGCACTGCCAGCGAGCCCAAGGCGGACATTTGAATGTTGTTCTATTTCATACATAATGCTATGGATGTAGCTTCAAAATAAAGCCAAAACTAATTTGATATCTCAAACCGTTGTTGTTTTATTTAATTTTTCTTTCCTATCGTTCTTATTGGGGCACCCTATAGAAGAAAATGTTTTGAATAACAAACGTTTCTTTTCAAATGATCTACTTGCAGAAAATAATTTTAAAGGTGGCTGACCTCCAGATATACAGGAGGTAGGCATCAACTTCCTTATTATAAATAGAATACCGTGTATATTATTACGTTTTTGAATTCAGCATCGATTTGTAGGTCCAGTTTCTTAACCATAGTTTACGTCTAGGAAGCTTATTTTCTGAGTTATTCAGCAATCTTTAGAAAATTTGACGTTTGTAGTACTTTAAGAAAACTGTGAATATCTGGGAAACTAAGCACGACAGAAAGATGCGGTATAATGTATAACGATTACTTGATAAATCCCTTTGATTATGCATCACGGCTATAAATTTCCTCAGCACACTTGACTTCATCAAACACTATTATATTTTAGTTGTTCGCTAAATAAAAAAAAATCGTCGTGCTTTATCAAAATAAATAAATCTCAGCACACAAATAGAAGGTATTTTTAAAATAACTCGGAAACTCGTAAATGTGGGTATATATAGGAAATGCTATAAAAAGATGAAATACCATAATGAAAGCAATTTTTTTGGTAAAATAGAATATGGGTTACATTTAAAACAAAATAAAAAATCTAGATTTTGCATCCCAGCTCACCCTGTATATGAATATGTGTCGTCGACTTTTTTTACAGCCAACATTGAAACTAGAGAATATTGTTTAACTTGACGTGTAAGAAATGATACATAAATGGTCGTAACTTTTGAAGTACCCTGTGTATTACTACAATACCTTATATTATTACAACGGAGATCGTTAGTAGAGTCTAAATATGGTATAATATATAGGGTGTCTCGTTAAAAAATAACGTATGTTTGCATCACCAAGCATTTGTGGGTGACCCTGTATAAATATTTTTTGAGCAACGAGCCTATCGTTGCCTATAACTTTTTTCGCTATCTTCTACAGTAATAGAGTTATGGAGCAATCTGGTACTAAAAACGCACCCTGTATAAAGGGTGTATCCTAGGTTGGGACTTTTCTTCAAAGTGGGGAGAGAAGCGGAGCATAAATGAACGTTAACTACTGCTCTCGAATGTTGACGTGCTACATCGGGCTTTAACAACATGAATGGTGCAACCGGTATAACTAATAATGAACTGATGGATATGATTTTAATGTAGGTGAGTGTGGACAAAATACCTCTCGGACTTCGCGAGTGTCTGCTGATCGTTTCTCTGATCGTTATCACCCTGCCCCCTTGATTTGTCTATCTCGTGCAAAGAGCTAAAGACACAGGATATTTGTATTCACATTATAATGGACACACTGGCCGACCTAGACAACCTCGAATGGTCCAAATTGAAGAAAAAATACTTGTGACAGAACCGCACGTCAAACTTCGCAGCGAACGAATAGCATAAAGCCTGGCGCTGACCTGCAATTTTCGATTGCGCAACTGATTGGTCGTGATTGCATGCAAACCCCGCACACAGGCGCAACTGAATATTGATTGTTTATTGAGACCGCGCACACGTACAACTAAACCGTTTAGTTTCAAAATGAACTTCAACGAGGTGACAGTAGTATGTGCACGGAGAAGAAGGAAGAGAAGTCAACGGAAAAAGAGATTCTGGCTGCATCCAACGATCAAGCAAAGCGCAGCATCAAAGTTATATGACGACCGGTGAGTTCGTCGGAGAAATTTTTTCAAATACTACCGGATGAGTGTGGCCAGTTTTGTTGCTGATACGATTCAATATATTATTAGTTATTCAAGTACTGTGTGTTTCTTAAATTAACAAATTCCTTCTAAAAAATAAATTAATTCGACCTACGTCGCTGCTCTTGTGACATCATCGTGAGATTTCATGCACAGAAAAAAATACTGTTGCGTTTCCAATTAATTGTTAGTATTTGGATGCTTTTCCATCGCTTTAAATATATTTACAATTGTTTCAAATCCAAGTCATTGAAAGAATTCAATCCTTATATTCGGAGTAATCACAGCTATGCCAATAAATTCAAAATAATTTTATATTCATTCTAACGATAAGTATAATCCTTCTAATACAGGTATTGACATATTATAATGCAATCAAAACATCCTTCTGTTTTCGAAATTTACCCTATGTTTCATTTAAGCAAAGCACACTATCCATTCGATGTACAAAAACTATTACTGCAACAGCAGTTCGTGATAATTTATCTGATAAAAATTAATTTTGTTTCAAAAGGTAGCAATTACGCGAACAATAACCCATGCTTTCAAAACATTGTCTATGCTGTTAAAGAAATTGGTAAGTAGTATTCGTAACAACTACATCATATATCGAATTTAATGGCCCTTGTTGTTCGCTGAACTATAATCAGTATTCGGCGGGACTGATGTCCCGATTCAATGAACGTAAAAATAAGGAACAGGGGGATCATCTTAGTGTTATTATCGGCGCCAACCCGCCAACATGGACGAGGTTGTTTCCGTGTGTTTCGTTGTGTTGTTTCGGTGTTAGCCGTGTTGTGTCATTTCGTGTTTTTGCTTTTTGCATCAGCAATTGTGTGATTTAAATGTGTCCAGTTATATATTAAATGCAAGATCTACTGAGAGATTGGGGCTTACAAGAGCTAACACCCACATTTGTATGTAAGTATTTAGATTAGACAGACAGTTGTATTTTAGGTAAAAATGCAACAACTGATGCAGGCTTATGTCTAATTCTTATATCGTGCTTCTTATAACTTCATACAAAATCACACCATTAAACATCCAAACGAATCGATCAGCTGTCCTCGCAATAAAATCTGTTGGTTCAAGAAAAAGAAAGTAGTTTAGAATCAATTACCAAACACAGATTCGATTCAACGGCAGGCTGCGATTGAATCATTCATTGGAATCCAATGACATCTTGTAGCTGAATTGACAATACGATATAATTTCTTACCAAATATACACTTCTCATTGGATAAAACATCGCTGTATTTGAGGAATGCTGAATGTAACGTCCCATTGAATCCAAGCGTAAGTCTTTGACAAAACGACAGATTTTTCTGTGTGTGGGAGTTGCGAGTACAAGTCAGCGGATTCGATGAATTTACTGTTACACAGGACAGTTGCAGGCAACTGTGCGGCTATATGATTTGAACCCAAACACAAACTAAATAGTTGCACCAATTTTTAGAGGTGCAAATCAGCGTGCTTCCGTTTAACTTTGTGGTAGTCACTCATGCAACCAAACAGTTGCGCAATCGCAAATTGCAGGTCAGCGCCAGGCCTAAGTATTTTTTATTCTTCTGCTGCTAGTTCACCATACATTAGCGTTGTGATTTCAAAGGCAGTTCTTTCTGAACTGAAAAGCAAAGTTCTAACTTTGAAAACACCCTGTATATGGCTTGTATAGATCTCATGTCAGAATTTACAACGTCCTACCGGATGGAGTAAACCGGCAGTATCATAGCAGAACAGAAAAATAGTTATAACAAATGGGTTTGTTTTCGCTGTTGTATCTAGCATCATCCGCCTAAGCCTCCGGACAACAAAACACGATCGTAACAGTAACCGCCCGTGGTATACGTCACGAGCCTGAGGCGCTTTTGCATCTGCAATCGTCTTCCACTTCTATACGAGCCAACTTATCAGGATCATCTGCGAGTTTATACAGCATATAATCAAATCTACGAGTTCCTTTCTCCGATACAGGAACGGTCTTGGTGGTTGTTTACCATATTGCGTTCTCTTTTATTGCGTATGTGCGCGGAGCTAGGATAGGAGGGATTATTTTGATGTATATTCTTGTCCCCATTCTGTGGAATTTTTATTGCCTCCAAGCCGATTTTGCCACTCGAGTCCTTTGTTATGGCGACAAAAAGTTTATTTTATTATGGAAGTCAGCCTCAGACTGCAGACCAGAGATAGAAGACAAAACTCATTGATCAATGGTATACATTTACAGGATGTCCCTGAATTTCCTTGATACGTGATATTTTCTTAACAAAAAGAAGTTCAAACGAAAACTGAGTGAAATTCTTGAAAGTACTATCTAGGGTCTATCATACCATGCGTTCAAAATATTTCTTTATGTACCTTTTAAGCTCAGCCTCAACTTTTTTTTTAAATAACACCCAATGGTTTTTTCTAAAAATTAAGAACCTATTTTATTTAAGACCTTGTGGTGCCTTTGATTTTTTACGAAAACCTATTTTTTTCGTGAAGTCATAAGCATGAGGTAAATAAAATAAGGATTTGTTTGAGGCGTAATAGTTTCGTAAGAAAAGCAGTTGAAAAAACTAAGTGGGTTTTTCAAGGATATCATACAATGCTGACAAAACTTTTTTGTTCCAACATAAATGAGGTAATTATCTTATTTACCATCTTGTAGTGTCCTTGATTTTATACACACATCAATTTTTTTTGCAATTTTTGAAGAACAAGATAAATAAAATGATGATTTTTGAGGAGTAATGCTTTCGTAATAAAAAAGGACAAAAAAATGCGATTTCGAAAGTATATACCAAATACCTACCCTTAAAAACCCTCATAGTTTTTTTATCCGTTTTTGCGTCAAACAAATTCTTTTTTTGTTTATGTTATGCTTACCATTCATTGCAAGAAAATATTCTGCGTACAACATACGAACATTTTTTTTTTAAAACATGGTATGATAGACCCTAAAAAACTTTCAAAAATTCGACTCAGTTTTCGTTTAAACTTATTTTTGTTACAAGAGTATAACGTATCAACGAAATTCGAGGATATATTGCATAAATCAGCTCTTTTTACGTCCAATGGGTCAGATTCTGCTTAGATCCTTAGATAGAGCGACTGGTTTTACTATAGTTGTCGATCACAGACTACAAGAGAGAGATCGATAATGACGATGATTCAAAAATTGCTTGTTGCTTAAGTGAGACGTCTTTTCTGCCAGGAGGATGAGCCTCCTCATAAAGCCTTCAAAAGACTTTGCCAGCCCAGCTCTTTGTATAACAAGCGATAAACAGATCCGCCATTCTACATAATCGCATCTAAATAATTTAAACTATGAGGTAACTTAACTAATCAACAAATGATAATAAGTGCTTCTCTGATAGCAGTCTGAAATGGTTTTGCAAAAGAGACGGTGCGGCGGTTAGAGAGGTTATGGTCTTCACTGCGTTGTACATAAAACTCCTTGAAAAACAAAGGTAGAGTTTGGTTGCGCATGGTTAGTAAATTCACATGTCTAACACTCACAGTATGAATACATTTGACACTTGAGTAACTAGGGCTTGAGGTATTTAAAATTTTGGAGCTGTGATTTAAAAAGATTCTCCATCTTGTACCACCTGACATTGATGGAGAGTAAATGCCTGCGTAACGTAATTAAACTTGAGAGATTATTGACCAACCGACAACAGGATTTTTGAATTTTTTGAATCCTGTACCTGGTTATCAAGATACGGATGAAATGAAATACTATTATGCATCAATTTAGAGAGAACCAAACTTTCACAAAGTGACTTACGCATGTTAAAGATAGTTAGCATACAAAAGCCGCATTTTAGCATAGCAGGCGCAATACTTAAACTATTAACATGTTCCTGAAATCTACGATCTTCATCAAGAGCCAACAAAGGCAGAGGCGGTCCTGTTAACACCCAGACGAAACATTTCTCCTATCAGTTTTGTGGTACAAGGAGTCAGCATTACACCGCAGAAATCGCTGAAATATCTGGGAGTCTGGCTGGATACGAAATTAAAATTTGCGGAGCATATTAGGAAAACTGTTAAGACTGACAAAACGCTTGCTTCTTTGACAAGGCTGATGCCCAATGTAGGAGGGCCGCGCTCCAGCAAAAGACGCTTGCTGAGTTCAGTAGCATATTCATCTGCACTATATGCAGCACCCATATGCATTCACGCTCTGCAGATACAACGAACAAGGCGAATTCTGGAGGCAGTGTTTAGGAAGCTGGCAATACGGGTGTGTCAGGGATACCGTACTGTCTCAACGGATGCAGTAATGGTTATAGCCGGCATGCCCCCAAATTGACCTGATGGCTAAGGAACGAGCAGAGAGATACAATGGTAACCTAGATGAGTTCAATGGACAGGCTGCAAGGAATTCACTCATGGAAGCATGGCAGAGCAAATAGTCACAATCTTCGCGAGGAAGTTGGACAAGACTCCTGATACCAGTCCTGTCGGTGTGGATAGGAAGGACTCACGGCGAAGTTGACTTCTTTACAGCCCAGATGTTAACGGGTCATGGATGTTCTCGAGCGTACCTGCACAGATTTGGTATAGCAGACCGGCCTGACTGCATATACTGTGGAGAAGATGACGATGTGCGACATACCTTTTTCGACTGCAGTAGATGGGAATTAGATAGACTTACTTGCCAGGAGGGCATGAATGTAACGTTAACACCTGAAAATATTGTGGCACAAATGCTGGTAAGCGAGAATAATAAGAACAGTATTTCTGGGTTCGCCAGAAAGATACTAACATTGAAAAGGAGAGACATGAACGGACCGAATCTTAATATAATATCAGATTAGTGCAGCCAGCACAGCTTCTGAAGTAATGCGCAAGCGGTTCCAGGAGTTGTGTGATTTCAGAGAGGGGAAAGGGTTTAGTCCGTAGGCACCCCAATGGTGAATCGGGCACACGCTGTTGTATTTGAAGTGACTAGAGCCAACCCAGAGCGTCTTTTGAAAATTCCTAATCCCCTCTTAAAAAAAAGATCTTCACCAAGGTATAGTCTAAGATTTGGCTCACATTAACATTAGTCTCGGATTTGATAGTATTCCTGCATGTTTTTCCACATGACTTTTGACTTAAAAGAATTAAAATTCAAGTTATGACTGCTCGCGAACACTGAGATGATTTTAATCTCACTATTGATATTCACAGACGCTGAATTAGATCCTTTGAGGTCGAGAGGGTAGTAAATTTGGATGCCCATAGGAAAGCAATGTAGTTTGCAATTTTTCAGAGCGGTATATAGATCAGCAGTGTAAATTCAGAATAGTACAGATCCTAAGACGGGTCCTTGAGGGACGCCAGAGCAGATTGATTTGATGAATGATACAGTTTTTTTAATAGAAGCCGTCTGCTGCCTACCTTTCAGGTAACAATTAAGTCAAGCAAGTGAGAGATTAACAAAGTCAATATATTTGCATCGCATAATCGAAACTAGTTTCGATTCATGCTTTCTTCACACTAGATCACAATGAACTTTTCTTCGTTGATAAATAACTTTAGCGAAAAGCGCAACTTCATCCCGTTGAGCTTTTGCAATAATATATTCATACAATTATATGAATATGTTATACTCTTGGATTAAAACAAGAGCCAATGAAATCATGACAATAAATTAACCCTCTCTTATCTGGTTCCTCACCCCTTTCCATCCCAATGCTTTCCATATTCATCACAAAATCGGACTGAATTTCCATTTGTCATTCGAATATTCTGGAATGCCAAGGTTTTATTCAAGGCTACCATCAGATTGTCCCCAATAAACCCTAAAATTCATAATAATAATTCGTTATCGGGAAATTACGTTGTGTCAAGGCAAATGACTTGATATCGAAGCAACTTATACCTTTATTTTATTCCGCCAAGTTTGCCGTACCACATTCATATATGCATATATGATACCCTTGGATTAAAACAAGAGCCAATGAAATCATGACAATAAATTAACCCTCTCGAATATAGTTCCTCGCCCCTCTCCAACACAATGTTTCCCATATTCGTCACACAAACGAATTGTATTTCCATTTGCCGAAAATAATTATACAAAATAATGTTCTGAGTTTGATATGTTAATTAGAGTTCATCGGTTGCCTTCGACACAAAACAAATTGCACTAGTCGCCAGTGAGGTACTGAATCAATAAACGAGATAAAAGTAATTATCAAATGTGTTTGGTTTCGTACTGTAACATGGAACTGTTATCTTTGGGATAAAAATGATTGACTTCATGTGCGCACACAAAGGCAGTTTCTTCTCTCTATCACTAGCTCGTTTACTAGTGAAGATACATGAAATTTGCATAAAGAAAAAAGTAGGAAAGTAGGAAAAACAGCCTCTGTCTGTCCGGCCGTCCATCCGTATACAAAAGATGGCCAAAACTACAGGTGCTAGAGAAAAACTGAATACAGATTCGGAATCAGCATGAAAAAACTAGTCCGAGAAAAATCCGGTTTTGTCAATGTCGCTATTTTTCCACTGGTACAATTTGGAATCATGAATAATACTACAAAATGGTATTATTTATCCATGTATTAATGTTATAGTTTTGAGGATATGAAATGTAAAGGATCCGTGGTGCAATGGTAGAGTTTCTGTTTTGTAATTCAGATGTCCGGAGATCGATCCTCAAGCTAGACGACTTTTTTTTCTTTTTATATTGATGATGTCATTTGCATGTATTTTCTTTAAGCTCTATAATGTTTAGAACGATTATTAGCTCTCACTGAAGAGAGCTTATGCAGAGCCTCTGTCTGTCCGTCCGTCCGTCCGTCCGTCCGTCTGTCCGTATACAAAGTATAGCCAAAACTACAGGTGCTAGGGAAGAACTAAGTACAGATTCGGAAAAAATCTTTAAATTTTTATATAACAAATTCCACAGTGAGAGCGCGGTTTGAATTTACTCAAGTAAATTCATTCTCACTTTTTTTTAAACCGGATGCGATATTAACAAAACCGGATCTTTCCCGAACTAGTCTTTTCATGCTGATTCCGAATCTGTATTTAGTTTTTGTCTAACACCTGTAGCTTTGGCTATCTTTTGTATACGGACAGACGGACGGGCAGACAGAGGCTCTGCATAAGCTCTCTTCAGTGGGAGCTAAAACTAATAAGCTGTGGCTTGCCATAAGGCAAATTTACAAATTATATTAACGCATACTCATATGGCCAGCTATTTAGTTTTGCAGACAATACTGCAGTTTTAGTCAGAGTGTCCCAGCATAAAATGCACAAAAGAAATAGGATGAAACCAGACTACAATTTATAGACAAAAAAATGATTTACCAACCTCTCAAAAAATTTGTTTGCCTTATCTTTGACAGTTTAATTTTTTGTCAAGAAAAGTAAGTACCTGATGACCAGGTCAAGCCTACGTCCCATAGTAGTATTCCTGACAGGCGATTGTCAACCCAGGAAACACCTCCACATTATGGAGTTACGTGACACACCGATATGTAGAATGTGCGAAAGCGAAGACGAAACTGTGGAAACACGTCATATATTATGTGAGTGCTCAGAGGCTCAGAGTTATCTTCTACTAGAGAGTGTGCATTCGGCAAGTATTGGCCTACACTTGCCCACATAAGGGTAATGTCCATAAGCGACTTGTCCACCCTCCTATAAAATTGGCAGGATCGACAATGACCTCAGGAACCAACCCTCTGGGGGATGCACAATGGGACAGTTGTGGCCTAAGTGCAGTGGGCCTACCCACCCTCCACACTCTACAGATACAGATAAGGAAATATATGACGCCCTTTTCAATTACATTTGCCGGGCGCCCATGTATGAACCAGTTCGAAGTTATTAATTAACAGAGTTGAGGAGTTTTTAGGTACATGTTTCAGTGTGATTGTAATGACTGATGCTAACAACAGATAACCATCCATTTGAAATGTCGAGGTATAATAATATAACCAACATACTGATACTAGGATTATCCAACATCAAATTGGACTAAATAGATGATTGATCAGTCCCACTACATCAACTGTGATATTAACAGTTACGATAACAAAAAGTAGCATTTTTCCAACTAGTTATAATAAGTAGGTAACAAGAGACGCAAAAAAAGGAGCAAATATATTTGATGATAAGTTATTATAAACAAATTACGTTGAAATTGAGCTTTGCTTCGCACAATAAACATTCACATGTTCACCCGGTCAAATAGTCGAATAATATTGAAAAAGCTAAACTATCATCACCTGCTGGAACCTCGCTATGCGTCGAGTAAGAAAAGAAGAACGAATGATGACCACAGCCAATACCCTCAGTATGAATGACCAAATAGCTGGATTAGTAGCTTATATGTCATAATGTAATATGAACGTCATAAGTATACCAATCCCCTCATACAATTATTAAATAATTAAATAATTAGGAGCAATGGTCATAAAGGCCATCCTAGCTATAGGAAACTTCATGAATTTAAAAACATATACATAAAATAAAATGACAAATGAATCACTTATCACGTAAAAATTTCAGGTACAACTAAAGAAACTGAAATCAGTCAGTCAGTTACCGCTGCCAGGGGTTCATGTGGAGATTATTTGATGAATGCCTTTAATTTCTTTTTCACAAGTTAAATGAAGTAATTTTTTGTAATGTTTGCAGTATAATATCTTACACCTAAAAACGATAATGATCTCTGACTAATTGACTCATTCATACATTTAATTGAGTATATTGATTTCGACTATCGCGTATAATGATCATGGGACAGATATTTCAAAATATATTTATTTTTATAAAGATAGATACCAACTTTGTCATATATATTATCGTATCTATTTTCAGGTATAATAGTCTATCAGGATATCCTAAAGGTTTTTGCAGAATCAATTTGAAACATTTCTTTTGGAGTATTTGTGAAAGCTGTACGTAGGACCTCTGCATGGCTCCTGATGAAGTTATACCACAATTATGATAAACATATGCGGTTCCACAAAAGCGTGATATACCGCTGTGAGATGCTTTCTGTTAAAAATATTCCTTACTTTATAGAAAACGCGAATGATGTACCTAACTTTGCGTAAAATGTGGCTTATATGTTCCTCCCACCTCAACTGGCTATCAATATACCCAAATACTTCATTGAATGGGACGACTTGACTGTATGGTCGAAACCATTATTAGAACGATATTAAATTTTCTTAGCAAATACTCCATTAAACATTGATTTAACCTTCCTATCATAACTTTGAGTAAAACGTTACAGGCGTATCAAACGCCTAAAAACGAAGTTTGAGTTGTGTTCATATTTTTAATCTTTGATTATTGCTGGGCCGCCACGAGCACGACTACAAAAAGCCATACGCGTTTTTCGTCCTCGCTGTGGTAGTAATACTGTGTAAAAATGTCATTAAAATCAATTCGATAGTTTCCACGTTACACAACGTAGAACGATCTAAAGCAATACTCGTACATCAGAAAGTTCTTAGTCCCTTGGTTTCTGCAATAGGCACAGCAATGTTCGGATGGATTTAAAAAAGCGTATCATGCCGATAGGTCTTTCTTCCACGGGTCAGTGGACAGCTTATTACCCCCCAACCACTCCAAGTTTCTCATCACAAAAATAAAAATAGACAATTATCAGAAACCTCTAAACCGCCTGAAAACGAAGTTTGGGGAATATTTGAATTTTTCTGTTTTTGGCTAATTACTCCGCCGCCCATGCACCGATTTCCGAAATTATAGCAGCATTACCTACTATGACACCACAACATATCGTGACCCAAATTTCATCACAATCCATGCAGCGGTTGCTGAGATTACCAGGCTAGAAGATCGCCAACAGGCAGACAGACCAAGAAACAGACCAACAGAAATGATTGACATGGATTTTCGTTATGCAGGTATCATAAAACCCCCAAAAAGTGTATTATCTCAAAATCGAAGATTATCGCGAACACAATACTCCCCTCAGCTATCAATGTGTGTGGTAAAAACTTGCTGGTTGAACTCTGCGTAACGTTTTCCCTAAATTCTTCCTTATTTATGTAGCAATCTAAATTCAACTAGAAGCTTGTTATATAATTCGTCAGCTAAAAACTCGCTACCATAATGTCAAAATAGTATTTTTAATTTAAAATTGACAGTACTTTTATTTGAGTTCACGAATGACTAAATCCACTGACCGATCTTGGAAATTGGAATAGTTTCAATATGAATTCAAAGCATCCATGGGAATCCGAGGCTGGTCCAGACCGCTACCGAAGCGAAATATTTTTTATTGGCGACGGTTTTTTGTGGACCGCTGACTGCTGGAGATGCGTCGTCTTCGCATCGAATCTGCTGCTACTTGAAGAACAAAGGGTTCTTCGACTGCAGGCCCTATTATGCCTGAATGTCGGCTCTCCTGGATCGATAATCGTGTTTGTTTTGGAGCTTTGTCGGCAAAACCGGCTAATTAGCAGTAGTAAAGCAGCCGAGGAATATTATCATTAGGAAGCCAGGTGAAAATAGCTGGAGATGGAGATGAACGGAAGATGAGTGCTTTTGACGCTTGGTTTTCATCAGACGGAATCTAAGGAAAATGGATAGGTGAGTGTGCTCTTTTATTATAGGCTAGGCAGGAAGGGAAATTGATTTTTAGCTCTCGCTGAAGAGAGCTTATGCTGTCCATCCGTCCGTATACAAAAGATAGCCAAAAAACTACAGGGGCTAGAGAAAAACTAAGTACAGATTCGAAATCAGCATGAATAAACTAGTGCGGAAAAAATCCACTTTTGTCAATATCGCTATTTTTTTATTGGTACAATTTATTAATGTTATAGTTTTGAGGAAATGGAATGTAAACGCTCCGTGGTGCAATGCTATAGTTTCTGTTCTGCAATCCAAAGGTCCAGAGACCGATCCCCAACCTAGACGACTTTTTTTTCTTATTATAGTGGTGGTATCATTTGCATGTATTTTGTTTAAGTCTATAATGTTTAGAACAATTACTGTTGATAAGCTAAGATACAGTGCATGAAAAAACTAGTCCGGGAAAGATCCGGCTTTGTGAATACCGCTTCCTGTTTCCACAGTGAGAGCGCCGTTTGGAATTACTCAAGTAAGTTCTTTCCTACTTTTTTATTAATTTCTTAAAGATCTTTTGAGCTACTTTTTTGTAAATTGTCAGTATTCACTGCAATTAGACGCTAAGCCGAAAGAGATGTTTTTTAAGGTCAAATGCCTCAGTCGGAATTTTAAATCCAAATCTTGGGCTGTTAAAAAGCCTGAGTGACAGCTAATCACCAACTTGCATGAGGTTATTGAGGTATGGCGAAATTATTGTGAAAATTTGTACCATGGGAATGGCCTCCAGGCCCCCTCGTTGGATTTTGAACACGAACCGGATATTCTTTTGGCTGAAGTGGAACATGCCCTCAACAAGTTAAAAACTAATAAAGCTACATGTATTGGTGCTATTTCTGCCGAAACGTTAGAATTCTTGGGTGACGACGGCATCTCTCTCTTACATATTATTTGTAAGAGTATCTGTTTGACCAGATGAATGGTGCACATGAACTTTTGTTCCACTTCATAAAAAGGGATCTCCAACAAATCCACGCAATTATTGCCTACTTTCTATAATCTCTCATGCAAGTAAGGTTTTACTATATATTTTACAATCTCATTTGGAGGCTTTTAAACTTAAGACAAATTATTGAAAAAGCCAGAGAGCATTATTTACCAGTTTTTATCTGCTTTGTGGACTATTCTAAGGCGTTTGATAACGTAAAGTGACCTAAACTGTGGGTAATCCTCACCTCTATGGGAGTTCCTTATAACCTAGTGTTTCTCTGTAACAGTCGGCTCGTGTAAGAATTGATGGCAACCTGTCTGGTCAAACTGCAACCAGAAAAGGAGTTCGTCAGGGATGTGTATTATCTCCGGTGTTATTCAACATTTACTCTGTATTTGTGATGAGACAGGTACTAGACAACTGGAATGGCGGTATAACTATTGGCGGAAGCAAAATATCCAACTTAAGATTTGCTGACGATACAACCCTTATTGCTGCTTCTCAAGAAGAACTAGTGGCTCTATTAAACACCTTGGAACAACATAGTGCAGCGTATGGTCTTGGTATTAACTACAATAAGACCAAGGTTATGATCGTAGATAGAGAGCATGATAATCATCGAGAAATAAAGTCGATATGCCGTTGTGAAGTAGTTCAAAGTTTTGTGTACCTCGGTTCTTTGATCGACAATTCGGATAGCTGTGTAAATGAGATTTTACGGCGTATTCAACAGGCACGTGTGGCCATGACAAAGCTTACTAAAATATGGTATGACCATAACGTCACTAAAGCTACAAAAATGTCGCTGGTTCAGTCTCTTGTGTTCCCCACATTTTTGTATGCCTCGGAAACTTGGACTGTTAAAAAGGCAGATCGAGCTCGCATAGATGCTTTTGAAATGTGGACGTGGAGGAGAATGCTGAGAGTTCCTTATCCCGCCCATCGAACTAACGTTTCCATAATGGATGGGTTCGGTAATCCAAAGAGTCTATCCTCTATTGTGACGACAAGAATGCTTACATTCTTCGGACATATACACAGAAACGATAATATGGAGCAACTTGTAGTTCAGGGTCATGCCCCGAGTGGCCATCCCCCTACACGCTGGGTGGATACGACGAAACAGTTGCTGGATATGAATATCAAGAGCGCCACTGAACTGACACTAAATCGCGAACGATGGCGAGCTACAGTTCTCGAAACTATTGATAGTGTTCGTGTCGGCAATGCTCCGACTCAATGCATTTTATGAGTTCACAACATGTCTGTTAAGACATTGTGACTATGCTGATGATGAGACGCTAAGCTAGCACTGGCTAGAAGAGATAAGTCCTAGTGACGTCTTGGGTGCAGTCACACTATTAATATTAGCCAAAAATGTATGTACGCCACTGATCTTGAAAAAGTTCATATTGATTTTCAGATTGAACAGAACAAAAATCAGTCCTTAATAAGTATAGCGGGAGGCTTTAGAAAAATTATAGAAAATAAAGAATGGATGCTGTTACACGGCGAAAAATAGAAAATGCATAGATAAAACTCGTAAATAGGCCTTCTCGAAAAATATTGAGGCGCATTTTATTATTTCCCATTTGCATAAAGCTATAGTCTGAGATCTCCTTGCATCCAAATCCCCGCTCTCCGCAAAAGACATCGAACACACAAAGTTACAAATATCCCAACCCCCAACCACCCTAATTTCACCCCCATCCAAATAAAAAGTAGAAAATGATCAGAGACCCCTAAAATGCATAAAATCGAAGTTGAGGGAATATCTAAATTTTTTTTTTGCTTTTTTTTTACTCCGCCGCCCATGAACCGACCGACTTTCAAAGTTATAGCAGTTATACCTACTATGGCCCCAAAGCATATAGCCTCGCAAATTTTATCATAATCCAGGGAGCGGTTACTGAGATTACGAGACTAAAATATCGGCAATAGACACACAGACAGACCGACAGACGGACAGACAGACCGACAATCAGACAGATAGGCAGACAGACAGGCAGACCGACGGAAATGAGTGACGTGGATCGTCACATATACATCATAAAACGACATAAAGCATATTATCTCAAAATCGAAAATTTTCGCTATCACAATACATCTATCGGTGTGGGAAGTAAAAATTATATGAAAGACTTTTAATTGTGTAACGCTTTAACTTCATTTATATGGGCGCAGGTTCAGTCAGACCGATAGGGGTAGATTTTAAGTGCTTTAAGTTGTCCTCTTAAAACTAAACAAAAATTATTTATGTCTCTATACTCCAAAACCAAAGCCAGGCACAGCTTCCGTGCGCCTTAGGCTTTAGATCATAATTTCCTTTTCCTTGAACAGTAAATATAATAAACACAGAGAAACAAACGTCGACTTAAATATAGAACATATAATTGCTATCTTCACTCCACTGTCAGACAATCAAAAATAAACCTAATGTGTCGCAGTGCGTTCCGTTCTAATTTACTTCAAACCGAGCGAATCCCGCACCTCTAATGACCCGACTACGAAAAAAGACGTCGCAAAACAAACAAGAAGAAGGGAGAAGAAAAAGAGACGAGCAACGGCATCCCTACATAAAAAGTCACGTAACGTGGGATGCGTTTGAGAAACTCGATAGGGGAAGTTTTGGTTTGTCTTTTATTGTGTCTGTTTCTGTGCCCTAATGGAATTTCATGGGTTTCTGATAGTTTGTATTTAGCGTTTGCTGCTAGTTGATATGGGTAAGAAATTTGTCTTATCTGTAAAATGTATTTACAACCTGACAAGTGTAACAAGAGTCGTGAGAAATATGAAATAAGCAAGGATAGCAATGGGATATGCAATAACGTGTGCGTTTAAAGCCTTGAACGCACTGGGTCGGACGGTACGGTACGAACGGTACGCACGGGATTTTTCAAAAATGTTTAGCATTGATTTGCCTATGGGTGCGCGCACTTGGTCGTCACTGTCGGAACAGGACCATCCGCACCTTCCGCTGTCCGATAAAATCCCGAAAGAAAGATTTCTAGGCATCCCAACCGTCCCGACCGGCCGTACCGATGACTCATCAGCCCTTCGGCGCGTGCCTGCACGTGCTTCGGTACAGACGTTCCGCCGTTTCAGTTGAGCAATACTGGTTGCAAAGCGAGCATGGATGTTACCAAATTAATTACAGTGGTGCTCTAATCTCTTACATTTTATTCTATGAATCAAAAATCTGGGTTTTCCTCGAGTTCTTGACCTTTCTTTTTCTTCTTCTTCTTCTTCTTCTTCTTCTTCTTCTTCTTCTTCTTCTTCTGGTGCCAACATTAGACTTACAATTATTTCTTCTTCACTCAACATATCATTTTGTTTTTCACAATGCATAACAGCACAAAACCTATTACGAGACTGCTTGTCTCTATTGTCCGACTTTCCGCCCGTCCGTCCGTTCCGTCCGTACCGACCGACCCAGTGAGCGCAGTTGGCATTCGCATTACCCACATAAAAAATGGAGTCAAGTTGATTGACTCTGTACTTACCACACATAACTGTGATACCGTTTTATTATTTTCCTATTGGATGAAGCTATAGTCTGATATTCCCTTGCAACCAAATCATCACCCACTCGCCCGAAAAAAAAAACCTTCAACACAAAAACACTCGTAAATAGTTTCTTTCATCTCTCTCCATAGGAAGTCAGATGACACGGTTTTTATTCTGCAAGCTTCATCTGGACGAACTAAAGTGATCAGTAATTTCCAAATCGCCTAAAAACAAAGTTTGACCTGTTTCTATATCTTTAGTTCTTTGATTATTACTGCGCCGCCACTGACACGATTTCTAAAAACCATACGCGTTTTCCATCCTCGCCCCTGTAATAATACTGTGTCGAAATTATATTGAAATCAATTTTAGGTTACACAATTCAGTACGATCAAAAGCAATACTCGTTTGCATACCTCAGAAAATTATCACTTGGTTTCTGTAATAGGCAAGGCAATGTTCGGATGAACATAAAAAAGTAAATTGTGCCACTAGGTAACGTTTTTCTTTCATAGGTCAAAGAGCCTGTTATGAATACAAACAGAATTTAAGTTTTGTAACCCCCCACCCCCTAATCACCCCGATATCATCCCCACCCAAAGAAAGGTATAAAACTGTCGGGATCCTCTAAGGCGCTTAAAAACGAAGTTTGAGCTGTTTTGACGTTTTTCGTTTTTTTTAATATTGCTGCGCCGCCACTGACACGATTTCAAAAGTACCATACGCGCTTTCTATCCTGGCTACGCTAATAATAATATGTCAAATTTACATTACAATCTATTCAAGGATTTCCCCGTTACACATAATGCAGAACGATCTAAAGCAATATTCGCATATGCATACGTCCATTGGTTTCTGTAATAGGTAAGTAATGTTCGGGTGGACCTAGAAACGTGTAATATGCCACTAGGTCTTTCTTTCACAGCTCAATAGAAAACCTATTATTGATATAACACATTTTTCACTTTTACTGCCCCCCACCCTCCAACCATCCCAATTTCACCCCCACTGAAAAAAAGTAGAAAATGATCAGGAACCTCGAAAACGCATATTTGAGGAATATTTGAATTTTTTTTATTTTTTGATAACTACTCCGCCGCCAATGCACCGATTTTCAAAAATTATAGAGCACTATCTACTACGGCCTAACAGTATTTACCTACCTAAATTTCATCACAATCCATGCATCGGTAACTGAGATTACGAGGCTAGAAGAACGCCAACAGACAGACCGACAGACCGACGGAAATGAGTGACATATATTTTTGTTATGTAGACAGACGAGGTAGTTTGGTTGAACAAAAAAAATATTCGTTCTGAAAAAACATGCTCTGAACAACAATACAACTTTCTGCACATAAAAGACCTCAATACCTACCTCTCTATGAAGTATTTTCTAACATTTTAGCAACGCTATCATGGCTTGCAATGGAGCCTAGATTACTTTTATCACTAATAATACACGTAATAATTGTGGAATCTACATTAACAATAGTACAGCAGGTCTGTTTATACATGTGCAGTACTTTCCAGGTACTCCTTTACCTGTTAAGTAGCTTCTCGCTGCATACACATGCCTCATTTTCTAATTTCATCGATATTTTATTTTGTCAGTTATATGTAATAGGCATAATAGAGGAAGATTGCACATTCTGGGTGAGTACTCTTGACCGTTTCACCTTCATCGTTTAACCTAATCCAACCTCCCGACCTTTGACCTCTTGACGTTCGTGGTTTGACCTCGTCATCGCTTGACCTACGACCCTTTCACCTTTGTCAAGGGACAAAATAAGAAAAAAATCTCAACTATGCCCGGGGTTGGAACTCCCAACCTTCCGCTTAAGAAGCAAAACCTTCATACTAGGCTTCGAAGCAACAATGTAGAGTAAGTGTTTACAAGAAGTGGAATAAGAGATATCAGTGACAACAGTGACATGCAGTATAGATGCATCTGAGTTTGTAATATAACAAATATAATATTCATGCTCGTGTCCCGTCAGTAGCTTCGAAAGGAATGCACTACGTAATTATCTATTTTATAAGAACATTCGTCTTTGATGTGCGAATTGGGCTGTCAAGGTTAAACTAAGCCAACCTCCATCATGATCCAAGTTGATAGATATTTCTCTTTAGACGTAAATTTAAAACTTAAAGTTTGTTACAAAAATTAATAATTTAAAATCTTGTATCCAGCATAGTGTATGCATAAGTATACAAAAAATATTAAAATGTAACCAACCCAAATTATGCATGCTTTATCTCAAGCATTAACGAGACCTAAAAAAGGCTCATTGACTACGTAGTACTACCATAAGATCGTGCTTCAAACGGCTCCGAGCGAGAAAAAAGCTAATTTTACGGCAGCTTAACCCAAAAATAAAAAGAACAAAAAGTGTCACATCCATTAGGGGGATTAATATCAGAGCAAAGTGTAACAACGCGCACTGCATTAGCGTTACAACGTCTTCCCGAAAGGGATAATAGGCATTTTTGTTTTCTTGTTGGCTTTACGAGGTCTAGAATGCTATTGCGGTATTAAAGCTATTGTGTATCTACCTAAAATATCTTTTTTGACATACAGCATACAGCATTGTCTTCATTTTAGAATTTTAAGTCATTCTATTTTGATATGGAGAATGCGCAATTTTTTTATTCGAAAGCATGTGTGCTAAATTGGTTCTGATAAAGCTCAGGGGGCCATTTAGCTTTTATCAAAATGCCTATAACGTGAAAATTCCTAAGCTTCATGTTATCATTGTTTTTCATAATCCGGCAGTACTATTTCCAGTCTCAGAGACCACTGAACCCAACTTCAACTGCTAAGTAGTTTTTAACTTATGCAACTATTGTGAAAATTTCCTAATCTCGTGTAAGCAGTGACACAAATTTCCTGTATTTACGTTATTTATATATTTACAATATAATATTTAATATTATTAATAATTATACATTAAACCAAAATTACATTTTGAACATAAGATTTTCTTTTTATCCAAACTTTTAGATTTTTTTTATACACAAAATGTAGATACTTATAATAGGTTGATTTGAAATTTTGTACCAAATTATTTTACCCTTCGACTTTTAGTAGCAAAATCATCATAGTAGATATTACTAAAAGTTCATCCAGCAGTTTCAAGAAGAACGAGTGTGATATTTAGTAAAGTTAACTTTAGTGAATTCGCGGATACACATATATACAGGCGCCATATACCATACTGCTAAAAACATAAAGAACAGTAATGACTTTTCAGTTTTCAGTTAGAGTAGATCAGGTGTCAGATTGAGGGTTAACTCCTCGTCAAGGCAGTATGTGAGACTGGATGTGAGCTTAATTATAGTAACTATATTTTTAAAAAATGCACTTTTAGTACCGCGTCCAGATCTGATCCTCTAGTCTCTAGTCTATCCACAACAACAACAACACAGCATATATGTAGCCCTATCACTTCTGCAATAAGCAGCACATTATGTCACTTTAAGAGGTCTGCCCTTAAAGCAGACCAAACATGGCCCTCACAGCCTTATTTTATCTAACTGGGTCTTCCACTAAATCTGTCTTCAGTCCTGCTGGGAACTGTCCAATATCTAACAAACATATCTTGTTACTTATTTATGGGCAGAAGACCTTTTAAGCGCGCCCTACTAAACGAGTTAACTTCCTCCATTTTTCCCTCCATGTGCAGGTAGTCATATGAGGAAAACCTTGTGTAACTATACCAGTTTATGCTGGTGGCTTAGTCCCAAGCCATTTTAACTCTGTTCTACGAAGAACGGATCACTTTATGTGCCAGATCTCAGCCGTTATTTCAGCTGGAAGAATTGTTGTTATGTTGCCTAGATACTTTTTTTAATCCAGTTGCCACCCAGTCCTTCACTAAACACCTAAATTCCAACGCCACCTAGTATTTCTGATATGTCGTATATATCGTAAACTTTTCTGTTTAACGTATTGTGTTTGGAATTTTACGTTTTTTGTTCATTTCTTCTCCACCACTGGCAAGAGTTCTAGAAACGATAAACTGTTACCACTTCTTCCTCGTTAATTAATACGGTGTCAAAATTTCATCATAGTGGTTCCCGAATTACATGATAGGATTATGATATATGTGTGTCAAATTATCCCACAGTGATAAGATCCACAGAGAAAAATCGGATAGGTCTAAAAAGCACAAGATGTCACCAAAGTCAATTTTTGTAAGCGCACTGCAGAGTATTTTATGAGAACAACAAACGGAAAAGGGCCAGGTGCCCCTAAAATGCCTTAAAGCGAAGTCTGGAGGGCTTTTAATAATTTTACGCGGTTAGTGCACGGATTTTCAAAATTATAGCTGCATTACCTACTACAACCCCATAGCACATTGCTACGCAAATTTCATCACTATTAACGTAGCGGTTGCTGAAATTACGCGGCTAAAAGACGCCTAATAGACAGACAGACCGTCGAACAGATATACCGACATACACAGACAGACAGATGGAAATTAGTGATGTCGATGTTTGTTATGTAGATATAAAACGCCCAAAAAGCGTAGTATTTGAAAATCCAAAATTTTCGCGATCACAAACTCTCCTATCCCCTATAGATGTGGGTAGTAAAATGTGGAAAACAGTCAGGAACCTCCAAAGTACCCAAAAATGAAGTTTCAGCTGTTTTCGTATTTTTTTTTGTGTTTTTATTATTGCTGCACCACCACGATTTCTAAAAACCATACGCATTTTTCATCGTCGCCATGGTAATAATACGCGGATTTTCGTTATGTACACAGGTATCATAAAATCGCCAAATACCTTGGGACTATTACGTCCATAACCATCCTATTTTTTGACCTGCCTTCAACTTCTTTCTTACATGCTTCTAAGTAAGTAGTACTTGATCTTGCTAAAGTCTGTGTTGTATTATGTTTTTGAGGTCCAAGCTACTCGAAATTTGGTACAACAAAACACAGCAATACAAAGGTAGTATTTCTTAAGTAATAGATTTGAGGAGATACCCCCTTCAACTCCCACACATCTGCACCACTGCAACCTCGCGATACCATCGACATCGGGTCTATTTTGACTGGAAGGAACTAATGGGGTAACGCCAGCTATTTAAAGATTCTTCTGTAATTCATTCAAGTATTAGTATGTAGATTAGAGCCAGGATTAAACTTGCTCAGCATCCGTTTCAAAAACGTTAAGTGTTGTTTTTGTTCTACTGGAGTGGCTGTGACAGTTAATTGTCGGAAGAGTTTTGGATCGCCTGGAGATTATACGTCGGCTCTCACTTGATCTATTTTTATTAAGAATCGTTTAAGTATAGATGGATCGTTTTTTTTTGAGCAAAAAAAAAGAATTACGGATCTCTACAATACAACTGAAATGTATTTCAATCGAACTATGTTTGAATTACGTATAACAAGTGATTAAGGATTAACGGTGAAGGGACTGAAGATTCAAAAAATGAAGTCAAGTTGACACAGTCTGAGATGTCAAATCCCACCAACAAAAAAGTGTGTCATGCCGCTATGCATTTCTTTCACAGGTCAATAGATAACCTATTATAAACATAAAAAATGTTTCAGTTTTACAACCCACTACTCCCTAACCACCCCAATTTCACCCCCGCCCAAAAAAGTAGAAAATTATCAGGAACCCTTATATATTTTTAGTTTTTTTACTATCTCTGGGCTCTCTAACATTATTTATAAAAACCATAAGCGTTTTCCATCCTCGCCACAGTTACAGTGAGGTATCAGCAGTTAATTAAAGTCAATTCAATAGATTCCACATTATACAATACAGAACGATCTAAAGCAATATCTATACAGAAAATTCAAAGTCCCTTGATTTATGGTGCAGGCAATGTTCGGATGAACCTGAATAAGTCTATCATGCCGCAAGGCCTTTCCTTTAAAAGCCTCTTATGAATACAACAAAAAAGTATGAAATAATCATGAACCCCTGAAACGTCCAAAAGCGAGGTTTGACGAATATTTCAATTTCTTTGTTTTTTGCTAGTTACTCCAGCGCCCATGCACCGATATTCAAAATTATAGCAGCACCTACTACGCCCGTACAGCATATCGCTAAAGAAGTTTCATCGCAATTCATGCAGATACCGAGATTACGAAGCTAGAAAAACAGCAATAGACGGACAGACAGGCTGACAGAAAGACCGACGGAAATGGCTGACGCGGGTTTTCGTTATGTACTCTCCTCACCTATCTGTTTGAAAAGCGAAAGGCGGAAAAAATATGTTTTTCTATATTCTAGGTATCCAATTACACAATTTCTTATTGTTATTAATGTTTTTAGGTGTCAATCAAAAATTCAGGTTACAAAGAGAAATCGTATGCGACGATACTATATCGTTTTACAGAAATTATGGAGAGAACTACTTGGGGTGAAATTTCCTATAACAAGAAAAATATAGTAAAATTACAGGATTTCCATTTTATGGAAGATGACAGTGACTGTGATAGAAAAGTACCACAATTCAGAGGAACGATTCTCAAGAAGGGATTGAGTTGGTCAAATACAAAATCAAATTAAGGAGTTACAGCTGAGGAAACTAGACAGTATTAGCTGAAGTACAAAAAAGCTATAGTAGATTAAACTATGCACTATGAAGCTACCCCTTCAAGAGTAGTAAATGTCTACCATTAAAGTAACTACGTCCGCAAGAAAAACACCACTTCTCTTCTGTTTCACATAAAGTATGTTCTGTGCCTCTGTTTAGTAATAATAATTGTATTTCCATGGTATGTTTGTCCTAGAAACCTAACAAAGTCACAGACGCACGAAATTGCAGTCTTGGCTGAAAACAGGAATTGTTTAAACTACTATTATATGCAGTTTTTCAGCTGTGTATGATTTTTCGTAGCTTTCCATTAGACAAAATTAGTTATTTTCTGCATGAAAAATTTGATTCCTACAATTTTCCCAGAATCTAGTTTCCATACAAATGATAGTGTGCATATTCGAATTCTTGTAGCGCCCTTTACTAAGAAACATACACAGACTGTTCTCGTTGCTCGTTTTGATATGAATCACTTAATAGAGTTGACCCTTTTTATGTTTTTTACATTCGGGTTAAGCTACCGTAAAATTGCTTTTTTCACGGCTTGGGATCGTTTAAAACAGGATTTAATGACGGTAGCATGAGCGTAATGAACTGGCCACATCGTTTTTCTTGGGCGTATGTGTACCAGAAATTTGGATGAAAATGTCCATCATTGACGCCTCACAAAAAAATATTCAGTAGTAATATACCTGGGACACTGAAAATGGACGAGACAATTTTATGAAGATCGAAAGCTCGTTACTAAGTAACGAGCTTCAAAAAAATTTTCAGGAAACTATGAGGGACACTTGATGGAGATTCAAATGTGGTTTTATAGAATTTTGATTGCTATGACTAGTAATTTTTATCAATTGTTGGTTTTCCTAATATTTTTTGCCATGAGGGCATTTATACTTCGAAATTATCTTTTAGTTTTCAAACTCACTTGTGCAGTAATATCGACGGATAGTTGAACTGAATGCAATTATCATTGTAATTTGGATTTGATTGGATAGAAATCTATGATGTCATAAAAAAAGAGGACATTTCAATGGTTGCTAAAGTATCAAAAAATGTTCGTTTAAAGATTCTTGAAACAACTATCCCACTTCACTTAAAGATACCGTCAAACTCGAAAACTAAGTACTCGCCTATTTAAAAGTTATAGATATGTTTAACATGATATAGAGCCAAATAACACAAACACGAGCAGACCTAAAACGACGAGAAGCAAAGTACCGCTTAAATGACCTTAGATGGCGATGCCGGTAAATAATACCCTTCAAAGTACCCTCCATTCTGTTCAATATACGTGTCTCGTCGCTTTGTGCACTTGTCATAAACGTCAGAAAAGGCATTTTTAGATAGTCTCTTTCGTACCACCAAAGCGTTGTTGGCCTCTAAATTTGACCCATCATAAACTTCGGCCTCTCAGTTCTTCTTAACCTGTTTTTATTAGCTTCACCTGTATGTTTGTATGAATGTATATTTGGGTGTTTGTAACAAACTCCTTTGAACTCAATTTTTACTTTGCCTTTAAATGAACAGATTTAGTTTAAACCTCGTGCACTTATTAAGAACCCGTATCAGGTGACAGTACAATAACTTAAAAAGTTTGTCTCACTATCCTGATTAGCATCGCCAGAATTGAAGTTTTGAGATCTTTCGAAGTTAAAAAAATGGGGAGAATGATAGACATGAACTTTATATTTGCGAAATGGGCTTGACAAGTTTAACCTTAATCATTTCTTTTAACTTCAGGAAACAGATGGAAGTCACATGGAGCAGGATCGGGAGATTAGGTTGCCTCTTCCACTGTTACCAAATTTTCACCAGATTCGCTTTTTGTTCATCGGGTATTCGCTTTTACAATCCGTCTTACCACGGCCTTCTGGTACTGTACATTTTCATCAATACTTTTTTTAATGAAAGCGAAATTAAAGTTGACAGAAATTCGTGCCAATGTCTAAAAATAAACATTATTCGAAAAGCTGTAGTTGATTCGTAATTAGCAAATCACCCTTAAATGTTTTAAAATAAATTGATCTCGTTTAGAAATTGTTAGACAGAGATTTAATACCGAAGTATAAAAAAAAATGGAGTCAAGTTGATTGACTCAGTACTTCCCACACATTACGATACCAGCTTATTATTTTCCCATAGCATGAAGCTATAGTCTGAAGTCCCCCCTTGTAACCAAATCATCGCCCATTTGCCCGCAAAAAAACACCCAACACAAAAACTCTGGTAAATAGTTTCTTGCGTCTCCCTCCTTATGAACTAAAATGCCACAGTTTTGATTCTGCATGCGATGCAAAACGCTCAGGAGCCTAAAGACCGTCTAAAAACGAAGTATGAGCTGTTTCTATATTTTTAGTTTTTTGATTATTGTTGCGCCGCCACTGACACGATTTTCCAGAAACTGACGTGTTTTCCATTCTCGCCGCGATAGTAATTCCTGTGTCGAAATTTCATTAAAATCAATTCAATCATTTTCGCCTTACGCAATATACATAGAACGAAATTAAGCAACACTCGTATATGTTAAACATCACAAAATTCTATGTCCCATGGTTTCTGTAATAGGCAAGCCAATGTTCAGATGAACTTAAAAAAGAATATGCCGCTAGGTATTTTTTCCATAGGTCAATGGACACACTATTATGAATACAACAAATTTTTCAGTTCTACAACCAACCATCCCAAATGCACCCCTACCCAAAAATGTAGTTGATTCGTAATTAGCAAATCACCCTTAAATGTTTTAAAATAAATTGATCTCGTTTAGAAATTGTTAGACAGAGATTTAATACCGAAGTATAAAAAAAATGAAGTAAAGTTGATTGACTCAGTACTTCCCACACATTACGCTGATACCAGTTTATTATTTTCCCATAGCATGAAGCTTTAGTCTAAGATCCCTTGCAACCAAATAATTGCCAACCCCCCCACCACCCCCTAAAATTGTCTTATGCCGCTAGGTCTTTTTTTCACAGGTCAATGGACAGCCTATTATCGATACTACAAACTTCTCAGTTTTACAACCCCCCCCCCCAGCCACCTCACTTTCACCCCCACCCAAAAAACTGGTAGGAAATGATCAGGAACCCCTAAAACATCTAAAAACCGAATTTGAGTTACTTTCATACTTGTCGCGTTCTTTGATTATTGCTCCGCTGCCACTGACGAGATTTTTAACAAACATACGCGTTTTCCATTCTTAGCACGGTAACAATTTGCTGTGTCAAAATTTCATTAGAATCAATTTAATAGTATCCACGTTACAGAATACAAAACGATTTAGACCAATAAATTCTCGTATAGTATATAGTCCCTTAGTTTCTGTAATAGGCTAGGCAATGTTCGGATGCACCTAAAAAGGTGATTTGTGTCGCTAGATCTTCCTTCACAGGTTAGTGGACAGCGTATTATGAGTACAAGAATTTTTTTATTTTTTCAAACCCCCAACCCCAACCACCCCAATTTCACCCCCACCCAAAAAAAAGCAGAAAATGATCAGGAACCTCTAAAACGCTTAAAACGGAGTTTGAGCTGTTTTTATATTTTTAGTTTTTTATTATTTCTGCGCCGCCACTGGCACGATTTATCAAAACCATACTCGTTTTCCATCTTCGACATGGTAGTAATGCCGTTTCAAAATTTCATTAAAATCAATTCAAAAGATTCCTCGTTACAACGATCTGACGCAATACTCTCGTATGTTTACATCAAAAAAAAAATTCCAAGTCCTTTGCTTTCTGTAATGGGCAATCGAGTGGGCAATGTTCGGATGGACCTAAAAAAGTTATTTATGTCGCCAGGTCTTCCTTCACAGGTCAGTGGACAGTCTATAATGAAAGCAACAAATTTTTCAATTTTACAACCCCCCACCCCCCAACCACCCCAATTTCACCCCCACCCAAAAAAAAGTAGAAAATGATCAGGGACCCTTAAAACGCCTAAAAACGAAGTTTCAGCAATATTTAATTTTTTTTGTTTTTTGCTAATTACTCCGCCGCCTATGCACCGATTTTCAAAATTATAGGAACATTACCTACTACGACCCCACAGCATACCGCTGCCCAAATTTCATCACAATCCATGCAGCGGTTACTGAGATTACGAGGGTAGAAAAACGCGACAGACAGACAGACAGACAGACAGACCGACAGACAGACCGACAGACAGACAGACAGACAGACCGACGGAAATGAGTGACGTGGATTTTCGTTATGTACACATCATAAAACGCCCAAAAAACGTATTATCTCAAAATCGAAAATTTTCGCGATCACAATACTCCCCTCACCTATTGGTGTGGGAAGTAAAAGGTAGAAAATGATCAGAAACCCCTAAAATGCCTAAAAACAAAGTTTGAGGTGGTTTTATATTTTTGGTTTTTTTATTATTGCTGCGCCGCCACTGACACGATTTTTCCAAAACATACGCGTTTTCCATCCTCGCCGCGGTAGTAATACTGTGTCAAAATTTCATTAAAATCCATTCAGTCATTTTCGCGTTAAGCAATATACAACGATCTAAAACAATACTCGTATGTATACATCACAAATTGAGGTTTTGAATCAATTTTTTTTTTGTCATAAATCGAGAGATCATGTATAAGTTTTATAATAAAACTGTTTTTGTTTTCTTTTTTTGCGCAATAATTCAAAAGTTATAACAAAATAAAAATGGGTTTTTGAATCGAGTACCGAAAACACGCCGACGGCTCCCGAACCCGTGTGACGTAATGATGGCGGTTAATATGCTCCTTTGACCAACGACATCGATACTAGATTGTAGATAACCAGCCAAACGTGAAAATACTTGCTAGTAACTAGTGTATATTTGTTGCAATATAGCCGATGAATGAAGTTTGCAGCTCAGGACGACCTCTACGATCGAAATAAATATCTTTTTGAATGTTTGAAATCAGATTACAGATTCCAGTAGGTAAGTACCTAATCAGATATGTCTTATTGAAACTATCTGGTGCATGTTCGTCTGGCCTAGTGGTTAGAGTGTTGGCTAATGGATCCGTTGGTCTGGGTTCAAAGCTCAGCCTGTCCAATTTTTTTTTATTTTTTTTTTTATCAAATAATTCATTCATGTGCTTTTTGCACTTGTTATGTACATTTTTTTCTACGATCAACATAAATATGTTTTTGAAACAAATTCTATCAGACATATTACTTGCACTGCATAGTGCAAAAACTAAGTACAGGACGCGGTGGACAATTCAAAAAATCAGTTCAAATGGTGTTTGTCCGTCAATATCAACCGCCAATATTTTTTTTAAATGTAATAGTTGGTTAATAAAACAAAATCCATTCATTTTTTAAGTTTTTAATATAAACATAAAGTAAGTCAAACTCGTAATCACAACAGTCTTCTGTTTATCACTTGGTATCTTTATTTATTTAACTTTGAGCAATGAAGCTTAGTAACTAAATTTTTATAAAAATTTAACAAATAAAAATATAAAAATGCAATGCAAACAAACAAAACTTATTTCTCTATGAGTTTCAATGTTATAATTATCTTCTTGACCAAAACTTAAAATAACTATTTTATTATTTAATATTATTATTGATAATAAATACTTATACGATAAATAAATTATAAGTATAATTATTTTACATAAGAGCTAGCACTTCAAGTAAACAAAAATAAAACTATATTTTTTAGTCCCGAACATAGAAAAAAGTATAAAGTATCTAGGAATATATTTAGACTCACACTTACGTTGGGATGTACATATTAATAATTTATTAAAGAAAATTGCATTCATTTCATATAAGATGAAATTACTAACAAATATTTTAACAGAAAAGCATCTACGTACAGTAAAGATAATTATAACATTGAAACTCATAGAAGAATAAGTTTTGTCTGTTTGCATTGCGTCTATATTTTGTTTGTTAAATTTTTATGAAAATTTATTAAATTAAGCTTCGTTGTGTAAAGTTAAATAAATAAAAATACCAAGTGATAAACAGAAGACTGTTGTGATTACGAGTTTTATTTTATGTTTATATTAAAAACTTAAAAAATGAATGGATTTTGTTTTATTAACCAACTATTACATTTAAAAAAAATATTGACGGTTGATATTAACGAACAAACACCATTTGAACTGATTTTTTGAATTGTCCACCGCGTCCTGTACTCAGTTTTTGCACTATGCAGCGCAAGTAATATGTCTGATAGAATTTGTTTCAAAAACATATTTATGTTGATCGTAGAAAAAAATGTACATAACAAGTGCAAAAAGCACATGAATGAATTATTTGATAAAAAAAAAATAAAAAAAAATTGGACAGGCTGAGCTTTGAACCCAGACCAACGGATCCATTAGCCAGTACTCTAACCACTAGGCCAGCCGAACATGCACCAGATAGTTTCAATAAGACATATTGATTAGGTACTTACTTACTTACTGGAGTCTGTAATCTGATTTCAAACATTCAAAAAGATATTTATTTCGATCGTAGAGGTCGTCCTGAGCTGCAAACTTCATTCATCGGCTATATTGCAACAATTATACACTAGTTACTAGCAAGTATTTTCACGTTTGGCTGGGAATCTAGAATCTAGTATCGATGTAGGATGTCGTTGGTCAAAGGAGCACCTTAACCGCCATCATTACGTCACACGGGTTCGGGAGCCGTCGGCGTGTTTTCGGTACTCGATTCAAAAACCCATTTTTATTTTCATATAACTTTTGAATTATTGCGAAAAAAAAGAAAACAAAAACGGTTTTGTTATAAAACTTATATATGATCTTTCGATTTATGACAAAAAAAATATATTTTTTTCTTTATTCAAAACCTCAATTCTAAGTCCCTTGGTTTCTATTATAAGCGAGGCAATGTTTGGATGGACCTAAAAAGGTGAATTATGCCGCTAGGTCTTTCATTCACAGGTCATTGGACAGCCCATTATGAATACAACAAATTTTTCAGTTTTACAACCCCCCACCCCCCAACCACCCCAAATTCACCCCCACCCAAAAAAAAAATTATCAGGAACTTCTGAAACGCCTAAAAGCGAAGTTTGAGGAATATCTAATTTTTTTTTGTTTTTTGCTAATTACTCCGCCGCCAATGCACCGATTTTTAAAATTTTAGCAGCATTACCTACTAGGACCCCACGGCATATCACTACCCAAATTTCATCACAATCCATGCAGCGGTTACTGAGATTACGAGGGTAGAAAAACGCGACAGACAGACAGACCGACAGACCGACAGACCGACAGACAGACAGACAGACCGACAGACCGACAGACCGACAGACCGACAGACCGACAGACCGACAGACCGACAGACCGACAGACCGACAGACCGACGGAAATGAGTGACGTGGATTTTCGTTATGTAGACATCATGAAACGCCCAAAAAGTGGATTATCTCAAAATCGAAAATTTTCGCGATCACAATACTCCCCTCACCTATCGGTGTGGGAAGTAAAACGAATACGTATTATTAATGTTTATGTATTTTCAACAAAGTATACGCTCCATTGCCACCAATGCCTTCGTGGCCTAGTACAGAACTAAGATATACAGCGCTGCTTGAAGCTGGTAAGCTGAGAGCGTTGAAAGAGTCCATATCAGTTTTGATGTAATCACCTCCAGAAGTCCAAGGGCTCCTAAGCGGCCTGGGAGTCCGGGAGGATCACAATAGCCCTTAGTTTCTATAATAAGCATTAGCTTGACCACAGGCTTGTCATAGGATAATTTCAGTTGGACGTATTTTTGCAGCTCCATAGCTAAGAGGTCACCCTTAGCCACAGAATATGTCATATTGTGCATTTCGGTTTTGACAACTAACACGTTCGCAACCACGAAGTCGCCATTTTCGGCGATTTTAATTCATGCATGCCAAAGATGGGCGATTGCTGCTGATTTTCATATCAAAAGCTGGCTACGAGTTTGAGCAATACGTCAACTCGTTCCACCGAAACTACTTTCTTACTGCGCCTGCCTATGAATGAAGTGGGCATGTAGGTTGTATGAGGGTTAGGTATCTCTTTTTAACTGATCCCTTTGCCTGTATGTACCTTCCTGTTGGTTCCATTGGAGATTTCGCATTACAGATCCAATTTTGACAATCATGTTCCATAAAAATCCTAAATAACCATTTAATTTTCGTAACATTGGTTTAGATATCTTACCTTAATTCTCTCCAAATCTCTTCTCAGTGGGACGATAGCTGCTTTCCCCGTAGATGATTAAGCATCCAGAAAAAGTTAAAGATCACTGACACTTATCAGTACAGCACTGTACTGTTTTGCACTGTTTAATTCACTTTATTAAAACACTGAACTACATACATTAAACTTTGCTAGTCATATAAATCACTATGCCTACTTAAAAGTCCGAACCAAGTCCGAACCACATCTGCCTCGGTAGCGAATAGATATACCGTGGTGTGGTCGTCCTTGTATCTCTTTCAATGTGCTTTTGTTTTCGATCTGAATGCACTGTTTTTATTACCGAAACTCTTCAGTCGTCTTTTGATGTGCTGTAACATATACGGGGGTTATTGGGCGTCTTTTGGTGAATTAGCATCTCCTGTGTAGCGATTCTGTAACTCTAAGCGAAGCGATAGCGACATCTTTCCAACGCTTTCGCTCGTTTCGGTATTCCATAAATGTCTTCGTTCCGACTCGGACATAACGAACGCGGACGAACGTTATAAGCGATAGCGAAAGATTATGGATCTCGTTTGTCAAGTTTTGACGTTATTATTGCTGTGTGTCAAAGTGACAATTCGCTTAAATTTATTTTTATAGTTAATTACCAGCAATGAATCGAAGAGAAAAAACTAATCCTTCGCAATGGTCGGAATTGCTGGAGTCTCATCCAGAGATATTTAAGCCAACTCGTGAATGCTCGTGAGGCATCGAGCTCCATGCCGAAAGCGTAACGAAGCGTTAAACGTTGGTTATGGAATGCCATCAAAAATCGTTTTCGTAAACGATTAGCTTCGCTTTCGTCTGCTTTCGTTTATTCTATAGCGAAAGTTACAGAATCGCTATACAGCTCAAATATTTTTCAAAACCGTAGAACAAGTCAGGAGTAGACTTTCAAATTACACTTTGACAATTACACATTTCCAGGAGAGGCGAAAAACTAGTACAGCGGAAACAAATCATACCGAAAAAAATTGTTTGGCATAATATAATGATATGGGGTGTATGCTACTGTTGTAAAAGGAGGTTGAAAAACAACTTGAAAATATTAAAAAAGGCTGTTGGACATAATGCAGTTTGTCTTTCTCTAGTCGACATGATGCAGTTAGTTTGTCACTTCTGGACAGAATGTAATTTGAGCTTCATTGTCAAGTAGCAAGACAAACTTTTGAAATGATTCTCTTAATTCTCAACGCATTCAAAAACGTCTACGCCATTTTTGTGCTCGTCGTCTCCATCACTAGCTGGCCACAGTTTTTCGGGTATTGCAGCAGCTTCTCCAGTTTTAGAACTCGTTGGTACTATTAATAAATAATAAAGATTTTTAAACAGCACTTCATGTACTTTTTATTACCTTTTCTTATATTTAGTTCTAGTTTTAAATCTTCTAGGAGTCTTCCTTTGAGTTGGTTGTCCTTTTATAGCTTTTGCTCAAACTCATAATAATACAGTTTAGAGTTTTTTATGTGGTTTGATAAAGTGTGTGTTTTTCTCGTTTTCAAATCCGTGATTTTTTCACCTTCCTTATTCATTAAGTGAATTTAAATTCTATAGCTACTTTAAAATTTAATCATGAATGTTCTAATGTTCTAACGAAGCTATTTTGTACATTCTTGTCTGTTTTTCCTATTTGTTTCACGAAATATGACGTACAATGGTAAACAATAATCAATTTTTACTATGTAATTTTGTTTAACATAAATTTAAAGTATCCCTAATGATCAATTGATGTAAAAGAAACCACAAAAAATTGCCAGAGATGCCCATAGCTGTATTCTAAGAGGAAACTTTAAAAACATTAATCAGTTTCAGGTTTATGATGATTTTTAGATTATTTTCGCTAATATAAACCTATATTTCTGCCAGAATCGTTAAATCTAGCGCACTTCTCTGATACTTCTTTATTACTTAAAAAATAGTTCAAATACAGTGTCAACAATTGGCTGAATGATTTGTACATTTTGTATAGTATTTTATAACATCTTTACGCAAAAATTATAAAAAAATGCCAGTGAATTTAGCATAACTTTTTCTTTCTTATCTATATGAGAATTTAGCTTGGATTCTGTGGGCTGTTCTTTAAAACTGCATAAGTTACCCCAAAATAAATTGTTCGAGACACAAAAGCTGCGGAAAATTATTCAGTAAATTATCTAAATCATAAACTAATGAAGTGTGTAATCATTTTGTATCTTAAATAATATGCTAAATAATAAACTATCTATGACCAGCTAGACGTAATCAAGTTGCTTGTAAATTGATCCAGCTGTCTTCAGTTTAAGCGATTACTTCCAGCAATTAGTTCCTGTCTTGAGTTGAAACAATTATGGAGTTTTGCGAGCTAGCTGATTGGGAAGGTATATGATAGAACGTTTTGCATAGTACGGGCAAAATTAGAACTGTTTCTCAAACAAACCTACGATCGTTAATAGCAATGACTCGTATATTTCTTCTTATCTTGGAGGCAAAATATTTATATTTACAAGGCTAGTTTTGTAAGTTGTATACAAAAGTTGTGGGCAAGGATATGCACCTTACCCACAAAATATGTTGATTTATACCGAGTGATTCATAACCACGTGTGATGCAAAATTCATTTTTTGATAATATCTGTTCTAACAATATCAGATATTGTAACGTTATACAGGGTAGGTATTTCAAAAGTTATGACAATTTTGGTGTCCAAATCGCCGTCAAATGGACGTGTACTCTGTATCAAAAAGTAATAAATCAAAACGTATTTTTTTACATGCCAAGATAAAATTGCCTTTTCTATATTTATGTCTGATCCATTTTTTGTACTACTATTTTTGTTTTTTTGTTTTTTCTGTTTGACAGCTGACCGATTATACTATCTTATATTTCCGAAGAATAAGTAAAAAAATGGAGTCAAGTTGATTGACTCAGTACTTCCCACACATTACTGTGATATCAGTTTATTATTTTCCCATAGCATGAAGCTTTAGTCTGAGATCTCCTTGCAACCAAATCATCGGCAGCCTTCCCTCCCCTAAAATTGTCTTATGCCGCTAAGTATTTCCTTCAGAGGTCAATGGACAGCCTAAAACATCTAAAAACGAAGTTTGAGTTGTTTTCATACTTTTAGTTTTTTGATTATTGCTATATACGCTGCCACTGACACGATATTTAACAAACACACGCGTTTTCCATCCTCACCACGGTAATAATACTGTGTCAAAATTTAATTAGAATAGTGTCCACGTTACAAAATACAAAAAGATCTAAAGCAATAAATACTCGTATGTATGTATACAGAAAATTCTAAGTCCCTTAGTTTCCGTAATACGCTAGGCAATGTTCGGATGGACCTAAAAAGTTGATTTATGTCGCTAGGTCTTCCTTCACAGCCCCTACTCTACACCCTATTATGAATACAAGCAATTTCTCAGTTTTTCAACCCCCACCCCCTAACCACCCCAATTTCACCCCACCCAAAAAAAACGCAGAAAATGATCAGGAACCTCTAAAACGCTTAAAAACGAAGTTTGAGCTGTTTTTATATTTTTACTTTTTTTTTATTATTTCTGCGCCGCCACTGGCACGATTTATAATAACCATACGCGTTTTCCAATATTCGCCACGGTAGTAATACTGTGTCAAAATTTCATTAACATCAATTCAACAGTTTCCTTGTAACACAATATAGAAAGATCTAAAGCAATACTCTCGTATGTTTACACCAGAAAAAATTCTAAGTCCTTTGGTTTCTGTAATAGGCAAGGCAATGTTCGGATGGACCTAAAAAAGTTATTTATGTTGCTAGGTCTTCCTTCATGGGTCAGTGGGCAGTCTATTATGAAAGCAACAAATTTTTCAATTTTACAACCCCTCACCCCCCAACCACCCCAATTTCACCCCCACCCAAAAAAAAGTAAAAAATGATCAGGAACCTCTAAAATGCCTAAAAACGAAGTTTGAGGAATATTTAATTTTTTTTGTTTTTTGCTAATTACTCCGCCGCCCCTGCACCGATTTTCAAAATTATAAGAACATTACCTACTACGACCCCCCAGCATATCGCTGCCCAAATTTCATCACAATCCATGCAGCGGTTACTGAGATTACGAGGACACAAAAACGCGTACAGACAGACCGACAGACCGACAGACCGACAGACAGACAGACCGACGGAAATGAGTGACATGGATTTTCGTTATGTAGACATCATGAAACGCCCAAAAAGTGTATTATCTCAAAATCGAAAATTTTCGCGATCACAATACTCCCCTCACCTATCGGTGTGGGAAGTAAAACAGCTTCCTGCAAAAATTATTTCCCTAGTCTCATAAATATTGATCTGTAAATTATTGCTGCGTGTCATAAAAGTCAAACCAGCAAATGTCTGCTGATAATATCCTGATATATGCACTAAGATCTGCATATAGTTCACCATTTATGGTAAACATAAAGATAAAGTTATACTTTCTATCGCAAATTCTGGGAAGTTCTTGCCTCAACACTGTTCTTTTGCCGAGGCGCTAGTTGTTGACCTATTGAACTTCAAGCTCAATGTTTATGACAGACAGCCGCTTCAAGGTGGCACAGCTAACACTATTCAAGCAGCATAAAAAAATTGTATGCCATGTTTCATAAACTGCGATTGGGATCAAAACGAGGACTAGCTGTAATACAATGCGGTGCAGATAAAGGTACTACATGTCAATGATGCCATATATTAGTCGTTCAGCACTTATATACAGGATGTCCTTGAAATTCCTTAACACGTGATATTCTCATAACAAAAAAAAAAGGTCAAACGAAAACTCAGTGCAATTTTTGTCAGCATCATAGGGTCTATCATGCCATTCTTTTAAAAACATTTTTTGTACTTCAACACTTGAAAGTCACCCTGAACTTTTGTTTTTCAAATAGCACCAAATAGTTTATCTACACAAATTAAGTCCTTACTTTATTTAATGTCTTGTAGTACCTTTGATTTTATACGCAAACTTATTTTTTCATAAAATCTTAAGCACAACATAAATAAAATAAGAATTTGCTTAAAACAAATAGCGGATAAAAATAATACTGAGTAGGTTTTTACGGGTACTGAATGACCTATAATACATGCTTTCGAGAACAAATGTCTTTTTTATCCTTTTTTATTACGAAACTATTAAAAGTCTTAATTTTATTCATCTTATGTTAATGACGTTATAAAAAAAATTTATATATGTATGCAGTCAAAAGCACTACAAGATTTTAAATAAAATCATGATTTCATTAATGTAGGAAAAGCCGTGCGGTGTTATTTGGAAAAGTAGGGGGTGAGTTTTAGGGATTGCAGTAAAAAAAGCATGGCATAACAGGCCATTCGGTACCCTTGAAAGGCTCACTTAGTCTCCTTTTTTATCTATTTTTCTAAAGAAAATATTATACCTCAAACGAATCCTTATTTTATACATTTTATGCTTATGACGAAAAAACAAATAGGTTTTTGTACAACATCAAAGGTACTACAAGATTTTAAATAATATAGGGACTTAATTTGTGTAGTAAAAACTATTTGATACTAAAACCAAAAGTTAAGGGTGAGTTTTAAAGGTTGAAGTACAAGAGAAATGTTTTCTAAGCATGGCATGATAGACAATATACATAGTACTTACAAAAATTCCACTCAGTTTTCGTATGAACTTTCTTTGATTACGAGAGTATTACGTGTCAAGGGAATTTACGAAATAAAAAACCTAAACCCTCTAGATATGTCTTGATGTCGGCTTGTATTAACCTGTGCAAAGGACTGAGGGCAATATGTTTTGTTTCTTTTTAGGCAAAGTCACAAACTGAATTGGACTATGGAACATGGAACTGTAAAAAGTGAGTTTTGTGTCTAATTGTATGGGCCTAAACCATATCATACAGGTAAATACTGTAATTATATTAATAATAATGTAGTTCGACGTATTCCTGCCTGGGCATTATAGAAGCTTTGGAATGGAGCGGTTCTTCAGAAAATATTAAAGGACAAAGTATTCTTAAAATGGTTCAAATGATCACACTTTAAATTTTGCCGCATGTTTATTGAACACACTGTATAACCAAAGGTGCTTGAGGCGCTCCAGCCCCCCTTGAATTATTTTCGCTATGTTTCTGATGTATTACACCCCCTCCAGAAAAATATTTATTACCGTAAGGATAATAGGTGGCCCATGTTATGACAGTGCCCCGAACTCAAATCCTGGCTATGCTCCTGAATGTAGGTTTTCAATTCAACATTTATACCTTTTTGAGAAGCTGACATTATGGGCAAGTTTTTCTCAATATGTTTTTTTTCTACCTATTCACCTATCTATGCTGGTATAGAATTAGTGTACTAAGCGTATATCAACTAAAATAAGAAAACGTGTTACCGATTTTTAATGTAGATTTTTAATTGTTCAGACGAAAAATTCATATTTTGGGTAATTATTATAATCTTCTTGGATACGAAAAATAAAAATGAGATTTTTGTCCATACATATATTTAGTTCATTTTGTTGCTTTTTGGCTCTAGTATAATGCACTAATATGAATACGTCGAATTACATTGAACCTTGTATATCATTATAATAAACTGTATTGGAACAGTCAATAGCTGAGCTCTTTATTTATGTTTTGCAGATCCCTGGTAAATTTTCTGTGTGGAAAATAGTCCTAGCAAATTCAAGAGGTTTTAAACAGACTGTGGCATTATTTTAAAAGTCTTAAAGCTTTTTAAAAGCCTTTAAGCTTTGTTTCTGTATAATGTTCGAGCTTCTGATGACTTCAAGAAGCTCCCTCTTTTCTATCAGTATCAAAAAAGGTCGTATAAGTAGCTTGACTCTATAAAAGTTTCAGCATTTTTAGATCTCGATGTTACCTACTACTACAAACCCCTAATTAAATCCAACTCCCCAAAACTTTCGCCCAACGGCAACAAATGCCGTCCTGCATATCAGCACACATCCACGAACCCCCGTAAAAGCCACAGTACCACCCCGATCCGAGTCCAATTCACTTTCCCGCGTTCGCCGGCCGCGCCGCGTGTTATTCCGCGCGCTCCGAATGCCGCCCGATCGTCGATTGTTCCCGCGATCGCAGCCAATCCGCGACTGAGCTGAAGCTGAAGGCCTGGCGGCCGCCGACATGCCGCTGAAGTCTTTGCCGCCGCCGCCGCCGCCGCCGCGACGCCGCGGGCTGGTTCGCGATCCGCGTACGGGCCCTCCGGGCTTCTGCCCTGCCTCACCGAGCCGCACGTTGGCCCTATCTAGTTGCTAGGGTCCGCTGATACGTACAGGAACAACAGCCATCTTAGCTGCGTTTTTAACACAGTTTATTAGCTTCACCTGTATGTTTCCTTGTAACTCTCTTCTCTATATAGTTGTTAGGTCACTTAGCTGGCACACACTTTTATTAGCTTCACGTATATGTTTGTAACTCTCCAATCTAGTTGTTAGGGTCCGCTACGTACAGAAACAACAGCCAGCTTAGCTGCGTTTTTAACACAGTTCATTAGCTTCACCTGTATGTTTCCTTGTAACTCTCTTCTCTATATAGTTGTTAGGTCACTTAGCTGGCACACTCTTTTATTAGCTTCACGTATATGTTTGTAACTCTCCAATCTAGTTGCTAGGGTCCGCTACGTACAGGAACAACAGCCAGCTTGGCTGGTTTTTTAACACAATCAGCAAAGTGGGACGACCTAAGAGTCCTTTCCCTAAAGGTGGATACAGATTGCTATGACGTAACATGGTAACACATCATGTCAAGCTCCGTAGGATCGCATCAGACATGTAGCGTTGTTCCATATGGCCGACTCTACTCACTAGGCCGGAGCATTGAAATATGGCAACACCGAATCGGGGACCGAGCTTTTATTTATTGTTAAGTCATTAGTGTAATCTTCCAGAGCAAAAAGGAGATTGGAGGGTGATTTTTAATGTGTTTTTAATTATTTACCTGCACAAACGAAACTATAAAGATAAAAAGATGCCTGCAAAGTGTGTAGCACCAGGTTGCACTAGCAATTGTGCTTCCAATAAAGGACATAAACAGAAGTGGGTGAACGGTATTCCTCGTAAGGGCTGGTTATATTTATAAGAATAAAGACAATACTTTACAAATATTTCAGAGGATAAGACCTATTTTAAAGCACAATGTGGTACCTACAATGTTTTCTGGACCTCCCAAATATCACAGAAAAATATAGTTAATAGAACTCATCTGGGCGTGCATCTGGGCATACCTACGAAAAGATTTGATAGTGAAAGGAAATCAAGACCAGCAAGAATGGCTTGATAGTGACCTAATAGTGAATTTTTCTAGCTCAAGTGACAATTTATAATGTAAATTGAGTGTTCATTTAAGTAGAAGTGGAAGTGGCAGCAGGAAACAGGTTGCGTTTATTTTTATTTTGTAGTGTTTGACTACGATGAACCAGACATCAGATGTAAGTGGTATTAGTAGTAGTAGTTCTAAAAAGTATTTTTCTTAATTTATTAACCGAGATGAACTCTAATACATATAAAATGTAATAATTATTCTGAAGCTATAGGCCCACTATTTGACAGCTAAGCCACGTTGCCACATCTAAGGCTCCGGTCTAGTGTAGAGTCGGCCATGGTTGTTCACATCGGCCTGACGTACAGCACAGGACATGTAATACATTGCATGATCCTGACAGTTTATTTTTGACCCTTCAACCATGAATGTGCCCTGTGTTTTTGATATACCAGAAGAAAAGGAAGAAAAAATGGCTGTTCTGTTGATTGCATCCATTTGTTCATCTATTGACATTCCAAACATTCCAAAATTTAATAGCTCAACTGATAGAAGATGAAGAGCGATTTAAATGGTAATTCCGAATGACAAAAACTTAATTCAACTTTCTTCTAAGTTTAGTTGGTCTCCTAAAATCGAGAAGCACTTCACTCAACTCAGGGAAACCATTTCTGCTGAGATACAACGAAGCAAAACCTTCTCAACCCTCTGACGCCTTCACACGGCTGACAAAAAATCTAGATTGTTTGATTTTGCTCTGACGCGTCAGAAGGCGTTGCGTCAGATTGCATACGCGCACGTTACCACGTCACGTCAGCACAATGTGAACGTAAACATACAAAACCCGGTGCTGAAATTTTATACAACACGCATTATGACGTGTTTCCACGTGTTACCGCGTCACGTCATAGCAATATGTATCTACCTTAAGACGACGACTGCCTCAAGTCACGAGACCCATCACCTTGCACCCAAGAAATAACCCACGGATTATTATCCGGCGTGAAAGCCTATATTCCACATGTCATCAAGCGTCCCTCCAAAAACAAGCCATCAACGTTGTAGAGATGCAGTTACCTCTAAAAGCCAACAGTTCAATGCATGGAGTTTTATCGACGCCAGAAATCACTGTAAATGCGCGATTGACAGCAGCAAGGGGGAGCGCAAGAAACTAAGAACAAGCTGTTCTCATGTCCTAGTTCATCCAGAACATTGTGGTTTGTAGCTAAGGCTGTTATTTAGAACTTTTCCTATTCGCTGATACCACCCTTGATCAGAAAGGACAATTCAATCGCTTCTACTCCTAAAAAAAAAAAAACATCTTAGGGCGGCATTTCGCAGCCAATTCTACTGTAGACTTCTAAGGAAGAACTCCAACCATTACCACAGACGTGAACTCGAGAATGGCAGAGGTCCAATTTCAACATCGAGACGTAAAAGCATCCTCCAAAAACTAAACACGAAGAAAGCTACTAGTCCTGATCAAATTCCAGCCATTGCCCTTAAAGGCTGAGCTTGCACCTATTCTTCAAACTGTCGTATTAGCGAAGCGTGTTTCCTGCTGCATGGAAGATTGTATGGCTTCCAAAAGCATAGGTCTACGGGGAGTGGAACAGAGTAATTGAAAATCATGGCGAATCCCCTGTCGTTGCACTTGGCATATCGAAAACCTTCGATAGAGTGTGTCATGAGGGACTGCTGGTCAAGCTTGCTGCTTCTGCTTATGGATATGGACTACCACTTGGCCTGCGTCAGTGGCTGAATAGGTTTTTGAATGACCGATATCTATTTGCTGTAGTCAAAGGCTGTTCATCAGACGTATTTTCAATAAGCGCTTGTGTTCTTCAGGGATCTGTCCTATCCCCTACACTGTTTTTGCTGTACATAAACGAGCTGCTGGAAATAGCATCCAGTCCAATCTACAGCTTCGCAGACGACAGTACATTAGTATCGTGCATGGAACCAGGCAAGCCACTATCATCCCAGGAGACGATACGTCGGTGACAGCAACTCCCCATTTTAAACACCTGTGGTTGTACTTTTTCTCCATTTGGATTCATATAAATGAAGCCAATTTTGAAACGCTGCAACTTGAAGGCTAAAGAGGAATATGTATACGGATTTTAATAGAATTGGTGTTTACACATAGAGATACAATATTGCATACAACAGTAGAAGTCAAAAACCGGAAATCAAAGCTATATGGTTTCGAAACAGGTAATGTGTTTAGTGCCTAAATATATCTAGGCAGGTGCGTATTTCATATTACAACCGACTAAATAGAATCGCGTTGTGAATGCGCATGGACGTTACAAGAATGTTAGGATCCAGGGGCGGAACTAGCTCCCTGCATGTATGAAGAAAAGAGGCAATGGATATTTTTTAGCAGTGGGGGGTTGGGGTTGAGTTGCCCTAATAGTTGGAGCTCAGCCTTAAGGCTTATTATGCACCCCGAGTCAACGGGATCAAACAGACCAAATACAACCGAATAGAACAGAAAACAGCCCATAACAACAGAAATCAAGCAGATAACAGCGCTAAATAATAAGAAACGACTAAACGCCTTTCGTAATTTCTGCCTACCCAGTCTGAGAGCGTCTACAGTATTAGAACACGAGGGTATCCTCAGCATCCTCTTAGGCTGAACATTCCCCATTACTCTGTCACAGCGCCTCTGGTGCACATTTCACTCCCATCTGGTGACAGCTGTCCATACCATGTTGCATGATATACCACATTCTGCACACCTGTCGGCCCTCTCATTACCACCCACTCCCATGTGACTAGGTATCCAGGATTCCAAAATAATGTTGCGTTGTTGCTCTTCGCCAGTGACTTTGGGACATTTGAAGTATTTGTAGTGGTTGCTCGGTTCCAAGATCCTTCTGAAAACCAGATTGATTTTTAGACACTAGACTATATTTATTCAGAAATGGCCACAGCCTTTTGTTTAAACACTCTTCGAATATCTTGACAAAACTATTAATGATTGTTATGGGACGGTAATTTGTGATTCCTTCCTTGTTACCGGTTTTATAGATCGGGACAACATAACCATCTTTGAACTAGATTGGAATTATTGAAGTTGTGGAGGTCAAGTTTATAATGTCAACGGACGAGAAATGTACAACTTCACCAGCTGATTTATTTTTGTATTGATGAGATCAATACCGAAAGATGCACAGCTTTTTAGAGTCGAACTCTCTTCAACCTCCGAGTGAGTGTTTGTCTTTTCTGTTGTTCTGGATTTTAAGTTTTTATTATCAACCTATTTTAGTTTTTTCGGCTATACTATTTTTAGGCTTAACATTTACTCTGAATTTGTGATGAGACAGGTATTGGACAACTGGAATGGCGGTATAACTATTGGCGGAAGCAAAATATCTAACTTAAGATTTGCTGACGATACAACCCTTTTTGCTGCTTCTCAGGACGAACTAGTAGCTCTATTGAACGTTTTAGAACAACACAGTGCAGCACAGTCTTGGTATTACCTACAACAAGACCATGGTTATTATCGTAGATAGAGAGCATGACAATCATCGAGAAATAAAGTCAATAGGCCGTTGTGAGGTAGTTCAAAGTTTTGTGTACCTCGGTTCTTTGATCGACAATTCATGTAGCTGTGAGGATGAGATTCGGCGGCGCATTCAACAGGCATGGTTGGCCATATGACAAAGCTTACTAAAATATGGCGTGACCATAACATCACTAAAGTTACCAAAATATCACTGGTTCAATCCCTTGTGTTCTCCATATTTTTGTATGCCTCGGAAACTTGGACCGTTTAAAAGGCAGATCGAGCTCGCATAGATGCTTTTGAAATGTGGACGTGGAAGAGAATGCTGAGAATTCCTTATACCGCCCATCGAACTAATGTTTCCATATTGGATGAGCTCGGTAATCCAAAGAGACTGTCCTCCATTGTGTCGATGAGAATGCTTACATTCTTCGGACATATTCACAGAAGCGATAATATGGAGAAACTTGTAGTTTAGGGTCATGCCCCGAGTGGACGGCGCCGTGGCCGTTCCCCTACACGCTGGATGGATACGACGAAACAGTTGCTAGATATGAGTATCAAGAGCGCCACTGAACTGACGGTAAATCGCGAACGATGACGAGCTACAGTTCTCAAAACTATTGATAATATTCGCGTCGTCAATACTCTAGCTCCGACTTAACGCATGTTACGAGTTCACAACATGTCTGTTAAGACATTGTTACTATGATTTTTAGGCTTATTCGAAATCTCGTTGACTGTCTGCCATGTTTTTCTATAGTTATTGACATTTCCAATCTTGATCAAATTGTTTACAAAATGTATGTATGATTTATGATGTGCTTTAGTTAAATATTATTTTTTCTTTTAGCTCTTCTTTTTTGAAGAGAGGGAATCTCACTTTCTAATTGATGTCAGTATATCGCTCGTCATGCATGGCTTGAATTTATATTTTTTGTCTTTCATTTCAACCTCAACGATATTCTTTTCAGGTATTTTGATTTTTGCTCTAAAAATTCAGTATTATAAAATGGTGGTTTGATAGTTTGTGCATCTCGAGAGTAAGAATGTATGACGATAGACACTATGTTTGATTTTAAGCTGTTAACACTGCTCCTACAGTACGGAATAGTTTCTCCGGGAGATGCGGGGAGCTGAAAAGGAACCGACGATGGATGTGATAAATAAACAGGTGCGCGCTACGTTAGAAAGAAATGGAAACTGTCGTGTTAGCTCGTCGCCCGAAATTTGTACAATTGAACAGGAAGGCGATTTGCAGATGTTTTTTGCCCCAATTCCTGACGCTTCATTTTCCAATATTTTTACATGAAAATTTTCACATGATGTTTAGAAGGAAATTGCCCAGAGTGATGTCGAAGCACCTTTTCATTTTTGCTTCTTGGCTTTTCTTAAAAAAATTATAAAGTTGACGAAGAAAAAAGGCAGCTTCAAGCGATCATATTTCATGTTCAATCAATTTTTTTCGTAAAATGCCTCGATAGCCCCCTATGTAATTTCCTTTTAAACTTCATGTAAAATTTTCATGCAAAAATATTGAAAACTAGATCTCAGGAATTGGGCCACTTGAAAATGGCCGTTTATGCTCTCCGTAGGAGCCGCCTTAATTACCCTCCCTGTGGAATAGTGTCTTTGTGGCACCACTGCAACATCGGTGAGTTATTATTTCATGCGGCGTGTTACCGTTGGCGTGCTGTAACTGAATGTAACAAGGTCGGGCGTATTGAAATTTATTCGCCTTGTTCGAAATTAGCTCAATATACACACACCAACCCACGGGTTGTTTTAAGCTTTACGCGGAATATCTGCATTAACAAGGAATGTTGCCGTACTCGCAATAATTATAAACAGATTGCCGCGAACATGATGGCACGTCCTAATGATATCCCGCCGTTACTTTTCGCACGATAACGGGAAAGCGTAACTCAACTAAAAATGCCTCTCAAAGTTCAGCTGAAAACTGTTGTCATTAGAAACTGCATATATATTTGAAAATGTGGACGTTGAACGACCTCGTTCTAGTCTAGGAACTTCCCCGACTCAAGTGGTTGTTGTTCATACATTTGAGTATTTCAATTTATTTAATTTTTTTAACCTCCATTTCAGAAAAAATTATCATGTGATATCCATTATACCAAGCACACAGTCTGGTTTTCGCACTGGTCACAACTGTACGACAGCGTTAACGCATATCTCGGATGACGTTCGACACCATTAATCATGAACTTTTACAGTCTATCTTGAAATCATGCGTTGTCTCCAATACCAGCGCGGAACTTTTTAAACCTTATCTCTGTGATAGAACCCAGCGCGTAAAATTAAATGGTAAATTGTCTAGTGAAAAGAGAGTATGTAACGGTGTTCCTCAGGGTTCCGTCCTTGGACCCTTACTATTTACAGTATATATCAGCCAGTTCCCTAAGTATTTAGAATACTGTACGAGTCATATATGTTTGCCGATGATACGCAACTCTATTTTTCATTTGCCAGTGCTGACTGCGCTGTGGCAGCGTTCAAAGTCAACTCTGACTTGGATATACTGTTTAAAGTATCATTAGATCACTCCCTAAGATTGAACCCCAGCAAATCGGTTGTAATAACTTTTGGTAAGAGTAGATTGCAAATTAATGAAAACATGAAGATCAAAATTAATGATAACGAGTTATCTCACGCAAATTGTGTAAAAAATCTCGGTGTTAGAATTGATCATAAATTAAGATTCAAAGAGCATGTTTCTGCTTGTATACAAAAGTCATATCTCTCATTAAAGATGCTCTATCATCACAGAATATTTCTTAGTGTGGCCATTAAAAACAAGTTGTGTGAGGCGCTCGTACTATCTCACTTTATTTATGGAATTCCAGTTTATAGCCCTTGTTCAGACAGTGAAACGCTTATGCGCATTCAACGTGTTCAAAACTCGTGCATACGGTATATATATGGCATACGAAAATACGAAAGAGTAAGTTATTTTTTTATCTTATTTTTCTTCATAGATGGTGATGCTATTAGGTGATGCTATTCCACCGATATGTATTTGTATTTATTTTAGCTTTATATTTTACGTTATTTTTCTGCTCTGCAGATAATACGGTGGCTATCTATAGTTTGCTCGTGTTATAATATCGGGTATATGTAGAGGGACTATCTATTGAAAATGTTTAATGTGCATTCAAGGGTTGAGTGGAAGAGCACCTTTGGTGAACTCCCCCTTGAGGTTTCTGATCAGTGTATATTTTGAATAATCCTGGGTTCCATATTATTGTTCTGTACTGTTCAGAAATAAAGGCATTATTATTATTATATGTCGTTTTAGTCATAAAGACACATTCTCTTCCGACTGGATTATTTTTTTGTGCACCCTCCACCCTTTTCTAACCCCCATTTTCCGATCGGCACCAAAAACTTTTCAACTCAAGGGAATCCTTACTAATTCATGTTGGCCAAATTTGGGAGCAATCGCTTGAAGCGTTTTTGAGTAATCATTGGAGAACGAAATCGCTGACGTACAGACACACAGAAAGACATCAAAAAAGAAAGTTTGCCGATTTTCTTCAAACTTAGTCACTATAAAATATTAGCATTAGAAATAAAAATCTAGTTTTTGGTCTCGCTGCGATAAGAGAGAGGGGGGAGGGGGTGGGGGTAACTCAAAAAATTATTTCATAACGTGAAATTTCAGTGCTTGTATAATAAAGAGCAATTTGAGTGCTTGCATAACAAAGAGCATGTTTTCTTATATCGAAAGCGCTACCGCGAATGCCGCAAAATTTACAAAATGCCGGAAAAAAGTTTCATAAAAAGTGTCAAATTTTCGAGCTTTAAAATGTCACAAAAATGATCCAAATGATTTCAAACTTTACTGTGATAGAGAGGTTTTCGTTCTCAATCCTTTGGACAGCTTTGGTGAAAATTTATGATTTAATGGTGGGGGTCGTGGAGGTTACTCGGAAAAATAATAATATAACATAGCATTTTCTTTTCAGAAAATGAGTCAGAAGGTGATTCTGCTTTGGAAGTGATCGCTAGCAGGTTGGTTTCGGGAAAATTTGCGAAAATGGGCCGATTCTAATAACTTACTTCTCCTTGTCCACGGAAGTTAAAAAGCCTGATAGATGATGATCCAAATGATTTCAAACTTTACTGTGATAGAGAGGTTTTCGTTCTCAATCCTTTGGACAGCTTTGGTGAAAATTTATGATTTAATGGTGGGGGTCGTGGAGGTTACTCGGAAAAATAATAATATAACATAGCATTTTCTTTTCAGAAAATGAGTCAGAAGGTGATTCTGCTTTGGAAGTGATCGCTAGCAGGTTGGTTTCGGGAAAATTTGCGAAAATGGGCCGATTCTAATAACTTACTTCTCCTTGTCCACGGAAGTTAAAAAGCCTGATAGACTGAGCAAAAGGCAATTGTGCTAACCCGGATTAATAGAATCCATCTTTTGACCGTCATTCACTGTATACTACCTACTATAACCCATTCAGGATGCGTTTGATATTCTAAAGAAATTCGTTATGATACATGAGGATTAATAAACATGTTTATGTTTTGTGTTTAGTCATGAGGGGTATTCTATCATCGATTTTCTAATAGTCTGACACTGTATTGGGGATTACTGTATAGCACATGTATTCAGATACCTGTTTCTAATCGGTTTGGAATCATCCGTTGTTATAACATCCTGTACGCATGTCAAACCATAATTGAAGATTGAAAAATATACAATTGAGCCCTTTGTTAAATGGATGATGGGACAGAGTAATAAATAACAATTAAACCTGCTATGTTTACCTCCCAAAACAGGAAAAGTTAGTTTAATCCTTGAAACACAGAAAAAAATATCTACAATCTGCGCATGTCCCTAACTCCCTGTCCCACCCGTGTAATACCGTTTTGACGTCCAAGGTAAGTCGTTAAACCACAAGTTTTATTTTTATTATCTTGCTGGAATAGAACGTTGCGCACGTCCTTACCAGGTCGAGGTCCTTACTCCCCGAACCTGTCAACTCCAGCATTCCTTCTTTTGGAGAACTTCGACGTTGTGGAATCAGCTGCCGGGAAATTTGTTTACCGATGACTATAACCTGCAGCGTTTCAAATCTAACGTGAACCGACACTTATCTTCTCGCACCGCTTCTACAGCACCATAGACTTTGAGCCTTTGCGGGAGGGTGACCATAAAAAAACGATTTCAATCCATTGGAAATCTGATGCTAGAACACAACTCTTAAAGACAAATATATGTTCTATTTTCTTGGATGTATATTTATGCCGACCAACAATACGGGCAGGCTTATTTGTCATATTTGAGCGAATGCATCAAATACTTGAGCAAATAGAGCGATGCCTCTACACGAATACCCTACACCAAGTGAAGTGCTGCTTACGTATTTCCTCAGAGTAACAACTAAACATAGAGGTAGTAAACAACTAATTCTAATAGGCCAACATCTTTTCTTACGTTGTCATATTGACCACCAGATACGGCAATCATAATTGTTTTCTATCGTCTTAATTGTATAGTAGCCAGAAATATTCCATTCTTCGTTAAAAAAGACGGTATTTTGATGGTTCAGGAATGATTACAGCAAAATCAATAGATATGTTGACCTTTACTGCGTTACTGCATGTTTCTTCATCATAAACGCAAATTCTGTCTTACATAAATTTTGAGGAGCTGGCAACGCTTATATAACTTTCCTGCGATTTGTTTACGGTAAACCCCGACTGTCACACGTTTGTTTTGTTTGTGCGTCTTTTATGCTTGGTCAGTAAAATCGAATTCGCTATTTGTTGGTAACTGTGGTCAAGCTATACGGACTTACTGTGCTATATTCGAGTGTAGTTTAACAGTTTTTCGAGATGGGATAGTGCAGAGTAGTGTTTGTAACATGGGTTGCATTGGAAGAATTTTTAGGTTAGTTGGCAATGTTTGGAGGCTGAAGTGTCAAAAGATGATGGTTTGAGCACGCCATGCTGAAGTGGTGTGTTTACTACCTCTATGTTCAGTTGTTACTCTGAGCATATTTCTCATCTGCGTCCTCTATGACAAGAATCATTAAACATGTTATAATCATTTCTTTCTTCTTCATAAACAGTTTTTTAACCCACATCATTTCTGGCCAGAATCGCTAAAATGTAGTTTTTGTTAATAATTCGGTTTTATCTTCAACGCTTTCTAATACCTTTGGTGGAGGGATGCGGCGCAATTTTAACTACCGCTATTATTATATCCGTCATTCTCTGCCTTTCCGCACCCCCTTAAGGGGTGAACCTGGCTTCTATTACCTATATCACGTCGGCTTAAAGTCACATTAAAAACTAGTTGAAATGGCATTTTTGATATATCAATAAAGAGTAAACCTGAAAATGGTAGAAATTTATAATGACCAGTGATAATTCAACAAAATACTGGCCTCTCCAAAAACCTCGTAGATAGGAAGTTGTGGCATGTTTGCTATTTCAGAAGATTAACTGGATGCCAGAAAACTGGTTGCAAAGAGTCTTTCGCAAAACATGGATAAGAAGTCACCCTTTTTCATTCAAGTAGTTGAAAATGTGTAAAAGGAGTTCACTCTCTTTTAAAAAATCTTGAGAAGTTTCGGAATTCGACCTAGGGTGGGGTAGGAAATATATGTTTTTTTTTTCGTCGAGCGGCATCAACTACTATGGCTCTTAGCCGCATGTCAACTGTTCTAATAATAGCTCACAACTGGGTTAGTTACGTGTAAGGTGAGTATGATAGAAATTACATTTTATAGTACAGTTGAGTACTTCTAAGCCACTGTATAAGTTTCGTTGCTGTGTCTACTGTTGGTGACAGCATGGCTTTAATACTATTCGGTAGTACACACTCTGCTCTTTCGCCTTCATAGAAAGGGCACTCTGTAAGAACATGACGTACGGTAAGCCAAGTGTCGCATACGGTGGTCGCATACATGACACTGACACTTGCAAGTATGTAGAAGTGTTAGTTTGGTATGACCGATACGGAGTCGAGTTAATATACTTTGTTGGCGCCTGTGAATATTTTTCGGTAATATCGTCGGACTCAATAAAGGTTTAACAGTTTTTAACGCTGCGTTACTATAGTTCCATTGCTCCTGCCACCTGTTTCGTAGTATTTGTTTAAAATATGCTTTTAGGTCGTCAGAGCGGGTTGGTACATATTCAAAGACACATAATTAGCTGTAGCGGATTTTGCAGCTGAGTCTGCTCTTTCGTTGCCTTTGATTCCAGTGTGCCTAGGAATCCAAGTAAATATTATAATTTTATCCTCTCTTCGTAAATGTGTCACAAGTGCTTGAATCCTTTGTACTTGCGGGTCATTTGTATGAAGGCAATCTGTAGCTTAAATAGAACTAAGGGAGTCTGTGAATATAATGAAATTTTGTTTAGTAGAAAAATAAATGTATAGGAGGGCCTGCCATATGGCGTACAGTTCTGCTGAGTATACACTCGATTGGTCCGGTAAAGTCCACGTGTATGGTATGGTGTTGCAGACAAGAGCACAACCTGTGCCGCTTTCGGTTTTGGAACCATCGGTGTAGATGGCTTCATATTCTGGGTGGGCATCTAAGTATCTCGTGAACTCGTTTCTGACAACTATTGGGTTCGTTTCAGCCTTGTTAGTGTCAAGATGCTATGGCGACAATAATCAATTTACCATTGAAGAGTCCCCTATTTGAACAGTTAGTACATGTTTGCCATACAACTAAAACAGGTCTATAAAGTTTTTAGACAGCTTGTATGTAATAATTAAGCAATTTGAAGAGTTACAGCGATTATTTCATCAGCAAATATTGAATGATTTTTTCATCACATGCGAAATAAATTGGGAAACGATGAATCAGCCAAACTACCTATTGATCGTTGCATTGTTTTCCTGATTGGAGGAAATAGAAACGGTATATATCAGAATATCAGAATTGTACTTTTATTTGATTTTAAAGTTGATTGAAAATTATATCTGCTGTATCTGGTATGATATGGTACCGCGCGAGACTGAGTCAGAAAAAAATTGTTCAATTCAATAAACGTTTTAAAACACATATTTTGGACACAATTTAAAAGAACTAATGATACATCGGATGGCTTTCAAACATATCTTAAACGTAAAACAATTATTATTAATATAATGATGCACACCATCCGAAGATATATATTTGGTGATTAAAAAATTGAGAGACTATGATAGCTACTGCTACTCGCTTTTTCATGCGGATTTGTCTATTATGATTTGAGCATGATTAGTAAAAACGGTAAATTTAAACAGCAACTGACTAAGGACCGCATGTGCTTCTATTTTTTTAAAACCCATATTGAAAGGTGTTTTTATAGAATTTAGAAGTTCAGAGTCTGGGAACTCAAAATTGTCAACAAAATGGTGAATGTGCTATGCAATTTTATTAGTGTCTGCTCAAGGTGTTCCATGAACAAGACAATATTATAGATCAATGATTGACAGTATATTAATATAATATATTATACTATAAAACGTGAGAAAGAGTTTATATAAACATACCCTTAAGAATCTGCATTTCAGTGGTACAGGGTGTTGAATGATTGATTTTTTTGGCTTAGAAATATGGGTTGCTGTATTTATAGTAAGTATATAAAAACTCTATTTCCTATCGCGGGAATAATTTTTAAAATGTCAAGGGCGTGCATCATACAGAGCTGGTATGAAGATTCACCACAGCAACCACTAAGCAACTGGCACGAAATAATGAAGTCCAGTTTGTTAAGTACTGCTTATTGTAGAACTTTCAATCAGGTACATATTTTTTATATAAAATACTTTGCAAATTCATAAAATGTTACCACAATTTATTTTTACCAGTGACGTAAGACCTATATGGGTAGATATTCGATACTAGCCCTTTATAAGGGTATGTTTATGCAAACTATTTTTATTTCTATATCGATATTTTTAGGACATCCTATATATTGCCAGATTAGACACGTACCTGGTACTAGTGGAAATATCTTCAAAAAAAAATAGTAAATTCCTTCGTATTCTATTATTTAGAAGATATCAAATAACTTCGGTCATTCTTAGATACACTGATGACTAGAATTATTATTATATGTAATAATCCTCGTTTCAGAAGAATTAGAGTGGGAATAAGGAAGCACACTGCTCTATTATCAGAAGATGATAAGGTTTCCATATAATTCCTGCAAATATCCCTTGGCAGTACCTGTGGTTCATCGTCGCCCGTTGGTCTTAAGTTCAAACCACGTCTGTTGGAATACAAATTCCTTACTAAGGTTTCGCCCATCTAAGTGACACATTGTTTTGGAAAATATGAGAACTGATGTAAAATTACAAGATCTGGCGTCACTAGAGCGGATGGTATAATAGTCCCATAATGAACATAATATATGACGTACCCGTACACACTTGATAACCATTAGACTCGATATTCATATGCATGATCAAAAGAAAAAGTCAAGCAGCTACACATACTTGTACGTACCTTGTTACTGAGAATATTATCGGCGTTTCCAGCTTCATACCTCTGGTATTCAGGTTAAGGCACCATTAAAATACTTGCTAGGGGACATGCATTAACATAATATGACTGGCTCTGTGTTGTGCGCCAAAGCTACAAGACGTAGAAGCCCTAAAAAATTGCCTACATTTGCAACAAAAGACAAAACCCGAGCGCGCTACAAAAATCGTCCTCTGGCTCACTTGAACAGCTACTGAGTGTGGAAGGCAGAGGCGTTACAGAAGAAAGTACAACTGGGGTCCTAGATTATCAAGCCTCTAAATGAATATGTAGATAAATAAATCAGGTGTTCCAGAGTACAGCCCAGTATCAGACTGATATGGATTCAATGAACTAACAGAAACAACTACTTCGAGAACAAATACACCTACTGGCATTCAATTACCTCATCCTTGAGCTCGCTTTGGGTAACGTGAAAATAATTTTCTTCATATTTGCCGAAAGAGGAAATAAAAGTTAATTGCTGGTCAAAATAAACACCTAGATCCCCTGCAAATTCACTACGTTCTAGCACTTTGTCATCAATTATTGTGAAATTGTTTTTCAAAGCAACAGTAACTGGCCCTTGTGACACGCCACTAGTTGAAGTATAGATGTGTGAACCATAACCGTTGTGTAAAACATACTGTTTGCTTTCTGACAAGTAAGATCTTAGAAGCGATTTACAGAAAGAAGGAAACTTGAGATAACAAAATGATGATGATGATGCATGAATGCTATATTTTGGAGCAATAATATTGATAGGTGAAACTTTCAGTATGGCGCTATCTTTGAAAAAAAATTGAAAGGGGGGCCTTTTTAAAGCTCCTGACAGATACTTCCCAGCCCTAGGATATAAAGTCAATACCTTCACCTGCTACGAAATGGTGAAACATTCAATAATTACCTGAAACAAACATTAATATATAGAAGTATTTGTTTAAAGTTCTAAGTTATACGTAGAAATTTAAAAGAGAATGTAAAGTTTATGTGAAGGATTCAATTTTATTATAGTTTAGATCAAATAGCATGTTTATAATACAATGACGTTTCTCTACGATGTATCCAGGCAATTAATTATTACATATTTCGCCACTTTGTAGTAGGTGAAGATACTGACTTTATATTTTAGGGTTGTGAAGTATTGTCAAGAGCTTTAAAAATATACTCACCTTTCAAGTTAATTTTTTTCAAAGATGGCACCCAGAAGCCATCTTACAAGTATCATCTGTCAATCTTAATCCATAGTTGCAGTACTAGTGAAGCATCTGAAGGAGAAGCTGGTGATTGGTGTTGTCAAAGCCCTTGGAGAAGTCCGTGTACACTTCGTCTACTTGTCCTTTGTTGACCAGATTTTCACACAAATTTCGACTGAACGCCATCAAGTTTGTTGAACTTAAAGATAGTTTGAAATTGACGTATACAATTATCTGACAATACAGTATTACCAAGATCCAAGATCTTTGAAAAGTGTTTTAAGATAGATACAGCTCTTTAATTCTTTCTCCTAAGGATTGGTAATACTTTGGCTAAAATGTATGGTCCGCTTTCTTTATACCTTAAGGTATTACACGTAGAATGTGTAAGTAAGGACACGAAAAAATGTTGAACGACCTTAGGCATGATAAATGGCTTCCGAGAGCTTTAAACGAGATTACAGTGTGACGTAACGATTTAGTTGAAATGGCGGAACCCAGAAAAACTTGTGTATTTTAAGCGCCTTCTCCGCGACAATACTTTCTGTTCTTCACAGTATTGAAAAGTAGTTCTATCTAGGTACAATATGTTATAGTATCTGTATATGGACCATAACGTTTAAAGCGGCGGGATGATAGTATAGCATTAATAACAGATTTCTAATCGCTATTCCAAAAAGAAGAACTCTATTGATAAAAAAAAACCAAATTCAACATTCGTTGTCCTAGCTTTCAAGTTTTGTTCAATACTTATTGAAACATACTTCAGATAATCATGAGGTCATCAACTATCGGCTTCGACAGAAAACAAAATTGTAGCGCTTAGTTCGTGACATAGTTACACGGCAATATGAAATCAACTGGCGAATAAAAGTTATACACATCTATAAACAAACATCCAAGTAGGTAATGAATATTATTTAACAAAAACCAAAAACAAACACGCCTTTTTATTTATGATCAAACCGTCATCACCATGAAACTAAAAAGTGAAAAATAGTTTTTAAAATAAGTTGGAAATAGTAGCGAAGGAAAAATTCTAGTATTATTGTGAAAAAAGCATGTGTTGCTAGATGATCGAAAAATATGCCCCGAAGCACCCCACGCGGCAAAGACTGCTAATTAAACTGGAACAGGATGTGGAGTGAGACAACCATTTTGACTAATAATTAGTCATCCGTAATACTTATTATTACCGATGTCCTATGCTCACGGAGTGTCTGCTTTTGGCTGAATCATCATCATAGTCACAATGTCTTAACAGACATGTTGTAATCTCGTAAAATGCATTAAGTCGGAGCTAGAGTATTGCCGAGACGAATATTATCAACAGTTTTGAGAACTGTAGCTCGCCATCGTTCGCGATTTACTGTCCGTTCAGTGGCGCTCTTGATACTCATATCTAGCAACTGTTTCGTCATATCTACCCAGCGTGTAGGGGAACGGCCACGGCGCCGCCCACTCGGGGCGTGACCCTGAACTACAAGTTTCTCCATATTATCGCTTGTGTGAATATGTCTGAAGAATGTAAGCATTCTCATAGACACAATGGAGGATAGTCTCCCGCCCATCCAATATGGAAACATTAGGTCGATGGGCGGTATAAGGAATTCTCAGCATTCTCCTCCACGTGCACATCTCAAAAGCATCTATGCGAGCTCGATCTGCCTTTTTAACAGTCCAAGTTTCCGAGACATACAGAAAATATGGAGAACACAAGAGACTGAACCAATGACATTTTGGTAGCTTTAGTCATGTTATGGTCACGCCATATTTTAGTAAGCTTTGTCATGGCCACCCGTGCCTGTTGAATGCGTCGTCGAATCTCATTCTCACAGCTACCTGAATTGTCGATCAAAGAACCGAGGTACACAAAACTTTGAACTACCTCACAACGGCCTATTGACTTTATTTCTCGATGTTTGTCATGCTCTTTGGCTGAAAACGAATCAGACCCAAAGGGGCTTCGTTACAGCCCGTTCATACGGTGCGGTCAAATCACCGTTTCGGTCCCGTGTTGTCACCGAAAACCGAATAGATCATCCGGGAATAAAACCTAATCGGTGGTAAGCACCCCAATGAGTTAAAATAGTGTGAATTCAAAGTTTTCTGTTAGGTAATCTATGCTTCCTTTGACGATACCAATACAAAATTATAAACGTATTTACGTCCATTCGCAAGAAAATTATTCAAAATGAACCGAAAACCTGGGATCGGCTGAAAATTTGTCTACAACCGTTTCCTGTGTGAACATATCATTCGGTTCACGCCGATTCGCATCCAAAACGGCGATTTGCCCGCATGGTCTGAACGGGCTGCAAACATCATCATCATAGTAGCAATGTCTTAACAGGCATGTTGTGAACTCGTAAAATGCATTAAGTCGGAGCTAGAGTATTGCCGACACGAATATTATCAATAGTTTTGAGAACTGTAGCTCGCCATCTTTCGCGATTTACTGTCAGTTCAGTGGCGCTCTTGATACTCATATCTAGCAACTGTTTCGCCGTATCCACCCAGCGTGTAGGGGAACGGCCACGGCACCGCCCGCTCGGGGCGTGACCCTGAACTACAAGATTCGCCATATTATCGCTTCTGTGAATATGTGAATTATTCGAGCTCGATCTGCCTTTTTAACAGTCCAGGTTTCCGAGGCATACAAAAATATGGAGAACACAAGAGGCTAAACCAGTGACATTTTGGTAGCTTTAGTGATGTTATGGTCACGCCATATTTCAGTAATCTTTGTCATGGCCACCCGTGCCTGTTGAATGCGCCGTCAAATCTCATTCTCACAGCTACCTGAATTGACGATCAAAGAACCGAGGTACACAAAACTTTGAACTACTTCACAACGGCCTATTGACTTTATTTCTCGATGACTGTCACGCTCTCTATCTACGATAATAACCTTGGTCTTGTTGTAGTTAATACCAAGACATATGGTCTGTGTGTTCTAAAACGTTTCAATAGGGCTACTAGTTCTTCCTGAGAAGCAGGAATAAGGGTAGTATCGTCAGCAAATCTTAAGTTAGATATTTTGTTTCCGCCAATAGCTATACTGCCGTTCCAGTTGTCCAATACCTGTCTCATCACAAATTCAGAGTAAATGTTAAATAACATCGGAGATAATACGCATCCCTGACGAACTCCTTGTCTGGTTGCTGTTTGACCAGACAGGTTACCATCAATTCTTACACGAGCTGAGCTAGAGCTAGACTGTAGTTCGCTGAACCATAATCAGTATTCGGAGGGACCGATGTCCCGCTTCAACGAACGTAAAAAGAAAGAATCATCTTAGTGTTATTATCCGCACCAACCCGCCAACATGGACGAGGTTGTTTCGTTGTGTTCTTTCGGTGTTAGCCGTGTTGTGTGATCTCGTATTTTTGCTTTTTGCACCAGCAATTGTGTGATTTAAATGTGTCCAAGTTATATATTGAATGGAGGACCTACAGAGAAATTGGGTTTAGAAGAGCGAACACACACATCTGAATGTAGGTATTTAGATTAGTCAGACAGTTATATTTCCGGTATAAATGCAACAACAGGTGCAGGCTTATGTCTAATTCTTATATCATGCTCCTTATAACTTCATACAAAATCACAACGTTAAACATCCAAACGAATCAATCAGCTGTCCTCGCAATAAAATGTGTTGGTCCAAGGAAAGGAAAGTAGTTTAGAATCAATTACCAAACACAGATTCGATTCAACGACAGGCTGCGATTGAATCATTCATTGGAATCCAATGACATATGCTGCCTTTCCAGTAGGGTTTCAGATATACAAATATCAACACTATCAACAGGTCAGCACCCTCTCAAAATATTTGAGGTATGGGTAATATTATTATTAAAAAGAGAATCTGGCAAGCTGATATAATAGGAAAAATATGAAATTGGCGAAGTACCTCAATATATCCTTTTTTACTTTGATACAAATGTATCTCGCAGATATTTATAATTATTGTAGATAGTAACATTGTTTTATCAGAATTAGGCAGTAATTAGATTTTCTTCACATCAGCATATTCATATAAAAGTGCACTGCATAAATTTTATCCACTACTTCTGTGAGCTGTGATTGGCCAACGGTCAAAATAGCGTGTTTAGCTTTGGAAAATGCAAAAACAAAAATATTGATTACCCATTTTTACCATAATACAAAGGTATATTGCAGGTATTTATAATAACTGTTATAGTTAGTAACATTTTTTTTATCAAAATAGTGCAGTAATTGAATTACTTCTCTTCATTATCATTTTTTGATACAGCAACAATCCAGTGATCAGATGGTGGAATCTGATTGGTCTAGATCAACTAATCGTTCAACCATTCGTTCAACAAGAAAATGAAAGTTTTCACCCATTTGGGATGGAAAATCAGAGTTGAAAAGATACTAGAGGGTTCATAATGGTCCATTTTATATATATATATATATAAAGCGTGTCTTTTTTCACTTTCTTGAGGTAAACTTCAAGAGAAATCAATCAAGTCTTTGACAAAATCTTTCTATGTGAAGGATTAACTTCTAGTCTCTCATAATGACTAAACTATGAACATATTAATCTATACGTTGTATTGACCGGAAAATAAGAAAATGGCGAATAGGGAGGATGGGAGGACGAGCTAACAGGAGAATGAAAAACTAGAGAAAAAGGACAACTAGAAGTACGTAGAAAGCGGGAAATCCGGAAAACATTGAAAAGGATCTACAAACGTAGGACAAAATATGGCATCTAAGTATTCAATGGGGTAAATAAATCTCTCAGTATTTATTAATCTATTTGTAACTGTTTTACAATTTGTGGTCGCCCTTGAAGGATATGCCTTGTATCGAACGTATTATGGCAATACGTTTAAATTTTTGGGTTGCTGTTCACGGCAGTTCTACCTTGATTCTGACTGTTACCTCCCATTGCGCCATCTTGCTGGTCTTTGATGTTTATACTGCTATATGAACTTTGATGATCCCAGAACCTCTTTTTTGCATTTTATCTCTCATGTTCATGATAGAAATCTCATCGAACGAACGCGAGAAAAAAGAGCCGAGACACTTCCTGGCAGCCAGCTGTGCTGCACGCCCTTGGCCCAACCACACCGTCGTTCGTCTCTATTATAATGGAAGGTTTTCGAGTGGTTTTTAAGGGGATATTTTGCATAGTACGCCTGCCACTCGAGCGGCCATTGTGCCCTCCTCTCTCGCACTGCGAACACGAGCTTTCGCCGTGCTATGCCACCAGCTACAGAACAACACAGAAACCACCCTGCAATAATGCTGCTGTACACTGGACGGACAAATTTAATGACGTAAGATAACTCCTCAAGCGTACAATACCAGGCTTTATGTTACTTCTGAAGCGTATCAGTCGTCTTAAGGCAAAACCCGGCAACTCCACGGAAACAACTTTTGCAGAAGTCTAAAAAACCGAATACAGCCTTATTGTGAGCGAAAATAATACTAAAACGAGAGCGAAATCAGAATCTAGAACCGATAGTTTTTGTGGAATCTAGATTTTAAATTTGGACCCGTTAGGAACTGTAACATGTCTTGTTTTGAGTGCTAGTTTTCGAAATTGGTTCAAAATGAATAAAACATTTATCACTTTAGACTTTTTTACTGAACATGGCGAAAACAGAGGTCAACGACTGAAGCTATAAACATTATGCTAGATGTACACACGTTTATACATGTGTATTTATCATGTAAAATACGGATTCGCAAGTTCCCGCTCAACTCACTTGTTTTTCAAACTACATACATACATAACATTTCAGAAGGTATGATAGTTAAGACATTAATGAATGACAACTAAGAGCGAATTTTTCAAAAAAGTTTTTTAATGTGCAAAGAAACTCGCAATACAAAATCATACATTCCTCAAATGTCTGTAATTTAAGAACCAAACACGATATCAGAATAAGGTCACCATAATGACGTAGCGCAAGCTTTCTTCTTCAGTTTGCTTTTTGAATCATTACTTTAAAGATAACGTCAGGAGCTTCAAATGCGAAATTCAATTTTGTGGTGACCTTCGGCCCTCATCTATGGAACGTTTGACCTTACCTTTGAACTTTTGGACTGACCTCCCCTCATTTTAGACACACATACTGGAGAAAGGGAACAGGGGGTCACGCCTCCTCGCTAACATAGGAAAACGTACTTTCTTGGATACTCAAGTTCGCGCGCTATATCCTAGCCCATTAAGGAGGATAAATTTTAAGGCTTACAAAGTTTAAATCTCAAAATCTAAATTTTTAACAAACAAAATTCTTCAGAACTAGCAACAGCGTTTTCAAAATTAGCTTAGTTGGAGACTTAATCTTCTTTCTAGCTGTATTGCCTTGTAATAGAGCAATAATCTCGTCATCCATGGTTTTTAAATTCCTAAATAATTTATCAATAGCTGATAAAAAAGTGAATTCAACGCAAGTGAAAACACGAAACGGCCAAGTTGTGACTTTGCTCCCGTTGTTCATATTGGCTTCTGTGGATATGTCGGGGGTTTGGGGGGGACTGGCTACCAGACTAATCAGTCTCAAAGATACAAGTTCAAATCTGACTGACTAAGACATTTTCGCATTTTTGCAGATAGCAAATAATATATAATTGTCGAAAATATATAAAAAGTGAGGTCGCCGACTTTTGACTCTGTTTATCTATTAGAATAGGAAGTAAGACTTTTTAAAGATTTTTCAACTGATACTATCCGAATTATACAGAGTAAGTCTAAAGTGTGGAAGGCCTCAATTATCTCGGAAACGGTTTCCATGATTTTCATGAATTTTGGGACAGGGTGTTTTGCAATACGGCCAATTTGATGGTTTTACAATGTTATCAGATTTACCGGTAAATATGTAGTAACATTTGTGCTCTTTCTATAAGAAAGTTATTTTACGATAAGGTACCGACATTGTCTCAGAGATGGCACGTTAGTGTTAATGTAACTTTTTGAAAAAAATTAATCATAGATATTCGTCCCAGTACTTCAACAAGGGTTCGTTTTGGGGAGAGTAATTTTGAATAGTAGCTTTTAAAATGGTACGAAAAAGTTAGCAGGATGACGAAAATGATGACATGCAAATTTTGCGATAAAAGGTGACAGTTACAAATAAAAGCGGAAAATACGCATCTACCTCGGAAGCTCCGAGAAAATATTAAAGAGTTTATAGGCCGTCGTCCGTTGGAACTTCTTCCTCGGCCTAAAAAACCCGAGAAGATCTATGGATTTTTCAGTTGACTACGGCCGCGAAAGCCTCAACACTTACATATCTCAGAAGATATTGGTAAAATGAAATCAAAATTGTCAGAAAGACGCAATAATTGCAGCCCCTCAAACAAGAAAGGAAGAACTGGATTTTTGTGTTCTAGCCTAAAACCTGTGGTTTCCAAATGCAGAAAAAATGCATTGAATTTAGTGCCTGCGAATTTGGTTGCAATGAATTTAAAATTAATTATTAGGTTTTGCTTTTAGTATTTATTTCTATTTTCTCTAGCGGTATTCGAAAATGCAATTTTTCGTGTCAACTGGTATGCGAATTAAAATTAACTTCCATGACTTAAAAAACTCAAAATACGTTTGTACCTTGTCTTATCCTTAAAACCAATTGTGATTAATGTACTTATTTCACAAAAACATTTTTGAAATGAAGTATTTCTTAAAAAAATGCTAAAATACCAATGGCGCGCCTCTCAGACGGCACGTTAGTAATTACGTAATAGGAATGCCACGTTACTAGTTGAGGATTAAGGTATTTGTTCTCTTCCAGCATAATGTTGTCTGTCACTATAGAACTTATTTTACAGATCGAACTAGAATAAAATGTTGTCACCACTCACATAGAGGTATTTATATTGAAAGTCCAGACAAAACTGTCTTTCAGTCACAGTTCACTTGGAATACTTACGTAATTCATTGTAATATGGTCGAAATCACATTTTTCTTGGAACCTTGTAATTAATTGTAATGTGGTCGGAAATTGTACTCAGTATACCAAATAAATCAATAAAAAGCGTATATTTCGAAAAATTAGAGAATATTCATAAAAACCATAGAGGTTGTGTCATTCGGAGAGTGACAAACAAGATTCATTTGAACAGTGTTGTCCTCTACTTCTTCTGCAACGTCTTCATTGTAAGACAAACCATACAGTTCCTGCAGGCAAAAGTATTACAACGGTTTCTTTGAGGAAGGACTTAGTAGCTTTTCTGGGGTTTCGAACCAATATTTGGTTATTACAACTTGAGCGCATGTAATATAAATTTAGTTGCAACTCGGAAATTATAACGTTGAGGTACAGGAAATATTATACGAAATCCAAGGGAGCTTATGGCCAAAAACCCTAGTACAGATGAGAAAACCTTGGGGTTGTGGCCAATATTTTGAAAAAAAGGCTGTGGGTTACTGCATAAAGGAGACTCTGGTGTTAACTGTCAAGCTTTCGGCAATGCTTATTATTGCCATCTTCAGAGCTTTCTACAATAGTTAGAAGAAAAGAAAAAAATTGAGTTTCAAAATATTATAATAAAAATTTTATCAGTATACTCACAACGTTGAGGTTTGCCAATGAAAAACAGCACTGCATTGAGTCAAAGACTTAAAATGGCAGCTCTAATACACAATCGTCAAACAATTTAAAAAATTTACTATGCTATTATGGTGGTGAACGTTTAATTATTAATTAGCATTCTCCCTCGCCGCATTCTGTCTCCACATTTCACAAAGAAACAGCCATTTTGATAACCTGTTAGACCAAGAAGGTCTTTATTAAGAAAATTTTAGATCGAGAAATGTGTGTATTTGAGCCTCGAATTTTATAATCCTTTCGTGTTTAAGTAACATGTAAAGGTCGTTGTGTTTTTTGTAATTTTTACACTTATATGTTGTTTGTTCCTGACCTGCTTGTTGTGAAGACACCATAATAGCATAGTAAATTATAAAAATTGTTTTAAGATTGTGTATTAGAGCTGGCATCTCAAGTCTTTGACTCAATGCAGTGCTGTTTTTCATTGGCAAACCTCAACGTTGTGAGTATACTGATAAAATTTTTATTATAATATTTTCAAATTCAATTTTTTTTCTTTTCTTCTAACTATCGTAGAAAGCCCTAAAGCTGGCAACAAGCATTGCCGAAAGCTTGGCAGTTAACACCAGAGTCTCCTTTATGCAGTGTCCCACAGTCTTTTTTCAAAATTTTGGCCACAACCCCACGATTTTCTCATCTATACGAAAAATAACCAGTATTTTCAAAGGATTTCAAAAATGTAGAAATATACAGGGTTATCCATTTGAAATAACAAAGCTTATTACATTTCCAGGAAGTTCGCCAAGGATGTGTATTGTCGCCATTGCTTTTTAATATCTACGTAGAGAAGATCTTCCAACTAGCCTTGAAAGGAGAGAACAGAGGAATTAAAACTAATGGTTTTCCAATCAATAACCTAAGATACGCAGACGACACTGCCATCTTGGCTAAGGCTCCTGAGGATCTTCAACACACTGTAGATAGAATCAATATGCTGGGTGAACGTTTTGGCCTACAAATTAATACCAACAAAACGAAGGTTATGACAATAGTTCGGCAGAACATCAATCTCACAATTAACGTCACGTCGACGGAGAACAGATAGAACAGGTAACACGTTTTAAGTATTTAGGATCCACACTGAACAGTAGGTAAATGGGACTGCGATGAAGAAGTAAGAGCACGGGTTGGATATGCGAAAACTACATTCCATAAACTAAAGGACTTTCTTCTAGCACGAAGTCTTCCGTTGGCTCTGCGGCTTCGGGTAGTGAAGTGCTATGTTTGGCCCATACTCTTAAAGTACGATCATTGAACCGCATAGAAGCACTTGAAATGTGGACGCTCCAGAAACTCCTCCGCATTCCCTGGATTGCACATAAAACCAACGAAGAAGTACTGAGAATCGGTGGCGTAAACAGAGAGCTTCTTGATATTGTCAAACATCGAGAAATATCTTACCTTGGTCATAACCTTAGAGGTGCCAGATACTGGATACCCAAATTGATACTGCAAGGTCCGTGGAGGAAACAACACTCTTGGCCTCGAAATGTATGAGATTGGTGCGGAATAAGAGATCCCGCCACAATATTCAGACAAGCAGAAAATGGCACCCTACATATGATGTGAGAAGAATACGAGGGATCACCGACGTGCGGAATTGCACAGGGCACACGAAGAAGAAGATGGAGATCACATTTCCAGAAAAGTGGTGGACATAACAACATTGTAAATACCATCGTAAGATTGGCTGTACTGCAAAACCCCCATAACTTAAAGTTCATGAAAATCGTGCAAACTGTTTCCGAGATAATTGAGGCGATTCATACTTTAAACTCACCCTGTATACAACTCAACTAAACTGCTCACCTTTCTGTACTTCGACGTTATGCCAATTAACGCGTCCGTCTCCCAATAATCCAAAATGGGTGAAGTGTACCAACAGTTATATTACTTGCAGTCCTGTTATTTCTGTTCAATAAGCATTACAGAAGCTTGAGGTAAACATTCTGAGGTAGCTGAATATTCAATAATGAACAGAGTTAGGTTAGTTTCAGCTTTGCAAATTCCAACTCAGCTTGTACCCCGAAGTGAGAGAGACCACGAAACTTTAGACTTAGTAAAGAAGTAAAACTAGTTAAAATGGTGGTAAATGAGCGCAATTTACTAAAATAATAACTCTTGAGCCACGAAGGCATTATGTATAATTTAGTATTATTATTATAGTACGTTATTTACAAAAACCAAAAAAGTGCAGCTCGGGCTCCGACACACCGAGCTGCTGTTCCATTACCCAATGACTACTCCTCACACCGTGAGGTGAGCAATCACTGCGTCCGCGAATCGTGCGCCCTAAGTAGACGAAGGGACCCAAGGATGACTGCCTTCTGCATTCTGGCGGCTAAGATGTGCGCCGCCGCATGGCGCACTGGTATTTTGCGCAGTGCAGAGAGCAGCGTATTCCTCATTCCACCTAGGGATCCAATGACCATAACCAGCAGACTTACAGTGTAGTCTGGCCAGAGCCTGCAAAGTTGTCCGAGCAACTCCTGATATTTGGTCCGCTTTTCCTCCTCCTTAGAGACGATCTTCACCTCGGCAGGTGAACATCGTCGAACATCGTCTTCTGTTGTTAGTCGAGAAGGACTATGTCGGGCTTGTTTGCCTGTACAAGCTCGAGCGTGGGGAACGAGTAGTTCCAGTAAATCCGGCATCTCTGGTTCTCCACAACAGACTCTATATCCCCTGAAGTGTATGGCAGCACTGGTGTCTCATCGATACCGTATGACTGCCTTAAATGATAGTAGAGCACTCGTAGAGCCGCGTTGTGCCGATGGACGTAAGCCGTCCCAGCGTACGTCTTACTCGCCGACAAGAGATGCCTAAGCGCCTCTGGCGCCTGTCGGCAAGCTCTACAATGAATGTCGGGTACATCTACATCCATAACCCTTTTACGGTACACCAAGGCGTTGAAGACACCGCCTTGGCAAGCCATTATAAAGCCCTCAGTCTCCGACTTCAACCCACTAGACCTTAGGAAAAAGAAGGTCAACTGCTCAGACAAGCCATGCTCTTCTAGATGTTTGTAGAAGATTCCATGCATTGGCTTATCTTTATGAAGTCTTAAGAGGAAGTCGACTTCGGCAGTTTTAATGTGGGATTTTAATTCTGCGGGAGCAAGTTCCGTAATGGACTGCTGACACCTCTCGTGCTCTCGCACAAAGCGGATCAGGGGATCGGTGCTATTCGTTACATAGCAAGCAGTGGCCAGTACTACTCTGTTGTGCAGCCGCTCCAAACTCAATAGTCTACGCCCTCCCAGGTGTCGCGGGAGGTATATTCGCGGGACAGAGGACTTAGGATGCAGGCTTCTCTCCATATTCATCCCTTTGCGAGTCTTGGTGTCGTGTATATTTATTATTATTTATTAATTTATTATTATTATTTATTTATTATGTATCAAAAAATGCCACTTTTGTTGATAAAGGTCACAGAGGTAGTCAAAGCTTCAGTATAGTTTGTCTTCTAGTAGGGTAAACTACCCAGTTATTGGCACTCTCTTACATTTAGATGTACTTTTGAAGGGCTTATATACCAAACCTGTTATTGAAACTATGGAAGTTGTATACCTTCAACATTCTACTTACACAAAACATAGTAAGAACTATGAAGTAGTAACCTATTTCCATGGAAATCGGTTTAAAATGAAAAGCTGCTGAAGTTCCAGTTATTGGCACTCTTGCCCAGTTGTCGGCACTCACTATTTGCCAGTTATTGGAACTCCTGGGCTAGTATATTATTCATCCCTATATACCTATCTAGGTGCTTTTAACTGCCAATATATCATTACATTTGGCAGTTACTTTGATCATGGGTGACATCCTTTATACATATAAAAGTTTCACAAACATCTTTTTTATTTCATAGACCAAGACTTTTCAATTCAGTTGAGTAAAGTAATAAACCTGTAGACCAAGTACTGAGCAGTTAATCAAAGCAGTACCAAATATGTTGATAATAATATGCAAAAAGAGTCGTAACAACCAATAATTAGAAAAAAATAACCTTTGTTTCTTCCTAAACCCTAGATAAGTACAAAAGTATTAAGCTTGCCTAAACAGGTACACACTGATGGAATATTTCTGTATAAGTCAATATTGAATTAAACATAAAAACTATCACAATCAGTAACATAACCAAGTAGTTGGTTCCGTAAATAATCCTGTATGTACATAAAAAATATAAATTTCTTCCTGGGAAGAATATTGATGAATGAAAGAACAATTAAAAAATAATTAACGCTTTATTACAGGCAAAAGGTTCCCATTTTGTTCTGAAGAAATTATTATTGTATCTGGTCCCACTTACTTCTTTCATGCTAGGTAGCTTTGACACACGAAAGCTTCTTCAAGACATATAATTACACGACAGGTTCTGGAACATCATTTCGTTGAGTGGTTGGGCTTGTGGTAGAGACATTATCATAACTAGATGCAAACTGAAAACAATAATAATTATAATGTATTCTTAGTCGTGTACAAAGTAATAGAAAACCGTCATTTATGAGCTACCAGTAGTTGGCACTTAAATATTTTCTACAAAGCCTTAAAAGATGAAATTTGCAAATTGAGTAGAAGTAGCTGTGATTGTATTTAACTGTTCCTGCTTTTTAATAGTGAGAAAAATAAAAAAATTCTAAAACAATCAAAACAAACAAAACGATCTTAGTATTGCGTGTAGCAGCTAGTTGTACCACTGCCAATAGAAATCGACAAACTTACATAGAGTATGAATATTGTTTGCATGTGATGAGTATTTCCATCAGTAGCACTTTTTTTCAATCAATTACTCCCATTTGAACTGTTATTGAGAACTAGGTAGATTAAAAAAATCAAAAATTATGAAAGTGCAACACTAGGTCGGCTTATTTTATATTTATTTATTTACTCTACCTAACAGTTTAACACCAATTACAGGGTGAGATCTACATGTACTTAACTATATTTACTAATTGATAACTTAAAAATAGAAAAAAACGTTGTAGCGGTAATTCAGTGACAGTCAAGAATCTCTCTGCTTAATCTTTGATACACTGCTATTAAATATATCAAGCTGCTAACCTATTACATTACATTCCCTTATCATACTGAGTAGATGTGAATAGTTTTTAATATCTGTCCGAGCACTGGGCAGATAGAAGGTGTCATTTGCTCTGAAGCACGTTCTTGGAAAATTTATAGAAAATTTGCTCTGGAGATTAATGTCGTCTACATTACCATTTAATAATTTGAATACAAAAATGACAGACTGTAGTTTTCTGCTTGCTTCCAAACTGCTCATACCATGTCTCTCAAGAAGGGAGTCGTGGGGTATCCCTGTAGGTGAATAAACGGCATCCACTTTGAAAGAGAAGTATTTTAAAAACCGCCTCTGTACCGACTCAAGTTTCTGTACATGCGTTGAATGATACGGCAGTCATAATTGTTTACTATCGTCTTAATTGTATAGTATCCAGAAATATTTCATTCTACGTTAAAAAGGACGGTGTTTTGATGGTTCAGAAATGATTACAGCAAAATGAATAGATATGTTGACCTCTACTGCGTTACTGCATGTTTCTTCATCATTAACGCAAATTCTGTCTTACATAAATTTTTAGGAGCTGGCAACGCCTATATAATTTTCCTGCGATTTGTTTACAGTAAACTCCGACTGTCAAACGTTTGTCTCGTTTGTGCGTCTTTTATGCTTGGTCAGTAAAATCTAATTCGCTATTTGTTGGTAACTGTAGTGAAATCTTACGGACTTTCTGTGCTATATTCGAGTGTAGTTTAACAGTTTTTCGAGATGGAGCAGTGCAGAGCAGTGTTTGTAACATGGGTTGCATTGGAAGAATTTTCAGGTTAGTTGGCAATGTTTGGGCCTGAAGTGTCAAAAATGATGGCTTTGAGCACGCCATGCTGAAGTGGTTTGTTTACTACCTCTATGTTCAGTTGTTACTCTGAGGGTCTAACAGAATATATGCATAATAAAGAATCTTGAGAGGTGCTGTCTGGGTGAAGTTACGGCTGTTTCTAACAATAAATCCGTATGTCCGACTTGCTGTAGCTATAACATTGTCAATATGCGGCATCAAATATAACAGAAAGTCACGAAAATGTTGTGGCCTCTGAAGAACAATGTCGCTCAGCGAGTAGTCGAATATAATGGGATGGTTGTTGATTTTTACCGGATATACCAGTAGTTGTTGGCGCATGGGTGCCGATAATTGACACTACGCACATTTTACATGACCATTCACCTCACCTCCTCCCCGCCACCTCATTTTTTCAAACAAATATACACTTTATGAATGGAAAAATTGATAAATTAATATTGAACCTACGGTATAACCTTAAGGGCCGGTTGTACAAACACAGTTTAACTCGAGTTCAACTTTGAACCCAGTTCATCCCTAATTTGCTCTTGTACCAACAAAGTTCAAGCGTTGACTTCAGTTCAACCTCGGATCAAATTGAACGGCCACCGAGGAGCGTTTAACGGCGGTTCAAGGTTTAAAATGGCGATGTTTACGACCAGCTGATCAGTTTCTAACCCTAATATCCGACGTGAGTGACATAGTCAATATTTTCACTTGAGTTACATGATGGAGTACTTTAACGAATCTTTGACCGAGGATGACATTATTAGGAAAAACGACCTGAAAAATGCCAAATGATATTTGTACCTAATGTAACGTGAACAAATTCTCAATTAATTGTAAGCACATCAGCAATAAAAGTTTCCGCATCATCGTCGAATGTAGATGTGAATCCTGTTATTTGAGGTCCGATTTTTCTTTTATTGATATGTCCAAGTCCTGTATTTTGAAATCCTGCGAAGGCCCTCCGCCGGTATTATGGATGTACTGTCTCTCATAGGCAAATTTATGTTTTGTCCTTTTTTGTTTAATTTTCGTAATTGCTTTTCAGTACCTTTGCTTCACGAAATGTCTCTCCACGTAAACTGTTGGACAAGTTTAACCTTTTCGTTTTGATTTTATGAATATTTGTATCCGTTTTCTGGCATTCCAAAACAGTCTCATATTTTTCACAAATTCTATTAATACGGCCTCTTCTTTCGCTGTAAAATTAGTCGCCCTTTCTTTGGATTCCATAATAAAATTGCAAAATACTTCTTGACCGACAACAAAATTTGATGAGTGTCAAAATTTGACATTCATAGACGTGACATTAATATAACCTGCATAATATTAAACATTAAGAACGAAAAGTAACTAGTTTCGCCACCAAACACCCTATATCCATTGCTACCAATCCTCTTTTGATCCAGTTCAGCTGATCCTTCCCAGAACGGAGTTTGTACAACGCGTCAACCGTTCATCGCGTTCATCGCTGAACTTAAGGTTACGTGATCGGGAGTTCACTGAGCGTTTGTACAACCGGCCCTAAGAGTATATGATACTGCAAATAGATCTTTTCAGTAAATGTTTGTTTAATTCCAATAACCTTCCGACAGAACGTTTTGACAAAATGGTACTAATTTACCTTGATTCGCTCTTCGTCAAACTACAGCCACTTAGTTCTGCTCTCAAAAACATAGTACGTCAGATAGGCACGATTAAAGCTGCAGCAAAATATTAAGCGATGTTGCTGGTCTCACGGGAGGAAACATTGAAAGCACATTATTTTACCGTTACCTTATTGTTTATGAAAATAGAACAGGGTGCCAACGACAGGCTGGGCCTCGGCAACAGGCGAGTTTACCCTATATATTTTTTTACTGATGGAGTGAAAGTCTACCTACTTCACATTACCTTAAACGTTCTGACACAAAGCAAAACTTCATTTAAACGTACCTACCTATTCGTTCTCTCGCAACAAGTCCGAACATAAATTCGCTAAATAGTTGCTAAACGTACGTGTAAATAGTGAGCAGACATAAAGCGAACAAAACCCATAATCGGTTGACTCAACTAAAAGCTGCTTTTGGGCCAGTTTAAAGTGAAAACATCCCAAGCAAAGATGAATACATAAAAGATGAACCACGCAGCCTTCACCGCAACTTTAACGTATTACGATGAAGCGCAGTTCTTGCATTCATTTGCGCTTTAGCTTAGCTTCTACCCCTAACAAGGATGCCATAAATTATATATTATTTATGTTTGAGTAGATATGAAGGCCTCAAAATACTGAGATCTGATTCTACACGCCAAAGTACAGATTTCATTCGAGTACTTATCGTGAACTTTTTTTCTAAATGGACTTATGTACTTATCCTTCGTACCTTGTTTGAGATAAGTTAACAAAACATTTTGAATTTAATGATAATGGTGGGTATCATCACAGCAGGAAACTAGCTCCTTTACGAAAACCAATGGTGTATTTGCATTTACCGAACCATAATGGGCATGATTAATTTGTTCCAATAAACAAATAGGTTTTTTCCAATTAACAGTTTCTCTTGAATTGTTTTTATTTTAATGCTTTCATCCACATGTGAATTTCTCAGTTTAAATTCGTACCAGAAAAGGTTGGAAAAAGTTGTCAGCTGACGGGACTTGAACGGCCGACCTTCAGATGGGTGCAGGGTACTCCGCCAATCTCGCTACAGTCGCCACACCTACTCAACCCTGAAGGTTCCGACTAGATACGCGAAAACATCCCGTCAGACGACAACTCTCTACCACAATCATTTGATACCACCAACGATCCCCATGAATGACATCTAGTGATCTGATCTCTACCTGCCTAAGGTCTTAGTTAGTATGTTCAGTATCATTATCGAATTTCAAATTTTCCCCTTTCCAGTCCAACGGTCAAAAATGTAGGGACCGATTTAATAAAATCGATTTCACTTTGAAGTGATATTCAAGGTCATTGTGTGTGAAGATCATTATCCAACTTCAAATTTAAGGTTGAGAGCATCGCCAAAGTCAGTATTAGACTACCCAAGTGAATCCCTGCAAATTTTGTTCAAGGCATTTTTTTCTCCAGTCACTATGTTCTGAGATAGGAAGAGGGGCAGGGACCGTTTTTAACACACTATATCTAACTGTTGAGGAAATTCTTTGTGGTTTCTGTTAATTCGTATTGTCAATGGGTCATTCTCACCACAAACGAAAGGGTAGGTCACCACGTATTATATATATAAAAGAAAACTAAAAGCTAAGTACTATTGAGAGTGACGCGTAGTTTTTGGACATCTGAATGCTTCCGGTATAGCTAAAAGTTACACCGAGGAAAATATATTGAAAAGAAAACAATAAAGGAAGTAAAGCCAATAACATAAATAAAAAAAAGAAAGTAAATTTTACCTTACGTTAGCTGTCTCTTCACCTGTTTCTCCATACGCAATGAAGAATTTGTAGGCTGTATTTCTTGTTGGTTCTTTTCGAACCAACTTCATGCGATACCTCTGATAATGAGTTATTGTCTAAGGTTGACAATACTACTGATAAAATTTGAAACTGAGTTTTCTCAGTGTCAAATCTATTTTCTCTCGGCTAAATCTCTCTTCCGTTAACGCATTTAATAAACTCATAAAATTCGCTTTTATAAGTGTTATCCACAGCGCCATGTGGCGGAGCAATGCTAGAGTTAAGACGCCTTCCATGCGAATGATTTTTTGCAACTTTACTGTGTTAAGAAGGAAACCATTGCCAATTCACATAGAAAATGTAAGTGAAACTATATCTCTAAAGAGGCGGCCACATGACAGCGACTTACCTGCACGGTATGGTTTACGCAAACAAGACAGTATACCGCTGAGTGTCCACACCATTCACATGCACCATTGCGCGAGCCACCGTCTTCCCGATACAAATTGGTTTGCACAGGTAAGTACGAGGTAAAGCACGCTTGTGTGGCCGGGGTTTAAGGCATACTACTCTACTCCGTTAACCTGTGTAAATGGTCCGATCCAAAAAATCACGAAAATAAATCATTTGCAATTTATAAAGGATAATATCGAGTCTCTAATAAAATACTTGCAGTTAGGTGAAGTGCTTGGATTTAGTTAGAATTGTCCTCCCCTGCGTTCACCTATTCTCCGTTAACTTTTAAAGTAACGGAGGGGAGAGAGTACAAAAGTTTTTAATAATGCGAATATAAAAAAACTATTTCATGCAGATACAATGGGCTAGCCACAGAATGAAACAGACAGTGATAAACACAGCAAAAATAAGTTCAAATATGGACAGAGCCTCTACGTAATTTTTTTTCTGAAAATGTCAGTTTTTTTCTCAGAGTAACAACTGAATATAGAGGTAGTAAACAAACCACTTCAACATGGCGTGCTCAAAGCCATTATATTAAGTAAATAAACAGATTTTTGACACTTCAGCCTCCAAAAATTGCCAACTAACCTGAAAATTCTTCCAATGCAACCCATGTTACAAACACTGCACTTTTTGAGTCCCATCTCGAAAAACTGTTAAACTGCACTCGAATATAGCACAGTAAGTCCGTAAAGCTTCACTACAGTTACCACCAAATAGCAAATTCGATTTTACTGACCAAGCATAAAAGACGCACAAACAAGACAAACGTTTGACAGTTGAGGTTCTGCCATAAATAAGTCGCATGAAAATTATATCGGCCTTGCCAGGTCCTCAAAATTTATGTAAGACTTCAGAATTTGTGTTTATAAAGTAATATGCAGTAACGCAATAGAGGTCAACATATCTCTTGATTTTGCTGTAATCATACCTGAACCATCAAAATACCGTCTTTTTTAACGTAGAATGGAATATTTCTGGATACTATTACGTTTCTATTAAGATACAATTGAGACGATAGTAAGTAGTTGTGATTGCCGTATCTGGTGGTCAATATGACAACGTAAGAAAAGATGTCGGCCTATCAGAATTAGTTGTGTACTACCTTTATGTTCAGCTGTTACTCTGAGGTATTTTCTAAAAAAATACTTTTGGAGCTCGACAACTTTTATAATCCTAAGAATTGCAGTATGTCAAATCAGCGTATCAAAAATTATAACACAATTTTTTTTTTATAATTCGTTTTTCGGAATTTGGCGAGAATGACCCTAATTATAAATACTTCGACAGCTAGTAACGCAGCAGTATCATTTATCCGCTCTATCGGTTTTCATACCCAATCTCTAATGAAGCGGTAATCAACAAAACAGAAAAGCCGCAAAAGGGTTGTACCATGTCCATCAACCCTTCAGTGAAGCGAACCCACTTTTCAGTCTGCGCAAAAACGACATTCAATCACTCTAATCCGAATCCGTACCCCCTCCCATCACGTTAAAAATACCCCCCAAATAGATTCGGCACGTGGGGGTGGGTCGGGGGAGGAGGGGATGATTAATTTGCCGGAATCGAGCAGTTGTAGTCGCGCGACTTAATCCGGCAAAAACCATCGGTATAACATGACGCTAATTATGTCGAGCGGCACGCTCAAGGCTTCCTCATGGCTCCGATTCGACTGGAGTTTAGTTACGAATTTCCGGGAATTATTCATTTGTTCGCGGTGTGGTTTTCGGGTACTGCAATGCTCACTGAACGAATTTGGAGTGGATCGTATTACTTTTGAAGGACCTAAATAAAGTATATTCATTATAAAAGTTGGAGGAATATTGGCTATGCACGCGAAGGGTAACAACGATAGCTTCCGAAACGTGTTTCGAACTAACTGGACCTCATCAAGGCAGCGTAATCTAAGGCAAGGATGGGAGGTCTCAGAAGCACGTTTTCGGGTGTGCGAATACCTTCTGTGCTTGCGATCAAGCGGATTTTCTTAGACCGTCTATAATAAAAATATTACTAAACGTTTTATACAGGGTGATTGGTAATTTGATACACTGATTTGGAGAGTGTGCAATGCCTGATGGTTTCCGAGATAAACTGCATTTTAGAGCTCCTCATTGAAATCCAGACGTCCAAACGAAGACCCCAATAAAACAAAATTTTGTTGTCGGATTTCGAAGTTTTTGGTACTATTTCTTAGACAATACGCTATTACGTCATTAGGGACTAAAATAAAGTGCTCATTTATAAAGCACTTCGCGAGGTAGTGTCAAAATCGGCATGTGTTGAAAAGTCAGTTCAAGAAACTTTAAAAAAAATTAATGTATCTTAAAAAGTCACCAAACAATCAATCGTGCACTTTGAGGTCATGCTCATCTTTCTAGTTATCCATTGGTACCATCAACTTGTTGTAAGTGTGGTAAACACAGCCAAAAGTATTGCATTCAAGCTCTAAAAACATAATGAATATCAAAGAGTACAAAGTTTCAATAGAGCATTTAGCAAAAACCTGTCATCCGATTTCTAATTTTTGTTATGGGTTTACGCGCTTTAAAAGAAAAAAATCAAGTTGTAATTAAAAATGGATGCGTATTAAAAAGTCAGAATGTAATTAAGCAGAACATGCAAGCCTCGCTATAAAGTATCTTGTGTCCGTAGATCAGCACTCATGTACAAATGGGAGGTCATAAATCATCTAGAACGAAGTAGGTCTAAAATTAACCGTGATATGGCTAGGGAGCACACTATGGATCGATCATGAACATACGTACGCTAAAGCTGAAACTGTAGATTTTGTGCTGTAGATAGACGATAACAAACGGCCGCCTGCGCAAGCCAGTGGGCTGATACAGCTGCGTCAGTGTTTACAGAATGGGCAACGGCACCGGTGTTAACGCGTGCATGAAAATCATCTACAGTTTGAGCTTTAGCATACGTACGTCCATCATCGATCTACAGTGTGTTTACTAGTGGTCGTTATGCTTAGAACCTTTCGACGACGCCCCGGTTATGACTATTACATGGCTCGTCTGTATGTTCTTGAAGATAAGATCCAAATTCTTCGAAATTTTGAACAAAACCCCACAGCATCCACCTACACTGTTGCAAATCGTCTCAGTATGGTACTTCGTGTCAGGGAGACAAAATTTTATGATTCAAAAGTACTATTATTTAAGAGTGTAGTTAAAAATACAACGTAAAAAGCGATGCCTTTAAGTGTTAGGACAGAGGAAATTTCAATCGTATGTAAGATACACAGGTAAATATCCAGCCGATATTGTTTTCTAAACAGTTTGATGAGCTTCACAGTAATTTAGGCGGTCCGTTACGTTAAAATAAGGTCCGAAGTTATATAATGCCTGCGTGAGAATACGTTCGTTCCTCCAGACTCATCGACCATAAATATCATTTCATATAGTACCTAGTTATATTTCCTGCAATAAAGTGGTCTTGTGAACTGTTTGTGATTGAGCAACAGCTTGGGTGAGTTTATCTCACAGGGTACCCAATTCTACTAATTGTTTGTTCTTTATTTATTGACATATTGATTTATTTCATTCACTCAATTGAGAACTTGTTATTAGACAATTGACAAACTTTCAGACACACATTTATATCATTAATTGCTCGATAATTCAACTACTTAATGTGTGTGATATGAAAACATATAAGAATCTCGAAGTACGTCGCGAGTTGACCCTTCTTGCTGAACTAGTACAAAGGAGTGGATACTTTGCGAGTTGACCCCTAGTATCTTATTGAGTTGCCCTTACAGTTATCATGATAATTCTCCGCCCTAGTGATTGGAGCCCCTGGTGGGGTATTTCGCGTGTTGACCCTTAATATACCAGAGACCCAAGTGCTGCTCGAGTTTTGTTATATAGTTTTTGTATAATTACACAGTATATTACTTCATGTATGCTTTTGTAGATGTATTTCGCGAGTTGACCCTTAGTACCCATGACCCGAAAGGTGTTTGATTTATGTCCTGTGTGATTTATATGACTGCACAAGTTATATGCTGTTTGTATGGTCACACAGTATATTATTTCATGTATTCTTTTGGATGAGGTATTTCGCGCGTTGACCCTTAATACCTATGACCCGAGATATACTTGATTTATGTTCTGTGTGATTTGTATGACTGCAGAAGTTATATGTTATTCTGCATATTATCAGTATATTATTTCATCATCCTGTTTGGTATTTGTAGAGTTATATGGCGTGTATCTATTTATATTTACTTCTGTAAATTATAACAATTGATAACCTGTAGGTTATGCGAATCACACCAATATAAAATAATGTCATGATCTTTAATTATACTTATGGTAACCTACTTTACAAATTTGTTCTTCTTCACTGAATTAGTTACTGAGGTATCTTTTTATTTAATTTCCAGATGTCTCATCTCGGGCGCTTTTCCTGGTACAGGCCCAACCTTTTATCGATGTTAAGTTAGGTAGTTCTAGTAAGTTATAGTTTAAATATTTAGTTGTGATCTTACTTTTGGTCATTTGTTTATTGATTGAATTACTACCTTATTAAATGTCTTTAAGACGTGCCCAGAATGATCATTCATTTTTTTATCCCCTACATTCGTAGTGGAAGATGTGGTTCATTGCGCACGCGACTGGTCTGCAGGTTTTGCGGGAAGCTGACCCTATTAAAAGATTATGATACGTTTCACTACTTGATCATTTTCTTATTGAATTTTGTCTCATAGACAAATATTTTTAATTTTAATGAAGCTTTCCGTACATTTTTTCGCAAAGTGTTTATGATATATTTATAACTAGAATTGCTTCTAAAATGGCCGAGACTGACAAAAATTAGTCTAGTGTAGAAATGAATGCCTATTGCCTACACAGTAAACAAATGTGTCTCGTCGCTAACGAATGGCAAAAGCCATTCGTGCTAATTCAATATGCATACTGCTCACAGAAAAAAGGTTTAAACGAGCAGTTCCAGCGCTCGTTTGCCATCTCGCATCTGCTAAATGGTAATACAGACTTCATTCAATAAACATTATAATGAACTTGAAACCCATCATCGCATAACGCAGACACGTGATGAAAGGTCATAAATCGGAGCTTTATAGGTCCTGCCATTGAAATTCGAATAATGAACACCTACGAAAATAATATTCAGTTTCTTCCAGGCTTCTACATACATAAATGGGATTTCACTGGCAAAAATATTAATAGGTATATCACAAATGGAAAGCTTAGCTTCATTATCAGTACCTAATGAACTTCTTAACTGTGTTTGAATTGCTTGAGTTTATTCAAGCATTACAGATTTACCTACTGAGTATACGTTGAAGAATTTAGGTCCATGATAGAAAAAAAGTTCCTTGTGTGAGTGTTTCCATATGAATGTCAATGCTCACACGATTTGTCAGGTTTTAAATCCAGCTGCATCACAAACAATTTTTGTTGACCAAACCAGAAAGGATGTTATCTCCTGGGTGAATTTAAATTTTCACTCAATTTCTCCTTTCGTCATGTAAAGGAAGAGTATTGCCATAGTACATTCTGTTTTCTAAGGCAAAATACTGGAATCGTTAACAAATTTATTAGAATCTCGAAATTTTCTGATATATTTCCTTATAAACTTCCCATCAACACCCGGTGCTCAAAGCGTACTTAAAATTAAAAAAAAAATGATCTGGATGTAGCTACTTGTAAATATGACTCAATGGCTGTAGTTACTTTTAATTTACTCAATTTATGTAGCCGGTTTTGATTTTGAACTTGCTATATGTAGATGGTTCAGAAAAAGTAGACACTGCATTACTTTTCACAAGATATTTATTAGAGTAGTTTATTGGGTTAGCAATCACTGTCAAAGTTAAACTTCTTTTAAATACAACAATGCCTTGTCCTACACAGAGTTAGCTTGTCATAGGTCCTGGATTGTGCAAGAGGTTTTCAAGGATGGATAAGACAACGTATGTTCCATCTTATGGTTCTCCCCGCAGGCACATAAATCGTTCTCAGCGTATCCGCATTTTACTAGGTTCTCCCCAAACCTCCATTCCAGTTGTGATCTGGCAGGGAGGGTTTCAGTTAGATTCCAACTTGGCGGTTCTCTATTAGCCGTCGCCACAGAGTTAACATCTATAGAGAGAGTGTAAACAATAAAATGCACAGGTCGCTGACCAGCCAACATGTAACGGAAATTTTGACAGCTTGAGGGCATTACCAGTGACGTGCGACTTTATATTAAAATTGGATGTTCATTAATAGATTCAATTATTACTGTGATGTTAGAAACTGATACCAATAAGTTGTATTAGTATTTAGCTATACTTAGAGAGTTACTCTTATAATTATTTCATTGTAACAGTTGATAATTTATTATTGCTATGAAGGGTTTTTCAAAACATATCTAACGGTGTTCTGAAAGGTAGCCTGTTGGAATGGCTGCATCGTGTTTTTACTTCAGCAATAAAATATAATAATTGCATTAGGTTATACCCAGTTCTATAAAATTCTCATAGATAGATTCTCTTTAAGTAAATGTGGCATACATTTTTGCATTTCACGTCCTCAAATAGTTTAAAAAATGGAGTTTGGAAAATTCATGTTGATTGACACGGATGTAATGCGTGCACAAAACATACATTAAACAACCATTATTATTCCTCAAACTGGAGTGAAGTTACTTTTGTTCCCACTTATCCCCATATATTACGCTACTGAAAACTAATACAAAACCTATACTCACCTATGATAAGAAGTGTTCACCGATTTGTCGCTATTACAGCAAACTATGCACTTTTTATGTTGTCTCATCATGCAATCATGACAATATTGTTCATAAATAATTTAATTCACACCACAAATAGTCACAAGGTCAGTCAAATATACACTAAAATCACAAAAATCTCGACACACGCAATAACCACAACTACAATGACAGCCACATGACAGCTAAAGGGCACGCCGATTGTAGGTTGCCAGATTTACGACATATTAGGAGTTATTGCGATATTCCACTATGAAAGTTACCATTTTTGAGATTTTATTAAATCAATATAAATTATCTTCACGTAAATCAGTTACATTGCAAGTATATTGGAATGCATAGTTAAATACCCAGTTAAATACTTTGTGTTCAAACTGCGGAAACTGCCAGATTTTGAAGAAACTGGAAGCGGACGAAGAAGAGTGGCAATAGCGCCATAGATGTTGGCTGGCCAATATTCAAATTAGGCTCCCTCTAGAGATGTTAACTCTGTGGCCGTCGCTTCCACAGTACCTCTTTGGAGTGGGTTTGTTTGCATAATGAAATTCTTCCTGGATTTAAATCTGGAAGCTGGGGGCTTGTGCCCATATAGAAGGTGTCCTTTATCTGGACTTCTTGCCTGATTTGTGGGGGAGCTGATCCCGCTAACACGCACACTCCTATAGGTGGTCCAGGTTGGTAGGTTTTAAACAGTCCTCGATTATTCTACAGGTGTTGTTCAGGGTAGGGTCCATTTTGTTAGCATGAGTCGATCTGGACTATACAGGGCATGCGTATTTGCCTGGGACAAGCAAATGGCAAGGGATGTCGTCCGCAATATATCAGGGAGGGCCCCCCATTGGAAGTTGGCAAGCTGGTTTAACTTGTAGTATTCGGCCGTTCGTGATTGAATAGAAGAGGCGCCAGCACGCTACCTTGAGAGAGATGATACTTCTGGTTCCTCCATCGACTCCTCTGTCCCTGGAACTCCACGTAGAATCTCCTGTTGCACAGCGATGATCTCAGAACCTCTGACAGATAGTAATTTTCTGTCACCCTGAAGATTTTTTCGAAGAGGATTTAGTGATTAATGATATTGAATAACTCCGAAAGGTCCAAAAAACCTGTCCAGTTTAGGATTTACTGGATCCGAATCCAGATTGTTGGGGAATCAGCTGGTTTTCTATGCATGGGTCTACTTTGTTCAGAATGAGACGTTCATACAGTTTGAAGAGAAAACAGAGAAGGGATATTGGTCGATAGCTCTTAGCCTCTTCGCGAGATTTCCCTGACAGAGTCAGCGACCACCTTGGCTTTCAGCCATAGTTATGGTATTAGTTTCTCACTACAGCAGTTGGAGGAACTATAACTTCGCAAGTGGTTCTAGGTGTTGTAGGAATTAGTTGACTATATCATCTAGACCGGGGACCTTTCTAGGTTTCCTTGTCTAAGTTCTTGACCGTTGTCCAATGTTTGAATTCTCTTGTAGTGGTCATCTTAATGTTCTACGCCCACCTGAGCTACATAGTAGAAAAAAGATATCACTAGGGCCCAGTTTCGTAATCGGCAGTTAACTAGAGGTTAAAAGAGGACTAGTGGTTAGCGAACACTTTGCGTTGTCTAGTAGTTAATTTAAGGATAAAGTAAGGGTTATCTCTGACGTTTGTTATAGTCAACCGATGACACGTAAGCTTGCTTTGGAGGTTATAAAAACATGCATTTTGACATTGAATCTAAGACGTCGATGGATTTTGATTATAGTCTGTTGTGACATAAGTAAAAAATATGAACACAAAGGTTAGGTTTATTTGTCTAAGGGTTAGGTTGTATTCACAGAACACAATTATGGCAGTGCTCTGAGACCCATCCGTCCTGCCAACTTGAAGATAGATAAGCTTAACCCGAGGCTTAACCACTGGTTTTCTTTCTGAAACAGAGCGATCCGATAACTACTGGTTAACTTCCATCTGTCGGTTAACCAGGGGTTGCGAAACTGGGCCTAAGATTATTATTATGATTGAAGCTTTACTTCACTATAACCTTGTACTATTTTGATCCTGAAAACACTCTCTATATCATGCGTACAGAAACGGAAAAGGCCATAAATCCATACTATATTTTGCGGGCACGTCGCTATTGAATTATGATAAACGCTGAGGCGATCGTTACTGTTGGTGATCATGAGGAAATATCGTATGCACGATATGAATAAAAATGGGCTCTGTGTGGGGATATATGGTGTGGCAGATACGAACAAGGCCTTATTTCCATTTTCGACAGCCGTACGTGTGTACGTATCTCTGTATGATTTAATGGTCCACGCATATCACGGAAGTCCTTGTTTTGTGGTGGATTGGTAAGCTGATATATGACCACAACGGTCAGGGAGCTGCAATAGTCGAAGAATCAAATGTTATTTTTACATTACGTAGAACATAATGAATTCTCAAGCTGAAGATATTCACGGACTAAAGCTTGTATTTCATCATAGTCACAATGTCTTAACAGATATGCTGTGAACTCGTAAAATGCACTAAGTCGGAGCTAGAGTATTGCCGACACAAATATTATCAATAGCTCGCCATTTTTCGCGATTTACTGTCAGTTCAGTGGCTCTCTTGATACTCATATCCAGCAACTGTTTCGTCGCATCCGCCCAGCGTGTAGGGAAACGGCCACGGCGCCGCCCACTCGGGGCGTGACCCTGAACTACAATTTTCTCAATATAATCGCTTCTGTGTATATGTCCGAAAAATGTAAGCATTCTTCAGCGTTAGTTTGATGGGCGGTATAAGGAACTCTCAGCATTCTCCTCCACGCCCACATTTCAACAGCATCTATGCGGGCTCGATCTGCCTTTTTAACAGTGCAAGTTTCCGAGGCATACAAAAATGTGGAGAACACATGCACAGACAGCACAATATATTCTAGAAACATTCTAAGAATCACCATTTTGGAACATTGTATCATTCCATGAAAAATTCATGAATATATAGATTATCTGATGAACATTCCAAGAATGTGAAAATGGGAATCCAAAAAATGTGCATAGGTTATTCCCTCAGAATATTCCACGATTATTATTAAGATGTATGGAGTATTGTAGGAAGATTCCTGGTATATCTTTAAAGAAACATACATATGTTATTCCCTCAGAATATTCTACGATTGTTATTAAGATGTATCAAATATTGTAGGACGATTCCTGGTATATCTTTGAAGAATATATGTTGAAAGAAACTAATACCTTTTATCACTTCATTTCATTTATTTGTAAGTCTTGTTGTCTGCCTAGGTACTTAACACGAGTAGTAGACATATATAACAGTATCCAACTTTGATACAGTGTTTTGGGCAGCATTAATTTAGGCACACACTAATTATATACACGGAACCTGTATTTATAATTGCATAAGTTTAATGTACACATTAAAAAAACACATTTCATTGCACGGAATCATCCTCCTGTATTATCCTGCAAAATAAAAAAAAAACCGTTTTATTTTAAAGCATACGATGTACATTCAAATAGACTTCATTAACTACAATGCTAGATTTTCATCAAAATGTTGTCGTTGTATTTTAATCAATTTTAGTAGAATGAACACCGGTAATTCATAGTCACAAATATAGCAAATGTGTTGTTAGTGGTTGTTATTATATATTAATGAACAAGAGAGTTGCTACCACATGGTGCTATAAAGTCGATAATTTACAGAGACAAAATAGTTACACTTACCCTAGTTGCTCCTAGATGAAGTTGTAAACTAAATAACAAGTGAAAGTCACGTTCCAGAACACAGATATCTATCCAATTATCACAGGAGAAAAATGCACAAGCACAAGCAGGCACCACCGACCACCGCCACCGTGACGAATGAAGCTAACCTCAAAGTTCTCAAGTCTAACCAAACCTGGAAGAATCATGCCAAAAGGCATATTCATAGATTATCCTTTAGATAATATTAATTTATGAATATTATCAGAATATTTTAATCGACACGTTCATGGAATAATCTAGGCGTAATATTCCTCGTACATCCTGATGGGACTGAAACCAGTAAAAACATCCTTAAAACATTCTGTTAATGTTCTGAATATTCTCAATCTATTTTGGATAAAATAAGAATATTCCAGGAATATATTGTGCTGTCTGGGAAGAGCCTGAACCAGCGACATTTTGGTAGCTTTCGAATCTCATTTTCACAGCTACCCGAATTGTCGATCAAAGAACCGAGGTACACAAAACTTTGAACTACTTCACAATGGCCTACTGACTTTATTGCTTGATGGTTATCGTGCTCTCTATCTACGACCATAACCTTGGTATTGACCATATTGACCAAGACCATATGCTGTACTGTGTTGTTCTAAGATGTTGAATAGAGCTACTAGTTCTTCCCGAGAAGTTTGTATTCAAATCCATTAAAAACAAAAAGTCATCGGGTATTGATGAAATCTCATTGAACTCTCCTTCATAGAGAGCTTTTTGTACCCAGTCTATCAATAAGTATCTTTTTTGAATCAGGAATATTTCCAGTATTTCTAAAAACCGCACTCATAATTCCTAGCGGTAAAGAGGGTGCAACAAACTGAAGAATCTTCGAATTTTAACACATAAGTATAATCACCATTTTAGCGAAAATCATTGAAAAGGTAGTGATTAGGTTGCAGAACTTTTTATAAGTCAATAACATCATAAGTCCCTTTCAGTTTAGATTTCAAAAAAAAAATATCGCGCTTGGGCAGTTTTTGTTTGAAAGTGTACAGTAAGTACTGGGGTCTTGAAAGCATTGAATTTTACCATATTATTGGGTCCTCAAGTAGTCCTCTAGAACTCCCAGGCTTCGTAAAAGACCTTGGACTCCTGAAGGAGATTACATCAAAGCTGGTATGCAACTGCTCCAACACTCTCAGCTTCCTAGCTTCACGGAACGTTGTACATCTCAGTTAGGTACAGGCCAGGCCGTAATTAGTCTCTAGGTCTTTTAACACCGAAGCACCCTACGTGCAAACTACTGTGGATTGGGCTTATAGCACTAGAAAGCAGATCACTGGTAAAGACCTGAAACAAAGTTAGAGCTAGTATCGATCCCTGCGGGACCCCAGCGTTGCTGCTATGGAGGGAAGAGGAGAAGCCACCTACCAAGACAGCGATTTTGCCACCAAAGAGAAAGTTTACTTACCAACTGCACACTTTAACGGGAAAACCGTAGAATGAAAGCTAGTTTAGGAGATCCGTATCGAGTCTCGCCAAACGAATGGCTGAATTTGCTTCACACGTATGTGCCAGGAGATCTCCAGTGATGTCAGAATCCATATTGTTCTCCGATAATGATGTCACTGTTACGTATAAATCTCAAGAATGCTTGGAGTCTTGGATAATTACTATGTAATTTAGTTTATCTATTTACCTTGTGGTGCTGGTCTACCTGCATTTTTATGCATATTCTTTGCTATATTTTGTTTAATTGCTTTTTTATTTTTTCATATTTTTTAACAAATAATGATTTACGAAACTTTGTCACTTTGCTCTTATGGGCGCCTATGTTCTAGATACTATTCCTATACATTTATAGAGAGACACAAACCAGATCTCTTGTTAATGCATCTTCAACTTACGAAAAATACACTCGAGCTTCTTGAGATGCATGTGATGACAGATATGCTCGAACCAATTTATTTTTTCTCTTCCTTTTATATATACAAAACTTGTAAGAGTGTATAATCGTTCTTGGAAAGATAAAGTGAATAAGTCAATGTGTAAACTTCCGCGTACACATATATGTATATTTGTGAATGGATAAAGTATTCTGGGTATCGAAGAAAAGGTGGGGTCCAATCACGTCGGTATATTAAGTGAAGTCATAAGTCATAAAATTAGGCCAGATTACATTGAAATAAATAATATAAAGTGAACTACATCGACGATTGCTCGTTACATAGGATATGTAAAATTTTAGCCAAAGTATAAACACATCACCATACCGTCTAATTTTTGCAAACACAGACAGACAGAGACTTCTGTCAAAACTGTGCCTCAAAATAAATGCGAAAGTTCTAAGAAGTAATTTCTTCATAAGTACACTGAAAAAAATATTATAGAGTATAGCCAGCCTTAATTTGTTTAACATTAATTCTATAAATCGGTGAACCTTACGATTCTGGTTATAGAGTATCATGCAATACATTGAAATGAATAGTTGTTCTGGATCTAACGTACAGAAATACCAACTTTGACATTGCAGAGTCCATACTAACTGCCGACCTTTCAATCCTGGGATCATACTTTAGCAGGTGGAAGCTAAAGCCAAGTATGGGCACAACAATAACATCGTGTTTTCACCTTAACAATAAAATGGCAAAAAGAGAGCTAAAAATTTACCTTAATGACACCTTGCTACCCTATAATCCCACACCCAAATACCTAGGTGTCACATTGGATAGGAGCCTATCGTTAAAAAAAATATTCAGTCCATCGCAGCCAGAGGAAATAACACAAGTAACATCCTGCAAAAATTATGTGGAACCTCTTGGGGCACCTCCGCTTCTACGCTCCGTACTTCTGCCCTGAGCCTCTGTTTCTCTGCGGCTGAATTTTGCTCGCCAGTGTAGCTAAACAGCTCACATACTAGACTGATAGACGCCCAGTTAAATACTTCTATGAGAACTATTACGGGATGCATCAAATCTACCACAAATCATAAGCATAACATTAATAAAATAAGAATTTGCTTGACGCATAAACACAACACAGCCATATATATATCTCCACCACCCATCCGTCGAAAAAATGCCCTTCTGAAAGATTATAACAAAATCAAAACAAATCCCTCACTGTCAATCCACCTAGATATGATCTCTCTTTGCGTAGATTACGGTCCAGACAATTACCAATTACAACAGCTCTCAAACTTGACAGTTAAATTGGCAGAAATTTGGGTAACCCAAACACCAGAAGAAGTAAACAGTAATCTAACTGTTGGTCAAGAACCCTCTGTTTTTGAGCTCCACCGAAAGGAATGGTCAACCCCAAACAGAATTCGCACGTCGCATGAAGTGTGCGCTGATTCGTTGTTTAAATGGAACAAGCGCGAATCCCCACGATGTGACTGTGAAGCGGAACGCCAAATTGTCAGGCATATAGTGCAAGAATGTGGCCTTGGAGCATAGTTATCCAGGCAACAACAAGGACTTTCTCCAATCCAACCCATCGACCGTAGAACGGATTTCCAGGCTCAATATTAACCTATAGCCTAGTCACTATTTAGATCGCAAAAAAAAACAAAAAATAAATTGAAAAACTGTTCTACTCTTTTGACTTTCATATGTACTATAACCATACACTAAATAAATTTGAAATTAATAAATTATTGTCTTCTTCATAATTATAATCTAAGCATTCGTTGAATTGACGATTGGTGATGATTGAACAGTGATGTTATATAATATGTTGTACTCAATAACCGAATTCGGCCACTGCCCGAACTATATACCCAGAACGCGTTGTGGATTTCGCAAATTTCTCACACCGCGTTGCAGGTAATCTTTGTATACCTACGCAGAACGCGTTGTGGGTAAATTACAAAGACCCACAATGCGAATCTCCGAATACCATCGGAAGCACACGACCATTTTCGCATTATGGACAATACAAATATAGCCACAAAGCGAAATATTTTAATCAAAAAATGTAAAACAATGCGTTATATCAAATACCTGCTCACGATTTAGGAAAAAATTAATTTCCTCTTCATTTCCATACCTTTGAGGTAATTATAAATTTTGTCCAATTTTCGATAGTTCCTATCGATTCAGCTTTCAATACTGTTTAGATGACAAGCATAATTTCCACAGTTCTTGTCTCTTCTTAACCTTACCTGTGATTTTAGTGTAGACCATGAGATGACGCTATATAGAGTTTATTCAAACCATTCTCGAATTATTTTCGAAGTGTTTCTATCGACTCACTGATCTTACTAAACACTGTTCTGAATAAATAGAAAAAAAACACTTGTTGCGGTATATTAGGTTATTAGATTTCCGCTTTGTGGCTATTTGTATTACCCACAACGCGAAATAGTGGTGCGTTTCCGACGTCAGTCGGAGTTTCGCATTGTGGGTATTTGTAATTTACCCACAACGCGTTCTGTGCATACAAAAGTTACCCGGAACGCGATGTGAGAGATTAGAGTAATCCACAACGCGTTCCGAGTATAAATTTCGGTCAGTGGCCGAATTCGGTCATTGAGTACAACATATATAAATAATGATATCTTTTGTTTGACTAGCAAACATGAAAAAATACTAAACCATTGCATTGGTTCAATAAAAACGAAAAGTTTACTATCAAAATCTTCAACTTTTAGGAAGTGCGCTAGAGCTCACGGTGGCAATCCATCGATGAATCACCGCTAACATTAACACTATTACAGGCACGTATTTAGAGGGGGGTGCAGGGGGTCCAGACGCGCTCTAAAAAGTGCCCCCCCCCCCCCCCCCGACGAGAGCAAATTTAAGGTGGCAACTCTAATCTGGACCCCCCCCCCCGAAAGGTCAAGCAAGTGACACCCATAATCTGCACCACCCAAAACCAAATCTTGGATACGTGCCTGCACTATTATCTGTTCTGAAACGAACTACGAACTCGAAAACTGTTGAATGACCGTCAAAAAATTAATTTTAATTCGTTAATTTGATAACTATTACTCAGAAGGAGTAATAAAACTTCTTCCTGGACAATAAAAAATATCCTTTATTGACAATACAGATATAGTTAAAAAGTTATCAATACAATGAACATCGAAATATAAAACATTATGATCCTAAATATTTGAGAAACGATCGTATCACAATCTTGGGAGAAAGCTATAATCATGAGGTAAGTATGGCACACATCTTTCCGACTTCACTCTTGACGGACTAGTTTATAAAACATGGATTCGCGATTTTCCAAAAGGTTGTCAGGCGAATCAAACTCCGCAACTTTCCCATCGCTCATTACCAGAACCCTGTCAGAGTCTAGTATGGTCTGGATACGATGGGCTATGGTGATGACGGTGCTCTTCCTGAAGGCTGTTCTCAGTGTGCTTTGGATCAGACGGTCAGTGTCTTCGTCAACGTTAGCAGTTGCCTCGTCTATACATAAGATCTGGAACGAGATTAGAAGTTGACGCTATAATAGTTCATGAAATACAATAAAATAATACTTATGTATGAAGATCGGGCAGAGGAAGGCAAATGGACCCCTTGCAAGCCACTTGATAGTAGAGCTATGTGTGGTGTAATACCCGATTTACATCGATGACTTCTTCGCGAATTTAATCATGGATTATTCAAGGTCAAAGTGATTGTGTTTACAGCAAATGAACAAAACTATGTATTTTGCGAAAGTATTCAGTGCTGCTAACACTGTTGCTGTCTATGGTTTGGCGGTTTTCGCAAGATCTATTAAATTTGTATTTTTTGTGGTCATGACAGAGAAACTGTTGATTTGATTTCCAATTTTTATTTAGATAACGTTTAGTCATATACAGAGACGGGTATGCAACATGCATGACATACATCATATGATTTCATGGTTGGTACCACTGAATTCGATGTCAAACTTGACCAAAAATTAGGTTTTATATAAATCTTACATAATTCAAATTTTTTGAAGACGTCAAATATTGTAGCATGCATACCAACCTTAGAGTTATGCAATACAGCTCTCGCTAAGCAGATCAGCTGCCGTTGTCCTACGCTGAAATTGGTGCCCTCACCATCAACCAAGTGCTCCAAACCACCTAATCGTCTCATGGTCTCTGACAAACCAACTTTTTCCAAGGCGGCACGAATTTCGTCGTCTCTGAACTCACCCAATGGGTCCAAGTTGTCTCTGACTGACCCACTGAATAGGAATGGGTCTTGTGGGATGCAGAACATTCTAGCTCTGGAATATAAGTCACAAAACATGGTAGAAGTCGTGGACAATCATAGTGAGTTAAAAAATGAAGCGAATTCATTTCTATATAAAACTGTTTTAAAATGAATTCTATAATTTGAGCGACAGCACACATAAACATCTAGTCCTCTAATTCCAATATTAGAAAAAATGCGAAACGTTGCATCTAGCAAGTGTTAGTCTTTGGGGTCTTGCCTCAGATAAACGAATAAGTTCTGTGAAATATGGCTTTCTAAAAGAATGGGCCTATACCGTGATCTCAAATTGATCAATTTATTTACTGCGGTATTATTTTTGATGATACATAGGACCGTTTACTGTAAAAAGTCAGCAGAAAGCTTGATCCAAATGAGAATAACACTAAAAAGAAAATTGTACTGTAATTTGAAATAGCCGATGATGACGTCACCTGTAGGGAACCAATGAGAAGCGTCCTTTCGTGGTCCGATGACTAGGAGCCGATGCTATTGTTTTGTACCAGTGAGCTCTTATTGGCTCCCTACAGGTGACGTCACGACATGGGCGGGAAGTGTATGGATTCAAAAAATTCAATATTTAGAGCAATTTTTTTCGGTTATAAATACGATAGAAAAATTTTGTAAAATTATTTATGGCATCTACGTGGTATCAGGGTTCGTTTAAGCCAATAAACCAAAAATGTGGTATAGGCCCATTAGGTAACATATCTGTTGCACAACAGCTTATGTTTTCAGTGTTATGATTGAGGATCGAAACTGCGGACCCTAATAGCGTGTAGCTTTTCAACGTATGTCACTTCAAAGTGTTATGAATGGAATATAATAAGAAACAAATGGATACGCTACGTCTCCAAGAACCATGTCACGAATATTTTTATTTTTTTCTGTGATGTGAGGTGATAAGCCTTAGCGTATCTTCAGCCTTTCGTGGAGTCCTTAGAATGTGGCTTTACTTTGCCGTCTGACCTCCTTTTCTCTGTCTTCAACCATAACTTTCGCTTCTAATTCACACTGACAGTTGTTTACATCATCTCGTGATCTATTTTCGTGAATTAGGCGATCACGATTCGTTTGCTGCCAGATAGAAATAAGTCAAATCGAGAGAATTATGAAAAATTCTCAGAAATCATAAGTAAACTGATAATTACATAGGTAATATGTAAAAAATGGAGTAAAACATGTTTAGTCTACAAAAATTAATTTTTGTTTACAAGAATGTAGGAAACTAAATAGACGCAAAATAAAGTTTTCATCCCTCATAGAAAAACTAGTCAAAATTTCAACAACGTCACAACCTTGAACCTACGCTACACAAATTTACATAGTCACATTCTATCCGGAGTAAAAATTACTTTTGATTGGTTGATTTCTTAGGCGGGAAGTTTAAGACATTTAAATAAGTTCCCTTCAAAGGGATGATATTCAAAATGTGAGCAGAAAAAACTTGGACAAACAATGCTATTATTCCAAATTAGATACAAACAGTCCATTTCAGCGATTAAAAGGCAAGTTGGCAAATACCCACATTACACCTAACAATGAAACAGGCGAAACACAATTTTTTAGACCAGACTGAACGAGCTTACCTTAACGTCGAGAGAGATATCGTCTTGATGTTAACAGAGTCAATCGTGATACATCCGGATTTAATCTCGACGAGTCTGAACAATGCAGCTACTAGGGAGCTTTTACCAGCTCCAGTTCTTCCAACTACTCCTATTTTTTCACACGGTCGTGTTTCAAAGGTGATTTCTTTTAAGGATGGCGGTAACTGCTCCCTAAAAACATGATTTAGTACGAAATGGAGTTGGGAAGTTATAACAGTCCTTTTCTTTAATCACCCCCTCCCCCTCCGCCCTTTTATTTTTTGAACGGGCCAACTCAAGAAACTGAAACTTGGGACAATAAAGTTGATGCATGGATACTATGCTTTGGAGTAAAATTGAAGATGAAGTCTTCAAGATGACCACTGGGCACAATCTTGGAATGAAAATTAGATGGAAAGAGGGGTCTTACGACTCATATGTTCAAAGATCCTGATGAATAATGAATTTGTGGTTCTTAGGTTTTTAGGCCGGCGTCATTTAGCGTTAAAGCTTGACCTTTCGCCACCACGAGTGGATGGCATCTTCAAGTCGCCGAAGTGGAATAGCTTCTGAAGATGCCATCCACTTGTGGTAGTGAAACGTCAAGCTTTAACGCTAAACGACGCCGGCCTAAAAACCCAAGAACCACAAATTCACTGGACGATGGCCGTGAAAGCCTTACACAGTACATTCTGATGGATACTTCACAACCCTATATAAAATCAATACCTTCACCTACTATACAAAATGGTCTGAATACATAGTTACAGAAATATGATTGTATTATAAAAATGTTGTTATATCTAAATGAAAATTAAAAACTTTGAACAAATACTTCTAAATGTATTGATATTAAGGTTTGTATCAGATGATTATTAAATGTTCCGCCACTTTGTACTAGGTTAAGGGGCCTGGATACACACATTTTTACATACGTATTTGCCATGTAAAACACGGACTCATAATTTCTCGCATAACTCACTCTATTTTCAAACTACATATATAATATTTCAGAAGGCGATAGTTAAGACCTTAATGAATGACAACTATTTTCGATTTTCTCAAAAAAGTTTTTTTATGTGCAAAAAACTCGCAACGCAAAATCATACATTTTATAAATGCGTGTAATTTAACAACCAAACACGATATCAAAAAAGGCTAAATAGTTGCACAAGCGCAAGCTTTCTTCTTCAATTCGCTCTTTGAGTCATTACTGTAAGTTTAAAGGTAACGTCAGGAGCTTGGAAATGCGAAATTTATTTTTATGCTGCCCTTTGGACCCTACCTTTGGACCTTTTGACCTTACCTTTGGATTTTTGGACTTATCTCCCCTCATCTTAGACAAACACACTGGAGAAAGGGAACAGGCGGCCACGCCTCCTCGCTAATACGGGAATACGTCTATTCTTGAATACTCAATTTCGCGCGCTATATCCTAAACCCTTAAGGTATTAACTTTATATTATACGGTTGTGAAGCATTCGTAGGGAGCTTCAAAAAGATGTGTCACAAGACCCCCTTTCAATTTAATTTTTTTCCAATATGGCGCCCACTCAAGCCAAACACGTTGTATAAAGTAGCATATATCCTTCAGAATTGGCGTCGATTGTTGTCATTTGATATGCAATGCCTGAATAATATGTCTTCTTTGAGGTGGCATTATTAGGATCTATGGCAACTTTTGGTACACTTATCTTACTTCGCCAAAGGATCCAAAGTACTTTTACCGGAATTGTCAAAAATATAGATACCTATAGCAAAGCACAACATTGTCAAACTTGACCACCCCTTGTCCAGGCCAACCGAAAGGTGGGTCAATGACAGCGCAGCTGGTTTTCTCGGCCGAAACGTCGTTTATATACTGCCTGGCTCTTTCAACGGCCACCATTTCTCTTTCGGTTTCTGTGAAGGCGTTCACAACCCCAGATAACGCCCCGGTAATCGACAGCGCATACGATATTGATAGCCCCACCATTCCTGTAATGAATAACAAATGGAGCTGGTGCTTCGTCCCCAAACGTGAATTATAGATGACTATGGTTGGTTTCGTGGGAGATTGAGCTTTCAATTTTTCACTGTTTATTAGCTGTTTTATCGGAGATAAATTGCGGTTGTTTGCTCATTTTGTTTTGAGAGGTTTTGTATTGGAATTTTTGCGTTGGGTCAAGGACAATGGACTAGTATCATGGGTTTGAAAACAATGATTAAATCATTATAATCTCTTAGTGTATACAAAAATGGGTGTACTGTTGCATTTCGTTACTCTCTGCGTCGTTTTGTTTACTAGTAATTCCATTTTAACGTTCAAAAAAGGAATTTATATTTATCCAATCGGTGCGATGCCCGCCTAACAACAGGTGCATTGTTGCTTCGTCAACTTCTAAACTGCGGTATTGACGCAATTTTCACGGGGTCGAAACTGAATGCCCGTGCGCTCGGTGCAATTCGGTCGCCCACCCAAGCGCTAACCGCGCACAAGGCTGCTGCTGCCGCACTATCGAAGGCAGACGCTGTTCGTCGCGCAGCCACGTGGGTCCCCTTTTTTGCCACTTACGCAGGCTCAAAGTCTTTGGTCACGGATCTGGACCAGCTAACATAGATACTTTGTCTCATGAACATTAAGAAAGTCTACATTAAAAAATCCAGCCTCAGTTTAATGGTCCGATGAAATTTGACGCCACCTCCCGAACCGTATCGCGGCCACTGTGCGACCTTCCACGATCATGACTGTGTAAAAAAACATAGTTCTTGTTTACTCCTTCTAACCTATGCGCGGAAAAAAGAGAAAGTTCTTATGCCATACTCTATCATATACAGCCATAAGAAAAATTATGATACTAGTCCCTTCCGTAGTGTAAAGTGCCCAAAAGAATTATTTCAAAATCTTAGATTACAATTCTCACTTCACCTATAGTGTAATAAGTAAAATGGCGAATTTTTTGTTTCCTCTGTGTCTAAATTCTATCTAAATTCCATGAATGTAGATACTAGAATTATATGGTTGTCTACCCATATATTTTCTACGCCACTGGCATTATGCATTGACCAGAATGGAGCACAAATTGCAAAACAATCAATGACAGGAAATTACATATTACATTTATGGCTTCTTATTTATTGAAAATAAAGGAGAAGTCATAAAAAGTAGTATTGGACATTATATTAATTTCTCCCAATTGGCCACATAATTCCCTCACGTCATTGATTGTTTTGTAAAAAAGGGGAGGTGAACCCTAAAGTAATCGAACAGTTCAAAGCAGTGAATACTATTGACATGATGTTGCCTTGATGTTCACAGTATGAGATGAAACTAGATACTGTCCACAGTCACAAGAAGCATAACGAGCATCTGATATATTATTGTTACAGAGCTATCTTATAGTTAAAAGAGTTTCAGTTAAACTGCTTTATTAATATTGTGAATACCAATAAAGGAATACCTACATGAAAGCAAATTTGACAAAGAGTTTGAAACGATGTAAAAATTCCATTTTTCTAAACAAATATGGGGTACCATTTGAAAAAATGCCGTCAGGTGTTTTGACTCAACACTTTCCAAAGATTATCGGTGCTAACAAAAAAATTTCCCTTCCTCTATCCCTACACAATTCCCATCAAAAACACGAACAACGATCAGGGACCTTTGAAACATCTAAAAACGAAATTTGAGAGAGGGAGTTTTCGTTTTTTGTTGATTTCTCCTCCGCCACTCGCAAGAGTTCCAGAAACTATACACTATCACCATTTCCTCCACGGCATTAATACGGTGTCAAAATTTCATTACAATTATGTTAGTGGGTTCCACGTTACACATTAGGATAGTAATATGTATATGTATCAAATTATTCCACAGATACATATAAAATCCAAAGGCAACAATCATCGGATAGGTCTAGAAAGTACAAGATATCAACAAGGTCTATTTTTTTAGCGCACAACAGATTTTTGAATTTTCAACCTCCAACCTGCTGACCATCCCGCTTTGACTCCCTCAAAAAAAAAATGGAAAAGGATGAGGAACCCCTGAAACGTCTAAAAACGGAATTTGCTGCGCCGGCAGTGACACGATTTCTAAGAACCATACGCAGCTTCCGTCCTCGCCACGGTAATAATCATGTGTCAAAATTTCATTAAACTCGATTGAATAATTTCCAGGTTGTTCGGATGGACCTAAAAAAGTTTATTATGCCGCTAGGTCCTTCTTTCACAGGTCAAATTAGGACATATTATTAATACGAGTACAACCCCCAACGACTCAACTTCACCCTCACCAAAAAAGAAGTAGAAAATGAACCCTGAGTCTGAAGTCTGGGGAATATTTGGATTTTTTTTGTTTTTTGCTAATTACTCCGCCGCCTATTTTCAAAATTATGACAGCATTACTTACCTACTATGACCTCACAGTATATCGCCACCTAAATTTCATGACAATCCATGCAGCGGTTACTGAGATAACGAGGTTACAAGAACGCCAACAGACAGACCGACGGAAATGAGTTACGTGGATTTTCTTTAAATACATACCATGAAACGCCCAAAAAGCGTATTATCTCAAAATCAAAAAGCTTTCACGTTCACAATACCCCCTCATCTATCATAGGATGTAAAAGACGTAGAATGTGTTTCAAAAAATCTTTAGAGAAATAGGTTTCATAGAAAATTGAGTACCAATAAGGAAATAATCGAAACAAGCTATCGTAAATAGGCCAGCGGAAAGAATACGGTGGAAGCAGTCGGGATATGTTGTTATAAGCCTTAATTTATTTTAGATATCAAAAATTAAAAATTATATGCTGTCTCAAATGATATAGTCAATTTTACTACTAGTGAAGCCTGTTGCGTTCTTTTACGTATTGTTTTACTTTACTTATAAAATAAATGCCAAATAATTTATATTACTTAATATCCTATTTATCTAGTTCAAAAAAACTACAACCGGCAACGCAGATTTTCTTCCCCACCTTAAAGACGATGCTGCGAATGAATAATCGCTCCAGACAATATTTAATGTCCTTGTTTCACTTATTTTAGCTAACCCTTTTGAGATTCGACATGATAATGACATTAATGACGACCGCTATCTGAAAGAACCTCCCGCTCTCCTTGCCTCATGCCGCGCTGTTTAATGTACGACGGTCACACAGTACTACTTACCAGGATCCGCTATATCGTACTGATGTTGCACTACAGCGATGAAGCCGACTCCAGCAACTACAGCTATAGCTATTCCCTGCAATCTGAGACCAAGCCATCTTGACGCAGAAGCACTGGCAAGAAGTGCTTTGGATGTTGCGTCTACCAACAGTTCGTTGTCTCTCCTGAACCTACCTGTTGCTCGAAAAGCCCTGATTGTTGTTAAACCTAAAGAGAAATTACATTTCTATTTATTTTTCTTCAAGATGGCCTCTTCATTGTTTCTATTAATACGATGTTTGGTTTTTTCCATAGTAACTAATCACTCACCCTGTAAGGTCTCATTGAAGTGACTGTAAACTGGTGATAAAGATACACTGGATATCCTCTTCAGTTCTCTTGAGGTCAACCTGTAGTGATTTTGCAACCAATGATAGATTGCGATCAAAGGTACCAGTACGACACAAATCCATGGTAGGCCATACACGGTCACAACTAGAGAACCTATAAAATTTATTTGTAAATAATATCTTGAAATGTATTGTGTGATTTTTACTAAGAAAAATGGGTCGCCTCATAAATATCTTGAATGATATCACATATTTAATCCTACTGGTGCTATCTTAGAAAACAGTAGATACCTTCGATACTTTGTTCGAATGGCAAGGCTGACCGATTTCATTTTCGTGATCGATAATAAAAAATTAAGTCAAAAAGCTTTTAAAAAACAAGGCCTGAAAAACCTCACTCCCCAGTTGCGTTTTGGAATCTCAAATTTTTAAATTTTTGAAAACAATCAAAATTTAAATTTTAAAAATTTCATAATTACCAAACTTTCAGAATTTTAAATATTTTCTGAATATTCTAAATTTACAAACCTTTCAAAATATACAAAATCTTCAGAATATTAAAGATTTGCAAAAACAAAAATTTTGAGTACCTAGCAGACACTGTCTGCAGAAATCTGGAATGGTGGGGCATTTTTGGTAACGTTTTTTTATTACCGAGAATGAGTTAAAATTACGAGTCAAGCAAATTGTCGCCATTTTTTTGTTAAGGGTTCAAGCGATTAATTGTAAGAGTACCTATAATGTAAACAGCTACACTTTGCCACTTCCATACTACTAATACTGTATTTCCACTGGTTTTAAATAAAGACAACAATTGACATTCCGGACGTGCATCAATTTCCTTATTTAAGATTTAGGCTAGGAACAAACAAGATATTATTGGATGAACGTAATTATTTTGTATAATGAATGGATAAAGTAAATACCTATTAGTCCAAAAAACTGGGCCAGCAGGATATTCAATATGAAAGGTAAGGAATCGTCAATGGTATAAGTGTCACTTGAGAATCTGTTTAAAATCCTTCCTACCGGTGTAACGTCGAAAAAAGAACACCTTGCCTGGAAGAAAATGGAAATTCATGAAATCTCCGTATTTTAGCATTAATATTAAAAAGTCTGTAAAACTCCGCCTGGGAGTCGATACTACCTCCTTAAGGATGATGAATATTGTATGTCTACTTCGCAGATTCAATATAATGAAAAAGTAACGGATATGTACTTCAGGACTCTTAGCACAAACTTCATTAAGCTCGGTGCTGAGAAAAGTTTCATAGATATTTTTTTCAGTAAAGAGGAAAAAACACGACAGGTAGGTACAGGGTACAGGGGATATTCAGAAGGGTAATACCAAACAAAATTCCATAATTCCGTATCTCAGTTTTTTTAATAATGTGATATTTATTATTAAAAATGACACCACTTACTATACAGGGTGTTTTCAAAGTTGGATTTTTCCTTTTCAGAAACAACAACCTTTCAAATGACAAAGCTAACGTGCGGTGAATCAGCAGCAGAGTAATAAAACAATGGTACGAAAATACTCACTATTTGTTCGCTGCGAAGTTTTAAGTGCGGTCCTGTCATATGAGTCTTATAGATATGGTTGAAAGTTCGCGCCGCGAAACGGAAAAGCCAAGTATTGCTTCTGCAATTTGAACCATTCGACGTTGCCTAGGTCGTTTAACGTGTCCACTATGATGTGCATACGAATATCTTGTGTCTCTAGCTCTTTGCAGGAAATAGAAAAATAGACTAGGGGTAGGGTGAATACGGTCAGGGAAACAATCAGCATACACACGCGAAGTCCGAGAGGCATTTTGACCACTTTCACCTACACTACTGCTACGTACGTCTATGCTCCACTCAGTTGTGAACTGGGTTTTTCCGTTTTTGCCCCTGTTTTCATGTAATCACACAGGAACGGAATTAGAAATGAGGATTTCATTATTGGTCAATATATTCTTATCCCAAAACATTTCGGTTATGTTATGTTACTGGGAAAAATCACTCCTTTTGATATGCCCTTTGAGGAATGGTCCCAACTTAGGAAACACACTGTATAAATAATACTGAAAATAGGCTATAAAGAAAAATGTATTGCAAATTAAAATAACCAAGAATCCGACATAATTACGTCATCCGTACTAAACCAATAATTTTTTCTGTCACGAGACTATTCGCGTAGCAAAGCAGCCCTTAAAATCTGCAGTCCACTTGATGGTAAAAATACGTTTTATATTCATAGAACATAACACGTTACATGGCTGTTGACATTTGCTTGACATATTACACTGACAATCTGGCAGGCCTGTGTTGATGTCAGGTACAAAACATAAAATAAGTGTCAAAATCAGGACGGTTCTATTGTAATTGGTTGAAAAAAGTCTTGGCAGATGGCTTCTTTTCTTCCTTCCACGACATCAACTCGGGGTTCTGCAGGGATCGGTAATATCGGTATTGTCTCCGACTTTTTTTTTGATCTACTCTCTAGCACTGAAACCTAATCCAAAGTTTTACGGATGATAGCACTTTGCATGCAGGCATCATGAGCAAAAGACCAATCTCTGTGGTCGAGCTCGAACGTAGAATGCTGGCAGCGGCTGCTTCGTTTGGCTTGGGAGGTTAAGAATATGGTAATTTCAAATCAAATCATAAGTACCCAAGTCAGTACCTGGTGCTAATAGACAATCAGGTGCTGCCAAGAAATCACTCATTCAAGCTCTTAGGAGTCAACGTTATAGGAAATCCAGTCAGTATCTATATTATTGAACTATTCAAGTCCAGCGTTAACCAACTTCCTCTAACAAACCCTTTTCACAGCAACAGCGGTACTTTGGCATTTAGGCTCTGCCTACGCGGCCTGCTCAGTTATAAAAAAAAACAGTACCCGTTCCAGTATTCTGGATCCCTGCATTAATTTGTGTAGCTTCCATACTGGTCTTGGAACTAAGTTGTCAATGTGTATACCCAGTTATTTGAAACATTTATCGACTAGGGCAACCTTTTCAAAAGCAACTTTATTAACAGTACATCTTACCTTCACGACAGACTTCAAAAGCAGTTTGTGGAACTTCGTAGCAGCTACCACACCACCATAAGCAAACAAGAATGCTCTGATCAATGTAAATAGCGAATTGAGGCAGGCCAGTTCAACATAAATCTTCAAATAAGAATTCATTTCTTCATCATACAGAATCGCTGGCGACATGAGATATTCGCGGTCGTGTAGAACTGTGTAATTATTAGTAGTGTTGGTCGCATTGTGAATGTCACTATCTGTCACCCAATGTGCCAACCACCAATCTGTCATGTTTCTTGAAAACTGCATCATTGTCACCTAGAATGTTACCAAACAGATGTGGTAAGGAAAAAAAATCTGATGAACCATTAATTAATCTTCCTGATTTATATAAAGAACATAAACTTATACTTCAACCTGCGGATACTCATGAACTAAAAATTGACATTGACATCATTGACATCAAAAATAAAGAATGATCGGTGGTTTATTAAATTTTCTTAGCCCTTAACAAATATCTTATTTGAACCAGTAGTATTTCTAAAAAGATTCCTATCTATAAAGAAAGATCAATATAGATCAATAAATCATTCTTTAAAGGTTACACCTATAAGCATCAGTAGTATTTTAGCAAAAAACAACAATATTGGAAAGATTTTTTAGAATCAATAACATCCTAACCACCTCTCAGTTTGGATTGCAAGAATAAAAGAATGCCACCAACACATTTTTCTATACGTTATAGACTACAATAATTGAACTATGAGTTTTCTAAAGTTTTTGATTGCGTCAGTCAAGATATGAATTACATCAATATGTATGGTTCTTCTAAAACAACGCTAAAATCATTTACATCTTAAATCGCTCTTAAGTGGGTAAAGTATCTGGAAACTTAACTTCAAACAAATTAAAAATAAGAACTGGAGTACCTCAGGGATCTATGTTAGGTCCCATCTTATTTTAATAAGTGACATTAGGTGGTCAATTCGCTGGATTTGCAGATGACACTATAATACTCTGGCAAGAGTATATGAACAAAATTATAAATCGTTAAGGTTTTTTTTTAATCTAAAAACGGTGAAAAGAATATTTCATTGTCTAATGTTTCAAAAACAACATCGTATACTTAAATAGCGGTATATCAAACATATAGGATCAAGTTCTTAGGTCTAACTATTGATCACAAATTGGACTTCACCAAACACATTGATCATTTAATTTGTGAACTAGCCAAAGTCCTACAAAGTCAAAGCACTTAGAAAAACTTTTGGAAGGAATGCAAGAAAAAAGTGGCTATTTTGCACTGTTAAAAAGAGCTATGGCATCCCATTTTAGGGGTTAGGCCATTTTTAAAATACAAAATCATCACGGATTTACAAAAATAGAATAAAATTTGAGATAGCTTATAGTATGAAAAACAGATTTTAATCGGCCCTAAATACTCACTCATCAACTAAAATATAACCACGTTATAGTCCACTTACTAAACAACTTTTCCTGATGGATAAAATAGAAATGCATGCAGCTTACCGAAACCAAAATGAAGAAGCTAAGAATATGCCCAATAGCTCTCCAATATGAAGCGTACACCCCGAACTCCAAACTTCCATTTTCACTATGCTCTTCCAATAAAACGTCATCGTCATTACTCATTCCTTCTAGCTGAGTATCAGGTGGAGTACTCTCCATAAGGGAATTTGTAATTGAGGTAGAGTTTGAGAGTGAGCTATCGTCTAACTCCAAGTCTATCTGAAGACTGTCGTCAAATTCTCTCAAGACATCACCTGGTTTACCTAAAAGGCAATTGTTTTCTATTACTGTTCTTGTGCTGGTTAGGGATTTTTGAGCACTGCTTCAACACTGCTTGTTTTGAAAAAAGTAACTGTACTTACTTTAGATCTAAATGCATTTTCCACTGTACGTTGTACGAGTATGGTTGGACATTCGTTTGTTATAAGATTTGAGGTACAAGTAAGACAATTAAAGTAAAGAAGCAGAAATTCAAAAAAAAAAAATTTTTATAGTTACGACGGCATACGATAAATAAATCCTTTCAGGTAAGGGGTCAATAGCATGATATGATCAAGCAGTCAAACTCCAATAATTGGTGTGACACTTCGGTTTCTGTATCTGTACAGTTGGGAGGGTGGAGGGTGAGTAGAGTAGTCCCACTGCACTTAGAGCAGTGAGTTGTTTCCTCAGGTCATTGTCCACCCTGCCAATTTTAGAAAGGTGGACATGTCTCTTGGGGACGTCCCCCTTACTGCGCAGGGATACCCGAAGACTCGCCGAACGCACACTCTTTATGATAGAAGATAATTCTGGGCAGTCACATATGATGTGTTCCATAGTTTCGTCTTCGCTCTCACATATTCTACATATCGGTCTGTCACTTAACCCCATAATGTGGAGGTGTTTCCTGAGTTGACAATGACCAGTCAGGAATCCTACTGTGAGACGTTGGATACTGCCATGCCAAAGCCTGCAAGGGTTTGCTTGGCAAATCGGCATCCTTGTAGTTCTTCTCATCGTTTTGCCATTTGGGCATGGAAGGGTTCTTTGACTATTTCCGCAATTCTGGTTGTCGAAATTCCAGAAAGGTAACATGGTCCTCAAATTCTTTGGTCAGCTAGACCATCCGCTATACGGTTGCCTTTGTTATTGTTGTTGTTTCCTTTAACCCACCTCAGGACAATATTGTTTTTATCTGAAACATGGGCTAATAATTATAGGTAACATTCTATTGCTACCCCTGATGTGACGGTGCAGATTACTACAGTCTTGCCAGATACATCTCTCCTGGTTAGTTCCTTAGCAGCTACCGATATGCCAACGACACTGACATATTTATCCATAGCCCATTTCGTTCTTAGGTTTAGAGACCTAGGTACACACCACATCCAGCGCCTTCCCTCGAGGCTCTGCTGAAGAGCTCTCAGCACCCATGCACGCCAGAGTACGATTATAATTCTGAGGATGAAGAGTATTAGGAATATGGATTTGAAAACGTACATTCAGATAATGAGGGTGCAGGTACATCCTGGAAGGCTCCGTCTCTCGTTCCTCCTGCGGTTACGGATTTGGACCTTGCTACTCACACAGTTGAGAAAGAACCGCTTTTCTCTGCTCGAAAACCCTCAATTGAAGCTCATGGCATTGAATGTCAACGATTATGCATCCAAGCATTTAACCGTATTCGGTACGCTGAGGTGCAAAAAGAATTACAAGCAGCTCCTGTTTTTGCTGCCTTACAGGTTAATTCTCAGTTGCAGCAATTACCTCACGATAGTCAGGAATTTTTTGTCCAGACTGACACCTCCCTGGTTACAATTATCCACGGCCTTCTTCTGCAGAGAGAGGTGTTTTCTGGGGCTTTTAAGAGCTGGATTGCAAAACATTCTGAGATATGATTTCAGCGTGAGATTGTGGACCCACAGGCCTCGACTTTCAATGATTATATGCTTCAGTATATCTATATAAATTGTATTTGTCACATTTGGCTGGTAGTGGTACCAAAGGATCGCTAATAGCTTTCAACAGATGTCCTCTACACTACAACTATCGATAGAGGGGGAAAAGTGTCACTGTGAATATTTTCCTCATCACGACAACTTTTATAGAAGGTACCTAGATATCTAATGGTAGTCTTTTATGGTCAGCCTTCCGCAAAGGCTGACAGCCTATGGCGCTGTAGAAGCCTACGAGAGGATAAGTGTCTGTGCACGTTAGATTTAAAACGCTGTCAGGAAAAAAATTCCCTTTCAGCTCATTTTACATCTTCGAAGTTCTCCAAATGTAGGAATGCTGGAGGAGACTGGTTAGGGGAGTGGGAACCTCTACCTGGTAAGGATGAGCTGACAGAGTTGTAAGCAATCCTAATCCAAAAGTATCAGCACCAGTCATTGGCGTTCGACTTTCTGGTCATATTTCGCAGTACTTCCTTACCAATTGATTTGATGGTTCCATTCTCCATCACCCCTATTCTATCAGCATGGACCAAGTACTTTACGTGATGAGTGCATAGAATTCTAGTTTTGTTTGAGAGGAGGCCCATGATGCAGTACTGGAAGATATGCCTAATAAAATATATGTATATTAATTATTTCTGCACCTATGGTGTTGAAGTAAACTATAGTACCTTGCAACCTTGGGGTCGACTGCTGAAAGAATGTCGTCTAGAAGATAGACAGATTTGTCCTGATACACCGCTCTTGCTAGAGCCACACGAGTCTTCTGTCCGCCAGAAAGGGTGGCACCGCTGTCACCTACACCTGAATCAGAGTTGTTTAGAGATTTTTTACGAAAATATGATAACAAAAAGATGTCTGGTATATTGACAAATAGATACCTGGATGTTCTTGTGAATACCAGCTACTATTAATAGGTATGATAAATATGGTTTCATATAACTTTCATACATTTTGAATTTACCTGTCATGTCTCCAGCGGGTAACATTTTGATGTCTTCTGAAAGCCCGCAGGCATGTAACACTGCTTTATATTTAGAATCTTCGTATGGTCTACCAAATAAAATATTCTCTCGTATCGTGCCTCTTTGTAACCAAACCTTCTGGGACACATATCCAAATCCTGTATAAAAATAATCAAAACATTCTCAAATAATTATGTCCAAATAATATGTCAATAACTTCAACTAGGGTTATTTCGATACATTCTCCTATGATTCTGATATCTACCAAAGGCTGTGTTGACCCACAGGTGAAAATGGTTACTCTATTTTTTTGAGAACTAGTATCCAGGTAGAGTAGTTACCAAAAATCGGGCCAAAAATAGTAAGCAAAGGAGTGACGAGGCTTTAAGAAATTTTGAAAGGGATAAATTACATCTGTGGGTATGTCATTTGAACATGCTTTATTAGCTCATGTTTGTTTACATGTATGTTTATAAGCTAGAAGGTCGGACCGAACATTGAACGCTTCAACTTTGCCGCGAAAATGATTTTGACGGTTTGAAATCCGTCGGACCAGCGGTCGTATCTGCTGACTAAGAGATGGCGCACACATCTTAAAGTTTGTTAGTGCTACACAGAGGCGTAGCGATGAGAACTTTAAAGGCATAACATTAAACTGTTTGGGAGTTGGTATTTTTATTCAAGAAAGCTGACTGTTTTAATTATCATTTATGCAGTAATATGGTAATGATTATGCTATGAATATTGATCAGAAACAATAATTGTTCTTCTTTATTACACAGAGTATTGATGTAGGTTAAAAAAGCTGAAAAAACAGGCACTAATGACGAGGTTAACTAAAAAATTGAAAATAAATATACCTAGTTTAAAAAAATTGAAACACACGCTTGTAAAGAACATCGGACTAAAAAATTAAAAATAATTTGTAAAATAAGCTTTAAACAATACAGCACGAAAAACACTGGTATGATTGTGATTGTTTCGTGAAAATTGAGTCAATACCGTGATTTGGGAGTTGATGGGGCAACAATGCATTGCTGATATATGGCGCGCTTCGCACTGATTGGCTAAATTTGAATTCCTTTTTTTAGACTCTGAAATGGAACTACTAGTAAACAGAACGATGCAGAGATTAACAAAATGCATCAGTACACCTACTTTTGTATACACTAAAGAGGTTATGATGATTTAATCATTGCTTTCAAACCCATGATACTAGTCCCATAACCTAAAAATATACGATGACTTATCACAAACATCAAAATGTCGTTCATTAGAATCTGATCGCTACAGTAGTGGCCAATGCTGTGTATGAAAAGCAAGAATTTCGTGCGTAAACAGTCCCCTAAAGATGCAAACTTAGGTATTGAAATATGTATCAGGTTTGAGACTATAATATGTCTGGCAAGTCAAGTCATTCGGTGGGTGATGAGTGTTGGTGCTGCGCCTAAGAACCCAGTACGAGTAACACATACACATTAAGAACTGTTTGGATCAAAATAGCTTTTGACATTGGCTTTGAAAATCGCCCTTCGATATCCTCGTAGTCTGATCGTGATTAGCAACCCTTAAAACGACCGACCCTCTGTGAGGGGTTTATGTAACAGTTACCGACAGAAACTGATCGGAAGGGTAGGAAAGGATATGTAGCGGGTTGTGTTAAAGATTCATGAATCTCCAGCGATGTGTTCAACAATTCGATGTATAGCTCAATTAACAAATTGAACTCTGTCGATTGATACCCATATCATAGGCGCACCAAAGGGGATTATCGAATGATAGATTGTTCATGCACATTTCAAGTTCAAAACGATGATATCTCCAATCACATTAAAGAAGAAGGCATGCTGGAAACACATATAAATCCACTGAAGCTCATAAAGAGAAATACCAAGAGCTGGATAAACATAGCAGTGAAGATAGGTTAGCTAAATTTCAATGTACATTTTCAAAATGTCAATACAAGGCGTATCCTTCGAAGTGGCAGTACTTATATTATATCACAGTACAAATGAAGGATGATGATGATTGACGTGGGTCAATTTTAACCAAAGTTCTTATCTTGAGGTTATACAGATCACGTAATGTGATTCTTTTGCACCTTGGGATTTCTTAGGAATTAATGTTCACATATTAAGCTTTTTAGTACTTTCTTCCTTTGAAATAACCATTTAGGCTTACCATCTTAGGCCTCTTAAGCTGCTATAATTTTTTCTTTTACAAATAAAAAGATGTAGGTACAACAGATAACGTCCGAAAAAAAAAGGAAGCAAGTATCCATAAGTACCTATAAAGTAAAAAATAAATAATATTCCCAATATTTAATATCCTAAATACTAATAAATTGATTATAACAAAATTAAATACATACTGAATCATACGGATGGATTTATCCTCCAGTGATGATCAAAAGTGTATAAAAAATTAAACATGAAAAATTCTCAACTTTCAGATTTCCACTTTGGAGGGCGCCTGGTATTTTCCAAAATTTGAGTGGGGAGTTTCGATCAATGCCAAAGCTGGTATATGAGAAACACCCAAGTCTAACTTATTTTTATGTACTGTGTAAGGCTTTCGCTACCGTCGTCCAATAAATTTGTTGTTCTTTGGATTTTAGGCGGGCAAGAAAAACAGATTCTTTATGAGTCGGAAGTTTTGAGTGTAGAGTGTAGAGGAAGAAACGTTTTGGCACATTTTTAATTCTTCTGCCTGAAGTGAAAGACTTTTGAGGCTGCCGGTTTCATGTTTTTATTTTTTATTAGCTGTGTGATACTTGAGGTTATTTTTTATTTTTAATTCTCATTACCTTTTTCTTGTTTTTTTTTAAGGATTATGACCGATTATAAAAAAATAATATAAATCAATATGTTATTTTGATTTATACATTTAGTAAATGTTACATTTTATTGGTGTTTTCCAGTTCCAATGCCTGGAGAAAAAACGGGAGTCTATTATCTATTCTTCGCGTTTTCTTCCAAAGCAAAGTTTTCCCTCATTTATTTCTACAATGAAAAGCGATTCCTTAATCTACGCCCTTGCCCGTCTCCCTTACTTACCTGACTCAATCTGGCTAATTGCGACGTTGCCCGCATGTAGGGGCAATTCGCCCATAAGGGCGCACAACAAGGACGATTTGCCGCTACCCACGGGGCCAATAATGCCCACGAATTCGCCCTGTAAAGCGAACGTTTGATAACACATCACGTACCATTTTAATACAAAAACATATGAAAGTTATTCACATGTCAATATGAATGATACGTCAAAAGCTCTCGTACAAAGTTTATTGCGTAAATATTCGTTAATTTGTTGAAATTTTTGAGAACGAAACATTACAGAATGTTGTAAATATTCAAAAGCTCTTCCATGTATAGTTTTTGGATTTTGCACATGAGATACTATAAGTTTAGTCTTTGGAACGAGCTTCTACAACGAAAAAAGTCATTCTTACTTGGGTTATTATTTTTGACGATTAGGTCAGAATTAAAATACTTAGCAACTTCATTATACGTCTTTGACGTTTCAGCTAATATGTAGTCATCACCAGGCATAAGTAAGTCGAGGTTTTGATTGTGTGAAACAGCATGTTAAGAGAATGGTTAGGTATTTGTTAAAACACTGCCTACAGTTAGTAGTAAGGTTCAATATAAAATTTAACGACACAGTAACCTCAATAAGTTATAAGATATAAGCAGAGCTTGTAGAAAATACGAACCTTTTTGATTTTGAAATCCACTCCTGTCAACCTGAACACTCCTTGATCCCCCTCTTCAACGACGTGTTTCTCCACCGTCTTCCTCTTATCAACCGTCAACGCGGATTTCTTACCCTTCCCTTTGCCCTTAGCGCTGATTTTCTCTTTGTTCTTCTCCTCTAGAGAATGCAATTGAGACTTTTCAGCTGCGCTCAGCTGCTTGCACCAGCTGAAGCCTCCACTCTCTACCAGAATCTCGGAGTTGTCCTCCAACCGCTTGTCGTAGAAGGTGTCCAGGTCCAAGTTTGGGAGCTAGAAGGGAAAGAAGATTTTGACGCTTTCGCGTATCTTATTACAATTGGTTTGGGATATTCACTTCAAACTGTCTAAATATATAGATCAAGAAACAGTCAAGGTATCGCGAAACACATTTTTCCACAAACATTTAAAGTTCAAAGTAATATACTATACTCGCAAGTGAAATCCGAACACTGAGAGAAAAAGGGTTGCGATTTGTGAAATACGGTAGGACTAAATACAATAATAAACGAACTCACTTGCCATGATTAGTTTATAAAAAAATACAACAGGTCAATAATGGGTGGGCCCTCCATGTTGACGAATGCGCACCTCTAGCCTACGCGGCGTGCTCGTAATCTTCTGGTTGTTGAGAAACTCTTGAGGTACAGCCTCCGAAGTTGCCCTCACAGCATGTTCCAGTTCATCCAGCGTGGTCGGAGGATTGAATAAATCGTCTACGTATCGACCCATCCAATCCCGTACTTTTTCAATTGGCGATAAATCACCTCAGCTTCCAATACGAGCCTCATCGATACCCTTGCAATATGTGGACGTGCATGATCTTGCTGGAAGAAACCCTCTTCGAGGCCTCGGGTATATGGAACGGCAATTGGTTCTAACACTTCATTCACTTAACGTTGCGCAGTCATTGTGCCACGAATCACAAGTAAATGTGACTTGCTGTTGATCACGTCGTTCACCCCGTCGCGCGTCCTCGTCTTACGCGTTGGCGTTTGTCATGTGCCCCCCGACAAAACCTGGACTCGTCGGAGAAGGCTGTCTGATGCCACTCAGCATGCTATTGTCGATTTTCTTGGTACCAATCTAACTGTTGGCGACGATGATTTGCAGTAAGTTGAAGCACTAGATGCGGATGATATGATCCTGAGCACATTTCACTCAATCTGTGGTACACCGTGCGGATTCGAATGGGCCTCCTTATAGCATACCACGCGTCAGCAACAGATTGAGTGGATCGCATTCTGTCTCGAAGAGCCAGTAGTCGTAGATGACGATCTTGCCGGTCTGTAGGTCTTCTACGTGCTCCAGATCCTCCAGCTCGCTGCATTCGCTCTTCTACGATCCATGCGCGCCATGCTGCTACAACTGTAGCCACGCTACGCCCCACGATTACAGCAATTGCTCTGAAAGAAGCACCACATTCTCGCTGGCCTACAATCCGACCCCGTTCAAGGGGCTTAACTGCGTAAACTGGGGCTGTTGTCTTCTAGAGGGCATCTTTACACAACCAACTGATCGCCCGATTTGCAACAGAAATCATCGTTTTTGAATCGACAAAAACCCATGCATGCTTGTCTTTTGCACGTCTAGAATCGAGTTTTTAGAGTTGCAATGTAGGTAAATAGCGTCTGAATGACCAAAAAGTGTTACATGTGAACTAGAGATGCTCCTACCAAGCTGTGGATGAATTTTCAATGCAAATATCCCTTTTTTTCTAGGTGTCCTATTTCACTACCAAGTAGTATACTTCTGACCTGTCTTCGTTATTTGCAGAATTCAAACAACAAAATAAGTATTGTGTGGTGAAGTGCGAACTAAAAATTGATGCTACAGGCATAAAGAATAAGAAAACAAGCAGCCATGAGCTACTCACATCCAGCAGCTTTTGCAACCTCTTGATGGAGACCCAGGCCTCAGTGACCCCATTCAGCACCCAAGGGAAAGCGTTCAGAGGGCCAATGAGCATGTTAAGAAGAGCCATTCCAGTGAAGACAGTTGCCGCTGTCAATCGGTGGCCGGTGAGCGAGTAGACGCCAAATGTGAGGATGGAGATGATCACCGGTGTCGCAGCCCAAAAGTAGACGCAGAGGGCATCCAGGTATTTCCGGCCTTTCAGGTAGTGCAGCTCCTGGTCACGCAATTCTGCAAATTAGACCAGAATTGAGGTTTTGAATTAAGAAAAAAGTACTTTTTTATGATAAATGGAAAGATCATATTTTATATAAGTTATATAACAAAACTGTTTTTGTTTTCTTTTTTTTCGCAATAATTCAAAAGTTATATCAAAATAAAAATGGGTTTTTGAATCGAATACCGTAAACACGCCGACGGCTCCCGAACCCGTGCGATGTCACCATGGCGGTAAGGATGCTCCTTTGACCAATGACGTCCTACTCCGATACTAGATTCTAGATTCCCAGCCAATCGCGAAAATACGTACTGCTAAACTAGTAACTAGTGTATATTTGTTGCAACACAGTCGATGAACGAAGTTTGCAGATCGAGACGAAGTCTACGATCGAAATAAATATGCTTTTGAATGTTTGAAGTTGAAGTCAGATTACAGATTCCAGTAAGTATACCTAATCAAATATGTTTCGTTGAAAAGATCTCCTCAATCGAAGGATGGCCCAGTGGTTAGAGAGTCCGATAGTGGATCTCAGTCCTCTCAGGGTCTTTGGATCGAAACCCAGGCCTTCCAACTCTTTTTTTATCAAACATTTTATTGATGTGCTTTTTGCACTCGTTACGCACATTTTTTCTACGATCAACATAAATATGTGTTTGAATCAAATTTTGTTAGACATATTCCTTGCACTACACAGTGCAAAAAGTACAGGAGGCGGTGGACAATTAAAAAAATCAGTGGAAATGAGGTTTGTCCGTCAATATCAATCGCCATTAATTTTTTTAAATGTAATAGTTGGTTAATAAAACAAAATCCCTTCATCCATTCAATTCATTCATTTTTAAGTTTATTAATGTAAAAAAAGTAACTCAAACTCGTAATCACATTCTGTTTATCACTTTGTATTATTACTTATTTAACTTTGGGCAATGAAGCTTAACAATATTAAATTTTCAAAAAATTTAACAAGCACTGTGCAGTGCAAGTAATATGTCTAACAAAATTTGATTCAATCACATATTTATGTTGATCGTAGAAAAAATATCCGTAACAAGTGCAAAAAGCACATCAATAAATTTTTTGATAAAAAAAATAAAAAAAAAAGTTGGAAGGCCTGGGTTTCGATCCAAAGACCCTGAGAGGCCTGAGATCCACTATCGGACTCTCTAACCACTGGGCCATCCTTCGATTGAAGATATCTTTTCAACGGAACATATTTGATTAGGTACAAACTTACTGGAATCTGTAATCTGACTTCAACTTCAAACATTCAAAAACATATTTATTTCGATCGTAGACTTCGTCTCGATCTGCAAACTTCATTCATCGACTGTGTTGCAACAAATATACACTAGTTACCAGTTTAGCAGTACGTATTTTCGCGATTGGCTTGGAATCTAGAATCTAGTATCGGAGTAGGACGTCATTGGTCAAAGGAGCATCCTTACCGCCATGGTGACATCACACGGGTTCGGGAGCCGTCGGCGTGTTTTCGGTACTCGATTCAAAAACCCATTTTTATTTTGATATAACTTTTGAATTATTGCGAAAAAAAGGAAAACAAAAACAGTTTTGTTATAAAACTTATGTATGATCCTTCCACTTATGAGAAAAAAAAAATTTATTCAAAACCTCAATTGTCGCTTTTCGGTCCAGTACTCAAGCATCTGATGCTTTTTGGAGTCATTTCTGGAAGTTATCCTGTAACTAGATCTCTGTTTTCGTTGTGCTTCACTGGTCCGTGAATAAAAAACCGCATATGCTGGAAGAAACTCTTTATTTGACCATCTCTATGGCCTTCATCAAGGTACAAAACGTTTAACAAGAAATTAATATTGAAAGTGAAATAGTTTGACACAGCTTTCATTCTTTCTTTCAACACCGATACGTGAGGGAAGTACTGTTGTGATCGCGAACATTCTCGATTTTGATATAATATGCTTTTTGGGCGTTTTATGACACCTACCTATCGAAAATCCACGTCACCCATTTCCGTCGGTCTGTCTATCTGTCTGTCGACCTGTCTGTCTGTCTGTCTCTCTGTCTCTCTGTTTGTCTGTTGGCGTTCTTCTAGCTTCGCAATCTCAGTAGCTTCTGCTTGGATTTTGATGAAATTTGGGCAGGGATATGCTGTGGGGTCGTAGTAGGTGAAGGTTCTATTATTTTGGAAACCGGTGGATGGGCGGCGTAGTAGTTAGCAAAAAAGAAAAAATACAAATATTCCCCATACTTCGTTTTTAGGTGTTTCAGGGGTTCCTGATGATTTCCTACTTTTTTGGGTGGGGGATTGTGAAACTGAAAGATTTGTTGTATTCTTAATAAGCGGTCGATTGACCTGTGAAAGAAAGACCTAGCCACATAATACACTTTTTAAGTACATCTAAACATCGCCTTGCCTATTACAGAAACCAAGGAACTTAGAATCTGCTAATGTATACATACTTTAGATCGTTCTGTATTGCATACCCTGGAAATTATTGAATTGATTTTAATAAAATTTCGACACAATATATGTATTAATACCGTTACAAGGATGGAAAACACATATGGTTTTTAGAAATCGTGTCAGTGGCGGCGCAGCAATACTTATTTACTTCTCACACCGATAGAGTGTGAACGAGATATGGGAGTAATGTGATCAATAATTTTTTTCATTTTGAGTGGGTCTGTCTGTCTAACGGCCTGTCTATCTGTCTATTGGCGTTCTTCTATTCGCGCAATCTTGGATTGTGATGAAATTTGGGTAGCGATATGCTGTGGGGTCGTAGTAATTTTGAAAGTTGGTGCATTGGTGGTGGAGAAGTTGGTAAAAAAAAAATATCACAACCCTCCAAACTTCTTTTTCAGGTGTTTCAGGGGTTCCTAATCCTTTTCGATTTTTGTTTTTGGGAGGAGTGAAATCTGGGTCGTGGGGCGGGTTGCGGTTTGAAAACTCGAACATTACGAAAAAAGAATACGAATTATCACTCAAACTTCGTTTTTGGATGTTTCATGGTCCCTGATGATCATCATGTGGCCATACAAAGTTTCAAAGAACTTAATTAAAAGCAATGTAAATACAACATAGATACCAATTTAAAAAGTTAAGTATATCAAAAATACGCATACAAACGTACAGTGTTGTTATCACAAACTGTTGGAAAATGACAGTTTTTTAGACATTTTGAACCTTTTGCGCAGAATTTTCTTTACAATACGGACGCGCTATATCAGGACGTTCCCTCACTTGGCGACACAGCAGCGACTACCTGGGTTGCACCTGGATGCAGTGGCAATTCCCGTGTTGGACGGATCCTTTGGGCTGGCTCGCCCGTCATAAAATCATTAAATACTCATTTTGTCACCTTATATATATTTCATGTTTTGTATATATTTTTATCATTCTTATTCTTACATATTTGTCTATATCATCCTTATTCTATTCTTATGTCATATTTATCATTAAAACCTATTATCGTTAAACAGTCCACTTTTTAATATCAAATATCGAAACGCAAACATATCGAACACAATAAAATTCGAAACTAAAAGAGAAGTTTTGGAGCCGCCCGCGCTAAATGGAAATGCAGATATAAGCAAAAAGAAACAAGATAATATACAGGGTTGGGATAAAGTATGGAACCAAGCAAATAACTTTGGAACGGAAAAAATGATATTGCTGAAAATTTCCAGTCAAGTTTGATGACGTATAATGCATCCGAATACATTATATTAGCTATTAATGTACTTCCGGTTTAACCGAAAGTACCGTCAACTTTTTTAATTAAAATGGGACACCCTGTATGTATATTTTTGCAGATTTTAATGCATCTTTCTTTTCCGAATACGTCCATAGTGGGTTTAGTATTAATTTCTGTAGAAACGGGAAAGATAAAGCTTCTTTATCATTTCAGATGTTTAAAATGCCGGCCATGTAAAGTCTTAACGATGATCGGTTTTGGCGATCGCGTGAGAACTCACAAAGAAGTGTGTCAACTTTTCAATGATTTACATCCCGACAGGGGTTCTGTAACATGTTCGACGATGACTAAAACATCAAAACGTTTTAATTTAACTGGAAATATTGAAAATTTACCTAAAACAGGAAGACCGCAGACCGCCACGGACGAATTAAAAAAAGCTGTATCCTTCTCATTTTTACAAAAAAAGTACTTGACACACTATATGGACATATCTGAAAATTGTATCGAAATCTGCAAAAGTATATAGGGTGCCCGCATTTAAATTAACGGTACTTCCGGTTAGCATAATGTCTTCGGATGCATTATGCGTCACTACATTTACCTGCAAATATTCAGCAACCCTGTATTTAAGCTTCCGCTATGTTCTTTTTCTAACGCATTCGGACAAAAAATCGCATACAAATGTATCGAAAATGCGTCCAAAACACGATTCACTCTCTATAGAACAGCATTAAGATGAAAATATACGATACTCCTATTAACTTCCGTAAGCTAATACAAACAAATAAATAAATTCCCCAACTTTGTTTTCGTGCCGAACGTTGCGGAATAAGAGGAAGTTTAAAAGAAAACTTCGGCAACAACTTACTGGTTATCAGCCTGATGAAATGCTGCTCCCATACGTACAACTTCACCGCACGGATTCCCCTCAAAACTTCGGTAATAATTTTTACCCTGGCGTCTTTCTGCTCCATTAGTCGGGTGCTTAATTGGCCGATCTTGTTCGCGATTAGTTTGTTTATCGGGATCAGAAGGATGCTAAAGACCAGTCCTGCGAGGAACGCCAGGCCCACTTGGGTGTACAGGAGATACAGGGTAACACCGAGCTGAAAAAGGACAAAACGTGCGAAACTGTAATTGACCAAACCAAAATTATATTTAAATAAGTCGCTATTCGCTATATACACTCTTGAACAAAATTATAGAATCAGTATTATTTCAAAATAATCTTAAATTATCGCTGTAAGCCTATATGTGCTGATTTTGGTCATCGTTTTTATATATTTTGACGTTTAGTTTACATTAATTATGTCTCTAGCGCATTTTGTCAAAAACAATGTGTTAAGTTCAGTCAGATATTTTTCCTTAATCAATCAATCATCAGAATCTTTTTAAACACATTAAACACAATCATAACGCTGACCTGAGCAAATATAAAAACACGAGTGGTCCTTCGACAAACACAAAGTCAACTTGGGATTTGCCTAAAATTAATCGAAGGTAACCCAAGCCCAACAAATTGGTCCTTCGAGCCGGAAGTTTTTGCATTACAGGGTGTTTATACGGGGCACCTGACACAACGCATTACGTATGTCAAGAATTTTATAGTGAATTAAGTTAGTATAGTGTAATTAACTAAGTAGTAGTGAAAAGTGTTTTGTTTTCCTTCATTGATAACGCCATTATGCTACCAATTTTCGTTTTCGTCAAACGAGACTGAAACTCAAAAAAGACAAGCGGATTTGTAATCGGCAGCCTCAAATTTCCCAAAACACGAGGTTCCATCTTGATAGAAAGCCAAATAAAGATTTTCGAGTTTTTAGGCAAACAGCCACGTGTGGCCATGACAAAGCTTATCAAAATATAGCGCGACCATAACATCACTAAAGCTACCAAAGTGTCGCTGGTTCAGTCTCTTGTGTTCTGCATATTTTTGTATGCCTCGGAAACTTGGACTGCTAGAAAGGCAGATCGAGCTCGCGTAGATGCTTTCGAAATGTTGACGTGGAGGAGAACTCTGAGAGTTCCTTATACCGCCCATCGAACTAACGTTTCCATACTGGACGAGCTCGGTAATCCAAAGGGACTATCCTCCATTGTGTCGACGAGAATACTTACATTCTTCGGACATATACACAGAAGCGATAATATGGAAAAACTTGTAGTTCAGGGTCGCGCCCCAAGTGGGCGGCGCCGTGCCGGTCCCCTACACGCTGGGGTATACGACAATACAGTTGCTGAATATGAGTGTCAAGAGCGCCTCTGAACTGACAGTAAATCGCGAACGATGGCGAGCTACAGTTCTCAAAACTATTGATAATATTCATGTCGGAAATACTCTAGCTCCGACTTAATGCATTTTACGAGTTCACAACATGTCTGTTGAGACATTGTGACTATGATGACGATGAGGCAAACTTGATGATCTGAGAGATCTGAAATTTTTTATTATCGTCAAACTAGTCTGGAGTTCAAACTTCGACCAGATTTGTAATCAACAGCCTTAAGTTATACAAAAGGCGAGGCTTCATCTTGATAGAAAGCCAAATAAATATTTTAGATGTTTTAGGCAAACCTGAAGATTTGAAAGATATGAAATTTTTGATTTTCGTCAAACGAGACTGAAACAACTCAAAAATCTGACCGAATTTGTAATCAACAGCCTCTAGATATCCAAAACACGAGGATTCATTTTAATAGACAGCCAAATGAAGGTTTTCGATTTTTTAGGAAATCCTGAAGGTGAGAGATGTGAATTTTTTTATTTTCGTCAAACGAGGCTGGGGCTCAAAACGGAGACCAATTTGTAATCACCACTCTCAAATTATCCAAAACAGGAGGATTCAATCTGATAGAAAGCCAAAGATTTTCGATTTTTTAGGCAAATAACACGAAGATCTGAGAGATCTGAAATTTTTTATTTCGTCAAACGAGGCTGGAGCTCCAAACTGCGACCGAATTTGTATCAAACTATCCCAAACACGAGGTTTCATCTCAATAAAAAGCCAAATAAAGATTATGATTATGATAAAAGTATCGAACAACTTGTCGGGAGAGGTCAATTTACGGTGTCGAATATTTTGAAAAGGTATCAAGAAACTGGGAATCCTGGTCAAAGGCGTAAGAGATGTACAACAGCAATTATTGATGATAGAGTTTTGATGCTTAATTCTATCCGAAATCGTACGTTGACCTCGACGCATCTCAAAGATGAGCTACTAAACGTAAGATAAATTAATGTAAGTTCAAAAGACGAAGATTAGAAGAAGATTAGGCTTGAAGCCAAGACAGTTCGCAAAAGTTCCACGCCGTCTCCAAAATCACAAAACACGTCAATTAGCTTTTGCCAGAAAACATAATCAGTGAAACATCGAAAATTGGAAAATTGTATTTTTCACCGATGAGACTAGAATACAGTTATGGAAGCCAGATGGACGAAACTAGGTCTACAGAAAAGTTGGAGAACTATTCGCCAACTGCAATCGCATACAGACCGTTAGTTTTGAAGGTGGAGGTTTAGTGCTGGATATTAGCTGGGAGGGACGCACCGAACTCGTGGAAGTTATTGGACCAATGACTAGTAACTTGTATATCGAAAACATCCTGCAAGCTCATCTTTTGCCATCTGTTGGTCATACTGGATACGGAAGATTCATATTTATGCACGATAACGCTCGACCACATTCAACTGGCATAGTGACTAACTACCTTGGTCCCAATCTGAATTCGATTAAACATAATATGTAGGATTATCTTAAACGCCGCATATGAAGAATAAATCCCGTTCAAAATACAGTAGAACAGCTCATGAGGAGTGGAATGCGATTTCTCAAGATTATAGCCAAACTCTACTTAGCAGAATATTAAAACAAACAAGAATAACTGATTACCTGAAAGGGAATGCTCCACAAAGCGTGAAAGCTGGGGCACGAGTTTACTATTCGATCGGTATCGGTCGACATGAAGTTCACAATTTCGCCAACGGAAAATTGTGCCGTAAGGAGGGACGATCGAACTGACAAAGTTTTCCTGTAAACAGCTGTGATCAAGGCGGCACGCATCCTGATACCTACCAAAGCCATCCAGAAGTTGAAGTGTGTATCACAAAAGGCAGCTGAAACAGATAAGGGGTTAGTTATTATTAAGAATAACGTATTTTAAGACAGCGAGCTTCATTTTTTCATTGGTATCAATAACAACTTTAGTCACAGAGTTGATTAAAATATTATTCATAGAATAACTGTCCAAAAGGTCACCAAAAGTTACCTTCCGTCAAGCTTTTGAGGATCAACATCAAGAATAACATACCCTGGTACGAACAACTCATCAGTATTGCTAAAACGATATCCCAGAAACTTGGAGTTTTGGTCCACTGTACGAAGCTGTATACACTAGAGCAACTACTGCTGCTCTGCAGATCCGACCATCATTGAAGTATTCTCCAATGTATCTCTAAAGCTTCTGGACACTATACAGAAGAGAGCAATTAGACTAATCGATACGCCTAACCTCACAAAGGACCTCCACAGTCTGGAACATCGAAGAAGAATGACTGACCTGACTCTGTTAACATATTTTATCAGGTAGTTCAAAGTTTTGTGTACCTCGGTTCTTTGATCGACAATTCAGGTAGCTGTGAGAATGAGAATCGACGGCGCATTCAACAGGCACGGGTGACAAAGCTTACTAAAATATGGCGTGACCATAAAATCACTAAAGCTACCAAAATGTCACTGGTTCAGTCTCTTGTCTCCATATTTTTGTATGCCTCGGAAACTTGGACTGTTAAAAAGGCAGATCGAGCTCACATAGATGCTTTTGAAATGTGGACGAGGAGGAGAATGCTGAGAATTCGTTATACCGCCCATCGAACTAATGTTTCCATACTGGATGAGCTCGGTAATCCAAAGAGACTATCCTCCATTGTGTCGATGAGAATGCTTACATTCTTCGGACATATTCACAGAAGCGATAATATGGAGAAACTTGTAGTTCAGGGTCACGCCCCTAGTGGGCGGCGCCGTGGCTGTTCCCCTACACGCTGGGTGGATACGACGAAACAGTTGCTAGATATGAGTATCAAGAACGCCACTAAACTGACAGTAAATCGCGAACGATGGCGAGCTACAGTTCTCAAAACTATTGATAATATTCGTGTCGGCAATACTCTAGCTCCGACTTAATGCATTTTACGAGTTCACGACATGTCTGTTAAGACATTGTCACTATGATGATGATGATAATGTTCGAATGAGCTCTCCCATATAATAACACCAAAGGCTATCTGACGAGGAACACTAGAAAGGCTCTGCGAGCTCATCCTTACCAGGTCGAGGTCCCTACTTCCCAAACCAGTCTCCTCCAGCATTCTTCTTTTGGAGAACTTCGACGCTGTGGAATGAGCTGCCGGGGAATTTGTTTCCCGACGGTCAAATATAACGTGAACAGACACTTATCCTCTTGCAGCGCTTCTATCGCCATAGGCTTTCAGCCTTTTCGGGAAGCTGACCATAAAAAATCCCGTTAGCACTGCAGCCTTAAAAGGCTTACTATATTATAACTCCTATCTTCTAGAGTAACCGTTCCAGCAGACTAGCGTTAGTTTGTACAGTTTCCCTACTGATCCTGGTACTGAGTTGAAATCTATTAGTTCTAGCCTAAACTTTGCAAAGGATTGTTGTCTCTTGTGGTCTAGCGCTACGCTACACAGAGAACATAGAGGGATGACTCTGTCATTCTACCACATAGTAATCGAGGTCTCATCGTAGGACCCCTTTCTCTTCAGGTCTTCCTTAAGGCCATAATGTCCTGTAAGGATATCAGTTGTTATTCGAAGCAGAATACTAGTCAAAGAAGGCTGCCTCAGCTAATATCTGGTCAACGGTTCTGAAGCTACGGGATATCGGTAAGAGCGGTATTGTAAAAAAAACATGGCCGATTTCATTCATAAAATAGCCATGGGCGTGCGGATTTTGTGTGAATATTTCAGGGCTATGAAGCGTCTTTTCTTTTGTATAAATGTTCATTTTTAAATAAGATAATAACAATAATAATGACGAAAAACAGTATACCTAACAAGCTGACATGACAATAAAATCGACAAAACAGATATTCAAATAGCAAGTGACAGAAGGTTCTTGTTCTTCTTCTTCTTCTGTATAGAGCAACCCTCGTAGATATTCAAATAGTTTTGGACAATCTGTATAAAGATTATAAACACGGCATACAGAACGCCACTGGTATTTCGATATTTCCAGACAGAGAGAGAGACAGGAACATAAAGTTGGTGGCAGGGTGGCCAATAGCAAGATTTAATCTCCATGGCAACGGCATGGTAACAGATCCTCAACCAATAAGGTTCCTTGACAAGACGTTGGATGACAGGATTCGTGAGATGCTGCCGATTCACCTGAAGTTGATGATATCTTCAGAAAATTTATACATTTTATAACAGGCAAATTAAGAAATATCGGTTATTGAATAAAAATACATTAAAAAATATATAAAGATATCAGTTATGAAATAAAAGATACATTAACAACTACAATAAAAATAACTTAAATTGTTGTTACCGTTAACTTTGCTTTTTTATAAATAAACTAGGCAACATCAAACATTGTTGTCCGCATTCCTTTTGTAGCTTCAGATCCGCTGGTCAGACAATACTGCCATGATCGCCATGGTTTTTCCAGCTTCTTCTTAGGTGGCGCTCCCTTTTGATGCGACAGTTTTGCCATCATAGGTCATTTAAAGACACCTACGCGAGAAAATTCCATGCCTATTGGCCTAATATTTTTGAGGGGGTGTAAAAACGGCATGAATACGTGGACACCTTTAGATAGTTACTGGAGTGCTTTTCAGCATCCCTTTATCAACTTACATACAACTGTCGTAGCAACCAGCCCAGCTGCGTAAATATACCCATATTTCACGTCTTCATCCTTATTTTCTATAAAACCGACCAGCTTGTTCAGCAACATCGGGCCTGCGAAACCCGAACAATCTGCAATGAATTTCAAAACTCCAACGCTGTAAAACTGCACCCAAAAGCTTCTGTGCAATCCTCTCAAGAGACTCGTAGTCCTTGGTCTCGACTGCATGAATCTCACGTTAGGAAACTCTGCTAGAGATATATCTGCAGGAATAAAAAAAAGTTGTAAAATATTTGACTGGAGCTGGAGCTCCATGGTTGCATTACCTTCAAACATATATATAAATATCACGATAGTTGGATTATTAAATCCTATGGCATTTTAATATACCTACTAGATACTCTCAAATGAGATCTGAACATTGTGTCGTTCTGGTTCCTACGGAGAGATTTAAGAAACTATTTAATAGAGTTTTTATGTTGAATGTTTTTTTGAGGGCAGGCGGGCGATGATTTGGTTGCAAGAGGATCTCAAACTATCGCTTCTTGCAAAGGGAAAATAATAAAATAGTGTCACCTTAATCTATGGGAAGTACTGAGTCAATTAAATTGAATTTTTCAAAATGTTCGGAATTGACTTATGACTAGTATATTTAGATATCAGTAAATCAGCTCAGCTATTATAATGACTCAAACTTCAGCATCTTAGCCGCTGCGCTGTTGAAAATTCAAGAGAATGACCGATTCATGATTAATCCATTTTTCTCAGTAATCAAACATGATAAGTTTATCATCTTCAGATTGTACCTACATATGTAGCTTTGGTCCATTCGTTTAAAGTACGTCAGGTCTATATAATTAATCTAATTTGTATGATATGCACAACTCTAATCAAGTTTGGAGAAAGTTGATTTTTTGACACACTGATCGTGAAATTGGGACACATGCTTATATGAACTTTTCTGTTTGATTTGGGTCAAAAATGCGCCCTTGGAATTACAGCCTATCAATAATTAGAGAAAAGTTAACTTGTTTAGTTTTAACTGTTTTTTTAAAAGGTTAGAAGTGGTTTTTGTTTTTTCCTTAAAAACAAAGTAGGATACCAAGACAAAATAGTTGTGTTTTGATCTATTTAATATGAAAAACAACATAGAATTTTTTTGTACGGACAGTGGCGTGGCGTACATTTTTTGATATCATTAAAAAACTAATCGTGGGACTGCCCCCCGAGACGCCACTGAAAATAATAATTATCTTCTAGTCAGTGCTGATGTCAGTGCTGATTTAGAGTTTTATTGTAGTGAACAGTACTGCCAAATTACAAAAAAAACCGGCTTATTAATCTTTAGGAAAATACAAAATCAAATCCTTTCCAAACTTTGACTACCTCTATATTTTGAAAACCAGGCTTTTCAGGACATATGTTTATATGAACTTTTCTACTTAAACTTCAGTTACTTTTTGTAAAATAAGGTCATTCAAACAAAAGCTCCTTATTTTTCTATGTGCAACGTTTCGACTTAGTCATCCTCAGGTAAAAGAAAATCGGAGTTTTCATCGTTGGTACAAAAATAATCATAAAAATTTGACTAGATAAACATAACTGGATTAATAAAACACTGCCAACGGTATTAAGACATAACTTCACAATTACGTACAATAAAAATGAATTAAAATAAAACAAACAGTAACAGAATGAAATCAGCAACAAGCAGCATCACAGTAGGTCAAAATCTTTTACAAAATTTTCTACCTGAATTTAAGTAAAAAATACGCCCTTGAGATTACGTCCTATCGTTAAGTTATACTCTGATTGGACAACACCTGACCTACAAAAATACACTACCTATACCTAATTCCTTTTAGGATCCCCTTGGACTTTTGATACAGCTGAACTGATTTTTTACTTCCCATACCGATAGGTGAGAGGAGTATTGTGATCCCGAAAATTTCCGATTTTAAGATAATACACTTTTTGGGCGTTTTATGATGTATACATAACGAAAATCCACGTCACTCATTTCCGTCGGTCTGTCTGTCGGTCTGTCTGTACGCGTTTTTCTAGCCACGTAATCTCAGCAACCGCTGCATCGATCTTGATGAAATTTGGGCAGCGATATGCTGTTCCTATAATTTTCAAAATCGGTGCATGGGCGGCGGAGTAATTAGGAAAAAACAAAAAAAAATCAATATTGCTCAAACTTCGTTTTCAGGCGCTTTAGGGGTTCCTGATCAAGTTCTACTTTTTTTTGGGTGGGGGTGAAATTGAGGTGGTTGGGGGGTGGGGGGTTGTAAAATTGAAAAATTTGTTGCTTTCATAATAGATTGTCTACTAACATGTGAAGGAAGACCTAATGACATAAATAACTTTTTTAAGTCCATCCGAGCGTTGCCTTGCCTTTTACAGAAACCAAAAGGTGTAAACATATCATTGTTTTAGATCGTTCTATATTGTGTAACGAGGAAACTGTTGAATTGATTTTAATGGAATTTTGACACAGTATTACCACCGTGGCGAGGATGGAAAACGTGTATGGTTTTTATGAATCGTGCCAGTGGCGGCGCAGAAATAATGAAAAGACTAAACATATAAAAACAGCTCAAACTTCGTTTTTAAGCGTTTTAGAGGTTACTGATCATTTTCTGCATTTTTTCTGGAGTGGGGGTGAAATTGGGGTGGTTGGGGGGGTTGAAAAACTGAAAAATTTGTTGTATTTACAATAGGCTGTCCACTAACCTGTGAAGGAAGACCTAGCGATATAAGTCACCTTTTTAGCTCCATCCGAACATTGCGTAATCTATTAGTGAAACTAAGGGACTTAGAATTTTCTGTATACATACGAGTATTTATTGCTTTAGATGGTTTTGTATTTTGTCACGTGGAAAGTGTTAAACTGATTCTAATGAAATTTTGACACAATATTAGTACCGTGGTGAGGATGGAAAACGCGTATGGTTGTTATAAATCGTGTCAGTGGCAGCGTAGTAATAATCAAAAAACTAAAAGTATGAAAACAGCTGTTTAATCTTGTAAATGTTTAATCTATCTTTATGTACTTTATACCAGAGGAATAAACACATTGTTATTATTATTATTAGCTCAAATTTCCTTTTTAGATGCTTTAGGGGTTCCTGATCATTTTTTACCTTTTTTTGGGTGGGGATGAAATTGGGGTGGTTGGGAGGGGTTGTAAAACTGAAAGGTCTGTAGTATTGATAATAGGCTGTCCATTGACCTGTGAAGGAAAGACATAAGGCATAAGACAATTTAAAGTTGGGTGGGGGGGTGGTAGGCTGGCGATGATTTGGTTGCAAGAGGATCTCAGACTAAAGCTTCATACTATGGGAAAATAATAAACTGGTATCACATGTGGGAAGTACCGAGTCAATCAACTTGACTTCATGTTTTCTCTGTAATTTATGTTTTAGCATTGTTTAACATATTTATGTTTTAGTCTATTCCACCTTCACATTACCTGCCCTAAGATCCTTATCATCGCCGTTATCAAGCGCTAACTCCTTGGACAACTCGCAACTTATATATGCACTGTTGAGAGATTCGGGCAGGTCAAAAAGGTCATCGCAGTTCTTCAACGACTTCTCCACCCCTTTCAGCATCAGCGGGTTGACCCAGCAGAAGCACAACCTGGACAGCCAATGGACATCTTCCATGGCCACGCCGAGATACCCCGGGTCGCCCTCTTCTGAGAATCTGACGTACGCATTGCCAGGCAGCAAGGGCGTATTTTCGTTCATCTGAATGACACATGGACAAGCAGAAATGCGACAATAAGGAGAAAGTTGAACCACTTTGATGTTCTCGATAGTTAGGGTGACCGGATGTTCGCGCAAAGAAAAAAGACCGCGTTTTGAAAAATGTACGTATAATTCTCAAAACGCCTAAACGCATTAAAGTGGGATCAAAATACCAAGTTATTGCCTTGCAGTCTACACTAAAAGTTTTTATGAAAAATCACTCAGAGCGAATTAAAAATTAAAAAAAAAAATTTTTGTAACCTAATAGAGTTCAATCGATTCTAATTTTTACCACTATTTCTTTCAGCTACTACACTTACACTTTTTTTATTGTTTGGTAATGTTTTATTGTTATACACAAATAATGCCACATGTTTTAAGTAATTTCTAACATTAATCAACCACTTTCTTGAAAAAAAATCTTTTGTTGCAATACTACAAAGAAAACATAAATTGGTAATTTGCCAAAATGACCTTAAATTATCGAAACATGAAACGCATTGCTAGCTAAAACTGGGCAGGGATATTTTTAATAACGAGTGTTGGCTCCGCGTACCCGAATGATTGCTTGCATTCTTCTTGGCATACATAAAATCAAATGGCGAATGTCTTCTTGAGGAATAAGATCTCAGTCCTCTAAAAGAGCTGCAATTCATGTAAGATTAAAGGAATAGGAACACGACTTCGCATTCTTCGCCCAAGCATGTCCCAGACATGTTCAGTTGGAATCGCGTCTGGACTTAACGATTGCCGCTCCAAGACATCTATCATCGTTTTAGTATGTTGAGTAATTCTCGCGGTGTGTGGTCTGGCATTATCATGCATCAGAATAAAATTATTACCAATAAAATCAACATAAAGAACAACAAAATCTTTCAGAATTCCATCAATGTACCTGACAGCAGTTAAAGACTCTCTAGGAATGCCCCACACTATAAGTGAATCCCCTTGGTAGCCTACCCTAGGATCAAAGGTACATTTTTCAAAACGTTCTTGTGATCTTCGCCATACCCCTTCACGACCTTCTGGAGACCGAAGGCTAAATCTGGAACCATCACTGAACAAAATACGCCCCCATTCATTTTCACCCCAGCGTTCATGATTTCTCGCAAATTGAAGTCACGCTGCAGGATGGCGTCTAAGAAGCTCTGGACCTATAGCGGGCCTATGACTACCAACATTGGCTTCACCAAGTCTTCGTCTAACGGTGTGTTCGCTTAGATTGCTATTTCGGACGTGATGAAGTCGATGTCTGATTTCTATAGCTGTAGCATGACGATCTCTTAGACTTTGTAAGATGATAAAGCAATCACCATAAGCGTTAGTCGTTCGTTGGAGGCCAGTACAAAGTCGTTTAGTGTAACATCTATCAGTTTCTAAAAACGTGTATGAATACGGTGCACAGCGCTATTTGATACGGGATGATAACGTTGGGCAACATATCGCTCACTGCTTCTGTCTTGAATCAATGCAACCAGCAGCCGCGGTTTGGGAACCAACAGCAGGCATTTTTAGCTCACATAAACGCAGCAAAACTTGTAAACGACTTGCTAAATAAATAATAAATTTATTAAAAACAATAAAAAACCCATGGCCAACTATGCAGTTTTGAGTGATAGGTACAATTATACAATTTTCATTTCAGTATAGTTTTTATTAAATCCAGTTTTCTTTTCCAAATTACCGGTTGATTGTTGTTAGAAATTAATTAAAAATTGATGTTTTGCTTGTGGGTAAATACAGGGTGAGTCAAGCTCAACGCCTCGGAATCTTGTGACCTAACGATACCACTTTTCGCAAAATCGACTTTGCGAATGTATGTAGGTCGAGTTGGACTACATTTTAAAAATAATGACTTTTATACAGGGTGTCTAATAAAAGCGTGACATATCAAAGTTAAGTTTTTTTAAATGGAATACCCTGTATATTATTGCATATTTAGATTCCCGGGTGCATTTTAGTGTGACTTTATGTATCACACATGGGACTTAAAGCGAACCGTTTAGGTGCAAATCACAATTTTGGGTATAGGTAGATGTCAGAAAAAAATTGAATATCGCAGCTACTATAAATCTTAGAGGGTTGTGACTTTGTCGTGTTACTAAGCATGAAATGTGTCAGCTTACGTTAGACGGTCGAGTTCGAATTACATTTGTACTTGGAGAAATCGGTAGATCAATTAAGGAAACTTCAATCAAAGGTAACTTGATTTTTTCAAATGGGAATGCATAATTTTTTGTATACGATCAAATGTGCAATTTGATAAGCTTTCTAATGATATGCGGTTGTAAATATCAATCTCTGGTAGTTTTGATTTAATTTCAAATTTTGGGTAAAACCGGAGTTTTTCAATTTTCCTACCTATAAGCAGCTTAGCAGGCCATGAAATATAAACAAAAAACTGTTCAGATGGAACAAAACAACTAACTTAGCAGATAGTTACGGACGAACTAGAGTAAAGGGACAAAGTTATAAAAATGACTTACAACAAATCAATTCTAACCAGAAATAGCAGACATAACACATCTAAGGTCAAAAAGCAGCTGGAATGCGACAGAAATGGGTATTTTTCACAGCATACCGGCTACTACAATATTCTAAAGCTTGACGATTCACAAAACCATTGTGAATTTTGAAATGAAAGGAAATCTACCACGTAATGTTGCTGGCAGTTTAATAGCTTCAGAATAAAATTTCACATTTCATGATTTAAAAAAATAGTAACCGATACCTCTGACTGGAGTTCTGCAAATTCTTCAATACTCATAAGGAAGATCGCCGAAAATGAAGAATAAATTAAAAATCTGCTCAAATCGTTAAACATAATTTACCTGGCAGAAAATTAAAATATGATTTGTCAGTATTCCTTTTTTGCGACCTTGCTAATAGATACTGAAAAATTTAGAGGACGACAGTGAGAGGTATCATTACTTTTGACTTTGACGGAAATGACTACTGTTTTATACCATTAAATGTGAAATTGCGTTCTGAAGATATTAGACTGACGGCAACGATCGCTGAAAGTTTTGCTTTCATTTCAGAGTGTTCAGTGATTTTGAAAATTTTTAATCTCTAGTACATTGCAGTCGCTAGTAGGCTGTAAAAATTATCCATTTATGTCGTACTCCAGCTTCTCTTTAACCTTAGACATGTTACCGCCGTTGTTTCTGGTTAGAGTTGATTTGTTGTAGGGAATTTTATAATCTTGTTCTTTTACTCTAGTTCTGCTGGATCTTTTTGCTAAGTTAATTGTTTCCTTCCATCTGAATACGACTTTGTTTATATTTCATGGCCTGCTAGTTTGTTTTTTGCTAGGGAAATTGAAAAACACTGATTTGACTGAAATCTCGAAAATTAATAAAAACTACCATAGATTGATATTCACAACCTAATATAATTAGAAAGCCTATCAAATTGCACATTTGATCGTATAAAAAAATTATGCATTCCCGCTTGAAAAAATCAAGTTACCTTTGATTGAAGTTTCCTTAATTGAGCTACCGATTTCTCCAAGTACAAATGTAATTCGAACTCGATCGTCTAACGTGAGCTGACACGTTTCTTGCTTAGTAACACGACAAAGTCACAGCCCTCTAAGATTTATAATAGCTGCGATATTCAATTTTTTTGTGACATCTACCTATATCCAAAATTGTGATTTGCACCTAAACGGTTCGCTTAAAGTACCATGTGTGATACATAGAGTCACACTAAAATGCACCCAGGAATATAAATATGCAATAATATACAGGGTGTTCCATTTAAAAAAACATAGCTTTGATATGTCACGCTTTTATTAGACACCCTGTATAAAAGTCATTATTTTTAAAATGTAGTCCAACTCGACCTACATACACTCGCAAAGTCGATTTTTCGAAAAGTGGTATCGTTTGGTCACAAGATTCCGAGGCGTTGAGCTTGACTCACCCTGTATTTAGGACAATGGAACATTACAAAAGTTATATTTTAAAAAATTTGTTATAAAATCTCAAGTGCTCCTTTTTTCGTGCCGGTGAGTGTATATATGACTCTTTGAACACTCAGCCAATTTTTTAAATGGATCAAATAATAGAAATAATTAAAAACTTACCTCACTAAACATGTTTGGGTAATTCACATATGCTGCATTTCCAGCTCCAGGTATCATTGTAACAGCATAGATTAACTGAGCAACTAAATAGCATATGCTGAACTTATAAGCTAGATAAATACTGTCGTTGGAATCAAATGAGTATTTATAGATGAGATAGTGACTCCTCACTGACACCACAGTAAGGGCGAAAAGTATCGACCAGATTATGCATATTAAAATTGGCCCTCTAGGGCTTTTGCAAAGTCTTTTTCGTAAGGCCCTCGTATACAGGAAATGCGTAAACCAGGCTATTCCTTCAGTGGCGCTGAGGAAATATGCAATCCATTTTATCTTTCCGTTCGTTTTATATTGATCTATGTAAATCTGTATCAAAGGAAGAAACGTGAGAAGTAGAATGACGAAACATCTGGAAGTCACAGCAAGTTTCTGCAGTTTTTCTCTTAAGACAAAGTTTTCATGTTTGCCGCAGTAATAAGCGGAAGATACTGCAAGTAAGAACAAAACTGGGATGTGAAGACAAAGCTGTTGGAAGCATAATCCGAAGTCGTGTCGTTGGGGCGACCAGATTTGGAACCCTTCTTTGCCGCACAAATCCTCCCAAATCCACCGCCACTGGTCTGCTAAATTTCGCTCGCCCATCTTTGACGCCGATATAGCAGGACTCTGCAAAGAAAGGTTATGTTTTGACAGCATCCTGACAACTGCTCTTCGTCTTCTTGAAGTTATCACCAAAACATTTGTTAAATGTTGTGAAATATATACAAAAACTTCGCAAATGTGTGACCGGAACTTAGTGGAAGTGAAGTGATAAGTGCTGAGATAAATGAAGTTATGAATCATTGCATTCTTCAACGTAAATGAAGGCAGGGCATTGTTATGCTGTTTACTTACCAAAAAGACTAGCTATTGTTTCATCTTGCTGATTAACATATTTGTTATTGTAAGTATCACGCGTTTTTTAACAAGTTGTATTTATCTAATCACACAACATTTTAGGTTTTATCACAATATTGCACAGGTTTTAATAAAACATCTGATGACATTTATAGGTGAGCCATCTACACGCTGGAGTCATAAGTAAGGCGTTGTAGTTCGATGCTGATGCTTCATAGGAAGCTTCTACACAAATAAATTAGTTAACGTAGAGAATGATAGATGGCAACGTATATTTAAGCTAGCAGATATCGATATTGAGTAGCTATCGCTAAGGTCAACAGATGGCGACATACATTAGTTATCGTTCAGACTAACAGATGGCGCCATGTACAACTACACTAGTATTATTGGTATACGAGGTCTGTTGAATATTGTCTATTGAACAGAAAAGTTTCCAATACCATAAAATTCGCTTACGAGGGTAAGACGGAAAGAGCTCTGATGGTAACACCCACGAATGCCTACTCGTAACCCCTCTGCTATTCGATAGATCTATCTAGGTACACACCATGATACTACGACTCTGTATATATATACAATTATACAGCAACAAATGAGTGAAGACTTTGACGTGTCGACATGTCTTAAAATGACTGAGGTACGGTAGGTCGTGTACAATCTACCTCCCATGTCAAGGAGAACGGTAGCTTCCTACCGCATTCGAGTCAGTCCAGGATATGAATCCATTGAATTGGACTAGTATCTACCCTCTGTCTGCATGGACGATGCAGATTACTATCTATCTCACAGTAAAGCCTTTTTTGCAGATGAAGCGTGTTATTTTTGTACTGGACCTTCAATGTCATTATCCCCCAGAAATCGCTGTTCTGTTTGGATACAATCAAGGATATCAAGTTGATTGATAAAACGATCTACTTCAAATGAATCTCCAATAGCTTGTTAATGTATCCGACACATTTCTTTTGCAGATCTTTTAAATATGACGATGGAGGTAGAAGAGCCTCCAGATGATCAGACGGTCGAGTTCGACATGCAAAGAGACAGTCTTCTGAACTTTTTAACCTTGAACGACGACATCTGTTTCAAAAACCAGCAAAAATGGGAGCCCGATCTGACGACGAAAGAAAAATACGACATAGCTTTGAATGTGTTCCGCAACAGCAAATTGAATTTCCTGATGAGATTCGGAAAATACTTGCACCAAGAGCATTTGGCCTATTTTAGAAGGTTCACAGATCATGGAGAACCCGATTGTGCGGAAATAGAGCTCGTGCTTGGTGAACTGTCCAAAAGTTGCCCTTCTAACACCAATAGTACTTTGGTGAAGAACAGGAGATACGAGGCTATGAAGCAGATGATTCAAGATGATCAGTACTTTTCTGAGATCGAAATGATGAAGAGGAACCCTTTGTTGTACGAACAGTTGGTAGGGCAGTACCTTACTGATGATGAAATTCGGGAAAGGGACAAGTACAAGATGGACGAACAAGTTACGTTTGTTATGATTCTGATGGAGGGTATTGAGCGTGATAATGCTGAAGCTTACAGGTAAGATCTTATTGTTCGTTATTTAATTCTGTTTAGCCCCAATTTGTGCCTCGTATCTCAAAATAAGTTACATACGGTACCACTTGGGGGGCAAACGCAACCACCCTCAGAATATCTGGCCTAAGTCTTGTTTATTCTACTGCTGAATCCTGCGCCCCAGTATGGTTAAACAGCCCTCATGCAAAAAATGATTGACACCAAATTGAATGAGACAATGAGAATAATTAGTGGCTGTCTAAAAACTACCCCCCTACCGTGGCTGCCCGTTCTGTGCCATATCACTCCTCCTCATATTCGTAGACAGGATAAACTGGTGAAGGAATACAACAAAATACTATCCAATCCCCAACTTCCACTGCATACTGACCTAGATGATGCAGATCTTCGGAGGTTGAAATCTAGAAATCCCCCATTACCATTTGCAGAACGGCTCTTGCGGGATGGCTTCCAAGTTGATGAGCACTGGAGGAGGGATTGGGAAGTCCAGAAGCCGGTACAGGCTCCACCAACTATGGACCCCACTTTAACCCTGCCAGGAATGGAATTGCCTCGCCATACATGGAAAACCCTTAATCGAGTCAGAACGTCGCATGGCATCTGTCGTGACTCGTTCTTTAAATGGGGGATATCTGAATCACCGTCCTGTGACTGTGGAGAGCCCCGGCAGACTGTTCAGCATATTGTCACCGAATGCCCGATTACAGCATATGCTGGACAACAGTCGGATTTCTTCGAAGCCTCGAAATCTGTAGTTGACTGGATAAATGGTCTTAATTTTAAAATCTAAAAACTATTTATTTTTGTTTGTTTTAAATTTAATATTTGTATTTTATTATATTGTTTAAGACTTATTACCAATTAATCCATGTAGCCATACTAAATAAATAAATAAATAAGTTACATCCTATTGGTAAAAGGACAATTTACACTGAAAAAAAAACATGGGTAATTTCACAAAACAGTTACAAGCACTATTGTAGCGATTTTTCGATCTCATATTGTAAACCCCCAGTAAAGTTTAACAAAAATACCATAGTTTTGTAGATTTGCTAAATTTTGTAAAAATACTTGAGCATTTTATGAAAAAAAACGAATGTTTCAATTTTTCACAAAACGTTTGTGAAATTACAAAGCTGAGTTGCATTTTTATAACACAAAATTGCAAGGTAATTATCATTTTACCAAATACTTTTTTACAGTTTTATTTTGAAAATTTATTTTTTTTTCTTTATATGTATATTACAATCTGATCGTTTACGATCAATAAGCAATTTTGTTCTAACCTAACTTAGCTAACCTTAATATTAAAACTAAGGGTCTTACTCAATAGAAGTTCCTTAGACTCTAGTAACCAGTGAACACTAATACTAATGTGTAACTATCGCACTATGCTCTGCTTTACACTATCACTCATTAACTAACTCAAAGGGTTTTATCCTCTTGAGTCTTCTTGTCTGGTTGGCGTTGTCGAGGAGCTGGATGGCCTCCACATTCACGTGGTTTGAAAGCCGGTGTTCATGGCTTTTGGCGAATTTTATGATCGTCTGGCTGACAGTGTCCATATCCAGGTCCCTATGGAGGTCACTGTTTCGGGAGTACCAAGGAGCATTGACGATACACCTCAGTACTTTGTTTTGGAAACGCTGAATAATCTGAATGTTGCTTTCTTTGGTGCAGCCCCAAAGCTGTATGCCGTAGGTCCATATTGGTTTTAAGATTTGCTTATATACCGTTACATACCGTTTCACTTTCCAAACTCCGATAGGTGAGGGGAGTGTTGTGATCGCGAACATTTTCGATTTCGAGATAATACGCTTTTTGGGCGTTTTATGATGTCTACATAACGAAAATCCACGTCACTCATTTCCGTCGGTCTGTCGCTCTGTCTGTAGGCGTTTTTCTAGCCTCGTAGTCTCAGTAATCGCTGCATGAATTGTGATGAAATTTGGGTACTGGTATGCTATATGTATAGGATCCTAGTAGGTAATGCTGCTAAATTTGAAAATCGGTGCATTGGCGGTGGAGTAAAATAATTTTAATATTCGTCAAACTTTGTTTTAGGATCCTGGTCCTTTTCTACTTTTTTTTGGGTGGGGGTGAAATTGGGGTGGTTGGGGGTCTATCCGAACATTACCTTGCCTACTACAGAAACCAAGGAACTTTAGTTTTCTGATATAATATCATAGGTACATATAGATGAATATTGCTTTAGAACGTTCCATATTGGGTAACGTAGAAATTATGAAATTGATTTTAATGAAACTTTGCCTCACTATTATTACCGTGAAAGGATGGAAAGCGCGTATGGTTTTTAGAAATGTTGTGTTAGGGGTTCCTGATCATTTTCAGTTTTTTTTTGGGTGGTGGTGAAATTCGGGTGGTTAGGGGGTGGGGGGTTGTAAAACTCAAAAATCTATTCCGTTCCGGTCCACTGACCTGTGAAAGAAAGACCTAGCGGCATAATAGACGTTTGTTAGATCCATCCGAATATTGCCTTAGCTATTACAGAAATCAAGGGACTTAGAATTGTTTGATGTATACAAATTATAGTTCGGAGTGCCGAAAAGTACTTTTTAAAAAATCAATTTATTTGGTATAAGTGAATCGTACAATAGCTGGATTAAGACTGACTAAAATATAATACAGAGTTCATAAGGAAAACTATGCAAGGTGTCATATTGATTTGCGTAACATCCTGCAAAGGTGCTGATGATGCTCGGTGGATGTCCGGTTGGTATACGGGATGGCCTAGATAACTCCTCCGCCCCTAGAAAGAAGCTTCCCCTGGAAGGTTCGGAATTCTTGTATCTTCTTTCATCAATATAATAATAATAATAATAATAATAATAATACTGTCACACCAAATGATTCGTTAGCCGATGAATCGATCACAGAAAGACAAAATAATCATACCGGAAGTAACCAGACTCCAAACACAGATACAACCAATAACACCAGCATACACTTAGATGTGGAGTCAGAACATGAGCACATACCAGATACACCAGACCAAACATCCATTAACTTACCTTCCACAGCCACACAAAGCCAAAACGTTACGCCACCACCTTGTATCACACAATCTACAGAACAAGTGATGAACACACAATATAACAAATGGTGTGGCACAAATCCTACACTACGAGATCCCTTGCCTAGACTGATTTTTAAAAACAACACTCGACAAATATTACAGACAGTAAATTCCAACATAATACCACAATTCTTAACAAAGGACAGTAACCTAGAAGACATCCATACTGTTATATATGCTGCTGCAGCAACCACCCTCATAGTTAACGGCCAAAAACTTCCAAAACGATCGAAAGACCACGCAAGCAAAAGATCTAAACCTAAATGGCAAATTAGAATCGAAAATAAAATTAGCACAATCAGAAAAGATCTCGCACACGTCACTCAATATATCCACAAGAACAACCTCTCGAAACGCATCCAAACAACAATAAGTAGACTCAAATCTAGATCACCACAACAAACAATATCCGAAATATACGATACGCTGAAACAGAAACTTGCCGTCTACGCAGCTAGACTCCGCAGATATAATGAGTCCAACGACAGAAAGGATACTAACAACCTTTTTCAGAAAAGTGAGAGGCAGTTCTACCAAAAGATCACATCAAATAATCAGATAACAACAATAGAACCTCCAAGTAGGAAAGAGCTAACCGACTTCTGGGGAAGCTTATGGTCAGAGCCAAAAACCCATAATGAAAACGCTCCATGGATTAGACAAGAAGAGGAAAAACAACAACACATACCGGAACAGGGAGACGTAATTCTTACACCACAGGAAATAGCCGAAACAATAAAACACACCCACAATTGGAAGTGCCCGGGCGTAGACAACGTGCAAAATTTCTGGTACAAACAATTCAGTGCAACATATGAAATGCTCACAGACCAAATCAATAAAGCCATACTCCAACCCAACAGGCTACCCAAATTCCTCACACAAGGAGTAACATATATAAAACCAAAAAACGCCGACACCAAGAACCCTGCCAATTACCGTCCGATCACTTGTCTCCCCACCTTGTACAAGATCATCACCGCAACAATAGGCAAAAGGATTGAACAGCACCTTACTCAAAACAACATCCTGACCGAAGAACAGAAAGGATGTAGAAAACAAAGCCAAGGTTGCAAAGAACAACTAATAATTGATAGTGTGATCATGGAGCAAACCAGAAAAGAACACAGGAACCTCCATACCTGTTTCATCGATTATAAAAAAGCTTTTGACTCTGTACCCCATAGCTGGCTAACGAAAACTCTTCAAATATATAAAATTAATCCAACCCTTCGTCGTTTCCTTACAAGAATCATGGAGACATGGAGAACCAACATACATCTTAAAACTCAGGACGGTCATATCCAAACGGAGGAGCTATACATAAGACGCGGTATCTTCCAGGGTGATTCACTCAGTTCACTGTGGTTTTGCCTTTGTTTAAATCCACTCTCCAACGCACTTAACAACACAAATTATGGTTTCAACATCAGACACCAGAAAATTAATCAACACAGAATCAATCATCTTCTCTACATGGATGATATAAAACTGTACGCAGCCACTGAAGTGCAACTGAAGGAATTACTCAAAATAACAGAAGTTTGTACGTCAGACGTCCGGATGGAATTCGGAATGAGCAAATGCAAGGTGCTCCACATCCATAAGGGCCATTGGAAGAACCATTCCGAACAGGAAATATTAACTGGCGAGACTCTGGATAACATGGAGAAGGACGAAACGTACAAGTACCTAGGCTTCAATCAGAACATTAAGATTGACCACTCAGAGGTTAAGGCTCAACTAACACAAGAGTTTAGAGACCGTCTCATTACACTTCTGAAAACAAAATTGAACTCCAAAAATCTTACGAAAGCAATTAACACATTTGCGATACCGGTTCTCACATACTCCTTTGGTATCATCAAGTGGTCGCACACTGATATTGAAAACATCAACATACTCATACGAACGGAACTCACAAAGCACAGAATGTCTCATCCGAAAGCGTGCAAGGAAAGGCTTACGATAGACAGGAAACATGGGGGCAGAGGAATTATAGACATACAGTCACTTCACACAACACAAATAAAAACACTCAGAGACTTTTTCCAAAGCAAAGAGACAAACTTACATAGATCAATAGTAAAAGCAGACAAAAACTATACTCCACTCACCCTATCCCGCCCAGATCACCCAGCAGACGCACACAATCACATAGAATTACAACAAGAAAAAATAAACACCTGGTCACAAAAAGCACTTCATGGCAAGCACAGATACCGAGCTACACAAGACCACATTAATGAAAGACAATCATACACCTGGCTGCAGGATGGCCAACTGTTTCCAGAAACCGAGGGTTTTATGCTTGCTATCCAGGACCAAGTGATTGCGACAAGGAACTACATGAAATACATAATTAAAGATACATCCATAACCGACGACAATTGCAGAAAGTGCCACCAACAAAAAGAAACAATAGACCACATAACAAGCGCATGCAAAACTCTAGCTGGAACCGAGTACACAGCTAGACATAACTCTGCAGCCAAAGTCATTCACCAAGCACTAGCCACAACAAACAAGCTAATAGAAAACACAGATCCATATTACAATTACACACCGACATCAGTACTCGAAAACAATGAATATAAACTGTACTGGGACGTTGAAATACATACCGATAAGACTATCCCGGCAAATCGGCCAGATATAGTTTTCCAGTCGAAGGCAGACAAAGTTACCTATTTGATAGATATTGCTATTCCCAACGATACGAATATCCAAAACGCCTACGCTGGGAAGATATCTAAATACACGGACCTTGCGATAGAAATAAAACGACTCTGGAAGCAAAACAAAGTTACCATTGTCCCCCTAATTATGTCTGTCTCAGGCCTCACACCAAACACATTTACACCACACCTACAACAGTTAGGCCTGGACGAAAGGTTACACAAAATATTTCAGAAGTCTGTAATCCTGAAAACCTGCAATATAGTTCGATCTTTCCTAAATTCCGATCCGTAATAGTTCAGGTGCTGACTTGGCACAGCCCGTCAACACCCGTTGCTACCGCAGTCATGCGAGAGAAACTTGGAAAATCAGGATAATAATAATAACTCACCTCAACTCAACAACTCAACTCAACGGCCAAAAACTCCCAAAACGATCTATAGCCCGTACAACTGAAAGATCTAAACCTAAATGGCAAGTAAGAATTGAAAATAAAATCAGCACAATCAGAAAGGATCTGGCACACCTCGCGCAATACACCAACAATAACAACCGCTCAAAGCGCGTACAGACAACAATTAATATACTCAAATCCAAGTCACCACAACAGACAATACCAGAAATAGCTGATACCCTTAAACAGAAGCTCGCAGTCTATGCTGCTAGACTCCGCAGATACAACGAGTCTAATGCCAGAAAGGATGCTAACAATCTTTTTCAGAAAAGTGAAAAACAGTTTTACCAAAAAATAACAGCCGACAACCAGATAACAGCAGTAGAACCTCCTAGTAAACAAGAGTTAACTGAGTTTTGGGGAAGCCTATGGTCAGAACCCAAAACACATAATGAAAACGCTCCATGGATCAGACAAGAAGAGGAAAAGCATCAACATATAGTGGAGCAGGGAGACGTTATCCTTACACCAGAGGAAATAGCTGAAACCATAAAGCATACCCATAATTGGAAGTGCCCAGGCGTGGATAATGTGCAAAATTTTTGGTACAAGCAATTCAGTGCAACATACGAAATGCTTACGGACCAAATCAATAAAGCCATACTCCAACCGAATAGGCTTCCCAAATTCCTCACGCAAGGAATGACGTATATAAAGCCCAAAAACGCAGACACCAAGAACCCTGCCAACTATCGCCCAATCACTTGTCTTCCCACCTTGTACAAGATCATAACCGCAACAATATGCAGAAGAATTGAACAACACCTCACCCAAAACAATATCCTCACTGAAGAACAGAAAGGATGTCGAAAGCAAAGCCAAGGTTGCAAGGAACAACTTATAATTGATAATGTCATCATGGAGCAAACCAGAAAAGAACATAGGAACCTTCATACCTGTTTTATCGACTATAAAAAAGCTTTCGACTCTGTACCCCATAGCTGGCTAGCGAAAACTCTTCAAATATATAAAATCAACCCGGGGCTACGTGAGTTTCTTACAAGAACCATGGAGACATGGCGAACCAGCATACATCTCAAAACCCAGAACGGCCATATCAAGACGGATGAGCTACACATAAGACGCGGCATCTTCCAAGGTGACTCTCTCAGTTCACTGTGGTTCTGTCTCTGTCTGAATCCGCTCTCCAACGCACTTAACAACACAAACTGCGGTTTCAACATTAGACACGAGAAATTAAATCAACACAGAATCAATCATCTCCTCTACATGGATGATATAAAACTGTATGCCGCCAATGAAGTACAACTGAGAAAGTTAATCAGAATAACAGAAACTTGCTCGTCAGACGTCAGGATGGAATTCGGACTGAGTAAATGCAAGGTTCTCCATATCAACAAAGGCCAATGGAAGGACCACCCCCAGCAGGAAACAGTAGCTGGCCAAACACTAAACAACATGAACAAGGACGAAACTTACAAGTACCTGGGCTTCAATCAGAACGTTAAAATAGACCACACACAAGTCAAGGCACAACTAACCCAAGAGTTCAGAGACCGCCTTATTAAGCTACTAAAAACCAAATTGAATTCCAGAAACCTTACAAAAGCCATTAACACATTTGCGATACCAGTCCTCACATACTCCTTCGGCATCATTAAGTGGTCACACACTGATATAGAAAACATCCACATCCTCATACGGACAGAACTCACCAAACACCGAATGTCACATCCAAACGCATGCAAAGAAAGGCTCACCATAAACAGGAAACAAGGAGGCAGAGGGATTACAGATATACAGTCGCTTCGCACAAGACAGATAAAAACACTCAGACATTTCTTCCAAAACAAACAAACAAATTTACATCGAGCAATAGTAAAAGCAGACAAAAACTATACACCACTCAACCTATCATGCCCAGACCATGTCGCAGACACACACAATCCCACACAATCACAACAAGAAAAAATAAGCGCCTGGTCGCAGAAACCACTCCATGGCAAACATAGATACCGTATTACGCAAGACCACATAAATGAAAAACAATCATACACCTGGCTGCAGGATGGCCAGCTCTTTCCAGAAACTGAGGGATTTATGCTTGCTATCCAGGACCAAGTTATTGCGACGAGAAACTACAAGAAATACGTAATTAAAGATCCATCCATAACAGACGATAACTGCAGAAAATGTCACCAACAAAAAGAAACAATAGATCACATAACAAGCGGGTGCAAAACTCTTGCCGGTACCGAATACACAGCCAGACATAACTCTGCGGCCAAGGTGATACACCAAGCATTAGCCACAACAAACAAACTAATAGAAAACTCAGATCCGTATTACAATTACACTCCGACATCAGTACTCGAAAACGATCAATACAAACTATACTGGGATGTTGAAATACATACAGACAAGACTATCCCAGCCAATAGACCAGATATAGTTTTCCAGTCAAAGGCCGACAAAATTACCTATTTGATAGATATTGCCATTCCCAATGATGTGAATATCCAAAACACCTACGCTGGGAAGATATCTAAATACACGGACCTTGCCATGGAAATAAAACGACTTTGGAAACAAAACAAAGTTACAATTGTCCCCCTCATTATGTCTGTCTCAGGCCTCACACCAAACACGTTTACACAACACCTTCAACAGTTGGGCCTGGACGAAAAGTTACACAAAGTATTCCAAAAGTCTGTAATCCTGAAGACCTGTAATATTGTGCGATCCTTCCTAAATTCCGATCAATAATAGTCCGAGTGTTGACTTGGCACAGCCCGTCAACACTTGTTGCTACCGCAATTATGCGAGAGGAACTTAGAAAGTCAGATAATAATGATAATAATAATAAAAGCAGTTCTACCAGAAAATAAGTGCAAACAACCAGGAAGCAACCATAGAACCACCAAGTAGACAAGACTTAACTGAGTTTTGGAGTAGTTTATGGTCAGAGCCCAAAACGCATAATCAAGACGCTCCATGGATCAGACAAGAAGAGGAGAAACACCAACATATAATGGAACAGGGTGACGTTATTCTTACACCAGAGGAAATAGCGGAAACAATAAAACATACTCACAATTGGAAGTGCCCAGGCGTGGATAATATACAAAATTTTTGGTACACGCAATTCAGTTCAACATACGAAGTGCTCACAGACCAAATCAATAAAGCTATACTACAACCTAATAGGCTTCCTAAATTCCTCACACAAGGAATAACGTATATTAAACCTAAAAACACAGATACCAAGAACCCTGCCAATTACCGTCCAATCACTTGTCTCCCCACCCTGTACAAGATCATCACTGCAACAATATGTAGAAGGATTGAACAACACCTAACACAAAACAACATCCTCACTGAAGAACAAAAAGGATGTAGAAAACAAAGTCAAGGCTGCAAGGAACAGCTTATAATTGACAGTGTGATCATGGAGCAGACAAGAAAAGAACACAGGAACCTTCACACTTGTTTTATAGATTATAAAAAAGCCTTTGACTCTGTACCCCACAGCTGGCTAAAGAAAACATTACAAATATATAAAATCAACTCAGGACTTCGTCAGTTTCTTACAAGAATCATGGAAACATGGCGCACCAACATACACCTCAAAACTCAGCACGGCCATATCCAGACGGATGAACTACACATAAGACGCGGTATCTTCCAGGGAGACTCTCTCAGTTCACTGTGGTTCTGCCTCTGTTTAAATCCGCTCTCCAATGCACTCAACAACACAAACTGTGGTTTCAACATTAGACACGAGAAAGTTAATCAACATAAAATCAATCATCTCCTCTACATGGATGATATAAAACTATATGCAGCAACTGAAGTACAACTGAGAGAATTGCTCAGAATAACGGAAGTTTGCACATCAGACGTAAGGATGGAATTCGGAATGAGTAAGTGCAAGGTGCTCCACATCAACAAAGGTCAGTGGAAGAGCCATCAAGAGCGGGAAACATTAACTGGCCAAACACTGGACAACATGGACAAGGGCGAAACATACAAGTACCTGGGTTTCAATCAAAGTGTTAAGATAGACCACTCACAAGTCAAAGAACAACTAATACAAGAGTTTAGAGACCGCCTTATTAAGCTACTAAAAACAAAACTAAATTCCAGAAATCTTACAAAAGCCATTAACACATTCGCGATACCGGTCATCACATACTCCTTCGGCATCATCAAGTGGTCGCACACTGACATAGAAAACATCCAAATCCTCATAAGGACAGAGCTCACGAGGCACAGAATGTCACATCCGAACGCATGCAAAGAAAGGCTTACCATAGATAGAAAACAAGGGGGCAGAGGAATTATAGATATACAGTCACTCCGCACAAAACAAATAAAAACACTCAGACATTTCTTTCAGAGCAAACAAACGAATTTGCATAGAGCAATAGTCAAAGCAGACAAGAACTATACACCACTCACCCTCTCCAGTCCAAACCACGCAGCAGACACACACAATCCCATAGAATTACAACAAGAAAAAATAAACACATGGTCGCAGAAAGCACTTCACGGCAAACATAGATACCGAATTACACAAGATCACATAAATGAAAAACAGTCATACACTTGGCTGCAGGATGGCCAGCTCTTTCCAGAAACGGAGGGTTTTATGCTTGCTATTCAGGACCAAGTAATTGCGACGAGGAACTACAAAAAATACATAATTAAAGATCCATCCGTGACCAACGATAATTGCAGAAAGTGCCACCAACAGAAGGAAACAATAGATCATATAACAAGTGCATGCAAAACCCTCGCTGGAACCGAGTACACGGCCAGACATAACTCTGCAGCCAAAATCATACACCAAGCCCTAGCCACAACTAACAAACTAATCGAAAACACAGCTCCATATTATAATTATACACCGACCTCAGTACTTGACAACAATCAATACAAACTATACTGGGACGTCGAAATACACACAGACAAAACTATCCCAGCCAATAGACCAGATATAGTTTTTCAGTCAAAGGCAGACAAAGTCACCTATTTAATAGATATTGCTATCCCTAATGATACAAATGTTCAAACCGCCTACACTGGGAAGATATCTAAATACACAGACCTTGCCATAGAAGTAAAACGACTCTGGAAACAAAACAAAGTTACAATTGTCCCCCTCATTATGTCTGTCTCAGGCCTCACACCAAACACGTTTACACAACACCTTCAACAGTTGGGCCTGGACGAAAAGTTACACAAAGTATTCCAAAAGTCTGTAATCCTGAAGACCTGTAATATTGTGCGATCCTTCCTAAATTCCGATCAATAATAGTCCGAGTGTTGACTTGGCACAGCCCGTCAACACTTGTTGCTACCGCAATTATGCGAGAGGAACTTAGAAAGTCAGATAATAATGATAATAATAATAAAAGCAGTTCTACCAGAAAATAAGTGCAAACAACCAGGAAGCAACCATAGAACCACCAAGTAGACAAGACTTAACTGAGTTTTGGAGTAGTTTATGGTCAGAGCCCAAAACGCATAATCAAGACGCTCCATGGATCAGACAAGAAGAGGAGAAACACCAACATATAATGGAACAGGGTGACGTTATTCTTACACCAGAGGAAATAGCGGAAACAATAAAACATACTCACAATTGGAAGTGCCCAGGCGTGGATAATATACAAAATTTTTGGTACACGCAATTCAGTTCAACATACGAAGTGCTCACAGACCAAATCAATAAAGCTATACTACAACCTAATAGGCTTCCTAAATTCCTCACACAAGGAATAACGTATATTAAACCTAAAAACACAGATACCAAGAACCCTGCCAATTACCGTCCAATCACTTGTCTCCCCACCCTGTACAAGATCATCACTGCAACAATATGTAGAAGGATTGAACAACACCTAACACAAAACAACATCCTCACTGAAGAACAAAAAGGATGTAGAAAACAAAGTCAAGGCTGCAAGGAACAGCTTATAATTGACAGTGTGATCATGGAGCAGACAAGAAAAGAACACAGGAACCTTCACACTTGTTTTATAGATTATAAAAAAGCCTTTGACTCTGTACCCCCAGCTGGCTAAAGAAAACATTACAAATATATAAAATCAACTCAGGACTTCGTCAGTTTCTTACAAGAATCATGGAAACATGGCGCACCAACATACACCTCAAAACTCAGCACGGCCATATCCAGACGGATGAACTACACATAAGACGCGGTATCTTCCAGGGAGACTCTCTCAGTTCACTGTGGTTCTGCCTCTGTTTAAATCCGCTCTCCAATGCACTCAACAACACAAACTGTGGTTTCAACATTAGACACGAGAAAGTTAATCAACATAAAATCAATCATCTCCTCTACATGGATGATATAAAACTATATGCAGCAACTGAAGTACAACTGAGAGAATTGCTCAGAATAACGGAAGTTTGCACATCAGACGTAAGGATGGAATTCGGAATGAGTAAGTGCAAGGTGCTCCACATCAACAAAGGTCAGTGGAAGAGCCATCAAGAGCGGGAAACATTAACTGGCCAAACACTGGACAACATGGACAAGGGCGAAACATACAAGTACCTGGGTTTCAATCAAAGTGTTAAGATAGACCACTCACAAGTCAAAGAACAACTAATACAAGAGTTTAGAGACCGCCTTATTAAGCTACTAAAAACAAAACTAAATTCCAGAAATCTTACAAAAGCCATTAACACATTCGCGATACCGGTCATCACATACTCCTTCGGCATCATCAAGTGGTCGCACACTGACATAGAAAACATCCAAATCCTCATAAGGACAGAGCTCACGAGGCACAGAATGTCACATCCGAACGCATGCAAAGAAAGGCTTACCATAGATAGAAAACAAGGGGGCAGAGGAATTATAGATATACAGTCACTCCGCACAAAACAAATAAAAACACTCAGACATTTCTTTCAGAGCAAACAAACGAATTTGCATAGAGCAATAGTCAAAGCAGACAAGAACTATACACCACTCACCCTCTCCAGTCCAAACCACGCAGCAGACACACACAATCCCATAGAATTACAACAAGAAAAAATAAACACATGGTCGCAGAAAGCACTTCACGGCAAACATAGATACCGAATTACACAAGATCACATAAATGAAAAACAGTCATACACTTGGCTGCAGGATGGCCAGCTCTTTCCAGAAACGGAGGGTTTTATGCTTGCTATTCAGGACCAAGTAATTGCGACGAGGAACTACAAAAAATACATAATTAAAGATCCATCCGTGACCAACGATAATTGCAGAAAGTGCCACCAACAGAAGGAAACAATAGATCATATAACAAGTGCATGCAAAACCCTCGCTGGAACCGAGTACACGGCCAGACATAACTCTGCAGCCAAAATCATACACCAAGCCCTAGCCACAACTAACAAACTAATCGAAAACACAGCTCCATATTATAATTATACACCGACCTCAGTACTTGACAACAATCAATACAAACTATACTGGGACGTCGAAATACACACAGACAAAACTATCCCAGCCAATAGACCAGATATAGTTTTTCAGTCAAAGGCAGACAAAGTCACCTATTTAATAGATATTGCTATCCCTAATGATACAAATGTTCAAACCGCCTACACTGGGAAGATATCTAAATACACAGACCTTGCCATAGAAGTAAAACGACTCTGGAAACAAAACAAAGTTGTTATTGTACCCCTAATTATGTCGGTCTCAGGCCTTACACCTAACACATTCACACCACACCTGCAGCAACTAGGCCTGGACGAAAAGCTACACAAAATATTCCAAAAGTCTGTAATTCTTAAGACCTGTAATATAGTACGATCCTTCTTAAATTCCGATCAGTAATAGATCAGGTGTTGACTTGGCACGACCCGTCAGCATCTGTTGCTACCGCAGTCATGCGAGAGAAGCTTGAAAAAACATAATAATAAATGTCTTTATTAACAAAAATACATAATGTTGATAAAGTAATTTTACATATAGGGCGAGGTTCAGCCTAACCCATAGGAGAGGCTGCTCTTCCACCTAACCCCTAGAAAAAGGAAATGACACTTGATTTTGAGTACGTACCTAGATACAATAACATAAAAATGAAATCGGTAGCGGCTCACGAAAATTTCAACTACTACTCTGCCGACTCATTAAAAGCTGTGTGAGTTTTTTCCTGAACTCTGACTTATTGAACGTATTCTTCAAGGTGTTTGGAAGGTTGTTGTAGAGCTTGACAACATTATATGTGAACGACTTTTTAAACTGTTCAGTATTATGAATTGGTGTAGTTAGCAAATTTTTATAGCGTAGATTAACGTTATGTGCCTCAGTGCGAAATTTCAATTTTTTAGCCAAATACTGTGGTTCATTAGATACTATGAGTGAGTGATACATGCAGGCAGCGTGCAGAGCACGTCTGTTTTTCATGTTGAGCCAGTGAGCATCTTTCAGCTTGTGACTTATGCGTTCATATTTCCTGATGCCGTAAATCAACCTAAGACAACTATTTTGAAGTTTTTGAATTCTATATATGTCGGTTGCTCTGAGACAGGGGCCATAGATAACATCACAGTAAGTAAGCTGAGATAATACAAGGGAGTCACAAAGCATTCTTTTCACCTTGGTTGACAGCCACAGTCTGCATTGATAGATGGATTTCAAACTGAGATAAGCAGCCTGCAGTTTATGTTTAACATGTTCACTAAAGTTTAATTCTTCGTCTAAAGTGAGCCCCAGGTTTTTAACAGTAGTCTTCCTTTCTATAATTTCATTGTTGATGGTTACAGGTAGGTTCACTTGCAAAAATCTATTTTTAATGTGCCTTCTTCCAAAGACGGTCATGGATGATTTAAGAGGATTCAGCTTTAGACAATGTTTCAGTGAGGAGTCATAGAGTGATTCTAAATCTAGATTGAGTGCACAAATTGCTTGAGGAATTTCATCAGGAAGGAAAGATAAGTAGATTTGCGTATCATCCGCATAAAAATGCTGGCTGGATGACAGCACTGATGCCTTCAATCTAGACGTATAGATTAAAAATAGCAGAGGGCCAAGAATGGATCCCTGCGGGACCCCTGTATGAGTGTGTAAGAATGGTGATTGCTTTTCAGATAGTCTAACTGCTTGCATTCTACCACTGAGGTAGTTAGCAAGAAGTTGCACTGCTAGCTGTGAAAGGCCTATACAGGGTTACTGGTAACTCGACCACTTTCCTGCAAGAGGTGAAAGAGGGACTCAAATGGAATAGATTTAACCCCCCATATGTAATTCCGAAAACCGATAGTTTTCGAGATAATTGACATTTAATGTTTTTCAACCAAATGTCCAAATTTCCACACTAGATCCTAAACTAAGAAAAAAACGTGTTGTTGATTCTGATAATTTTTATTTTAGTATTTAACTAACACATACACAAAGCTAACTTAGTATTAAAATGTTTCAAAATACTAAATAGTTCCAAACTAAATACAAATATTTAAAAAATAATCAACAAAATTTTTACGTTCACCGTGAAAGAAAATTATCTAGCTCAAATCGCTAAAAAAACTTGCCTACCTAATAACCTTTTCAGAAAGATTATAAACAGCAATCAATAAAAATCACCTATTCAAAAAGAACGAATGACAGTACAATCACTATTGATAACTCAGTTACATACTAGAATGTTTGCAAATGCGGTCGATGATTTTATCCAAGTAAAACAAATTAAATCCACTTAAAGTTTCTAGAGATCTTGCTCAATGTGTTGCTCTTGATTTCGGATACAAGTACGGATCCGCTTCCTCACTTCGGTGTTTGTAACTCGTGTTGAAAAAGTTCGTATTATCTCCTCTGCCGCATTGATAATTTTTTGCCTTAGTTCGTCAGTAGTATTAACTGGAGTCTCGTAAACCAATGCCTTCATGTGACCCCAGGCGTAAAAATCAAGAGGTGTCAGATCTAGGCATTTGTTCGGGTATGTGTTGTCCAACAACTGCCGAATTTTGATACGGTAATGTGGTGGACAACCATCATGCTGGAATATCATGTTGGTGATGATTCTGTATTATGTTGATAAATTTTGTTAAATAAATACTTGTGGTTGTACTGTTATTCTTGTCCTTGGAATAGGCCATCAGATAAGAAAGTTTTTAAAATAATTTGTTTGACTGGCTGTGTATCTTTTTTTGAGCTAGACAATTTTCTTTCGCGGTGAATGTAAGAATTTTGTTCTTTATTTTTTAAATAATTGTATGTAGTTTGATACTGTTTAGTATTTTAACACAATTAAATACTAAATTAGATTTGCGTATATGTCAGTAAAAAACTAAGTTGGAAATTACCAAAATCGACAGCAGGGTTTTCTCTAAATTTGGGATGTAGTGTGGAAATTTGGACATATCGTTGAAAAACATTAAATGTTAATTATCTCTAAAACTATCGGTTTTCGGAATTACATATGGGGGGTTAAATCTATTCCATTTGAGTCCCTCTATCACTTCCTGCAGGAAAGTGGTCGAGTTACCAGTAACCCTGTATAATGTAAAACGCTCAACAATAGTTCGTGGTTCAATGTATCGAAGGCTTTGGCTTCCGTGGTTTCGCTGGGATTCGCTCCATCGCTCCTTACTTGTCTGGCTAGCTTGAATTTTCTAAATGCGAGAAGAAGGACAAAAACGGTCGCTGCTACGTACAGAAAGATTGTCCATGCGCTCGGGGTGATAAAGCTGTAGTCTTCTTTTTCTAATGGCACAAAGGGTTGCATTGGCGTACCCTTCAATGTCAAGGGCTTCAGTTCAATCTTGAATTTAGGGTGGTTACTTGCACTGAAGTTTGCGAATGTTGCTGGTTCCATGATTAACGGTTGACCAAAGCTTTTGCTTAGAAATGTTAGTTGCTCATTTCTAAAAAATATTCTGCAAGTATTGTCTTCTCTTAGTAAAAATATTCCTTTCAAAAATTTTGTTTCTGCTTGGCTGCTGCATCTGATGTCTATTTTTCCTTGTTCTGGAAAAACAGCTAGGTATGTGTTAATTTCCGGTATAATGTCGATATGATTTTCGGCAACTTCTATTCTGGAGAAGGTACAGCTCTGCAAGTCTTTGTTTTTCAGGATACTGGATTCACAGGAGACATTTGCGTGGACTTGGTATTGTCGTGGACAGTGGTATATTTTGCTTTTTGCACAAATGCCACTTAGAGGTCGAACTAAATCATGGGATTTAGATTTTAAAAGATAATTGAAATTTGGAAAAATTGTGACAAATTCTGACCCATCTAAAGTAGGAATTGGATATAAATAATACAAGTCAAAGTTGTCTTCGAAATCAATTGGTACTGACAAAAAATATGCGATCTGATTAGCTTCAATTTTGCAGTGAACTTTAATTATCGATTCAAAGTCTAAAATATTTTCAACTTTTGGTTCAAATGGAAGGTTATTTTTATAATAATTTGAAATTTTTATAAGTTCGGCATACAGATCTGAAGGTCTGATGATACTGGGGTGGATGACACCTAATTTACAGAACGTGACAGAATTTTCAATATCTTGTAAGGTATTAAATATAGAACCACATAAAATGAGAAGTTGTTGAAATATGTCTTTTGCAAAAAGAATATCTTTTTCTGTAGCACTTATCCTGACTATGTCATTAAGTTGCAGGATTTTAGATCTCAACAATGCTTCATTATGCTGTATAGTATCAAGAGTGGCTTTAAAATTTTGTACGAGCTTATGGTTGACTGAATATTGCATTTTAAACTGATTTTCAATATTGTTTTCATTATTTTGCATATGGTTGAGAATTTGGAAAATCTTATCTCCGTCATTTGCGTCTAGATTACCAGTAATGTACTTAACTATACTACCTAACCCATTAAATATACCTCTTCTAGATCTATTATTCTGGAAGCTATTAACGCGGATATTATCTATTTTATCTGCAATAGTTTTTTGGGTAAATCTTACCATTTTATCGTAGTTATCTAATTGCTTAACATAAGATATATTTTGAGTATAACCTAATCTTAAATGTTTATACTGAATATTCAGATTGCTGAATTCATCATACAATGCTGATAATTTATAGTAATGTACGAGGGTATGTTCAGTTTTTTGAAGTTTGGCTGGACCTAAGTTTATCGGGAGAATACCAAGATTTCTACTAATGTCTTTTATCGTTGCTTGTCCTACTTGCCAGTGGACGAGGAGGGACCTGGAATAGAGTTTGGACTCTTAGTTACTATTCTGGGCTTCTTTAAATTAGAGAGATGAATTTTTTCCGCAGTGTTTCCATGAGTGGTTTTGATTTTCGCAGTTTTCAATTTTGGATTGACTTTATCTATTGACTCTGGCTTATACTTATTGCGGGTTTTACTTTGTTTTTGCTTATTCTTTACGTAACCTTTCTCAGGAATACTAGGAGGTAAGGGCTCTCTATTTTCGTTGCGCTTTGAAATAACTTTTTCTTTACTTTTTTGTAGGTCCTGATTAAGCTTCTCATATAGTAATTTCAATTTTTCCTTATGACTAAGAACATAATTATTAGCTAATTGTCTTTCTAAATCTATATTAAAAGGAGAATCTGTTCCTAGATGACCAGTGATAATTTCATATGGCTTTAAATTTGTAGCAGAATGAATTGAGTTATTATATGCAAGAACAGCGTAGTTGACTTTGAATTCGATCGGCTCATTTTTGGTAATTTCTTGGTTATTAAGTAGCCGAATATGTTCTATTAGAGTAGAATGGAATCTTTCGATTGCACCGTTAGACTCAGGATGCTGAGAGCTGATGAAATGAACATCTATCTTGTGTGTTGCAAGTAATTCTTTGATCACAGAATTTTTAAATTCGCCTCCATTATCTGAAATAACTTGATCTGGGATGCAATGATGTGAAAAATATTTAATCAAATTATTCGCTACTTCTATAGCTTGGGATGAATCTAACTTATAGGATTGTGCATATTTTGAAAATGGGTCGATGATGGTTAAAAATTTGCAGTTCTCTAGAGCGATGCTATCAATGTGAATAATCTGGAAGGGGCGAGTTGCCGTAGGCGTGACGTTGAATTCTAATTTCAAAGGATGTCTGTCGTATTTTGTGACAAGGCATATTTCGCACTGATTAATGTAATCTCTAACTGAAATTTGTAAGTTTGGCCAATAATAATTTACTCTAATGCGTTTCTCTGTTTCGTCTATTCCGCGATGATTTGTTTTTCCCTCATGGTGGTTACGAATTATGATTTCTTCTTCTTCTTTATCTGTGACATCAATTAATTTCTTAGTGCATTTTACCATGTTGACTTCAGAATTTTTGAAATATTTCTGTAATACATTGCAAAACTGTTCATAAACTGGGTCTTCAAAATATAAATGATATTTTACTTTAGGAACTACGAATTCTTTGATAAATTTTACTAGTTCTTGCTCAAATTTATGTTTTGAGACTTGTAATAATATCCTCTGTTTATCTTTGAACACTTTGATCACTGAAGGTTGCGCAGGGGAAAAATTCACTTGTGATATAAAAATTTGATTTTTGCCGTAATTTACGGGACTTTCAATGATTGGGACATCTATTATAGGATTCTCATGACTAGAATGGACAGTTTGATCAGAGTCATCTAAGTTTTGAATATTTTGCCGATCATTTGGTTCGACTATAAGCGATTGGCTGTCTGTCTGATCTACGTTTGGATTTTTTGAAGTTGAAGCTAATTGCTCGTTAAATTGATCCATGTAATCAAAAATAGGTGGCTTATCAGATACCTGTTTTGTTTCGTTTGCGTTTAACTCTATTCTTGATAAGGCATCTGCATTTTTATTAAGTTTACCTTTTTTATAAACAATTTCATAATCCATTTCTTCTAATTTTAAGCGCCATCTAATAATTTTGGAACTGGGGTCCTTATGGTTCATCATCCATTGCAACGGTTTATGGTCAGTAACAATTTTGAACTTCCTACCAAATAAATATGGTCGAAAATATTTGACGCCATACACGATAGCTAAAATTTCTTTTTCTGTCGTGCTATAATTAATTTCGGAAGAAGTTAATGTTCTGCTAGCATATGCTATAGGAAGATCTCTCGGAAGATCTGAACCGATTTTTCCTTGCGAGAGGATCGCACCGACCGCAAAGTCGCTAGCGTCACAAGTTAAGATGAATGGCTCATTGAAATTTGGGTACTGAAGAATTGGTTCATTGACAAGTAAATTTTTACATGTTTCAAAGCACTTAATGTATTGGGGGTCCTTATGGTTGAGAGTAGCGCCTTTTTTCAAGCAGTGTGTGAGTGGTTTAGTAAGTTTGGCGAAATCTTTAATAAATTTCCTATAATATCCCAAAAGGCCTAAAAATGTTTTGATTTCCTTTGTAGTTTTTGGTAGTGGGAATTTTTGTATAGCATAAATTTTGTCGGGGTTTGGTTTGACTCCTTCTCGAGTTACGATGTGACCTAAATAAGCTACCTCTTTCCGCAAAAATTCAGATTTGTCAAGTTGAATTTTGAAGTTTGATTGTCTGAGGCGCTCAAAAACTTCGCGTAGTCTTTCAACATGCTCTTGAAGACTTGTACTGAAGATAATGATATCATCGAGGTATGTGAGGCATGTCTCGTTTTGTATGCCGCGAAGAATATTATCCATTACTCTCTGGAAACAGGATGGGGCATTTCGGACGCCAAAAGGCATTCGTAAGAATTCGTAATGACCCTGTTCGGTACTAAATGCTGTTTTTTCTATATCTTCTTCGGCCATTTCGATTTGATGAAATCCCGAAGCAAGATCTAAAGTTGTGAAGTACTGGCATTTTCCAAGTTTATCTAGAAGATCTGTGATATTGGGAAGTGGGTACTTATCTCCTATTGTTTTTTGGTTCAATTTCCGGTAGTCGACGACGACGCGCCACTTTTGCTTACCGGAAGCGTCTAATTTTTTTGCAACTACCCAAAGTGGGCTATTCCACGGCGAAACGGATTCCCTAATTATATTTTGTTCCAACATTTTGTTGATCTGATCCCTGACTTCTTTTCTATGAACTTCCGGGTACCTATATGATTTCGTATATACCGGAATCTCGTCAACAGTACGAATTTTGTGTTTAATTTTGTGTGTGAAGGTCAACTTTTTACCTTCTATATGGAAAATGTCTGAATATTCTTTGAGTAATTTGAAAATAGCTTGTTTTTCCTCTGGGTTCATATGCTCTGAACGAATTTTAGAGAGGTCAAATTTAATATCTTCAGCATCAAAATTATTCAAGTTGTTTCCTATCGAATTAGTAGACAAATCGTAAGCCGCGAGTTGCTCTACTTGTAGTGGCTTTAATTCTGTCAATTTCATTACGGATTCGTTAGGATTCAAAATGGAACATATTGCTCTACCATTTTTAGCAGATGTGATACACTCTGGTATTTCTAAGTTATTAATTTTCGTATAGGGGATAATAATGTCACCATTTGGAACGTTACCTACATTGACTTCAATAATTTGTTCAGATCTCGACTGAACTATAATGAAATTATTATTTTCTTTATTACCACTCGTTTTATGGAAATAAATTTTCACTGTATTTTCGGGGGTAACTAGTAAACCTCTATTTAAATCTATATGAGCTTTAAGTAGCTTCAAGTTGTCTATTCCTAGTAGACAGTCAAAATGATTGTGGAAATTAAACAAGTAAAACTTCAATAATTCGTCATTTTTCACATTAAAAATATCTGAGCAGGGTATAGTAGTGCTATAATGCTCTACAGAGCTTCCATGTGCAGTGGAAATTTGGAATGTATCTTTTATAATTGATTTTTGGAAAAATTTCCTAGCAATTTCTGGTCTCACAAAAGATTTTGTGCTGCCAGTGTCTATAAGTATCTTAAGATCAATATTTGGGAAAATTATGTATGGGAGTTCACTTGGGTATAACGACGTATTCATCAGTTCAAATTTTGGGAATATTGTGTTTCCGAGGCTTCTACCTGAAAAAACTCATCTGAAGCGTTTGGGGATTGATTATGAGAGAGATTACGAGACGTGCTTGATTGGGGTGAATCGTATTGACTAGAAGCATCATCTATGTTAAATAGCTCTTCGCTAATGAAATTTGGTTTGGATGTGCTCTGGAAAAAATTATTTTGTGGTGATCTACGTAACTGTTGGCTTTGAGGGGGCCTGAAGGTGTTTCTTGTAGAAACGGACATAGGGGTAGGTTGACTAAGTTGCCGTTGTGAGTTTGGCAAAAAGACGTTATCTCGTCTGGATGGCACAGGTCTGGATTGCTGATTAGGCTGAAATTGCCTGGAGTTATCAGTTATCCTGTTGAACTGATTAGAAGTGGTCATAATAGGCGACTGGTTAACCTGTTGCGGTCTTTGAAAATTTTGGTTGTGATTTTCGTTTCTCCTAAAATTACTGGACCTGTATTGAGATTTATTTTGAAATCTGGGCCTTGTAAAGTTGTTCTGAGCGGCTTCTAGTTGGAAGTCGTTAGTAAGCATATTGAGGGCAACATTGAGATTTTCTGGGTTCTTGGTTCGCATGAGTGAACCAATGGGTTCTTTCAAGCCTCTTAGAAATACTCGTAAAGCTAAATTCCTGCAGTATTGTGTGATAATGATAGCTTCCCCTTCTGATATGTGACTAACTGCATACGAAATTTGTAAATTTAGAAGATGCAAAACCCTGTTATAAAATTCACATGGGCTTTCACTGTTATTTTGTTTCAGTTCCGTCATTTCTATGTTAAGTGTATAAAGGTCTCTTTTATCCGCATATGCGTGTAACAAAGCATTTTTCAGATCTTGCCAGGTTTTGATTATGCATGAGGATATGCTTAAGGCGGCATCGCCTTTTATTTTAGCCAGCAAGCTAGACATGAGATATTCGTTTTGAAAATCATTTGGATCATTTACTTTATAAAACTTAGTAACTAATTTTTCGGATATCTCTAAAAATCTTGGCAGTAATTCTGCCTCGCCACTGAAATTAGGAATCATTTGCAAGTACTCTGGTTTAAGTACCGGTGCACTTGAACCCTGTTGTGATTGTGGATTCATGGTTGAGTTAGAAAAATTATTCGAAAAATTACGTAAAATGGGGGCTCGAATTAACGGGTGGTTGGGCTGAAAATTTGGAAAATTATGGTCGATGAGTGAGTCAGAATCCGAGTCTGTAGATTCACTTGAGTTTAGTGGAGAAAAATTACTACCTCTAAACGACATAAAGTACTTACAGCAAGACCACTACAATGTCCATACTTCAGTGTGCCTGGGAAGTAGAGATGTTGTGCCCAATGTCCTCTTGAACACCGCCTCTCGCTAGATACTTGGTGTCGACCCTGGTCCTAGCTGGAGCTCTTGTTTGGTCCACGCGACGACCGAACTTTGAAAAATTCGTCGCGATTTCGTCCGTTTACCAGGTAAATCGCGTGCCGCGAAACGAGTACTTTTTGAACCGCCCTGGTATCCTACGTCGGCTGCGCCAATTATAGTTCGGAGTGCCGAAAAGTACTTTTTAAAAAATCAATTTATTTGGTATAAGTGAATCGTACAATAGCTGGATTAAGACTGACTAAAATATAATACAGAGTTCATAAGGAAAACTATGCAAGGTGTCATATTGATTTGCGTAACATCCTGCAAAGGTGCTGATGATGCTCGGTGGATGTCCGGTTGGTATACGGGATGGCCTAGATAACTTACATACGAGTATTGCTTTAGATCGTTCTGAATTTAGTAACATGGAAATTATGATTTTAATGAAATTCAGACACAGTATTATTACCGCGGCAAGGATGAAAAATGCGTATGGTTTTTAAGTCATTGTCAGTGGCGGCGCAGCAATAAAAAAACTAAAAATATAAAAATAGCTCAAACTCCGTTTTTAAGCAATTTGGGGGTTCCTGATTATTTCATTTCGTCCAGTTGAAGCTGAATTGTGTCGTTTTAGTTCCTACGGAGAGATTTAGGAAACTATTTACTAATTTTTGTATTGGATGTTTTTTGACGACAGGCGGGCGATGATTTGATTGCAACTTGACTCCATTTTTTACTGTATTCCAGAAAGCTGCAAGCAGAAACGGAAGATAGCCAAATGGAAGAAGAGGATTCCGATGAAGACGAAGCTGAAGATAAAGATAAAGAGAACAGAAGTAATGCAGCAAGCCCAGTACCTTCTTGTTCGAAGTGGGGCGAATTTGAGGTTAAAGACGAGTACCACGTGCCTAGGAGTGGGCCAAAGAGGCCGCAGCATTGCACTGCTATAACCGCCCAGGAAAGGCTTCTTCTCAGGCAGGAGTTTGTTTCGTCGATGTACCAAAGCTTTCTAGATGGAAAAGATGATTTTAATTACGAAAAAATGGATAACGATCCTTCGTTTGATAACGCGGACGAGTTGGATCATGATGCTGAAGATAAATATTTTGCGTCAGAAGAAGCTGAAGAATGTGATACGAAAAATGAGGAAGAGAGCTCTGAAGATGAGTTTGATATATTTATGAATCATTTGAATCAACATCCTTCTGTGTCTGAGCTTACTAGTAATATGAAGAGGTTGTAATATAAAAACCATCTTAATTGTTTCTGTGTTAATTTTATTTCCCACATCTTAGGTGACTCAGGTATTGTAATCGCAAGAACATTGACGGATATCTTATGATGTTTACAAGAGAGGGGGGCTATTCACACTTTTATTTCTCACACTGATAGGTGATGGGAGTCTTGTTGTTGTACTGTTTTATAATATCTACATAACGTCGCTCATTTCCGTCGGTCTGTCTGTCTATCTGTATGTTGGCGTTTTTTTAGCCTCGTAATCTCAGTAGCCGCTGCATGGATTGTGTAAAGAAATGTGGGTAGCTGTGGGGTCCGACTAGGTAATGCTTATCATTTTAGGCATTTTAGGGGTTCCTGATCATTTTCTACTTTTTTGGGGTGGGGATGAAATTAGGGTGGTTGAGTTTGCGATGTTTTAAAACTGAAAAATTTGTTGTTTTTATAATAGACTTTCTATTGACCTGTGAAAGAAAGACCTAACGGCATAATACACCTTTTTAGGTCAATCCGAACATTACTTTGCCTATTACAGAAACCAAGGGAACTGATTTCAATGAAATTTTTACACAGTATTATTACCGTGACGAGGATCAAAGTACGTATGGTTTTTAGAAATCGTGTCAGTGGCGCGCAGCAATACCTAATAAAAAAACTGGAAATATTAAAACGTCTCGAACCTCGTTGTAAGGCGATTTGGGAATTCCTGATCATTTTCCGGACTTTCTCAGAGGGACTAAAATTGGGGTAGTTTGGGGATGAGGGAGTTGGTTGTGAAAGTGAAAAATTTGTCACTCTCGTAGCGGACTCTTCATTGGCCTGTAAAGAAATGAGATAATATACTCTTCAGCTTTATCCGAATGCTGCCTTACCTCAGACAAAATATTATTTTTGAAATCATATTGTTGTAGATGAGTGGTTAAAATTAGCAGATATAGGATGGGGTCTCGGGTGGCTGTGGCTGGAAAACCCCTGAACACTTTTCATTGCCCTTTAAAGATTGATATTCATAATTTAATCTGTTTTCAAATATCGAAAAATCACCATGTCATATGTGATCAGATATCAGTTGAGGATTGCAGAATAATGAAAAAAATGTCCTTGTTCCTACGGAGGGAAATGCCAAGAAGCTATATTTACGCGAGTTTTTGTATTACATGTTTTTTGCGGGCGGGCGATGATTTGATTGCAAGGGGATGTCAGAATATAGCTTCATGCTATTGAAAAATAATAAATGGTATCACCATAATGTGTGGGAAGTACTGAGTCAATCACCTTGACTTTATTTGCTTTAGATATGTTGAAAAAGGCCAAAGCTCCTACCTATGGGTAATTACATGTCGTCTTTGACATATAGGCTGATTTTCTTCAGAATATTTGTCAAGATTTATAGAAGTTCACTTTAGCCAAAAAATATACCACTTTGCAGAACAGTCAAATATACCCTTGAAACACATTTATTTTAGAAAATATATGAATACGAATGCTGTTACGATTGAATTACTTGCTGGACTTTCTCTAGGAAGCTTCAAAGTGAATAAAAGATTGCCTTATTTCTTCATGTGCATAAATAAATACCGCAGGTTCATTAGCAGCAATTAATAAATTTTCATGGTATATAAAAAGATAACGTACGTACAACAGTGATGGTCAATTGATTTACGTTGTTATTTAGGACTTATTTGGAATTATTATGATTTGTCAATACTTATGCTGCGTATACCGTGTCTTTGAGTTTCGTTGATACGTGATACTCTCGTAACGAAAAACATTAATTAAGCATTAATTTTTTTGTACGTCGTCCGCGAAATCTCACCCCCCCACTTTTTGTTTTTAAATAGCACCCCATAGGTTTTGCTGTATAAATGATATCCCTGTTTTATTCAAAATTCTTTGATGTTATGCGCAAATTTATTTTTTCGTAAAATCATAAGCATGATATAAATGAAATAAGAATTTCTTTGACACCTAATATTTTTGCAAGAAAACGGATAAAAGGTGATTTTTTAAGGCTACAGTATACTACTATACCTATAGCATGCTTTACGAAAAAAATCTTTTTTTTTTCCTTTTTTTATTACAAAAATTGTAATAGTGTATGCCTCAAACAATTGTTATTTAATTTATCTTGTGCTTATGACTTCACGAATAAAATTGGTTTGTGTACGAAATCGAAGTCACTACAAGATTTTAAATACAATGAAGTTTTAATTTATAACTATGAGGTGCTATTTGAAAAAAAAAGTTGGGGTGAGTTTTAGGGGTTGAGATACAAAAAGTGTTTAGAAGACATGGTATAATAGGTCATTCAGTACCCTTAAAAGCTTTCTTTTTTATCTTTATTTGTTACTAGAATGTTACACCTCAAAAAAAATTGTTATTTCTTCATCTCATGCTTATGACTTTACGGAAAAAAATAGGTTTGTGTATAAAACTAAAAATACTAAAAAATTTTGAGTTAAATAAGGACTCAATTTGTGCAAGAAAAACTATTGGGTGCTATTTCAAAAAAAAGTTGAGGGTGAGGTTTAAGGGTTGAAGTATAAAAAAATGTTTTAAAAGCATGGTATAATAGACCCTTTAGTACTTTCAAAAATATCGCTCAGCCTTCGCCTGAACTTTTTTTTATTATGAGAATATCGTGGCAAGGAAATTCTGGGACACCCGGTCTAAAACTGATTTTTATAGAAAATTCATATATGTATAATAAATTTACTCATTGCTATATGCGAACATCAATTTCATTTGAGTACCTGTGAGTTCTAGAAAAAATTATTGATACGATATTGTGCCACTCATACTCATATTTATATTTAGGTAATTTATTAACTTACCCCAAAATTTCACCTTAGAGGGCTGTCAAATCATGATGTCAATCAAAGGTTTTCGTAACTAAACTGTGTATAAAACAAACTCTTTGCTTCTATTCACGGCAGTTGGTGTTTTTGATTATGCAAGATGTGTGTATGGTTTTTTGTCGCAAGCAGTGTGGTGTATAGTATGATTGATAAAGACTTCCTGGCATAAAGGTCATTCCCAAAATGTCCAAAATTTTGTGGTCGAAGTTATATCATTTGTAATACTACACATATCTCACACTGTTACTGGAAACAAAACAATCTCAACAATTTTAAAAAGTTTATTAATAAAATAAAATAAATACAGAAGAATCACACAAGTATCTAAATTTTCATTTTCCTTGCTTCCTCTACTATCCCTTTATGATACGTTTCAGTCGTAGCATCCGCCATATCCACGACTTGATATCCAGCTGTCAGTTCCGTCTCCTTCTTATCCCCACTTCTGCCTTCCGCGCTGTCCAGGTCTGAGAAATCTATAGAACCAAGACCTGTTTGCACCACGTGCTTCAAGGTTTGCAAGTTCCCAGTCCTAGCTCTCCTATTAGGCTCCTCCAGTTTTGGTTGTTCTTTGTTAAAGCCATGTAGATGCTTCACTTCGTAGTTCTTCTCGTACCTATCATCACTCCCTGGTATTTCGTTGGTTTCTTGGACATTTATACCATATATCTGCTTGGAAGGACCATAAGTCTTAACCTTCGAATGTCCCTCTATAATGAGGTATAAAGGACGTTTAACAGGCTCTAATGGTTGTTTGTAATGTTTGAGGAGTGAATCTGTTGTTAGAGTTGCTACTGTAGTCGTAGCATCTTCCATCTTAGTTGTAGATGCTATCATAGTTGCAGTAATCGTGGTAGTATCCAGGGTGGTACTTGGCGGTACGGTCCCCCCACCTACTAGCTTCATAACAGCTTCTGTCGACTTAGTAAACACAGGTGTCTCAGTTGGAGGTGGTGGATGCATAGTCTGCATATCCTCAATCGTCTGAGTAGGCATCTGGGACACTCTATGAGGAAATACGACCATATTTGGAGGTACCAGAGGCATTGGCTGGTGAATGACGCTGCCCATATCTACACCAAGTCCAGAAGAATGCACTTCTGCTTCAGGTTTTCCTATATTCACATAACTGTTCGATATGTCGTCATCAGAAACTTGACCTTTGAACATGAACTCGTTATCTGGTTTGATAAGAGGCGGAGGTGTGACGTAGTTGACGTTCTGATTACTTCCTGCAGCAGTTAAAGGCTTCGTAGAGAGGTTGTGAGTAGGAAGAGGTGCAAATTGTTGCTTCACAAGTGGTTCTGGAAGTGCTAAATGTGTGCTGTACACCAGCTCATCTCTGAAGTCAGGAATCGAGCCTTTAATGGGTAAAGTGGAATGCTTCTTAAACTCGTCATCAGTACTCAAGCTACTCGAATGGAAGACCAGGTTTGCTGGCTGAACTGTGACTCCCGAACCTGATGTGCTACTCGAAGGTATAGTTCGTGGGGTAGTTGGAGAAGACGAAGACAGGAACAGCATTGGCGAAGGAGTTATCTCTTCTCCATGTCCCGTTGTCACAGTTGTTTGCACGATGGGAGGAGGCATCAACATAGTGTATGGCACCCTTTGCTCAGAACCTTTGGGAAAACTTGGTCTTTCTGGAAAGATCGTATTCTTGTTCTTCGGGAACAGCTGGGAGAAGAATGATGTTGGGATCGATGGAATGAAAGAAGGCCTTGCGATCCTTTGATTGCTACTGAACTTCCATCCATCAACATATTTCGTGTAGGGATCGTAAGAGTCCCTCCTGGAGTCGGCTTTTGGTGAAGATCCTGAAGCGGGTTTCTTTGATGTGATCCCCAAGAGCAGTACCTCCGTCTTTTGGTTTTCCTCAGACGGTACGGCATCTGGCTTTCTGTCTGCTGGGTCTACCCAGTATTGGACTCGATCAAGCACTGGAGGAACGTAATCGTAGGTGGGGTCGTTGTTCAATGGGTCTCCACGACCAAGTGGCTTCCATTGTTCGTAGTCCATGCGAGGTGAGAAGATGCTGCGCTGGCTTTTGTCACCTGGAAGTAAAACATTTTAACTTAGTATCCATCCAGAACTTGAAGAACAGTCTATTGGGTAATGGTAACTGAGATATAGTCATCTAAAAGTCAATACTGTTAAAGGTGCGTTATAGGACAAGCTCCAGAGTAATCAAAAACTCACAAAAGTCGATTTACAGATAAATAGAAGAGCATGGCTTGTCTGAGCAGTTGACCTTCGCATTCCTAGAGTCTAATGGGTTGAGGTGAGAAACTGAGGGATTCATAGTGGCTTGTCTCTAAACAGCAACTTAATATCATCTGCCGTTAACACATTGGTAATATCGTAGTATGGATATATATGGTATGCTGTGTCCAGTGTGGCTTTATGAGAGCTATACAATCATTTAAGGCACCCATGTGTTCTAGATGAGACACCGGTGTTGTTGTATCAGGAATGTCAACCTTACGTAATCATAAACACCAAAGAGTTCATGATGTGAGGCTTTTAGTTGTTTGGGAACAGTGAAACTTCCTGCAGCGGAAGAAAGCCCCCAGGTTCTGGGACGTCTATATGACAATATGACGTAGTTCGCTAAGCCATATTATTTTTGATCGTAATACTCCGAGACTTGATTTAAGATCATCTGGGCATTAGGTGCCTCTCCATGTCTACGGCTTGCAAGACAATGTGTAATTTTCTTGTAAGGGTAGTTGTTTGAGCGTTATTTTTTCTCAATTGAACCATACTTGTGGTTCGTTTCAACGTCTTTATTGGCCGAGATTAGGGAATGCAAATTTTTTTGGGATTGATATTTCTAATCTCAGGATCTCGGGATTGATCCCGGAAATTAGAATAAATAGACAAAGGCATGATAAGCTTTTTTTAATCGAAAGGAAACTAAACTCAGACAACAATCATGCCATGCAAACCTAAAATTATTTTGAGAATTTAGGCATGTAAGTACAAAGGACGCCAACTTAAACCAGCTTAAAGGATCATTCGAAAAGTAAAGTATGTAAAGTAGAACCCAATAGTAATCAATTATTCTGACAGAGGAGAGTTTTTCCACACTTGTTGTAGGTGGAATAGTCAGCAAGAAGTTATCACCAACTGTAAATTTCTTCCTTTATTTCCACCTTCTCCATATAGCACCATCTCCTGACGAATAGTTGTTGAACCATGTCCTTTTTTTGACAGCTGAGTAGGAGGTAACATCGTTACAACTACAGCATGTAGATCTGTCAATGTCTACCGGGGTTCAACAAGGGTCAACACCAGGGCCCACCCTCTGGAACATCACAGCATGTACGATGGGATATTGAAGCTACCGCTATCCCGTAGCATTAGAACGATAAGTTTCGCAGATGACTTACCTTAGTTGCGAGCGAGGTATCCCTCTCATAGGAGGTGAACCAAGCGTTGCAATAGATTGACAACTAGATAAGGGATCATTACCTAGCTTTAGCTACAGAAAATACTGAGGCAGTTATACTACGGGGATATAGGGTAAAGAGGAAGGACGTGAACCTCCAGCTTAGAGGCAGGATGATAATCCCCAGTAAGTCTGTGAGTACTTGGGAGTCTATACAGACAATGAGAGGTACTTCTCAGATCACATTCAGAAGTCAACCTAGAAGGCAGAAGCTAGAAAAGCAACGCTCTCTAGACTGAAGCCGAAGATTGGGGTACCCAGTAGAAAAGGGCACTCCTAAATGGAATGGTCCAGTCGATTGTCCTTTACAGAGCGCCAGTTTGGCACAGGGCACTTAAAAGGAAAAAAACATCAGCAGGAGCTGGACAGGCTACGAAGGGAGTCACTGCTGAGGGTAGCCCGTACCTACCGCACAGTATCCAGTAAAGACTTGTAAGTGGTGACAAAGACACTAGCCTTGCATCCGCTAGCTGAAGAGGGAAGATACATCTACATCTCACAAGGCGACACAGAGACGAGGCGGAAAGACTGTAGACAACGGACCATAGAGAAGTGGCAGCAGATATGGTCTCAAACGAAGCACAAAGTATTCCAGATGAATAATCACCACTTTTATTTAAACTTGCGACGATCGTTTCGACACACAGTGTCTTTTTCAAACAATGACTCTAAACTTACAATACTAGGCTATTTATATAAAATATACATGCTTAATGGTATATACCAAATAGCCTAGTATTGTAAGTTTAGAGTCATTGTTTGAAAAAGACACTGTGTGTCGAAACGATCGTCGCAAGTTTAAATAAAAGTGGTGATTATTCATCTGGAATACTTTGTGTATCAATGGATCTCCATCAAGTAACGGCCAACTCCATCGACTATTCAAACGAAGCATGTTGCGTAGTGGTCAAAAATTATTAGTAGGAGAATGGGTAAACTGCGAGCACAGAACTACCTGATCTTTCCTGATGCAGGCTCTAACGGCTAGATACAACGGAACATACGGTCTTCGAGTATGAGAGGTGGCTCACATCAGGCACGTATCCAGGATTTAGTTTCGGAGGGGGTTCAGATTAGGGCTGACACACCTTAAATTTTGCTTGACAGTATTCGTTGTGGGGGGGGGGGTGCAGTCTAGGATAGTCTCCTCGAAATTTTCCTTGGCCGCTAGACGTGTGCATTTTTGTGGATCATTAGATGTTTGCGCCATTATATAACATTTCGGGGGGGCTTCGGGGGACTCCGGGCCCCCTGGACGCCACCCCTAAGTACGTGCCTAGCTCAAATACCGACAAGAAGCCTGTCTACCCGAAGATCTGAAGTCAGATGACATGATGAGATTAATCTTCTCCTATAAAGTCTATTGAAAGACGAACCACTGCATGGTGAGCAAAATCCTGAGCACCGAAGAAAGCGAAGAATGTAGAAGCGATAATTAAACTACAATACATAAACGAGCTCGGAACAGCTCTACACACATGTTGTTATGTCGTTCGACAAAGGTTCCGTGAGTGGTAGGAGGGCTTGGAGGTAAGAAAAGAGGGAACGGGTTTTAGCAGTTTTAGCCGGTCGGGCCATGGTGGCATGTCGGATGGAGACGTTTGCGTCCGTTGGACATGTGATCAGACGACTCAAGCTAGTTCAACGTCGGGCGGGTAGACTCTTCCTTGCACTTCTTGAAGTGGGAGTGCTTCTGTCCTTGCTACCAAACCGATTTTCGTAAACCCTCTATAATAAAAAAAACAGCTGTGTACAGCTAAAGGAGCATGGAAGTAAGATTTCCTGAGGGACTCCATTCTTGAATTATGATCAGAGTTGGGCGTCGACGCGTCGACTTTTATAGTGGACCTCGACGTGTCGACAATGCCAGCAATGTCGACAATGTCAACAATTGTTGCAGGTTTGAGGTTAGGTTTGCTATTTATCCGATTTCTACGGTCACTTGTTTTGATTGTTTTAGATTGTGAATTGTGAACTCTGAAAAATGAGTGGCAGGAAGTGCAATACAAACTGTAATAAACTAAAATTTGATGGCACTTAACGTGTATGATTTATCTGCATATTTTCTACACCATACATATTATAATAATTCGAAGCTAACGTCTGATCTTCTTCTTCTTAGGGTGCCATGCAGATTCCTGCGTAGGCGTTCATCCTTTCTCTCATCAGATCATCCTATTTATTGCAGCCCTCTGTAATTTCTGGAAGTCGCTTATTCCTGTCCAGTGACGGATGTTTCTCAGCCATGATAGCTTTTTTCTTCCAATCCCTCTTCTCCCACCTTCGATCTTACCTTGAAGAATGAGACGCAGGAGGTGATAACGTTCCTCACGCATTATGTGGCCTAGGTAAGCTATTTTCCTCTTCCTTATCGTCTGATCACACCGCCAAAATAAAAGCATTCCTCTTTAGACAGCTTGACAACCAAGGCAGAGAGAAATGGGATAAATTCAATACTAGAAAAGGTAACGTATTTGACTTATTACTAAAAATTGTCACTTAGTTTAATGGAAGTTAGGTGCACTAAAACCATTAAAAGCAAAGATGCTTATAAAGTACTGAATATTATGACCTTGCCAAGCATATTCATTTATCAATGTTTACTATACGCCCATAAAAACACAAGACCAAATTTGAAACATTAGGCAGCAATAGCTCACATACAACAAGAAATACTACTGTACTAAAAATACCTAGGCATCGGACAGCAACATTTCAAAGAAGTCCTGAATACCAGTGCATTAAAATATATAACCACTTGCCCTCAAAGTATGTGTCTGTCAATGAACAAATTTAAAGCCACTATTAGGAGAATAATTACAGGAAATATCTTCTATAGTACTGAAGAGCATGTCGGTTCCAACCTTACCTGAGTTTAGATGTCTTTATACTTATCTCTGTTAGTTTTTTTTATTACAATTATTTATGTTTATAGTATAGCAGTTTGTTTAGAGCCTACCAACTCTAGGTCTAGATGTTTTATTCTGTCCATATACTTATGTGTTAGTTTTTGTTCTATACAGCTATTAATGTGCTTATATTTCTTTGTGACGTGTCATATATCTTCTGATCTATTTGACAAATAAATCTAATTTAATCTCATGCGTCAGTACCTCCACTAAAGCTGTCATTTTTCTTTCTTGTGAGGCTGACGACATTTTTTCACCAATACTTGCTACCCTTTTTGACGAAAACGTATGCAAATATTTGGTATTTTGGAGGATGGCTCAGATGGAGTGTCCAGTATTAGGAGGGTTACTGAAAATTCGGGCTTCTTCTGACCAACTTGAGCGATTGTTCTCAAACTGGGGACATATTCGCACGCCTCTTAGAAACATACTGTCCTTTGAGCATTCAAAAATGCTGGTCCATTTATATTTTTCCCTTCAATGTGAGAATACTGGGGTATTTTGGAGCCGATTCAGCGTTCGATCCTAGTGACGTAGAAGAAGAAGAGGATGATCGCTAGTAGCCATTTCACCATGTAAGAATAAAAAGTAATGATCTTACAGTCTCATTAAACATTTTTCAAATTTTTTCGTTAAAACATGTTTAAACGAAAGAACTGTAGCTATAGTTTTTGTACTGAACTAATTGTCGACATTGTCGACACTTGTAACGTCATCTATAATGTCGACGTCGACACCATACTTGACGCGTAGACAACTGAATTGTCGACGTCGCCCAACTCTGATTATGAGTTCATAAAAATGTATCCAAAAGCTGGTACAGAATTGACGGTAGCTCATAGACAGCACCTTACTTTGACCAAAAGCCCTTTTCTCAAGGCTTTCAATACATTGACCGCAATTCTTTTTACTAAACATAATATGGTGAAAGATATTTAAAAATAAATTCTTACCATGATCGTTTCCACTTTCTGAGCCACTGGTGCTTAGTATTTCGTCAGCAAGTACTAGTTGCAGTATTGATACCAGGAACCAGAACTGAATCCATCTCCTATTTCTGTTCCTCATTATCTGAAACAACAAGACGATTATACAGTGACTCATTTTCTATATTTCGTAAGAATTTCTCGATAAATTAACTGCTACCAATATAGGAAGGCGGTATCACGGGGTAGTGACTGTGCGGTAGTCGTGGTCTTGCAGCTGTGGACACTAGGAGATCCAATCCCGTGATTGCGGGATCCCGGGATCTCGTAGAATAATGACTAACTTTGAATCCCGGGATTAACGGGTATTTTTAAGTTAACCGCAGCAATAAAAGTTGAAAAACACACGTTTGATAAATAATTCCGAATTCCGGGAAAAGTCCCGGGATCCCAGGATTACAAGAGTGGCAATCTCGAAATCCCGGGATTCAAATATCATACGGGATTGGGTCCCCTAGTGCAGCTATTCTCAACCGCTGGTCCGGTGGACTATTGGTGGTCCGCGGAGAAATTTTACTGGTCCGCGGACATTTCCCTATCCACGAACAAAATTTACTTAATTTAGTCTTACGTAATTTAGTATTAGTTCAGCACTGAAGACAGATTCCCAAAACTCTTACAAGTGTAACTCCTGTCGTTGGAGGTAACGAACGTACAGAATAAAAAAAGAATGTTTGGGTGGATAAAGTAAATAACAATAATATAATATTGATATTTTTAATAATTATTTTGATTTTTTAAATTTGCAACAAGATTTAACCTTATCAAAATTAAATACAATCATTGGGCAACACTTACAATCTGTAAATATTAGTTTCGAATTATATTTCCCATCTGAAAAAAACCACGTGTGAAAGAAATGTGGGGACAACAAACCCTTTCATAGCATATGACAGTAGTAAGTTAAATTTAAATGACAGAGAATATGAGTTCCTTCTTGAGATTATTGCAGATGTGATGTTGAAAGCTAGTTTTTCAACAATGTCCATAGATAAATTTTGGATCAAATCGAAAAATGAATATCCATCTCCATCCGATAAACCAATGAAAATGTTAGTCCCCTTCGCAACTACATATTTATGTGAATCGGGATTTTTCATCTATGACGGTAATAAAAAATAAATTTAGAAATCGGCTTTTGGTTATTTCACCGCTCCAACTTAGCTTGTCGAATTTGGAACCAACAATTGACAAGTTGATTGAAGAAGAGCAGCAGCAATCTTCTCATTAACAAAATGTTCATATGCAATGAGTTTTTTGATTATTTTTATAATTTCTGATTTTTTGTTCTAATTTTTCTTAAGAGTTTGTTCCCATTGATTTAATTTTTTGGCAATCATAAGAATGATATTTTTGTTGTGTTCCTACATCCATGAGATTGTGATTCTTTCATAATTTTCTGTCATTTTTGTTAAAGGTCTATATACTTGCTTATTATTATATGTATGTATAATTATATATCTTTACATTTAAATACTACTGCAGGCAAATGATAATAAAAATGTTACAATTAACTTACGTAGTGGTTCTTTATAAATACTTAGTCAAAATTTGTTGTAAGAAAATATCACTGGTCCGCAATTTCTTTTCAACAAATCTACTGGTCCGCGGCCAAAAAAGGTTGAGAAATGCTGCCCTAGTGGACACCGATTATAGACAAAACAAGAAGCGTTACCTGCCGTCGGTCTTTTGAAGTGAGTCTCATAGAGACGAACCGCTTGATTTTCAATTAAAACCTATCGTCAATGATCGGGTGAGGTTCCCGTTTATTTACAGGACTATTCTGCTATGTGATGTCGGCGCTAACTCTTGTTCGAGGTTTGGTAAAAATCGTCGCAACACAATGCATTTATTGAATGAAACAATACCCATATTACGTTGGACGCGAACGCCTCAATAAATAGTTATTTATATCTGTCATATAGTGAATGAATGAATAAGGACCAGATGCTATCCAGCACAGAATGTGATTGGTGCATAGGCCACACGATGGGCCCTTTTGCACCTCTATCCGCGCTAGTTCCTAAGACCTGCCCTTTTAGCAAAGGCAAGTACATTCTTAGGTCCTATCCATTTTATCTCAATTGGTTCCAAGGTTCTTGAGCCCAGCCATAGTCTGCCTGTGATAACCACAGCGGCACAAGAAGTGTGCCGAGGATTCTTCCTCTTCACCACACCACGTGCACGTTGGGTCATTGACCACCCTCATCACGAACAGGTGACGCCTGAAGGTGTTGTGACCCGTTCATAGGCCTACTAGCAGTCTCAAGTTACTCCTATCCAGAGAGAGACAAAATCGTCCTATCCTCTCTGCAGGCCCTGCTAATAGTTCCCGAGCTTGACGGAAATGACCAGAGATGTTGCTCCATCTCAGAGAGTGTTGATTCTGGATCCACTCTCCAGTTGTTTTCCTAATCCAGTTTGCAGATAGTCCTAAGGCTGGTTCCGGGCCCACAAAACTGTTGCCGGATCCCATCCTAGCCAGATGATCCGCCATGTCGTTACCCTTTACCCCAGCGTGCCCAGGTACCCACATCAGTGATACCTTGTGTTTAGCTGAGATGTCGTCAAGAGCCCTCCTGCCATATAGTAGAATGCATTATATTAACCGTCCTATAGCAAGTTATATGAATGTTGCCAATGCCGCAAAACAGAATGCTCCTGTAAATAAACTAGGCGGAAAAGACCTGATATATATTTTCCATATAAGACTTTCTAAATTTTTGAGCTCCCTAAAGCTTCATGAAATCCGCTGAGTATTCCATCGCGATACTGTTTGTTGCATTTTTACTTCCCACACCGATAGGTGAGGGAAGAATTCGCGAAAATTTTCGTTTTTGGCATATTACGCTTTTTGGGCGTTTTATGTTGCCTACATAACGAAAATCCACGTCACTCGTTTCCGTCGGTCTGCCTATCTGTCGGTCTCCCTGTCTCTGTGTTGGCAAATTTCTAGCCTCGTAATCTCAGTAACTGCTGCATGGATTGGATTGTCATAAAATTTGGGTAGCGATATACAGCGGGGTCGCAGAGGTAATACTGCTGTAATTTTGAAAATCGGTGCATGGGTGACGTAGTAACTAGGAAAAAACAAAAAAATCAAATATTCCTCAAACTTCGTTTTTAGGCGTTTTAGGGACTGCGGATCGTTTTTTACTTTTTAGGGTGAGGGTAAAAGTTGGAGTGGTTAAGGGGTAAGGGTTTGCAAAAATGAAAAACTTGTTGTATTCATAACAGGGTATAACACTGACTTGTGTAGAAAGACCTAGCGGCAAAATACACTTCTTTAGGTTCATCTGAACATTTGCCTTACTTATTACAGAAACCAAGGGACTTAAACTTTCTGATGCATACATACGAGGATTGCTTTAGATCGTTCCTTATTGGGTAACTTGGAAACTATTGAATTGATTTTAATGAAATTATGGCACAGTATTACCCGAGAATGGGTATTACCACTGTGGTGAGGATGGAAAACGCGTATGATTTTAGAGATTGTGTCAGTGGTGGCGCAGCAATAATAAAAAACTAAATACCTATATAAAAGCAGTTCAAACTTCATTTTTAGGCGTCTTAAGGGTTCCTGATAATTTTTCTACTTTTTTGGGTGGGGTCAAGTTGGGGGTGGTTGAGGGTGGGGGGTTGTAAACTGTTGTATTCCTAATAGGGTAGCACTTGACTTGTGAAAGAAAGACGACATAGCGGCATAATACACTTTTTAGGTCTTCCAAACATTGCCTTGCCTATTACCGAAAACAAGCGATTTTCTGATGTACACAAACGAGTACTGGTTTAGACCGTTTTGCGTTGTGTAACGTGGAAGCTATTGAATTGATATTAATAATATCTTGACACAGTATAATTACGTAGCGAGGATGGAAAACGCATGAGGATTTTAGAAATCCTGTCAGTGGTGGCGCAGTAATAATTAAAAAACTACAAATATGAAAACAGGTGACTTGACACTTTTGCTTGCAGGCGGGTAGGCGATGATTTGGTTGCAAGGGGATCTCAGACCATAGCTTCATGCTATGGAAAAATAGTAAACTGCGTAATATGTGGGACGTACTGAATCAGTCAAATTGACCTCATTTTTTATGGTGGTGTTACAAACATGCATATTCGTACAAACCTAACAGTATTTGTCGTTCATCTTAGCTCCACTCGTTGGCATACATCACTTCTCTACCTGATAATGAACCAAATGTTCCATCTCCGCCCATGGTCCCGCATACCATCTTAAAAATGGTACTCCACACAATTCGCATGAGAAATTCAAGTCTGTCACGATATCGTGACAACCGCGTTTGTATCCCAAATATATATATTATCCTCGACTCAATTGTAAACTGTGATTTGTATTTCATTTTGGGTTTAGTCATCCAACATCTTATAATTCAGTTTAGCTTTGGGGCATCCAAGAAACCACGCAGTTTCTATGGCATTGTTCGGCCACATTTAACTGACAAAAATGGAAGAAATCGGTTTTTTACTTAGCTATTATTAGCTTCACATGCATGTTTGTATGTGTGTTTGTAATTGATTTCTTTGGACTCAATTTTGACACACTTTAAACGAACAGATTTCATTTAAACTTTGTAGACTTATAAAGAACCGGTGACAATACAATAAGAAGTTTGCCTCGTTATCACCAGCCAAAAAGTAAAAAATAAATATAGCTAAAAAAACTAAAAAAATAAATCCTTAATATAAGCTGAAAGTAATATTGAACGAAAAATATTAGTACCTACTATTTTTGAAAACAGCGCCACACGCTATTAATAATAATACTAGCGTTATAAAAGCATGATTTTTGTAGTCCTTTTTAAGTCTTTTTTAAACTACCTACATTCATTTTTCCCCGCGTGGGGGCGGGTTAGAATATCTGCCATCATATATCCTGCGTGTCCTAAAAGGCGACCAAAAGGAACCGAACTACTGTCGGTATAAACAGTAAGCTCTTCTCAACCAACAGCTTTGGGTGGACGAGTTGGGAAGAGTCAGGGCACCTTCTTGTCCTTGGGGTGAGAAATTACCCCTAAAGGCGGATGAACCAGTGGATGCATCTGGTCAATGGCATGAGGATGCAGAAAGCAAATGGGAAACTACCGCATTAAAGATCTTAAGGATATCCCAAGAGAAACTCGTGAAATGAGTAAATGCATTTTACGAGTTCACAACATGTCTGTTAAGACATTGTGACTATGATGATGACATTCATTTTAAGGTTATTTTTTACTTACTTAGCTATAGTACAATTCGTTTATAACAATTACCTACAATTTGTAGATAAACTGAAAATATAGCATAATCCTATAGGGGTACAGCTATCATAGACACATTCATCTTTCCAATTTTAGGAGCAAACCATGGTTTTATAGAAAACCAATCAGACATAAGAAAAACTGTGTAGAAACTAACAGGATCAATTTCAGAAATCACGTTATATGTCATCTATATTTGCATAATCCTTTCAAAAAATCTAAAACTATCGAAGGCACCATTCCGTTGCATTTTATATCTTCAGAAATACAATATTTATTACCATGTAAGAAGAACATATGAAAAATGGTTAAAAGTGAAATGCCCTCGGGAAGTCTCCGACTTGTTCTCTCTCTTTCATTGCCAGAACATGCAGTGGCGTAGGCTACGGGTAGTTGTCACATAAATAGGGCAAAAAACCATAACCGATATAGTACACATATTCTTGTTTCCGTGACCCTTATTTTCTGATGGTTTAAAGTTGTTGCTATGTTGATTATAATGCCGAAAGGATATAACTTTTATCCAAATTTGCCAAGTTTTTGGGAAACTTATTTTGGCCGTTATCGAGGCCGTTATTTTATCAGATCCGGAGAAGCGACCTGAACTTGGAGAAAGTTAGAAATACATTGACTGAAAACAACTACCCTCCTAAGTTTTTCAGAAAGTACTTAACAGAAACAAAAAATATATATCGGTTTACCCTACATTCCATAACTCAACAATAAAATAGAGAAATACCTGAAACCGCATATTGTAAAAATAGCATATCGACCTTCCAATCCAACTAAAAAATCATTTTCAAATTTAAAACAAAAGACTGAGGATTGGCATTAAACTAATTTTTAGTATAGGATTGATTCTGCTGGATGTGTGGGAATTTATATTAGCCAAAATAAACAGTATTTAGAAAACACCATCAAAAATCACATAAGATGATTTTAGAAATAGCAAAGATGGCACTGCTTTTTCAAAACATACACTAGAAACAGGACCTAATTTTGATTTTCAATTACACGCAAGGGGTGGACAAAGGAAATAGCTACCACAAGATATGCATTAAAGAAAATAACACACACATCACATAAAAAATAATGAAAACTCGATAAACTTCAGAACCGACGTTGAAAAGCTCAGTACCATTTACAGTAACTTAAATAAATAATTTCTGCATCTTTCCAAAGCTATTTTCCGATCTCACCGGTTATGTTTTTGTTTCATTTTATATCTTACAGCATATTCGTTTTTCTGTCTGTGTTTTGTTTTCGTTTTGTAATTTTTCTAATCCTTTGGTAATGCCACTCATTCAACTATTAAATTGCGTGTTTTCGGGTTTTAATATTCTCTTTATATTAACTACTCTGATATTGTAGGCAATAAACCTGAAGATGGTCAAAGATAAAATAAACCGAAACGTCGAACTATTAAAGAACATTTTTTTTAATAACAAACCTGACCGCTAACCATTAACAAATACACATCTCTTGTTTCACACTACAATAAACTGTTCCCAGTAAAATACTGAAACCTCGACGCAACTGAAAGCGCATAAAACTGATATGAATATGAATAAGCAATAAATGGACAGAAGACTCTTAATTTTCTCATCACATCACGTTTATTGGTTAATACGTTTGGAAAGTCGATAGTAATCGATATAACACGGCAGATTTATAATGATGGCCGGCTTGAGATGATGTGGCCATGCAAGATTCGACGACACGCAGTCTGGCGGGAAGAGAATCACGGGCCAGAGACGGTTAACATAAAACTAGACAGATTGCTTAGCAGTGAGTTGCTGTGTGGCCATCGTAAATTGACCAGCGAAAAGAATTTGATGAAAGGTGAAAGAAGTAAGAACGTTGCCATAACTCTTAATTTATTTTAGATACCTATTAAAAATTATATGTTGTCTAGAAATAATATGTTCCAATGACGCAATTTTACTACTATCGTGGGTAGCACGAGAACCATTAGTTGGCCACACCAGAATAGAGCGATTCGCGGAGAGTAATATCCCGATATCGTCATTCAGGGTGGAAAAAGCCAAAGATATCTTAAATTTAGATAAGGGATTCTCACTAGTCATCCCGGAAAGAGGCGACTGGATGAGAGGGAAAGTCAAGTTTCCGCCCAATAGTCTGGTATGCTTCACGGACGGATCGCTCTTAAAGGAATCAGGATCCGGGGGAGCGGGCTTCTGTCTGGAGGGTAAAGAAGTGCGGCGGAGCTTCGCGCTGGGAAGCTGCACGACTGTCTTCCAGGCGGAAGTGTATGCGATATTGATGATGGCATACTCGACGGAAGTCGAACAGTGCTCTGAACAGAGCATATATATATGCTCTGACAGCCAATCAGCTCTGAAAGCGGTGGCAGCTCCGAGGGCCAGATCAGCTCTGGCTCTAGAATGCTCGGCCGCCCTTCAGAAATTAGCAAGCCATAAGAAGGTGACCCTGCTGTGGGTCCCCGGACACATTGGTATACCGGGTAACGAGAGAGCGGACCGATTGGCTAGGATAGGGGCCAGCAGTCCCTGCATCGGCCCAGAACCTATGCTGGGAATTAGCAGACGCCAGGTCAATGTGGCCCTGGACAACTGGGCCTACAAGGAACTGGCGAAAGCCTGGTTAGAGAGAGACGACTGCAGGCAAGCCAAAAGATTCATAGCTATGGCTTTTGAATAAAGGCAGAAAGACGCTCAACCTTCTGGTGGGGGTTCTTACTGGCCATTGCCTGCTGAATAGACATTTGTCACTTATGAGAGTGGTAGGGGACCCCATTTGCTCCAGATGCTGGGAGGAGGACGAGACAGCGTTCCACTTCCTGGGCAGATGTGCAGTTTATCGCAACCTTAGGGTTGAGATATTCGGCACGACGGAGTTTGGGGAGGAGCCACTATATTCAGCGAAATGGTCGGACATACTGACTTTCGTCAGGAGGTCTGGTAGGTTCGACAAGGAGCTTTCTAGGGTGTAGAATTTTAGTGTTTTCAGTGATTGGTTCAGTGGGGTTGGCAAAAAGGGCCCAAGGTGGCCTACTTGCCTGGCTTCGCCTACTATCGTATTAGGACAAGTAGCCATTCTGTATTTGCGATGATGGATGGCACCAAGGACAAGGAGGTCATATCAAGAAATCTTCCCACGAGCACGGAGTTATGCTTACGTCTCAGTATGTGTTTCTTGAATCAAGGCCAGCCCAGCAAGCAAATTCATGTTTATAAGCATTGTATAAGTATCTATAGAATAAAAACTCTGGAAACTATCTTATTCTATAAGCGGTTTTTAAACCCTAATACGATACCTATACAATCCAATAGGGCCCATTTTTATACAACCCAATAGGGCCCATTTTTATACAACGTTTCATTTTTATAAAATTGAATAAAAGCGTTTAGTTGAGTAAATGTTGAGAAAATTCGCACTATGGGGATTTTTTGTTCTTTTTCATGCATTATCTGAGCTTTTAGTTGAATTCTATAAGCGGTTTTTAAACCCTAATACGATACCTATACAATCCAATAGGGCCCATTTTTATACAACCCAATAGGGCCCATTTTTATACAACGTTTCATTTTTATAAAATTGAATAAAAGCGTTTAGTTGAGTAAATGTTGAGAAAATTCGCACTATGGGGATTTTTTGTTCTTTTTCATGCAGTATCTGAGCTTTTAGTTGAATAAACGTTGTAGAAGTCCGCGCTAGATGGCGCTTTGATTCAGTTATGCCTACCATTTTTGCAGTGTTGTCAGCTCATAAGTAAGCAGATTTCTTCTATAATTAATTAACATATGACCAAATCCAAACAGTAACATAATAACGTAATGAATGGGGTAGGATTTCAAACTTAAGGTTCCGATTTACTAATGTTGAATCAAGCAATGATAATATATCTCTGACAATTAAAGCAAATTCACATGTCATTATAATAATACCATTTAAATAATGGCTTTGTTATTTTTAAACATAAGATCTTTCAAATATGCAGTTTGGCAACACTGTCCTAAGTTCTGAACCAAGCATTCCATAACTATTTAAAAAGGGCCTCTTATACAGAAGAATATCTGTATAGTGGTTGTATGATGCATCAACACAACTGCGCTTAATATGTTTAATGCATTTAAATTAAAATGCAACTTACTTTATTTCGTATTAACAACATAAGAATGTAAAGTAGGTACAAAACTATATCATTTTTATCATAAACTGTAGCAACCTTAGATTAGAGTATCTCTAGCTGCCCTGTAGCACAATTTGATTCAAATATTTCAAAACTGAGTATCTTTATCACTTTGGGAGTACAGTTCCATAATCAATACCGAATGGTTGATATTAAATGAAGTTGCACATAATCTTAGTTATTTTCTAACCTAAAAATGTTCAGCTTTGTTTAAGAAGCATCGTCATTTTTTGCATCTTCTTTATCACAAGAGCTTTGGCGATCGGCTTCTATCGTTTCCATTTGACCAGAATCAAGTATTTCTCCAGTTTTATGAAAATAAAAACCAAGGTCGTCTTCACTTCCAAAAATTGTAGATTGTTGTGCCTATCAATACTGCTACCTGCTACCACTACTACTCCTCTACCAGAGTTACAGGAATATTAGATCCTCGTATGCGCTCACACATTTTTTTATTTACTTTTTAAAATATACACCTTGTTTAATTTTCTTCCAAGAATTTTTCTTAGACCCCATCTGTTTCTATAGTGATAAATGCACAATCGGTCCAGTTGTAAAATGAATCGCTACCTGGGTCTTATAACAATTCTATAACATTTGGTATGGAATATTCTAATAATAGTTGTAAGCTGTTCTACTAAATATGTAAAAAAGACTCTATTAGAACCTGCGTACATCTGACTGACATTTGTTTGTTAACATTTGTTGTATAGTAGTTTTTAGCACAAAACTATAGGACAATTTCACTCGTTCACCAAAATGTCTCCAATTACAGACATTATGGAACTAATTTGTTCTTATAGCGGCACTAACAGATACATATACAATGTTTCTGTTCTAATACGAAAATATTTTGCTAGTTGGGAGGTCGGTATTATTGACAAGTAGTAGTCTCGAGAGATATTCACTCTTGGATCTATTAATTCTTTCGACGTTTATTTGACAAATCCAAATTCAGTGACTTAGATGCAAAGTGATGATATGGTTTTGATAAGGACCGGAATTTCCTACTGGAATACTCATGTGTACTTGCCAGGAAAACTATATAGTCTGGCAACCGGATCGCTCTATCCCATTTAGTGTTACTCAGGGTGCACGTGTGGAAGTTCTTCCACGGACGCGAGCCAGAATTACACCCGCACATTAAAGGTGGTGCAGCATCGTGATTGGATAATCGCTGCAGACAATATTTAATGTCGCTGTTTTACTTATTTTCCCTATCCCCTTTTAGACTCGATATGAAATGATGACTGCTGAGAGAACCTCCCACTTCCATTACCTGATGCCGACCTGGTCAATTTACGATGGCCACACAGTACTTCCCACGCCGATACGTGAGGGGGGTGCTGTGATTACTGTATGTCCCTCTTTCGGTACATCCGTCTGTTGGCGTTTTTCTAGCAACGTAACCTCAGTAACCGCTATATGGATTGTGATTAAATTTGGGTAACGATATGCTGTGTGGTCATAGTAGGTAACGGTGCTATAAGCTTGAAAATCGGCGCAGGGGAGTAATTAGCGAAAAAAAAATTCAAATATTCCTCAAGTTTCGTTTCGTTTCGTGAGGGGTTGTTGTTGTTTTATTCCATTGATCTGTGAAGCAAAAACCTAGTGGCAGTCCATCCGGACCTTGCCTGTAAACTGGAAATGATTTTAATGAAATTTCGACACCGTATTATTTCCGTGGCGGGCATGGAAAACGGAACAGTTCAAACTTCGTTTTTAGGCGATTTGAGGATTCCTCATCATTTTTACATTTTTTTAGAGGTGGTAGAATTGGAGTAACTTGGGGGTGGGTGTTGTGAAAATTAAAAGTGTGTTGTAATCGTAATGGACTCTTTGGTGCCCTGCAAAGCACCACATAATATATTTTTCAGTTTTATCGAAATGCCCTACCTTAGAAAGAAAATAATTTTTGAAACTATATTGCTGACCACTAAACTCGTAGCGATATAATTTCTAAACCATTCCGTGGGCCGCGGTAGAGATCGATAAAGTCTATGGTTTTGAAAATTATGTTAGTGGCTGTGAAACTGAATCAAAGAAGAAACAGTACGATGTAAAAGCGGTTCAAACTCTATTTCTTTTTCATTTTTTTTTTTTGAGTGGGAAGACGAGCGGAGGTAAATTGGGTCTCGGATAGGGTGGTTGGGAAACCCTAGAACATAAGGTTGCCCTTTCAAGATTGATACTGGTAATATAATCTGTTATCAGTGATATTTTCAAATACATTGTGCTATTAGGTAGCTTACTCCAATCTAGCTCATACCAACGTCTAGGCGAAGTCGTCAAAGGCGTTGTTAATTGCTTATATGGCCATTTAACTTTCCTTCCAATATTTGCATAGCCGATTGAGAAGAGTGTCGTGGAGACAGAATCGAGTTCAAGAAGTTAATGCTGTCGATCGGCCATTCTAAAGTGAATTTGTTCTCAGTATTAGTCTTCTTCAGCGAGTAGTGTGTGTGTTCACAATTATTATAATGTTAAGCAACACTTATGCAGGACCGTAATTGAAGCCAGCATTATCCGAATACAACGGTACGTTTAAGTTTACTCAAAATCAAACGCTGATATCTAGTATAATCTTTGAAAAAAATGCACATCCAGATTTTGTTTACAAGTAGTGATTCTTTTTATCTTCTTTTTAAATTTTTGACATCGGATCACTCTTCACAAAAGTACCACTATTGAAGCTTATGTCAACTATACAATGCCCTCTGAGTCTAGTGGTGACTAAGTTTATCATGGAGAAGATTGAGCAGACGGCAATGAACTGCACCCTGTATAAGCCAAAAGTATTGTTCATATTCGTGGATGACACATTTGTTGTATGGAGCCATGGACAAGAAAAGCGATTATGTATATCCATACAGCGGGGATCCTACAGACGTGGCCGCTTCCCGCATTTTATTCTCCAGCATTTTCTATCCATCCATTCATCATCTTTTATTTCCCTGGACCTCATATTTTCCACTACACCTTGCCTCCACGTTGTGGCCGGTCTCCCTCTTCTGCTTCTACCACTTGGTGTATAATTGTTAACTCTTTTTGGCCATCTTTCATCTGTCATTCACATCACATGACTATACCAGATCAGTTGACGTGTATCTATTCTGTTGTTGACAGTGACTTCCATTTTCGAGCGTCGTCTAATCTCTTCGTTACGAATATGCTCTAATTTCGAAACTATACAGGATCTTCTTTAATAGTCCATCTCTACAACTTCTATTTGTTTTCTTTGCTTATTTATGAGTTGCCAAGTTTTACCTCCGTACGTCAAGACTGGCTCCACTATAGCTTTGTATATCATTAACTTTGTCTTCATTTTTATTTTGGCTGACCATAGTATTGGATTCAAAACCTGGGTACACCTTTTTCCTTGCGTTGTTCGATGCTGTATGTCTTTAGCAGAATTGCCTCTGGCTGATATTGTGCTACCCAGGTATTTGAACTCCTGGGTGTTTCTTATCTCCCCTTGTGGTAATTTCGTGTCTTGTCCCTGTCCTCCAACACTCAGGTATTCTGTTTTTCCCAAATTTATTGTCAGATCCCATTTTTGAAATTCTTCTACGATTGGAATTCCTATAATACCTAAACAATGTACATCCGAATATCCAGTTCCTGATGGAAGAGGAGGAAAATAAAAAACTGGCTTTTCTCGATGTGCTACTAACCAGGTAAGGATTAACCTTAACCTTGGGACGCATAGTGTATAGGAAACGGACAAAAGGCGATCGCTATTTGCACAGCCACTCAAACCACCATCCATGCCAAAAGCTGGGAATCATCAAAGACATTAATAGAACATCAGAAAAAATGCTTTGAGGGCAAACGACTACTCATAAAAGCAAATAACAAGATCTATGCGAGGTAGTATAGTAGAATAACAACCACAACCACCACTAGTTACAAAAGTTTTCCTACCTTATGTTCCCCGGGTCACAGATCACAGGATTGGGAAGTTATTGCAAATGCAAATAGCAGGACGATATACAAACCAACTGGGAAAATACAAGAGCATTTCAGATCGGCAAAGGTCAAAAGGAATCCCTGGCCTCATTTCTTCTAAACATGTGTACATGGATTAAGTCAAGCAGCGTTTTATTTTTCACACCAAACTTCGAAAAAGGTATGACCTACACTTTGGTTTAGATAAAATTGGTTACGATATCCAACCACACCTTGCTACAGTCTACTAGTGAATGGATTTGTTTCAAATTCTGTAGATTATGATGTCCCATGAAAATCTCATACTTTCGCCAGATTTGTTTGGACATTGGAGAGCCTGAAAGTAAGGAAAATATTTGACTCTTCTTAGTCAGATGAATCAAATAGCCATCAGCAAAAAGGAAGACACATGGCTGTTGCCATGCATGGACTACCTAAATTCAGAAATAGCAATAGGTCAAATGGCCGATATGACTAGCAATGCAAGAATTATCGCCTATATATAGATAGGTTGATGAGAAATCAGACTTAATCTCACTTTGGGTAGAGTGGAAAACATGTCTTCACATTTATCCAAAGAAAGCACTAGAGCCAATGCCGGTAAGGGTATTTGCCCTTGGAGTTGGGTCACTGCTTTCATATCATCCTGATACCGGAATTTACCCAGGTTCACCTGATGAGATCTTAAAGATCAAAACACCGCTGTCGTGGACTAGGGACATCGTACCTGATGTGATTCAAGACATGTTCCAAACAATTCAACGATATCCTTGAGCTCACTTTGGGTTAGATGAAATGTAAATATACAGGGTGTCCAACGACGATTAAGACAAGTAATATATCTGAACTGGGCAGTAGCACCGAATTATAATTTTGGGTGTGTGAATCAGAGCAAATATAGTATCTTTTCTTATTATTGTGTCACCCAATGAGATATCTGTTTTTGGTCACGTGACGTCCGATTCAAAATGTTTAATGGGACACCCTGTACATTTGTGGCTTTTTGTGTTCCTGCCGATAAAACAATTCCAACAAACTAGCACACTTGGGGTCTAAAGTGATTAATTCAAGAGCTACAGGTACTTAAAGGTCTGTACCACTATCATTATGCAACACTACCAAAGTAATTTAACTGTAGAGGTACATGTTATAATCAATGGTAGTGGTACCATCCTTTAAGTACCTGTAGCTCTTGAATCAATAACTTTAGACCCCAAGTGTGCTAGTTTGTTGGAATTGTTTTATCGGAAGGAACACAAAAAGTCATAAATGTACAGGGTGTCCCATTAACAATTTTGAATCGGACGTCACGTGATCAAAAACAAATACCTCATTGAATGACACATTAATAAGAAAAGATACTGTAATTGCTCTAATTTAAACCCCAAAATTATAATTCACTACTACTGCCCAGTTCCGATATATAGCTTGTCCTAATCGTCGTGGGACACCCTGTATGTAATTTATAACAGACTGTAAACTAGTTTAGTGTCATTGAGGCCTTATATTCTTGCTTTGCTACGTTTCTGGACTAGTCTAGGTCTTTTGGCTTTGTGAGAGCTTCTCCATGGAAACTGGATATTTCGAAGTCCACTATATTTTTCCCTACACGCACAATATGAATTGGCTACCGCTTGTGGTAGGAAAAATGGTCGGTACGGCTCTGGGTATGCAGTCGACCACCAAGGTTTACTTGGCCTCCTTTACTTTCATTAAGTCATCTTTGTGCAGCACTCGGTCTCTTTTTTTCTAGCACCAGCTGATTTCTGACTCTGGTTGCCAAGCGGTGGCATCGGAAGTCGTATACCTGTATATTAAATTGCCTTTTCTGCACTCTCTTGACAGCTCGAAGAAATTTTTGGCAGACTTTCGTATCGCTTAGGATATTGCAGTGAGGTACTTTTATGTTCCAGGAAACCATTATTAATAAATAGGGTCAAGTGGCCTAACTCTCCATACTTTCTCGATAATAACAAAAAATTTAGAGTTACCAAATTGTTCACCCTTACCATCATCCAAATTTCACTCCTTAACTCCAGCGGACACTGTTTGTAATCAATTTGAGGATGTACCAGGGAATATGAGACATGCGCTATGTTGTGATAATAAAATATTGTCACGACGGCCTGTTTTTCTTCACCAAAGGAATCAAACTGGACGTAACTTTCACTGTTTTACTTCACAATACAATATCTCTTAACCTTATCTCAGCTACAACTCAGCAAAACCATTGCTCAACTGAACTACTCTTCACGCTACCCGTGGCTCCTTATATACACTCCATCAAACCATCTGGAGAATTCGATGACGTTCTAGAATGCTCATCCGTCATTCCTGAAGACTCTAGACGATTCTATGACGTTTACACTTCAAAGATCTAACCTAACACTTTGACTTTACATCATGCATGACAACAAATACACAATACACAAATACCACAATATACAGTATGTTACAATATATATTTAAAAAACAGCTATGTGTCAAAGTACTCTCATGTGTTCAGTACACCTATCCTGTAGCTCTATCCAAAAGTCACAAGCTTCTGAGAAACCATTTTTTGAGGCTATTTAGCATTGTTTTGGGCCATAAATCCGACTCAAATCTTCAACCCCTCAATTCTTTTTTTTCTTCAAGTAATATATGGAAGTCACACGGAGCGAAAACGGGAGGCTCGTAATTTTCACCCCTAATTCTTCAATTTATTGGTCGTTGCAAACTCGCTGATCTGTAGGGGTCTTTGAAATGCATTAAAACAGTATCCCAGTTACTGTATGTTCTCTAGATACTATACTTAGTAATAAAATCCTATGAAAAAAATTATGATTTAGCCAAACTTTCCTCAGTGCAAAATAAGTTGATAATGGCCGAAGTTGTAACTATCATTTCGTTTTTGCTTAATGAATCATCAACAGGATGACGTAATGACAAGCAATTAGGAACCCCGGGGTTTTTGAGTGACAAGAAATTCAAATCCGTTCTTAATTCGGATGTCACTTGTAGACGGCGTCACTTACATTAGCTTCTTTAAAGTGACGTAACTTTTTTACATAATTACGTACGTATTTAGCTACTGTCAATATTTGCTACTGGTTCATGGCATTTTGAGTGTTAGTCATGGTTCCTTCACACATCAAAAAATCTCTGAATCTTCTGCTGAGAGTTACCGTAGAAGCTGTGCACCAAAGGTAGACTAAAGAGTTTAACCAACACATGGCCTTTCTGTTTGGTAGCATATTTGTTACTGTACTTCTTTTACCTTTTTTACCTCATATATTCATTGACTACTTTGCAGGCTTCGCAAAGCTTGGTCGACATATTACGGATTGTAACAAAATCAAACTGGCTGGCCAAATATTTATATCTCTGCACATACAGTGTAAACCTTTGCTGCCACGTAAGTACAACTAAAGCGACCATTGAAGTCACTAAAACCATTGATTAAAGTATTCATTGATTAAAGTATAAATGTGTTAATCAATGCTATAATTGACTACTCGATCGAGAAAATACTAAATTATAGAATTTTCGATTTTGAGATAATACCCCCCCCCCATCTTATGATATCTATATGACGAAAATCTGCGTCATTCTGTCTGTCTGCCGGTCTGTTCGCGTCTCTATAGCCTGGCAATCTCAGTAACCGCTGCATGGTTTGTGATGTAATTTGGGCAGTGATATGCTGTGAGGTAGTAGTAGGTAATGCTCCTATAATTTGGAAATCGGTGCCTGCGTAATCAGCAAAAAAATGATATTCCTCAAACTTCGTTTTAATGCGTTTTAGGGATTCCTGATCATTTTCTTTTTTTTTCTTTGGTGAGTGAAATTGGGGTAGTTGGAGGATGAGGGGGTTGGAAAATTGAAAATTTTATTCTAGTCATAATAGTCGGTTCATTGACCTGTGAAAGAAAGGCCTAGCGGCATAATACACTTTTCCAAGTCCATCCGTACATTGCCTAGTCTCTCACAGAAAGAGACTTATTATCTGATGTATATGTACATACACACACACAAGTATTGCTTTCGATGGTTCTGTATTGTGTAACGTCAAAAATAATGAATTTATTTCAATGAAATTGCGATACTGTATTACTACCTTGGCAAGGATGGAAAATGCATATCGCTTTTAGAAATCGTGTTAGTGGTGGCATGGCGCAGCAACAATAAAAAAACTAAAAATGTAAAAACAGCTCAAACTTCGCTTTTAGGCGTCTTAGGAGTTCTTGATCATTTCCTACTTTTTTAGGTGCCGGTAAAGTTGCGTCCTTTTTTGCGGACGGGCGACGAGTTATTTGCAAGGGACTCTCAGACTATAGCTTGATGCTATGGGAAAATAATAAACTGATATCACCGTAATGTATGGAAAGTACTAAGTGAATCAACTTGACGTCATTTTTTAAACCCAAAATGAGCAAAGAATATGTCTCTGATTTTACACCTTCTTCAAGAGCAGAGTGGTCGGTAAAAACCGGTATTTCTATCTTCATTCATAACCACCAGGCTATTTACATTTTCTATCTATGGTCTTGTTGGAAGGCCTCCAGCTAAATATCAGTAATACCAATATATTACCAGACGACGGACGATTATCCATTAACAACGGAGTTCCGTTACAAAATTCGCAACAGAAGACAGAACAGAATAACAGTTATTGAATTAGATTATGACACTAGACTGCGAAATTATGGAAAACGTTATTGTACAAACCCTCTAGCTCTATGAGTCATCATCATAGTCACAATGTCTTAACAGACATATTGTGAACTCGTAAAATGCATTTACACATTTTACGAGTTTCTCTTGGAACATCTTTAAGATCTTTATTGCAGTAGTTTCCCATTTGCTTTCTGCATCCTCATGCCATTAACCAGATGTATCTATACTGGTTCATCCGCCTTTAGGGGCAATTTCTCACCCCAAGGACAAGAAGTTGTCCTGAGTCTTCTCAACTCGTCCACCCGAAGCTGTTGGTTGAGAAGAGGTTACTGCTTATACCGACAGTAGTTCGGTGTTCCTTTTAGTCGCCTTTTACGACACGCAGGATATACGATGGGAGATATTCTAACCCGCCCCCACACGGGCGAGCTCTATGAGTAGTGGAGCTTAAAATAGATTTGGTTACAGTGCTGTTAGAATTCATACATACATAAATAGGGCGCAATCGCCCGCATACTAAAGTTTGATCCATGATTTACTTATTTGTTATTATTTGTTAAATGATGCGATACACAGCCTAAAAAACAAAAAAGTCAAAGACGTGTAGGAGGCTCAGATTACAGTAATTCTAGACAGATATATAAAAATGAAGTCAACTTGATTGGGTCAGTACTTCCCACAGATTACGGTAATACCAGTTTATTGTTTTCCCATAGCATGAACCTATAGTCTGAAATTCTCTTGCAACCAAATTATTGCCCGCCTTATGTGTTGTTCCGCTAGGTCAATGGAAAGCCTATTATGAATACAACAAATTTTCCACTTTTATAACCCCCCCACCTCCCAACCACCCTAGTTTCACCCGGACTGCGACCCCAAAAAAAGTAAAAAATGATCAGGAACCCCAAAACGTCAAAAACGAAGTTTGAACTGTTTTTATATTTTTAGTTTTCTGATTATAGCTGCGCTGCCACTAACATAACTCCTGAAAAACATCCTCGTTTTCCATCCTGGCCAAGGAGATAATACTGAGCCGAAATTTCATTAAAATCAATTCAACAGTTTCCACGTTACACAATACAGAACGATCTAAAGCAATACTTGTATGGTTACGTCAGAAAATTCTAACTCCGTTGGTTTCTGTAATAGACAATGAAATGCTCGGATGAACCTAAAAAGTATATTATGCTGCTAGGTCTTTCTTTCACAGGTCAATGGAGAGCCCATTATGAATACGATAATTTTTTCAGTTTTACAACCTCCACCCCCAACCACCACAATTTCATCCCTATCCAAAAAAAAGTACAAAATGATCAGGAACCTCTAAAACGCATAAAAACCTAGTTTGAGGAATATTTGAAATCATTTGTTTTTTGCCATTTACTCCGCCGCTGCCCATGTAACGATTTCCAATATTATATAGTATTACCTGCTGCGACCTCACACCATATCGCTACCCAAATTTCATCACAATCCATGCAGCGGTTACTGATGTTACGAGGCTAGAAAAACGTCAAGACAGACAGACCGACACACAGACAGCAAGTCGAAAATGGGAGACCTGTATTTTCATTATGTAGAGATCATTAAACACCCCAAAATCGAGCATTTTCGCGATCACAATACTCCTCCCCCCCTATCGGTGTGGGAAGTAAAAAAAATACATTCATCATTAGGCAAACAACTCATACAAGCTGTAGAAATCCTTTTCCATCAAGCTGTTAGGAGTCAACGTTACAGAAAATCTGATCTGGCACGAACACGTTGCGTCAATTGCAATAGCTGCTGGTACTGCTCCTCACGCTATATAAAACCCAGATAAGACCTGTCCTGGTGTATTGCTCTCATGTCTGGGGAGCTGCTGCCCCTACTACCCTGTCTATACCAGATGCCGTTCAGAAAAGGGCAATTATACTAATTGGCGACCCGGCCTTAACGCGCCATCTCCAGCCATTTTCTCACCGGCGTGTTGTTGGTGACCTCTCACTCTTTTATCTCTTCTGTCCCCATTTTGTATGGGTCGAATTCTATAGACCCCTCCTGAATAATTACTTTCTAAGAGTCTTATTGTACATCAACTTTGCGATATAATATGGACTACAAAAAACATCCTGAAATAAGCCTACATATTTCCTCCTAGTTATAATATGTATTGTTATTTTTGTTTGTCATTGTGACCCAACCCTGTAAGTGGTATTTGTACTGTTGGGTATTGTAATAAATAAAATAAAATTGAAAAATAATGGAGCTATAAATTAATAATACTTTGTCGCATGAAGTACTGACAATGAACATATCCATTTCAAACAAGTCGTACTCATATAAACAAGTAATTCCCATCTGCCTAAATGCAATAAAAAACTGCAACCGGTCAAACATGTGCACATTTCATTCACACATCAGCATTCGTGTCACCATTTGTCGAAAGCCAGTTATTACTTCTGTGTACTGATAGCATATTTTGCAACAAAGTTGTCTTGCATTCAACATTGTTAGCATTAGTTCTTCTTGTTTGCACCTTGTCAGTCTTGTACAGGGTGTCCCATTTTGGGCACTTTTACGGGGTATCTCGGTGGTTATTTTTGAAGATAGAGTGTTGCTGTTTTCGCGACAGTGTGCTACTTTTTTGTGAAACTAAAGATGCCGCCAACAAAATTATCATGGCCCTCTTGGTTTTTGAGATATAGGGTGAAATCGAAAACTATCGATTTTGGGACCACCCTCGTAACTCGGTTGTCTTTTATCCTATGGGAAAGTTTAAAATGGGTCTTATAAAATTTTTTCTGTAGAATCCAGTGGTGTAGTTTGATTTTTTCTTGCTCTAACCATTTTTCAGTTATGAAGCAAACATGTATTTCTTAAATAGAACACCCTGTATATTATTTTTGAAGTCAGTCGGAAATAAATCAAGCTTTTCAAAAATATATATTAGTATTAAGTTATTTTGAAAATTACCCTCAAAATTTGATTTTTTCATTTTTTTTTACTTTATTTGTAGCAGTAGGCCATGACTAATCTATTAAAAACAATATCCAAGTAAACAATTATCAAGATACAAGATACTCAATACTTTTTAACTCAATTATTTACTATGTAAAAACAGAAATACATTTCCGCCTCTAAGGAGAATGGAACCCGGGACCTTCGGGTCACGAGCCCTCGGCTCTAACGACTGAGCCGGCTCCCTAAAAAGTTTCAGTATTATGCCTCGTAATGAGGCTGTATCCGGTTGTTATCGATTTCTGTAAAATTTGTTTCCGTGGACTTGTACGGTTTTGCATTTAGATGACTGATATGACCTCATGAAACCTCCAAATGGGGTGGATTATCTCGAAATCTAAAGCCTCCTCTATTACAGTATACTCACTTCCTCTAGGTGCTGGTAGTAAAAGGATAAAAATGCTGCCGAAAAGTAAAACTTTTTGCTTTGTTTCAGAAAAACGTGGTTTTTTGCCAATGAAGATTGGTCATCAGAGAGACAAATGAAATATAAGTCTGAAGTTAGTAGTTCTCCAAGAAGTAGTGAAAATCAATATTCAGAGGGACCAAATGGTATTAACTAAATTTCAATGAACCTAAGAACTTGTTTTTCTTATCTCAGTCCACCCTTTCTGGCACCGCAATTCAAGATATCTCCTGAAACAAATGCATATATTTGTGTAACGATTTTGACCTGATGTGACGGACTTAGTTGTAATTTTTTAGGACTCATCATCATCACAGTCACAATGTCTTAACAGACATGTTGTAAACTCGTAAAATGCACTAAGTCGGAGCTAGAGTATTGCCGACACGAATATTGTCAACAGTTTTGAGAACTGTAGCTCGCCATCGTTCGCGATTTACTGTCAGTTCAGTGGCGCTCTTGATACTCATATCTAGCAACTGTTTCGTCGTATCCACCCAGCGTGTAGGGGGACGGCCACAGTTGTCGCCTCTGTGAATATGTCCAAAGAATGTAAGCATTCTCGTCGACACAATGGAGGATAGTCTCTTTGGATTACCGAGCTCATCCAGTATGGAAACATTAGTTCGATGGGCGGTATAAGAAATTCTCAGCATTCTCATCCACGTCCACATTTCAAAAGCATCTATGCGAGCTTGATCTGCCTTCTTAACAGTTCAAGTTTCCGAGGCATACAAAAATATGGAGAACACAAGAGACTGAACTAGATATATTTTGGTAGCTTTAGTGATGTTATGGTCCCGCCATATTTTAGTAAGCTTTGTCATGGCCACCCGTGCCTATTCAATGCGCCGCCGAATCTCTTTCTCACAGCTACCCGAATTGTCGATCAAAGAACTAGGTCAGCAATAAAGTAAAAACTTCTTATTATTTTGCGACGTGCGACGTTTCGACTAATATGTAATCATCATCAGACATTAGAATACCGAAATTTTTATTGTAATAAATAACATGGCAAGAGTATCGCTAGATATAGTTAAAGACTCTGCACACAGTAATAAAATTCAACGAACATTTTTATACAACACAGACACATACGATTAAAATTTAAGTAGAGAACGATAAAAATTCGTTACAGCACATCTGTACTCCACAGGAGAAGATTGAACAAATGCGTATAGCTCATCATCTCACTCGCTGATAACAGTTGCTAGACCAATCAAGTTCATCGAAATGAAGATGTCCACGGAAACGTATGCAAGTAATTATCCTCACAGATACAGAAGAAAGAAACAGAAGAAAGCAACGTACGTTACATCGTGTGAATTTGCCAGCAACTTGTAAAGTCAAATGGCATTGCTACTCTGTAGGAAACTGGTACCTAGGAATAATTAATAATTTCTCTACGGTTCTACATGTGCGCTGGGAGCATAATAATAACTTGGTCCTGGGAGACTGCTGATGGGTCTCATGCCAGTGGCGTAACTAAGGACTCGCAGGGCTCGCAGCTGCGGGGGGGCCCCGAGGTTTTGGGGGTCCCGTAACCCTCGAGGCCCAGGCTCCTCAACCGCCATCGTTTGTGCAACAAAAAAGTACTAAATTAAAGGCCACTTTCCTTGTATGTTAGTATGTTTTACAAATAATACTTCAACCTATGAACCCAAAGATGCATACCCATCAGCGAAAAAGTGGGACAGTATTGAATTTTAAACTAAACCCCAAAAATCGGCCGAGAATCCGCAGTGAATGGAAAGATACGGAAAGACAGCATACGTTAAAAATTTTTTGGCTAATTTAATTCGCTGTCCTCCACAACACAGGTGACATTAACAACTAACCCATACGTGTAAAATACAAACTAAATAACGACCTTCTAAAAAAAATTAAATCAAAACATCTATGTTTTCATACCACGAATTTTGTAATTTTTCCAGTGATTAAAACATATAAGGTCGTTGTTTAGTTTGTATTTTACACCTACATAATATGTGTTGTTTGTGTGACCTGTGTTGTGGAAGACACCGAGTTAAATTAGCCAAAAATTTTTTTGACGTTTTTTGTTTCTAGAATTGCATTTTAAAGCCTGCGACTCGATGCACATTGCTGATTTTGTAAGCATACCTCAACGTTAAGACTTGAAACTGGCAATAAAAATTGCCGAAAGCTTGACAGTTAACCCCATAGTCACGAGTCTTCTTTATGCAGTGACCCGTGTTTATTTTCAAAATTTTGGCCAAAACCCCAATATTTTCTCTTTAATATATACAGGGTGAGTTGATAGCCTTTTATAGAAGTCGTTGAAATAAACTACTTTTTCAAGAACCTTTTCAGAAAACTGAAAAATGAACGAGATACAAAATAAAAAATGTAAATATGGGCTTGTGTATCAAGGAACCTAGTCTTTTTATCTTTATTTTTTTGCTCTGATATTTGTCTCATCGATTAGGCATTGCACCTGTCAATAGTGCAGTAGTCACCTTCTGTTCATCTTTGTTGATTTTAAATTGGTAAATACTAAATGTGGCACATTATTAGGAACGCAACTTTTAGGATTTACCAACTTAGAATTAACTATACGATAAACTGAATGTGACTAGTGCATTAATTGCACAACAAAGATAAAAATTTGAGCGAAAAACTAAACATAAACAGACATAAAAACTAAACATAAACAGACTAGCTGATTTGATTCTGTATCTCACTTATTTTTCAGTTTTCGGGAAAAAAAGTTATTCGAGAAAAATGTTTATTTTAACTTAGGGCTCACCCTGTATATACACATAATATATTATGAAAAGAAAAGCCACGGAAAATTTCTTGCGGGGGGGACCGAATTTGAAGTTACGCTACTGTCTCATGCTTGTCGTAGGGCAGTGGCGTGCAATAACATTAACTCGAAAATGTTTCTTGTAGGGTCGTATGTATCATCTGTAAGGGTGTCCCAAACAAATGTACCTATACCCTGTCTACCCTATGACAACCGGTGGGAAGGATAAATCTCCACCATATCTTTCATAGTTAGACTCTGTACGACTGTCTTCATGCGGAAGTATGCCATACTGATGGTCGAACAGGGTTCAGACCAAAGCATATGTATAATGTAAAGGGTGTATCAACGATGTGCTGACGATAACTGTTCCCCTATTTTAGATAGGAAAAAATGTTTTAAACAAAAAATGTAGAGGGCAATAAAATCTATGTTTCAAATATATTTACCATTTTACAGGGTGTCCAATAAATGTGTTACGTATCAAAGTTACATTTTACTTCCCACACCGATAGGTGAGGGGAGTACCTATTGTGATCGCGAAAATTTTCGATTTTGAGATAACACGCTTTTTGGGCGTTTTACGATGTCTGCATAACGAAAATCCATGTCACACATTTCCGTCGGTCTGTCTGTCGGTCTGTCTGTCCGTGCGCGTTTTTCTAGTCTCGTAATCTCAGTAACCGCTTATGGAATGTGACGAAATTTGGGCAGCGATATGCTGGGGAGTCGTAGTAAGTAATATTATTATAATCTTGAAAATCGGTGCAGGAGCGGCGAAGTAATCAGCAAAAAACGAAATAAATTAAATATTCCTTCGTTTTTTGGTGTTTTAGGGGTTCCTGATTATTTTCTACTTTTTTTTGAGTGAGGGTGAAATTGGGGTGGTTGAGGGGTGGGGGGTTGCAAATCTCAAAAATGTGTTGTACTCATAATAGGCTATCCATTGACCTGTAAAAGAAAGACCTAGCGGCATAATACCCTTTTTTAGACCCATCCGGCGAGGATGGAACACGCGTATGTTTTGGAAAAATCGTGTCAGTGATGGTGCAGCAATAATGAAAAAACAAAAAAAAATAAAAACGCCCAAACTTTGTTTTTAGGCGTTTTAGGGGTTCCTGATCATTTTCTACCTTTTTTTGGGTAGGGGTGAATTTAGGGCTGAAAAATTTGTTGTATTCATAATGGGCTGTCCATTGACCTGTGAATGAAAAACCTAGCGGCATAATACACTTTTTTAGGTCAATTTGAACATTGCCTTGCTCATTATAGAAACCAAGGGACTTAGAATTTCTGATGTATACAGACATACGAGTATTGTTCTAGATCGTTCTATATTGTGTAACGCGAAAATTATTCAATTGATTTTAATCAAATTTTGACACAGTATTACTACGGCGAAGATGGGAAGCATGTGTGTTTTGGAAAAATCGTGTCAGTGGAGCGTAGCAATAATAAAAATCTAAAAATATAAAAACAGCTCAAACCTTGTTTTTAGGGGTTCCTGATCATTTGCTACGTTTGGGTGGAGGTGAAATTGGGGTAGTTGGGGGATGCGGCGTTGTAAAACTGAAAGATTTGTTGTATTCATAATAGTTTGTCCATCGGTTTGTCTATTGACCTGTGGAAGAAATACGTACCGCCGTATTTCTTTTAAGTCCATGTGAAGATTTCCTTGCCTGTAAATAGGCAAGGGACAAAGGGACTTAGAGTTTTGTGATGTATACATATACCAGTATTGTTTAATTTCGTTCTATGTATATTGCGTAAAGCAAAAATTATTAGATTGATTATAATGAAATTTCGACACAGAAATGGCTACCGCGGCGAGAGTGGAAAACGCGCCAGTGTCTGAAAGATCGTGTCAGTGGCGGCGCAACAACAATTAAAAAACTAAAAATATAAAAACAGCTCATACTTCGCTTTTAGACGGTTTAGAGGCTCCTGATCGTTTTGCATCGTTCAGTTGAAGCATACAGAATGAAAACTGTGGCGCTCTAGTTTCTAAAGAGGGAGACGTAAGAAACTATTTACGAGAGTTTTTGTGTTGGACGTTTTTTTTTGCGGGAGGGTGGGCTATGATTTGGTTGCAATGGGATTTCAGACTATAGTTTCATGCAATGGGAAAACAATAAAATGAAATCATTATTATGTGTGGGAAGTACTGAGTCAATCAACTTGACTCCATTTTTTAAATAGAAATTGCTGTTTATTCAAATCGGAGTTTTTCAAATTTTTCTACCTGTAAGCAGCACAGCAGGCCATGAAAAATAAACAAAACATTATGCAGATGGATGAAAACAACTGACTTGCAATGCGAGGTGCGAACGAAATAAGAGTTAATGGGACAAATAGAATTGAAATTTGAGATTACAACCTAAGCTGACACATTTCAGGCTTAGTTACACCGCAAAGTCACAGCCTTCAAGTTTTATAGATGCTGCGATTTTGATTTCCTTTCTAACACCTACTTATTTCACAAATGGTGATTTGCGCCTAAACTGTTCGTTTTAAGTACCTCATGATACCATGTGGGGATCCATTTTTGTTGAATGTAACTTTTCTAAGTCATAGATTTATTGGACACTCTGTATAATGGTAAATATTTTTGGAACATGGACTTGATTGCCCTCTACATTTTTTATTTGAGACTTTTATTTTCTCTCAAATGGGGAAGCAGTTATCGTTCACCCACACATCGTTGATACACCCTGCGCAGTGTGGCTCAGCTAAAATTTGAAACCCTCCTTATCTCTAGAATGATAAAAGAAAATAAAAATCGTCGTAACACTTCCACCGAATACGTCATCATTGTGCCATCTACCCCCTCACAATACTTGTGACACGTCATTTTAATGGGAATTCATTGACAAATGCAACAGTGCAATCGGATTGAATATTGATTCGCTATTATGGACGTTAATAAAAAAGTATGGTAACTAACAAATTAAAAGGTTCAGATATTCGGCACATCGGAGTTCGGGGAGGAGTCTGTATTCAGCAAGATGGTCGGACATAATGACTTTCGTCAGAGTTGTTGATAGATGAAATTATTTATTTTTTTTCAGTTTTGATCAGTTAAATCACATAGCTATCAACCTTCAAAACTCAGAACTTCTTATCGATCATTTCAGAAAGCTATTTACGATTAAAAATCAGAATTTTAATATGAGTCCTTTTGACAGGCTACCGTTTTTTCTTTAAGTTAGAATAAACGTATTATTAGAGTAAATACAAAAATAAGTAATGTTTATAGATGCTTTTTGGAATATGTAGTTTATATTATTTTATTAAAAAAAATGGGGCTGACGACCGTTTGCATTAGTTATTCATTATCTTAGTCATGCAGGTGAAGTCTACGCCAATGAACTATGTTGATAAAGATGATTTACTGGCACATATAGGGTATTAATTTCAATTTTTCAAGAGTCCTCTCCTATTACCGGAAAAGTGTTGATGATATATGTTTTTAATTTCAACCGATTTGAACTTGGGCGTTTTAGAAGCTGTGTGAGTTATGGGATCTCAAAATGATTTATTCAGCGTTTAGTTCCCAACCTATTAAGAAGATTCTTGAAAATTGCATTATTAATTACCGTAAAGGAACCTTAACAAAAAAAATTGAACATTAGGCTAAACATTTCAAAATACGTCTTGAATATCATTTGTATAATTTTATAGGACTTTCGTCTCAATTCAGTCTCTCCTTTCAATTATTGATTATGGGAAATGTCAGTAGAAATGAATATTTAAACTTCCTGTTAAGGGAGCCAATATGAATTAGTTGAGCTAGAACAAAAAACACAGATTATACACCTAGCTAAATGGATGTCAACCTTAAGGGTCTAGGGTGTAGCGCGCGAAATTGAGAATCGAAGAAAAGACATATTCCCGTGTTAGCGAGGAGGCGTGACCGCCTGTTCCCTTTCTCTAGTGTGTGTGTCTAAGATAAGGGGAGATAAGTCCAAAAGTCCAAAGGCAAGGTCAAAAGGCCCAAAATTAAGATCCAAAGGTCACCATAAAAATATATTTCGCATTTCGAAGCTCCTGACGTTACCTTTAAACTTGCAGTAATGATTCAAAAAGCAAATTGAAGAAAAAAGCTTGCACTTTGTCACCTATTTGACCTTCGTTTGTAAAGGTTTAAGGTTTTTGACCTACTGTGATGAACTTCAGTTATTTTTTTGTAGGATAAGGTCGTTTAAATAAAAACTCCTTATTTTCCTGTCTGCGACGTTTCGAGTTATATTAAGTCATCCTCAGGCAACATAAGAACGAAGTTTTCATCATTGGTATGGCAATAATGGTCACCAATTTTATTCTGTTCCTGTTTATTTTAATTCGGTTTTATTGTGCGTGTAGTGTGATGTTATATTTTAAAAAACGTTGGTATATAGTGTCGTATTATTTCCAGTATTTTTATCTAGTTAAACTCTGATGATTATTGCCATACCAACGACGAAAACTTCGTTTTTCTGTTGCCTGGGGATGTCTTAATATAAGTCGAAACATCGCAGATAGGAAAATAAGGAGTTTTTGTTTAAATGACCTTATCCTATAAAAAAATAACTGATATTTGGCCTTTTTTGATATAGTGTTTGGTTGTTAAATTACAAACTTTTGAAGAATGTATGATTTTGCATTGCGAGCTTTTTTGCACACTCAAAACTTTTTTGAAAAAGTCGCACATAGTTTTCATCTCGGTTTTCATTCATTAAGGTCTTAACTATCACTTTCTGAAATACTGTGTATGTAATTTGAAAAACAAGTGAGTTCTGTTCAAAATGGGAATCCATGTTTTAACATGGCAAATGTATAACTGTGTATACCCAGGCCCCTTAAATATACCCAAAACTGTATTATTAACAGGTATTTGTTAGCTTCACCTGTATGTTTATTTGTGAGCTTGTAACTCTTCTATTGAACGCTCCAACTTTGCCGCTTCAAATCCATCAGACGAGCGGTCGTATCCGCTGGCTAAGAGATGGCGCAGACTATTAAAGTTTGTTAATATTACACAGAGGCGTAACGATGAGAGCTTAAAAGGCGCAACATCTAGCTATTTGAGAGTTGGTATTTTTGTGAAATTCATTCAGAAAAGTCGACACTTAATGGACTAGTATCATGAATTTTATTTCTGGTTGCATATGATAGAATACGTCATAAAAAGCATCTCATTTTTTTCTCCGATTTTTTTGGGCTCAGGAAAGCCGTGAAAATAAGGAAAATATTTGAATTCTCCTAGGACAGTGACGTCACTGCCCTATAGGTGAACAGCCAATCAAAAGACAGATATGTGTGCTGTGTTGCCGCATTCTGATGGTGCGCGAAATGCCGGAGCTGTACGCGGGCTGGCTCATCTATCTTGTCTTCTGCTCCCGTCTGATATGTTTTGTGGTTTTAATGTCCCGTGATCCAAAATTCCAGGGCTGTTCCAAATTACGTTTCTATCACCGTCTTAGAACTGTTTTCATCATGCCCCGCCCATTTTGTGATTCTAGAATCGATGATTGGTTGGTACGCTGGTGGACCAACCAATCACCGTTTTTAGAACTGTAAAATGGGCGGGGCATGATGAAAACAGTTCTAGGACGGTGATAGAACCATAATTTGGAACAGCCCTTCCGAAAGTTAGGTTAAGGTTCCTGATCCGTCAATCCTGTCAATCGTCATTCGGTCATTGTCATTTCCAAATTCCATTGGGCTTTGGCTGTAATTTCCAACAATCTTAAAGTTATTATTATTTGTTTGCGTTTATTTGTACAAGATATCCTGTTATTCCATTTTACTAGGTTTCAAGTTATTTTATCATAACATAACCAACAAATATGAGTAAAATCGATAGTGGATTCACAAAAGCCGATATAGATAACCTGCCTAAGTTGATATGGCTATGGTGAACGACTTTTATGTGGAAAATATGCAGTTCTTCAATACGGAGATGAGAAATGTGAAAGCTAAGAAGTGAGTTTCAAAATATTTATAACACTTGGGAAAGCAAATAACAAGTTTATGTGAAATGTAAATGTTTTGCGAGTCGGAGCTGTTCTTGGCAACAATGCACTGCTGATAATTCGCGCGGTTGACACTGATTGGCTGAATTTGAATTCCTTTCTTTAAACTTTAGAATGGAATTACTAAAAAACAAAATGATGTAGAAAGTAACGAAATGCAGCAGAATGTTTATTTTTGTAAGGACTAAGCGGTCATAATAATTAAATCATTGTTCTTAACCTCGTGATACTAGTCCATTGTCGCTCATGCAGTAAAAATATTTGATGGAACTGAATCTATCAGACGTTATGCTACACTGACAAGTTGTGTGTTAAATTAATTTGCAGCTAGGTGGTTATTTTTCTATTACTTCAGTTGTTGTTTTGTTGAGGCTGACACACCGACAGAGAAAAAAAACGTGACCGACCCATTTTTCAGAAACGCCTCCACAGCGCCGGTGATTAATCGGATGACGTATTGATTTCGGTCCAAGTTCCCATGGTATGGGCTTATCTGGTCGTCCGTTGGGCGAAATGGGCCACAATAGAAAACGGCAGAGAGGCGGCGATTCGCTTCTATAAGGCCTACTTCACACGACGACATCAAATCGCCTCACTAAAAGCCGCTAAATGCCTCCGCGCGCTTGAAACCGCTCATAAATTATTCATGCTTTGTTATTGTTTATTGAAAATGAAAACGCTGTGATGTTGGCAGCTACACGCCAGTTGGCTGTGAGTTACTTTCATTTGTTCGTTAATGCACGCACAATCTTTTATCTCGACTAGTCATCGTCATCATCGTTGTGGATATGTTGCTTCCCGCGCTGCACCGAAATCGTGGAAACTTTTGAGTTCGCTTTAAAAGAAGATTGAGCAAAGCAGGTACAATAGTACATGGTGTGTTCACAAAATAACGGAAATTGTATATAATTATTTATTCAATTTAATAGGGAGTAGGTATATAAGAAAATACATAAGGTCAATAATAGGTCTGTTTTTACAGAGAATCACAAACCAGTCAGAGCCAATCAGTATTCCCCATTGAAGTTGTCAAACTATTTCTGACTAGTACTGGCCAATCAAATTGACGCTGACTAGTTTGTGATTGCTGTAAAAACAGACCTAATAGGTGGGCCCTCCATGTTGACGAGTACAAGCGCGGCATGCTCATAATCTAGTTGTTAATAAACTTTACATGGTTTCCGTGGTGGAAGAGGGGGTGGAGAAAGGGAAAGAGGTAGGGGTAGTCGAGGACCACCTGCCAGAAGGTCACAGTTTAGGGTACTTGTTACAGGTAAGAGTACTTTTAGTAACTGTTAACTGTTCCATTCCATTTTACAAAGTATATGTCAAATCTTTAAGTTGCACTCTAAAAATTGTTTTGCAAGATTACTAACAAAATCGTAGGCTATTTAGTGCCACCGATTTTGTTAGTAATATTACAAATCAGATTTGTAATTTCATTTAGCAATTTTCTAATAATGTAAAAATGCATTTTTGTAATATCACAACATTTTTCTGTGATATAACATGATAATTTATAAAATTATTATGTGATTTTACACAATTTTAAGGATATCATATTGGTTTTTTACATATACATTTTGTAAAACTATTTTGTAGGGTATGTAATTTCACATTTCTAATATGGTAAAAATGCATTTTTGTAATATCACAACATTTTTCTGTGATATAACATGATAATTTATAAAACTATTATGTGATTTTACACAATTTTAAGGATATCATATTGGTTTTTTACATATATATTTTGTAAAACTATTTTGTAAGGTATGTAATTTCAAATAATTTACTTCTAGTATCACTAGATTATATTGTAAAACCATTATCGTTTTATTACAAATTTTTTAATGATCTATATTTTGTAATTTCACCTCATTTCATAAAATTACTTTGTAACCTTACAAAAAACTTATTATAATAGGTTTTAAGAAAAGGCTGTCATTATAAACATATTTTTATTTTATGTATGAACATAAGAAAACACAACACTAAATTCTATACAAACACAAAATAGAAAATCAACTGTTTCAGTCTTATCGGCTGACAAAAAAGCATATTATATCAGCTTGTTGGCCAGGCAAACAGTTAGTTAACGTGCCAGTTTATTAATAAAATAAATTACTGTTTTCCTACTGGGAGTGTGACTTGACTTTCTCCCAAAGTCAAGATGCATTTAATAAAACATGTTTGAGTCATTTCCAAAGTTACCGAAGGATTAATCCGGTTAGAATTAAAATATATGACAAATAGTAATTTTGTTGCTTCTTCAAAGGAACTTGCATTGATGAGCTGGACGTTTTCATTGGAAATGGAAATTTTCTTTTTTCCTTCTTCATCTGAAATTAAAGAAAATATTGTTCTTGAAGTAAAGTATTATGACTCGAAAACTTTTTCATTAGTAAACCATATCATATCGAAGAAAAATAAAAATGAATGCATCCCTAAATAAATTTGGTAGGCCATATTTCCAAGATGGCGGCTTACCTTGTTTAAATGCACTTTGTATTCATTTTATCCAATGAATCTTCAAACTTCAAACACAAATAGTACCACTACACGTTGCATACCGGTACTTCCAAAACAAGATCCATAAAATAACGACCCGTCCGCTGTTTCTCTATTCACACAAGCCAATTCTTCTCACCTGCCAGTGCTACCTTTCATCGGCAACGCGTAATCTGTACTGAGGGCAAGTGGCCATATAAAGCGTTTTAGTCAAATTACCATTGATACCAAACGAAGAAATCAATTATTTTACTAACATTATTGAAGTATTTTTCTAAAATAATTATAAATTTACAAAAGAAGATTTAGAAAAAACAAACATTTTGTATAATGGCAATTATCTTGTAATTTTGCCCTACAAAAATGCAACACAGTTTTGTGATTTTACAAATATTTTGTGGAAAAATGAATTATTCGTACTTTTTCTGTAAAATGCTCAACCATTTTTACAAAATTTAGTAAATCTACAAAACTACTGTATTTTTGTTAAACTTTACTGTGATTTTACAACATGACATAGTAAAATCGCTACAATAGTGCTTGTAATTGTTTTGTAAAAATACCCACGTCGCCCACCGTCGACTCTCTCGCGCCACCTTCTGGTACCATCAGCGGCCCGCATCTATGACACCAAGTGATCTGCTGGGTCGGTATTGATCCCCGACACCGTTCGATCTCGATGTCACTCGTCCGGGATGGCGCAGATACCTTTTTTGGCACCACCTGGGTGCAAGGTGTTTTCCAGTCGTAAGATGACCGAAAGAGGCGGATAAATTAATATAGAAGCGAGCTCCGGTACGCACTTCTTATATGAGTTTATAATATCTATGTACTCTACTCATCCTCATTGTATAACAGTAATAACAATGGAGAGGATCATGTTGGACCCATTCGCCTTATTAACGCCAAGTGACTGCAGCACCTTCCAAAATATTTTTGTTCTAAACGTTATTTCGCTCATGGCTCGGGTTACTCTCGGTATGGATATAGTTTAGCGTATAGAAAACTCAGGCAACTACACTGACAAAGAAGTCTTACATTGGCTTACAAACTGTAAAAATGGAGGGTCACCCAATAGTCGAATCACCTTCCGCAAACTTTTGGGGATCAACATGAATAATAACATGTCCGGGCATGACCACGTCGTCAGTATTGCTAAAACGGCATCCCAGAAGCTTGGACTTCTGTTCCGTTGTAGGAAGCTGTATATACCAGAGCAACTACTGCTGCTCTACAAGACACAGATTCGATCATCGTTGGAGTATTACTCCCATGTGTGGGGGTGCGTTTCCAAGCACCTTCTAATGCTTCTGGACAGTATCCAAGAGAGAGCAGTTAGACTAATCGATAACCTAACCTCACAAATGACCTCAACAGCCTGAAACATCGAAGAAGGGTGGCTAACTTGTCCCTGTTTTATACATTCTATCATTTAAGATGTTTAAGTGAGCTTTCTTAGATAATAACACCGAAGACCGTCCAAAGGAGGAACACTAGAGAGGCTCTACGAGCTCATCCTTACCAGGTCGAGGTCCCTACTCCCGAACCAGTCTCCTCCAGCATTCCTTCTTTTGGAGAACTTCGACGCTATGGAATGGGCTGCCAGCGAATTTGTTTCCCGACTGCTACAACCTTCAACGTTTAAAACCTAACGTGCACAGACACTTATATTCTCGAAGTGCTTCTACAGCGCCATAGGCTTTTAGCCTTTGAGAGAGGCTGACCATACAAAATACTCTGCTATAACTTAGAGAAGACGTCTTGAGATACCATTTCCCCTGAGAGAATGTTGATCTGCATAAAACTCGTCGTTTTTAATGCTGTCTTAGCATATAATATTGATCGGTGATTGATAATCCTTTGCTTTAGCAGGTTTTTTGCACAGCGATTGTTTCTACTTGGATACTTAAACTGTAACTGAGGCCTAACGATTCGCAATCATATTCCGCGCGGTACAATCAAACCGGCGCTGACCCAAAAACATCTGACGATCGATCGACCCGTTGAAAAATGAGCATCGGTTGCCACCGCGATGCTGTCAATATTCCCTCCCAGGTGGTTATGTCATTCAGAACATAAAAACAGTACAAAAAATATCAGCGGATAAGATCGATGTCGATCCATTCAGTTTTCGTCTTGTACACTTAACCATGATTCGGTTCTTTCAGGCATATGATTACTTGATTCATAACCCAAGTCCGACGCAGATGGACATAATCTCAGCCATCTTTACACACTGTAAGCTAAAGAAAACGTGTACCAATTTTTTTATTTATTGTTAGCTCTGCCCTCTTTATGTTATCTTCACTTTTAAAGGGTGCTTGTTGAGACATGTCTATACGTGCATAGTAGTGCAGTTATTCATATGCAGTGAAAGTTTTGTTTGTGGTCAGCCTCCCGCAAAGGCTGAAAGCCTATGGCGCTGTAGAAGCTCTGCGCTCCTGAAGACGTTATATTTGAAATGCTGCGGGTTGAAGCTGATGGGAAACAAATTACCCGGCAGCTCATTCCACAACGTCGAAGTTCTCCAAAAGAAGGAATGCCGGAGGAGATTGGTTCGGGGAGTAGGGACCTCGACCTGATAAGGATGAGCTCGCAGAACCTCTCTAGTACTCCTCGTTGGGACAGTCTTCGGTGTTACTATCTGTGAGAGCTCACTCGAACATCTGCCGTGATAGAATATGTAAAACAGTGATAGGTCAGCCACCCATCTTCGATGTTTCAGGCTGTGGACGTCTTTGTGAGGTTAGGAGTATCGATTAGTCTAATAATTAGTCTAATAATTAGACTAATCGATACTCCTAGCCTCACAAAGACGACAATTAGACTCTAGTTGCTCTCTTCTGTATAGTGTGCAGAAGCTTTAGAGAGTGCTTCGGAGCGCATCCCCATACATGGGAGCAATGCTCCAACGATGGTCAGATCTATGCCTTGTAGAGCAGCAGCAGGTGCTCTGGTGTATACTGCTTCCTACAGCGGAACAAAACTCCAAGCTTCTGGAACACCATTTTAGCAACACTTACGACATGGTCGTGCCAGGACATGTTATTGTTGATGTTGATCCCCAAAAGCTTGACGGAAGGCGGTTCGACTATTGGGTGACCCTCGATTTCCACAGTTCGTAGGCCAACGAAATACTTCTTTGTTAGTGTTGTTGCCTGAGTCTTCTGTACGATAAACTGTACTTTATTTACTAATCCCCACGTACCGTTTTCTGGGATGATAGTGGCTTGTCTGGTTCCTTGCATGGTATTAATGTGTCTGCGAAGCTATAGATTGGATTGAATATTATTTTCATGTACAGTGTAGGGTACAGAACAGATCCCTCAGGAACACCCGTGTTTATTAAAAGTATGCCTGGCTTCGACTACAATAAACAAAGATCGGTCGTTCAAAATGCCATTCAGCCACTGGCGCAGGCCAGGTGGTAGTCCGTAAGCAGCAAGCTTGACCAGAAGTCCCGCATGCCATACTCTGCCGAAGGCTTTCCATATGACAAGTGCAACAACATGGGATTCGTCATGATCTTCAATTGCTCTGTTCCAAAATTGAGTGACGTAGGTCAGGAGGTCACCTGTAGACCTATGCTTATGGAAGTCATACTGGCGATGATTTATCATGTTATTGTTGTCCAGATATTTCAGGAACTGTGTGTCAATGACAGTCTCCGTAACCGTATATGATCCTGGGTACTGGAAAATACTTGGCACCTTTGCCCACATCGTACAGCGATATTCAGCTAATACAAAGGGGAAATTTCGCTCTGGAGGATCATTAGTGGTCTGGGAAGGCCACCAATGTCAGGTACCGAGAGAAGCATTACTGTTGTGAGGAAAATGCTTGACGAGGATGCAAATGATCTACCAACAGACTTACTTACTTACTTACTTACTTACTTTAGTTCTAAGTGCAACAGCGACCCTTTTGATTCTGCATGATAATTTGCACGTGAAGAAACTTGTTTTCTTTGGGTGCGCATCAACTGATATCAGATTACATAACTTGTGTCTTGGTGTTGGGATATGCTAAATGAGTTTGGTAAGGGGCAAGTGATGAGCATTCGCTATACTGTTACGATGTACTAAGGCGCAAAACAAAGGTTGGGTCAGCCAAACCATTAATTGTATTCTGAGAGCCTATGATGAAGACCATAGTCGAATAAAAACACTAAAAAAAAAAAATAAAAAAAAATAAGAAATCTGTAATAAATATAGCACAGGAACAGCATATTCAGCGAGCAATTAAATTCAAATAATATACATTGTTTGAAAGCTTTCCACCATAGATTTATCGAAAACGACTGATTAAGAGAAAAAACGTTGAGACATAGGGGGAGGGACAGCTATTTAACTAAAAACTACTTCCCCCCTTTGAGTCCTCGGCCCCTCTAATACCTCACTAAGCAAAAATTGTGGATCCGACTGACATTTAGTTTGTTCGTTTAGACACAGTCAATAGAAGACGATTTCGAACGGCGAGCTAAGTTTTTGAACAAACAATGAGCGATTAATGGTCATTCATCTAAAAAATATCTGCTTCACTGATGGATGCACATTTTATCTAACTGGATTTGTCGATAAGCATAACTGCAGGTATTGGAGCAATGAAAATCCTCATGGCTTTGTAGAAGGGCATATCCAGAACCCCTCAAAATTTAATGTTTCGGCTGGCATTGATTGGGTCATTGTTTGTTATGGAAGTTTAAATGGACATGGAGACATTTATTTGTGTATGCTTCTTTATTTTTTATTTATTTGTATAAACAGTGAAATACAAAAATTGCCACCTGGAAAGCTAGGCTTTGTATGAGCTATAGGCTATAGAAATAAATACTAGAATTCAGCTAACCTAATATTATCGAGATCAGTCTAAAATATCTTCCTAGCAACGGTGGTATCTGCTCCATTCTCAATTCCATGTGGCCTTCAAATAAAGCTCCTACAGCTGACCTTAATTATATGACATTTCCTAATATTCTTCTTATCGTGAAATTGTATACTCTAAATTTTGACGCGCATTTGTTGGGAAATACCATCAATCCGCTTGTCACTGAACCGTTGAAAACTAAATCGAATAGGATGGAACCCTTATACTTGATGAGGCTGAAATCTATTTCCAGCAAGACTATGTTGTTCCGGCTGGGCAATGGTTATACGACGCGTTTCCAGATAAATTGATAGAACGAAGAGGACCTATAGAATGGCCTCTGTTAGATGTCCTAATTTGGCGCCATTGGACTGCTTTCTATGGGGACATTTAAAATCTATTGTGTTTAGTCCTCAACCTGATAGTTTGGATGATCTATGTTAACGCATTATCGAAAGCAGCCATGATATCCCACAACATGTTTTGCAACTATCCGTCAGGAATTTAAACATCGCCTATGTCATCGTCATGATAGTAAATCGCGAAAGATGGCGAGCTAGTTCTCAAAACTATTGATAATATTCGTGTCGGCAATACTCTAGCTCCGACTTAATGCATTTTACGAGTTCACAACATGTCTGTTAAGACATTGTGACTATGATGATGACGTCACCGTCTGGGTAATAACGCGGAACGTTTATTTGAACACGTATTGCAATAAAAAGTGACATTTTTGTGTCTTTTGTTTTCTATTTCAACAAATTAAGATACATAAAGATTTTTTTAAATTTCTCGAAAACAATTCGATCGATATTAGAAAATCAAACGTCAAAATAAAGAACTTCGACATACCTTTGAAACGAGATATCACTCGATGCCCGTTCTCATTTGAAATTTTTAAGAGGATGACCCTTGGGGCAGAGCGTACAAGGGAGTGAAGTAGTTTTTGGTTAAAAAGTTGTTCCCCTTGATAAATCTTTTGACGTGTGTGCTTAGTCAGTGGTTTTTGATAAATCCGTGGTGGGAAGTTTTCAAATGACCACCCTGTATATATTTGAAAAGTATTACGACGCCATGTCCATCTCAATCTTAGCGCATTACCGGACCATTAGCAACAATTTCCTCGCCTAGAAAATATTTATTGAAAACTGTTCGCGGAAAAAATCTCTAGCGAATTCTATGATAATGCCGTGTGAAAGTACTTGCTGTTGAGATTCATTGTGCTTGCTTTTTAGTTCGGCAGTAAAAGTCTTCTGTGTCAGCAACTGCGCGTATTATAAACATGTATATATACAATAAATTGTAATTTCAGTACCCAACGAATTCGAATAGGTTAGCAATACCTAGTTGTGGACTAAATTTATCGTGAATGCAAGTTTGAACAGGTGTTTGTATCAAAGTGTTCACTTCACTTCTGCTAAAGTTGATTTGGAAGACGTATTCCCGTGTTAGCGAGGAGTCGTGACCGCCAGTTCCCTTTCTCCAGTGTGTCTAAGATGAGGGGAGATAAGTCCAAAAATCCAAAGTAAGGTCAAAAGGTCTAAAGGTCACCACAAAAATGAATTTCGCATTTCCAAGCTCCTGACGTTACCTTTAAACTTACAGTAATGACTCAAAGAGCAAATTGAAGAAGAAAGCTTGCGCTTGTGCAAGTATTTAGCCTTTTTCTGGTATTGTGTTTGATTGTCAAATTACAGGCACTTATAGAATGTATGATTTTGCACATTAAAACACTTTTTGAGAAAATCGAAAATAGTTGTCATTCATTAAGGTCTTAACTATCGCCTTCTGAAATATTATTATTATTATTAAACGACAGATGAGAGTTGAGCCTATATAGGCTATAAACTCAGAACAACACTGTGGCACACCACTAACAACACGTCCCGCAACACGTCTTTTAGAAGATGGGCTACTACCAATCCTGACAACAAAATCTCTGTTGGACAAGAAAGTTTCGATTCATCTCAAGAGATTGCCCCGGAATCCTAGATGCTAAAGTTTATTGAGTAAGAGGGTACGAGGTACTTTATCGAAGGCGGCGGAAAAATCCAGGTAGATAACGTCAACAGGATTATTATTATCCACAGATTTAGTCCAGCTATCTACACACAGTAGTAAGTTAGTGATTATAGAACGGCCAGCCAAAAACCCATGTTGATTCGCAGGGATAATATTGTTTTCAAGGGCAAACTCTATCATTGTTCTCAGGATTACGCGCTCAGCGATTTTGGAGGCGATATGGAGTTTGAAAATAGAGTGAGTTATGCGAGAAATTGTGAATCCGTGTTTTACATGGCAAATACGTATGTATAAATGTGTGTATCCAGGCCCCTTAAGTTTTGCTGGTGCACGAAGCAGCAATATTCTCGTTTGTTTTACAATTGCCACTTTGACCATGGTGACTCTTCAAGGAGATTTTGCGACTTCATGCTAGCGCTTATTTTGAGAGAAAAAATAACGAAATGGAAGTTATAGTAAAGAATAATATTTTTTCATAACTGAGCAGACCGCATAGGCAGAGCCTAAATATCAGGGTAGCGCGGCTGCTGTGCAAAAGTTATGTTAGGGGAAGTTTGGGGACTTGAATGGGCCAACACCCGCAGGTCCAATAGATACAGCTCCTGGCTGTCCATTCCAAGCGCTGACACAGTAGGAATAAATGTACGGTCATACCAGTCGGTTCTTGATGTATGAAGAACGACCGTCATAGTATGAGATACAACAGTCGCACGGGTGCATCTATAGGATCGATAAGCGGCGGAACTATATAGGATAGCTCAACTCCGTTTGAATATCGGTAGAAGAGTGAGAGGTCACCAGCCACACGCCAGTGATAAAGTGGCTGGAGGTGGCGAATATTTTTAAACAGATTTCCGACTTTTCTTTATACCATGAAAGCATGTATTCCATTTCTAACGATATATTTGCCTTTTGGTTTCTAAATATTTAATTATGGTCGTCTATCTTCGGACATTTTATTGACTAGGATAGATGATATTATATATGATAGTAGGCTGTGGAAGATAATAAGCTCTATCCAAGCGGAAATTGACATGCAGGGCCAGAACAAGACGTCGCCGTCGTCAGTCGTAATCAGTTTAGGCAGATCGATCACTTTCTGCACGACTGGCTCGAATGTTTCCGAAGAATATCAGATACAATGCGATTTTTTCTGTCGGCTGGCTAATATTTTCCCCGTGAGCAGTTGGCCGCGTGGAAAAGATGAAGACACATCAGGTTCCCATAAGAATTACTCAGAGACTAGAGATGGGCAATCGTCTTGGACAATCAATATAACCTCATTGTACAATAAAATCTAAACCCTGTTATCCGATACTTTAGACTGTCGTCCGTGTCAACAGCGAAGAGATGTTCGGCTAGTCATAACTAAAAATCCTCCAAAATTAATCTTTGTACATGCTTTGACCAAGACAGAATATACATCGATATCTCGAAGGTTGAAAGGGCGATACAACAAACAAAGATCAGAAAAGCACCAGGCATTGGAGAAATTTTCCCAGAACTAATTAAGTACAGACCCAAGAAACTATTCGAAAAACTTCGAGAGCTATTTGAAAGATGTATTAACGGTGAATCTCTTCCAGAAGAATGGCTAATATCTTATATAACGCCAACACACAAAAAAGGTCCGAAAAACAACCCACAAAGCTATAGGAGTATAGCTGTTATTTGCCCTATAGGCAGACTGTATTCCCGAGTACTCCGAAACTTAGTGGAAGAAGAAATAGAACATAAACAATCCGAGGAACAAGCAGGATTTACAGCAGGACGGTCTACAATAGACAACACATTCTCTCTTAAAATAGCTCTCGAGAAAAGAATGCAGAGAAATAGAGAAGTTCATATTGCTTTGATCGACTTGGAGAAGGCCTATGATAGCGTTCCAGTGTCAAAGTTGTGGAACAGCCTGGAAGATCTTGAAGTGAGCAAGACTCTTATCAAAGCAACTCAAATCCTCTATAAAGATAACACGACGAGAATACGAAACGCACAACACTTCACATCAGCTTTTCCACTTCGAAAGGTCTACGGCAGTGTTGTTGTCTATCACCTACTCTTTTTAAAATATATTTAGACAAAGCCCTACAAAGCTGGACAAAGAAAATCAAGTATATGGGGCTGCAGATTGACGATCATAATTATTCATATAGTCTCTATTTCGCCGACGACCAAATAGTTATAGCTGAGGATCGCGATGACTTGAGCTATATGATAAGAAAGCTGCAAGAAAGTTACCATGAAGCAGGACTGACCATCAATACGAACAAATCCGAATACTTAGTTATCGGAAACGACGAGGCAGATAATTTACACCTAGAACAAGATTGCATAAATCGAGTTAAAACCTGTAAATATTTGGGAGTAATATTCAACAAGCAAGGAAATAGCCAGGATGAAATTAAAGAAAAACAAGTCAGACGGTCTCTCAATGGGGCAAGAACATCACCATACAAACGAAGAAAACACTACATAAGACTATATTTGAAACTGTCATCACGTATGGGGCAGAAACATGGGATATCAGTAGTAGCAATCGCAATAAACTCCTGTCAGCTGAAATGGACTTCCTACGTCGGAGTTGCAGAAAGTCTAGATTAGACAGGGTTAGAAATGAAACAATACGGGAAATGACGAAAACATACTCAAATCTGATAGATAGGATCCATCAAAAGCAACTGGCGTGGTTTGGACACGCAAAACGAATGGGAGAACATAGATGGCCTCGACGAATACTAGAATGGGTGCCACGACAAAGAAGGAAAGGAGGACGGCCGAGAAGAAGCTGGAGGGACGAGATAGATGAAGCCATGGAACTGAGGGATTTGGAAGAAGACATGTGCTTCGATCGAAAAAATTGGAAACTGGGAACGGAGAGACGGCTAAGGCCGTAAAACAAATCCGTATTTTATATATACATGCTTTGAGGGTATACGTACAGGGCTACACTCGGTGCTCGTACCTCTACTGATGAGTAATTGACTCTTAACAATATATAAACGAAAAAATGTATCTGTTTTGGTCAAGCATTTTTGCTGTGAATTTTTAGTTAGTGAATCAATTTCTTGTTCACAATATTTTTTGCCAATGAGAGATTCAGTAAAAATATTACAAAGACTGGCCTAACTTGCAGGTTTGCCAATCCAGACCACTACCAAAAAATTAAATCTGAGATGCACTTCTTCGTCAGCTGATACTTATCAAATAGACGTCAAACCAGTCTAAAGTATCAGGTAATAGAGTATACCCTAGTTTAGGAGAAGTCAAAATTAAAAGAATTTTTTATAAGCAAACGTTTTTATACTGTGTGTCAATTTTGAGAAAGTGGACAAAGTAGATAATATAAATAATTTTAACGTGCTTAATGTTTCTTGACAGTAAAATCAAACAACTGTATATAATAACAGAGGATATTTGACGCTTCTTATACTATGCTTGGAATTAAGTTTATTATGGTTCTGGTTTTCCAAAATTTTCTCGCATGGCTGCGGTAGTAACAAGTAATAAGTATTGACGGCCAGTGCCAATTTAACACCTGAGCTATCATTATACTGAATTTAGCAACGTCCGTACAATATTACAGGTCTTGAGGATTACATACTTTTGAAAAATCTTGTGTAACTTTTTGATCAGGCCCAACTGTTTCAGGTGTGGTACAAATTTGTTTGTTATAAGATCTGAGACCGACACAATGAGAGGGACAATATTTTGATTCCAGAGTCGTTTTATTTTTATGGCAAGATCTTTGTATTTAAACATCTTCCCATCGTAGGTGCTTTGGATATTATCATTGGTAATAGCAATATCTACTAAATAGGTAATTTTGTACGCTTTTGACTAAAAAACTGTATCTAGTCTATTAGCCGGGATTGCTGTATGTAGTTCAACATCCCAGTATAGTTTGAATTGATTGTTTTCAAGTAATGAGGCCGGTGTTCAATTTTAATATGGATCTTTGTTTTCTTAGCTTGTCTGTTGTGCTTAGTGCTGATTAAATGAATGAAATAAGAAGAGAGGCTTTCTGGTGACCAGAACCACCAGTGCATAGGCCTACAAGCGAGCCCTATCCTAGCTCCCAAGCCCAGCCCTTATCGCAATTATTGTGAGGATGGCGTTGGGTCCTGCCGATATGATATCCTCAGGACTCTTGAACCTAGTACAGGCTGCTTATGATATCCAAGGGCTGCACGGTGGCATAGCATGTGTGCTTAGGACTGTTTATCCTTGCTATAACGCTATATACATACGTGGGGTCGATTGCCATCCCCATCACATACCAGTTACGTTTGAATGTGTTATGGCCAGATAGTGAGTCTCTGTCCAGTGGGATAAAAAGAGAAAGACCTTGGACAGAGTTCCTAAAATAAGTTCCCTAGCTTGACGGAAAAGTCCAGAGATTCCTCTCCATCTCGTAAGATGTTGATTTTGCGACCACACTTCTATTTTCCCTTCTAATGGTATCTGCTCAGGGTCACGCCCAGGACCAAGGAAATTATTCCTCGACTCTCGGATGCAAGCGCATACGCTATTTCATTACCGCAGACTCCAGCATGACTGGGCGGCTATACAAGTGACACTTGATGCCTTGCCGAAATATCATTCAAGACCTTTTTACGTTGCATAACGAGCCTTCATGTAAACCTACATGTACTCAATGCATTTAATGCTGCCTGGCTGTCAGAGCAGATAGTAATCCGTCCCATAGGTCACTGAATTTCGTGAATACGAGAGGCACAAGCTAAAATCACATATATTTTTGCTTGGAATACCGTGGTATATCCACCAAGAGAGAGCAAAGGTGTGTCATCGAGTGCTTGTTGTACGTTTTTGTGGCCCTAGGGACTTTCCTATCAGCAATAAACAAAATATCTAATCTAATTAACTATCTAATAACTCAATCACCAAGTGTCTAGAAAAACACTATTAGAAGACCGATTACAATCTAATCTAACATAACAAAGAAGGATAATTGGGATCTGAACATGGTTACAGTCTTCTCGCCTAGGGGCCTTTCAAGGCTTTTTTTCACACACAAGAGGGTCACTGTAAAGAGGATAGAAGAACATATAAGGGTCCGAACAAAGGAAAATTTACACGTACCAATCAACCCTAATTGATCTAAATTCTAACACCTGAATATTTCAAAAAGTTTATAAAACAAGAGGTAACGTCAGAGCGTTGTAGTGCAAGTAGAGAGACTGTATTGAACGGAGCAGTGACTCCACACTTGATTAGATTTGTATATAAGGTATTGCAGTGGTCCCTATGTTTGAGGCATCCAAAAAAAAACATGATCAAGGTCACCCTCAACATTACAGTGATCACACAGATTGGAGGAAATCAAACTCAGTCTAGCAAGATGCGAAGGAAAAGATCCATGATCTAGTTTCATTCGAACAATACATGTAATATGTTTCCTTGGAATTTGGAAATTATTATGCCACTGTGATCTGGGTAACTCTGGTTGAAGTGAGCTTGATATATGACTTTGGTTGTAGGTGAGTTATGTCTGGTTGTGTAGTCGGTTCCAGTAAGAATTTTGCATGCGCTTGTGATGCGTTTTATTGTTGACTTCTATTAGTAGCATTTTCTGCAATTATAGCCGGGTATAGATGGATCTTCATTTATATACTTCTTTAGTTTCGCGTAGCAATCAGTTGGGTCTGGATAGTGGAACAAAGTTTTTACCCAGAACTCAAGCCGTGCGGACAGTTTCGCACGGTTAAGGCTCAAGTACACAGGGCGAGTTTATGAGCTAACAAGCGGGCTTGTAAAAAGGCGGCTAGTTGTCGAGTACACGCAGATTTCTCACTTGCTCAGTAGCGAACTAGTTGGCATGTGGAGACCACCGTGGACATTTTCTAAACCAATGCTACTAGCGACTTCTGCACAAGCTACTGTGAGTACACGTAGCTAGTTTACAAGTTAGCTCGCTCAAAGTTTACTCGCCACTCGCCGGCAGTTCAGCTTTTTGAAGAGCGTTTTTGCTAGCAGCTAACGGAGCGAGTGCATCCATTACACTGGACTAGTTTACCAGCAGCTTGTAAAAAACCAGCTAGTAGCTAGTAAACTCGCCGCGTGTACTTGACGCTTAACAGAGCGAATGCAGCGAGTACACTGGACTAGTTTACGAGCTGCTTATGAAAAATCCGGCTAGTCAGTGGCGGATTTAGGAATTCTTCTAGGGTCGGACGCGCTATAATTTTCTGAAGAGCAAAATAAGCAGCTTTCTGCTCTCAAAGCAGCTTTTTCTATTCCGTGTTTCCATTACTACACTTTCCACTATAGCTGTACAGCCATAGGGGGGGGGGGGCGGACCAGTGCTGTCGCGGTCTGAAGAGCAAAAAAAAAGGTTAACTTTTTTTATTTATACAGGGTTACTGGCAACTCGACCACTTTCCTGCAGGAAGTGATAGAGGGACTCAAATGCAATAGATTTAACCCCCCATATGTAATTCCGAAAACCGATAGTTTTCGAGATAATTAACATTTAATGTTTTCCAATGTCCAAATTTCCACACTGCATCCCAAATTTAGAAAAAACCCTGCTGTCGATTTTAGTAATTTCCAGTTTAGTTTTTTACTGACGCATACGCAAATCTAATTTAGTATTTAAATGTGTAAAAATACTAAACAGTTTCAAACTACATACAATTATTTAAAAAATAAAGTACAAAATTTTTACATTCACCGTGAAACAAAATTGTCTAGCTCAAAAAAAGGTACACAACCAGTCAAATTATTTTAAAAACTTCCTTATCTGATTCCAAGACAAGAATGACAGTACAACCACAAGTAACTATTTAGCAAAATTTATCAACATAATACAGAATCATCAGCAACATGATATTCCAGCATGATGGTTGTTGAGCACATTACCGTATCACAATTCGGCAGTTGTTGGACAACACATACCCGAACAAATGGATAGGGAGGGGTGAACCCATCCCATGGCCTGTGCGGAGCCCAGATCTGACACCTCTTGGACTCTTGGACTCCAGTTAATACTGACGAACTAAGGCAAAAAGTTATCAATGCGGCGGAGGAGATGAAATGAACTTTTTCAACACGAGTTACAAAAACCGAAGTGAGGAAGCGGATCCGTACTTGTATCCGAAATCAAGGGAAACACATTGAGCAAGATCTCTAGAAACTTTGAGTGGATTTAATTTGTTTTACTTGGATAAAATCATCGACCGCATTTGCAAACATTCTAGTATGTAACTGAGTTATCAATAATAACTGAACTGTCATTCGTTCTTTTTGAATAGATGATTTTTATTCATTGCTGTTTATAGTCTATCTGAAGAGGTTATTAGGTAGGAAAGTTTTTTTAGCGATTGTTCAACCGTTTGTATAATTTTTTTTTGAGCTAGATAATTTTCTTTCACGGTGAATGTAAAAATTTTGTTGATTATTTTTTAAATATTTGTATTTAGTTTGGAACTGTTTAGTATTTTGAAGCATTTTAATACTAAGTTAGCCTTGTGTATGTGTTAGTTAAATACTAAAATAAAAATTATCAGAATTAACAACAGGTTTTTTTCTTAGTTTAGGATCTAGTGTGGAAATTTAGACATTTGGTTGAAGAACATTAAATTTAATTATTTCGAAAGCTATCGGTTTTCGGAATTACGTATGGGGGGTTGAATCTATTACATTTGAGTCCCTCTATCACCTCTTGCAGGAAAGTGGTCGAGTTACCAGTAACCCTGTATAAATATTATATGCTTCCGTAGAGCTCTAGGGAGGGGGGGGGGCGTACGCCCCCCTCTAAATCCGTCAATGCGGCTAGTAGCTAGTAAGCTCGCCTCGTGTACTTGAGGCTTTACTGGTTGTAAAACTACTTGTCACAGCTTCTTCCTCACTTCTTGATAAAATAAACGCTGAAATGTCGACCTATCGGAAAATACACCTGTGTCTGATTTCTATTATACCTGAACTTAGATAGCGTCTTTTAAATATGAAAACAAATTATTATTGATGCCCATCACTAGGAAGAGCTTCGCGGTTTCACACGCCGTATTGTGCCACCGGCAGAGGCAGAGGCTCCGGATGAACGAAGGTGAGGCAGGTCAAACGGATCGACAAGTGTTAATCGCGATTCAGCCTCTGCTGACCTCCTGTGATTCATCTGTATACATATGGTTTCCTTTTCGTAGCCGCTTTGGGCAGAAGCATGGCTACCACGAACATTTTCAGATTTGGGTTTTGGACGTTTTACGATAAAAAAAATTCATGTTTTTGATTTCAGTTTCTGTTTAAAGCAAAATGTTATTTTTTTCTTTTTAGAGCATCTTTTTGCTTTATTTCCTTTTTATATTTGCAAATAACATATAAGTCCTGTCAAATAGTCGATTTCGTACTTCCCATACTACCCAAAGGTAAATGCTACAAAATGACAAGGTAGTAGTTAATAAAAAAGCATTGACGCTGTTCCAGTCATTCAATTTTTAGTCCTCTAGAAACACTGTCATGTTTTACTTCCTACACCGATAGGTGAGAGGAGTATTGTGATCGCGAAAATTTTCCGAGTTTGAGATAATAACCTTTTTGGGCGTTTTATGATAATATCTACATAAGGAAAATCCACGTCACTTATCTGCGTCGGCCTGTCTGTCTGTCTGTTGGCGTTGTTCTAGTCTCGTAGTCTCAGTAACCGCTGCATGGATTGTAACGAAATTTTAGGAGCGATATGCTGTGACGTCGTAGTAGGTAATGTTGATATAATTTTGAAAATTTGTGTATGGGCGGCGTAGTAATTAGCAAAAAAAAAATATTTTACATATTCCTCAGACTTCGTTTTTAGCCGTTTTACGAGTTCCTTATCATGTTCTACTCTTTTTTGGGGGTGGGGGGTAAGGGGTTGTAAAGCTGAATTTTTTTTGTGGTCATAATAGGTTGTTCATTGACTTGTGAAAGAAAGGCCTAGAGGCATAGTATACTTTTTTAAGTCAATCCTAACATAGTTTGTCTATCATACACAGAAACTAAGGGACTGAATTCTATGATCCCTATATACACAAGTGTATTGTTCTAGATCGTTCTGTATTGTGTAACGTAGAAAGTATTGGATTGCTTTTAATGAAAGTTCGACCTAGTTTTATTACCAAGCGAGGCTCGAAATCGCGTATGGGTAATAGAAATCAAAAAAACCAGAAGTGTCCAAACAGCGCAAAGTTCGTTTTTGAGCGTTTTAGGAGTTCCCCATTATTTTCTCTGATTTTTGGATCGGGGTGAAATTGGGGTGGTTGGGAGGTGGGGGGCTGTAAAACTGGTTTTTTGTATTCATAGTGGGCTGTCCATTGACCTACGAAAGAAAGACCTAGCGGCATAACGCATTTTTTTGCGAGCGGGTGGACGATGATTTGGTTGCACGGGGATCTCAGAGACTATAGCCTCATACCTACTATGGGAAAATTATAAACTGGGATTACCGTTATATGTGGGTAGTACTAAGTCAATCAACTTAACTTCATTTTTTTGCTTTTTGGTTATTGCTTCCGTATTACTGGCACGTAGTTTGTTGAATTGTTTCTTTGTTACGTGATTATCAAGTATAATGTGAGGCGTTGAGAGATAGAGCGGCCTATCCCCAAACTTCAAAGCTGAGAAAAGTGCTGGTGAAGATTTGTAAATAACAGGAACTATATCAATGCTATGATGATATATGTAGCGATATTTCTGTAATAATAGCTAAATCAGTCATAGGCCATTGAAAATACATAAGCTGAGTATTCCATATTTAAGGTTTTTCACATTTCTCGTTTTTGTGAGATAAGTCACTTTAGCACTCACGCCTCATGTATAGGCAAAGTTCCAAAATTCTAGAGATTTTATCGAAAGCAGTAACACCCGGATGTTATTGTTTCACCTCCTCCAAAAATTAAATTCGAAGATAATCAGAAACTCTGGGATTCTGATTTTTATTTTCTCAACTAGCTTTTTCGCTGACAAGCCTAAAATATTTATGATCATATTGCCACACCTGTGGTGTCGAAAGTAAAATCTATATAATACCATCTAATGCAAGATCTCCAAATTTCATAATAATGACCAGAGCTGTTTATGCCGATGACACAGAAGCAAAAAAAAGGGGACAAAATAGTATTTGAGTCATCCATGTATGATGAAGAAGTACTACTTAATTGGGTGTACTTTGTTAAGCGTAGCTTCCTGACGATTCGAATACACTTTCTAACCTGAACGTGCGAAGACTGTTAAAAAAGCGCTACCGCATGTTGTCGGCATAAACTAGGATGAAGCACAATTAATGTTGACAAAAGGGTATAAAATGTTCAACTTATCTACATAAGCTACAAAGTTGCATGCACAGCTATGGTTGTAACACGCATCGATTTAAATATTAACCTAGATGTCAATTCTGTGTTGTAAGATTACTGAAAAGCGGGTGGTTATACTGCTTAGCCACAAAACTGCAAAAAGTATTTCAGTTACTCCTACTTCAGGATTTACAAAAGCCTTGAGGGGCCACATACACTAAAAAATCAGTGATAATTTCTAGATAAGTGAGAAGAAATTTCTAGATACTAAGTTGAAATTTCTACTTAGTAAGTAGACATTTTTAGTAAGTAGGTAGATATTTCCACTTAGTATCTAGAAATTATTAGGTAGACATTTCTAGATACTAAGTATAAATTTCTAGATACTAAATAGAAATTTCTAGATAATTATGTGCAAATTTCTACTTAGCAGCTAGAAGTTTCTAGTCAGTAAGCAGAAATTTCTAGATACTAAGTAGACATTTCTAGACACTAAGTGGAAATTTTTACTTAGTAAGTACTTAGTAAGTAGAAATTTCTAGATCTTTTCTACTTACTAAGTTAGTAATTTAGTAGATAGTAAATTTCTAGATGATAAGTAGAAATTCCCACTTTGTATTAGAAATTTCTACATACAAACTTGAAATCTCTATTCTGTTCTATTTCTAAGTAGAAATTCCCACTTTGTATCTAGAAATTTCTACATACAAACTTGAAATTTCTACTTACTAAGGACACATTTCCACTTAGTATGTATCTTGAAATTTCTACTTATTAAGTAGAAGTGTCCACATAGTATCTAGAAATTTCTTCTTAGTTATCTAGAAATTGTTACCTTTAACGTATACATGGCCCCTCTGGGCTTTCGTAAGGATTAATAAGTTTTGCTAAAGACAAATAATGGAATATACTTTTTTCAAAGTACCTGATATAAGTGATAGTGTGACTATCATAGCATGGCAAACAACAAGGGTTTGGTCGACAGGACTTGAGTGTTACAAATTCGGTATCTAATATACCGACGAGGTTTGAAAATTGAAATGTAATTGCTACCGCTACATATGATGAGATCTCTAACTGTATAAGTATAATAGCAGTGCCAGTACTTGCCCAAATAGGGTGAAACACATTAGGGCAGTTCTGTCATATATTGAACAGGTTGTGTTGTGGTCTTCTCTCAAGCTATTGCTTTATCAATTTTCTCACATTTTATCATCTGTGATAAATAGCAAAAGCATAAACATTCAGAAGCAAAGCAATATAAAATATTTGGGTTTTTATCTAGGTCCACTCACTTGTGGAACAGAGCCATTGAAAACCATGGCGAATCCCGTGTTGTTGAGCTTGACATATCGAAAGCCTTCGACAGAGCGTGGCATAATGGACTTCTAGTCAAGCTTGCTGCTTATGGTCTACCACCTGGCCTGCGCCAGTGGCTGAACAGCTTTTTGAACGACCGATCTCTGTTCGTTGTAGTCGAAGGCTGTTCATCGGACGTATTTGCAATAAACGCCGGTGTTCCTCAGGGATCTGTTTTATCCCCTACACTGTTCCTGCTGTACATCAACGAGCTGCTGGAAATAACATCCAATCCAATCTACAGCTTCACAGACGACAGTACATTGATATCGTGCATGGAACCAGGCAAGCCACTATCATTCCAGGAGACGGTACGTCGACGACAGCAGCATGCCTCTCAGGTCAACGCAGATATCAAAAAAATTGCCGAGTGGGGATTAGTAAATAAAGTACGGTTCAACGTACAGAAAACCCAGGCAACAACACTTTCAAAGAAGTCTCACACTGGCTTACCAACATTGGAAATAGAGGGTCACCCCATAGACGAGTCACCTTCCGTCAAGCTTTTGGGGGTCAACATCAACAACAACATGTCCTGGCACGAGCACGTCGTCAGTATTGCTAAAACGGCATCCCAGAAGCTTGGAGTTTTGTTCCGCTGTAGGAAGCTGTACACACCAGAGCAACTACTGCTGCTCTACAAGGCACAGATCCGACCACCGCTGGAGTATTGCTCCCATGTGTGGGGATGCGCTCCCAAGCACTCTCTAAAGCTTCTGGACACCATCCAGAAGAGAGCAATTAGACTAATCGATACGCCTAACCTCACAAAGGACCTCCATAGCCTGGAACATCGAAGAAGGGTGGCTGACCTGTCCCTGTTCTACAGCTTCTATCACGGAAGATGTTCGAGTGAGCTCTCCCAGGTAATAACAGCAAAGGCCACCCGAACGAGGAACACTAGAGAGGCTCTGCGAGCTCACCCTTACCAGGTCGAGGTCCCTACTCCACGAACCAGTCTCCTCCAGCATTCCTTTTTTTGGAGAACTTCGACGCTGTGGAACGAGCTACCAGGGAATTTGTTTCCCGCCGGCTACAACCTGCAGCGCTTCAAATCTAACGTGCACCGACACTTATCCTCTCGCAGCGCTTCTACAGCGACATAGGCTTTTTAGCCTTTGCGGGAGGCTGACCATAAAAAAAAATGATAGTAAGTTTCTAGTGAGTGTGTTAATAGAACAATATTGTCGAACTATATACGACTATTATACATTTTTGTACTCCAAAAATTTATTCTAACAACCATATTGGACAAAATAAAAATACTGAACTGTATTCCTTCCTTTTAAAATGCTTTTACTAGCTTCACCTATATGTTTGTTTGTTTATATGTATGTTTATAATTGTGTTTATGAGCTTGTAACTTTCTTTTGGATTAAGTCCCGAACATTCAACGCACCAACTTTGCCGTGAAAACAATTTTGACGGTTTCAAATCCATTGGGTCAGCGGTCGTATCCGATAAGAGATGACGCGTTGAAGTTTGTTAACATTACAGAGAGGCGTATCGACGAAGGCTTAAAAGGCATGACATCCAACTGTGGGGGAGTCCATATTTTTGTGAATTTTTTCCACGAAAGTTGACAGTTTGTTCCAATTATCGTTTATGCAGTAATAGTAATGATTATGCTTTGAATATTGTTTCATTACATAGAGTAGTAATAAATACAGTTTAAAAAAAATAAAAAAACAGCCTTTTATTTATTTTATTTATTTATTACGAATTCAGGGTATAACAGAATAAACAATTCCAAAAACTACCCACTAATTACAAGAAAAGAAAATAATATGTACATTTATGTGCACCAATACCTATAAAGTATTAACAGCTAAACGGAAACAAAAGTAAGATAAAGAAACGTAAATGACAAATTGTATGTTTAAGGATGAAATCAGTTAAAAAAAATATAAATTATATACGGTCTTGTACAGAGATTAAAACGATCTTCATTGTTGCATGAACAGTCTGTTGCGCAGAGTACCCTTAAATGTTTTTAGGCTGACAGAGAATATATCAGGCTTATCACAACCAAGCTCATTATATGTTTTTTGAGCTCTAATTAGAGGAGAATTAACTCCCAAATTAGTTCTTCTAAACGGAATTTTGAACAGAGGAACTTGCCTGAACTGTCTCTCAGGTACATTGAAGTTAATTTTAGCTAAAAGGTGCGGGCTATCAAATATATTGACTGTTTTATATATAATGCACAGGTCCGACAATGTTCTCCTTTGTTCCAAATTAAGCATTTTAAATTTCCTCTTTATGTTTTCATAGTTGCTATCTTGCACGGGTTGGCCGATTTTGAATCCTAGCGTTCTTAAAAATTTATGTTGAATGCGCTCAATACGATTAACGTATGTCTTATAAAATGGATTCCATATGACTGAAGCAAAACTCAGGCGGCTGTGAACATAGACATTATAAAGGGTGATAAGGGCCGATGGATTTTTAAATTCTTTGTATGTTCTACAAATAAATCCCAGTGTCCTGTTGCATTCAGATACCAAATGTTCTATATGAAACTGAAATGACATTTTTTCATCCATGAGCACCCCCAAGTCCTTCACAACGTATGATTGTTTTAGCTCATTGTTTTTTATTTTATAGTTATATTTGATTAATTTTTTGTTGCGTGTGAATCTCATAAAGCTGCATTTATCTATGTTCAAGTGCAGATCATTTTGATCGCAAAATAATGAAAAGTTGTTGAGATCTTTTTGTATGTCTTCACAATCGCTTAGACTTTCAACTGTATGGAACATTTTCAGATCATCAGCATAGATTAAAAATTTCACAAATTTAAATGATTCAATTATTTTATTAATATAAATTATAAACAATAATGGACCTAGGTGACTTCCTTGAGGAACTCCAGATGTTATCCTAACCGGCCGTGACTTGAATCCGTTGATCGTTATTATTTGCTCGCGGTTGTAAATGTAAGACCAGAGCCACTGACACAAAGCATTGCTAAGGCCGATAAATGCAACCAAAAAAATTAAAAACAAATATATGTAGTTTGAAGAAACAAAAAAGCACGAATTTCAAGAGCATCAGACAAAAAGTTAAAAATAATTATTAAAATAAGCTTTAAACATTAATGAACAGAAAATACTTGTATGATTGTGATTGTGACATTTTGTGTCACATCTTTCGTAAATCGAGCTTGTGATGCTTTTTCACAATAATACTAGTATTTTTCGTTCATTATTTAAGCTTACATTAAAAGCTTTTTTAACTTTTAAGTCCGATGTTCTTTAGAAGCGTGTTTTTTAGTTTTTTTACACCATATTTATTTCATTTCCTTTTTAAGGCAATACCAAAGTTTACGGAATACATATAAGTTGGATCACTCCGCAAAAATATCAAAACGGCCTGCCCCTTGCTCCGTCTCCCCGGTACACCGGTAGCAGTGTACCGACGTCAGCCGGGAGATACGGGGCGGCGCAAAGTAGAGGTTGAACGTGTTTAACGCGAAGTCTATACAGTGTCTCAAAAATATCGGATTTTGTTATCTCGGATTTGTTTGCAGGAAATGGATAATATTTTTAGAAGTTTAATTTTATCAATTAACTTTATTAACGGATCGAAAATGACAATCAGATCCATACTTATTTTGTGGTAAACCTTGGAATGTAAAGGATATAAATACAGGGTGCTTCACGATGATTAAGACAAGCAATATGTCGGAACTGGGCAGTAGTCGAGAATTATAATTTTGGGGATGTAAATTAGAGCAGATGTTGTGTCTTTTTTGTCATTGTGCTACCCAATGAGGTATTTGTTTTTGGTCACGTGACATTCGATTCAAAATTATTAATGGGACACCCTATACATTTGTGCCTTTCTGTGTTCCTCCCGATAAAATAATTCCAACAAACTAGCACACTTGGGGTATAAAGTGATTAATTCAAGACCTACAAAATATTCATTCGGTGGTCTTACCAAACCACCTAGGGACATCCAAAATTACATTTTAAAGCACGGAAATATTTTTTTTGATAACTTTAACAATTTAGTTTCTACAGTACCGATTGGAACGACACTGAAGAGCAAAATGTCAAAAATAATTTATTCACATCCAGGTAAAGCATTTCCACATGATTATCTTTTAAAATTGTACATACGAGTTCGTATATACTATACCATAAATTTTTGTGGTCTCAAAAATAAGCCAAATAAACAAAACATTAAGGTAAAAATACTACAGCACCATTGAATCAATTTTTACTTATCTACGAAATAACTAACTACAATATGTGAAATCATTTGAGATTCATTAGTAATCGTTTCACTAGGTTTTATTTTTGATATCCATTTATGTAACTTAGTGTATTAGCAAAATAAACGTTATATTTGTATTTGTATGTCTAAATCGGCTGTCAATACCTAGTCTTTCGATGACCCTCGTATATACGTAAAACCCAGGCGTTAGCAAGTCCGCGCTAAAAGACCCTCGTACTTGGGCAAAAACCAACGCAAAAACTAATTGGCGCGTGCGGCCGCGGCATCGCTTTGATGTGAGATCTTCAAAGTGCCGACGGAGAGTGATCCAACTTATATGTATTCCGTAAACTTTGGCGATACTTACAGAGAAACCGCACCAAATATAAATAAATATATTCCTTCATTCTAGTCGATAAAAGCTAAATCAATAACTCTACGGATGGATACCATATTTTCCTGTGGTGTTAAATCTTCTCTTTGACTTTACCACGAGTCTCGATGACCAACGAATTAGCATAATTATACAGTTAGTAAACAAACGTATCATAATTATACCAGTCAACAGGCTCAATCATTACCTTCAGCCACTCATTAGTCATTACTTCGGCTTTATAGGCCCGCGCCAATTTAATGTGACTATTTATGTACTTTCTGCCTACCTGTACAGGGTGTTACAAATGCTGCATGCAAGTCTGTATTTGAGAATCTCGAATGATACGAGAACCGTGTTTTGAGACGTTCCAATTCTATACACAGAAGTACTTCGGAATTTGGTTTTTTGCTAGTTCACAAATAACAAAATTATCAAGGGCTTAGAAGATACGTAACAATACTCTACAAGTTTTGGCTGATGTTTACTAAACCCCTCGAGCCTCTGATAAATGTTCTTCTACCTTGCTTATAAAAATAAAGAAAAACTAATATTAACATTAAACCCTAGTACCCCCTTCCACTCGTGGAAACAGCTGGGATAAACGTAAATACTGAAATCATAAGCAATATCCGTTTTGCCGATGGTACCTTGTTAGTAGCCCAGAGTAGCTCAAAGTTGGGAAGAAGGATGGACAAAATCGTAAATAGCAGTGAAGAAGCTGGTCTTACACATAATTTCAAAAAAAATTCCATAGTCATCAGCAAAGCAAATGTCCAGGGAAGGTTGTGTTCGCAATGGGGCAGTTATAAGGTACAAATATCTGCGTACCATTTTGAACGAGACTGTAGGACACTCTCAAGAAATAAGATCTAGAATAAGTCAAGCTAGAGCTGCATTCACAGATATGCGGAAAGTATTCAGCTCTGAACATGAAACTTAAGATCAGACTGGCTAGAGGTTAGATTTTCTCGATTCTCCTCTATGAGATGGAGTCGTGGACAACGAACAAAGTTGATATGAAAATACTCTTTTTTTCTTTTCTTTGTGCTTAGCCTCCCGCAGAGGCTTAAAAAGCCTATCGCGCTGTAGAAGCACCTTAGGCTTTTCTCTGCACGTTATATTTGAAACGCTGTAGGTTGTAACCGTCGCGTCGGGAAACAAATTCCCCGGCAGCTCATTCCACAGCGTCGAAGTTCTCCAAAAGAAGGAATGCTGAAGGAGACTGGATCGGGGAGTAGGGACCTCGCCCTGGTAAGAACGAGCTCGCCAGAGTCAGGCTGGCGGCGGTGCAACGCACCGCCTGTTTGGCCATCACTGGAGCCATCACTGGAGCCATCACTGGAGCCATGTCTACCACACCAACGTTAGCCATGGAGACCCTTCTAAACTTAACACCTCTGCACATTGAGCTGGAAAGAGTTGCAAAAGTGGTCGCCTACAGACTGCTATTAAACCGGCACACCTGACAAAACGGAACTAGGACCAGACACCACGGGTATAATGGGTGAAATTACCCATCACCATATACTCGGAATGGTCTCGGACTATATGATTCCCCAAGCGCATATAGAGCGATCCTATAACGTCCTTTTCCCAGGCAGGGACGAATGGAGGAGGGACGATTTCATATCACCCTCTCATCTTGCGCTATTTACTGATGGCTCCAAGTCCGAACTGGGGGCAGGAGCGGGAGTAGTGGGTACTAATACAAGAGTTGAAATTTCAGTCAACCTTGGGAGGTATACCACAGTTTTCCAAGCAGAAATGACCGCCATAGAGCCGGGAGTCAGGGAACTAATCAAAAGGCCCCTGACAAACAGATCTATAAAAATATTTTCAGACAGCCACGCTGCATTGAAAGTACTGTGCTCCAGTCGGGGTGATTCAAGACTGGTATGGAACTACATGCACCTCCTCAACAAAGTCGGAACGGGAAACAGGGTAACCTTGATTTGGGTTCCGAGTCACTGCGGAGTGCAAGGCAATGTATTGGCCGACGTGTTCATAGGACCAGAACCATTCGCGGGTATTGCAAAAAGCACCGCTAAAAAGACCATCTCGGACTGGGCAGTGAGAAAAGCACTCCTGAACTGGCGAGATATACCAGGGCTACTGCACTCGAAGGCGTTTATAAGGTACCCCTCGAGTCAGGCCCCCCGAGGATCATGGAATGTAATAGGTACGACCTCCGCATTCTGGTCGGTCTGCTGACGGGACATGGTCGTCTAAAGTACCATATGCGGAAGTTGGGTCTTGAACAAACTTCAGACTGTCGCTTCTGCTACGTGGGGGACGAAACAGCGGAGCATATTCTTTGCTCCATTCGGATTTGCCCAACTGGAACCTCATGACTTCGAGGAAGGTTCACCCTTCACGTTGATAGCCTTCGTAAAGAGGTGCGGACTGTACGGTGAACTCTAAAAAGGTGTGAGCCACAACAGACACAATTGAGTCGCAGTGGAAGGAGGCAGCTCTGCCCCACTCACTTTCAACCTAACCTAACCTAAGGACGAGCCCGCAGAGTCTCTCTAGTATTCCTCGTTCGGACGGCCTTCGGTGTATCTGGGAGAGCTCACTCGAACATCTTTCGTTATAGAATCTGTAAAACAAGCACAGGTCAGCCACCATCCTGGATAGTGCCCAGAAGTTAGAGTTAGAGAGTGCTTCGGAGCGCATCCCCACATATGTGCTTTGTAGAGCAGCACTAGTCGCTCTGGTGTACATACAGGTTCCTACAGCGGAACAAAATTCCAAGCTTTCGGGATGCCGTTTTAGCAATATTGACGACGTGGTCCTGCCAGAATATGTTACTGTTGATGCTGATCCCCAAAAGCTTGACGGAAGGTGACTCCGTGTTTTGATATCCACGTTGATCTGTGAGCCATGTTGCTGTCGCCAATGTACCGTCTTCTGAAGTGATAGTGGCTTGCACGATATCATGTGCAGTTGTCTGCGAAGCTGTAGATTGGATTGGATGTTATTTGAGACTTTCGAAGTGTAGGTACATATATGTACCTCTCCCGTACCTGGCTACGCCCTTGAGCTCAACTCTGTGCCTTCGATTGCGCTAAGTCTCAGTGAGATTAAGGTGTAAAATTACAACAGAGCTAAGGCGGAGAATGAATGAATAAATATGGTTTTTATTTCAGATGGTTCAGACACAAGTGAAATTTTCCAATGTAACCTATCCTTTCCCGTCGGGTAAAGGTACTTGATTGTGTTGTGGGTAATTCGGGAGTTCACTAGAGCATGACTGTGCTGTGTGTTAATGTTTTACATGTTAATTTTGCTTCGTGTAGACTCCACTCTGCAGACAGTGCATAAGTGGCTCTGGTCTCTTTCATAGTGATTAACGAGAATGTCCCTGTATAATCTGATAACCACGTTTTGTACGGATTGCCTGGAGGTAGAGCGGCTTGACTGTAATTATTGGTCGTTAAGCCTTATAGAAAACCAATCGCGATTTATGCTATATAAATCAGCATATGGACCTTCTGATGTATGAGTTAAGTTTTTTCAGTACCGACATCTCTTTGAAATCGCAAAGATTAAATCAGGTATACACTTTTCACAATACTAGGCTGTATTTTGTCATCTTAAGGTGAATTGGCGATTACCTCATACAAGGTACAACCTTCGAGGGTGGCGATATTTATATTAAACTTGCTTATTAAAAATAAATGAAAGTTAATAGATGAATCGAAACATTGTACATAAGTTAATCGATGATTGTACTCGAAAATCATGAAGACAATAGAAGTCCGAAACACAGAACTTTTGAAACATCTAGCGTGTCTACAAATGTCAAACTTTGTTCTGTCTTCCATTTCTAAAATATCAAGTCTTTCCGACTGACATCATAATTTAACTTCATGTGGTGAATTTTTTATTACTTAGTGAGTTCTGAGCAAATGGGAAACTACTGCATTAAAAATCTTAAAGATATCCCAAGAGAAACTCGTAAAATGAGTACATTTTACGAATTCACAACATGTCTGTTAAGACACTGTGACTATGATGATGATGAATGATGAGTTCTGAGCAATATAAAAATGTTTTCTTAAAATTTGACAACTACGTTACCACTATACTAGGCTTATTTTCGAAAAAATATATAGTTTTTGAGCAACTGTATGGTCAAGGGTAGGACAGATCGGCAGATAGTCGATATAGGCTACACATATTCATACACATGAAACTTAAAACCATAATTCTGAAATTTGATTTGGTCCAATATTTGGCATGAGAACTAAATATTAGCTTTTGAAATAAATCCTTACTTGCTATAATAATTTATTCTTCAACATCGCCTTTCATAAATGATTATCACCATGAGCCTTTTGAAGATATTCCTTATAGGTTAAGAAGTCTTCGATAAACTCATAAAAGTACAGTCTTTACGGCATCATACCTTCTTCCTCCATTAAATAGGTTTAAATTTAATACTAAAGCGACAATAAATCTGCTTGCTTATGTAATTTTTGTACTTTTAGCAGAACCAAAGGTCCTATCAGAATATTCTATAAATTACAAGCTATTAGTTATTTTAATAGTGTAGATATTCGGTTGTCTTGTTCTGAAGCTATGATCTATTAAATTTTGCGTAATTCCGTAGACAAAATGCTACAAAAATGAGCCAACCTTGACATTCTAGAGTCCACACTAACTGCTGATCCTGGGATCATACTTCAGCAGGTGGGAGCTAAAGTCAAGTATGAGCAAAAGATAGGATAAGATGGCAAACAGAAAGCTAAAGATTTACTTTGATGGCACCTTGCTCCCTTATAATCCCACACCCAAATACTCAGTTGCCACACTGGATAGGATACTGTCGTTTAAAAAACCTATTCAGTCCATCGCAGCCAAAGCAAACAGCAGAAATAACATCTTGCAAAAAATGTTTTGGAACCTCATGGGGGTCTCTTGTCCTAGGTTCCGTACTTCGACCGTGAGCCTCAGTTTCCCTGCGACTGAATTTTGCTCGCCAGTGTGGCTAAACTGCCCACATACTAGACTGATAAATTCCCAGTTAAACTCTTCTATGGGAACTATTACGGGATGCATCAAATCAACCCCAACTTACTTGCTACCAATACTCCGCCAAATAGCTCCGCCCAATGTACCCATCCGTCGAGAACGTGCCCCTTCTGAAGGAGTATAAGAAAATGGAAACAAATCCCTCACTGCCAATCCACCAAGAACTCTCCTTGGCAGATTAAGTTAAAGAAAACCGCCAATTACAACAGATTTCCAACTTGAGTCTACTGGTTTTAATCCTGTAGTTTTTTTTATTATGTTATTGGGTTATTGGCTCTGATATGAGATCAAGTGGCCAGTTGTATCGTGGATGAGACAACCACGAACAAAATCATATTGTTCCACATACATAGTTACAGTTGAGAGTTACAGTGTTATTTTCAGTTTTGGTGTACAAAAGTTTGGGCGACTCAAATACCAGAAGAACTGAGCTAACTGTTGTTCTCGAACCACCTGGTTTTGAGCTCCACGGAAAGGAATGCCGACCCAAAACAGAATTCGCACATCGCATGGAGTGCGCTGATACATTATTCAAATGGAACAAGCGCGAATCCTCAAGTTGCGATGCGACTGTGGAGCCGAACGCCAAACTGCTAGGCATAAAGAGCAAGAATGTGGCCTTAGAGCTAGAGCATATCCAGACAAGACTTCCTCCAAGCCAAACATGAGCCGCAGACGCAGAATTGATTTCCAGGCTCGATATTAACTTACAACCTAGTTCCCATTTAGATCGCAAGTTTTTTTATTTTTTGTGACGTTTTTTAACCGTTCTTCTTTTTTATGACTTATTTTCATGTGTACTACAACCATGCACTAGAATAATAAAAAATAATACAGTGGAGCAATAATCTACTGTTTTCGACAAAAGATTATTAGGTCAAAGGCTACTGTGCGAAACTTCTTCACATAAAACTAAATCTTTATAGTCAATACGCTTTTATTTTGCTCTTTGTATTAAAAAATATATGTTCACTAATTTACGTCAAATAGTTAATAAAACCTTTACTTCTGTACCGCAGTTCTTTTATGGAAACACTATCGACAGGCCACTGCGTTTCTGGTTGAAATAAGCTGAGCCACTGCTTAAAATTCCATATTTGCCTCGAATTACTGGCAGGACTCCGATGACCCTTCTGGAAGGACAGCGATATGAGCGGCAGCATTTCCTTCCAGCAGGACAGATTCATGTACAAAAGTACTTCCAGAAGCAGGACAATGGCTTGTATGTTCCATCATTAAGGGTCTAGGGTATAGCGCGCGAAATTCAGAATCCAAAAAAAAGACGTACTCCCGTGTAAGCAAGAAGGCGTGGCCGCCTGTTCCCTTTCTCCAGTGGCTGAGCCTAAGATGAGAGAAGATAAGTCCAAAAGTCCAAAAGTAAGGTCAGAAGGTCCAAATGTAAGGTCCAAAGGTCACCAGAAAAATGAATTTCATATTTTTAAGCTCCTGACGTTACTTTTAAACCTACGGTAATGATTCAAAAATCAACTTGAAGAAGAAAGCTTGTGCTTTATCATCTATTTGGCCTTTTTTGATATCGTGTTTGGTTGTTAAACTAGAGACATTTGAAGCATGTATGACTTTTCAATGCGAGTTTTTTTGCACACTAAAAAACTTTTTTGGGAAAATCGCAAATAGTTGTCATTCATTAATGTCTTAACCTCGGTCTTAACTATCACCTTCTGAAACACTGTGTATGTAGTTTGAAAAACAAGTGAGTTCTGTTCGAAATGGGAATCCATGTTTTAACATGGCAAATACATATGTATAACTGTGTATACCCAGGCCCCTTAATGAGGTTTGAAAGGGTTATCGTCATATTTATTTATTATTTGATCATCATCCAAAAAATCACTCACTTAATTAACGAACAAAATTTAAACAAAACAACCAAAAATTCCCTTCACCTATTTTACTGAAGGCTAATGAGCGCAGATTCAGTTAGCATCGATGATTGCAGAATCAGTTCTTTTCAGGGATAGTGGCAATAATCGGAGACTTCTCTGAATTCGCAGAAAGGTTTGGAATAGCATATCACGAGGTATCTTCCTACTTACCTAAAATGTACTACAAAAAACTTGAAAGAAGAAGAAGAGTTAGGAATCCACCAGTCACATGTTTCTCGTATATAACAACACAGACTTGCGCCGCACGTTGCGCCCGAGCTGAGCTCTATTGATTTCGCGGCGATCACGACGTGTGGATGCGCGAAGACTGATCACCAGCAATCAAGTTAGCTGTGAGGATTGTTCCTCGACCGTCAGCCCCACTTCGCGCTTTTCTTTTATTTTCTCTTCTATTGCCATGGACACCCGCAATGTCGGCTGATTGATAACTAATTCAACGCTAATTCATTCATATCTTCCGGTTGTACTAGACGTAGATCGAAGCTCGGATGTTTGTAGAAGGCATTTACGAGGATATATAGTATATTAAGAGACTAGTGCTGTAAGCTCTAAGTCTTTTCAAAGATAGAATTTTATAATCCATGAAATGAGACATAAAAGCCTTATCTTTAATGTACTTTCGGTCAAGGAGGCTTTGATTTAACGGGTGACGTTTATTGTGTTTGATTGAGTGAAACTCCAAGCAGGGCCGCGCAAACCCCGTGTACACGGTGTGCAACGCACACGGGCGGCAAGCCTAAAAGGGCCGCGGCGCCCATGATATTTCGTTCATCTGGATAACTCTGCCTTTTTTAGACTCCATTATTTTGCGATCAGCTCAGTCCTGAATGTCCCGCTTCCCGGTCGATACGCCTGTTACTGTTAAGTGCCGCCCCATATATTTGGAAATGATTTATTTGATACATTCCCCAACATTTCAATTCTCTTAGAATCCTTTTGACACTTCCAAAATCAGTTGCAAGCGGAGAGAGACCATTTTCAAAGCTAGAGTTCATTAAAAATTACTTAAGATCCTCGATGAACTACGAAAATACAGACCAAATTATAAAGGATTTTGCAGCACTTAAAGTAAAACAAGTATCTTTTCTATAAATTTTATAAAAAGATAGGTGTATTTTCTAACAGTTTTTGTTTTTTAAGTTCAAAGTACATAATTATCCGTTTTGTCGGTTTTTTGTTTATGTTTAAAACATTAAACTTAAAGTTTTAAAATATTTAATTTTATTTTCATGATGTTTTTGTTTTTAAGGTTAAAGTACACACATATGTTTCGTTTTTTTGTTCCTTTTTTTGAAGATTCTTATTTATGTGGTATTTATGTAAAAAAATAATAAACTTTTAAGAAAACTTAAAAGTAATCGTCTCTGAAATTTGATTACCCTCTCTTATTGTGCTTGGGGTAATAGGGGGCGGCCACTTATCATTCGCACACGCGCGGCAGAAACACTTGGCGCAGCCCTGACTCCAACTGTGGCATAAGAAGTTTAAAAAAGACGGTAGCGAATCAGTTGAAGATGAAGCTCGATCCGGACGACTACAAATTGCGTGAACTGCCACAAATATTTTAGAATTGTACCATAGTACCACAGCTGCTGTGACAAGTATATGTTAGGGGAAGTTTGTTAACGCGGAACTTGATTACGCTAACACCCGCAGGCCCAATAAATACATCTGGCAATTCATACGAAGGAAATAACTCCTTTAGGATGAGATGCAGCAATTGCTTGGATCGGTGAGTATGAGAAGAGGAAGAAGTAGAAGAGTGACACGCCACCAACCGCATGCCTTTGAGAAAGTGGCTGGAGGTGGCGCCTTAAGGCCAAGTCACCAATTAGTCGAATTTGCTCTTCACTGGACGGCATCTAGTATAGACAGACAGGTAATAGGGACAGCAGTTCCCCAGACATGAGAGCAGTACTCGAGGCCAGGTCCTATCTGGGCTTTATGTGGCATAAGTAGATTAGATGGTAAGACGTAATAAATGCTTTTTGGCTCTAAATAGGTATGCAGGCTTTTTACCAGCAGCTGTTGCAATTGACGTAAGGTGTTCGTGCCAGATCAGATTTTTTGTAATGTTGACTCCTAAGAGCTTGAATTAGTGACTCCTTGGCAGAGCTTGATTGCTCATAAGAACCGAGTGCTGGACTGAGCACTTTTTATTTGATAGCGTACAATGCTGGGTCTTGGAAGCATTAAATTTTACCATATCCCTGAGCCCCCAAGCAGTAATGGTTTCCATATCCTTTGAAAGTGAAGCCTCCGCTGCCAGTGTTCTGCGTTCCTGCTCGACCACAGAGATCGATCTTTTGTTGAAGATGCCTGCATGCAAAGTACTGTCATCCGCAAAATTGTGGATTGGGTATTAGTGCTAGAGATTGGATCATCGATGTGGAGCAGAAACATGTCGGAGCCAATACCGATCCCTGTGGAACGTCAGCATTGAAGCTATGGAAGAAATTTTTCGACCTGGAAGGAAGTCTGCGAGCCAACCGCAAAGCTTAACAGGGAGACCATAGGACGGAATGCCACAGTTGATCGAATGCCTTTGAAATATAGAGAGCAATGACGTGAGCCTCGCTAAACGGTTCTACATGAAAATTATTCATGAAGGTTTAGAGTACTGTAAGCTTGCAGCAAGATGAATTCCAAAAGTAACAACTGACGAACAAAAATCCAATCGAGTGACAATTCTGCTGTACATCAACGAGCTGCTGGAAATAACATCCAATCCAATCTACAGCTTCGCAGATGACAGTACATTAGTGTCGTGCATGAAACCAGGCAAGCCACTATCATCCCAGGAGACGGTACGTCGGTGACAGCAACATCCCTCACAGATCAACGCAGATATCAAAACAATTGTCGAGTGGGGATTAGCAAATAAAGTACAGTTCAACGTACAAAAAACTCAGGCAACAACACTGACAAAGAAGTCTCACGATGGCTTACCAACCGTGGAAATGGAGGGTCACCCCATAGTCGAATCACCTTCCGTCAAGCTCTTGGGAATCAACATCAACAATAACATGTCCTGGCACGACCACGTCGTCAGTATTACTAAAACGGCATCCCAGAAGCTTGGAGTTTTGTTCCGCTGTAGGAAGTTGTATACACCAGAGCAACTGCTGCTGCTCTACAAGGCACAGATCCGACCATCGCTGGAGTATTGCTCCCACATATGGGGATGTGCTCCGAAGCACTCTCTAAAGCTTCTGGACACTATCCAGAAAAGAGCAATTAGATTAATCGATACGCCTGACCTCACAAAGGACCTCCACAGCCTGGAACATCGCAGGAGGGTGGCTGACCTATGTCTGTTTTACAGATTCTATCACGGAAGATGTTCGAGTGAGCTCTCCCAGATAATAACACCAAAGGCCGTCCGAACCAGGAATACTAGAGAAGCTCTGCGAGCTCATCCTTACCAGGTCGAGGTCCTTACTCCCCGAACCAGTCTCCTCCAGCATTCTTTCTTTTGGAGAACTTCGACGCTGTGGAATCAGCTGCCGGGGAATTTGTTTCCCGACGGCTACAACCTGCAGCGTTTCAAATCTAACGTGAACAGACATTTGTCCTCTCGCAGCGCTCCTACAGCGCCATAGGCTTTCAGCCTTTGCGGGAGGCCGACCATAAAAAAAAAATTTGTCAGCAGCTCTCTTTTGAAGGACATTAGGCTAAAAAGTTAAAAATAATGAAACATTCTAGTATGATGAGCGTTGGGCGATAGATTTACGAATAATACGGCACAAAGTTTTCACAACCGTAGCAGTATTTTTCGTTCATAATTGCTTTAAGCTTATTTTAAAAATGATTTTTGACTTTTTAATTCAACGTTCATCAAATTCCGTGTTTTTTAGTTTTCCTGTCGGGTTCCCTGCATAAATTTCACAAAAGTACCAACTCCCAAACAGTTGGATGTCAGGCCTTCTAAATTCTCGTCGCTACGTCACTGTATAATATTAACAAACTTTAAGGTGACTGCGCCATCTGTTAGTCAGCGGTCACAACTCGGATTTGAAGCCATCAAAATCGTTTTCGCGGCAAAGTTGAAGCGTTCAATGTTAGGTCCGATCCTTAACCCAAAGGAAAGTTACAAGCTCACAAAGCAAAAATATAGGTGAAGCTAATAAAGGGTCTAGGGTATAGCGCTCGAAATTGAGAATCCAAGATAAGATGTATTTCCGTGTTAGCGAAGGGGCGTGGCCGCCTATTCCCTTTCTCCAGTGTGTGTGTCTAAAATGAGGGGAGATAAGTCTAAAAATCCAAAGGTAAGGCAAAAAGGTCCAAAGGTAAGGTCTTGATGTCACTATAAAAATGAATTTCGCATTTCCAAGCTCCTGACGTTACCTTTAAACTTAGAGTAATGCTTCAAAGAGCAGATTGAAGAAGAAAGCTTGTGCTTGTGCAACTATTTAGCCTTTTTTTGATATCGGGTTTTGTTATTAAATTACACCCATTTATAGAATGTTTGATTTTGCACTGTGAGTTTTTTTGCACATTAAAAAACTTTTTTGAGAAAATCGAAAATAGTTGTCATTCATTAAGGTCTTAACTACCGCCTTCTGAAATATCAAATATATAGTTTGAAACTAAAGTGAGTCGTGCGGGAAATTGTGAGTCCGTGTTTTACATGGCAAATACATACGTATAAAGGTGTCTACCCAGGCCCCTTAAGATACACCTTATGCTAATGATATGTACATGTTTATCCGTACACTGATTTTTGTTTTACATAAAACATGATAAAACGTACGTATTTACTAGGCATTATTAGATTACAGGTCCGTTTTCTTTTATAATGGAGATCCAATAAAACATCAAACCAATCCTTCTTCGTGATAGAACTGGGCGCTCCTTGTCATCTAAGCCATCAAAGACCACCCAGAGACATATTTGTCTACGTGCATTTTTTATGATTCCCCACATATCGTGTGCTAGAATTTAAGAGATAGCCCCCACATCGGTGCCTATTATTCTGCGATCCCGTACAAACTAGGTGTCTTTATCTCTAAGCTTTAATGTAACAATAAATCAAATTGAAATTTCTACTGGCGTATTTTTTGTACGGCTGATAAACGAGTTTTTTTGGCTGGGAATTGTTACACGCTATTATCTTCAAGTTGGCATGGACATTTTTCAACGATTCGTTTCAGTCTTATTTGGTTTTCGCAAAGCATGAGTGAAATAGAAAAGTATGTAAACATACCATGTAATAGAGGTGTGGACAGGTGCTTTTGCCTATCGGATTGTAGGTATTTGTAATCTCTTAAGAGTTTTGATTTTAAGGTAACGCGATTTTTGGTTACTCATATCACACATATCATGTATATCACACATAAGTACGTTTGACAAGAATAAAAAATTTCAGATATTTCAGATCTTCCACCATTTCAATAGAGTACTAAAACTCATCAGAGACACAAACCTTTACTATAACATTTAAGTACTGTACTGTATATGTATTGTTATGTTATGTTACTATGTTACTATATTATGTGAGGCGCTTAGATGCAAAATCAGATGTTTCCAATTTTCAAATTTTGGCGTTAAATGTAGGGATATTTTTAGTTTGGTGATAACGTATAGACTACAAGCATAACCAACATTCAAAAGAAGATATTTTCCATACTAAACCTTGACCAAATACGTCCCTGGAGTTCAAAACAAGTTATATCCAATCATATAAAACATACAAATGCAGATATATCCAGCAACATACAAAATCAGATATTATCCATATGGTTTTCATGGGCAATATTCCGGAATAATCAAAAGCAGTTATATCCGCTTCGCGGACATGTCGTTGCTCGTTAGATTAATATCATTAGTTTTCTTGTAAACAGTGCAGCCAGAGGATCGTTTAGACGTTTATCGTTCAATATTCGAGGTGTTTTCATGGTTTTTGTTATAATAAAGTTGTAAATATTATCGAGATGTGTTATGCGATGAACACCGAGGCAATATAGAAGTAGAAGTTCAAGAAGAGCTCTTCTGTGAGCCCCAAGAAGATGATAATAGATTTGTTTGACTTTTCTCATTTGAGTTATAATGAAGTTGTTGTCAATCAATAGAATTCTTAAGTAAAAAAGACTTTCACTTATTATTGCACAGTGCCTATCAAAATAGCTCTATTTAATACTAAGCTAGTACCAAACTATTACTCATGCGAAATTCAAAATCAGATATTTCACATCCTAACTTTCAAAACCAGATATATTCATTTTATTTTTCCGGTTGGTGTCTCTAAACTTCAACAGAAATCTAAGGTTTTCAAGAAAACATCTATAAAAATCATATTTTAACCCTTTATATAGCAAATCCATAGAAAAATTGAAAATTGCGAAAATGACAGTTTTTTGCGATTTTCTCAGTTTCATTTATGACGGATATATCTGGTTTTGCATCTAGGCGCCTCGTTATGTCACTGATAACCCGATGCGGTTGATGTGACCTTTTTTTGTGTGAATAAAATACTAAAAATGCTGAAAAAAAAAGATCTTCAGGTTTACCTAAAGAATCGAAAATGTTTATTTGGCTTTCTACTAAAATAAAAACCTTGTGTTTTAGATAATTTGAGGGCCCTGATTAGAAGTCCGGTCGTAGTTTTGAGTTTCCGTCTCGTTTGACAAAAATAAAAAATTTCAGATCATCCGGTACACCAAAAAAATTTAAAACCTTAATTTGGTTTCTCTATTAATACGAAACCTTGTGTTTTGGATAATCTGATCACTGCTGATTATAAATTCAGTCGTAGTTTTTAGTTTGAGTCTCGCTTGACTAAAATAAAAATTTCAGATCTTCAGGTTCACCATGCAAAAAAATCTAAAACCTTTATTTGGCTTTCTATTAGGACGAAACCCTGGGTTTTGGATATTTTGAGGGCGCTGATTACAAATCCGGTCGTAGTTTTGAGTTTCAGTCTCGTTTGGCAAAAAACAAAAATTTCAGATATTTCAGAACTTCAAAGTAGGTACCAAAAAATCAAAAATCTTCATTTGGTTTTCCATTAACACGAAACCCTGTGTTTTGGATAGTTTGAGGGCGCTGATTACAAATCCGGTCGTAGTTTTGGGTTTTAGTCTCGTTTGACAAAAAACAAAAAATTTATATAGGTATTTCAGATCTTCGTTACCAAAAAAATCGAAAAACTTTATTGGCTTTCTGCTAAGATGGAAACTCATGTTTTGGATAATTTGAGGGCGCTGATTACGAATCCAGTCGTAGTTTTGAGTTTCAGTCTCGTTTGACAAAAACAAAAATTCAGATCTTTCGGATCTTCAGGTTTACCAAAAAAAATCGGAAATCTTTGTTTGGCTTTGAAGATAAAACCTTGTGTTTTGGATAAATTGAGGGCGCTGGTTACAAATCTGGTCGTAGTTTTGAGTTTCAGGCTCGTTTGACAAAAATAAAAAATTTCGGATATTTCAGATCTTCAGGGTTAGATACCAAAAAAATCGAAAATCTTTATTTGGCTGTCCATTAAGATGAAACCTTGCGTTTCGGATAATTTGAATTTGAAAAAAATCGAAAATCTTAATTTGGCTTCCTATTGAGATGAAACCTTGTGTTTTGGATAACTTGAGGTCGCTGATTACAAATCCGGTCTTAGTTTTGAGCTTTAGTCTCGTTTGACAGAAATCAAAAATTTCTGATCTTTTGGATCTTCATCAGGTTTACTAAAAAATCTAAAATCTTTATTTGGTTTTCCATTAACAAGAAACCCTGTGTCTTGGACAATTTGAGGGCGCTCATTACAAATCCGGTCGTAGTTTCGTGTTTCAGTCTCGTATAACAAAGATCTGAATTTCAGATCTTTCGGATCTTCAGGTAAGTTTACCAAAAAAATCGGAAATCTTAATTTGGCTTTCTATTGAGATGAAACCTTGTGTTTTGGATAACTTGAGGTCGCTGATTACAAATCCGGTCGTAGTTTTGAGCATTAGTCTCGCTTGACAGAAATAAAAAATTTCAGATCTTTTGGATCTTCATCAGGTTTACTCGAGGGTTTACTAAAAAAATCTAAAATCTTTATTTGGTTTTTCATTAACACGAAACCCTGTGTTTTGGACAATTTGAGGGCGCTGATTACAAATCCGGTCGTAGTTTTGAGTTTCAGTCTCGTTTAACGAAGATCTGAAATTTCAGATCTTTCGGATCTTCTGGTAAGTTTACCAAAAAAATCGAAAATCTTTATTTGGCTTTCCATTAAGATGAAACCTTGCGTTTGGGATAATTTGAGGGCGCTGATTACAAATCCGGTCGTAGTTTTGAGTTTCAGTCTCGTTTGACAAAGATCTAAAATTGCAGATCTTTCGGATCTTCCGGTAAAGGTTTACTAAAAAAATCGAAAATCTTTATTTGCCTTTCCATTAAGATGAAACCTTGCGTTTGGGATAATTTCAGGGCGCTGATTACAAATCCGGTCCTAGTTTTGAGTTTGAGTCCCGCTTGACCAAATTAAAAAATTTCAGACCTCAGGTTCAAAAACTCGTGAAAAGCGTTGAGTCAACCAATTTGGCTCAATTTTTTCACTCCGAATCCATGAAACTGACCTAACGTCTTCTATAAAGGTTCAATTTATTCATTATTCGAAATCACAAAGATAAGTCGATAAATACCAGTCAGGTCTGTTAACGAAAGTAAATGCTCGGTAACATTATATAAAAGACTCTGATTATCATTCTGTAGCCGTAAAAAGAAACTGATATTGTTATGTTGTTATATTGTTATCCAAACACGGATAAGGAATACATATTTCCTACTATAAACAGTCAAAGCTTTCTTCGGAAGTAGGGCTTCAATCGGATTTAGATTTAGAACGTAGGAGTTGAACAGTTTTTCCGATATGCATACCTAGAGTATTCCGAGTAAACAGATAAATTACCAACTTGGTTTTTTACGATCTCGCATACGTTTCTAATTGATAAGGAGAAGTTATTTTCGTGAATACAGAGTGGACACTCCGGTAAAAGGGTTTAAAAGAAAGGGCTGCCTTCGAATATGAATGTCACCTCCATCTTCAGAAGATTTAGGCCCGATTTTATCAACACGGGCATTTTAACAAAGGTTTTGACCAATCAGAGCAGCCCATTCAAGACCTTGCATCTGTCAAAGTTCTCTGAAAATTATTGATTTCTCTAGAAATTTACTTCAAAAAGGTGAAAAAAGACATGCTTCTATATATAATCGACCATTGTGAACTCTCTAGTATCTTTTTAACGCTGATTTTCCATCCTAAATGGGTAAAAACTTGCATTTTCCTGTTTAACAAAGAATTTCATCATCATAGTCACAATGTCTTAACAGACATGTCGTGAACTCGTAAAATGCATTTACTAATTTTACGAGTTTCTCTTGGTATATCAATAAGATCTTTAATGCAGTAGTTTCCCATTTGCTTTCTGCATCTTCATGCCGTTGACCAGATGGTATCTACTGGTTCATCCGCCTTTAGGGGCAATTTCTCACCCCAAGGACAAGAAGGTGCCCTGACTCTTCTCAACTCGTCCACCCAAAGCTGTTGGTTGAGAAGAGGTTACTGTTTATACCGACAGTAGTTCGGTACCTTTTAGTCGCCTTTTACGACACGCAGGATATACGATGGGAGATATTCTAACCCGCCCCCACACGGGGGAACAAAGAATTTAGTAATTGCTAATCTTAACCAACCAGATTACTGCACTATTTTGATAAAACAATAATTTACAATCGATAATAATTATAAATACCTCCAATATACATTTGTATTACAGTGAAAAAGGGTAAAATAACATTTTATTGCATTTCACAAAGCTATTATAGACATACACGATGCAACCGTGCATTACTGGTTGCCTATCCTGCTTAACAGCAAAGGCTTGTGATCTGGCAAAAGTATAACGTAAAATACGAGTATACGTATATCCTTATTTTTCCTAAACTAGAAACCTTTCGTACCGCCAGAAACTGAATAAGGTGCTTTAAATAAATGTGTTTCTGCGCTACGGTTCCTTTTACGCAGTGCCTACAATCTTTACATCCTCTGTGAATATTTCTATTAGAAGATCTATTCTATAACAAACATGCATCCAATCTATAATCAATCTGACTGCAATTGCAATTGGCAATTATACAATAATTATAAGGTAAACATTAAAAATCTAGCATTCATTTGCAAATCAATCACTTTGTTCTGATTTTCTGCTATGAATTCTAAAATATTTTTAATGAAAGTGTCATCCAGCTTTGACGTTTTGTTTCCACTATTGATAAAATACTATTGGATGATACTTATTAACCTAGCCCGCAATACCCAGTAGAAAGCTTTTGCTAAACAATATCCAATAGAAAAGCTTTGTCAAAGTCTTTGTTAAATATGCATGTTGATAAAATCGGGCCTTAATCCAACAGATTTATGCACAGATTGCTATGAGACGGATGATTTAGATCATATTCCTTTCTGCTGCTCAAAAACCACCAGTCAGTCTCAGATTTTGTATGACAAGCTGCTCATCCTTAATTCATGTAATAAAGTCTCGAATCATTCATATAGAAGACAAACAATAACGTTACGTTAGATTTAAATTTGCCGCGGTTGCGGAATCATCGGATAATAGTCGGAAACCTTCGGAGGCCTTCGAGACTGCGGGTTAGAAAGTTGCACCACAGCGTAATAAACAACCAGCACAATAACTCAAGTTGGCGGAAATTACACGCGCATCCCCACTTTTGGATGGGTTTTTGTAGGGATGGTAACGGTACTTCGATACTTCTGCACTAATATCGAGTTTTTTTGTCATCGATACTTTTTGAGGCATTCCAAGCTGGTATCGATAATTTTGTATCCATATCCAAAATAATAATATAATTATTGAGGGGTGTAATCAGTTGCACCAAATGCTCTCTACAAACCAAACGCGCCTATTTGGCTAGAAAATATCGAATTGGTACCGGTATCCATATTTTCATTTTCGCATCTCTACCAAAACTTGACAGCCGTAAAATCATCCAAAAACACTCCCAAGGTCATATTTTGTGGGAACCATTTTTATGTAGGAAATCCTCAGAGATATTATGCTGGTTGTTTATTATGCTGTGGTTGCACGGTCCGGCTAGACGCAAGTGGTTTCACTCCGTATTTCTACAAGCATCAAAGATTATGACGCACATCGTAAAATAAATCTATACCTTCTGTAGGCTAAAAATAGTGTCTTTGAAAGTGAAAATCCATGAAGAATGTAAGGCGGTATCATTACTAGCATCGAATACCATATAGATTTTCAATCGGAAATATAAATTCAACTTACCGGTTCCATTTAAATCAGCCTTGTGGCAGAATTAGTGATCATCAAACAGACGTCCGCTTCACTAATTAGTTTGGAAGCTAAAGATCGAATTTTCAGAACAAAATTCAGTTTTTTAACATCTGCTATGTTTACATTCGTCAAATCATGTAACGCACAAAAAAGTATTTTCAAATTAAACAAATAAATTCTGGAAGCCAAAAAAAAGTGCATCAAATGGTTTGGTACTAAAAGCTTATGCCCAAAAACGAGCACTAAATATATAAAATATTATAATTTTATATACAAATTTTATTGCGTAGGGTTTGAAATTCGGAAACCGCTGAAAAATGGAACAATTTTTTTTTGTTTTTAGATCATTTCAATGATCAGCCTTTATGGCCTACATCATGAAATATACTATTGAAATGACTGGGGAATTTATGTTACCTATGGGTAATCATAGAGCAAAAGGGACAGGAGAAACAAGAAGTAGATGCAAGGATCCTCAAAGGAACTCAGAAGTATGGAGAAAAATGTTCTGAAATCCAAAAATATGTATCCGCAAAGACGAAAGACCAAAGAGAAACTTTACACAACTGTTATCAGACCAACAGCGGCATATACTTGTGAGACGTGGACTATGAACAACAAGGAGGAAGAGAAACCTAAAAGATGGGAAAAAACAATATTAAGAGCCATTTATGGAGGCGTAAGGACAAACGAGGGATGGAGGAAAAGAACAAACCAGGAACTGCAAGACATGGATAAGAACCCCGATTTTATATCAGTCATTAAAGCGTAGAGAATAAGGTGGCAAGGACATGTGGAGAGGCTGAAGGGGATGACAAAACTAGTCCTCAACCAGATACCGATAGGAAGAAAACGAAGGGTAGACCAAGGAAGAGATGGCTGAAGATGAATTAAAGGAAATTAATTTAGATGCGTACCTATGTTTCATAGATTTTAAAAAGGCATTCGATATGGTGAAACATGACTAATGGAAATTTTAAGATCATGTAACAAGGACGACAAAGATTTAAGGATTATCTCATACCTCTATCAACAACAAAAAGCTATAATCAGAATAAAAGGCGAATTATCTGAAAAGATTGATATCGAGAAGGGAGTAAGGCAGGGATGTGTCCTTTCACCGTTATTGCGGAAGAGATATTCAGGAGAGCTTTAGAAGACACCACGGATGGTATAATCATAAATGGGCAATGCATTAACAACCTGCGTTACGCTGACGGTTGTTCTAGCGAATAGTGCTGAAGCACTTCAACGACTGATGAACAGAGTAACAACACTATGTGAAGAGTTTGGGATGGAACTAAACACAGAGAAAACATAAACGATGGTTATCAGCAAGCATCAGAACAAGAAAGTAAAAATTAACGTCAACGGAATGGAGCTGGAAAGAGTAAGAAGAATAAATTATCTTGGAAGTAATCTTGATGAAGCTTGAGACCATTCACTAGAAATAAGAACACGCATAGAAGAAGCACGTAACGTATTTTATAGAATGCAAAAGGTACTATGCAGCCGCCAACTTAATATCCCATTGCGAGCTCGGATACTGGAATGCTATGTTTTTTCCATACGGTGTTGAGCCTTGGACAATGACAGAAGCAACACAAAAAAGAATACAATCATTCGAACTCTGGTGTTACCGTAAAATGCTTAGGATATCTTACGTGAGTTATACGACAAATGAGGAAGTCCTGCGGAGAATGTACAAGACAACAGAGCTTATGAACCTCATAAAAGAAAGAAAAACACAATCTTTTGGCCACATTATGAGAAACGGAAAATACGAACTGCTTCGACTTATCATCGATGGCAAAATCAATAGTTAGAGAGGACCAGGAAGAAAACGCAGCTCCTCGCTCAAAAACCTGCGACAGTGGTCAAATATGACATCAATAGAATTATTTAGAGCCGCCACAAATAAGATTAAATGGGCAAATGTAATAGCCAACGTCTTCAAGGACAAGGCACCTTCAGAAGAAAAATATTAGACACTGGAAAGGAAAGGTGGGAGACGGAAATAGGTGAAGAGGAATAGTGCAGAATATAGTCAGAAATAGGAGATGAAACAATGGAAACAAGCATCCAAATACAATTTTAATTTACATAAATTTTAGCCGTAGTCCTTCATGGTCTGCTGTGTAAACCAATATAACAGGTTACAGTATACATGAAAAAGTCATAAAAAAGCAAAACTTTTTTTTTAATTTTTTGTTTTTTATTTTTTCCGAGATTTTTTCTGTTTTTCATGTTTTTTTTTGTTTATTTCGTTTTTGTTTTTTTTCCCGATCTAAATAGTAGCCCATAGTTTAGTATCCAGCCTGGAAATACATTCTACGGCTGATGGTTTGGCTTGGAGAAAGTCCCTTTTTTTTGTCTGGATATGCTCTAAGGCCACATTCTTGCACTATATGCCTGACAGTTTGGCGTTCCGCTCCACCGTCGCATCGTGGACCGTGGGGATTCGCGCTTGTTCCATTTAAACAGCGAATCAGCACGTACTCCATGCGAGGTGTGAATTCTGTTTAAGGTTGACCATTCCTTCCTATGGAGCTCAAAACCAGAAGGTTCTTGACCAGCAGTTAGATTACTGTTCACTTTTCCTGGGGTTTGGGTCGCCCAAATTTCTGCCCATTTAGCTGCAGAGTTAAAATCCTCAGAACCAATTGGAGAGCTGTCTGTAATTGGTGCTTTTCTGGACCGTAATATGTTAGCGCAGCGTTTATTGTAAATATAAATAAAATACAATAAACAACAAGTGCCCAAAAAAGTTAAAAACTTGTGCTTGGGTACAAAGTAATTATTATAAAATAAGGGTTAATTCAGGAATATTTATATTTAAATATTTTGCGTTCTATAGATATTAGTAATAATAGGTATTACATAATTTTGTCAACAAGTTGGTGAATTTTAATGCGTTTGTTATTCACCATCACCACCATTTTAAACCATATTTGAATGAATTTAAAGGCACTAGACATTTTATGCTTTCTGGTATCTTATTGCATAGTCTTGGAGCAAGAAGTGTATGACATCGTAATAAAGTATTTTTCCTTGCTTTTGGTACAACGTTAGATGCATATCTTATGTCATGTTTATTTTCGTGTTTTGTCAAGTTTGATTCATTTTTGTATTGGTAAATACCTAGTGACATGAGAAATGTTTGGTGGGTATCTAGAATTTTTGTTTCAGAAAATAACAGGTCACTAGGATTATGCACATTTCACTTTATATAAAAATTTTTTATACGTTTTTGTGCAAGGAGAGATCAGGTATATCTTGGTGGAGTGACAGTGAGGGATTAGTTTTGATTTTGTTATATTCTTTCAGAAGGGAATTTTCTCGACGGATGGGTGGTGGAGCTATTTGGCTGACTGTTGGTAGCCAGTAAGTTGGGGTCTTTAACTGGGAATTCATCAATTTAGTATGTGAGCTATTTAGCCACAGTGGTGAGCAAAATTCAGCCGCAGAGAAACAGAGGCTCAGGACCGTAGTACGGAGCGTAGAAGCGGAAGCAGGCTGCGATGGACTGAATATGTTTGTTAAACGATACTGTCCTACCCAGTGTGACACCTAGGTATTTGTGTGTAGAATAATATGGTAGCAAGGTGCTGTTAAGGTAAATCTTTAGCTCTCGTTTTGCCACTTTACTGTACATTTACAATACTCCTATAGTCGACTACCTCCGAAACCTATTTTTTCAAAGAAAAATCTGCCAACTTTAATCACTACTGTGGGCAAATAGTAAACATAGATTCGTGTGTGGTAGTCATTGATTTAGTGTACAGCAAACGCAGCTTGATGAAGACGATATTACATTAACCGCTCACAATGTTAGCGTAAAATTACATTCATTGATTTGAAGAATATTTTAACTGATATCCCGTACTCTTTTCTACCAGTATAATTATGATACCTGCTTTCCATCAAAAACAGCTGTCATTTCTAAGCATTATTGTTGACAAGTACAATTTTTCTTTGGTAATACGTTTGGAAAAGGAGACAAGCAACGAGAGGAATTCACGGATGTCAATTCGGGAGCGTCTTCGTGACTTTCATCGTCCTTCCGGCATGACGTCGTAAAAATCGCTGAGCGTCCGCCAACACCCCATAAACGGTGGCGAGAAACTTCTAATTGTCTTTTGAATATTTTGCTCGGTCAACGTCGTCGAACGCAAGCCACCAACTTACTCTGATTACCCATTAACCTGATTAGCGACATTTAACGCAAGCTCAGCGAAACTAAACGCTACCATCTTTGGACACCGCTATTGTCACTATCTTTTTCCTCTCCTTTTTATAACCTTACGCGGTCGTTATTTACTCAAGGAGGTTTAGGCACGCAGCTGTGAAGCCCCAGTGGTATCCAAAAATAACTTCCCCTGAAGAAGTGCCGTACAATCGTGGACGAAAGCAAGGCGTCTAACACAAATAAGACACAAGTTTTGTCCGAAATCAAAGAGCTTTCTATAATTCAAAACATATTCTTAAAACTAAGAAGGTTATATACACGATGACATATTTTAAATTTTAAAATGTACAAAAACTACTCGATTCTTTGGTACTCTCTGACTTCGACTATTGCAGCTTCGTGTATTTTTATTAACACGCTTTTATTAAGTTCACCTGTATGTTTGTGAGTTTGTAACTCTCCTTTGGACTAAGAGGTCGGATCTAACATTAAACGCTCTACCTGTGCCGCGAAAACGATTTTGGCGGCTACTCAAGGAGGTTTAGGCAAGCAGCTGTGAAACCCCAGTGGTATCAAATGATAACTTCCCCTGAAGATCTGCCGTACAATCGTGGACAAAAGCTTGGCATCTAACACGAATAAGACACAAGTTTCATCCAGAATCAAATAATTTTCTATAATTCAAAACATATTTTTAAAATTAAGATCGTTATATGCACAATGACATATTTTAAATTTTAAAATGTACAAAAACTACTCGATGCTTTGGCACTCTCTGACTTCAACTATTGCTGCTTCGTGTGTTTTTATTAACACGCTTTTATTAAGTTTACCTGTATGTTTGTGAGTTTGTAACTCTCCTTTGGACTAAGAGGTCGGATCTAACATTGAACGCTCTACCTGTGCCGCGAAAACGATGTTGACGGCTTCAAATCCGTTGGACTAGCGTCAGCGGTCGTATCCGCTGACTAAAATATGGCGCGCCTTAAAGATTAAAGCTTGTTAATATTACACAGAGGCGTAGCGATGAGAGCTGTGGTGATCCGGAACGCGCTCCTGACTGCCATACGTTAGAACGCACCTTTAGCTGTCAGACTGCTGAAGTTTGACATATTTCTCTCCCTGACGTTGAACAGACGTTGAACCACGTCAGTTGCAAAATGTCCGTTGTACAATGCTGGCTTAGCCCCCCACTCCAAGCTTAACACGAGCTTACGTAAGCCGAAGCTTAACGCGAGCTTAGCTGAGGTTTAAACCTAACCTGATACAAGTGACATGATATGTCAAGAAGGAACCTTCAAATTGCTTGTCACTTAATTAGATCATATTTTTTGAAATATTTCTGTTTAATTTAACAAAGAGAGAAAATGACAGAACAGAGACAGAAACGGTCGTTGCCGAAATTTGACAAAAACTGTCATAAGTGCCTAACCAAAAAAGGTCATTTTTCGGATGATTATGTCACTACATATCAATAAATCAGTATTTCACCAGTAAAGTATATGAAAACAATGCACTCATGATTTAATAAATACAAAAATCAAGTAATAAAACTATACCATAAACACGCAGCACTCATGATTAATAAATACAGAACAAATGTTAAGTAACAAGTAATAAAAAAACAATATCATAACATTTCTGTGTTTTGATTTCATTCTCTCTGAGTTGGCACACATGCATGCTAAAAGAATCTGGTTAACAGGGGCACACATACAACATTGGGTTCTAAATTCCACCACTAGACGTCATGATCACTTTGGCTATTTCTAAATTTGGTATCGGTTTTGACAGTGACCTGTTGCTCACTACAGAGCTTAAAAGATAAGACATCCAAATGTTTGGGAGTTGGTATTTTTGTCAAATTTATTCAGGAAACTCGGCAGCTTTAATTATCGCTTATGCAGTAATGGAGATGATTTTCCTCTTCCTTGCACCGATTATTAATAAGTACGGTTAAAAAAATAAAAAAAAAAAGAAACACATGATAAAGTTAGCTAAAAAGTTAAAAATAAATATACTAAAAAACAAAAAACGCGCTTTAATGAACTACAGACTAAAAAGTTAAAAATTATTTTCAAAATAAACTTAAAACAACAATGAACAAGAAATACTAGTGTGATTAAAAAAAATCATGGGCACTTTGTGGCATATTATTCGTAAATCGAGCGTCCGACGCTTTTTTAACAGTTATACCAGTATTTTTCGTTCATTATTGTTTTAAGCCTATTTCAAAAATTATTTTTTTTAGTCCGATGTCCTTTAAAAGCGTGTTTTATAGTATTTAAAACTATATTTATTTATTTTCCGATCAATAAAATCAGACCACCACCTTATGAGATACGAATATATAGTTTTTCTCCATGAAATCATGAAAAAATCTAATCCCAGCTACCTACCTAAGAGTTATGCTTATTTTTCGTCGTTGTAGTATGGGCACTTAAGGGATCGACATAGCATCTCCATTCCTTCTCGTCCAATTAATCCCTTTAAAATTGTTTCTCATACTTGTCGGAAATTTTTTATAACAGCCGTGATAGTACCTCGAAGTCTTTACCAATACCCGGTTTCAAAAGTTAAATTAACTCTTTTATTTTAGCCATCACTTCTCTTCAATGCTTTTTAATTAGCTTCTCTATTAGTTTTCCTTAAATATGTTGATTGTTTTGAACAGTATTTACTTGTTGATTTTGGATTTAACAATTTCTTTGTATTTTTCCCTTACATTTTTTGTATACCGAGTATTAGAGCTTAAGTGTAAGAGAAGCTTTAGATAAACCTCGCCTACATAACACCCGCTTTAAGATAACTTACACTTTGTATTGCACCATGCACTGTCTTAAATCCTATTTATATACAGGATGTCCCTGAACTTCCTTAACACGTGATATTCTCTTAACAAAAAAAATCTTCAAACGAAAACTGAGTGGAATGTTTGAAAGTACTACAGGGTCTGTCATACTATGCTTTCAAACTTTTACTTTTGTGCTTCAACCCTTAAAACTCACCGCCACTTTCAAATAGCATCGAATAGTTTTTCTTACATAAATTAAGTCCTCATTTTATTTAAAATCTTGTAGTACCTTGGATTCTATATAAAAACCTATATTTCACGTAAAGTCATAAGCAGAAAGTAAACGAAATAAATAAAATCAGGATTTGTTTAAGACGTAATATTTTCGTAAGAAAAAAACATTTGTTTTCGAAAGCATGTATTATAAGTCATTCAGTACACTTGCAATTAGTTTTATTTTAATCCGTTTTTTGCGTCAAGCAAATTCTTATTTTATTTATGTTATGCTTATGATTCTACCAAAGAAATAAGTTTGCCTATAAAAGGCAACTGCAAGATTTTAAATAATATAAGGACTTAATTTGTGTAGATATAAAACTATTTAGTGCTGCATGAAAAACAAAAGTTGAGGGTGAGTTTTAAGGGTTGAAAAACAAAAAAAATGCTCTGATAGACGCTATAGTACTTTCAAGAATTCCATTCAGTTTTCGTTTGAACTTTTTTTTTGTTAAGAGAATATGATGTGTCAAGGAAATAAATCTTTGTCGTCATATCGTTATCCTGTGTTTTTCATTTCTGGACAACTAAATCACTGGGTACATGAACTTACATGCCTATGGGCAATATATTGATTGGTGGCTCAGCCAGCATAATCTAACATGCATATTTCTTTATTCTTTGACAACCGTTATGTTCCGCCTGTAGTATATATACCCCCTTTAGTTATACAGTTTTTTATGTTTTTTGATTCTACATTGCGAAGGACTTCAAGTATATTTTTTGTTTCTTTTAGAGGGCTAGTGAGACACGTTGGAATATTGAGGAAGTGGAATACATAACATAGTCTAATAGAAATCGAACGATCAGGCATCTGTTTAGAATTTGTGCGGGTAGAAAGTGTATTGAAAATTTTGTATGCGGGACCACATCTGCACTCTTTGGCTATTACAGGCAAGGTGAAATTTTTACGACTACGCATTGAGAATCGTAAGGTAATGTCTGTTGTTAGATGCCAAAGAAGTACTTCTGTGGAGTGATTACACATATAATATACTAGCATCTTTTTTCTTTTTACTAAATTTTTATTGTATGTGTTCCGTGCCATTGAATTTTGCTACTACCTACTCTTATCAAACAATGAAAAATGTGTGTTTCTGATACCTGATTATGACTGTATATTAGTCGAAATGTCGTATAAAGAAATATAAGAACATTTTGTTTTGATTTTGACCTGATTCTAAAAAATCGAAATTCAAGTTATAGCCCAGCCTTTGGGTAAAACGGTCCTGTTATTATTACAGATCTGGAACTTTTAAGTGTGTAAGGGAGATAACCTACGAAGACTGTATAAATATGTGTATAAAGCCAGCTTTACTCGGATTTTAAAAAATCATCGTTTCATCAATTTAATATCGAATATAAAGCAATTGAGTTGCAAAATATAAATAACTTATTTAATATCCAAAGAATAAGATTGACTTGCTAAAATATATCAACATATATTATAAAAAAAAATTACACATAATAAACGTGATTTTCCTGGCATATATCGATTTTCCAGAGTAATAAAGATGAGCTAGATGTTAATATCTCGACAAGATACCACAGAATGAAGAAAAAATGAAGGTTTTATATTATCTACTAGCTCCAATTTCAATTTCCAATTAGGCGGTGGCTATGAATGAAATTAGCCCCTCCAAAAATCCAAACATAATTCGGTCTGTTAAGTTTATTGTATCTAGGGCGGGCACTTAAGCCCCCCAGCTTCAGGGACATAACTACGCTCATGCTATAATTGCGTGAAAAACAATAATGATCCTATTGGTCGTAAAGACGTCTCTTTTTTCAAATTGAAGGTTTTTTAGAGAACTTTTCCAAAAACGTTATTGCAAATAGATAGAGCAATAAACAGAAGGGTTATTGAATTTGTTTATTCGCAGAAAATTTGAATGACTCAGTTTTATGTGGTTTTATTTAACAACAGTTTCATCATAAATGAATAATGTTTGACTCTTTGAACCTCGACCTTCCGTGCATCCATTCCAACTCTAGGAGCTTCACTTAGGCAAGTTTAAACAATTATAGGCATAATGAATTACATATTTCGTAAACTAACAAACATATCGGGCTAAAATTTTCTACACGTTTGAAAACTTACAATGGCATTATTTTCCAGGTATTACGTATTATTTATGATAATTAGTTTAAAAGTTATTAACAATGATAGAATTAGACAAAATGCTTTGTTTTAGCAGTTATTTTGAAAATATATTGTTGCATTTAAATGCAATCAACACAATGGTCTGGTCAATAGCTAACTTTCATTTTTACAATGTTACTCTAAAACTTAACCGAAAAGTGCTGCGAGCTGGACACCGATTTTTACAACTTAAAGCATGATTTATACAAAAAACTGTAATTTTGTCTGTATATATCCATGCAGTCATCATTCTGCAGGTCTCAACTACCACTTAACACAGCTTCAGATATCTATAATATACTTTCCCAATTTTATTTTGATTACAATGGTCTATTAAGTACATCTAGCCTGTGAGCTGTAATTTGACAAGATTGGCTAAGGAAGAGACCATCAGAAAGTGAGTATTAAGGGGATGGCGTATTATAACGTAGAAATCTGATACGATAATAGAAAATAGAAATATATAATAGAATAATGATACAATAAAAATCCAACGTAACACCCTGTACTATGAAATTCGTTTACAGGGGTAATACGGATAGAACTCTGATGCTTCTGAATGATCAGGATATTGAAGAGGCCACTTACTTGGTGAAACGACGACAGGAGATGTCTGCTTACTAAGAGGTGGCAGGACCAGTCGGAGCCGAGTCTGTATTTTGAAAACGTTTATGAGTACCTTACACATTCAACCGCTACATTACATGCACAAGATTACTGTTATGTTAGTCTGTCATGATGTTGATATTATCGCCCAATCAATGCCACCAGATCCAGGACGTTTTCAAACTGCATCAAGGGCCATAAGCATACGAGATGATCTTAGTTTTTTCAAAGAGGTCCAAGCCCTCAGTACCGCCACTTCCCGTTATTTGCGCATACCAGAAGAGGACGACACCCAAAGGTGGCACACAAATAGAAAAACTATGTCTTGGCTTCAAAACTGACTACACCCGTCAGATCGATTTACGGCGCCTTACCTATACGAATGTGACTCGCAAGTGTGATCTGGCGACAGATCTATCTAGGTACGTACCTCTACAAATGAGTAAATACTTTTGTCTGGAAACATGTCATAAAAGCGGCACAGGTAGAATTAGTGCAGTCCACCTCATATGTCAAGGAGAACGGTAGCTTCCGACCGCATGGAAGCCTTCCAAAGTATGGAATCCATGGGTGCAATGGGCAAACTACATCCTACCCTCATGAATTGTCTAGCATATATCGGGCCATCCAGCTATTGATTACTGCGGAGAGGGTGAGGGTTTTAGATTAGTTTGAACTAATCTAATAATGGTTGACCATTAAGCACTTGTATCATGTTCCTCAGGAAGCATGTGATTGTACCTTACTATCACAACTTTATCCCAGGTCTCGTTAGGGAGTCGAAACAGTAGCCCAGGTCTTGTTAGGAGATCCTTCGGTACAGAAGGTGTGGCTGGAATTAAACAGGTACGCTAATGCTACTGATTACTGCAGACAGGGTGAGGTGTTCCGAATGATACATAAGTAACCCTTACCGTGTTCCCAGTAATCTTATGACTATTACAACTTTATCTCAAGTCTGGTTAGGGCGTCGAAACAATACCCCCAGGTCTGGTTACGCAGAGATTCTCATTAGCTACCCTTTATCTTTATTCAATGAGTAATACCTTCAAAGCTGGTTAAAGCACCAGGAACCAGGAGACGGTACATCGGCGACAGCAACATGCCTCACGGATCAACGTAGATATCAAAACAATTGTCAAGTGGGGATTACTAAATAAATTACAGTTTAAACTACAGAAAACTCGGGCAGCAATACTAACGAAGACGTCTCACGTTGGCTTACCAACTGTGGAAATGGAGGGTCTACCAATAGGCGAGTAACTTTCCGCCAAGCTTTTGGGGATCAACATCAACAATAATATGTCCAGGCACGACCACGTCGTCAGTATTGTTAGAACGGCATCCCAGAAGCTTGGAGTTTTGTTCCGCCGTAGGAAGCTGTATACACCAGAGCAACTACTGCCGCTGTACAAAGCACAGATACCATCGTTGGAGTATTGCTCCGATGTGAGGAGATGCGAATTCAATCTATAGCTTCGCAGACGACAGTACATTAATATCGTGCATGGAACCAGGCAAGCCACTACCATCCCAGGAGATGGAACGTTGGCGATAGCAACATGCCTCACAGATCAACGTAGATATCAAAGCGAGTGGGGATTAGTAAATAAGTAAACAAAGTACAGTTTAACTGAAAACGACACTGACCTAGATGATGCAGATCTTCGGAGGTTGAAATCTAGAAATCCCCCATTACCATTTGCAGAACGGCTCTTGCGGGATGGCTTCCAAGTTGATGAGCACTGGAGAAGGGATTGGGAAGTTCAGAAGCCGGTACAGGCTCCACCAACTATGGACCCCACTTTAACCCTGCCAGGAATGGAATTGTCTCGCCATACATGGAAAACCCTTAATCGAGTCAGAACGTCGCATGGCATCTGTCGTGACTCGTTCTTTAAATGGGGGATATCTGAATCACCGTCCTGTGACTGTGGAGAGCCCCGGCAGACTGTTCAGCATATTGTCACCGAATGCCCGATTACCGCATATGCTGGACAACAGTCGGATTTCTTCGAAGCCTCGAAGTCTATAGTTGACTGGATAAATGGTCTTAATTTTAAAATCTAAAAACTATTTATTTTTGTTTGTTTTAAATTTAATATTTGTATTTTATTATATTGTTTAAGACTTATTACCAATTAATCCATGTAGCCATACTCTAAATAAATAAACTGACAAAAAAGCCTCACGTTGGCCTATCAACTGTGGAAATGGAGGGGTCACCCGATAGTCGAGTCACCTTCTGTCAAGCTTTTGGGGATCAACATCAACAATAACATGTCCAGGCACGACCACGTCGTCAGTATTGTTAAAACGGCATCCCAGAAGCTTGTTCCGCTGTAGGAAGTTGTATGTATGGGGATGCGCTCCGAAGCACTCTTTAAACCTTCTGGACCAGAAGAGAGCAATTAGACTAATCAATACGCCTAACCTCACAAAGGACCTCCACAGCCTGGAATATCGAAGAAGGGTGGCTGACCTTTCGCTGTTTTACAGATTCTATCACGGAAGATATTCGAGTGAGGTCTCCCAGATGATAACACCAAAGGCCGTCCGAACGAGGAAAACTAGAGAGACTCTGCGGGCTCATCCCTACCAGGACGAGGTCCCTACTCCTCCAGCATTTCTTCTTTTGGAGAACTTTGACGCTGTGGAATGAGCTGCCGGGGAATTTGTTTCCCGACGGCTACAACCTGCAGCGTTTCAACTTATTCTCTCGCAGCGCTTCTACAGCACCATAGGTTTTCAACCTTTGCGGGAGGCTGAGCATAAAAAAATAATGGTTTCTGCCATTATATAGCTTGCTAACTCACTACCATAATCTAATGGTTACATGCACATGCAGTAAAGCACGGAAAATAGAAAAAGATACTCAGTGGACCACTCACCAATTTCAGTGATAAAACACAATCAGTGAAGCACCACGCTTTCCTATAGCAGCTCGTGAACTGGGTTGTATTTGGTTTTTGTATATTTACGCACAATATAAACAAACCACAAGATCTACTCAGAACTTTGGTAACATAGGCGGGTATCATACAGAATGATGGCTAAGATAAAGTACGCTCACAATAGTGATTCTTCTTCAGAAATTATACCCCCCCCCCCCCCAACCCTTCTTTGTTATCTCTCATTCGGTGAATGTACCTACTCAGTTTTGATGCAATCGAATTTTGTATTCCAGTCAGGTGATAGGTATCCTTCTGGCGGTATTGTGATCGTCATAGCAAAAACGGTTATTGATGCGTGGAAATTGTTGTTGGGTCGCCCGCAATAATTGATAAAGACGAAATTTCGTCGGGATTCATAATTCATGAGAGTTGATAGGAAGATTGTCGAATTGCGACGCGTCGGCAGACTTGTATTACAAATTCGGCGGCAGCTGCCGTCACAAAAAGTCGCTCGGCCATCATTCAAAGGGATCATCTCGGCAGCCGCGTAATTGCGGCCATAAACAATGGACGCCGACAAGAAGTGGTTAAATAATCATTATAGCTGTTCGGACGCGGCGGACGCGGATCTGGTTCTCGGCAGGACAACGCGCGGCGGCGCGGCGTGGCGTGATGACGGCCGCACAGGTGTTGCGGAGACATGCGGGGGACAGTCATACAGGATGGATGATATGTGCCCTTACTGCGGAGTAGTTCGGTTCGGAAAAAATAGGAAAAAAACAGGGGTTTTTTGTTTTTTTCCACGAACTTGGAAACATGAGAAAAAACGAAAAACATAATCTTTTTAAACTTTAAGCCAGAAATATAAAAACAAGTTATTATAATTGTGAGATAAATTAATGTCTATTTGTGAATATAAATCGCATTAATAAAAAAAACTAAGATTATACACCTACCTATTATAAATTATACAAATCTGACCTGTCATCGGTGTCGGAGCCTTTAGGGGATGAAATAGTTACAGTATTTTTTATCAACAAATTAACCCCATAAGTAGTTTTTCCCTAACCATAATAAAACCGCAGCCATTTTGTTTTTACTTTCCACACCGATAGGATGATTTTGAGAGATTTTTTGGGCGTTTTATGATGTCTACATAACGAAAATCCACGTCACTCATTTCCGTTTCCATGCTGCTATAATTTTGAAAATCGGTGCATGGACGGCGGAGTAATTAGCAAAAAACAGAAAATTTCAATTACTCCTAAAACTTCGTTTTTAGGCGTTTTAGGTGTTCCTGATCATTTTCTACTTTTTTTGGGTGGGATGAAATTTGGGGTGGTTGGGCAGGGGGGGTTGAAAAATCGAAAAATTTGTTTCATTTATAATATACTATCCACTGACCTGTGAAGGAAGACCTAGCGACATAAATAACTTTTTTAGGTACATCCGAGCATTTGCCTATTGCAGAAACCAAAGGACTGGTGTAAACATACGAGTATTGCTTCAGGTCGTTCTGTATTGTGTAGCGAGGAAACTGTTGAATTGATTACCACGAAATTTTGACACAGTACTACTACCGTGACGAGGACAGAAAATGCGTATGGTTTTTATAAATCGTGCCAGTGGCGGCGCAGAAATAATAAAAAAACTAAAAATATGAAAACAGTGTTTTAGAGGTTCTTGATCATTTTCTGCGTTTTTTTTTTGGGTGCGGGTGAAATAGGGGCGGTTTGTGGGTGGGGGGTTGAAAAACTGAAAAATTTGTTGAATTCATAATAGGCTGTCCACTGAGATGTGAAGGAAGACCTAGCGACATGAATCACCTTTTTACGTCCATCCGAACATTGCTTTACCTATTACCGAATCTAAGGGACTTGGAATTCTCTGTGTACATACGAGTATTTATTGCTTTAGATCGGTTTGTATTTTGTAACGTTGAAACTATTGAATTGATTCTAATGAAATTTTGACACAGTATATTATTACCGTTGTAAGAATAAGACGCTTATAGCTGTTAGAAATCGTGTCAGTGGTCGCGTAGCAATAATCAAAAAACTAAAAATATGAAAACAGCTCAGACTTCGTTTTTAGATGTTTTAGGGGTTCCTGACCATTTTCTACCTTTTTTGGAAGGGGGTAAAACTGGGGGGTGAGGAGTTTCAAAATTGAAAGAATTGTTGTATTGATAATAGGGTGGGGGGGGGCTGCCAATGATTTGGTTGCAAGGGGATCTCAGACTATAGCTTCATGCTATGTGAAAATAATAAACTGGTGTATCACCGTAACGTGTGGGAAGTACTGGGTCAATCAACTTGACTTCATTTTTTTCTTATTCAAAGCATGAGTGTTGTACTAATTTAGCCATAGTTACCCATGCAAAAGTACTAGAAACACGAAATAGGTCTCATTCCATAGCGAAACATGTAGACCATAATCTAGTGGTAAATATTTTTCAAATTTTATTTCATCAAAAAAGAAATTGTCAAAGGAAAATAAAGTTATGTAATTTTTATAACTTTAGCGTTTTAAAAAAATATGAGTCGTTAGCCTACAATTTTTTCATAGAAATTAAAGAAAGGTCTAGACAGGCCATAGTACATTATGTTTCCTAAAAAAAAGTATCTGTACATCTTAGCCACAATAAAGAAGTTTATAAGCTATTGTGGTTTGAATATGACTCTTTATTGTCTAATCCGGCAGTTGAGAAAGCGATTAAATAAAATACCTAGTGGTCACGACATTTATTTTGGGAAAAAAAATGTTACAACCATTGTTCGAAATGTCCTCCTTGGTGTTGCAGACATGTTGTTGCTCTCACTGACACATGTTGCGCAGAGCGACTGGTCATCACTTTGTCGTTCCGTAATTCATTTTCAACTTGAATAATTTTGCAAATAAGCTCCTCGCTTGTATTTGGCACGTCGACATACACTTTCTGTTTCATTGTAACCCACAAGAAAAAATCTAGTGGGGTCAAGTCCGGTGAACGCGGTGGCCAAGCGATTGTTTCAGCGCGTCCAATCCACGGCGAGTATCGTTCAGTTAAATGGATTCGCACAGACTTCGTTTGTTAACAGATTAGACCCCGGATGCTAAAAAGAGATTATGTTATAGGACTTTTGTGAACAACGTCTCTAGGCAGTTGTGGACAATCCAATACTGATCGCCTGGAAATGCATATGATTAAATACACGCTATAATAACTACAAAGATGGTTATATAACGTCAAAAGCCAATTCGAATGGTTTTTAGCCTGAAAAATTTGCCTGAGGCCCAAAAGTCATAAATAAGTGGGCAGAACAGTAGGGCACGTCGAATCCTTACAGGTCCGCAAACGCTTGCGACCTCCGTGAGGTGTGGTTGCAGTCAGGCACGCATTTAGGGGGTCCCAATCCCCCCCACTCACGAAACATGATATAATGTATCTAATATAATGCTGCTAAAAATTTAATCCTAAAAAAATTGCTGGTCCCCCCCTCCGAAACAATATAACCACAAAAATGCATCTCTCCCCCCCCCCCCCCCCCAGCCCCCCGACGATGAACATATTAATTTTTGGTACTGAATAAATCTTCTGGTCAAGCAAAATTTGAAGGCGGCAACCCTAAACTAAATTCTGGATACGTACCACCGGTTGCACTGCGTTCTCCGTACGCAGGCCTTGGTGCGTTGCATTCTTGACTTTGGGGAGTGTACTCCCTTACACATAGACTATTCAGTCTTAGTCTATAGCATAATTTTACTATAAGGTGCTGGATACTACAGTTGTTGATATTTTATTTATCATACAAAACGTTACAAGTTATGATAGCAAGATTATATTAATGCTAAATGCAGAATAATAGTACCTAGTTAGTATTGGAAATAATTTATTCAATTCGGTTCTATTCTAGTATCCTCTATTTAAAGCCAAAATATTTTTAAATTAGTGTCAGATCTAGTTTGCTGATTGAAGTATCGTGTGGTTGATTTAAACCTGTCTAGGGCTTCCCTTGAATAGTGTAATCTTTGTGCTCATGCTGTCTTTGCAAACCAAACCCTTTCACAGCAGCCGCGGTACTCTGGTATTTAGGCTCTGCCTGCGCGGTCTGCTCAGTTATAAAAAAAAACTCCAGAGAACTGTTGGAGTTGAAGTATATCGTAACTCAATTCTAAACTAATTTGCCTATAATAACTTTTCACGTGTAGGTTTCATCAAAAACAAGCAGAATCGATAAAGGATAATTATGCAGGGTGTTTCAGAACTATGGGATCAAACTTCTAGGGGTTTTTCAGTGCAACAGTAGAAACCTTTCTAATATAGGGACCCATGTCCGGAAAAGTGTCCATACGGTACTACGGCCCTAAGAAGGTTGGTTGGTCTGTCAATGTATGGGCAGGCATTGTTGATGATTATTTGATTGGGCCATACCTTCTACCGGAACGGTTAACAGGACCTATTTACCGGCGTTTCTTGGAGGAAGTTCTTTCAGAACTTCTTGAAAATGTTCCAATGAACGTTCGACAGCAATTGTGGTTTCAGAACGATGGAGCGCCGGCTCACTTTGCTGTACCAGTACGTGAGGATTTCGCTAAGCGGTTTAGGCACCGTTGGATTGCTAGAAGTGGAGCCGTTTCTTGGCCTCCTAGATCACCTGATTCAACTCCGCTAGATTTTTTTCTGTGGGGACATGTAAAGTCTTTAGTCTACGAAACTCCAGTAGAAACAGAGCGAAATCATTCAAAACGAGTATCAAATTTTTAGTCATGTCCGCCGAAATCATGTGCGACGTTTAAATCGGTGTATTCAGATTGGAGGAAGGCATTTTGAACAATTGTTGTGATGATATCATGTACAAAAGGCAGAAAGTGAATGCATTGAAGGCTATTTAGGCAATTCATTGTCTTTCTACATTTTAATGCTTCTTAGGGCCGTAGTACCGTACAGACACTTTTCCGGACATGGGTTCCTATACTCAAAAGTTTTCTACTGTTGCACTGAATAACCCCTAGAAGTTTGATCCCATAGTTCTGAAACACCCTGTAGTTTTTGAAGAATCATGATATTTCAAGTTACTTACTAAGGTTACAATAAGAACAGTAGTATTATATTGACATGGAAAATAGATCCATCCCTGTTTTGCAACTTTCCATTTCAAGGGGAACAAGCAGACAGCAAATGGCCAAATTCTAACTCCTGCCGCTGAATCCAGAATTAGATTGGGAACAAGCTCGGTATTCAAAGACATTTTGACACACTAACACACTGTTCGATTCCCAGAATCATTTTACTTCTATCGCCGCCTCTTCGGTTTCTTTTAATTTTGCAGGAAAAGAAAAGGATCTTCAATGCTGTTTTTAGCCGTCGACAGCATTTCTCGATTCTATCTTCAGTCAAGGTATTTTCTATAAAAAGGCTACCGAGATCGGTTTGCGCCAAATTCACTTTTGCAGTACACGTTCTAGTCTTGCTATATCATTTCAGTTAGTTGGAACGGGAATTTCGTCATATGAGGCGATTCTGCATTTACTACGATGATATACGAGGAGTGTCCCAAAAGTGAGAAGTATACTCTTTTTCAAAAATTTATTGGAAATATCTGTATAAGGTGTTAGCTAATATTCTTCAGAGTAATCACTTTTACCATCTACACATTTTTTACATCGGCTTTCCCATGTATGGTAAGCCCCCTGGAAGTCCTCGACGTTAACCTTGTTTAAAGTGGTGGATGCTGTCAAAACGATTTTTTTCTGAATTAATTCTTGATTTTCGCAAAAAGAAAGAAGTGAGGCGGAGCAAGAAGAGGACTAAAGGGCGGCTGTGACAGCGTTACCACGTTGTCTTTCGCCAGGAACTGACGGACAAGCAGAGAAGTGTGGCATGGCGCATTGCCTTGGTGCAGCAACGATGTCTTTTCGCACGAGGAGGACCCTCTTCCTTTATTTTTCCAGAACTTCTATGTAGCAGTATGGTCAATATTGAATAAATTCTGCTTGTTGACCGTCCTCCAAATCGCGAGTCATCACTTCAACTCTTCCTGGGTCCTCCTTAAACTTCTTCGCCCACCATTTTGGTAGCGGTTTTGTTGAGCTTTGAACAACATTTTTAAGGAACTTTTAGTGGATTTTTGAATTTTTTTTATAAAATGTAATAAATATAAATTGCTAGGTCAAGCTCTTAAATAGGTAATGGTTTTGTGATGCTCTCGAAAAGCGGAAGCTTTGCATTAGGTACCTCTTTCGAAGGTGAATGGGTTATGAGAATATAGGTACTCTTTACCTTTTTAATCACTAAAGGAACAGTCGAAGTCCCATTTAAATTCTAGAAAGTTAATTTTTTAAGAAATTATTATATATAGTCTAAGATCCGAATATAAGACGACCTTCACTGAACTGGTTAATGGATGAAAAGCATTTTATATTAAATTTAATATGTTAAAAAACATATCGCGAGTGGGTTGGCTCAAAAATTTCAGTCCAGGATGTGATTAATTAAATATTGAAAAATTATTTTTTTAAACATTTCACTGATTTGGTTAATGGACAAATCACATACCAATCGAAAGTATGAAGCCCATAGAATATGCAAACGTTAGGTTGGCTACGTTTTTCCCGTCCCAACTATAGGGTAGGCGGATATAAACAGGTACATCAATAATAGTAATTTGCACCGGTGTGGTTAATGCATGAAACTCATATAAAAATAAAGACAATTTTATTGCCAACACGTCGATATAGGGTTGTCTGCAAAAATCAGTCTGGAATTCCGGTTATCGATTTTTAAAGATCAAAATATTGCTTTATTCGTTTTAGTTTTTTGATGACTTATTCAGACTTATATTCAGAAGCAATAATATATGGAGGGTGGGCGGAATTGAGTCTCTATCGTCTACAGTATTGTTTTTATTGATACTAGGTCTGCTTTTACAGCAATCACAAACTAGTCAGCGTCAATTTGATTGGCCAGTACTAGTCAGAAATAGTTTGACAACTGCAATGGGGAATACTGATTGGCTCTGACTGGTTTGTGATTCTCTGTAAAAACAGACCTAATATAGTGTTTATAGGCATCTGGTGGCTGATAATGCAAATATTGATCGCTAGACATCGTTTCCTTTTCTTTAAGTATAAACAAAACTTTAGTCGTATGTTCAGTTAATCTAGTCCTCAGTAGATGGCAGTTGATGTTGACGTACTGTACAGTGACTGTACGTACTGTGGATCTGTAACGTAGTGTACCATGGCCGACTCTACACTAGACCGGAGCCTTAGATGTGGCAACGTGGCTTAGCTGTCAAATAGTGGCCTTATAGTTTCAGAATAATTATTACATTTTATATGTATTAGAATTCATCTCGGTTAATAAATTAAGAAAATTACTTTTTAGAACTACTACTACTAATACCACTTACATCTGATGTCTGTTTCATCACAGTCAGACACTACAAAATAAAAATAAACGCAACCTGTTTCCTGCCGCCACTTCCATTTCCACTTAAATGAACACTCAATTTACTTTGTAAATTATCACTTCAGCTAGAAAAATTCACTATTAGGTCACTGTGAAGCCATTCTTGCTGGTCTTGATTTCCCTTTCACTATCAAATGCTTTCGTAGGTATGCCCCAGGCCATGCCCAGATGAGTTCTACTAACTGTATTTTTCTGTGATATTTGGGAGGTCCAGAAAACATTATAGGTACCACATTGCGCTTTAAAATAGGTCTTATCCTTTGAAATGTTTGTCAATTATTGTCTTTATCCTTATAAATATAACCAGCCCTTCCGAGGAATACCTTTCACCCACTTCTGTTTATGTCCCTTATCGGACGCACAATTGCTAGTGCAACCTGGTACTACACGCTTTGCAGGCATCTTGTTATCTTTATAGTTTCGTTTGTGCAGGTAAATAATTAGAAACAAATTAATAATCACCTTCCAACCATATTTTCTGCACCTGGAAGAATACACATGACATAACAACAAATGAAAACACGGCCTGATCTCCAACGTTGCCATATTTCAATGCTCCGGCCTAGTGAGTAGAGACGGCCATGACTGTACTGTAACGTATATTGAGATGGGATAAAATGGAAAATGTACCATGCCTGTTTTGTGTGTACCATCAAGGTATTCAGAGTAGGTCTGCGTTGATTCATTTCTCTCTAAACAAATAATGTATATTATCTCGATTATATTATAAACATGTTAATTGAGTTGAGTACAACTTGCGAATGAACGAATGTAGGAGAACGAGGGAGGCCTTCTGGTGACACCAGAACCACCAGGGGATTTTATCCCTACAAGCGGGCCCCTAATATGCACATCTCCTTACTCTAGTTCACAAGTTCAGACCTCATCGCAAAGATGAGGATGATCTTGGGTCGTGCCCATCTTATACCGTCAAGTTCAAGGACTTTAGTACCTTGAATCTAGTGCGACTATGCGACTGCTTGTGACACCAAAAGGCTTCACAGCGCCATAGGATATATGGATATAAGGACTCTTCCTCCTCGCCACAGCGTGCACACGTCGGGTCGCTTGGCACCCCCATCACATACAAGAGAGGTTTGAAGATGTTACGACCAGATAGCAGGCCCACATAACCTTAGCCGGCTTGTGTCCAGTGAGTGACAGAATAACCGCTCCATCTTGGCCAAAAGTGCTACAATAAGTTCTCTCTAGCTCGACGGAGGTGTCTAGAGATTCCTTTAATCACGTACTAAATTTTATTGGCCAAATCAAAATTTTTGTTTAATTTAAAAGTTTACTAAAAAAATAAATCAGTCTTAATTAATGAGAGATTCCTCTCCATCTCATGGGATATTGATTTTGCAGCCACACCTCTATTCTCCTTCTAATGGTACCTGCTGCCAGCCCCACAGCTGGCTCAAGACCCAGAAAATTATTCTTGGACCCTTGCTTTACCGCAAACTCCAGCATGACTCTGTACCCACATAGCACTGGATGATATGAGAACATTCTGTTCACATTCACTACGGACATGAATATTCTGAGAAAATTCTATGGATAATTAGAATATTTACAGAATATTCTTTAAACGTTCGAAATGGGAAAAACACGCTATATTCCTAGAATATTCCGGCGAATATTCCGCAAGGATATCACATGAACAATCGTAGTAAAATGTTTTTGAATATTCTAGGAACATTTTGTCTAAATTATCTCATATAGGAAACATTTTCATGGTATTGTGGATACTGTTCCAAAAATAATAGCACCTACTAGTGGCAGATGGCCACGAAAGTTAAGTGGTTAGACATCTCTTAGTCTAAAGATGTTTAAAATATAGTGTAAACACAGTGTAAACCTGTTGCATTTAACCTCAAAATTCTACTCACATTTTATAATCATATAATGAACCATACACCATAGTAGGTGACCATAATTTGGAACACTGTCGCACACTTTATAACAACTAGCAACTTTATTGTACAAAATTGGGTATAAATGCACGCCTTTCACGAATAAAACTCGTGAATCGCTAAAATGCCCGCATCACATGTTTATTACAAATCCAATCCAAGGTGAAGTACAGAACACTTGAAGCGAAGAATAGAGTGACAACCTGACAAGATTGACAACTGACGAATGAACGACACCATAGTCACCATAAGATGCTCTCACTAGTCTCACTTTACCGGCTTTACCGTATTGCTGCCAATGGCTAACTCACTAATAAACCTTTGAAAATTGGACATAATACTTATTAGGTATATTTAGGAGAATGAACGCAAAACGAATAGAACTAAATGAAAGTTTTTTTTAATTCACTGAGAAAAGGTGCAAATATAAATTAATAATACCTCATATTGAATATTATTTGCCTACATACAGAAAATAGTTCTGTTACGAATATTACTAAATGTTCTTCAGAAAATAGCTACATATCTTGTTCGTCGTAGATGATTCAAATAATATTCTATGAAGAATATTACTGGTATATTCTGGAATAATTCAGACATTAAACGAATAATCACTGATTATCCTAAGTGGATAAAATAATAATATTCTATAAAGAATATTATTTTAATAATCCAGAATAATCAAGAGAAATAACGAATATTCTATGATTCTACTGAATATTCATGGAACATGTAGGAGATTTAAAGAATATTTATAGAATATCCGGTGCTATGTGGATACCCACACAAGTGACAGCTGATGTCTTACCAAAATGTTATCGAATACCTTATTTCTAGATTGCAGAACGAGCCTTGATGTAAACTTACAAGCACTCAATGATTTTAATGATATCTGCCCAAGTAGCAATTTAACGTTGTGGCGACGTGTTTGAAAAAGTTGCGCAACTACACAAAAGTTCTGTGGCCGACTCCAACGTAACGTTGTAACAACCCTATTTTGCACCAATTTCGTCAATCATTTCTGGGTTGTCACGACGTTTAACTTTTAACTGGAGGCTGAAGTTTCTCGTTTCTTGAACGTTGCTGATTTTACTTTCAAACGCCCACTCACCTGCGCCCTTTAGTTTGGAGATAACAGTTGCAATATTGTTAAATATATGATAAATTTTTTGACCAAATAATACTGCTGGCAAGAATGGGGACTTAGACAAAACCCTCGGACAACCGTGAACTACCATCTGGATATTGAAATGTGTTGTTCCTTTGATCAGGCTATATGCTATATGTAAATAAAGTTGCTACAAGTTAAAAATTTATACACTTAATTCAACAACGCGTCCCAGTTTACTGTCAAATATAGTATTACTTCATGCTAAAAAACTCGCGCGCTTTCAGTCCGTTACGAATTTCTCAGAATTCCGAAATAAATGGATTTAAAAAAATTAATTTAGATAAAAAATATCAAACGTTTACACTGACTGAAAATTCAACTAAACGGAATATTTGTGAATTGTTTCCAGAAAAATAACATAAGACTTTATAATCATCAGTATAATGTTCGTTTATATGCTATGTCTTAATGACCCACCATGTTTCGAAGGAGAATTGCATTCAAACATGGCGTAAAAATGTAATCGACATAAAACCACATAAACCCGGCTTTGAACGTCAAGTAACCAAAAATCGACTATCTTTCAACGATAGTCCTCTAGACAATCAGATGTATACCCAAAATTCAACTGGAGTTGTTTGTCCTACCAATGTTCGACTAAGAACTGACTATGTCAACTGTTATATGTCAGCTTTACCTTTCGGCATTTGGACTGGTGTTGGAAGGTGCCTAGGGCTTTGGTTAATGATACCTACTTTGTTTTTGTGGCTTTGGTCTCGTTCTCATACTCTGGTTTTTATTACTTTTTCTTACTGTGCCTTCTGAGACAGTATTTTTCCACTTCAGTAATATCTGCTTCCACCTAGATTGACTCCTCATCTTTCATTATTGGGGTCTTCTTTAGGTTCTTTTTCAGAATTTGAGATCGAATTTGATTGTTGGTTGAAGGAATTTAAAATGAAGTTTTGAGAACCGTCTATACAAGCTTGCGCCTGTAAGGTTTCACGACACAATCGTTTTTTATGCCTGTAATAGGAGGCAGTATATTTGAAGGCTCATTTAATTTGTAATCTCTATACTTATGCCCTTGTTGTCATAATAATGTTAAAATAGGTTAGTTGCAAAAAAGACTACGCGACAACGTAGGCTCCCCGTCGGCAAAACTTTTCATATAACTAGAGTTGTCACCAGATGCCATTAGAACGTTGTTAAAACCTTATTGCAATTACCAAATTATTAACTACGTTTAGTTGGTTGGGTAAACGTCGTAACAACTCATGGTATACCTAAAGTGATGATTAACGTTGACAAGATTTTGTCCGGTGGTCTAGAGTGCGACGTTCCATACATAACCAATTCCTATACTAACTTCAACGTTAATTTTGGTGTATGGTGTCGTTGTGGTTGCCAAAATGCTACCTGGGTGGCTGTCGGTGTGTTTGCCTCATAGGCCCCTGAATTTCGTGAATACGAGGGCCGTATGAACAGGAGATTTAGGAAAATAAAAGACATTGCTTTGACTGTTGTTTATTCACAATTAGATATACCATACTACATTTTATTTGACACGATAAATACAAACAGAACTAATGTAGGGATGATACAAAAACTTAGCAAAAACATGAGCCTACTTGAGTAATACAGTAAATTCTAAGCGACTGTTCTCCACTAAAATATCTCATAGAATATATCTTATTCAAACGCATTTATCAGTATATCACAGATTTTATTCAAATATATAGAATTGTTGATAATACACCTAGACTTTGAAAGAGCTGGAATTTTTAAGAAAAATTTTGATTTTATGCACATATATCGATCATTACGATAGAAATAGTGTTAAAATGTAAAAAGCACAGTAGTGTCCAGAACCTCAATTATGTGAAGAGTTTTTGGCTCCATAGTGTTTTGTTTGACATACAATCTACAGGTTTTGGTTTCCATCAAGTTCAATTGAAGTTCTTAGCAATACTGGTGTTTATAACAATGTAAAAGAAAAATACCCCCAAATTTCAAAGATATATTTGTGGGTAACCCGTAGGTGGTAGATGGAAAGTTTTTTGGTGTACTTCCATATAAGATAATAATGTGAACATTACTTCCACTCACTGAGTGTAAACTATTCTATTAAGTTTTTAATTTATCTGAAGAAATTATGGTTATTAGTAAAAGTTAAGTTGATGAAATAATAATGACCTTACATCAGTAGTTTAAATATGGTTTTATAGCTAATCTACTTATATTTAGTTATATTTTATGTTCGCAGTCTTTGAAAAGTGCGCTATATTAGACCATAAATATAATAGTTCAGTTACTACTACGTCTCTTAGTCCTTGTTATAATACATTATACAGGGTGGGCCAATAGTGCGTGGACGGAGGATTGTGGGCTTAATAAAAAATATTTCAAAAATCTGTCACTTGATCATGGCAGTGACCCTTGAGGGTTATAACGTAAAAATATTTTAACTCAAATTTTGACGTTTATACAGGGTGATTCATATCAAACATACATTTTTTTTAATGGAACACCCTATATATTATTGCATATTTGGATTCCTTGGTTAATTCTAGTGTGACTTTATGTATCACACATGGAACTTTAAACGAACAGTTTAGGCGCAAATCACCATTTTTGGTATAAGTAGGTATGAGAAAAGAATTGAATATCGCAGCGATTATAAAACTTAGAAGGTCTTGACCTTGCAGTACGACTAAGCATGAAATGCGTCACCTTCGGTCAGACGGCTAACTTTAAGTTCTTTTTGCAATTGGAGAAATCAGTAGACTAATTAAGGAAACTTCAATCACAGATAACTTGATTTTTTCAAATGGGAATGCCTATTTTGGTTTAAAGAATCAAATGTAAAATTTTATTAACTTTCTAACGATATAGCATTCTTGATATCGATCTTTTTTGTTTTTCATTTTATGTCAAATTTTCAGTCAAATCGGTGTTTTTCAATTTTCCTGCGTGCAAGCAACCTAGCAGGCCATGAAAGATAAACAGAAGCTCGTTAATATGGAAGAAATCAACTAACTTAGTAGAAAGATGCAAACTAACTAGAGCAACAAGGCAAGATTATGAAAATTCATTAAAACATATCAGCTCTAACCGGATACAACAGCCCCAAGATATCTAATGTAAATGAGTAGTTGGGCTATGACAGAAGTGTTTGTTTTTCACAGCCTACTAGCTATTGAGGTCTACTAGAGCTTGACAACTTTCCAAAACGGTTAAAAATTGTGAAACAAAAGCAAAACTACCAGCGATTTTTGCTTACAGTGTAACATCTTTAGAATTTCACGTTTAATGGGATAAAAAGATTAGTCACTTCCGTTTAGTTAAGTCAAAAGTGAAATCTCCAACTGGAGCATTCTGAACATCTATTGAAATAATTGCTAGAATTTTTTAATTACGCTATGTTGGAATTGTGTTTATTTCATATAGTTTTCTGCAAACTAAATTATGTTTTACAATTCAAACAGCCTGCAATCCAAGTTTCATTTTCCGCGATTTTGCCAATAAGTAGAAGTACCTACTGAAGAATTTGAAGGGTTCCAGTCAGAGGTATCATTACCTTTGACTTACGGTAATGGCTACATTTTTATAGCATTAAATGTGGAAATTTATTCAGAAGACATAGATATTATACTGCCAGCAACAACCACTAGTAGTTTGCCTTTGATTAAATATTTTTTTACTGACTTTGGAAACTGGCTAATAGCTAGTAAGCTGTGAAAAATGAGCGCTCTTGTTACCGCTATTGTTTCTGGTTAGAGCTAATATGTTGTAAGAAATTTTCATAATCTTGCATCGTTGCTCTAGTTAGTTTGCTCCTTTCTACTAAGTTAGTTGGTTTCTTCCATATTAACGCGCTTTTGTTTATTTTTCATGGCCTGCTAGGTTGCTTGCATGCAGGAAAATTAAAAAACACCGATTTGACTGAAAATTTGGTATAAAATGAAAACTAAAAAAGATTGGTATCGAGTATGCGATATCGTTAGAATGGTAATCAAATATTACATTCGATTTTTTTAACCAAAATAGGCATTCTCATTTGAAAAAATCAAGTTATCTGTGACTGAAGTTTCCTCAATTAATCTACTGATTTCTCCAAGTACAAAAAGAATTCAATTTTAGCCGTCTGACCTAAGGTGACGCATTTCATGCTTAGTTGTATCGCAAAGTCACGGCGTTCTAAGTTTTATAATCGCTGCGATATTCAGTTTTTTTCTGACACCTACGTATGCCAAAAATGGTGATTTGCGCCTAAACGGTTCGTTTGAAGTTCCATGTGTGATACATAAAGTCACACTAAAATTGGCCAAGAAATCCAAATATGCAATAATATATAGGGGATTCCATTCAAAAAAATATATGTTTGATATGAATCACCCTGTATAAACGTCAAAATTTAAGTGAAAATATTTTTACGTTATAGCCTTCAAGGGTCCCTACCATGATCAAGTGACAGATTTCTGAAATATTTTTTAGTAAGCCCACAATCCTCCGCCCACGCACTATTGGCCCACCCTGTATATTGAAGAATGTTGTGTATGTCTGATGAAGAACAGTGCACTAAACCTATTGCTTAATTGTGCCGATAAGAAACTCCTAACAACAATTTTCACTTTTAAATTATTCTGATCATCCAATACCTATTCGCATTTGCACAAACTGTCCCACGTTTGATAATTCGCAAAATAATATTTCCTATACATTATATTTATTATACACAAAACAATCGAAGATTTAACTTAGTAAAACGATAGTCCATTCCTATTCGTGATAAAAAGCTTATTTTTGAAATGGCACTCAGTCGCTGTATTGATATGGGTAGAAGATGATTTCGAATATTTTATAAATTTTTGTTCTTTTTCCATTTTATTTTGGCTATATAAGTACTGTGTAGCATGAAAAGTCAAGCAAAGTGTGGTGTTCCATTCTTTCCTGACTAGACTAGCTGGAATGTCTTCGATTAGTATTTTTACGCTAGAATGCCATTGGGCTTCAGAAATAATAGGCGATTACATAGACCATTAGATTTTCAATTGTTAATTCCTCTCGCAAGTTGTAGTCCAAAATTCAACCACATAACTTAAGTAAGTATCTGTATCCGAAGTAGTTTGCATAAAAGAACTGAAAATGGCGCAAAATAAACGCTACTAGTAATATATTGTTTACTTTGACTTTTTTTAAATTTGAACTCTCATGTCGTGATTAAAATTATCAAGAATTCATGTGGTTATCTAGTTCAGTCTGAACTACTGTACCTGTTTGTGTTTGTTCTAAATATATTTTTTCTTAGTTTCATTTTGCCTCAATTCCATTTTACAGCAAAATGTCCAAAATGAAACTCTTTCATCACTCATAATACATACTGTACAAATTGTATTCGTAATAGTCTTCTTAGGAGCATCAAAAGTAAATCAATAAATTATTAGTACTAAACCAAAGGCCAAAATGTATGAGTCTCTCAGTTCTCACAGTAACAAGAGATATGAAAAATACCACATAAGGGGTATTACTGCAGGTTAACAAAAGCATGAGTTGTATATCAACCTTCTTGCCATTGGTAGACAGTTTATATAAAGAGTTTTGAAGTTATGTCATGCAGGATTTTGTTAAAACTTGTTTGTAAAAGTGGATTTACAACAAAAAAAAGTAAACTCCGACTTAAACCAAATTTCATTGACCACCCTACATATTGCATGAATATGAATATGTCCCACTACGTAGATTAGTGGTGAAAATAATAGTTTATTTAAAAAAATACAGCAGATTTTAAGAAATTATGTCTTGTAATTCCCCCTGTTTAACAGTATCAGCATTTAGGTGTAAGCATATTTTTATTAAGTACTGGTCTATCATACACTTTGAAAACTCATGTTACATAATATTATACGTAGATTGGTAAGCCTAATTCATATTTGTAAAGGACTTTTTACCAACCTTCTCATGTATCTCCTTGAATCATTTTCACAGTTCCAATGCCATATTAAACATATCTGCATCAAATCTCACAAACGGATACTGAAAGTCAGATTCAACGTTACTAACAAACCAAATTATCAGCCCATAAGGGCCAGTTGACACACAGACAAGCATTTCTGAAACATACTCGATCCCTTAAATCTGAACATTTATTATAGCTATATACACTAAAATGAAAGTATTAAAACATATTATGTAGGGTCAGTCGTTATTTAATCTGCTCATTCAACCTCGTCAAGTTGGTGGATTCTGGGGTTGACCATGGTACGGGGCAGCAGCTCCTTCAGGGAGTAGAATCTCGTGGTGTCATCCCGATCCACAGAAGTGATATGTTGGAAACAGCAGGGCTGAGAAATGTGGCTCTTCGGGGGTAACGGAGGTGGTTTCGGTTGCTTCTTCTCTTTCTTTTTCTTCTTTTTGCCTGTAAATATTGGCGTTTCTTGAAACGTTCGACAAAAAATGGTAGCAAGTAGCTTGACTCAGTTTTTTTCACGCTTACTCGGTAGTAAAAGGATATCAAGATTCCATTACAGGACGTTAGATGAGTCCAATGCACATAATAGAAAAGGATATATTAGATAACATATAGTACCTATTTGAAGGGTTCTAGCAAGTTTTACTAAAATTGGTGCAACTGTTACTGAGTTTACGAGAATGATGAGAAGCTCATGACATCTGAAATTTCGATGTATTGCGTACTTCGAATTCACTAAAACACAGCTCTGATGTCAATTACAGCCAAATTAAGTCCACAGCTGGTGAAAATATTCTCTCAGTGCTTTTTTGGAAAGAAACCAGATATGACCAGAACAGTAGCAGGTCTTTTACGTATATTTTTTGTAGAAATCCTACCCAACACTCCTACCAAAATTTGGCCCCCTCCCAATTTTTTAAAAAAGCTAAAAATCCTCATGAATTAACAAAACTCCCCCAAAAGCTTCAAAAATCCCCAGAAATCCATAAAATCTCTACACTACAGTTTATAAAAAATCTCCAAAAATCTCCAGATATTTCCAAAAATGTCGCTCACCATATGCCACAATGTCGAGTTTCTAGAGGATTTTTGCCCATGTTATAGTAGTATAGTATAGTAGTAACTTGCCAAAAAATCAGTAATATATCATTTTTTAAGTTACAGAGTGCAAGGACTACCTGCTTGTTATTATCACTCCATCACAAATGGATGTATTTTCTAAAAGCTTTGCCTTTTTTGCCATAGAACCTAGTAAATCACTATGAAATGTGAATCAACTTTCCGAGTTATAGAGTAGCCAAGGATTACTGTCCAGATGCCAGACAGGTCTATGGACGTGAAATCTTTGTTCGTGACCTAGGCCATGAAATATGCAAAAAAATTCTCAAATTCTAAAAGACGTCCTTAGAAAATGGAATACTGGTAAAATTATCTCAAGTGTAACTCACGATAAGTTATTAATATTGAGATACTGTTGGATAAAAAAAATTACAACAAGGAAATCAAACTAAACACACGCTGTAAAATGTCACCAACATAAAACGCTATACGTATGTATATGCAAAATAAAAGAACAGATGCAATTATTTAAATCCAGAAAGTATTTCCAAATTTATGTATTTTATTTTGGGGCCTCGCGGATTCTTGGCGTCCACCAAGTTTGATGTCTTGGTATTATTGTTAGGTATCGTTACAGAATAGGCTAGGGGTTGGTTATCACTGAAATGCCCCTGTACCCCTGTGCTTACCTGGTGTAGAGAGTGAAATGTTCTCAGGGCAAGCCACGAGTCGCTCGATGTGCTGCCACATCTCTTGAGCATCGTGGGAGTTGTCGAAGCTGAAACCTACTTGCAGCGTATGGTCTGCAGAGTAGCACATCGTGTGGAATGCAGGTCCATCTGCCTTGTAAGACGACAGGTTGTCTATTGTGTCACTCCAAAGCATGAAACACGTCCCTGAAAAATATGACACTGTATACCATTGCCACGAACCGTAAAACTCAAACTCGAGAAGTAGAAGATGTAAAAAATATTTCTCCTTTTCCACAATGACGGAAATGGGTCCAAATTGTTCCCCAAAATCCACATTTGCGATGTTTTAATCTTGCAGATGAATCAAATGTTTTCATATAAGGTCGCATGTATTCGTTATATAGGTACCTATTAACCATCAAAATAATTGTATATGTCCTAGTGCTAGATCTGAACCTATTTCAGTCCAGAGGGGTGTGACTCAGGGTACCGTATTCGGACCAATCCTCTTTCTGTTATACGTCAATCAGCTAACAGATATTTTCCCTGTTAATCGATATACAGCTTATGCAGATGACATATTATATCTACTTGTTTCACCAAAGGGAATGTTAACTTTGAGGACAAGTGTATAAAATTGTTAACGAAATTAATTAATTTTTTGAGCAAATGTGACATGCATTTGTACACTGAAAAAATTAAGTGTTGGGATTTCACAACTTCCAACCTAAAATAAACAAATTATCATTGGATTTGTATGTGTTCAGAAATTTAAGGACTGTCCGTTTCATGCCTGATTTACTAAATGTCAAGCCATGTCTGAGTCAAGACTCAGGTACGGCATTTATTTGTGGGGTATCTCATCTGGTTGTAAACAGGTTTTCGTATCACAAAAGAAAGTTGTCAAACGCAAAGTAAATGTGTCCTACTTTCAGCCAGGTAGGGAACTATTTAAAGATTGCAGAATATTAACTCTGTCATCTTTGTATATATTAGGAATATCAAAGTATAGTATCGAAGCCTTTGTTAAGCCACACACACATGAAACACAAATAAACCGTCAATTTCATCTTGAATTAAATCCTGTGCAAGATTCTACGAAACTATTTGATTGATCACTGTTTTCACAGTAGAAGAGTATTTACCTTGTAGGGCCCCATAGTATCTGTGAAATTCAGTATGTTCTTATTGACAATTCCTATACGTTTGTAATGTCTGTCGCAAAGTACATTTAAAAAAACAATGCTCATCGCACTGCATGAATGAGGTCAGGCTACACTTTTGCAGTCCCTTGTTTTTTTTTTACTTTTTATACGTATAAAACCTTTTTTACAAATGATTATCGAATTATTTTATCATCATCCAATTAACTTAAAAGACAGTCGCAAGTCTTCCTCATTTTCATTTACTTGTGAAAGCCCCATTATTCAACAACGAAAAGCGTCATGATGTCTCGTTAGGAGCCTTTGTTAAGCCAAAGGTCGAGCAAAAATAGTAGTTTTACCGTGAAAGTATGAAGAAGAGTGATCATCCTTCAGTCGCATCTTCAGGCGAGTGCATGCATTGCTTCAAGGCTCTCTTAGCTTCTGAAATTACGTTTATTATTCTTTGAGAATAACCTCGTTAAATTATTTTATGTATAAACAGTAAACTTTTGGAGATTAATTAACAAGAAATAGAATTTGGAAAAGTCATTTAGGTCGGGGACATAATATGGTGGCCAATTTAACCTGGAATGTTCACTCCTGGTAGTCGAGTACACTGTACACATGAGTCGAGTACTAGGTAAATTGTGCGAATCAAGTCGAGTCGTGTTTTCTGATAATTTAGCTCTAAGTACTGGTCACTTTATTTAGCAGCAGAAAAACAATAGGCAATAAAAATATGTTCCGAAGTTATCCCATTTATTAGCACCGTGTGTTTGTATCAGTTATAGTCTGTGCTACTGATAATGACCTGAATTCCAGACATTCTGTTGGTCTGTAACAAAGTGTAGATATTCTAGATTGCTTATCTTTATCCAGCAATTATTAGTGTAACTGTTATGTTTTGAAACAATAAGTTAATAAATTTTATAGATTACCTACAGCTATGACACATACACTTGATTACCATTATCATGAATTTTAAAAATTCGTCGAAAACTGATGACTAATTCTACTCGTATTGTTTCACACAACTAATTGTTCAATATGAATTTCAGTTTTCTTTGGCATTTCTAAAAGTCAAACAAATATCCATGATAAATTCTTTTCTACAAAAGTATCTAAGAATGTTACTTTAGGCTTGTTAATCTGTATCAAAGAAAAGAACCCATCTTCTTACTTGTTGAAGAACTGCCTTTATTGCAGTATCGTGAGAACCTTTTATAAGATCAATCATTCCTATGATGTTTAATGACATCTATGTAACGAAAAATCCAATTCCGTCCATTTCCGTCTGTCTGTCTGTAATCTGTTTAGCACCGATCCCTCATCCTATAGCTCCAAATAACTGATGATATGACCTTTATAAAATTTTCAGTTCAATTCAAGCAGTACATTGCAAGGTCAAAAAACTCTCTTATTCGCTATCGTACAAGCATGGCCTTATGGATATTAGGTTGCCTTCAGAATAGAGGTATATATCAAAGATTTTAGGTTATTTGAAAGCTATTACAGTAGGGGTTTCGTGCCCTAGCGCAACATGTGATTACTAGTGAAATAAGGACATGTACTGTGAAGAGATAACTATCTATTATTGAACACAATCGATAGCTGGCGGTAAGTGAATTTCACTAAATACAAAATCATCGTATTTTAAAATAAATGCTCTTAAATTCGCTGCAATGTATTTATTAACTAGTGAAGAGTCTCCTTGCAATATAGAGGCAGTAAGTACTACACCATATAGCTGACAGATACCATTTCTTCTTTACTTTCCAAAAATAATTAACGGAAAAACGCAATGTGTTATAATATCAGTGACGTAACCCGAAAGGTGCCTTCAAGTCGTAAATATCCAGCAGGAGAAAGTACCTTTAAGAGAAAAATAAACCAGCAGCATGGTGATGGTATCTGTATTCGCAGGAAATGATCGTATCTTTCGGCTATTTTCTCAGCTCCATAAATTCATTGTTGTTTTGGAGCTATGTTCCGTGAAAATTTATCACACATGGATAAAATACTGCAGATTATCATTTGGTTCAATGGAAAAGTACTACTACTACTGTAGTTACGTAAGATAGCGATAGCCTGGTACAAAAAATGAATTAAGAGATATATCGCAGTAGAGTTTATGGGATACAATAATTGAATATACAGGGTATTTCCTAAGTTGGGACTTTTCTTGAAAAGGCACATTGTACTCGCCAAAAGGAGTGATTTTTTCCTAGTAACATGAAACCGGAATGTTGAGGAATATCTAATTCCGCCCCTGTGCGATTACATTTGACACTGTGCGTGTTACTCATAGTTCTTGAAAGATTTTTTTCGGATGTTTTAATAATGTGTAAAAAATCTTTCAGAACTATGAAAACTACGAAAGGCAAAATTTGCTGTGGTGTTCAGGACATCTATACTATACCAAATTTTTGAAGTAAATTACATCGTTACAACACATTTAGAACAAAAAATTACCTAGTTGTGATAGGATGAATAGTTTGGGTGCCCTGATTTTTTCTATCTTTAATTTCATTAAAAGTACATTACAGTCGTTCAAGCGCTAATTCTGTGCCAAATTTGACTTGAAACGATTTTTCAGTGAGTTGAAGTTATTTGACTACAAACAACTAATAGCCTTCAAAATCGACGAGATGTAAATTAATCACAAATTAATGTTCATGAAAGTAATGTCACTTACTTAAAAAAATATTAACTACTATAAGTGGATCGTCCTCTACAATTAATTCATTGACTGATTAGATTTATAAAAATTCGTATATTTATATAAACAAGCTACTTTAAATACCAATTTGACCGATGCTTTCAGCAAACTGCCGTACAGAGAGAATTTTAATCAACTTGTGCTAAAATGTGCATGTTTTCAATTAATTTTAAAACGCTTGAGCTTCGTCCAGCTTTGCTGTCGTTTATGTTTTGTTTTATTAGCTGTCCCTAAATCTGCAGCAATTTCCGCAGATTATCCCTTAAATTCCGTGGAGGCTACGAACCTGGCCATCAAAGTAAGCTTAAACATGAACATGAACATCCAGGGGCAAAACAAACATTGTCGACTATGTCATAACAGAGGAATTATGTCGTAAGGCTGCGTTCACTGTGCAAGTGGTTTCATGATTTTGCAGTTTACCAATATATGCTGTAGGATATAGGATCATCTACTTCCTACCTAATTTTCTATGCATAAGGGGAGCTCTTATAATACAAGAAACGATATTCTCCCTGTGGTATCACTTCTGCCTCCTCAAGTTGAAGAATGCTAAAAAACCTTGAGGAGTAGCTGTACACCTTTATTTATAAAAAAATATGTTTTCTACAATCACTATAACTCCTACCAACTTCAACAATGCCAAAGAAAACGTGGAGAAGCTTTTCAGCAACTATAAACACAGGAGCACTCTTTTGTTTTGATTATTTCTCCATCACTGGTGGACAAAAAACAATACTTTTTCCATCTGCCACTACTCCTTTTATCTTGAACAAGGTCCGAAGAAAAGGAGACCTGTATAGCAGCTATGAATAAAGTTTAAACGTTTTGAAATAAATTGCAGTATAATATTTCACAAGGCGTGGTCTTACCTCTTTCAGCTAGAGCGATCTGTATCCTCCTTTTGTCTCTTGCTCTAGATTCTCCTACGTCCAAGATTACAACTGGGATACCAGTGTATTTCAACTGCCATTCGTTGTCTGCAGAAGATTTCGTGTACAAATTTGCTAGAGATCCACTTACATAAACCTGTAACAAAAACAACACTTAGATACCTCGTATATAGTTTACTTCTAGTTTGTACATTTCATCAAGGAAAATTTAATGAATGGGATTTGGAATCAATACATAAACAACATCATCGGCCTACAAAATAATACTTGAAAAAATAAATAAAGATTTTCTGCAGTTTATGGTATAAAACAGTATATTACAGTACAAGTGTATAATGGGCTCTTTAAAGTACGCATGGGTTTTCGAAATTGAGCAAGTGGTTTAAAGAGCAGTTATCCACGAGTACTTAACGCTATTTTTTATTGATACACTTTGCATTACAAGAGATGGAAATGTGTAGGTACTAATCTAAATATCCACAAAAAAATCTCAGCGAGAATCCCCACCTGAGCCGCCACTGTTGGCTTCCAATTAACAGTGCTGTTTCTAGAGTGGCGCCGGGAAACAGTAACAAAGCCTACACAGAACACGAGTCTAATGACCAGCGCAGTTGGTGCAGATGACAAAGTAGTAAAAAAAGTAGGTACTAATCATGTAAGATTAGAAGTTATATTCGCGACATGTGACAGTGAGTGTCTTTCGTTATCATGGAAATGAGAAAATTAAGGTTATGAATCATATATATAGCGAGGTTTTGCAGCCTCAATGCCGCTTCTCGCATCCTAAGCGCCATCGGATTTTATCATTCCAGTCTCCGTCGTGTAGCCCCTTTTTTTCCATTTCTGTGTTTATGTTTTGCATCCACTTCTTTCGTGGTCTTCCGCGTTTATTCCTTTGGGGCGGAGTCCAGTTCCATACCTTCTTTGGTATCCTTTCTTCACTCATACGGCGCAAGTGTCCATACCATTTCAGTTGCTTAGTGCTTATGGTATCTAAGGAAGTGCTTGCAGCTCCCACCCTTTCTCTAATAAGCTCATTTCTGACGTGATCAAACAACGTTAGTCTACAACATCTTCTCCAGTACGACATTTCTGTTGATAATATTCGTTGGCTCATATTTTTGCCCATTACCCATACCTCTGACCCATACGTCATTACTGACTCTATTAATGTCTTAAATATATCTTGTTTAGTTTTTTTTGTGATGTTATGATTCCACAGTATTGGATGCAGTGCCTTGGTCATATTTTTTGCTTTCCCCACTTTTTTTATTATATCTTTGTCATCCCTTCCATCCTCACAAAATGTGACCCCGAGATATTCGTATTCCTTTACGTTCTTTATCGTACCACTATCTAGTTTTAAATCTTGTCCCATTCCTCCTATTACCATGTACTGCGTCTTTTCCGTGTTAACCTCTAAGCCCCATTTACTGTACTCTTCTATGAGCTTGGTCAACATATACTCCATGTCTTCTCGGTCTTCAGCAATTACTACTTGATCGTCTGCAAAAAGTATTGTATGTAGGTTGCTATCTCCCAAATTAATCCCCATAGGGCTACATTTTTTGTCCAATGACTTAATGCTGCTCTCAAGTAGATTTTAAAAAGGGTTGGGGACAAACAACATCCTTGCTTCACCCCTTTTGTTGGTTGGAAGGGGGCAGACATTTGATTTCCGATTTTGATAACAGCTTGGTTCTCTCTGTAAATAGTTTTTATTGCGTTTATATAAGCGACGTTAATGCCTTGGTCTTTTAATGTTTTCCAAAGCTTCTGAAGGGGAACGGAATCAAATGCCTTACGCAGATCGACAAAGGTGACATGGATTTCTCTACCTTTAGTTATGCACTTTTCTGCCAGATGTCTTAGGGTAAATATGTTGTCTGTGCAGGACCTTCCTGGCCTAAAGCCACTTTGTTCTTCTATTTCTTTGATTTCTTTCTCTATTCGGGCTTTAAGGATTCTTCCATACAACCTTCCGGTGGATGACGTTATACTTAAACCTCTATAGTTCTCGCACTTATTTCTGTTTCCTTTTTTATATATTGAAGTCATATGGGATATTTTCCAGTCGTTGGGTAAGGTTTCCCCCATTAAACATTTATTGAATATATCGCATATCACTTCCAGTGCTTTTGTTGTTGCATGTTTGAGTAGTTCGATAGGCAAATCACCTGGTCCCGCCGCTTTATTGTTTTTCATTTTTTTTAGCTCTGTTTTAACTTCATCTAATGTAATCTCTTCTACTTCATACTTTCCTACATCATCTATATTTAGGTTTGTATTCAGGTATTCGTTTCTGTTTTCTACCAGTAATTCACTGTAGTAGTCTTTCCAAATATCTGTTTTTATAGGATTTAGTTTTTTAGCTTCGTTTGTATTTTTCCTTAGCTGATTTATTGTTTTCCACGCTTCTTTGGACCTAGATCCTCCCACCATTGAACTTATTTGCGCACATTTGACATTCCATGCTTCATTCTTTGCCCTCTTTGTTTCTTTCTTAACCTTATCTCTGTACCTATTATATTCTTTCCGATCTTCTGTGTCATTAGAGGCTAACCACTTTAAGTACATCTTTTTCTTTTCTTCCACTAATTCAGAAAGTTCTTCTGTCCACCAAAAATTTCTACTTCTTTCCCCCTTTTTCCCTAATGCTTCTATAGCTGATTCGTGCAGTTTTTGTTTCAGGTTTTCGTACATTTCTTGTGCTGTTCCAGATATTTCTGTATTGAGTTTTTGAGCCAAACGCAGCTTATATAGGAAACTAGTAGATTCGTTTCTTAGGCTGTCTAAATTATAGGCTCTTGGTATCCCAGACTTTTGGTTCTGGTCGTCTTGTGGAGCACTCGTCTTATGGTATTTAATATTCATTATTGATTTGACCAATAAATGGTCTGAACCACATTCTGCACCCCTCCATACTTTTACATCTAATGGTTTTATAACGGAATTCTGTTTTATAGCTACATAATCCAAAATTGATTTTAAATTTTTGGTTTTCTGAATCCAAGTGTATTTATGTATGTCCTTATGTTGAAAGAATCCATTTAATATCTTCAGAGAATGTTCTTCGCACAGCTCCAGCCACCTTGTCCCATTATTATTTACTACATCTTCACCGTGTTGTCCAATAATTCTACTGTCGAGAGCTTTGCCAACCCTCCCGTTAAAATCACCTAATAATATAATTTCTTGTTGGTTTTTTGAGTTGTCTAATTCCTCAGAGAGTTTGTCAAAAAATTCTTCTTTTATCATTACATCAGCGTCGTCGGTGGGTGCATAGATTCCAAAAATTCGTACTTTTCTTCCTTTAAGTTTCAAGTCTACTGTTACTATTCGTTCGTTGATCGCATTCCAGCTCATTATGTTTGTTTCTAGTTTTTTTTTAACAGCTATGATCACGCCAGACTTAGCCCTTTGGGTTTTATCTACACCACTCCAAAAGTATATGTAGTCATCTACATATTTGTTACCCTGTCCTTTTTTCTTAGTTTCCGTAAGAACCGCTATGTCCATGTTGTATGAGTGAAGTTCTTTGAAGACTTGTGCTTCTTTTGTACTTATTCCTTGAATGTTCCAGCATCCTATATTCATTTGCCTTTTTCGTTGCGTATGTCGTTTTCCGTTCAATCCGTCCTGGTTCCGAGGCTGTGCTTTTGGATTTTTAGCAGTAGTTGTTTTACGTATGGCAGAGAGCTAGTCTGTCGATACAACCCCCAACCTGGAGGAGGTTATGAATCTCGTCTCTAATTTCTCCTGGCTTTCTGCAGTTCATCCTGGATTATTGGATATTCGCCAGACCGACATTTCGACAGATATACCGACTGAAACAAAATATTTTTAGTATCGCTGATTTAAAAAAACACATCTCAAATTTTTACTTTTACAGTTAACTACCAGAATGCTCAAAGTTTTCTTAATAATGCTTTTTTTGTTATTGTTTTGTTATTATTGGACGGCATTATATTTTATAGAGTTTGTTGACTTTCCATCTCTGTTGGGCAAAATGTTACTACATAAAACTAAAATAGTGTTATACTTTCTAGTTTAATCCCCTATAAAAACGTGTTTTTGAGTATTTTGCACTTCTAGTTATGCTTTTTTAGTCTTTATACTTGACTCTACTTATTGGTGAATGTGCTTACCAAACAATGTACCCTTTTTTAAGAAACTGCGAATGCGCCTAAACAATTAATTAATGGTTGATCTTTATGATCCTGATCAGGAAATAGAAAAACGCTTATTGAACTATATTGTTATCTGTGATCCTGATCAGGAAATTGAAAAACGCTTATTGAACTGTATTGTTATCTTTTTTTAATACGTGCATAATTTATGTCCACATTTTACACTGTATGAAAATCACGTTCGATTATTCCGTTACACAGATAGATAGATGGATACAGACAGGTGACTGAGGTGACGCTAATAAGATCATGTCAAAAAAAAAATGATATTGAATTAAAGGAAAACCTGACGCATGGTTTTTGAAATAAATAGAACTACAGAATCAGTTGTATGAGCACGTAAGGCGATAGCTGCCTAAACACGTGTCCCTACCAAACCGACAGACAGACAGACTGACGTTGATCTATAATAATCTATAATAATTCTAAACATCGATGTTTGCAATCACTTCACTTCCCTCGCTGAATTGTGGGATATAATGGACTTAATAATTTACTAATAATATTACTGAGGATACTTTTTTATACAGGGTGTTCCAAAAATAGTGTCAAGCGGAAGTCCAGAGATAGAGCACACCTAGAAGTATCTGAATCACCCCCATATATCTTATGCAATTTTTTGTACTTTCCGAGTTATGAATTTTTTTCTGAATTTTAGAGAATTTCCTACCTCGACAACTTAAATCTGTTCCAAAAGAAAACCTAAAAGACTTTTCAAATTCTCTTTTTTGCTAATTAATCTCTAATAATTTACTGTTTATACGTAAAATAATTGGCTTCGTAACTGTGATAAAAGTCATGAAAATTTTAGTGTAAGGCGAGAGTCTGCAGAAGTTTTTAGATCTGCTTAAAAATCATGAAGTCACCTCTTTGGGTTTTTAATTGCGAGTCGAAAATTTAAGTCATAATTAACAGAACGTAAATGTTTCACTTTGCACTGTAATTTTCATGACTTTCATCAGATTTGTCAAGCCGATTCCTTTATGTGAACAGTAAACTCTTTAAGATTAATTAGCAAAAAAGAGAATTTGGAAAAGTCTTTTAATTTTCTTTTTTTTAAGTCTTAAGTTGTCGAGGTAGAGAATTCTCTAAAATTCAGAGAAAAATTGACAACTCGAAAAGTACAAAATATTGCATAACATATATGGGGGTGATTCAGATACTTCTAGGTGTGCTCTATCTCTGGACTTCCGCTTGACGCCCTGTATAACTGGCTTTAGCAGTATGCTATTCAGCCAAACCGTAACTTATTTGTCTGAAAGAAAAGATGCGACCCAGAGAATTCGGCTCATCTCAACGTAAAGTCATTGTTGTATTTATATCGACCACAAAATGTGAAAAAAGAAGTTATAGCAACAAAACGGGGACACACACTTCACGCCAAGGGGTCTGTCATGGCGACTTTATTCACACACAAACACATAGAGGACCACGGTAGGGGAAAATAAGGGAGCCAACAAAGGAACGAGAGCTAAGTTTGACTTGACATATGAGGTAGTCCAAACCAAATGACTCGCATCAAATCTTTTTCTTCCGTAAACTAATTATTGACTGTAGGATCACATTCACAGTTTCGCTGTTTGTAATAGCATGATGCATCAGGCTTTTTATGTTTATTGGTAATATACCGAGCTTTCCTAATTGTGAAAAAAGTAACGTCGTTGCATTTTTGTTGAAAAGACATGCTAGCACCTGGTGGTTTAGATCATCTATCGACGTTCCGTCATAGTAGCAGTACGGCGAGTCAGCCAAATTCATCTTATGCATGAGACTTCTACAGTTGCCTACACCAATATTAATCTAATTAAGGAAACATAGGTTTTGCGAAGCAAAGTGAGTCTTTGAAAGATTGGTTTCGGCATAGCGGATCCACAAACATGGACGTAGTGAAAATCGGGGTGGTTAATCACGAAATCGTTATATTTGGCCTCCCATTCTTTCCTGCAGTAGTTTTTGATATGAGTGAGCATATCTTTCAGGTATATGTCTCTGATGTACTCCGCATTTTCTGATGGAACGCTTCACGATTTTGCGTGTCATCCTTGCACATCCTCCTTACTGAGGATACTGTTTATGTATCTATGTGGGTCCATTGTCATCAGCATTCTGTTGTACTGCACATTGTGGGAATGAATTATGTGCTCTCATTTGACTTTCAGTTAGTTGCATTAATTCTAATGTGATCTTTACAGTTAAACGTTACAGTTGCTCATAACGCTAAACGAAGAAATATGCCGCATTTATAAATATGTATATCTAATGCATTTTTAGCATAGCACATAAAGAAGATACTGGAGAAACGATTATGTCAACGCTCATTTATCAGGTCAAGCAAAGCTACAATCTTTTTCCAGGGTCAGATTTGCGGGAAAAGCAGGGAAGAGGTAAGAAATATGGATACAGGGTACCTACTCTTGTTGTAATGAATTTGGAGATTAGACGGATTGGATGTAAGGAATTTGGAGAAAATTTTAACAGTCATTGTGACTATATTATCGAGGAAATTTTAAGAAAATTATACTTTTTCTCAAGAATTTTAAAACACCTTTCAATGTTTATAATAATAAATAATACAATAGGTACAATAATAAAAGATCATTTTGAGAATAGCTCATCTTTCGCATATTTTGAATAAAAATAAACTAGGTAGTTTACAAGAATTGCAGAACGGAGGAATGAGAATAATACTACACTTAACCAATGAATGCATACAAATTTGTTCTTCAATAGAAGTGACAGCTAAATAAAGAAACAACCAGCTACTTTATTATTATTATTACACAAGACTAGGCTTGTCTGCCCTATACATTGGAGCAGAACCCGCCCTGGGGGTGACTAAAAGCACAAGCAGACACCAGGTGGGAGAATGGATGAAACATCAGCACAAGGAGCAGTGGAACTTGTTGCCAGGAGGTGTTCATGGAAAAACATTCATTAAAGCTCCATGCAAGAAAATAGCTGAAACACTGCTCTCCTTGAGTAGAAATCAGCTCCGAATAACGACGGGTCTCTCACAGGACATTGTGGCCTGAAGGAACACCTGAATAAAATGGGACTCTACAATGGAGACCTCAACTGCAGATTGTGTGGAAAAGGAACTGAGTCAGCCCTACATGTGCTCTGTGAGTGCGAAGCGCTAGATCACAAGAGACAACAGCTCTTTGGGAAGACCAAGCTAGAACCAATGGGGTACGGCTCAGCACCAGGACCAGTAGGTAAACTGCATGAACTTATGCAGGGATCCAGATTGATGGAGTGGGTACTGTAAAAGAGAGGAGCAATAATACAATAGGCCTTAAGGCTTAAGTATTGACGGAGACAGCAAGGTCGGATGGCTCCTGAAACAAAACTACTTTATTCGTACTGGTCTATACAAGTAGTGTCACTATAAAGGCTATGCCTTGTCTAGAGTATTGGCTGAAATAATTTATCCATACATACAACTGGAATGTATGTCTCTAACCTACATGCTGCTACTACGCCTCATTCCATCTGCCGCTGGTGTTTGAGCTGCCTCATTTTATATGTCAGGATATATGCAGGATTTACATAGAACCTCTTAGCAATCCGTAATATCTAATTAGTTCCATTTTTAGGATTTTTTTTCACTGACGATTTTGACCGGAATATTTTGATGTGACATTAACAAAAACCATTAATTATGTACTGTACCGAAAAAAAAATAAAACATTTTTTTTTGTTTGCCACAAATATTCCAATTAACGGCTTATTGTTTGGACGAGAAGGGTTTTGATGTATTTTCTAAAACTAGAAACATACATGGTTTTAGCAATTTGATCCAAGTCGTTGTAGAAAATGCAAGAATGGTATGTGAAGCACCGTATAGGTATGGAAGAGCTATGAAGAGGCATTGTTATAAGTGAGGTATTGCGTAACTGTCTTTGATGGATGCTATGTCTAAAAATCAACTTCTCACGTAGATATATAGGAGTCCCAGTAATAACTTATTGATGAATGAAAGTTAAAAAATTATAGTTAACCAGGTCATGCATTTTTAACCAACTGATTATAGGATAACTTCCTCAATGTGAAAATAAAACAAGTGCAGTTATTTTGTACAACAGCTGTTACTGTATCACGACTGACTACGTCTAAACAAGGACAGTAAACTACGTTCCCGTAGTTCGAAAATGCACAAATCAAAAGATTCACATATTTCTTTCCGCACCTTAAAATCCAGCAAACTTTTATTTTTTTTATTTAAAGTACTTAGATGTATTGTGTATGGCAGGAGTCACTATACTCAGTGAGACAGGACTTTCGGCAAGAGGAGTGGTATAGGTTAGACGAGAAAGAGCTTTCTAGGATGTAAGGTTACGGTGTTTTCAGTGTTGGTTCAGTTGCGTTGGCAAAAAGGGACAAAGGTAGCTTACTTGCTTAGGTTTGCCTCCCCATCACTACTACTACTAGTATGTCGTAACTGTCATTGTAAGTCTACGAATCAAGACTTCCATTTCCTTCTCTTCTACGCTCAGAAAAAGCAGCGATGCATATCCCTGTAAACGCTTAGACAGATAAAAGTTTCACATTTCACATATCTGAATCATCCGGTCCATGATACGTGCATCTGGCGGATGATCAGCGTAGGCGCTGGAACAGCTGAAAGGCGCACGACGAACGACAAGCGACGCTCGATTGTTTATCGCAGCCACCACGACGCGACCATCTTTGACCTTTCAGCTAGTTTGTGGGAAACGCAGCATGCCACGACATAGCACCGCAAAGCTCCTTCGTGTTGTCTGTGAACTAGATGACAATTTGCATATAATTAGGCGTGCACATGTGTAATTAGCACAGTTTCCGTACTGGTCCCGTATACCTCGTACTACTTACAAGTTCCAAGAACGGAGATTACTTTAGTTAAAAAATTCTAGTAGCAGTAACAGTAGTTTTATTATTATAGAAGGTTTAGGAAAATCGGCTTGATCACAAGGACAGAAGCACTCGCACACACGAAGGTGTCAGAGAGAGTTTGCCCGCCCGACGTTGAATCAGCTTGAGTCCTCTGATCACACGTCCCATGGAGGCAAACGCGTCCATCCGACATGCCACCACGGCCCGACCGGTTAAAGCCCGTTCTCCCTTTCTTACCTCTGCTCTATCTCCATCTCCATCGTGAACGATATTCTTCGCAGTGCAAGATGAGGTAATGGTTTAGGAAGGGGACCCGGCTAGCTGTGCGGATAAGGCAACACGCTGTCGAGTCGCAGACTAAGCAGCGTCGGGCGTGGTTAGTACATGGACGGCTGGCGTGTGAGTGGGGGAGAGACGTAGAGCTCGGAACTCCCCTCACACTTGGTTAGTGCGGTCAGTTTATGAACGGTTCGAGTGGAGGTAAATAAATCCTCCTTACGCTTGCTCGTCGCATCGGCCGCGTTCGGTCGCTCGTGGTCACACTTTGGACTTGACAGTGTTCACAGCAGCGCGGATCGGCGGTCGGTGGAGTCGGTGGTACGACACGCCGGCATTGCTGACCGTTCATTATCGTCCCCCCCCCCGAAAGTTATAGTACAATAAGCCCTAAGAGCTGCAGTGCTGACGGCTCTCCAGGGTTCAAGAAGAAAAATGGTTCAGGAACATCTTCTGATCTTCACTTACCCTTGCAGTCGTTCTTCTTTCTCCTATGCAGAGCGTATTTTGTTAACAATCGCGTGCATGATGTTCCATGCCTCTACGCTGAATAACATCAGCGGGACCATAGTTAGACCAGGGTTAGCTCACCCTCCAGTTTTTGACTTGCTTCCTGATATGACTGTATGAACCTCATCTGTCGCACAGAAACAAGGCATACTCGGCCGTGTCTTCTTCCTCGCAATGCAGCCATCTCTCGTCCACCACCCGTCCTATCTTTTTCCTATACACTTGAAAAGACCCATATTCAGACTGTGCCTACATTAGAATATAGGACATCTGTCGGTGACTGCATTCCGCCCATTCTTTCATCGACGGTATCAGACGTTTTGTCCACAGTGCGACATCAGTTATTCCGTTCCATAGGCTTTGTCACACTTTTGGCTTCAGGGCAGCTTATCGTATTGCCTGCTTGACTATTGCGGATCAGCAAGTAAGTTTAGTAAGCAGTAGTAGTGATGGGGAGAAGAAGTCAGGCAAGCCCTACCTGTTATACTGGAGCTTCAGTACTTATCTGCTGTCATCAGGATAAGTGTCTTAAAAATAAAGACTTACATGCTTTAATAATAATAATAAATAATGTATCTTTATTTCCACACTTCTTTGTCAAATAAATGACATAAAATGCAGGAATGCGTCACTGTGGAGCATAAATGAATAGTTAAAATAAATGTTAAATGTAAAAATACAAACAAAAACACATAATTACATGTAAATAGACAAACTCCTAACTTACACAGATTACAAATACTTAGATGACAGATACATACATAAATGTAATGAAATAAATTTAAAAAATTGAAATCTTAGTCAAAAAACTCTCCAATACTGTAGCAATTTTTTCCAATAGAAGGCTTTTGAGTTTCTTCTTGAACACACATATATTACAACATGCTCGTAAGTCGTCACTGAGACTATTATACAGCTTACAGCTATTAAAATAGAAACCCTTCTGATATAATGTGGTCTTATGCTGATCTGGTTGTAAGATATCTTTATTTCGAGTGTTGTGGTGGTGTGTAGCTCCGTTGTTACTCATTCTTGTCCTGTTTTTGAAGGCATATGTGCAAGCTTCCAATATGTAAATTGAGTATAAGGTTAAAATTTTATATTTTTTAAAGTACATACGGCAACTAGTCCTAGAATTGATACCCGCAATTACGAGTACCGCAAACTTCTGTAACATGAACACTCTGCTTGCATATCGTGAAGTTCCCCATAATAGTATTCCATATCGTGAGTGTGAGTGAAAATTAGCATAGTATAAAGTAAGTAAAATACTTTCGCTACATTGGATTTTCATGAACTTCAACCCATAGCAGCTACTGTGTAGTTTGAGACACAAGTTATCTACATGGTCAGACCATTGCAGATGCTCGTTAAAAGTTACTCCCAACAACTTCACTTTGTTAGTGCTTATAATCTCACTGTTTTTATATTCAATGCTAAATGGTATCTGTTGTTTGAATAACATTAACTCAGTTTTTTTATGATTAATTTTCAAGCTATTCTTTGATGACCAGCAAGTTACCCTATGATATATACTTTCAGCTTGTTGTTTTAGCCCTAACAGATCATCTTCAATAATCAGGATAGTTGTATCATCTGCGTAACACGTGACATGGGTATTGTTGTTGTTTTGCAAGAAAAGTATCAAGTCATTGGCAAATAAATTGAACAGTAGGGGTCCCAGGACAGATCCTTGAGGAACACCTAAAGTCACTAATGTTCCTTCATACAGTATATTATTGATTTTGATCACTTGCTGTCTATCTTTCAAATAAGATGTAATCAATTTCAGTGGCACACCGCGAATACCATACCTTTCAAGCTTAATACATAATAAATCATGGTTAATTAAGTCGAAGGCTTTCGAAAAGTCAGTGAACATACTCAACACATATTTTCTCTTATCTAGATTGTGAGTAACGTGATGACTAAATTCACATAAAGCAGAGTCACAACTTTTATCAAAAGAGTATCCAAGCTGTTTTTCGGACAGTAAGTTATTTTTAGACAGGTAAGCGTTTAGTTGGTCTTTAATAGCAATTTCAAAAAGTTTCGAAAAGCTGCTTGATAGATTTATAGCTTTCTTTATCGAACTGGTCGACATTCTCCTGTCCACTTGGATGTAAAAATTTTTCACAAATTAAGTGATGACATAAAATGCTCAACAAACTTGAATATATTTAAAAATCTTGTTAGTTGAGAAATGTTATTACTCCATCGACGATTTTTTACTTGAATGATTTTACCTGTTGGTTTTATATGAACGTTAGTTATATATTATAATTTTATGTTTGTTATATACTTATATGTGTTTCATGTCAGCTGAACGATATTAATGCTGCTATATTGCTCACACTTTCCCACAATGTTATATACATTTTCATGGAATTAAATGATCTATCTAAGTAGGCCACCTTCGGTACTTTTTGCCAACCCCACGGAACCAACACTGAAAATGGTGTGCCAAAGAAGGCGCAGAATTCTCTCTCATGAGGCCAAAACCAACATATGGTACCTATATCATACAACATACAACCAGTTGGGCATCAAATGAGCACCAGAAGCGCTGGGACCGAGTTCTGTTCTCACTAAGAGGATGCTGAGGGGACCCTTGTGTTCTGTTACCGCAGACGCTCTCAGATTGAGCAGTAAAGAACTACGAAAGGAGGTTTGATTTAGCCATTGGACGTTCAGTGCGCACCTGCTAAAGTTGGAAATCGATGTGGTAAATCCTTCATGCAGGAAGTGCGGTGAGGCAGATGAAACAGCTGAGTACGTTGTGTTCGAGTGTCCTTGCTTAAGTGAAAACAGGAACTCTTATCTAAATCTAGGCCAGGAGGGGAGACAGAAGAGCATAGTCCAATGCGTCTCAAAGTTCGCAAAGAGCTTGGGATGGGACTCTGTTTACCCTTTGAGTGGAGCCAACACAATAAGCTTTAGGGGCAACTGAACTCTAACCTCCTCACTACTAAAAAATTAACAACAAAGTTTTGAAGGAGTTTATTATCAAATTTACATCACACCTAAAGCATTTGAGCTTTTTGAATTTTAGCTGACTTGAGATTGATTAACCTTTTTGTGGTACAATAATACCATATCAGACCATAACCATGTTACAAACTGAAGTTAACCCATCATTTCAAAAGCAACGGTAGAGAAGAACATTCGAAAAACCTTCACTGCTCAAAAACTAAACAAAAAATGGGTAACTGACACTTAGGCCACTGACAATATATCCACTACTTAGGCATTCCTAGGATGTGGAGGTGAGACGCCTTTTATACTATACTATCTGTTAAGGTCGCATAATATGTGGCTACCCTCCCCTTTATAAATTTGCCCATTTTTCCAACAGAAAGCGTACACTTCGACCCTCCAGAGGAATCATACCGCTCCCATGTTTGAACATTCATATTGAAGTTTGTGTACCCGCAGCACACAAACGATGATTCACGAACCTGATATCAACTAAGAAAATAATGAAAGTTTATTTACGTTCCGTTAAAATAGAACCAGAAAAATTACTCGCACAGTTACGATATGACGCACGGTTTTTTTATCAGATTAGGTTCTCGGTGGGAACGATGTCGGTAATTCGCAACTGAGAAACGTAATTGGTTAATATTGTGATTACATTTTTATACAGGGCATATTGTTTTTTAAAATTTGGAATCACCATCATAGTCACAATGTCTTAACACACATGTTGTGAACCCGCAAAATGCATTAAGACGGAGCTAGAGTATTGCCGACACGAATATTGGCAATAGTTTTGAGAACTGTAGCTTGCCATCTTTCGCGATTTACTGTCAGTTCAGTGGCGCTCTTGAAACTCATATCCAGCAACTGTTTAGTCGTATCCACCCAGCGTGTAGGGGAACGGCCACTCGCCGCCCACTCGGGGCGTAACCCTGAACTACAGGTTTCTCCATATTATCGCTTCTGTGTATATGCCCGAAGAATGTAAGCATTCTCGTCGACACAATGGAGGATAGTCTCTTTGGATACCGAGCTCATCCAGTATGGAAACGTTAGTTCGATGGGCGGCATAAGGAACTCTCAGCATTGTTCTCCACATCCACATTTCAAAAGCATCTATGCGAGCTCGATCTGCCTTTTCAGTCCAAGTTTCCGGGGCATACAAAAATATGGAGAACACAAGAAACTGAAGCAGCGACATTTTGGTAGCTGTGATGTCATGGTCACGCCATATTTTACTAAGCTTTGTCATGGCCACACGTGCCTGTTGAATGCGCCATCGAATCTCATTTTGACAGCTACCCGAATTGTCGATCAAAGAACCGAGGTATACAAAACTTTAAACTACTTCACAAAGGCCTACTGACTCTATTGCTCGATTACTATCGTGCTCCCTATCTACGATCAAAGCTTTGTTGTTGTAGTTAATACCAAGACCATACGCTGCACTGTGTTGTTCTGAGGTGTTTAATAGAGCTACTAGTTCTTCCTGAGGAGCAGGAATAGAGGTTGTATCGTCAGCAAATTTTAAGTTGGATATTTTGCTTCCGCCAATAGTTATACCGCCATTCCAGTTGTCCAATACCTGTCTCATCACAAATTCAGAGTATATATGTTAAATAACATCGGAGATAATACACATCCACACATCATTTGGAATATACCTCTAAAAATTATAAAACAGCGCAAAGTTAAAACGACAATTGAAGAAGGTATCCAAAATCCAATTTCGTAAGAACCTCCAAGAACCGTTATCTTTATCATTGTTATAGATATTACTGAAAGCTGTCGATTGGAAAAACTAGAACCAGATATTCAGTGAAGATATGAACTAGAATGATGTCAACTTTGAAACGGCATACAGAAAATGGCGTCAAGTCCTGACTCAGGACTTCTCGCATATGAATGCTAACAAAAAAAAAAGTTAGTTCCTCTATCCCTAAGAAGTTTGGAGGGGTTCTGATAATTTTCTATATCTACCAATTTATCCGCCGCCAATGTACCGATTTTTAAAATTGTAGCAGCATCACATACTACCCAAACTTATTCATAAATAATCCAAACAGCAGTTACTGAGATTATGCGGATAGAAAAACGCCAATAAATAGACGGACCGACAGACAAAAAGACCGACGTTATGTAGATATCATAAAACGTCCAAGAATCGTATTATCACAAAACCGAAAATTTTCGGGGTCACATTACTCCCCTATCCCCTAACGGTTTAGGAAATAAAATAAGGAAATTGATCAAGAACTTCCAAGTCGCCTATAAACGATGTCTGAGTGTTTTTTATATGTTAGTTGTTCATTATTGTTGCGCCGCCACTAATACGATTTCAAAAACCTTCAATCCTCGGTACGGTAAACATACGGTGTCAAAATTTCATTAAAATGATTTCAACGATTTCCAGGTTGCACAATACAGAACAAACTAAAGCAATACTCGTATGTATACATCAAAAAATTCCGTGGTTCCTGTAATAGGCCAGGCAATGTTCGGATGGACCTAAAAAGTGTATTATGTCGCTACGCCTTTCTTGCACAGGTCAACGGACAAACTGTTCTGAATAAAAAAATCTTTTAATTTTACAATCTACTACCCTAATTTTAACCCCAATCAAAAAAAGTAGAAAGTCATCAGGAATCCCTAGAATTATAGCAGCATTACCTACTACGAGATTATGAGGCTACGTCAACAGGGCAGACTGACAGGTTGACAGACAAACAGATCGACAAACACGCAGACAGGTCGAGACACAGACAGATCGACAGATAGACCGAACGATAGACAGACAGATGTAGACCGACGGAAACGAGTGACGTGGATTTTCGTTTTGTAAATATAAGACGCCCCAAAATTTACGCGAGTAGTTTTGTGAGAAAAAACAGCAGTCAAATAGTTTTGAAGAGCAAAATACGTGAAAATATTTTCATACAATTATACTAAACTTGATAAATTCGTTGTCTGAACGTCAGTTACCTAAATACCTACTATACGAAATTCTAAAGTTCCAGCCACGTTTGAAAGGCACTTTGTCAAGTTACCCGCATGTTTCCGGAAATGATAGATGATAAGGCAATTTATCAAAATAACAAGAATACTCGCAACAGCTATCTAAGTTCGCGAAAGGATATCCGATGATAAAAGGCAGAGACAATGGTTTATTGTTTCTAATAACAATAATGGCATATGTGCATAAACTTCAGACTAAAAATAACTGAGAACAGTACAGTGGTCTTATATCCCCTATTGTGGTGAAGTTTTAAAATTTTCAGCAGTAGTATCTATTTGCTCAGTTGTGATAGGTAATATATGGGAATCTGTACTTTCTGTAACTATACAGGGTATATTCAAAGTTGGGACTTTCCTTTTCAGAAACAACTGCCTTTCAAATTAAAGTTAATGTACGGTGAATCAGTAGCAGAAGAATAAAAAACTGTAAGAAAATACTTAATATTCCTTCGCTGCGAAGTTTTAAGCGCAGTTTTGTCACATAAGTCTTATAGGTATGCCGTGAGGCTGAAAGTATTTAGAAAGTTAGAAAATATTTCTTCTTCAATTTGGACCATTCGAGGTTATCCGGCGTGTCCACTATTTTCCACCAGTACTTTCAAAAGGTTCAAATTACATTTCTAAGGCGCTAATTGTAAATTCGACCTATTAGTTGTAATTTACATCTGACAGTTTGAATTTACAATTGGCGCCTTAGAAATGTAATTTGACACTGCTGCTGGAAAAGGTATAGTTTAGAGATTTAAAGGTTTAATAAGAGGTTTGCTACTCCTTGTAACTTGAAAGGCTACATAGTTTATGAACAGCCGTATGTATTAAAGTGAAATTCAAAACAGAAAAACCCACAAACACAAAAATCAGAAAATAGAGAAACCCAACCTGAAACCGAAAAACTCAAAAACTCGAAATCTCGAAAACACCAAATAGGAGAAACAAGAAAAGCAGAGCAGTCTGGAAATATAGAAAAACCCAAAAATTTTAAAACCCGTTCCGAAAACTCGGATAGCTGAAAACTAGGAATTTCGAAAACAGGGAAACTGGAAGCCCTGAAAGCTCCATTAGGTGAAATCTAGGCTTTAGCTAGAAAAAAGACGAATCATCGTTTTACATACTTAGATCGTTCAAATGTTCAGCACGACGAGGTTTCGAAGGAAGTCACAAAACTCAATGATCTGGACGGACATACTGACCCTCGTCAACAGTTCTGGTATGCTCTACAAGGAGGAGCTTACCAAGAGCCCATCAAGTTTTATAGGGTGTTAGTGTTGGCTCTGTGTAGTCGGCCAAAAGTGTCAAAGATTGCCTGCTCGCCTGGCTTTGCTTCCTTTCCTCATCATTACTACTAGGTTTAGGTACCTGGCAGCTCCATAGTGTACTAGACATTTAAAGCTTTACATCTTAAACGAAACTATGCTTCTCTTGGTATTTGACCACAATTAGAAGTACCTTGTCTAAGGAATTACCAATTATTGGATTAATTGGTTATATTGTCAAACTGTAATGCGCATGTCATAACTATACTATATAAGCCCTTCATACAAGGTATAACCTTCGAGGGTGGTAATATTTGTATTACAGTTTTACAAACAAGTGAAAAAATGAAATGTATAGATGTTATATGAGCAACTCTGCATAGGAACGTGGCTTCTCTTGAATGATTTGTGCTTGTCATGCATATGTGCCATATTACTAAAATATTTACAAATGTTTTTAGAACCAAAAGCTTTGCATTTGATCTGACATCAAGCATACGTAGTCCCTCACTGCTTAGAACTTCTACTGCATATTTTTTCGTGCTGTTTTAAGAACGCAAATATACGATTACACGAACGACAATCATGTGAGAGCTATATCATCTAGAGTAAACATTAGCTTTTGTAAAGGTTTCAGCAAATCCCGTGACACGACTATACACATTAAAGGCAAATGTCCGCCCTACATTTTCTACTATCACGTGAAGTTATCTGCTGATATCAAAAGTCAATACTATTGCAGTTTACCTGAAATTGTGTTATCGTATCGTGTCGTTTGACAAACAAAAGAATCAGGGAAGTCCTGTGATACACAACACGAATTGCGGGGATAATGCTGAACGCGGCAAAGCGAATAACATCATTGTCTTACTTCTAGATACACCGCAGTCTTATATTAATTTCTTCATTTATTTATCGTAAGGTATTGTGCAAATCGAAACAAAATATTTTTTATTTAACTGTTGTTTTGAAATTTGTAGACAAGGTAGATGTTTCAAAAGGCCTGTTTAGGGCTTCCATTATCTATATAATTTTAGATTACAACGTTTCGATTGATGTGGTATCTTCAATCGTCTTCAGTTTATCTGATTATTTAGACAATGGAAGTCCAAAATAGACCTTTTGAAGAGTTTTTTATTTAGTTTTGCTTTTCTCTTCCCCCTCTTTATTTTAAATGGTTCTGCATTTTCTGTATTTTACTTCCCACACCGATAGCTGAGGAGAGTATTTTATTCGCGAAAATTTTCGAATTTGAGATTATAGGCTTTTGGGGGACTTTATGAAATCATTTCCGCCGTCTCCATGCATTGTGATGAAATTTGGGTACCGATAAGCTGTGGGGTCAGAGTAGGTAATGCTAATGTTTTTAGGCGTTCTAGGGGTTGTTGATCATCAGTGGGAGTGAAATTGTGGTAGTTGGGAAGTACGGTATTGTAGAATTGTAAAATTTATTGTATTCATAATAATATTTATCCGAACATTGCCTTGTCTATTACAGAAATCAAGAAATCAAGGCACAATTTTCTGATGTATACGTATACTGCTTTAGATCATTCTGTATTGTGTAACGATAATATTATTGAAATGGTTTTAATGGAATTTTGATACAGTATTAGAGATGGTTGGAGAACACGTATGGTTTTTAGAAATCGTGTCAGTGGCGGAGCAGCAATAATAAAAAAAATATAAGTATAAAACCAGCTCAAACTTCGTTTTTAGGCGATTTGGGGGTTGCTGATCTATATCCATATTTTTTTAAAGGGGGTGAGATCTTCGTTGCCCCATAAAGGAGGGACATAATATACTTTCCTGCTTTATCCGACTGCTGCCCTACCTTAGACAAAACACAGCAACGAAATTTCTAAACCATGCCGTGGGTCGTGGTAAAGATCGATAATGTCTATGGTTTTTGAAAACTATGTTAATAGCGATGAAACTGCAGTACAATATAAAAGCCGTTTCTCTTCTCTCTTGCTCATACTCTATACAGGACTGCAAAGATAGAGAAGCATTTGACAACATTGTTACCGATCTTCATTGAACGCAGTTGGTACTTTAAGAAGAACAACTCCCTAGATGTCATTTATTGACAGTTGATAATTCATCGATAAGGGAATAACAGAATAGCATTTTGAAACTAATCCTACATAACAAGATATAGTATGAGGCTCACCTGTGTCTTAAGACCTTTGAAGAACGTCTCGACCTGTTGTCGCTCCGCCTCCGTGATCTGCCCCTCCAACGGCGGCCGTTCTTCCCGCTCCGCTTCGTCGCTGTCCGCTCTGCATCCCGCTTCGCTTCCCTCGCTTCCCGCACTTCCCGCGCTGCTTCCTGAGTCGCCGCTACCGCCGCTGCTGCTGCTGCCATCTCCCGTCGACGAGAGGCGGCGACGGTGGCTTGACATGCTGTTTCTGCTGAAACGACAGGAAGCTTTATACGAGGGGCATTATGATCTAAATTTTTTTCTTTTTCGCCATGATGCCTCAGGTATAATTGACTAAAAATGCTTGTACCAAAGTTATTCTCCAACATCAAAATTTGAAGGAAGAATTCACTTATAGACATTTTCCATCTGGAGTTAAAAAAATGAAGTCAAGTTGATTGACTCAGTACTTCCCACACATTACGCTGATACCAGTTTATTATTTTCCCATAGCATGAAGCTTTAGTCTAAGATCCTTTGCAACCAAATAATTGCCAACCCCCCCCCCCCCTAAAATTGTCTTATGCCGCTAGGTCTTTCCTTCACAGGTCAATGGGCAGCCTATTATCGATACTACAAACTTCACAGTTTTACAACCCCCACCCGCCCCCCCGAAAAACCGAATTTGAGTTGCTTTCATACTTGTCGCGTTCTTTGATTATTGCTACGTTGCCACTGACAAGATTTTTAACAAACATACGCGTTTTCCATTCTCACCACGGTAACAATATACTGTGTCAAAATTTCATTAGAATCAATTTAATAGTGTCCACGTTACAAAATACAAAACGGTTTAGACCAATAAATCCTCGTATAGTATACAGAAAATTCTAAGTCCCTTAGTTCCTGCAATAGGCTAGGCAATGTTCGGATGCACCTAAAACGGTGATTTGTGTCGCTAGATCTTTCTTCACAGGTTAGTGGAGTTATGAGTACAAGAATTTTTTAAATTTTTCAACCCCCAGCCCCCCAACCATCCCAATTTCACCCCCACCCAAAAAAACGCAGAAAATGATCAGGAACCTCTAAAACGCTTAAAAAGTTTGAGCTGTTTTTATATTTTTAGTTTTTTTATTATTTCTGCGCCGCCACTGGCACGGTTTATCAAAACCATACGCGTTTTCCATCTTCGCCACGGTAGTAATGCCGTTTCAAAATTTCATTAAAATCAATTCAACAGTTTCCTCGTTACAACGATCTGACGCAATACTCTCGTATGTTTACATCAAAAAAAAGTCCTTTGCTTTCTGTAATAGGCAAAGGCAATGTTCGGATGGACCTAAAAAAGTTATTTATGTCGCCAGGTCTTCCTTCACAGGTCAGTGGACAGTCTATTATGAAAGCAACAAATTTTTCAATTTTACAACCCCCCCCCCCCCCAACCACCCCAATTTCACCCCCACCCAAAAAAAAGTAGAAATTGATCAGGGACCCCTAAAGCGCCTAAAAACGACGTTTCAGCAATATTTAATTTTTTTTGTTTTTTGCTAATTACTCTGCCGCCTATGCACCGATTTTCAAAATTATAGGAACATTACCTACTACGACCCCACAGCATACCGCTGCTCAAATTTAATCACAATCCATGCAGCGGTTACTGAGTTTACGAGGGTAGAAAAACGCTACAGACAGACAGACAGACAGACCGACAGACCGACAGACCGACAGACCGCCAGACCGACAGACCGACAGACCGACAGACCGACAGACCGACAGACCGACAGACCGACAGACCGACAGACCGACAGACCGACAGACCGACAGACCGACAGACCGACAGACCGACAGACCGACAGACCGACAGACCGACAGACCGACAGACCGACAGACCGACAGACCGACAGACCGACAGACCGACAGACCGACAGACAGACAGACCGACGGAAATGGGTGACGTGGATTTTCGTTATTTACACATCATAAAACGCCCAAAAAACGTATTATCTCAAAATCACCAAAATCACCCTCACCTATCGGTATGGGAAGTAAAAAATGATAGAGAGATACATTATTAGCTAGGTACATAAATAATATACAGGTACTGTGTTTACTCCTGGCCAGCCAGATCTCAGGTTCACCCACTGACCCTGAATACGACTATCTACATACAATATTGCAATGTGTAGATAAGTTTCATATAAGTTACATATAAATTATTATATCATAACTTATCTAAATAACATGAACACGTTGAAATGAAGAAAAATACACAAACTAAATAATGATTTAAATAACAAAATAAATCTGATATTTTTTATTTCCGTCAACCAAAGGTGAAACTCAATCAGATTTTTAATCAGCACTTTCAGATTATTCAAAACACGAGTAACTATTCAAACTAATCACAACAGAACACGATTTGTGGTACAAAATATTCGTGGAAACAAAACAAACAAAAAAAAATAACGTGGAGAAATAAGCATAAAGAACATGCTGTTAAGGGCCCTGGATCACACATTTATACATATGTATTTGCCATGTAAAACACGGATTCGCAAATAAACCCACAACTCACTTGTTTTACAAACTACATACGTAGTATTTCAGAAGGTGATAGTTACGATCTTAATAATTTTTTCAAAAAATTTGTTTAGTGTGCAAAAGTACTTGCAATGCAAAATCATACATTCTTCAAATGTCTGTAATTTAATAACCAAACACGATATCACAGTAAGGTCACCGAAGTGACATAGCGCAAGCTTTCTTCTTCATTTTGCTTTTTAAATAATTTCTGTAAGTTTAAAGGTAACGTCAGGAGCTTCTAAATGCGAAATTAATTCTTATGGCGGCCCTTGAACCTTACCTTTGGACCTTTTGACCTTACCTTTGAACTTTTGGACTTACCTTCCCACATTTTAGACACTGGCACACATACTGGAGAAAAGGAACAGGCGGCCACGCCTACTCGCTAACACGGGAATACGTATTTTCTTGATTCTCAATTTCGCGCGCTATACCCTAGACCCTTAACAATGGGACATTCACCTCTCGTTACGGCACCACTACGGCCTTAAAGTGAACGGATAGAATGAATGAACATAATGACAGTAGCTTGTTGTTTATCCTCGTTTCTTGAAGTTGCCTACGGTATGTTGGTTGAGGTATCATTTGAAATTTGGTCTCTTAAAACCCCGACTTAGCGATATGGGCTTAAGCAATAGTTAAAGTATATAGGATTTTTAAGAGCTTAAATTGAAAATAAAATATAGAAGTACCTAGGATTTGTAATGAGCACCCTCAAATTATCCACAATACGAGGTTTCATCCTAATAGAAAGCCTTATAGTAGAGATGTTCGATATTTTTACGTAAACCTGGTGATCCGAAGATCTGAGATTTTTTATTTCCGTCGAACGAGACTGAAACTCAAAACTAAGGCCATATTTGTAACCACCGCCCTCAAATTATCCAAAACATGACGTTTCATCGTAATAGAAAGCCTAAAAAAGATTTTCGATTTTTTAATTAAACCTGATGATTCGAAAATCTGAAAATTTCGATTTTCGTTGAACGAGACTGAAGATCAAAGTACGACCGTATTTGTAATCAACATCCCCAAATCATACAAATCACGAGGTTTCATAGTAAGAGAAAGCCAAGTAAATATTTTCGCTTTTTTAGGTGGACTTGAAAATCTAAAATATCTAACATTCGTTATTTCCGTCAAACAAGCCTCAAGCTCAAAACTACGACCGGATTTGTAATCAGCATTCTCAAATTATGCTAATTACGGAGTTTCATCGTAATAGAAAGCCAAGTAAAGATTTTTGATTTTTTAGGTGGACCTCTGAAGATCTGAAATACTGACATTTTTTATTTCCGTCAAACAAGCCCGAGACTCAACTGCCACCGGATTTGTAATCAGAAGCCACAAATCATCTAAAACACGAGGTTTCACCTTTATAGAGCGCCAAATAAAGATTTTCCATTTTTTAGGCGAACCTGACGATCTGACAGGTCTCACATTTTTTATTCCCGTCAAACAATACTGAAACTCCGAACTGCTACGGAATTTCAAATCACACCCTCAAACTATCAAAAATACCTGTAAGTAGTGGGTAAGTTTTTGGAATGTATTCTGTTTTTACCCTAAATTGCAATAAATAAGTAAATAAGTAAATAAATACGAAGTGTCATCTTGATAGAGAGCCAAATAAATACTTTCGAATTTTTGGATAAACATCAAGACCTGAAATTCTGAGATTTTTGATTACCGTCGAACGAGACTAAACGTTAAAGCTACGACCGGATTTGCAATCGGTACTCACAACCTATCCAAATCACGAGATTTCATCTTAACAGAAAGCCAAATAAAGGTTTTTAATTTTTTGGTGAATCTGAACATCTGACATTTTTGATTTCGGTCAAGCGAGACTGAAACTCAAGACTGCGACCGGATTTGTAATCAGCAGCCTCAATTTATCGAAAGCACGAGGTTTCATCTTAATAGAACGCTAAATAAATATTTTCGATTTTTTACGTAAACCTGAAGATCAGGCCTCAAACTCAAAACTGCGACCGGATTTGTAATCAGCACCCTCAAATGATCCAAAACGCGAAGTTTCATATTAATGGAAAGTCAAATAAAGATTTTCGATTTTTTAGATAAACCTGAAGATCTGAAAGATCTGACATTTTTTATTTCCGTGAAATGAGACTGAAACTCAAAATTAAGACCGTATTTTTAAACAGCACTCTCAAACTGTCCAAATAAAATGATTCATCTTAATAGGAAGCCAAACACATATTTTCTATTTTTTAGGTAAACCTGATGATTTGAAATATTTTATTTCAGTCAAACGAGACAGAACCTCTGTTACGGTGTAGCTTGCTCATTGTAAACAATATTCTATTAATGTACAAAATTGGACATTTTTTATTATCTATGACTGTACATGTAAAACCTTGTGCGTAAACGTGGCAACAGTGCGGCACCAGATCGCACCAAAAGTGGGCGTGTCGCGATGACCGCTAGACAGTGGGTGACGTTACCGGAAACCACGAAGAAGACATTGCATTCAAAAACTAACCTCGAAGAAAGCCACAATACGCGAGGTGACAAGGTTACGATGATTGTAAAGTTTTTTAGTTAAAACGAAATATATTATGTTTTCTACTCCTACTGCCGAAATATAATTTCACCAGCGACCTAAACTACTACTAATAATACATATTTTTGGTCACATCGACCGGATGCAGCTATTTTAATTACCGAGCAGTAGGAAGAAAAGTGACGACAATCATCCAGGATTCGAGTCCATTCCAGAGTTCCATGGAGCCATGGTAGCTGCAAAGTGCAAAGGCGTGCGATCCTGATTGTAAGTCCTTTCCATTATTCCATATCGCCTCGTACTTGTTTGATTTTTGAGTAAAATTTTGAGTATTCTAATTTGGATAATAATAATTGATATTCTAACGTGGAAACATAAGTTTTTGAGTATTCTAACTTGGAAAATAAGTTTGATTGTGGTTCTAACTTAAAAATTTGAGAGGTTAGTTTAAATTTGGGAAAAATAATAGCTTGAAAAATGCAGGAAGACACTGTAGAAAGTCAGTTGCGTGAATTGAGAAATAAAAGGAAAATTATCAAGCAAAAGTTAACAAGATTCAGAAATGTCGTTTCAAATTTAGATGAAGATAGTTTGGATCAATCAGAAGTAAGCAAACTAAATATTAAATTGACTAAATATGAGCCATTATGGGATGATTTTGAAAATATTCAAACCGAAATTGAGATGCTCCAAGGAGCAAACTTGGATGAACATGAAAGAGATGAATTTGAGGAATCGTATACAGCAGTAGTTAGTGTAGTAAGAGCTTTATGTAGACGATTTAGTGAAAGTGTACATTTAAGCAATGATCAAGAAAGTGTGGGAAGTCAAAATAGTTTAAATGTTCATCGAGATTTTAATCAAGTAGTCAAATTGCCTCCAATTAAGTTACCTACCTTTGACGGGAAGTATAGTTCATGGGTTGAATTTAAAGAATCTTTTAGTGCTTTAGTTGACCATAATGAATCTTTGTCTGAGGTTCAGAAATTCCATTATCTGAGAAGTTCGTTGGAGAAGGATGCTTTAGAAATCATAAAATCAATTGAAGTCTCTGCGGAAAATTATAGTGTAGCCTGGCAATGCTTATCAGAGAGGTTCCAAAATAAAAGATTAATAGTGTATACCCATATCAGGGGGATCATGGAGTATCCTTGTTTAACGAGGGAATCATATTCAGAATTGCGTAATCTTTATGACATAGTAACTAGACATTTGAGATCCTTAAAAAATATTGGCGAAGATACAGATCATTGGGATAGCATTATTATTTACATTATAAGCAATAAGTTTGACCAAAGAACTAGACGTGATTGGGAAAACTACGAATATTCTGATGAATTACCATCAATGGAGGATTTGAGAAAATTTATTAAAACAAAAAGTGAAGTTTTAGAAAAAATCGATGTTTCAAACAAAACGAATGAGAAACCAAAGGGGTTTCAAAGGAGAAATACAAGTAGTTTCGCATCCACGTCTGGTTACAATAGCGGATCAAAAAAGGAAAGCCGTTGCCTTTATTGTAAGGGTGCTCATAGTATTTATAGTTGCGCAGAATTTTTAAAATTGAGTGTAAATGATAGGATAAACGCTGCAAAAAACTTGAAGTTATGTCTAAATTGTCTGAAAGATTCCCATAAATCATGGAATTGCAAAGCAAATAAATGTTTTAAGTGTCATAAAGGCCATAATAGCCTATTACATTTAAATTTGGACAACTTAAATAATCGATCATCGACTACTCAAAGTACCAACACTACCCACGCCACTGAGAGCCAAAATTTACCTGCTTCAAATATTGCGGCGGAATCAGCTGGGAACAGTGGGACAGTCTCGACATCAAATGTGTCAAGGTCAATGCATAAACAATCGCACACCCTTCTTTCCACGGCAGTTGTGAAAATTTTAGTAGGTAACAGGGAGTATTGCGCTAGAGCGTTGTTAGATAGCGGTTCCCAAAGTAACTTTATATCAGATGAATTATGCACAAAACTAGGATTAGTTAGGAAGAAAATAAATCATGTCGTTACTGGTGTTGGGCAGACACTTTCGCAAATAAATACACAGGTAAATTTAACTGTACAGTCATGTCATGAAAATTTTGTCATGAATATTAATTGTCTGGTTTTACACAAAATTACTAATGATGTACCTACACTATCTTTTGATAAAGATCAATTAAAAATACCATTTCACTTTAAATTGGCAGACCCAGAATTTAATATATCCAATGGCATAGATTTATTACTAGGTTCCACAGTGTTCTGGGCATCAATCTGTTTTGGACAAGAAAAGTTAGGTAAACAATTGCCAGTGTTGCAAAATACACGTTTCGGCTGGGTAGTTGCAGGAGACCTGCAATTACCACAAATTGAAAAGTCTATGGCTTGTTTGAACATTCAAGTACCAGAGAAACATGACGATTTAAATGAAACCATAGTTAAATTTTGGACTTTAGAGGATGTTTCAAGTAAAGTTAATGTTTTCTCGGAAGAGGAATTGTACTGCGAACAATATTTTGAGGAAACTACAACGCGGAACAAGGATGGACAATATGTGGTAAAAATTCCGTTTAAACGCGATCACGGTTTGCTAGGTCGGTCACGCGAAATGGCTTCACGTCGTTTAAATATGATCGAAAAGAAAATGGAAAAAAATGATGAGTTTAAAATGAGCTACGAATTATTTATGAAAGAATATGAGGAACTAAATCATATGACAGAATTTGATGACACTGGGAAACATGAGGTTGGTTATTATATTCCACACCATGCTGTCATAAAATCGGATTCACTGACTACAAAGGTCCGTGTAGTATTTGATGCCAGTGCCAAAACGAATACTGGGTTGTCACTAAATAATATCATGTGCGTAGGTCCAACATTGCAACAGGACATATTTAATATTGTTTTGAGATTTAGAAAATATAAATACGTCATGACGGGTGATGTGGCAATGATGTATAGGCGCATTTTAATAGCTGAGGAAGATAGAGATTATCAAAAAATACTTTGGGACGATAAGTGTTTTAAGTTAAATACCGTGACATATGGTACGGCCGCAGCACCTTATTTGGCAGTAAAATGTTTGATGGATTTGGCCTCAAAACATGAAACTGATTACCCGGAGGCCTGTAATGTAATAAAAAATGATTTCTTTATGGATGATGTACTGACAGGTGCTGAGACAAGGGAAAATTTATTAAAGGTTCAAGCGGAGCTTACTGATATTTTAAATAGTGCCGGTTTACCACTTCGAAAATGGTTATGCAACGATTTTGATTTATTGAATCAGTTCAAATTAGTTGAGAATATTGATGTAGGTGTCATAAAATTAGGAGAAAACACAAGTACAAATAAAACTTTAGGTATATACTGGGAGCCAAAGGTAGACAATATACAGTATAAAACTAAATTTAGAGATGCACTAAATCACAGTGTGGCCACAAAGCGGTCTATTTTAGCGAATTTGAGTCAAATTTACGATCCGTTGGGACTGTTAGCGCCTGTAGTGATCACAGGCAAGCTGATAATCCAGCAACTGTGGATTCATGGCTCAGATTGGGATGAACCGGTTTCTGAGGAAATAAATGAAACTTGGTCTAAATTTTTGAAAGGTTTACCAGCTATTGAAAGTTGCATTATACCGAGGCAGGCAGTATATATGGATAGTCAGATTGTTGAGTTACATGGATTTTGTGACAGTTCCATCCTAGCGTATGGAGCGTGTGTGTATGTTAGATGCGTAAGCAAAACAGGTAAAATTACATGTAATTTATTGTGTGCCAAATCGCGAGTAGCACCTATAAAAACTGTCAGTCTTCCTAGACTAGAACTATGTGGTGCTACCTTGTTGGCGAATTTAATGAAAAAGGTCATAACAGCCTTAAATATCCAAATATCTGATGTTTTATACTGGACAGACTCAACTGTTACTTTAGCGTGGATCAAAGGTTTACCCAGTAAATGGAAAATGTTTGTAAAAAATCGTGTTGGGGAAATTCAATCTCTTACTGATATTTCTAAATGGCATCACGTAGTATCCAAAGAAAATCCTGCGGATTTAGTATCCCGCGGTGTTTCGGTAGAAGATTTGAAAGGTAATGATTTGTGGTGGCATGGGCCAAACTGGTTAGTAAAAGAGGAATATCAAAGGGGAACTAAGCTAGACTTACCTGAAAATGAAATCCCTGAAAAAAGGATTAGTAGTACTTACCATAGTATGGAACATCCAGATATCCTTTTAGACTTAATAAATAAATATTCAAGTTTGAATAAACTTATTCACGTTGTAGCATATGTTTTAAGATTTTCTAACAATTCCAAGCAAAAAACTACAAAAAATTTAGGTCCATTAACTGTTTCGGAGTTATCTAATGCTAAGAACTTACTAATTCAAAGAGTACAAATGATTAGCTTTCCACGAGAGTATGATAATTTAAAAAATAAAAAGCCTGTCCATAATAAAAGCAGTTTATTATCTTTAAATCCATTTTTAAAGGATAAGATATTACGCGTTGGTGGTAGATTGCGCAATGCGAATCAGTGCTATGAAAAGAGGTATCCCATTATACTACCAAAAGGTCATACTTTAACATACTTGATATTAAGATCAGAACACGAAAGGCTACTGCATTGTGGCGTACAAGCATTGCTTTGTGCTGTAAGAGAAAATTTTTGGCCAGTTGGAGGTAGAAACTCATGTAAAAGGGTGATAAGAACTTGTGTGATATGTTTCAAGGCAGCACCTTCTGCAACGAATTATCTAATGGGGGATTTGCCAAATGTGAGAATAAATCAGTATTTCCCGTTTCAGAACGTAGGTCTAGACTATGGCGGGCCCTTGTATATAAAGAGTAGTAGCACTCGTGGTGCTAAGGTGTCAAAAGTTTACATATGCTTATTTATATGTATGTGCACAAAGGCCATCCATATCGAATTGGTTAGCGATTTGACTACAAACGCCTTTATGGCTGCTTTAACCAGATTCACTAGTAGACGGGGAAAACCATCACACATATACTCCGACAATGGGTTAAATTTTGTAGGAGCGAATAGAGAGCTACGGGAGATATATTCATTTCTAAAATCAAACACAAATGAAATAAATCAAAATTTAGTAGATGAGGGAATCTCTTGGCATTTTATCCCAGCACGGTCCCCAAGTTTTGGCGGTATTTGGGAAGCCGGGATAAAAAGCGTTAAGCATCACCTAAAGCGAATTATGTCAAATAGATCATTTACTTTTGAAGAACTATATACAATCTTAACTAGGGTCGAGGCGATATTAAATTCCCGTCCCCTAGTTCCTATTACCCAAGATCCTGACGACCTAAGCGCGCTTACTCCAGGACACTTCCTGATTGGCCGACGTTTAACTGCACTGCCAGAGCTGAATGTGATGGATACGCCAGAGAACCGCCTGACAAGATGGCAGATGATACAATCTATTGTACAACAGTATTGGTCTCGATGGCAGAAAGAGTATCTGTCCGAGTTACAAACTCGAGTCAAGTGGAAACGAGATGCCGACAGTATCCTAAAGGTTGGTAGCCTTGTGTTGCTGCGAGAAGATGGCGCCGCTGTCATGGATTGGCGCTTGGGACGAGTGCTGGAGCTACATCCTGGTGCTGACGGAAAGGTGCGCGTATGTAAAGTAAAGGCGCGCAATCATGTAGTGAGTCGTGCGGTAAATCGCCTATGTGTTTTACCCATTGAGACTGATAATTCGACAAAGACTGAGTTGAGCAAGGACTCTTGTATTAACTAAGATGAATGTTGTTATGAAGACTTTCAAACGTTTAAGTTTATTATGTTTGTATATTTTGTCTCTGCCTCGATACTATTGTTTTTTGTTGTATTGTACTGTTTATTTGATATGTAACTTTTGTTATGTTTGTTGGAAGTATATCCTTCCAAGGAGGCCGGGATGTTACGGTGTAGCTTGCTCATTGTAAACAATATTCTATTAATGTACAAAATTGGACATTTTTTATTATCTATGACTGTACATGTAAAACCTTGTGCGTAAACGTGGCAACAGTGCGGCACCAGATCGCACCAAAAGTGGGCGTGTCGCGATGACCGCTAGACAGTGGGTGACGTTACCGGAAACCACGAAGAAGACATTGCATTCAAAAACTAACCTCGAAGAAAGCCACAATACGCGAGGTGACAAGGTTACGATGATTGTAAAGTTTTTTAGTTAAAACGAAATATATTATGTTTTCTACTCCTACTGCCGAAATATAATTTCACCAGCGACCTAAACTACTACTAATAATACAACCTCTAAACTGAGACCGAATTTGTAATCAGCACCTTCAAATTATCCAAAACACGCGGTTTCATTTCAATAGAACGCCAAATAAAGATTTTCGATTTTTTAGGTAAACCTGAAGATCTGAAAGTTCAAACGAGATTGAAACTCAAAACTGAGGCCGGATTTGTAATCGGCACCCTCAAATTTTCCAAAACGCGAGGTTTCATATTAATAGAACGCCAAATAAAGATTTTTAATTTTTTGGTGCTGGGGATGGTCCAGAATGGAACTTCACCTAAAAATTACGATTTGCGAGACTACATCCTATATAATAACGTAAAAGCATTGATTAAGGTATTAAGGGGAAGATGGGTCACCACATGCTAAGATCTCGCGCCTAATTTTTGTTTCTTCTGGAGTGTCGCCACCTATATGAGCACAAATGTACCTCTACTGATACAACTTTGACAGTATAACAACCATCGACATTGATACGAATAAAGTACCCTACTTCCTACCATCTATCAACGCGACTTACTATTATCTCCGCCAGGTGTCGCTGAAATTGGCAATTTGACATCTGTCATATTGATGTCAGTGTCATATTTGAATTGTTTCAATATTCCGATGTTATTTGGAAAATTTCGATCAACCACGATTAAAAAATATTAATTGATTATATTGATTTCGGTTTATCATCGTTTGTATTGAATTTTTCGCGATTTCGGGAAGCAAAATGGTTTACAGATGTTATTACTATAACAGTCCAAACAACAAAACTCGTAATCCAGAGATGTCGTTCTTTGCTTTCCCAAAAGCAACAGCTATACGTGATATTTGGATCAAGAATAGTGGCAATGTGAATTTGTTCCAATATGTTGGAAAGTCTGACCCACTGCCAAAACAATTAGGTGTCTGCGAACAACACTTCAAACAGAACTATATCCAGAGATCAGATACAAAGAAATTCTTGGTCAGACACGCAGTACCGTATGAGTATACTTCAGGTAAGTACCTATACCATTGAAACCAAACTATTGCCTTCTATTACTCATCTACATCACTAAAAACTTGAAGCAATACGCAAATTTACCATACTCTGCCGTTTTCTTAAGCCTATGGGGCATTCCACCACAACAATTTCAAACATAACGCTTTTGTATCTTGACTGAACTTATATACTGCCCAGCACAAATGCATCAGCAGAAAGAGTCTTTTCTTCAATGGTCTAATTTTGAATGCCTCAAAAAACCCAGTGATTCATTCTGGTTATTAGGGCGATGTTGATACCTAAAATGGATATTGAAAACACCTTCTAAAAATGTTATTCCTACTCAAAATCAGCACCAGCTGACCAACTGCATCAAAATAACTAGGTATTTTTCAATAAATAAAACAAAAACTTTGTGAACACCTTTCAATAAACCAATGCCAGTAACATTTCTCAATGCAGTAACTCCAATTTCATGTCACAATTTAAGCTTGCTAAATATTATGGCAAACTGAGCAGCAAAATGAATTTCTTTTGAGAATTACTGATCCCAAGAATTTGGCAACAAACAGACAAGAGTGGTTCCAAGGCATGGCATAATCATTATAAAGATGTACGAGTGGCTGATTAATGGTCACTTTAGGTATACTATGCTCAAGCTAATGTGTGGGTTTATTAGTGTGGGTAACAGCATAAATCTGCCATACTTCTGGTATTTCTTTTTGTTTTGTTGACAGTCCAAGGTATCAATGGAGCATTCCAATGATCACTAAACTAGATGCTCGCAATTACAGCTATTTAGAACATGACAAACCGTATGGTCTCACTAAATTTCAGTTTAAAAAAAGTTGGCAAGAAAAATGCAGAAAAAAATGGTTGGTGAGAAAAATGCAGAAAAAAATGCTTGTTGTATTCTTAATTTCAAGTGGCTGAATCACTAGTGAATACACCTTCCTTTTTTTTCTTGTCAGAAAAAGTAAAAAACATGTCTACTTCTTTATTTCACTCAAAGTTTTACTGGGTGATACAAATAATTGGCCTGAACATTTTTTTATAATTTTATTTCATGTAAAATTAATACAAAAGAACAAGCATGTGTCATGTAGAATATCCTTGTTACATGATATTTATGTCAAGTCAATTTTTCCATGTTGTTATGTGAAGCGAGAAGTAGTTTTGTCATGGTTCTCATATGGATATGTTATTATACAATTCGTTAATCAATGATATTACCATTGATTAAAGTATTTAATACTTACTAATAATATACTTGATTAAAGTATTTAATACTTTAATCAATGATATTACATAAAATTATAATGATATAATTATTTTTCGAATTTGATTGCCTCAAATGTGGAGTCGGAAAAGGGACGTATCAAACAATGAACTATTTTAATGTGAGGATTTTTGAAAATGAATGAATGAAACTTGGTAATCATACAGTATCATTGTCTTGGTATTAAATAATGAACATATACACTTTTTTTTAAAAGTGAACTTATGTTGTGAGTATATGAATTTTAACAATTACCTCATACAGCTTAGCTTGGTAAAGGTAGGAATTCAAAGTTGGCAAAAATGAATACAGAAACTTGGGAGGTTTGACCACCGATTAATTTTGTTTGACCACCCGCAGTTTTCAAAAAATATATACATTTGGCTTCTTTCAAATTTCGATTTTGGGAAAACAAATATACACATATAGATTTTTGTTGGATCATGTTTGACCACCAATTGATTTTGACCTCCCGTGGTTTTCAAAAAAAAATTATTTTGATGCTTCTAATTTTTAATTTAGGGAATACGAAAATATACACAGATATATATTTGACCAGGTTTGACCAGTGACTCTAATTAATAAATAATAAAGTATTGGAATAGCCTCCGCAATAGTAAATCCTTCAGCATATTACTGAAAACCATGCATAACCGTAAAAAAAATTGAAATCAGACATCTTTCAAAATCCTAAAAGGAAGCAAATCATCTGGCTCTCAAGTTGATTGATTTGTTAATCATAATGGTAACTTTTTCAATAATATTGTAACATACTGTATATTATGGTATTCGTGTATTTGTATTAGTTGTCATTGATTGTCATACATGATGTAAAGTCAAAGTGCTAGGTTAGATCTTTTGAAGTGTAAACGTCATCGAATCGTCTAGAGTTTTCGAGAATGACTGATGGATTCTAGAAACGTCATCGAATGCTCTAGATGGTTCGATGAAGTATATATAAGGTGCTACGGGTAGCGTAGGAATCAGTTGAGTTGAGATCTAGTTGAGATAAGGTTAAGAGATATTGTATTAAGTTCTGAAGTAAAACGGTGAAAGTTACGTCGAGTTTGATTCCCTGGGTGAAGAAAAAGAGGCCGTCGTGACAATTGGTGTCGGAAGTGTGGGATCATCCATCGAATCAAGCCAGGAAAAGGAAAGAAGAAGTGAGTACAGTGTCCATTAATGCCAGTAACCAGAGCTATGGCGTCCGAAATGAATGCATTGATGGCTATGCTACAAGAAATGGGAAACAAATTAGATCAAAGTGCAGCTCAATCGAGAACAAATATGCAAGACCTAGAAGAAAAGCTAAAGCACCACCAGGATGAGGCAATTGCAGGTTTGAAGAGTGGGCAGGAACTGGTGATGACTAGGCTGGAGGACCAGAAGCGCCATCAAGACGAGGCAGTCGCAGACTTGAAGAGTATCGTAAGTCAGGCATTAGAAAATCAAGACCAGCGTATCAGTGCAGTAGAGACTCAAATAGCGACATCACAAAAGCATGTTGAGGAACAGCTAGCGACATCACAAAGGTACGTTGAAGAACAGCTGCAGCAAGTGAAGGATCAAGTGAAGGAAATCGTGAGAGACGAAGTGCGAGAGCTTAGTGGAGTTGAGCGTGAACAACTACAGCAGGTGAAAGATCAGGTCAAGGAAATGATCAGAGAGGAGCTGCGAGAACTTAGTGCAGGTGAGCGTAGTTTAACAGCTGCAGCACCCGCTTTTCCTGATAGACACACTGGCGTAGTAGCAAAGCCCTATCCGTACAACGGTAAAACGTCCTGGGACATTTACTATATGCAATTTGAAAATATCGCTCGTATGAATAACTGGTCAAATGAAGAAAAAGCTTGTGTGCTTACATCCATGCTAAGAGACTCTGCCGCAGCTATTTTGGAAAATCTCTGCGCATCAGACCTACGTGACTATGATAAGATAACATCTGCACTAAAGTTACGCTTTGGAGATGCACACTTAACAGAGCTGTTGCATGGCCAGTTGCATAACCGGACACAACAACCCAAGGAGGATCTGACCACGTTTGCATATGAAGTCCAAAGCTTAGCGAAACGGGCATTCGTCAACAGCCCCGTCGAAACACAGGAATACATTGCTGCTCGTCAGTTTGTCGAAGGCATTGCAGACGCGGAAGTTCAACGAATGGTAAAACTATCCAGTCCCATAAATTTACAAGATGCTGTAATCAAGGCTTTGCAAATTGAAGCTGACATAAAAGCCATGCGAATGACAAGGAGGGTGCGCGCTGTCGAGCAAGATACAGAAGCAGAAGTCAGGGCCACACCGTTTATTTCAGGAAGAAGAGGTGCTAGCTTCCAAAGAAACCCGGTTCGCACAAGCCTAGAAGGAGCTGAGAAGTTTACATGCTGGAGATGTGGACAGAAGGGGCATCTTAGGATAGGCTGCCGCACCCAGGCTGATAAGATACAAGCGGATGAATATGCGAACAAAATGAAATCTGTGCAAGACACGATAAACTCGATGAAGGAGCAGTTTGACAGAGACATAAAGAATTTAGTAAAGAAGAATGAAGAAAGTATTGCCAAGCTTCAACAACAACACGGAGTAGCCATGAGGGAACTTAGAGCAGACAGGGATAGGATGAAGCAGTTGCTTGCCTCTCAGGAAAGGAGAAGTATGCATATTAAAAGCAAGTTTGAAACGAATAGAAAGAATCTGCTGAAGAAGGACGAACAACACGAAATAGCCTTGAGGAAGCTCAATAAAGAAGTTTCTGCTTTGAAGGGCGAAATCAAGAGATTGAAAGCTTTGAATCAGTTGAAGAAAGCAGAGAGGGAATGCGACCAAGTTAAAGATGAAAATGCAATGCTCAAACAGAAGATAAATCAGATGGAGGCTGAGTATGCATTCTGTAAAAAGAACTTGAACAACGCGATTGATAAAGCCAAAAGGGTCGGTATCAAGAAGAATGAGTTGAGAGAAAGGTTGGCGCAGCTTGAAGCAGAAAACAAGAAGCTGAGAACAGATTTGAGCGCCGAGGTCGATGATGCGAAAAAGCGAAAGGAAGATATGTCTAAAGCAAGAGAAGTTGATAGTAAAACTAAACAGCGACTGATGAATTTGGAAAATGAGAATGCTCGACTGAAAAAAGAGCTGGAAAACGCATTGACTGAAGTAGAGTATGGTAGCTCCAAGATGAAGCATATGAAGAATGAAAACAGTAACGTGGAGCAGAATACTACACAGCTGGAAATTGAGATCGATAAGAAGAAGAGAGAACTGAGTAAGGTTACTGAGGATACAAAGAAGGGTGTGTCCGCAATATTAGCGAAGCCATTTTACGATGTAAAGTTAGAACAGAGATTGGCACAACTGAGGAAAGAAAACCCGAGGATAGGAGCAGAGTTTGGCGCTGCACTCAAGGACGCATCATGGGGTTTGGACCAGACCACGCAACTCAAAAGCGAGAATGTTAAGCAAAAGAACAGGATTGTGCAGGTGGAAGACGAACTCAGCAGGCTCATAGAGGAAGTGGAGAATAGCCTGAGTGATGGGAAGAAGGAAGTGTCGAGAGGTGACAGTCGTCAAGGCGAAAAGGTGCAACTGAAGAAAATGATAACAGAGCTAGGAAAAGAGAATCCTGCTGGAGCTGAAAATGAGAATCGCAAGTTGGGCGAAGAATATCGCAGTTACGAGATGATCTGGTATGGTCTTGCAACAGACGACGGAAGGAAGGGTAGATGTCCGAAGCTACAACGCCATGAGGAGGAACCCTACGTGGTGATGAAGCGCCTCAACGACGTAGTCTACAGGTTATGTACGGAAAGTGGAAAACCGAAGGTCGACTATGCTGATGTCTGTGGTGATACAAGAATCGAAGTTGTTCGTCGAGGACGCCGAACGCTAAGGGGGGAAGAATGTAACATACTGTATATTATGGTATTCGTGTATTTGTATTACTTGTCATTGGTTGTCAAACATGATGTAAAGTCAAAGTGCTAGGTTAGATCTTTTGAAGTGTAAACGTCATCGAATCGTCTAGAGTTTTCGAGAATGACGGATGGATTCTAGAAATGTCATCGAATCCTCTAGATGGTTCGATGAAGTATATATAAGGCTACGGGTAGCGTAGTTCAGTTAGTTGAGTTGAGATCTAGTTGAGATAAGGTTGAGGTTTTGTATTAAGTTCTGAAGTAAAACGGTGAAAGTTACGTCGAGTTTGATTCCCTGGGTGAAGAAAAAGAGGCCGTCGTGACAGTATCAATAATATTGGCCCATATTGTGTGACAGAACTGCAGCAGGACATCACTGAATGGTGTTTCACTTATCGCCCTTCGATACACTGAATTATATACTGTTCGGAACAAGCCCTAATACATCGAAGAAATATATATATATAATAAATACATAGGAAAATATAACTAATAGTTTTTTATTCAAGTAATAATCCTTTAGCTTCTGGTGTGTGCAACTTAACAATCACCCAATGAGTGTTTTTTAGATAGTCACCCTGTTTGATAAATGATAAGATACAAATTAATCAAAGTGCCATTTGAAATACATATTTTCACATTGCTGTAGCTAGACACCATTTCATGTTACATTTGGGAAAAAGTATGAATGTGGGTATAAGCCCCTAAACAGGGCTGTATATAAGGGGAGGGGGGTTTGGGGGGTTCAAACCCCCCCCTCCATGAGTATTCCCATGAACCGTATAACTACTAAAATAATACAAAATAACAATAATCAAGGATGCTTTCTCCAAGCTTAGTGATTTATTATACTACTAACCAATCCCTCAGTACTCATAACACATTAGCAGCAATACAATCTATACAGACTTTAAGCAAATTAAGACATTACATATTCTTTTATACATGAACCCCCTCCATGGTTATCGCCTAGCTACAGCCCTGCGCCTAAATATGTTAATCAGTGGTATAAGCATTGTATAAGCTAATGATATTGTGAAATATTTTCAATTTGATTATGTGAGAAGCATACCCTGTAATAATAAATACCTAATTCATTTTTCTTCACCATTTATTAAAAAATATATAGATAGATAACATGAGCATTTATTGGTGCTGTTAGTATACACAGTATGTGAAATATACCAGGATCTACTTTCTATAAAGTCAGCACACTCTTCGCCTCCTGGTATCGGTCTGCCTCTTCTGTCTCGAATGCTTGGGAAGCTGAAGAATGATGACAAAAAGGAAGCATTTTGAAATAGTGTGCCTATTATTTGAATAGAGAAGTGAATAGTACCTATTTTTTTTGGTGCATATTTACATAATTAATATTCTTGTTCCAGTAACTCAACTTTTAGGTTATATCAAAAGATTAATGTTTTAATTGATCCATTCCTTGAACTTGCCTATATGTACATAGACAACTAGCAACTATTACCTACGGATGGACGTTTTTGCTACTTTAACATAATCCACCAAAGGTTGGCCACTACAACTTCACTACTTCTATACACTTCTCTATAAAATTTCACGTAAAGAAATGCATTATTTTGGAGTATCAAGTGACAAAGATGCAGTATGACTATAACAACTGTCGCTCTAGTGAATGTGATAATTGTAATTTGCGAATAATCGTTTTATTTCTTTGCTATTTTCAATATGCATTCAAGTTTTCATCATGCATTATCTTATGAATTACATAATTTTAATTGACAGATGTGCTTACCCGACAAAAAAGATTCCTTAAAAAACACATCACAACAACAATTATGGTGAAAATGACCAACAGATGACCAAGAAATTGTAAAAAAACAAATTCAGGTGCTCAATTTTTTTCCTGGCGTTATACGGACAACAAAAGTTAAGCTAAATTCAGATGCACAAGACATCCGACGATACGACGGTACGAAACTGTTCCTATTGGTTGAAATATGTTGGTTTGACATCATTTTGAATATTTCAACCAATAGGAACAGTTTCGTGCCGTCGTATTGTCGGATGTCGTATGCATCTGAATTAAGCTTTAGATGTTATCTCTGGACAACAAGCGACGTTTGATGTTTGCCACAAACCCACAAAACACAGATGTTTGCGAATATCAGCTGGCAACTTATCCTTTTCGTTTCGGATCGGAATGTTATGTCAGTGGCAATTCAAGGTCGTATTTTTATAGCTGGATGCCCCAAGCTCCATCTATTGGTCATATTTATAAAGGATTCAGGATTTTGCGAAATTTATTTCAGAGGGCGCCAGGTGACGGTGGGCGCTAAAGGATGAAAGAGTGAGTGAGGTAGAACTAGAGTGAGTGAGATAGACTGCGAGCGCGCGATCTTAGCATCTGGTGACCCATCTTCCCCTTAATACCTTAATCAATGGTAAAAGTCATTTACCGGTATTCCCACGTAATGTCGGTCGCAAAATATTTATATTGCTAACTCGATAAACAAACAAAAATCACGAAAACATAAACAACAACAAAGAAAGACGCTCCGTTGCAACGGTTAGGCAACCGCAAATGATCACAAAAAAGCGCAGTCATTTTGTGCAATTCATGTCGTCCTATTTGAGTTGCATCGGCGACACTGTCATCAGATAAATGAAAGCTTTGACTCTTTTCACGTTTTTGACTTTTACGAGGAATTTGCAATAAAGCCGGGTCAGCAGGTCAAGTGCAATCGGAGGTAATTTATCTGAAGATGTGCCGCGCAGACATGGATCGTAAGAGCAGTCACAGGATGTCTTTGTTTCGAGCATTGTTAGCATGTAATCTGCGCTACACAGGCTTATCAGCGTTATTACGTACGCTTTACTTAGTCTATAGTAACATAATGTATAAAGAACGCACATACAAGTATGATCATACATGAGAAATAATTGTGAAAGACAGTTATACAACAAATAGACGATGTACAAACACAGGTGTACAGAAAAAGGGATTCTATACTATAAGATGGTTTACAAATTGCTTCAAATCGTAAAAACACTTATTAGCTAATAGAGCTTTTAATTTTATTTTCAATAGGTGTTCACTTAAACAGTTTCTCAATTCCTGCGGAAGTATGTAAATTAAAATTGTGACATTCAGCTAGAATAGAAGACCTATGTGAAAACTGTGAGAATTTATTAAATACTATCTTATTTTTAATGTGTTATATATATGCTTAGCATACTTATCCGTAAGTAGGTAAATACATAGAAAATTCAAGATTTGATAATTTTTAAATGTTAAAGACTGAAATGAGGCACCAAAGGGCAATTGAAAAATCAATCTAAGTATCCTTTTTTTACAGTACAAAAACCATTTGCATTCAAACTGCCTGAACCCAGAGATTTACTGTTACTGTTATAGTAGGGTTGGATACAGCAGTAAGCATAGTATACGTCCAGCGGCGACTCTATGTTTAGCATTCTACTGTGGTTATTTAATAAGTAATAACTTTTATTAAGTTTGTTACACACATCGTTTATCTGATACCCAGCAGTAAAATCTATGACACTCTGATGTCTCAAAAGTTAGTCTCCCAAAACTACAGTTATAGGTACGTAGTTACTCATTAAACGACCCTTGTCCAGGGTAGTACTGAAGCTATTTTATATTAATAGTAGGTAAAACTTATAAGTAAGACTGTCATTTCCGTACAATTAAAATGTTTACATGTTTACTTTTACTGTTGTCGGACTATACGGAATGTCATTTTCTTAAAACACTGAACTACTTTATCCTTGATTAAGATATGAAATTATCAAGACTAATCCGGAAACGTGCGCTAGTAATCGGGGCTTTAAAAAAATAGAGAGAACAGAAAAAATACGTAACACATTGCTTAGGAAAGGTGAGAATTGAGAAAGAAGGAGAAATGAAAAAGGCAGATCTTGGAATTAGCAAAAAGTTACAACTTTGGTAATAAGTATATCGTAAGTTTTAAGATTCCATCCTAGTTGCCACCAACTTTAACAAACATAAGGAAGCAAATAATAAAAACAGGGATGAGGCCCATTTTTCCTCGATAGCTTAAAACATTCGCATTTGGACTAGTAACTCAACAGTATTCCTTTGAAGATGAATAATGTAATATATCACCGGTGAATAGGTAACTCTATTATCCAGATGCTGCCAGAAGAATGCAGGAAAAAGTACCAACTACCACCGGAATTTGAACCCGTGACCTCCAGATCACTAGTCCGACGCTCTGCCTTCAATGACCCAGATACAAGCCGCTCCATGATATCAGAAGATGGCGGCAGTGGAGCCGTCAGGTGTCGTGGTGAACTAACGCTTTGCAGGCTGGGTTGCTGCGTCGGACTCTAGAAATCCGGACGTCACAGGTTCAAATCCCGCTGTAAGTCGGTATTTTTCCGGAATTTTTCTTGATTTGAGAGCCCGACATGCGGCCTATAGCAGGAAAAATATTCATATCTACCCTGCTACGTGCTGTAACATAACTATTGAGCACCTTTTAATAATGGCGAAAATAATGTCTGTATAGCATTTGTGCTTGTTGCACCAAAATATCCAGGATGATACATTATAGAGCGGAGTATTTGAAAGCACACTTGCCTGTATAGGAACTCCTGATAGGAATCGTATTTCTGCGAGAACCTATTGATGGCGTACTCCGCATTGTCCTTGGGCTTCGAAGAGATGGAGAGCGTCGATAGTCGTTTGTCTATCGGGACCGAAGCCGTGTAGACAGCGTACTCCCACGGCATTTTTCACCTGTAACAAAGGACACTTATCAGATGGGGTTGTTGCTCCGTTTCGCGTACTGTGTTTCTACATCTGTTTTGCTGTATTTCGCAGGAGTAGGAGGGTATACGACAACAACGAATTAAAGCTTTTGACACTGTCGATCCCACATTCTTGTCCTCATATAAACTACATGCTCTCCAGTTTCCAAGCAACATCGTGAAGTAGATTGAGTCTGACATAAGTAATAGGAATATAACTATATCGTGCAATGGTGCGTCTTCCAGCAGTAATTTTACACAATTGGGTTCTTGGGACCCATATTGTTTCTTTGTCATATCAGCGATCTACCTGACTATATCAAAGACGGCTGTTTACTGATGACACTGCAGTTACAATATCTTCTGAAACCACAGACCTATTGCAGGGAAAAATTGCTCAAGTGATAGCTGCTCGTGGTGCTGTACAAATAGCTTATGTCATAGCAATTCTAAGACAGTTTCAATAAAACACCACAAGCATACTACCCCTAAACTGAACCCTGAACTTGCAGTCTAAATAAATCTATCTGGTGATGTTAAGTACTTAGCATGTATCTGGGAATGTCCTTTGACCTGGATCAAGCATGTTGACGCTGTTTGCAAAATACTAAATAGTGCCTTCGATGCACTCTGCCAGCATAGGAGCTGCCTTGATAAAGGTGGCCTAAAGTCTTTTTACTATGCCTTAGCGTTTCCGCATAATTATTTCAATACACTGAGCTGGGGTCACTGCAGTGCAAGTAACCCAGTTTTCATTTCTCAAAAAATAATTATTAGACCACTTTTTAATTTACCATACATTAAGGAACATTTATCAACATTGTCCTGTATTTGCATCGTTCACTCTTTTGTGTTTATAAGATTGCACTAGGAAGATTTTGAGAACCATTCTACAAACCGCAGTCGCAATACCAGACACAACACTCTTATACAAATCTCACAGTATAGAACAGAAAATTTTAAAAATTTGCCACTTTACAACTGCAACACCTCCACCACATCTAGAATAAAATCATCCTGTTCAATTGAATAGATCACTGATCCGCTTGTGACTAAAGCTTACTATTATTATTATTACAGCACCAAAGAATTTTTGGAAGACAATCTTTAGTGAGCAGTACTTGTTTAGTTTTTTCTATTGCGGATATATTAAATTATTTTTCATAATGTTTGTAATGTGCGATGTCATGTGTTTTATGTATTCGTTTTCTACATTTTATATACTTATAAGTATTAGATTTACAAGATTGTGACACGCTAATGTTTAATATACATTTGAGGAATCCAATTAGCAAAATAAACAACCAAACAAACGTCGCAAGGCAGGCATCTGTAAAGTATTGCAGCAGGAGAAAAAGCAAACATGGAGTCAAGCCGATTGTTTTATAAGCACTTTTCAGGATTTTTTTGTCTTGTGTAACTTACACCGCTTTGATCAATAACCGTTTTCCTACAAAATGAAGCAGTATGGTATTCGCTTAAAACTAATTCGTCTTCCACAAAAAATGCCTACTCCCAAAGCAGCAACAAAAACTTTTTGTATGCCCTTCATCGATATGCATTCAAATACGCAAAGAAAAAGCAACTAATTTATTATCTAACTTTTAAAATAGAAAATAACACTATAACTTCCCATTCCTAAATATACAGTTACATTTGAAAACTTCCCTCCCAGAATTTCTCAAAAACCGCCAATTAAATAAAAAAAAACGCCGAGACGCGTCAACTTTTTAACCAAAAGCTACTTCGTACCCTCTCCCCACCAGGATCATCCTCATGGAAATTCTAAATGACAAGAGGTATCGCGTAACACCTTGATTTAAAAGTGTGTCGACGTAATTTATTTTGACGTTTTATCTTTAAAGATCGGTTGATTCGCTTCCAAGAAAATTAAAATCTTTAAGGGTCTGGGCTTGTTTAAATAAAATACAAAAACACATGAAAATATCAGTTTTTATTGCAGTAAATGCTCAAATGTTGCCCGTTATTGGTCAAACAATGTTGTGGGATATCATGGCAGCTTTCGATAATGTGTTGCAATTATTGCAATAAAAAGTGATATTTTCGTATGGTTTTGTATTCTAATTGAACAAGTTAAGACACAAAACGAAAACGAATCGACCGATTTTATAAAATCGAACGTCAAAATGAAGGGCTTCGACAGACCTTTGAAACCAGATATGATACTTCATGCCCCTTGTCACTTAAAATTTTTAAGGGGATGATCATTGGGGGAAGGGGGTGCAAGAGGATGAATTTGCCCCCTTGACAAATCTTTTGAGGTGTCTCGGCGTTTTTTCTTTTAAGCAGCGGTTTTCGAGGAATCCAGGGTGGGAAAGTCTTCAAATATCAGCTAGAGTAATTGAATAATTGGAACAAGTTTTGCAAACGTGGTCTACACCACACAAATTGCAATAAATTGAAGACTCTGTACTTGATGCATGGACGTGTGTGTAGCAACGATAATATTGGAACCATTATCTTTAACCTACCGATAACGTACAGCAAAATAAAACATCACAAGGTCTATTAAAAGCAATGAACCGTTGGTCGATTACGAGTATAAGAAAAACTATTCTTGTATCAAGGTTCGCTTCACCACCAAAATTAAGTATGATTCGATTTATTTAATTTCGGGTAACAAATATTTACTTTTCATCGTTTAACCACAAATCGAGTGGTACAATTAAATATTATATTAATTGTGCAATTGATTATTAAGCAAAAAACTACAATTGGATACATTCAATAACAAAGCCAAAAATGAAATTCTGCAATACTGTCCTCCAATTTTTTCTTCTATCCTTGTCATTATATCCATTTCCTGCCAAAATCATTACAATCTACATTAGTTTGGTAAAAAGTACAGTAATTGCTCTCAATTGAAATATTTGAATAAACATACAGATTGAAGGTACGTTTGTCACGTTGGATTTCTTCTCTACTATTGACATATCTTGTCCTGGTCAAGCTTTCAATAGATAACATCCGCCCTCTCATGTTTTCCTAACATTATTTTCATTCATGATTCTGTGAATTCTTTTAGACCTTTGTGTATTGTTGCTAGTTAATCAATACCTACGTATCTTTCTAATCAATAGAATTTGGACGACAATGTGCTGTGAACAACTTTTGAGAGACTTTTTATAACCAAATATACCAAAACTGACTTCGGTAACTGTCTCTCTTAACGAAATGTGTAGTTGAAGGTTAGTAAAGCATTTGGGTATTTGGATCGATAAGGCGGTTCAGTACGAACTGAAGCCAAGGCAAATAAGACTGTTACATGAAAAGGAAAAGGCACTATATTGTCAACTCGATTATGCTAAAGAAGGTCCGCATATATCAAGAAGCCTTGAAAAAAGAAATTTAAGTAATTGCAATTTAGAAGGCGGAAAAGGCCACTAATGGTGATGGCTGCGACTGCTCCGATTGATCTGCTAATGTAAAAAATGAAGTCAGTTCAAAAAAAAGAGTGTTATGCCGCTAGGTCTTTATTTCACCTGTCAATCAACAGCCTATTATCAATACAACAATTTTCTCTATTTTACAACCCCCCAAACGATCCCAATTTCATCCCCACTCAAAAAAATAGTAGAAAATGATCAGGAACTCCTGAAACGCCTAAAAACGAAGTTTGAGCAGTATTTGAAATTTTTGTTTTTGGCTAATTACTCCGCCGCTCATAAACCAATTTTCAAAATTATTACAACATTACCTACTACGACACCACAGCATATCGCCATCGAAATTTCATCACAATCCATGCAGTCGACTGTAGTAGACTAAATAGAACTGGAATTAACCTTAGGTTATAGATCATATAAGTGTCGCCTTTTATATCAGGATAGATCCGTTTGCAAAGAAGATAACACAAACTAAGGTATATATGTATATGATGAGAAAAGTGAACAAAGAGAGTTTAGTAAATAAATAAAAATATGTATGGTTGAAAGAATATCTTTGATATGAAATGCAGTAAGATGGTACCTACATAGACCCAATGCATCAAACATTACGATGATTCAATATATAGAAGATGACAGAGGAGTTTAGTGAGTATACTCGGAGGGTCTTCCACTTAGGACGGGAGAACGGATGGAGGAACTCCATTCAGCTTTTCCTCTTGAGAGAAGCTATAAAAGTTTCCATTAGGCTTTTTATTAAAAAATACATTAATCAATTTTTTTGGAAAAATCGTAGGACCGATCTGGCTACACACCATTGGATTCCGCACTGAATTTTATCTAAGGAAGAGTAAGAAAGGATTAACTAACATCCCAACATCCCAAAATCAGGAATGAAAGTAGACCTTCTGAAACCGCAAGAGCCCTTTGTTAAAAAATAGACCAATCAAGCAAAATTTTAGGTTCTCAGTCAGGACAAAAACTCGTGTGGTGGTTAATTTGGGGGCATTGATCATGAATTTGGCCCCTGTTCCGAATCTTGGCGTGTTTGATGTAACGAAAAATTTTGAATTTCACGTAGGTCTGTATATTTATCATTTTTTTTTTGAAAATGCGATGTCACAAGCCCAATCTGAATACACCATCGAATTCAAGAGTAGGAAATGATGAGATAGCATCCCAAAATCAGAGATGTCGGCGTTCTAAAACCGCAAGAGTCCTTTAAAAGGAGACCTATCGAGCCAAACTTTAGGTTCTCAATCAAACACATAACTTCCCAAAATTAGGGATGAGAGTTGGCGTCCTAAAACCGAAAAAGTCCAATGGCCAAGACGAGTCTTTATAAAAATACATCTGATACTTTGGGTATATAATGATTTCGCTGAGCAACGACGAATCAATGTTGTTAAAAGAACAGGAATACATGAAATATGATAGTCTCAATTCTGTCAGAAATACGTACTAACCGCCAACGACACGGTACGTTGTCAATCCAATAACATGAACTCGGACCGTATTGATTAATAAATTGTCCATAATCAGCAGCTAACTCGAATAGCGCTATCAGATCGAAACGTAAAAAACATACTAATAGACCGAACAACCTATTGATGACCGTAAATACAGTATAAACAGTACATTATTACATTATTATCAAGCACATATGACATACGTGTGCGCTGATGTGTATCAGGTTTTTATATTGATGATCAATGATTTATTTGTTGCAACGTTGCAGCTATGCAATACTAATAAGGTATGTTTGCAGTTAAAAACTAATCAAATTTATGGGGTCAGTGGAAGTATTACTATGCATGTGTCTAAAATTCGAAGCTTAGCAACTAGTTTCAAGGTTCAAGAGACTGAACATACGAGTATTTCTGTATTTTATCATCTCCCTTGCAAATAGGTGGATGCCAGGTGATGTAGTTTGTTTTTGAAAGATGACTTAGTTGAGTGCTAGTTGTCTCTAAAACAAAATATTTTCAGCTGTTTTTTTTGTGATGAGCTTTTGAAATTTTCACCTGTGTATTTCATGTAGCTGATATGTTACATGGTTATCACAGTGTAACCGATATATTTCATCTTGTTGTGTATTTTACTTGAAAACAGTATGTTCCATAAATCGACTGGTTGAATAATTATTTTTTATGTGCAACTGCGATTAACGCAAATGCATGATATGTCGTTGACTTCGTTGTTGTACAGTCATCAAACGTTTCTCCAAAATGCAAAGATGCATAACTATTATTCAGCGTTACTGGCCGCAATTTGCTTCCTAATATAGCAAAGCTATTCTACAAGGGAATATATAATAATGTTACAAGTAGCGGGTATACAATTATTTGCTGTTAAAATGCGATAAATTTAGTCACCCTTCTTCATCAGCCTTTAGGATTTTATTATAAATATTTCATGAAGACATGCGCGTCATTACCTACTTCATGTCACAAGTTGTTTCTGCCATAGGTACTATCAAAACAGCCGCCAAGGTACATAGGTACCAAAATCTCATATTTTCGTCTTCACGTTCTGTGCATAATAATACATAAACTGTGAAATTTGACTGATATTTGAACCTTGAATATTTGTTAACAACTTTCAAGGTACGATGACAATTAATGATGCTCTATATCAAAACTTGCTGGTATATGTATCTGTAAGGAAGAATCGATATGTGAACAAGGTCACAGTATGTTTCTTTAACTCACAAATATGGTACTGAAGTTAAACAAGTTAAATCGTCATCACTAATATGGGAGTTCCTCAAGAACCTATTTTGGGGCTCACTATGTTTATATTGTATATGATCTGGATGAATTACTGATCGATCAACTGCATTTCACGTTGTATGCAGATGATGCCTCTATGATAATTCCGGATTCTAGAGACGATATACTGGCCTCTAAACTTAATGACAATTTGGAAAAGTTGAATGAATGGTTTCCACAAACTCAATTATCCATGAATGCTGAAACGACTGCCGTGGTAAGATTTCGTCATGTGCAGAAGAAGCTGTGTGACATAAATATAAAATTGAATGCTAGAATTCTGCAAAAACATTTTTGGGGATATATCTAGACCAACAGTTAAACTTGGTTGAACAGGTTGAATCGAGAATGAGGTACGGTCTTTGTTTCTGGGGTTCATCTACTGCAATGGTTTATGGCTTTTTGTGTCAGAAAAGGGTTGTTGGAAGTATTGCTAACGTGGATAGGATGGACAGTTGTAGAGAACTGTTTAGAAAATCTAAAATACTTACTTTACCTTGCCTGTACTAGTATGAATTGTCTCTACTGACATATACAGTATACAGGTTTAGAAAAATGTATTAAGAACAAGGACGTTCTTGGAGGAAATTCAGGCAATGTGATCCGTTACATGTTCCTATCATGAAATATGATATTTCTAGAAAACACCAATCTTATATAAATTGTGTGAGAGTTTTAGAAATAGTTTTATTTAGTGTTGTTTTGTTTGTGTTTATATGTATGTGACTCCCTTTCTCTTTTCTAGTGCTTCCTTGAACCAATTGTGTGTGGCGAGTTCTATACATATTTATAATGTATGTCAAAAAAGAACAATAAATCATTATTATTATCATGATCTGACTTCCTCTCGCATAATTGCGGCAGCGACAAGTGTTAACGGGCTGTGCCAAGTCAACACTCGAACTAGTATTGATCGGAATTTAGGAAGGATCGCACAACATTACAGGTCTTCAGGATTACATACTTTTGGAATACTTTCTGTAATTTGTCGTCCAGGCCCAACTGTTGAAGGTGTTGTGTAAATGTGTTTGGTGTAAGGCCTGAGACCGACATAATGAGAGGGACAATAGTAACTTTATTTTGTTTCCAAAGTCATTTTATTTCTATGGCAATGTCCGTGTATTTAGATATCTTCCCAGCGTAGGTATTATTGTTATAATATCAATTACTATTAATCAGCTATCGTTCATGTACTTTCCAAGGTTTTTATACCCTTTCCAACAAGAAGTGCTCAAGCGAGCACCCAGTTGTAATGAACAATTTGTTTCAAAACCTCGCTCATTCAAGCTGTTAGGGTCAATATTACAGAAAAAAGCATTATCTGGCAACATACCAATATGGCAGCAAGTAGCAAAGACTTGAGTTACATCTACAAGACGAAAACGTGCAAAAAGTGCGCATAGTGGATATAGATGTATCAAATGCAGTACCATACGACTATCCATACCGTTCTCAGTCATGTGAAAAAATGATTACAAATTTCTTCATTTGAACAGCACCAGATTGTAAGATTTTACATTTTTATTTCCTCTATATACACCCTCAATACGAATTAATGACCACTTCAAGGGCCCCATTACTGTTATTTGCATTGCCCTCTTATACTTCATCCAACAACACCCCCCATCGTTCCCATGTTATAAATAAACATGCCCATCCTTGTAAAATTACTCACTGTCACTTACACGCCACACCTACTACTATGCTTCCATTTCAACACTTTTCGATGTGCCCTAAAACTCTTTTTGCCCATCCGACCGATATGTTGTAGGAAATCGTTCCGGTCATTGCGTTTGCACCCCGCTGGCACTTTTACCTTCAGGATTCGCCTCGTTTAACAAATTTAGATTTATACCTGTCACGCACACACATATATGCATGCAGATACAGCGTTGGAATATGGATGACAACATTCCCCTGGCCTATCCGAATTATACATTCGAAATAGCAAGCTAATAGAAAAAAACTAGCGTTGAATTTAAACTCAGAGAATATTCTGGTTGGTTACAAAAATAAAAAAATACTCGGATATCATTTTACTCGTAAATCAGGCTTATTTTTTTATAACTGATTAGGTATAAGCGGAGTCAGATGCTAAGTACCAGAATACCGCGGTTGATAGTTTAAGTTTTAAAGGAAAATTTTGTTTTATCCTTTTCAGAGCATTTGAGTAAAAGTTTTTTTTGGAGATTATTTTTTGCCTCTAATTTATTTTTTACTTTTAAGTTATCGCTGGCTAAGTTTCTGATTCGGTTCATCTCAATCAACACATCGTTGTTACAAGATCATCTGCCGGTTAATTTCGATAAGGAGCCCTTCTAAAAATTTTACCCTACTTAAGGCCGCGTATCCTTGACCAAGTCAATGTTGATGAACCGATGTTGCAGGCTCAAAAAATTCTACCTCAAGAATAATCGCGATCTCTACACCAAATTTCAGGTCGGTTAGAGCAATGGAGCTTATGTATTCACCACGTTTTTATTCTGCATTTTTTTCTCAGCGAACCCATACTATAGGAAAGCGTAAAAAACTTCATAAGTCCGCCTTATTGGATTAAGAGTGATCTCAAAATGTTTTCCTAATTATTCTTGGCGAGCCTTTTCATTTAACACCCATACTGCACAAGTGCGGAGAACCAACTATTTCGCAATATTCGAATTAGAATGACGTCACATTATTTTTCAAGTTAGTCTCAACAATCCCTTTCATTTGATGCCCATATTGTAGGAATGAATTAAATGAATGAATAATAAAAATTGATTTGTCCGCCATATTGGATTTACAATGACGTCACACAGCTTACCGTGTATCGTCATCCAAACAACACGTGTATACTAAATTTCAGCTCAATCGGTTGAAGATTTCTGCTTCAAAATCGTATAGCAAGATTCCACCCGAACAAACAAACATACATACGTTGCAAGTTAAATAAAAGCTCTCAGAAATCTACAAAAAACATCACATTTAATGTACGAAGCTAGCAGACAACGCTTATTTTTCAAGAATCTCGATGTATCCGACCGCTGTTGGTCCAACACGATACATAAGAGAGTGTGCGAGAAAGGGGCCTGAATACACAGTCACGGCCGTCACAGTTATACATAATGTATTTGCCATGTAAAAAAACACGGATTCTCATTTCGAACAGAACTCGTTTTTCAAACTACATACACAGTATTTCAGAAAGTGATAGTTAAGATCTTAGTGAATGATACCTAAGAGCAATTTTAAAAAAAATTTTAGTGTGCAAAAATCCTCGCAACGCAAAATCGTAAATTCTTCAATTATTCGTAATTTGACAACTAGACACGATATCAAAACAAAGCCACCACAGTGCCAAAGAGTAATAAGCTTTCTTCTTCAATTTGCTTTTTGAATCATTACTACGTAAGTCTAAAGGTAACATCAGGAGCTTGGAGCTTATGGTGATCTTTGGACCTTACCTTTGGACCTTCTGACCTTACCTGGACGTTTGGACTTATCTCCCCTCAGCGCCTCCTCTCCGACACGGGAATACGTATTTTATAGGATTCTCAATTTCGCACGCTATACCCTAAACCTTTAAGGCCCAGTTTCACAATCAGTGGTCACTCTGACGGTTTACTAACCTCGACCTGCGACTTAACTCGAACAATGGAACGCCTCTTGTTTCACAATCATAAAATGACGTAGGGTTAACTGACCGCGGGTTGTATTTTATTTTTAGCGGTTGGTGGTACTGTGTCCGCAATATTTAAAATTCTTCTTCTTCTTATTTCCTTCGTTAGGTGTTTCGTGCTTGTGTTTTGTGTTTTTCTGATAAGACTGTCACAGAATGAGTTCGTTGAGTTGTCAGTTCCATGCGATTTCCAACTTCATTTTGGTGTTTTCCACTGACGTTTTTCCATTTCATTCGCGGTTATTTGGTGTTTACTGTTTGGAATAGATCAAAGATTTTTAGGTTGGGTTAATGTTTGGACTGTTTGGTGTTGTAGTTGTTTCTGGGGCCTTTTTTCAAATAATAGCCGTGCATGTACCCGTGTGTCAGCATGGAAAAACCAAAAAGAGCGAACAACAAAAGATGAAGAATATCTCTTCATTCCGCTAGTAGAAAAGTACAGGCATGTAATAGAATGCAAAACAAAAGGTGCAACAGCATGGCGCGAAAAAGGCAACGCCTGGGAAAATATAGGAGAAGAATTTAATTGCAAATGTGCAAATAATAGCCGCAGATCCGTAAAGGTGCTGGAAGAAAAATACAAAAATTTATAAAAGACTATAGTCATCATATTCCTCAAAATAATTGACAAGTAGCAAAACCAAAGTGGCATAACCTAATGCGCATGCGTCATCAGAAACTTGGGGTGCACTCAAGAATTTCTTGGGGTCAAGTTAACTCAGAGTTAATCTCAAGTAAAATCGAAAGCCACCATTTGTGAAACATGACATCTAGGGTTAACATCCGGTCAACACACAACCTTGAGTTAACCCATTATTGTGAAACCAGCCCTAAGGGGTGGAGCTTATTGTTGCCTCTGTGTTCGGTCTCCGATTATAGAAAACATAATCAAGTGAAATAGTAGAGTGAATCCCCTCGACGGAATTACATCATAGTGAACCTTTCACTACCATATATTTCCGAATATTTATAAATCATCAAGCCAATTACTACGATCAATGAACACCCCATCCCATACCAATCCACTTCCTTCCTGCTCACCATAACAACAATTAAAAATGTATCTGGACCAAACTTCCGCGGTCGAAAATGACTGCTATAAAAATATAACGCAGTCATTAAACATCGTATATTATAAATATGAATGAAGGAATCCAGTTAAAACCCTAGCTGTAATTAACGTGAATTACTTAGGAGTCAGTCTGCTGTCTCTAGGGAGACGGTGCAATGAACTCTGGGTTTGTTGTGGTTCTTCCACCCACCCATTTTCTATCTCTATGAATAAAGGGATGAGTCCGCCTAATCAGTGGCGTATCATCAAGAGTTTTTTTAATGGACGATAGCCGATATAGCGCACCTAAGCTCGCTAGAATTATTATTTCAACTATTTCGCTATAGCCACTATGTTTATTTATCATATGGTATCTTGCACATTTTGCCTAAATCAAGTGGACGACTATTTCGTGTATGTATATCTTTTTTTTTTTTGTTTTTCTTGCAATGGTATTTTTTTCTTCCCCTACCGATAGGCGAGGGGACTGATCGCGGAAATTTACAATTTTGAGAGAATACGCTTTTTCCGTCAGTGTGTCTGTCTGTTCACGTTTTTCCAACCTCGTAGTCTCAGTAACCGCTGCATGGATTGTGATGAAATTTGGCAGCGATATGCTGTAGGGTCGTAGTAGGTAATGCTGTTATAAATTTGGAAATGGGTGCTTGGGCGGCGGAGTAATTAGGAAAATACAAAAAAAATCAAATATTCTTCCTCCTTCCTGAGAATTTTCCACTATTTTAGGTGGCTGTGGAATTGAGGTGGTTGGTGGGTGGGGGGCTGTAAAAATTGGTTGTATTCATAGTAACCATCCATTGTCTTGTGAATGAAAGGCCTAGCGGTATAATACAGTTTTTTAGGTCCATTTTTGCCTATTATAGAAAGGATTTTCTAGTGTATACATACGAGTATTGCTTTAGGTCGTTCTCTATTGGGTAACTTGGAAAGTATTCAATTGATTTTAACGAAATTTTGACGCAGTATTATTACTGTGGCGAGGATGGAAGACGCGTGTGGTTTTTAGAAATCGTGTCAGTGGCGGCGCAGTAATAATCAAAAAACTAAAAATACGAAAACAGCTCAAACTTCTTTTTTAGGAGGTTTAGGGGTAAAACTGAAAAAATTGTTGTATTCATAACAGGCTATACATTGACCTGTGGGAGGAAGACCTATAGCGGCAGAATACACTTAGTGTGTGGGAAGTGCTGGGTCATTTTTTTGTTAACTTTTAATTTTAAATCACTTAACGCAGGTTAGTTAATCATAAATAGAATGTCAAAATTCGTTATATAATTAATGGCTGCAGAAGTCGCGTATAGGAAGTCGTTTAGCCCTTCGCTATAACTACTCCGGTTCGCACTCTCTTATAATATAGTGGATGATTTAGTTGCTGGCGCCATATTGATACTAAGGAGACGGTATTTTAGCCCAGCGAATGAAATTTGATATATGATAAGTTGGATTTTAATTCTGTTGCGGTTACCCCATGTTTTTAAGGGGAAATATTTTCTAAAGTACTTCCACAGCACGAAGTTTTCTATATCTTTTTGGCTCTCAAGTATAAATCCATGAAAACGTCTTGCAAAGTGGTGAGACCCCGTCAAACCTACCTAGCGGTCCATCAAAAAGGCTGGCAGTGTATTAAATATGCTTGAAGCTCTTCAAAAGTGCCTGAAGCCCTCAAAATAAGAATCACAAACAACTCGACTATTCTTGCTTGATGACAGTTTGCTTCTTTGAGAAATGACTTATTTAAACTCTCAGAATTTTAGGGCCTTTTTTGTACTTCATCTTTGCAATCAAAGATTCCCATTGGTTTTATTTTTTTTTTTCATTTCTGGGCGGTGTTTTGATTTTTAAGTAGTCTCGATCTATGTCAATGTCATTAGACTGTTCACGCTTTAAAAGTGTTGAATAAATTCTTCCTCATATCATGTCAGTCATTGTAAAGGTGTACTAAGAAGAATAAAAAAGAACCAAGCACTAAGCAGTTTTCGGAGTTTGGCAAACAATTTATTATAAACAGAAAAAAAAGGTTTGAAGTACAAGGTAGGGCCTTCAATTGTTGCAAGCGCTGATTTTAAAATCCCAAAGTCCTGCCCTCGTTTGACTAAAAGCATAGCAAAAAATCATCAAACTGTCACAGATCTTTTCACCAAGTAGTCCTCAGATATGATTAAAAATACCACGAGATATTTTATCATCAGATCTGACAACGTTGCATGTTGCATTGGATACACCACCCGGTTATACATACATCTGAAGGGATGAGTACAGCTTGCATACAACCATTTGCAGGAAGATGTGCTTGAGAACTTTCGGAAGCATGTGGATGCAGGATGTGGTATCGTGTATCTCGGAAGTTATTTATATGTCGAGGGTTATTCACACTGGAGCGTGTGGTGCAAAGGGGTGTTCGTATGTATGTGTCTAATACATGGGGAGGTATTTTAGGAGATTGTGAAACATACGGGTCGAAATTACATTACAGATTTCTCACCCACGTGAGAGGCCTGCTTATATAGAATCTAAGGCAAACAAAGTTCTTCTTGCTTCATATTTTAAACAAAAATTGGGTATTACTTATAAAAATTCAGATGAACCCAAATCCCAGTTACACGGTACAGTCGCTTACATTAAAAATGAACCAGATACTTAATTTTGAAATTCAAAACACCGCCCTCTTATAGTATCTCGATAGTTTTTATTAAAGTTATAGGGAAGCAATGGAATGTTAGTTGAAGTTTTTGGAATCACTGTTACAAATATAAAATGTGAAATGCAAAATAAATAACTTAACGTTATTAAAAAAATCAAATATTAAATTTATCAAGTTTAATATACATTAATTTTATATTAACGACAATTAGTGTGCAACTAGGTGCACAATGTGACAGCCTTAGTCTTGTCCTCCTGGACAGCCAATCAATCAGTACATATTATTAATTCGAGAATTATTTCACTCAAACGTGTTGTACTTCGAGAAAGGCAGCAAAAGTAGGCGAAACTTTAGTAAACACTTTTTATCTCAATGGATTTAGTTTTATTTATGGACTAGTGAAGCGCGATGAATCAGAGAAGTAAATACAGAGTAAATTTCAGATGTTACGTTCATTCTCGAAATACCACCGCCTTTGTACCTTAATTGTAATGCACAGTTTCAAATCAAATATAGAATTAATTTTCTTATGACAATGTATGTGGATACCTTAAAACCAAGCTACACGTATAAATTGCTCTTTCAACACCTCAGGTTCTTCCGTGTTGCATTCATCGCATACTTCTATCACCTTGGCAACGGCAGCTATTAAAATATTAAAGTTTTACAATATTTTACATCACCTTATCTACGAGCTTGTACAAAATAAGTAGTAATTAGTCTCTTTTGTTTGCAACAACATGCTAATGAGATTCAAAACGTGAGCGTCATCTTTTAGTATTTTCGTAATTCCCTCTAATTTGTGGGAACGCATAAGTACTTACTTTGATGTTTTGCAGTTTGTAGTAGAAAGTAAAACGTCAGCTTTAATGACGGACAGTTAAAGAAACCATTAGGCATATTACCGAGGAAAGCTGTAATAAACTGCTGAAACAAAATCAGAAACCAGCTGTGTCATCAAGTTTCATGTGACATGAAAATCTCTCCAGTACGTATTTCAAAGGCGTACACAATACAGGCTATTGCTGGATCATACACAATGGTGAGGTATAACTGCTGAATCAAGAATCACTGGCTTCACTGGTATGGTTTAAGCAGTTACTTCAATCAGAATTGTCTTATATTAAGGTTGGAGACTTATGTGTTTCGTCCATCGACTAGTATAATAATTCATAAGCTTGAGGTATATGGTGTTGAAGGCAAGATTTACAAGTGGTTAAAGATTATCTAAATGGATGACAACAAAGGGCAAAAATAGGTGACGTTGTATCAGAGACATGCAATATTGGTGTACCACAAGGGAGTGTGTTGGGACCTATTCTTTTTATTCTGTACCTTAATGACATATATTTATTTTCAGATTGTGACTTTATAAATTTGTTTGCAGACGATACTGTACTTGCATGTTCAGATGTTAAGCTAGACACTGCGATTGAAAAAATGAATTATGCCTTAATTGGACAATTACTTAAAATTAAATGAGCCGTAAAGTACTTAAGTATTCAGCTCAATAACTTGTTATCAATCTCTAAAAAGCTATACCATTTCACAAGAGTTTCTAATTTTCTATCTGCCGAGATGAGGTTAAAAGTATATCAGTCCGTCATACAATCCCACTTTGTTCTTCTGTACTTCACCTTTTTTAACTCCAATCAGCTGGCACAGTTAAATAAGTTGCAAAATCGTGGGATGAGAATCATCATAAGAACGAATCACTATACACCTATTTATTTGATGCCATCAACTCTTGATTGGTTATCTGTATCACAAAGATTATATTATCTTGACATTTGTTTTTAATATAGTTTCAGGTATGGCACTAATGTATTTGCAATGCTTCAACTATGGACATCAGACTAGAAAACAAACTATTTATATTTCTAGAACTAACAAGAAAAGTGCCATGAATTCTTTATTTTCTAAAGGATCAAACAGTTACAATAAGCTTCCAAATTCAGTAAACCAGAGTTATTCGCTTAGAATATTCAGACGACAATTACTAAAGTACATAAGAGACTCGAAGTTAGCTTCACTAATTTTTGAAGGTCCTAACATTGGCACTGTAGTACCTAGTATCAGTGTTAATCTGATTATTTTTTAGAGCTAATTTGGTTAGTTTGGGATAATCAATTCGTATTTCTGGTACCACTACTTTTATTTTGCATTAGGGTAGTCCTATTTTGAAATAAACTTCTTCTTCTTCACTCATAACGCAATGTGTGATCCTAAAATGGTGATGTACGACTAGCTATTATTTTGAGCTATGGATTGGGTTTATAATAGGGCTACAGAGCAGATAATTGATGTGGAGCAGAAACAATATCGGGGCCAGTACCGGTCCCTGCGGGACCCCAGAGTTGATGTTATGGAAAGGAAAGGAGAAACGGTCTACCGCGGCAGAGATTTTGCGACCAGAGAGGTAGTGTGCCAACTAACCACACAGTTTAACGAGGATACCCTAGGACGGAAGCTTGTTTAGGCTAGCCATATGCCTTTGAAGTATCGAGAGCAACGACGTGAGCCTCGCCAAACGAATGGACGAATATGTTCCACATAGATGTGATGTAAGCTAGATAATTATGAATTTTGACACGTTTTGATTTCCGGATGTATTGGTAATAGCCGACTAATGAACATAGCAAATAGAAATTAATATCTATAAACTAAACACCTGCCGCGAGTGAATCATTAAATTAGGCGTGTCCCTTTCACTCACACAGCAGCACGTATTCATATACAAAAGTTAGTGATCAATACAAACAAGTTGAATCTTCCGGCTTTTCTTATTGCCCACTTTCTCTTTTTATTTTATTTTCCCACAAACTGCAGTGCAAATCGAGATGCTTCTTCTAGATTGTATAATTCTGAATAAATTATCAGCAAACGAAGTGTCTTAAGGCAGTTAACATACGATCAACAGCATTAAAGTTATAAATATATGAAAACAATTTACTGATTCTGACTGAGAAGCTATGTGTTTCTAAAATCAGCTAAAATCAACGATTTAAGTGAATATTTTCATCCTCAATCTATAGAATTGTGGACTGGACCAAGCACTATTTCAGTGTCTCATCTAATTTCTCTCAGAAAAAGTAAGTAAGTTGAAAGCAATGAACCAACAGAAACTACTACTCCGAGGCAAATACTAGTGGTACTGAGTTACACTATTGGCTCGAGGGAACGTCGAGAAAGTGATATTCACCTTATCCAAAGTGAGCTCAAGGATATCACACTCCTTTTTTGGAATACGCCACGAATTGCATCAGGCATGATGCTTCTAGTCCTCGATACCACTGCTTCGATCTTTAGGATCTCATCAGGATCTGGGTAAGGTCGATATGAAAGCACTAGCAGTGTCTTCAACCTTCCATTCTTCATTTTTAAAAAGCTTTCAGCAAAATTCTTTATAATCACATTTTTATGCATTATTCAGTTGTTTGTTTTGTTACCTCAATCATGTTTGAGGCACCTCCCAGAAAATCAACGTTTGACCCCATTTTGTTAAGTATTAAGTGCTTTTTGAGGATCTCATACAATTTTTACAAACTTGATCCAGCAAGAAAAAAAAAACGAAATTTGTAATATGGAAAGAGAAAGTAAAATACCATTATTGTACAGTGCTAAATATTATTATGTGCGTTGAATGGGCAATAACTATTTTCTTCTCGAAGCCATTGGCTTGGGAATGACAGAATAATCAATGACACTATTGTGGTCATTAATAATGAAGCCGAACTGTTAAATATTTTTATCAGCTGTATTAGGAATATTGTATTGTTTCATTGTGAGCATGTTATTGAATCAGCCAGTCTCTGCATTATTTGATAGATACATTTATAGTCAAGTTTCGCTTTCTGATTTCTTAAGATATGTAAAGAATGATGTTTACCGTATACCGTATATCGGTAATATTGAACTTTTAACGTACTTTACAGAAAGTATATAATTCTCAGGCTCTCGCCAATTTCTACAAAAAACTCTTTTGCACAGCGTGTTATTAAATTGTTCACATATCTCTTATGAATACAGAAAAAAGCATTTTTAATACTATCACCATATCGAAGCAAAAAATGTTGAGATCAAAATGGGTTCACTATATTAGGAAAAATTAGAAGCTTTTTAAATGATGCGCGTCAAGCTATCGTATTGAGCTATCTCTGGATCGTAGAGTGGGGGGGTGAGTAGTCCCACTGCACTTAAGGCCCATTGTGCATCCTCCTAGGGAGTTGTTCCCTCAGGTCATCATCAATCCTGTCAATTTTAGGGAGGTGGACAAGTCGCTAAGGGACATCTCCTTTATGTGGGCAGGTGTAGGCCAAGACTTGCCGAACGCACACTCTGTAATAGGAGAGAACCCTGGGCACTCCAATATTACATGTCCCACAGGTTCGTCTTCGCTTTCACAAATTCTACATATCGGTGTGTCACTTAACACCATAATGTGGAGGTGTTTCCTGAGTTGACAATGGCCAGTCTTACTAAGAGACGTAGGTTTGACCTGGTCATTGCTATGCCAAAACCTGCAAGGGTTTCCCTGGCAAATCAGCATTCTTGTAGTTCTTCCCATCGTTTTACAATTTGGGCATAAGAGTGCTCTTTGGCTATTTCGACAATTGTGGTTGTCGACATTCCAGAAAGATCACACGACCCTAAAAACCTTTGGTCGGCAGCCTTAGTAGCTATACGTTATATGGTGGCCTTTGTTATTGTTCTGCTCTTAAACTAACTTCAGGACAGTATTTTTTTTGTTCGAAGCGTGGGCTAAAGGATTGCATTCCATTGATAGTCCTGATATGATCTGAGGTCTTTTCAAGGTTAGAAGTGCTTGCCTGCTGTCGGTGCATATTATTACAGTCTTGCCAGATACATCTCTCCTGGTTAGTTCATTAGCAGCTGTCGATATGCTGCCAGTTCCGTTTGAATGACACTGGCATCTTTACCAATAGCCCACTTTGTTCTTAGGTTTGAAGACCTGGATTACACATCACATACAGTGCCTTCCTTGTTTTGGAGCCATCTGTGCATTATTTTTATTAGTTTGCACAACAGGCCATGAAAGCCTAGAGCAGAAATTTCTGAGTATATCCTGGACTATTCCACGCCACCTATTTCTGTCTGCCGTCTTCTCTTTCCAGTGTTTAATATTAATTTTCTTTAAATCATCTTCTGCCTTCTTCAGCCATCTCTCCCTTGGTCTACCCTTCCTTTTTTCCTATTGGTCTCCGGTTGAGAACTAGTTTTGCCATTCTCGTCCCATTCAGTCTCTGCACATATCCCAGCCACCTTATTCTCTGCGCTTTGATGACTGCTATACTATTGGGGTTCTCACACATGTCCTCCAGTTCCTGGTTTGTTCTTCTCCTCCATCCCTCGTTTGTCCTTACGCCTCCATAAATAGCTCTTGACATTTTACTTTCCCATCTTATAATTTTTTCTTCCTTCTCTTTGTTCATAGTCAACATCTCACAAGTATATGTTGCTGTTGGTGTTATAACAGTTGTATAAATTCTCTCTTTGGTCTTTCTGGATACATATTTGGATTTCATAAGGTTTTTCAGGGCTCCATACTTCTGGTTTCCTTTGATGATCCTTGCCTGTATTTCTTGTTTCTCCTGCCCCTTTTGCTCTATGATTACCCCTAGCTACATAAATTCCGTAGTCCTTTCAAAAGTATATTTCATGTTGTTGGCCGTAAAAGTTAGGTTCGGTTGATCATCGAAAGTTTTTTCCATTTGTACCATGACCATATATTTTGTCTTACCATCTGTGTATGGAGGTATGCAAATTGCATTTGTCGTGTTTGGCTCAGTATTCTGATGGTATTGAGCTTTTTTAACAATTACAAAACATCGCTATGGTACTTGTATAATACATCGCATAAAAGAACGTTTCTTTTTTATTAAAACAACGTATACAATAATTAACAATATTGGTTATCAAAACTCCTGAGAACCACCCTGTATGCAGTTCTCCAATAGAGGGATATCGGCAAGAACTATGTTGTTTGCACAGATCTTTGTAACTATTCGGTTGGATGGATAATAAAAAAAAGAAAATACAATATCTGATCCTATTACGCAGAAAAAGTATAACAGACGTGCACATTTCATTTTAGCTTTGGTAAAAGTAATTTAAGCATGTTAAACGATCTAAAAAAATTGTTTCTCAAGCGTTCATATAACATAAAAAAATTAACATACAAGCTGTAATTACATTGTGAACTTGAAATCTATCTCCGTCACGGTAGAGTGATCTAGCAACCTGCGTAAACAGCAACGGGTGTGCTATGCACCTTCCAAGCATTCCTGTTACGAAAAATATGGATTGATCATCGCTAAAAAATCATTAGAAACAAGGAGATTCACGGCAGTGGAACCATTACTAAGTGCAGGCGCAATAAGCTCCATCTCCAGACCAGCGGCCTCATAATGTACTAAATGCATATTCGTGAGATCAGCCATGAAAAAATCGTAAGAAATCGTGAAATTGATAACACATGTAAAGCTCAGTGAAATATATTTTTTTCTGGGGATTCTATGAATTTTTGTTTCTCGAGGACCGTCTAAATATTTGGTGTTGTAGAGATGCAGTTACCCCTAAAAACCTACACTACAAAGAATGGAGGAAAAATGCCGAGAACCACGGCAGTTTTATTGACGCCCGAAATCACTGTAAATGCGTGATTGACAGCAGCACGGAGGAACACAAGCTCCTTTCATGTCCTAGTTCGTCCAGAACATTCTGGTCTGTAGCTAAGGCCATTAGTTAGAACTTTTCCTATTCGCTAATACCACCCTTTACCAGAGGGGACAAGTCCATCGCTTCTACTAAAGAAAAAGCATACCTTCTTAAGGAGACTTTTCGGAGCCAATTCTACTGTAGACTTTAAAGAAAGTACTCCGACCACCACTATAAACTTGAACTCGAGAACGGATGAGGTTAAATTTTAACATCGAGATGTAAAAAACATCCTCCAAAAACTAAACATGAAGAAAGCTACCGATCCTAACCAAATCCCAGCCATTGTCCTTGAAGGCTGTGACGCTGAACTTGCACCTGTTCTTGACAAGATCTTCAAAGTGTCGTATCATTTCCCGCTGCATGGAAGGTTGGCTGCATACAACCCATTCCTAGGAAAGGCAAAAAACGATCCCCCAACAATAGACCTGTGGCTCTTCTCAGCATCATGTCTAAAGTTATGGAGACTGATGTCATTAACGCACAGCTCCTGAAGTACCTGGACAACAATAACATCATAAACCATCGCCAGTATGGCTTCCGTAAGCACAGGTCTACTGGTGACCTTCTGGCCTATGTCACTCACTTGTCAAACAGAGCAATTGAGAATCATAGCAAATCCCGTGTTGTTGCACTTGACATATCGAAAGCCTTCGATAGAGTGCAGTATGAGGGACTTCTGGTAAAGCTTCACGCATATGGACTACCACCTGGCCTGCGCCAGTGGCTGAATAGCTTTTTGAATGACCATTTTATGTTTGTTGTAGTCGAAGGCTGTTCATCAGATGCATTTTCAATAAACGCCAGTGTTCCTCAGGGATTTTTCCTATCCCCTACACTGTTTCTGCTGTACACCAACGAGCTGCTGGAAATAACATCCAGTCCAATCTACAGCTTCGCAGATGGTGATGTGTCACCTAAAACAGGTAGTTAGCGGTGATACTGGACTAACGCTACAAGATTAGTTACATATTCTCCCTCGTCCACATTCTATCTCTCTCTATTCCTCCTTTTCTTAATCCGCCGTATAGAAATTCTCACAAAGCACAGTATCAATATGCCATGAACATTTGGCTATCTCCATAACGCAACAATATGCACCTGCAGAGAAATGGGTATTGCACTATCTTCTAGTTGCGAAAAAATTAAAGTATCCCCACTGTCGGGGACGATCAAGCCATTTGTATGTATGAGAAAATTTTGCATATGATTTGCCGAAAGTCCGTATCCTATAACGACCAAAAGAAGCACTATGAGCTAAGAATATGTAAGTGTACCGTGTCTCTTTACATATGACCTTGTACCATTCGTTGTCTTTGCCAAATAATGAGAGTATAGTGGACGTTACTAGAATATTTTAGTGGTCATAGCATTAGCATCAGATTTGCATTTGCAGACATACGAATCATATACAGAAGACAAATCTGAAGACATGCTTTACGAAGGTTTGATTTTGGGCGATCTTGGCTGCTTCAAAATGTGTTCAAAATAAAAGGTACGTTTGCTGTACAGAAGAAACTATCAGTTATCTATATATGCTACGTACAAAAAACTCAGGCAACAACACTTACAAAGAAGTCGCACGATGGCTAACCAACCGTGGAAATGGAGGGTTACCCCATAGTCGAATCCGACCATCGCTGGAGTATTGCTCCCATGTGTGGGGATGCGCTCCGAAGCACTCTCTAAAGCTTCTGGACACTATCCAGAAAAGAGCGATTAGACTAATCGATAAGCTTAACCTCACAAAGGACCTCCACAGCCTGGAACATCGAAGGAGGGTAGCTGACCTATCCCTGTTTTACAGATTCTATCACGGAAGATGTTCGAGTGAGCTCTCTCAGATAATAACACCACAGGCCGTCCGAACCAGGACCACTAGAGAAGCTCTGCGAGCTCATCCTTACCAGGTCGAGGTCCTTACTCCCCGAACCAGTCTCCTCCAGCACTCCTTCTTTTGGAGAACTTCGACGCTGTGGAATCAGCTGCCGGGGAATTTGTTTCCCGACGACTACAACCTGCAGCGTTTCAAATCTAACGTGAACCGATACTTATGCTCTCGTAGCACTTCTACAGCGCCATAGGCTATCAGCCTTTGCGGGAGGCCGACCATAAAAAAAATGCTTAGACAGTTAGAGATAGAGAATTTGGGGAAAAATCGGAAAAGTTAGAAAAAACATGGGACTTTTTCATTTTCTTGTAGAAGAAATAGAAGATATAATTTTTTTCAAACTTAACGCCAGAAATATAAAAACAAGTTAATATAATCGTGAGATAGATGTATGTTCGTGAATATAAATCGCTTCAATGAAAAAATTATGTATTACAATATTTGAAAGAAGAAAAAAATTCTGGTTAACGTAAACCGTAGAAACCGTAGATAAATACATGAAAAAATGGAAAGAACTGCCAAAGTAAAAAAACATACTTGAGCAAAACCACGATAATTTAAAAATATATAAGAAAGAGAAACTCTTGATTTGGTTAACAAAGTAATATGTAATATAATAAACAGAAATTAATATAAAAAACCGGAAAATAACTGACAAAGCAAGTAAAATAAACATTATCTGGCCAAAGCCAGAAGACATGGAGACATTTTTCATCGTCATTGAGTCTTCGGAGAAATAATCTGGTTCTGATTCTCTAGCATTGCCATCCTAGAATTCATAAATATGCTCAATATCCATTTCACTCTTCTCTATAAGCAGAAATAGTCTAGCATTGTAGAAAAATTTGCTATTTTCGTCCAACAACAATGTTGTCAGCCTTGTAACGCTTCATTTTATATTAAAATGTGTTTAAAACAATAATTGAATTGACTAATGTTTAATACGTACGTCTCCAATATTAAAGTAGTTTTTTGTTTCTAAAGAAAATACATTTTTCCTCAGATTTACCGTTTTTTCAGTTTTTCAGGAAAAAGAACCCACCACCCAATTTTTCCGTAAATTTTCAAACACTAGCCTGACTGCACTAAAACCAACCTCACCTTTTAGGATTTATGAGCCAAAACTGTATATCTGAGGTTTTCCTCCTCTTCACTACCAATTAAACGTACTGCAAGATTTATTTATAGGCATTTGTTTCATTTACGGATGGAAAATTCAAGGAAACTATGACTTGTACTATTACTAATTCACACCAAGGTTATAAATATATCATATGAGATCATCTTATAGTTACTTTGAATATAAAAGATGTGGGCAAGCTTGTATAACAAACATGGAAAGTTTATGATAATAGTTTTACGAAAAACTGATTTTGGAAACATTTTTTTCTATCATCATTTTTTTCAATCATAATAATCGACTTTGTTTGCAGAAACCGGGTATAGAAGCACTATAAATTATTGTTTCAACAGTACCTCACAAGCAAAAACTGATGTTCTGGATGAGATATCCGGCTCATTAAATAAACTGGAAGCACTATAAGTTTCTAATGTTATGTGGTGGTTCTATATTTTAGTATGTCTGCGTGTGTTGGGTACTGAAATGGCAGTATAAACCATGAACCAGCCATCTGTTTTATTTATATTCATTTAAAAATCTTCAGCAACTATCAAATATCATCACAGCGTTAGTGAGAAGTTATAAAACTCACAGAACATTGGTTTTCGACGAAATTTGCTTTTTGTGGTCTTAAGTATTATTTTAATTTCAAACGAAAAAAAAACACAAATAATCATAATGGGCACTTGTCAATCAATAAGGCTATTTAACATCAATTTGTACACAAAAAATATAACATTTATTGAAAAAATCTGAAGATTGAGAAGTGTCTACTATAAGTTTTCGATGCTTTCTTCTTTTGAAATCTGAATGAGTCAAAAAGGTACAAAAATCGATTTTTTCTGTCCATTGACCATACTGAAAACGTCGCTTTTAAATTCATACATTGTACGCGAATGCAGGATGATTTATGTTATGTAAATATAATATAAAAAAAATTATTGCAAATTCAGAGAATCGATGTACATTCATCAAATGCAGATGCCAGTAATTAATTTATTTCTATGAGAAAATTATACAGCAGCTCCTTATGTTTATTGATTTGAGTTGTTCTCGGTCTTGAGAAGGGGATCAATAAACTATACGCTGTTCGTGTACTGTAGCATTGTATGTTGCCTTGATATTTTTATATACCCGTGTAGACTACTGATTCTAAAATATAAGAACAAGGCAATGCACTAAAATTATGTTAAAAACAAAAAAATTAATAGGGTCACTTTAGCAATGCCTAGTCTAACAGCTTGGTAAATTGTTGTAAACACAAGTGAGCGATAAATGTGCATCTGACATTTATAGGAACAATAATTGTAAACAAACTTTTAAGGTTGCCTAAGCAGATGTAGAAGCATGGACGCCAAGACGTACTTTAAATTTGGAGTAAGGTTTATTGGAGTGTCGGATCGTTTTATTATTGCGATTTGTATGAGGACACTGTAACTCTTGGAATAACGTAAGGCAGTTTCGTGTTCCATAAAAATGTCATTTCGTAATCTTTCTTAGATTACAGCTAATAATGGCTTAGTAAATATGTTCTGAATGGCTGTAATAAAATAATTTCAGGGTCACTACGGTTAGGGAGAATTCCAAACACAACAAAATACATTTTTAGAATTTATGCTCTGTATTCGTTAGGACTGCATAAAGTATTTGGGATATAGTATAGTTATTATCATTGCAAATAGTGCAAAGATTTTTAGTTATTTATAATTACTCCAGTTAGCAGCTGAGGGTAAGTTTTGTATTTAGATAGTGTATCATTCCTTGCGCTGAGCATCAACTTTAGCATTACAAAGTAAGTGCTTTTGGATTAGTAAATCGAAATGTTTTGATGGGACATCGACACTTTTTGATTTTTTTTAATATTTCATATTTGTCAACTGAGCTCCTATTGCTTCGATCAAGAATACAAACAGCTTGACAATTGCGGAGTACCTCCATTGAGCATCTTGGTTCATGCACATTGACAGTTCGAGACAGGTCTCATAGTCATTTGTTAAAAATTCATAGCTTTACCTGTGCCTTTGTGGTATATGTTTATACTCTCATGCAAATATTTTTGCGGAGATGAGTTTGGTGACCTCATACAGATGTTCGTATGTAAGCAACAAGTATGTGATATGCAATATATGCAATATAATTAATTAATTTATGTATGTGCGTAGTTGTGAATGGAATATAAATAATGGCAGACCGGTGGGAGCAAATTATTCTTCTCGTTCGAAGGTGCAGGTATCCATGAATTTTGAAAAATACTTCATAACGTGAGATTTCCGAGTGCCTATACAGGTACCCTTAGATGTTCCTTCCAAGAGGACCAAAACCTTTAGCAATTTCTGCCATGATAATGGAATGCTTGAATCAATATACATATGTAGTATTCTTATAGGTTTCCAAGATTACCGTATACTTAATTTTAGGATTTCGGTATTATTTTCCAGTTTTGAGTTGAAAATATTTACTTCATATAACCCCATATGATCATATATATCACATTATTGATTTTTGTCTTTTTTTTGTTATAGCCTCGCGCATATAGGAAGATATGGTATACTTGAATGAAGGTATAGTTATATTCTTCGCCTAAGAATTTATTTTTATGTGTATAACTCTTCCGTAAAAAAACTTGTTATTTGGGTAAGAAATTTTTCTGGAAATTTATATCACTGCTCTTATCTGGACGTGAGATAAGGTCCCTATACAGGGAAATATTTGGAATTTGTAGACTATTAGGTATACTATTCAAAGCATCGAGAAAAGCTTCAGGCAAGGGTTTTCAAGTGTCTAAGGGTCGTATTCATAGTCGATATTTAAGGGTCCCTTAAGTGAGGCTTTGCGTTTCGAAACCTTACTTGAGGGTCCCTTACGTAATGCTCTCTTGAGAAATACTCAGGTAACGGAATGTCAACATGACATTTCTTTGCAGCCAAGGCGATTTTATAGGTTAATTTTGGCGTACGGTGTTTTTGACACATCTGGAAAAAGACCGGCACAAAACACGAAATACTGCCACAAAACACAAAGAGATCACGGAAAACATCGAAACGCGTAGACATAGACATAACAAATTGATTTATACATAGGTTAGGTTAGGTTAAAAGTGAGTGGGGCAGCGCTGCCTCCTTCCACTGCGACTCAGTTGTGTCTATTGTGGCTCACACCTTTTTAGAGTTCACCGTACAGTCCGCACCTCTTTGCGAAGGCGATCAACGTGAAGGGTGAAACTTCCTTGAAGTCATGAGGTTCCAGTTGGGCAAATCCAAATGTCTGGAACCTAGCGTTATCCAGTTCTGGACAGGAGCAAAGAATATGCTGCGCTGTTTCGTCCTCCACGTAGCAGAAGCGACAGTCTGAAGTTTTTTCAAGACCCAACTGCCGCATATGGTTCCTCAGATGACCCTGTCCCGTCAGCAGACCAACCAGAATGCGGAGGTCGCCCCTGTTACATTCCATGATCCTCGGGGCTGACTAGAGGGTTATCTTATGAACGCCTTCGAGTGCAGTAGCCCTGGTGTATCTCGTCAGTTCGGGAGTGCTTTCCTCTCTGTCCAGTCTGAAGTGGTCTTTTTAGCGGTGCTTTTTGCAATGCCCGCAAATGGTTCTGGTCCTATCCCACATAGCACTGGATGATATGAGAATATTCTGTTCACATTCACTACGGACATTACGAATATTCTGATAAAATTCTATGGATAATTAGAATATTTACAGAATATTCTTTAAACGTTCGAAATGGGAAAAACACGCTATATTCCTAGAATATTCCGGCGAATATTCCGCAAGGATATTACAGGAACAATCGTAGTAGAATGTTTTTGAATATTCTAGGAACATTTTGTCTAAATTATCTCATATAGGAAACATTTTCATGGTATTATGGATACTGTTCCAAAAATAATAGCACCTACTTGTGGCAGATGGTCACGAAAGTTAAGTGGTTAGACATCTTTCAGTCTAAAGATGTTTAAAATATAGTGTAAACATGTAAACCTGTTGCCTTTAACCTCAAAATTCTACTCACATTATATAATCATATAACGAACCATACACCATAGTAGGTGACCATAATTTGGAACACTGTCGCACACTTTATAACAACTAGCAACTTTATTGTACAAAATTGGGTATAAATGCACGCCTTTTACGAATAAAACTCGTGAGTCGCTAAAATCACACGTTTATTACAAATCCAAATCCAAGGTGAAGCACAGAACACTTGAAGCGAAGAATAGAGTGACAACCTGACAAGATTGACAACTGACGAATGAACGACACCATAGTCACCATACATCACTACATCACCATAAGATGCTCTCACTTTACCGTATTGCTGCCAATGGCTAATTCACTAATAAACTTTTGAAAATTGGACATAATACTTATTAGGTATATTTAGGACGATGAACGCAAAACGAATTTAACGAATAGAACTAAATGAAATTTTTTTTTAATTCACTGAGAAAGGTTCAAATATAGATTAATAATACCTCATATTGAATATTATTTGCCTACATACAGAAAATAGTTCTGTTACGAATATTACTAAATGTTGTTCAGAAAATAGCTACATAGCTTGTACTTAGATGATTAAAATAATATTCTATGATGAATATTACTGGTATATTCTGGAATAATTCAGACATTAAACGAATAATCACTGATTATCCTAAGTGGATAAAATAGTAATATTCTATACAGAATATTACTTTAATAATCCAGAATAATCAAGAGAAACAACGAATATTCTATGATTCTACTGAATATTCATGGAACATGTAGGATATTTAAAGAACATTCATAGAATATCCAGTGCTATGTGGGATGAACACAGATTCAGTTCCTCCTCTTGCGAGCGCGTCGGCCAAAACATTGCCTTCCACTCCGCTGTGACCCGGAACCTAAATCAAGGTTACTCTGTTTCCTGCTCCGAGTTTGTTGAGGAGGTGCATGCAGTTCCATACCAGTCTCGAATCAACCCGACTGGAGCACAGCGCTTTCAATGCAGCCTGGCTGTCTGAAAAGATTTTCATAGATCTGTTTGTCAGGGGCCTTTTGATTAGTTCCCTGACTCCCAGCTCTGTGGCAATCATGTCTGCATGGAAGACTGTGGTATACCTCCCAAGGTTTACTGAAATTTCAACTCTTGGATTGGTACTAACTACTCCCGCTCCTGCCCCCAGTTCAGACCTGGAGCCATCAGTAAATAGCGGAAGATCGGAGGGTGATATGGACCCATCCCTCCTCCATTCGTCCCTGCCTGGGAAAAGGACGTTATAGGATCGCTCTATGTGCGCTTATATAGTCCGAGACCATTCCGAGTATATGATGATGGGTAATTTCACCCATGATACCCGTTGTGTCTGGTCCTAGTTCCGTTTTGTCAGGTCTGCCAGTTGATAGCAATCTGTAGGCGACCACTTTTGCAACTCTCTCCATCTCAATGTGCAGAGGCGTTAAGTTTAGAATGACTTATACATATCTGAAATATGACAACGTCGCCAAATGAATCCCGCCATATCTAGGAAACAGATACACAAGGAAAGCCACACTTGAGGGTCCCTCAAATATCCCTCGAGTGTTACTTAAGGGAATGGTGAGTATTACTCAAGGGACGACTATGGATACTGCCCTTAGATACCGACAGGTTATTTCACCTTGCAGTACTTACTTGTAGCTGTGTGTATGACGGAAATATTGGGTACATGATACGTGGATCGAAATGTTATCAAGATGAAAAGCGGGTCCCAGGCTAATTGGATTTGTGAGCCCGAGGCAGTGCATCATCCTCCATTTAATCGATTGGGCTCCGCAGGATGTGCAGTTTAGCGTTTGCGACACAAATTGCCCTGATAACGGCCTGCAGGCGGACCGAGTTAACGAGATACACGTCGGGGATCGAACGGCTTTTTATCCTGACTTCAGGTGGATGATTTTTTGTCTTTGCCAGATATTTCTGATACAACAAAAATTTATTGTGGAGGATTAGATTAGATCGAGTTCTTTGGGGTGATCTCTGGTCCTCAATCGTCAACCGGAGCTTACTGCACAAATAAAAAGAAATTCTCAAGTCATGAATTGTGAGATTCTTGTAAATACATACTCACAACAAAAATATCGGTTCTCGCTCTAAGAAAGAGTATTTGGTGAGAAAATTATAGAAAATTTGTATCAAGAATAATATATTTTTGATTTATATACTTATTTTAAAGAAATATGCTCCGAAAGAAAATATAATTTTCTTTGCAACCAAGGCTATAATAATTTAATAACAAATATTTCATAATTTTATATCAAGATTATCATTTTTCCCAGCGGTGCCCAGTTTATTTTTATCAAGAATATAGACAGCTTGCAAATGCGAACCTTCATTTACAATATGATAATCTTGGTTTGAAAATGAGCGCTATTTTACAAGCACACCCTATATCTGTATCAAGTAAATCATTTTTTTGACGTCCACCAACGTCGGAGTGCGCAGACGCGCAGCGTGTCACGGGTCAACCGTAACCTCTCCACCCTCTCAACAGCCTGTTGCCCGTCCGCGTCCGCACCGCCGCGCCATTATCGGTTTTCGGATTGTCGCTTTCGCCGCCGTCTTTAGCACCGTAGCGTAATACCTGGATCCTGCATAATAGCACATAATAGTATCTAGTCAAACTGTTAAATAAATTGCCATTGCCACGTGATACCCGTGATACCACCGTCAACCATCAGTCATCGAATCTGCCGGTAGTGCTGGTCCACCGCCATTTGAGTCGCGTCTTAGTTCCCATCAGCTTCCTTACCACTAGATCTAGCCAACCATGAATGAGCTAATAAAAAAATTGGGATGCGAAGACCTGACTCAGGTGTTCCTAGATAAGTACTAAGTATATTAAAAGTGATTTAAGAAATTTTGCAGAACTATTTCTCCAGAACAATTTCTACATGCTCATAGAAGAGTTTGAATGCTCAAATTAATACTACTAGATTCCTCATCCAAGAATATCACAATTTTAGAATAAAGTTGAGCCACTTGCGTCAAGTTTATGAGATGCTCCCAGTTAAGATTATGAAATGCTTCAGTCAAGATTATGAAACTTCGGTCAAGCTTGATTTAAGATTTTGGTATTCTTACTATCAAGAATTTCCCAGTTTTGCATTGAAGATATTTTCTCAATTTAACCCTTATATGGTCAAAGATATCGTATTCTCACTTTAAGATTAGCATAACTTTGCGCGTATGGGAAGTTATGGTATACTTGGATTAAAGCATCTGTGCTTCATCTAAGAAATTATTTTATGTGTGTGTGAGCCTCGTACCTATCAGTCGGGTAGTAGCAGTAGAAGCCAGGCAATTAGGCCACCTTTGGCCCTTTTTGCCAAATCCGCTGAACCAACATTGAAAACACTAAAAACCTACATCCTAGAAAGCTCCTTGTCCAACCTACCAGATCTCTTGATGAGAATCAGTATGTACGACCATCTCACTGAATAATATAATGACCCCTCCCCGAATATCTGAACTCTGAGGCACAGCACATTTGCTCGAGAAATCCAGCATCTGGAGCAGGTGGGGCCCCTACCACTCTCATGCGTGGCAATGGCGCCAGTCAGAACCCCCACCAAAAGATTAAGCATCTCTCTGCCTTTATTCAGAAGCCGAAAGGCTACCTACATCTTAGAAAGGTCCCTGTCGTGCCGAATATCTGAACACTGAGGTTGCGATGGGTTCCCCTGCCACTCTCATGTGTGACAAATATTTATTCGGCCGGCAATCATCAGTGAAAGTCCCCACCAAAAGGTCTAACGTCTCTCTGTCTTCATTCAGAAGCCCAAAGGGTACATCCTAGAATGCTTCTTGTCGAACCTACCAGACTTCCTGACGAAAGTCAGTATGTCCGACAATCTCGCTGAATATAGTGACTCCTCCCCGAACTCCGTCGTGCCGGATATCTGAACCCTGAGGTTGCGATACACAGCATATCTGCCCAGGAAGTGCAACGCTGTCTCATTCTTCTCCCAGCATCTGGAGCCGGTGGGGTCCCTTACCACCGAACCTACCACCCTCATGAGTGACAAATGTCTACTCAGCTGGCAATGGCCAGTGAGAACCCCCACCAAAAGTTCGAGCGTCTCTCTGCCTTTATTCATAAGCCAAAAGCCTACATCCTAGAGAGCTCCTTGTCGGATCTACCAGACTACTTGACGTAGGTTAGGTTAGGTTGAAAGTGATTGGGGCAGAGCTGCCTCCTTCCACTGCGGCTCAATTGTGTCTATTGTGGCTCACACCTTTTTAGAGTTCACCGTACAGTCCGCACCTCTTTATGAAGGCGATCAACGTGAAGGGTGAAACTTCCTTGAAGTCATGAGGTTCCAGTTGGACAAATCCGAATGTCTGGAACCTAGCATTATCCAATACTGGACAGGAGCAAAGAATGTGCTCCGCTGTTTCGTCCTCCACGTAGCAGAAGCGACAGTCTGAAGTTTGTTCAAGACCCGACTTCCGCATATGGTACCTTAGACGACCATGTCCCGTCAGCAGACCGACCAGAATGCGGAGGTCGTACCTATTACATTTCATGATCCTCGGGGGGGGGGCTGACTCGAGGGGTATCTTATAAACACCTTCGAGTGCAATAGCCCTGGTGTATCTCGCCAGTTCAGGAGTGCTTTCCTCACTGCCCAGTCCGAGATGGTCTTACTTGACGTGAGTCAGTATGTCCGACCATCTCGCTGAATGTATTGACACCTCCCCGAACTCCGTCGTGCCGAATATCTGACCCTGAGGTTGCGATAGCACCTCTGCCCAGAAATTGGAACGCTATCTCGCCCTGCTCTCAGCATCTGGAACAGATGGGGTCCCCTACCGTTCCCGTTATAGTGACAGATGTCTATTCAGACGGCAATGACCAGTGTGAGAACCTCCCTTCCCGAAGCTATTTTTCATGCTTCAGCTTTGATAAAAATATCCAGGGCAAGGGCTTTGGGGTTTGACAATGACCATCTTCTGTTTCACCTTTGTCCACCACGCTAGTGGACCATACGTGATTTGAACCATCATAGCAACCTTTGTCACTTGCACAGCCATAGCGCGATGTGGCCTTGTGCCTGTGCTCTCAAGACGTGAAGATGTGCGTTCCATGTCAGCTAGGAGTCAAGTATCAAGCCTAGATATTTGGCAGTATTTGAGTTTCCCAGCTGTGTTGGGCCCACTTTTAGCCTGGAAAGAGAGCCTAAGCTCTTAGTACTTCTAGCTCAATTATATTTTTTGTGTACAACATCCTGCGTCACTGTGAATACGTTATCGTGCTCTAGTAACATTTTAGACCTCGTCCAAACGATGTCGATGAAAAATTATTGAATTATCTTGAATTACCGAATAACTCAATTTGCTCGCCAGGCTGGTAGATTATATTTAGAATTCAATTTAATCAACGTAAAAATTCCGTTCTATATTAGCAATAAAAGCACGACATATAGGTACCTAACGTAACATTTTCATGACTGCTCTTTTGATTCAATTTTTAAAGATTTAGCTTCCCTAGGAATTCAGAGTTAACATTCAATACGTTCCAACATGCCTTTATGAGCTTCGACTGGAATCATCCATTAGAATTAGGCTAAAAAATAATACCGGCCATGACCATCTTTAGTTCATTTTTTGAGTTCATTCACCATACGTTAAAAATAAGGAGTTTAGCCTACACATGCTCCATTATGTTAATATCTGAGACATTTTATCACCGTTGTGAAATTGGATCAACCTATTTCTGTATCTTTATAGACAGATACTGATCTAATATGTTTTGTTGCTTGCATATATCCGAAAATCACTTATATAATAAACGTTACTTCGTAGGCTCTGGCCGGACTACAATGTAAGCCTGCTATATGGGTCATATAATACGCTGCGCCTGCGTTCTACGCTGCGCCCAATGTCAGTGTGTCGTGCAGCGGCGCACATCTTATCCCCAAACTACAGAACGCAGTCATCCTTGGGTCCCTTCGCCAACTTAGGGCGCACGAATCGCGGACCCAGTGATTGGTCATCTCACGGTGTGAAGACTAGTCACTGGGTAATGCGGTAATGGAATAGCAGGTTGGTGTGTCGGAACCCGGGATGCACCTTTTTGTTAACACCACACAGTAATAATAATCACACCAACGAATTCGAATAGGAATCACACCGATTTATTCAATTTCTGATTTAAAAAGAAAATCACAATCTACAACAACTGTACTGAGAAGTAGCCAGGTTGAAGTAAGACTTAAGGTACTAGCAGACGTGTACATTTTATTGGCGTAAGATTTTCTGCCGTTATTTTGATTTGACATGATTTCAGAATTGACGAATATTTGCGTATTGTTCCTGTGACTATAACTTCAAACCTATAAGTAAAACAGAGCAAAAGTCTACTTCTGAGTTTCATTGTCTGTAGAAGTTTTGAGTACAACGTTGATCTGCTATCTTCAATCGTCTTCAAGTGTCATACTGTCGACCTTGTTCCTTTCGTTGCTATTTATTGTCGTCTAGATGACGTGTTGTTTTTCATGGCTTGTTCTGACTGGACATAGTACTCAACAATTGGATTGAGAATGGCAGTCCGAAACCGACATTTTGAAACGCCTATTGTCTACAAACTTCAAACAACAAAAACAGAGCAGTGTCACTAGTGGAATACCGCGATACATGATATACTCAACTTGCCTTTTCTTAATTTGCGCAATATTCTTTTGCAATTTTCCCACTGTAACTTCTGAAGTGCAAGAAGAAATGTTTTGGAGTTCGAAATTCGAGAATTCAGATTGCATATAAAAGTCATGAGAGACGTAAGATCGAAGTCTAACATCATAGTTTATAGCTAAAAAACGTGGTTTATTTACATACTGAATGGTTATGGGAAGCTACCGCGTATCTTATTCTGCGCAGAAGCCTAATCCGTGTACTATCTGACAGTTCAAAAGAGCTTCATATCCGGTATCGAAGTTGAAGTAGCTAAAGTCAACTAAAATCTTTACATACCTTTCTTTGCAGCTTTTTTTGGTGTAATGCAACAGAAAGCTCTTCTTCTTAAGATAACATTTTTCACCAACGTATCACTGTACTATATCGCTTGTCGTATGTCGACCTGTAACAAAGAAACGATACTCAAAAACTGATGCATAGAACATTGTCGTTTTAGTGTGCATACTATAGATAAGTTATCTATTATTGATTTATCTATAGGTGACAGACCGGTTGTATTACAATAGACTGGTATTCGGGGTGTCATTCAAGTAACGTGGCGTATCAGACAGGGAGGATTAAAGGTACCACTTTTCATTTGTCATGTTGGAATTCATGAGATGGTAGATGAAGGTCTGGTAATCGTAATAGTGTTGAATTATCACTTTATTCCCCAAAAATTTTGTATTGTTCACTAGTCCGTTTTTTACTGGGGTACTCCAGTTCCATCTTGTCTCCAAGTTACAATACATACACTTTTCACTTAAAATGTGCTACATAAAGAAAAGTATATTTATACTGATACACTTCTCTATATAAATATAAGTAAGTTGTGCCACAAAATAATAAACTGCTATATACCTGGATTGTTCTAATTTATAACAAAAAATTCTTTCAAGGCTGACCCTATAAGAGAACGAGACACACGTGGCTAGCTGAGAAGGAATAAGAGAGAGAGAGAGAATAAGAGTGTTCTCTCCAAGAGTGAAAGAAGACATCTGTGGGAAGATAGGCATGGGGTGAAGACAAACGCTCCCTCTAGCGAAGCCCAGGCGTCAAAATCTGGACAGCAGAGTCATGGAAGAAAGAGGGTGCACTGGCAACTGACTCCGGAGGATACTGCCAGGATGACCAAAATGTCAAAGATAGAAGCAGGGAGCATGAAGCTCCCAGCATCTTTCGCCGACAAGGCGACGGTAGAGAAGAAAGCTGTAGTCTATATAAGCTACACCGAAACGAGGTTGGAAAAGGACATGACCATCAAAATGAAGATGGATCTAGGGAGACATGCTATTCGACGCAAATACGTCGAGATAACCACCTGTCATTTGGTTGGGAAGCCAGTTCAAACAGCTGTTCCTTTGAAGGAATTCAGCTTAGACTGGGTCCAGCCAGAAGCCTGGTGAGGATGTGCAAAGTTACAACTTCTATACCACGTACCACAGGATCGGAAAACAAGGAAGATGTGATGCTTGGACTTGAGATTCAAAGTGGGCGACATAATGCCAAGAGTCGTGGACATCGAGATCGCATAGACACTGGCGAAGACCAACAAGGTAACATTATCTTGCGTGCCTAGTCACATAGGAGTGAACGGTGATGAGAGGGCTAACAGGTATGCCAAGGAAGGCGCAACAAAAATTCATAAAGGGTAGCAAATTTTCGAGCTTGAAAATGGCAGTAACTGTCCCAAAGTGATCCAAATAATTTCAAACTTTACTGCCGTAAAGTGGTTTTTGTTGTCTATCCTTTTTGTCCACTTTTAGTGCAAATCTGTTATTCAACGGTGGGTGTGGTTGGGATTACTCGAAAAAAAAAATAATAATAATAACAATACAACATAGCATTTTCAGAAAATGAGTTAAGAGGTGATTTTACCATGGACATTGATTTCGGAAAAAATTTGAAGAAACGGGCCAATTCAAATAACCCCTCCTTTGTCGGGGAAGTTAAAAATCTCTTTTATGAATTATTTAACTATTTTTGTCGTATAGTATATAATATACTACATTGTAGTAATTATAGTAGATATTTATTCGCAAAGCAGCGCGGCGGAATTCGCCTTGCCGCGGTTTCCAAGCTGCACCTAATCATGTTAATACCACACCGACAAACTGTTTCCACGATCTGATTCCGCAACTCACATACTAACGCTGACCATATACTTTGAAGATTATGAGAAAGAATATATATGTGTGTACGGCGGTATTAAGCCGGTTGATTATTGTAATTAATCTGTCGGTAGCCTTAATAACTCGTGACACAGGAAGCCAGCAGACCTAAACAATCTGCGACATACCTATGGAGCGAAGTAAACCAGTTAGTGCAGACAAAATCCAGGAAAGCAATAATTTATGATTCCATATCTTTTTTGTCTAAGTTGGGAGAAAGCAAGTTTGTGATTAGATTTTCTTGATTTATGTATTTGTCGTATTTGCACCTCGCATAAATTTATAGATGTTCTTGATGTAAACTTATCAAACTCATGATGGGCCAATAAATAGTTTACCATTCAACCTATGTGGTTTTAATAAAGTATGAGATGCCAGTAGAACGTGCTGCATATTCTCTTTATTATTCAAAAAAATATTTTGTAAATATTTTGGATTCATTTTTATCCTTGATGAATTTTCTTAAGGGGCCTGGCTACACACATTTATACATACGTATTTGCCATGTAAAATACGGACTCAGAATTTCTCGCATAACTCACTCCATATTTAAACTACATATATAATATTTCAGAAGGCGATAGTTAAGACCTTTGAGTCATTACTGTAAGTTTAAAGGTAAGCCAGGAGCTTGGAAATGCGAAATTCATTTTTATGGTGACCTTTGGACCTTACCTTTGGACCTTTTGACCTTACCTTTGGATTTTTGAACTTATCTCCCCTCATCTTAGACACACACACTGGAGAAAGGGAACAGGCGGCCACGCCTCCTCGCTAACATGGGAATACGTCTTTTCTTGGATTCTCAATTTCGCGCGCTATACCCTAGACCCTTAAGAACGTTTAATAGTTTAGCAACCTAATTACAAACTGATGTCCAAACTTTGGTCATAATAAATGGCCGTAGATGTTGTATTCAGAAAATCCTCCTCACATGCCTTCAGGACACCCGAGCTTGTAATATTAATATGTTCAGTGGTTTGATTTGGTGATCCTACTGGGGGAGATGGTTTTTCCCCCCGCTTAAAGGTGGAGTATTATATACCATATTGCGTTCTAACCGCGTTGCGGCTAGCGAATATTTTCCGAGGTGAACAGAATCCACGTGGCTTTTCTAGTTAACTTTACAATCTAGTTAGTAAACCTTACAATCTAGTAAGCGATTATTCTTAGAGCTGGTCTATCGGGGCCTCCCAAAGTTCCCAGAATACCTTCCCGCATTAACATCCACCACTTCGTTGTTGTTTTGTTGAGGTATCATCAAGAGCTTTCCTACATTGTAAGCCTTGATGTTATCTTCCAAGTACTAAGCTTGACTGTTGCCTAACCTGAATAGTCGCTTCACTCCACAAACAAAGAAGGAATATAAACTGTGAATAAATGTAGAATATACTTCTTCAGAAGCCCTGAGCAGATTTTTTTTGCTCTACATATTACAAAAAGCAACAAGGCCACTTACAATTTTTCACAAAATATTCAAGACCTGCAACAAACGTTCAATAAGTCAAATAACTTTTCGTTTAACTGATTAAATTAATTCTCATTTGTTCATGGAAAGTACCATAGATCTTACAACTTGACAATGTGAACTAGATTTCAGAGATTTATTACGTTTACCTGGTTGAAAAATATTGTGTATGCCAATTAACAAAAATGACAGTCCGGAGCTTAACGGTCGATGACTATTGATAAATATAATGTACAATTTCAATTAATCAATATGTTTCTAGATGTGCCTACATCTACTATTTTTCCCCATTTTTCCTATAAGACGTACAGTGCTGCGAAATGATGTGCTCTTAGAGAACTTTACTTTCCATCTCTAAAATTTTACTGACATTACGTTTTAAGACGAAACGATGATTCATATTCCGCCAAATACCAAATAGGACTTAGAGCCTCTCATAGCTCAAAGCCTTACTATGATAGCATACAAAATTTAGCAATTCCAAATTCCAATTCCCTATTCCTTGAATGAGGTTACTAAGTGTCCTTTCGGAACTATACAGGGTGGGCCAATAGTGCGTGGACGGAGGATTGTGGGCTTACTGAAAAATATTTCAAAAATCTGTCACTTGATCGTGGTAGGCACCCTTGAGGGCTATAACCTAAAAATATTTTCACTTAAATTCTGACGTTTATACAGGGTGATTCATATCAAACTTACATTTTTTTGAATAGAACCTCCTATATATTATTGCATATTTGGATTCCTTGGTCAATTCTAGTGTGACTTTATGTATCACACATGGAACTTTAAACGAACCGTTTAGGCGCAAATCACCATTTTTGGTATAAGTAGGTATCAGAAAAAAATTGAATATCGCAGCGATGATAAAACTTAGAAGGCCATGACTTTGCGGTACGACTAAGCATGAAATGCGTCACCTAAGGTCAGCCGGCTAAATTTGAATTCTTTTTGTACTTGGAGAAATCGATAGATCAATTAAGGAAACTTCAATCACACATAACTTGATTCTTTCAAATGGGAATGCCTATTTTGGTTTAAAGAATGAAATGTAAAATTTGATCACCTTTCTAACGATATAGCGTTCTTGATATCAATCTTTCTTGGTTTTCATTTTATTTCAAATTGTTAGTCAAATCGGTGTTTTTCAATTTTCCTGCGTGCAAGCCACCTAGCAGGCCATGAAAAATAAACAAAAGCTCGTTAATATGGAAGAAACCAACTAACTTAGTAGAAAGATGCAAACTAACTAGAACAACAAGGCAAGATTATGAAAATTTCTTACAACATATTAGCTCTAACCGGATACAGCAGCGGCAAGATATCTAATGTCAATGAGTAGCTGGGGTATGACAGAAGTGTTTGTTTTTCACAGCCTACTAGCTATTGAGATCTACTAGAGCTTGACAACTTTCCAAAGCGATTAAAAATTTTGAAACAAAAGGAAAATACCAGCAATTTTTGCTTACAGTATAACATGTTTAGAATGAAATTTCACATTTAATGGGATAAAAAAATTAGTCATTTCCGTTTATTTAAGTCAAAAGTGAAGTTATCTCCAACTGGAGCATTCTGAACATCTATTGAAATAATTGCTAGAATTTTTTAATTACGCTATGTTGTAATTGCGATTATTTCATATAGTTTTCTATAAACTAAATTATGTTTTACAATTCAAACAGACTGCAAATCAAGTTTCATTTTCCACGATTTTTCTAATAAGTAGAAGAAGAATTTGAAGGGTTCCAGTCAGAGGTATCATTACTTTTTATTTATGGAAATGGCTACTTTTTCATAGCATTAAATATGATAATTTATTCAGAAGACATAGATATTCTACTGCCAGCAACAATCACTAGAAGTTTTCCTTTGATTAAATATTTTTTTACTGACTTTGGAAATTGGATAATAGCTAGTAGGCTGTGAAAAATGAGCGTTATTGTTACCACTATTATTTTTGGTTAGAGCTAATATGTTGTAAGGAATTTTGATAATCTTGCCTCGTTGCTCAGGTTAGTTTGCATCTTTCTAATAAGTTAGTTACTTTCCTCCATATTAACGAGCTTTTGTTTATTTTTCATGGCCTGCTAGATTGCTTGCATGCAGGAAAATTGAAAAACGCCGATTTGACTGAAAATTTGAAATAAAATGAAAACCAAAAATGATTGATATCAAGAATGCTATATCATTAGAATGGTAATCAAATTTTACACTTGACTCTTTAAACCAAAATAGGCATTCCCATTTGAAAAAATCAAGTTATCTGTGATTGAAGTTTCCTTAATTCATCCTCTGATTTCTTCAAGTACAAAAAGAATTCAAATTTAGCCGTCTGACTTAAGGTGACGCATTTCATGCTTAGTCGTACTGCAAGTCAAGACCCTCTAAGTTTTATAATTGCTGCGATATTCAACTTTTTTCTGATACCTACTTATACCAAAAATGGTGATTTGCGCCTAAACGGTTCGTTTAAAGTTCTATGTGTGATACATAAGGTCACACTAGAATTGACCAGGGAATCCAAATGTGCAATAATATATAGGGGGTTCCATTCAAAAAAATGTAAGTTTGATATGAATCACCCTGTATAAACGTCAGAATTTAAGTGAAAATATTTTTACGTAATAGCCCTCAAGGGTCCCTACCATGATCAAGTGACAGATTTTTGAAATATTGTTTAGTAAGCCCACAATCCTCCGTCCACGCACTATTGGCCCACCCTGTAGAGCTTTTATAGGTTATACCTTCCAACGTTCTTTGTTCACCAAATATCTTCTTTAGGAAGGCTACCTTCGCAAAGTTATTGTAAAATGTTCGGTAAAGCTGGTTTTTTTCCACAGATTCACAAGTTTTTTGACGCGTCTAGTAAGTTCAGTGAAAATATAATTATTATGGAGAAAATCTTTCATCCTTCAAAACACTACAATGTCCTCGCTTATTGAACACTTGGCAGTAGTTAGGATGCCCTTTCTGCAACGAATTCGAATTGGTAATAAGTAAACACAGATTTTGTTTATTTGAATCATGGTGGATTGTGGTGGCTTATTTCTCTGGATACAGCCATTGTATTTTGCTTATATTATTTTCGTAATATACTAAATGTAAATATCATAGCTGGTTTGACGATATGTTTCAATCCTTTCAGTTATAGTAAAATGGCTTAAGAAGCTCGCGAGGAATATCCCAAAATAGCCTATTGCCTCAAAAGAAGATAGTGATTCAACGTATACGCTTGTATCTGGAAAAATTAAAAAGCTGCGTGGCATATGAACGATTTAAGAACACTTATTTTGGCTGTGGTTAAGTAAATTGTCGTAGAAAGAATTATTTTTTACAAAACGTGACAACGTTGCATCTTGCATTGACTGGCCTGCGATCTTCAGCGAACCAGTATAAACAACAGATTGATTGGATTGTTTCCTGTTTATTGGGCCAGTTTTGGGTGAATTTTGGGTCAGGGTGACCATCCGTCCGGAAAGTCCCGGAAATTTTAAGCTAAATTTCGTGTCCGGGCGGAATCGAAAAAATCGGTAAAATGTCTGAAATTTGAGCCTTAATCGAAAATAGTTGGTACAATATACAGCAAAAGGACAAGCAAAAAAGTTGGCACTGCTGTCGGATGTCATCTCTCTACACTCTCTCAGTCCACTACCCTCCCCCCCTGATTTTATGCAACTTTGTTCAATAGTTATTGAATTTGAGGACCCCCCTCCCCCGGAAAGCTCAGCGTCCGGAGTTGATATATGAAGTATATGGTCACCCTCATTTCGGGTTGTATCATTGCATATAAGTAAAAAATATACTACTTTAGACAATTCCTCAAGATGGTGAACTGCTGTGCGGGTTGTAAGAGACAATTTAAGGGTGCTATCATTGGTAAGTATGAAAAAACATAAGAAATATAGAAATAATAACAACGTGATCTTGCAAACACAAATGCCTGCCAGGGCATGGCCGAATGGCAACACTGACCGCTAACGCTTAAAGGATTGCTTGCAGGGGACCATTCAGAGTTTGTTCACTACCTGTTTTCCAGCTAAAACGCCGTCTAGACATCATAAAAGGGACCGAGGACGGAAAGCCCCGTGAACACACTGCATTCCTTTCTTGTTACGTGTCTTACTATAAAAATGAATTACCTGCATGCCAGAATGGAATCCAGTTTTCCACTTGGCTTAGATTGAGATTGGTTTTGTTTTCATGGAATCGGAAAAGCATTCTTGTTTATACTTGCTAAAAGGTTTTCTGCTCCCTGCTCTACAGCTTTGATTTTTATTTGTTTATAGTAGATTCAACGTGGAAGCTTCTGCTTTCTTTTCTATTGTTGTTTATTTGATGAAACTTTCTGACAGTTTTGATTAAGTAGTCTAAAGCTGCGGTTACAGGGTTTGAGATTCTATTATTCTAGTATATAATTACTCTATGTTTAGATACAGTCCATGAGGCGGTTTACAAAATATGTTTTGCATGTCAATAAGTAAAGGAAGCATTGTTTCACGGAAGCTTTACACCTTGACATATTTGTCTTTGTTTAACGTTATTTACCACACTTATCATGTGGTCTCCTTCTGATTCATCGTTCATGATTAAAACCACATACACTGAACAGTAAGCTCTTTTTTGGCAGACATTCTGAAAGATACTTTTATAAAGACTACAAAGATTGCTGAGCCGTGATTAAAGGGTTTATCATTCAAAGGGGGGCACAACCAAACTATCTTTTGTATTTCAACAGAATCGCGATAAAGTGCCAAAGCAGTCAAAGTGATATTATAATTATTAAAAACAGGAATAAACATTCGTGTTAAGCCGGCGCCACATATGCGGTATTCGGCGAGCAACGAACCCCGATTATGTGCTATCCGGCTGAAGGGCGATACGTGCTCGCTATTCGGCGAGCAAGGTTGAAAAAATCGGCGAATATTGATATTCGGCAAATACCCGTATATGTGGCGCCGGCTTTAGGTTGATTGACTGAGTACTTCCCCCAGAGTCGTGCATTTTATAGCTTATAACGGTATGGTAAAATTTTTTATTTTGCTTCGCTTTGCAAACAGTCTGGTATATAATTGTATTGGCTACACATTCAAAAAATTATGAGATTGACATGTACTTGTGTAAGTGCACAAAATGTTATAATCTTTATCATAGAATCCTTAACTAACATACACCACATCAATTGTTTAGTGGTTTTCAAGTTACAGGTTTGTGGAATTTAAGCAATACTTATAAAAACGTTGCACAGAAATCTAGCTAGTGATCCCACCTTTTTTAAGCAGACTTAGTATAAAATCTGCCTGGGTTGAAAAATGCAGGACCTCGCCAGGCTTAAAATTGTATAGAGTAATGGATGGTAGTGATTCAAGAATAACTACAAGGTCTGATACTCGGTTCCCTCCTCTGTCCCCCCCCCCTACTAAACCTCATGAACCAGTATATTCCATTTTTTCCTTTTACTCTGCTACCTCTGATGTGGTTTTCAGAAATTGTACTCTTGTAGTCTGTTGCTACTAGCATTAATTTCTTTAAACAGTGAAAATAAAATATTTCATGAAAATAAAAATTACAAATCCTAATTTCTCATCCTCCCAAGAAAACGGGAATGACCAGAAACATTTGTAACATGTTAAAAAACGAACGAGCTGGGTTGTGGTTCTATACTTTTGATTCTTTGATCACTTTGCTCCCAACACATCGATTTTCAAAAATGTATAGGATTGCCTACTGTTTATTGTTCTTCCTACTTTTTTTAATACGTTTTCTGGTTATTTAATTTTTTGTAAGATATGGTAAGAGGATGTTCTACAAATTAACGGCGATGAATGATCCTTCTTAGTCATACTCGGACATAGTCAAACATGTTCATTATGATTAGGTCCATTGGACTTGCTACCACAAAGAGCTACACCATAGCAGCAGCCTTTTTTGGAGCTTAGAATCCATAATAATGTAACCAACAACAACGTCCATTTTTTCAACCATCTTCAATCTATTTTTTAAGGTTTATAATTACATGTGAGAAACTGTAACTACATATGAAAAACAATATCATATAAAAAATGTACGCCTTTGACACCCGTATGCACCGTAAGTCAGGATTAGACTACTTGTTTACTATGCACCGCAAACTGACAATTTTGACACTGTCACTGTCAAAACGATCTCGCGAATACAGCCTTGCCGTATCTCTAATCTGGATTAGTTAATCTGTTGACGGTGCATGGCTAGATGCCAAAGATTAGCAAAACGCGATTAGGGAACTAGGATTAGAATCGCCAAACGGTGCATACGGGTGTGAATGCATCTTAAACTTGAACCCCATAAGCTAAGTTTTCAAGAGTTTGCGGGTACCCAAAATCAATGACTATTGAACGGAGTTGCAGAAACTAACGATAGTTTCGAAAAAATAAAAAAATTGAACATGTAAAACCGTTTGCAAAGACGAGGTTTACCCGATTTGACGAAAACATATTCTTTCTATGAGAATTTATAAAAAACAAAGTTAGTACTTATTAGCTAAGTACGGTAAAGCATCTGAGAACAATGTTCAGGAAGCGAATATTAAGAAAAAAATAAATCAGAAATGTTATTGAAGGCGATACATATAATGTCGATGGCCTTTACAAACGGTTTCTACTCCAGTCCATACGACATAATTATGGATGAAATTGCATAGGAAGCAAGACGTATCGTTATATTTAATTGTTATGTATTGTGTTCAAAGGTGAATAGACTCTTTATGATTTGCTCGCAGATACTGAAGCCAGCTGCTTATCAGAGATTTAATTGCAAAACCTCACAAGACGATTTGGATCTTCGCGCCGATGAATTTTATGTTCGGTCAAGGGTTAACTGTGCTGGAATATCGAAATATTCACTCAAGTATTCGATTCATGAGGCGGCATCTGTATCACTTGTTGATACTAAATGATCTTATAGCCAGTGTATTGGCTGCTATTATATCATACTTTGGTATAGAGCTTAGGCTTTTATCAGGCAATCAGGCTCTGCTAAGAAGTCGTCCATTGAAGCTTGTGAACTCAACATGGTCTATCTCGAACAAGTTTCATCAATTGCAATAGCTGCCAGAAAAAAACCTCGGATACCTATTCAGACCCAGAAAGTACTTCTCAAGATCCAACCTTCTTACGATATGTAAAGCCCAGATAAACGTGCTCGCCCACTTAGGCGAAGCGTCGCGAACGGAAGCGGCGCGAGGCGAAGCGTCATTTAACCGATGTTCGCACACTGGGGCGAAGCGGCGCGAAGCGTCAAGTCGCGCCTTTTACGGCGCGACGCGAATTTTATTTGTTTTTAAGCAGTTGAACGAGGTACATACGTAGTCTAGTGAGGTACGATAAGCAGTTCATCAGAAGAGAAATTCTTTGTATTGAGTTTAATTGCCACTATGGAAGAAGAAGAAAAGAAAAAAAACAAAAGAAAATGCTGGGTAATTAAATTACCTTCGTAATTGATGTCTTTGTATCACGGCCAGAGACTGCAATTTAGCACCACTTCCTACAAAATACTGCTAAGCACTGAAAATATGCGAGAGGCATCAAGAAATATTTGGATCTTCTCGCCGCCTGATACCGCCCATTCAGGCGAAGCGAAGCATCAGGGGAAACGACGCCAAGTTGGTCCGAGGAGAACTCGCGCGTCAAACAACGCGCCTCTTCGCTTCGCGCCGCCTGAGTGGGCGGGCTGCCATATAACCTAATGTAAAGTCCTCTGGCGTCAGATCCACAATTTTCTTCACGCCGCTTCCGTTGGCGACGCTTCGTCTAAGTGGGCGAGCACGTTAAGACCCAACTTAGAGTAGTGCTCACTTATCTTGGAGCTCTCCTACCATATCCCTACTTAGCGTAGCTGAGAGAAGAGCAATTTCGCTAACGAGTGACCTCGTCTTTGCGCGACTTTTGCAGCCGCTTTCTTTCAGGAGTACAGTTAGTGACCCTTCGGCTGTTTTCAAGTATTCGAACGGAGCCTGCTTCTCTGAGCCATCTTCGTTAATTCCGCTGCTTACCTAGTAGCTAGTATCATTTCCAGGCTATGGAAAATTTGATAGGTTTGGTTATTTGCAACTGAACTAAATATAGAAGTCATTTAGACATAAAACAAAGTTAATTCTTCACCAAAGTGAATTATTTAACTATTATTATTAGTATACTTTACTTTCAAAGAAATAACAAATAATGGCAACCCTCAAAGGCTGACCCTTTTCAAAGTTGATACTTTCCTTTTCTGAAACAACTGCCTTTGAAATGACAAAGTTAATGTATGGTGAATCAGCAGCAGAAAGTAAAAAAAATGTAACAATGATGATTTTATAGGTAATACTTCAGTTAAAACAAATATTTTGTACGCTTATTGCTCTGGTACACTACTAGGATCCATCTATATCCGAATAGCTGAAAACTGTTTTAATTAAAAATGTTTGATACGTTTCACTCCTTACATGAAAAATTAAATATGTTAACCATACTATAGCAGTATTAACAGATTGCCTAATATTGCCTAGATATCTGGTAGAGTTTTTTATGTATAATTGGGGACTAAACAATATTGAAAGGTACTTTAGGATCACACCTATGTCTTTGTCTAAAGTCATCGCGACAACAACCTTCACTGTTTCGCTATCTACTGAATGATCTAGATGGTTGGTACATGATCTAGGTACTTATTAGCGCATAACAGTTCTGATACACTGTATATTTTTTTTGTTATAAAATCTGCTTCTAAGTATCATGTATATATACAGTGCATTGTTGCTGTGGCTTACTTTACATCTAAAGCTTCATATAAGCCAATCGCTGCCTTGTCAGTCTACAGAGTACTCAGAACAGTTTTTACTTTACGGATTCAGTAGTCTTTAGCCTTCAGCATAGGGTACAGGCTAAACTGTCGATGATCAAATACGGGAGATTAATCAAATAGAGGCAGCCTAGTACATCACACTAAAATCTGTAATTCAGTTTGTATTTTTAGAATCAACTAAATATGCATAGCAGAGAAGATAAGAAAAAAAATACCTTAATCTGTGTTGTAACCTTGTTCAAACTACCTCGAAACCAGTAGGCTCTATAAAGTCTTAAAACATCGTGTAAACTGGTATCATAGCTTCTACGATCTTATATGTTTCTATGAAGTTTTGGTCATCAAATAAGCCGAAGAGTTGGTCCATCCCATATCTAGCAATACCCTGTATATTTGCCACTAAATAGCAATGAACGGATCATTGTGTGTCATAATTAAAAGTTCACAGAACCAAAATCCTTTTGCCGTGTAAAATCTCCCAGAACTTTTCTCTCAGGACACTTTGTGGTTTACTGCAACTTTCTTTACGATGCGCTGTGTGGAGCATTTACGAAATTGGAACTTACAAGTCTAACTAATTTACCTTCAACGTAGCAGCTTTCTGGAGCTGTACAGAATTTTGAAGTGTTTACTGGTTCATGTCTCTTAAATTGCACATGGGTATTTACTACTTTTATTTTGCCAGTGAACATTTTTGACTTATAAGTTTCCAGGAAACTCAAAAATTAACCCAGAATTTTTCTTTGGCCAACAAAATTTAGTACACAAATGGGAAAAGGCCAGTTTTCTTACTGAGCAAACCGCGAAGGCAAATCCTGAATACCCCAGCACCGCAGCTGATACGAAAATATCATGGGGAAATTTGTTGACTCAAGACAATACACGTATGCATCTCCTGGGAGTTTATTCCAAACCCTGGGAATAAAGGTTCGGTCGAACTGCTCGGGCCCCTTGGGTGCGGTACCTATTACGCTTGATGAGTGGCTGAATAGCTCAGATGAGCGAATTCCGTTTGAATACCGGTAGAAAAGTGAGGGGTCACCAACAGCACGTCGGTGAGAACGAGGCTGGAGTGGCGCGTTAAGGTTGGGTCACCTATATTAGTCGAATTGCCCTTCTCTGAGCATCCAGTATAGTCAGGGTAGTAGGGGCAGCAGCTCCCCAGATATGAGAGCAATACTCCAGGGGTACGTCTTCTATTGGTTTTATACAGTGTGAGAAAGTTGGATTATGGGAAGTACTATTTGTCTCAGAGTTTGTTATAGCAGTTTTATAATTATTTTTGTACGATAAGACATAATATGCCTCTCCTAGTCTGAAAAGAAACAAAGGATCCAAAATATCAAATTCAGATTCTGTTTGCGTACAATACCTTTACTCTATTGTTGTTAAAAGTGATGAGGCACTTAGAGATTGTCTAGCTATTTTCAGAGTGCTTCGATTGAGGCGTGTAATTTCATCAGACATAAAATTTTATTGCGTTTCCCCATTCTCTGTATTTAAAAAGCGTAAATAAAACACAAATTTTTCAAGCGTACGGGACCATAAAGACAAAGCATAGCATCCATTTGGACGTAACGGCAACCTGTAAGTTGACTTAATGTGAAAACCATGTCCAAGATGTTTCGAAGGTGTTAGCGAAAACGTTATTTCTACATTAGATACACATTATTGTGACGATAAAGACGTGAGGTGGTGAAATGTCATTTCCGCTCTGGAAATGTGCAAGAGCAATACACTGCAGCACAAAATATTGTTACCACTACCATACGTGAAGAGATTTATTTAAAACTAGATGAAGATTCGGATGAAACTAAAAAAGTGTATTATGCCACTAGGCCTCCCCTCACCTCACCCAGTAATATCCATATGAGAAAGGTCAGTGGTGTACTACTTATTTGGAAAAATTTTAATCCAAATTCTTCACAGACTAATCAGGAATCAGAAAGCATTAAACGAGAAAGTGTTTCTTCAAGTATAGAAGATACCTACCTAGTTTCCTAAAGATAACTAGTGTGGGATGCCAGATTTTATCAAAAATGTTTTTTTTTTCTGAAACGTTAATGTTTTAAACGTACCTCCAGTTATGTCCTATGTTTTAGGTTGTCCTCGTAAATATTAGCCTTGAGGAATACCCTGTATATACAGGGTGAGTTGAAACTTTTGTTAAAATATGTATAAAAGTCGTTAAATAGACAACTTTTTCAAATAACTTTTTTTCTAAAACTGAAAAATATGCGAGATACAGAATAAAAAAGGTCTGGGCTTATAAAGACGTACCTAGTCTCTTTATGTTTAGTTTTTTGCTCGGATTTTTTCACTTCTCGCTTTCAGTTTATCATAGTTAATTTTAAATTGGCAAATCCTAAAAGTTGTTTCATAATAATGTGCCACTTTTAGGATTTACCAATTTAAAATTAACAACGATAAACAAAGAGTGACTACTGCACTATCTGACAGGTATAATGAAAAATCGATTTGACAAAAACCCCAGCGAAAAACTAATCATAGGCTGGCTAGGTATACGTCTTAATACACAAGCACAAATATACTTGTTATTTTGTATCTCGCCTAGTTTTCAGTTTTCTGAAAAAAGTTATTTGAAAAAGTTGTTTATTTTTAGCGACTTCTATACACAGTCAAAAAACTATCAGGAATACCTAAAACGCCTAAAAACGAAGTTTGAGGACTATTAGAGTTTTTTTTGTTTTTTGCTAATTACTCTACTGCCCGTGCACCGATTTCCAAAATTATAGCAGCATTACCTACTACGACCCCACAGTATACTGCTATCCAAATGGCATTACAATCCATGTAGCGTTTACTGAGATTACGAGGCTAGAGAGACGCCAACAGACAGACAAATAGAAATGCGTGACGTGAATTTCGTTTATGTAGATATAAAATGGCTAAAAAGCGTATTCTTTTAAGACCGAAAATTTTCGCGATCACAATACTCCCCTCGAGACTCCCCTCAACTATCGGTGTAAGAAGTAAAGGCAACTATTCATCATGACTTTACGGCCAGCCTTATAAAGTGCTTTTCTTAGTGTCCCCCCTTTTATTTTTTGAACGGGTCAACTCCAAAAAACTGAAACTTGGGATTATTAAATTGATGCCTAAATACTATATTTTTGGCTAAAATTGACAGATAAAACTTTTAAGATGGCGACTATGCGGCGAGCGCCATCTAGAAAAAAAATGAAGTCAAGTTGATTGACTCAGTACTTCCCACACATTACGCTGATACCAGTTTATTATTTTCCCATAGCATGAAGCTTTAGTCTAAGATCCCTTGCAACCAAATAATTGCCACCCCCCCCCCTAAAATTGTCTTATGCCGCTAGGTCTTTCCTTCACAGGTCAATGGACAGCCTATTATCGATACTACAAACTTCTCAGTTTTACAACCCCCACTCCCCCAACCACCTCACTTTCACCCCCACCCAAAAAACTGGTAGGAAATGATCAGGAACCCATAAAACATCTAAAAACCGAATTTGAGTTGCTTTCATACTTGTCGCGTTCTGTGATTATTGCTACGCTGCCACTGACAAGATTTTTAACAAACATACGCGTTTTCCATTCTCACCACGGTAACAATATACTGTGTCAAAATTTCATTAGAATCAATTTAATAGTGTCCACGTTACAAAATACAAAACGATTTAGACCAATCAATTCTCGTATAAGTATAGTATACAGAAAAAGTCCCTTAGTTTCTGTAATAGGCTAGGCAATGTTCGGATGCACCTAAAAAGGTGATTTGTGTCGCTAGATCTTCCTTCACAGGTTAGTGGACAGCCTATTATGAGTACAAGAATTTTTTTAATTTTTCAACCCCCAACCCCCCAACCACCCCAATTTCACCCCCACCCAAAAAAAAAACGCAGAAAATGATCAGGAACCTCTAAAACGCTTAAAAACGAAGTTTGAGCTGTTTTTATATTTTTAGCTTTTTTATTATTTCTGCGCCGCCACTGGCACGATTTATCAAAACCATACGCGTTTTCCATCTTCGCCATGGTAGTAATGCCGTTTCAAAATTTCATTAAAATCAATTCAACAGTTCCTCGTTACAACGATCTGACGCAATACTCTCGTATGTTTACATCAACAAAAAAATTCTAAGTCCTTTGCTTTCTGTAATAGGCAAAGGCAATGTTCGGATGGACCTAAAAAAGTTATTTATGTCGCCAGGTCTTCCTCCACAGGTCAGTGGACAGTCTATTATGAAAGCAACAAATTTTTCAATTTTACAACCCCCCACCCCCCAACCACCCCAATTTCACCCCCACCCAAAAAAAAGTAGAAAATGATCAGGGACCCCTAAAACGCCTAAAAACGAAGTTTCAGCAATATTTATTTTTTTGTTTTTTGCTAATTACTCCGCCGCCTATGCACCGATTTTCAAAATTATAGGAGCATTACCTACTACGACCCCACATCATACCGCTGCCCAAATTTCATCACAATCCATGCAGCGGTTACTGAGATTACGAGGGTAGAAAAACGCGACAGACAGACAGACAGACCGACAGACAGACCGACAGACAGACAGACAGACAGACCGACGGAAATGAGTGACGTGGATTTTCGTTATGTAGACATCATAAAACGCCCAAAAAACGTATTATCTCAAAATCGAAAATTTTCGCGATCACAATACTCCCCTCACCTATCGGTGTGGGAAGTAAAAAATCAAATTGAAGGGGGGTCTTGTGACACATCTTTTTGAAGCTCGTGATGAATACTTCACAACCCTAGAATATAAAGTCAGTGTATTATTTACCTACAACAGCCATCTTGGAAGTTTCATCATCTGTCAGTTTCACTCCAAAATATACTATTTTTATGCATCAATTTCATTATCCCGAAGCCTCAGTTTTTTTACTTTACCCGTTCAAAAAATAAAAGGGTGGGGGCACTAAAGAAAAGCACTGTATAATTAAGTTATTACTACTTCGTTTAGACACTTACATCTGAAACCTCTGTATTTTTCTTTTTTTCTGTTGTCTTGTATATCTCACAGACAAATCGTTTTAAGACTTTGATTAGGCCCTGTATATATATTGTGACAGATAGAAAACCATGGCGGCTTCCTCTCTACCAGTCAACCTACACGTGTTACTGTTCATAAAACTCTAAACAAAAACAGGAACAGTTGCAAAATTGTAAATTAGAAAATGCAGTCACATGGCAAAATGTGTGTCTTTTACGTAAAAATGCGTACGACAGTCTGTTAGTAGTAAGGTGAACCGGTAAACTTTCTGCAACCATTTAATATGGTTAATTAAGCCATTAAATAATTTCATTGGGAAATCGTAATCGCACATTTCCTTCGTTATACATAGCAGAAAATGCAAGCACAGCATTTTTCGATTTAAATGTTTAAAACTTGTCAGTATTATGCTCAGGTAGCTATGAGATTTAAATCGTAGAAAAGCAGAATAGTAGCATTGGTGGGGAAGCGAAGTCAGGCAAGTACAAAACTAGAGTGGCGTAAAAGCGAATTCAAAACCATATGCGCAGGTACTTATACAGGATGGGCCAATCGTGAGTGGACGGATGATTGTGGGCTTACCAAAAAGAATTTCAAAAATATTTCACCTGATCATGGTAAGAGGCATTGGGCGCTATAACCTTAAAATATTTTCACTTTAATTTTGACGCTTGTACAGGGTGATTCATCTTGGTGAATTGTAGTGTGACTTTATGTGTCATATATGGAATTTTAAATGAATCGTTTAGGCGCAAATCAGATTTTTGGTATAAGTAGGTATGAGGAAAAAATTGAATATCGCAGCAACTATAAAGCTTAGAAGGCCGTGACTAAGTATGAAATGCGTCACCTTACATCACATGGTCAAATTTGAAGAAATCAGTAGATTAATAAGGGAAACTTCAATCGCATGTCACTTAACTATTTCAAATAAGAATTCTTTTTATACCATCAAATTGTAAACACTGATAACCTTTTCAGCAATATAGAATTCTCAACATCAATCTTTTTTACTTTTCCTTTTATTTCAAATTTTTGTCAAATCGGTGTTTTTCAATTTTCCTACGTATAGGCAACTAGCAGGCCATAAAAAATAAACCAAAACCCGGTAAGATGGATGAATCCAACTAACTTAATAAGTAGATACAAACGAACTAGGGCAACGAGGCAAGGTTATGAAAATTGCTTACAACACATCATCCCTAACCGGAGACAACAGTGGTAAGATATCTAATGTTAATGAGAAGCTGGAGTATGACAGAGGTGTTTTTTTTCACAGCCTACTAGCTACTGAGATCTACTAGAGCTTGACAACTCTCCAAAAAACGATTCTAAATTTTAAAACAAAAGGAGAACTGCTGGCGATTGCTGCTGACAGTCTAATTCTAAGCTTAACATCTTCAGAATGAAATTTCACATTAATGGGATACAAAAGTAGTCATTTTCGTTAAGTCAATAATAAAAATATATCTAATTGGAGCATTCTGAGCATCTGTTGAAACTATTTTTAGAATTTTTACAAGGAAATTTTGTTTTAGTTTAGTTTGCATCTTTCTGCTAAGTTAGTTGCTTTCTTCCATCTGAACTTGTTTTTGTTTATTTTTCATGGCCTACTAGGTTCCTTATAGGTTGGTAAAATGAAAAACACGGATTTGACTGAAAATTTAAAATAAAATGAAAACTAAAAAAGATTGATATTATAATCCTACATTTTTGGAAAGGCTATCAGATTAAAAAAAGGCATTACAATCAAGTTTCATGTGATTGAAGTTTCCTTAATTAATCTACTAATTTCTCCGATTCAAATTCAACGGTCTGAACTAAGGTGACGTATTTCATGCTTGGTCGCACCGCAGAGTCACGGCCTTCTAGGTTTAATAATCCCTGCGACATTCAGTTTTTTTTCTGATACCTAATTGTACCAAAAATAGTGATTTGCGCCTAAACGGTTCATTTAAAGTTCCATATATGATCCATAAAGTCACACTAAAATTCCCCAAGGAATCCAAATATGTAATAATATAATATAGGGGGTCCTATTCAAAAAATGTAAGTTTGATATGAATCGCCCTATATAGGCACCAAAATTAAAGTGAAAATATTTTAAGGTCATAGCCCTCAAGACCTCCTACCAATACCAGGTGGCAGATTTTTGAAATACGTTTTAGTAAGCCGACAATCCACCGTCCACTCAATATTGGCCCACCCTGTATACTGACTTCTGGTTTTCGAGACTGAAAATTTGGACTGACTTACTGAATCACCCATTGGCCTGGCAATACATGACGGGTTATAGCAAAATTATTATTTATGTAAATTGGCCCACTTCATAACAACAATAATATATTCTACGTACAACAAAAATTCTCATTCTAATTCAACCGAAAGGAAAGTATCCAATTATCATAGAATATAATGTCACCCGCATAACTTGTCCCCTTAGTTACAAAACACCTTACATAAAAGTACAGTAAATTTCTCCTCCAGAGTTTCCTGCAAAGGAGTAATTCAAATTACTAACAGCTTATTAAGCACGTTGGGCCGTATAAATGAGGAATAAATCAACCGCACCTAAGACATTCATGCGTGCCAGTGGTGCACCAATAGGAGGCTGGGTTAGTATAGAAGGCGTACCAGGAAGATGTTGAGCTTCAAAAAATTGTTATTGTTAATTTGTATCGTTCAATACTTGCCATTTGAAGATATAGTCGTTTTCATTTCGGTTAATAACAGACTTAATATTCGAGTGCAGTTCTAAGAAGAGTTAGTTGATTTTAAATTTGTTCATTTCTAAGGATCTCAACTTTCAAGCATTACAATTAATCATAGTGGCCTCTTGTTTAGGTTCTCTACTTCTATGCTTGTCTCATGTTACACTCCTGTCTGGTTATTTAATGGTCAGCCTCCCGCAAAGGCTGAAAGCCTATGGCGCTGTAGAAACGCTGCGAGAGTATAGTACCGGTGCACGTTAGATTTGAAACGCTGCAGGTTGAAACAAATTCTCCGGCAGCTCATTTCACAGCATCGAAGTCCAAAACAAGAAATGCTGGAGGAGACTGGGTCGGGGAGTAGGGACCTCGACCTGGTAAGGACGAGCTCGCAGAGCTTCTCTAGTGTTCCTTGTTCGGACGGCCTTTGGTGTTCTTATATGGGAGAGCTTACACGAACATCTTCCATGATAGAATTTGTAAAACAGGGACAGATCAGCTACCATCCTTCGATGTTCCAGGCTCTGGAGGTCCTTTGAGAGGTTAGGCGTATTGCTTAGACTAACTGCTCTCTTCTGGATAGTATCCAGAAGCTTTAGACCCAAATATGGGAGCAATACTCCAATGATGGTCGGATCTGAGCTTTGTAGAGAAATAGTAGTTGCTCTAATGTTGCTTCCTACAGAGGAATAAAACTCCGCTTCTGAGATGCCGTTTTTGGAAAACTTTACAAGCATAATTATGGACAAACAGAGTGATCCGAGAGGCTAATTACCATAAGAAATCATAAGAAATGGTTTAACAGTATCTGATTACGCGAACATTAAAAATTCGTAAAGAACGATTGAATATGTTTCAAACCAACCAGATGGTGGCAGCTGAAAGTAGCTCAAATAATGTTTTTTGAAAAAAATAAGTTGGACCATAAATTACAGGAAAGGTCGCCAATGAAGAAAGCTAGAATTGCTAGAATGACCTACAAAATACTATCAAAAAAGGTGATTAGATTTTTTGAAAAATGCAATACCTGTTCGTCAAAAATTTTTACAAATCGCAACAAATATGGTATGGTATGGCGGGTCAATTCTGACCCCAGCCGAAATAATTAATGAAATTACAGAAAACAGAACGACCTCGCAACCCCACCGTCTAGCTATTCCCTTAAAACGACAATTATTGGAGCTGCTGCCGACCTTTCGCCCAGTTAGGACATCCACGCCGCTTGGGTCAAAATTGACCCCGTCATACTTTAAACGTAATTTTTTTGTGAGAAGTAATGGTTAATCCAAACAGTGTTAAAAGACCTGTGACTCAACAAGAGTTACAACAGATCGTTGATTCATTTGTTAGTGAAGATGGCTTTTCTGATGCCCCCACTATTGAAGAGAGAGCTCTTACTTGTCGAGTTGGTAACAATCCTGAAGAGAACGAAAACCAAGACAAGCGTATTGGAAGAGCCTCTAAGCGTAACAAGGTATTATATTTGCCCACGTAACGAAAATGAACAATGACTCATGTGTGACAAATGTCATAAAAATATTTGTAGAAATCATTGTATAAAAACAAGCGTTTGTATCAGATTGTAAGGACCAAAAATCTAAATTGCCAAGCTTGTTTGACAGAATTTTTATTTTCCTGAAAAAGGCTTGTTCTCTTTTGTTTTTTAACTGATTTTGTGTATCTAAACAGGGTTTGTTCATTTTTGATACAAAAACACACTTTTTAGCTTTTATCATTGAAAGGTTTGTCCTTCAACTACTTTTCAAATGTACCCTGTATTTTTTCCATGCGGATGTCTGGAATGGATTGTTTTTGTTTTTATAGTAGCAATATTATAATTCAGTGCAGCTTTTTTTACATTCATACCTGTTGTATTCACTTTTTTTATACAAAAATTCTATAGGTCTAACCAGACCCCGCCAAACGTTGAGTGTAATTTTTTTTGGCCACGCCAGTTAAGGGATAATACTCTTAATAATCAACATCCTGGCCGCCTCAAACAAGTGGCGCTTGTGATGAAAAGAATTCAAAAGTCCGGTTCCTGTGTGGACAAGTTTTCGCCAAATTATTTTATTCATTAAATAATGAAATTGAAATTGTAAAAAACTATCGTCATCGTACGTGATTGTGAGATTGTTTTTCTATCCTAGCTATCAAAATCGCAACGCAATATGACTATGATATGACAAACATTAGCAGATCTACGCCATTTCTTTATAGTGCAGGATTACAAAAGATTCAATTACGTCCAAAATATTTACGTCTTTTTCAACTAGTATGCGACATTCATTTTTAACACAATTTTATTAGCTCCACCTGTATGTATGAAAGTTGGCAGTTTTGATTATCGCTTACGCAGTAATAATAATGATTATTATGCCATGAATATTGATCAAAAACAATTATTCATTTTCATTACACTGACACAGTTAAAAAAACTAAAAATCGCTGATTTTAAGATCATTGGACTAAAAAGTTAAAATAATTTTTAAAATAGGTATAAAACAATAACAAAGGAAAAATACTAGTACGATTGTGAAAAAAGCGTGTATTATTGTTTTGCTTATATTAAAAATTATGTTTAATTTCTTAGTCCGTTGTTCCTTAAAAGCGTGATTTTTGGTTTTTTTAAACTATATTTATTGTGGATTGCAACTCAACCTTGTCTACCTAAAAGTGATCGTAAAACCTGAATTAGTAGATGGAACAATGTACTCCGATATTAGTTAAATATTAGTAGTAATAAAAGTATTAAACAAATCAACAATTATTATTAATTAATACATATATAGACTCTCTAACCTAGTCTTCTATTGGTTTGACGCAAATTACTCTGGCCTTACAAGCGCTGTTAGCTTTTGAATTCCCCGCTATGAGAATACTTTGTGCAGTAATTAAATATATTACCCGTATTACTTATAAAAATAAAAATGTACCTACACAAAAGGGCATAACAAACATTATGACATTACCCTTTGCTTTCTACAAGTATACTACGCCACTGTTACATGCCTTAGTCTACACCCCTCGCATGAAAGTTATTTTTTATTAAATCGCAGACAGAATAGATAATTATTTAAATACAATGGCTGAAGAGTGACTCACTCGTGGATGGAGGCATACACGGCAATATTCCGAATGGTAAAATATTCCTGCCTTTGACAGCAGATTGATGAAGTACATGTAGAAGCCTGCGAGGTACGTGTGTCAGCCAGAAATATTATTTGCCTTGGGCATTTTTTTATGTAATGGAGATTAATTGTTCTTTAAATTGTTTGAAGCTGTTGTAGTTCAGCTGAAGAGAAAGGTTAATAGAAACTAGGCAGAGGACGCGACTTCCAAGCAGCAGAAAAAAAAAGTGTGTGTGATGACATCTGTCCTTCCTTGCAAATTGATATACTTGTGTTTTAGACATTTTCGGTGTTTGTCTATTCAATGCTCTGGTACTCATGTAGCTTTGAGGATGGTACTGAGGGCTAAATCACTCAGGTCCAGGAATGTGAATTATGACTATTATGGGCTCAAACCTATTTAGAGTTCACCGTACAGTCCACACCTCTTGCCAAAGGCAGTGGTCGCGTTGAGTGAAACTTCCTTGAAGTCAGTATGTTCCATTTGGGTGAATCTGAAAGCTTGAAACCTAGCCCTTTCAAGTACTGGATAGGAGCATAATATATGCTCCGCTGTTTTGTCCTCCACATTGCAGAAATGACAGTCCGTTGTTTGTTCTAGACCTAATTTCCGCAAGTGATTTCTCAAACGACAATGTCCCGTCAACAGATCAACCAGAATGCTGAGATCATTCCCGTTCCACTCTATGATCCTCGGGAGGGCCTGACTAGAGGGGTATGGTATGAACAACTTCAAGTATAGTAGCCCTGTTATATCTCGCCAGAACAGGAGTGCTTTCCTCTATGCCTAATCTGAGATGGCTTTCTTAGCGGTGCTTTAAGCAATGCCCGCGAATTGTTCTAGTTCTGTGAACACAGATTCGGTTCCTCCTCTTGTGAGTGTGTCGGCCAATACAATGCCTTCCAGTCTGATATGACCTGGAACCCAAGCTAGCAACTAACTAGCAAAAGCATGGTTGAGAGAGATACTGCAGATAAGCTTGAAAGTTCTTAGCAGCTCTGTATGTCTCTCAAATAAATGCAGAGAATCGCTCAAGCTTCTGGTAGAGACCACACAGGTCACTCTGCAGGCTGAGCAAACATTAAAAGTGGGAAAGGAGTTCATCTGATCTACATAGCCGACCTTAGGATGGTGTTTAAAGAACTAGTACTAAACACAATAAAGTGGTCGGACATAGTAATGTTTATTAAGAAGCCTGGTAGTTCGATTAAAAAGAGTTCGTACAAAATAAAGAATTAATGACAATCTGCGAATAAGCGCTTCACGAGAATGATTGAAGAGTCAAGTAAAGTACCCTTAACATAGCTTGATTCAGCACAATGCAATGTCGAAAATACCTAATTATTTATTATTTATTATTATTTAGTTATTTATTTTGTTATCAACAGCACGTTGAGTTGAAGTTTCCTAGCGCATATTTTAACTTCTTATAAGCAGGTTGTTACGGGATGTAAAACTCTGGTTCCTGATCCAGACAGTTGCGATGATGGCATAGAAGAGGCTCTCATGACGATAGCTCTTTCGAAGTCACAAGAAGAAGCTAAGGCATAGGCAACTACACAACTGTATAGTATTGCCCTTCTACATAGCATGTCTTTTCAGAATTCGTATTGTATAAAGTCCTGCTTAGGGGGGCCTCACTATATACGCATATCCACCACCCGTAAGCGTTGATTTGAGTCCTAGCAGTTCTTATCCATTCCAAATCTTTAAAGAAACTCCATGAGAACAAATGTATAGTTCTTGTAGCTTCAACTTGGACACAGAAGAGACATCTTTGTTACTAGCAACTCAGTTTAACTGGAGGTCATAAAAATGTGTTATCCTTGTTCTTACACTGCGAAGATAGGATTCCGCCCATTTCTTGAGGGATTCTGCACAGGGCAATACTTCACAACAATATCACAGAATCACATTGGAACTGTAGACAGAAGTAATCCTTCAGCGGTCGACTTTAACTCACAAATGGTACAATTGATAATATCTGGATGCTTACAGATAGGTACTATTATAATTTGAAAACATCACTGTTATTGGCGCTTTTAGCAGTGTAGTTGTTCGCGATCCCTGGTGACAAAGTATCTGATAATGACCAGAGTTATAATGAGGTACGTTTAAGCTTATATAACCTAATAACTCAGTACAGTCAATTTTGTTATAAATGAGTTTATACAGATAAGATACATATGCCATAATGGGTTCCAATGCTGTCGAGTATTTGCTAAACTAAATTTTTCGGGAAAGATGTTGAGACTTAAGTCACGCACGTTAGAGAGTGGATTACGTTCAGTGGTTAGTATGGTGTCCAACTTTATTGATTTATGTCATATGGATAGCACCCTTTGGTAAGCATACCAAATGTTTTAGACTATAGTGCTAGCATGTGGTAGGTATCTAAAAGAAGCCTAGAACCAATACTGTCTGAGGTAAACCACTCTGTAACTCATTCGAACAGTTCATTGGGTTTCCCATCTGACTAAAATTGGCTTCTACAGAAGCTTTCTCCTCTGGTAAAAGCTTCAACTTGGTCACAGAAAAGACATATCTCTTACTAGCAACTCAGTTGAATTGGAGGTCACAAAAATGTGTTATCCTTGTGCTTACACTGAGGAGATAGAATTCTCCCCATTTATTGGGGAAGTCTGCACATATGCCATAATAGGTTCCAATGCTGTCGAAGATTACCCAAAGTTTTCGCGAAAGATGTTTAGACTCTTGTAGTTACATACGTTAGAGAGTGTATTACGTTAAGTGGCTGGTACACTGTCCAAATTTAGTGATTTATGCCATATGGCAGATGTCTTAGTTTTAGACTATAGTGCTAGCATATGGTAGGTATCTAAAAGACGCCTAGGACCAATATCTGAGATAAACTGCTCTGTAGCTCATTTGAACAATTCACTGAGTTTTCCATCCGCCTAAAATTGGCTTCTGCTGAAGCTTTCTCCTCTGGTAAAAAATCTGCAGGCCGAACAATCGCTGCGATGAGGCAAGATGATATTCCATTTATATTCATGGGACATGAGCGGCTCTCGTTCGTCGGTCCATGTGCAATTAACCACTTTTGAACGATTTGAGACAGGAGCTTTTTTGCGATCCGAATTCGGCGGACTCCATTTTCTTTGACGAAGCCGTCGCGTCTCGAGTCGGAGATTGCGTTCCGGTCAAAGACCGCACGAACTGGAGCGCCAGTGGCATACCAAGTTCAAGGTGTTGTGAATACACTTACGTATGTATAAGCGCGTGCAAATCTCGTTTTTCGACTTTCCACTCTGATCGATATCTTGAATCAGTAACTGCTTTAGACTACACTGTTTTTGAGTGGTTTGATTTCTTGAACTGGACAAATTGCCAAACAAACAGCGTGACAACTATGTTGCAAAATACTGTAGCATGAATCCTGGAAAAGCCAAACATAACAGGTTATGCTTTGATTCTTGACATATTGATACACACAAAGTATCTAACTACAGGATTCGGTATGTGAGATCTGACAAATTTGACTATAGTAGTTAACACACAGTTGACAAACAAGGTCTGTAAACAGAACGTAATGCACAAAATCGTGAAGCAATTTCGAGGTGCTGATTACAAATCCAGTCGCAGTTTCGAGTCTCAGTCTCGTGTGACGAAAATAAAAAATTTCAGATCTCTCGGGGCGGCGGGTGTACCTAAAAAGATCGAAAACCTTTATTTGGCTTTCTATCGAGATGAAACCGAGCATTTCGGATAATTTCGAGATGCTGATTACAAATGCAGTCGCAGTTTCGAGTCTCAGTCTCATGTGACGAAATGAAAAATGTCAGATCTCTCGGGGCGGTGGGTGTTCCTAAAAAAATCGAAATTCTTCATTTGGCTTTGTATTGAGATGAAACCTCGCATTTTGGATCATTTCGATGTGCTGATTACAAATGCAGTCGCAGTTTCGAGTCTCAGTCTCATTTGACGAAATTAAAAAATATCAGATCTCTCGGGGCGGTGGGTGTACCTAAAAAAATCGAAAATCTCTATTTGGCTTTCTATTGAGATGAAACCGCGCATTTCGGATAATTTCGAGGCGCTGATTACAAATCCAGTCACAGTTTTGAGTCTCAGTCTCGTGTGACGAAAATAAAAAATTTCAGATCTCTCGGGGCGGCGGGTGTACCTAAAAAGATCGAATACCTTTATTTGGCTTTCTATTGAGATGAAACCGAGCATTTCGGATAATTTCGAGATGCTGATTACAAATGCAGTCGCAGTTTCGAGTCTCAGTCTCATTTGACGAAATTGAAAAATATCAGATCTCTCGGGGCGGTGGGTGTACCTAAAAAAATCGAAATTCTTTATTTGGCTTTGTATTGAGAAAACCTCGCATTTTGGATCATTTCGATGTGCTGATTACAAATGCAGTCGCAGTTTCGAGTCTCAGTCTCATTTGACGAAATTAAAAGATATCAGATCTCTCGAGGCGGCAGGTGTACCTAAAAAAAAAATCGAAAATCTTTATTTGGCTTTCTATTGAGATGAAACCGCGCATTTCGGATAATTTCAAGGCGCTGATTACAAATCCAGTCGCAGTTTTGAGTCTCAGTCTCGTGTGACGAAAATAAAAAATTTCAGATCTCTCGGGGCGGCGGGTGTACCTAAAAAGATCGAATACTTTTATTTGGCTTTCTATTGAGATGAAACCGAGCATTTCGGATAATTTCGATGTGCTGATTACAAATGCAGTCGCAGTTTCGAGTCTCAGTCTCATGTGACGAAATTGAAAAATATCGGATGTCTCGGGGCGGTGGGTGTACCTAAAAAAATCGAAATTCTTTATTTGGCTTTGTATTGAGAAAACCTCGCATTTTGGATCATTTCGATGTGCTAATTACAAATGCAGTCGCCGTTTCGAGTTTCAGTCCCATTTGACGAAATTAAAAAATATCAGATCTCTCGGGGCGGTGGGTGTACCTAAAAAAATCGAAGTTCTTTATTTGGCTTTGTATTGAGATGAAACCTCGCATTTTGGATAATTTCGATGTGCTGATTACAAATGCAGTCGTAGTTTTGGGTCTCAGTCTCGTTTGACGAAACAAGAATTAATTTAGTATAATATGGGTAAAAATCTCTATCAAACTGTTTTTTATTCTAATTTTTGTTCTAGAAATTAAGCTAAATACCGTAAAAGCAGTTGCTCTTCTTTTATGGTAGTAGGGTTCAGGTTGCGGCTCAGCTTTAAGGCTTATTGTGCACCCCCATAGTCACAGGTATCAAATAGAGTCCATTCGTAAGTCACTTGCGAGCTTTGAGATTCTTTGGGTTATGCTCTCTTATCTTCGCTTGTGGCCAGCATTTAGATAGAAGTTCCTGATTTCGTTCAAGACAGAACCGTACTTTCCTTTGCCTCAGCTTGTGCAGGTGTACACTGAACGTCCAATGCCCAGTTATAAATCCAGCCACCTTTCGTAGTTCCTTCCTGATCAATCTGAGAGGATCTCTGGCCTTAGAACATGAGGGTCCCCTAGGCATCCTCTTAGATTGGATATTTTCTATCATTCTGGCCCAGCACTTCCGATGCTCATTTGACACCCATCTAGCGACAGCCTTCCAAACCATGTTGTAAGATATACCACCGATGAGATGGAATTCAGCGCCTTCATTGTCACTCCTGTCGTCCTTCTCATTACCAACCATTCCTATGCACCCAAGATAATGTTACTGGTCTTCGCCAGGATCTTTAAGGTACGATGGCAGCTATACACTATTTTTTAAGTATAGTTGTTACTTGCCAAGGCCATCAGAGCCAACTGGCTTTCTGTTTAGATGGATAGTCTTTTTGCTGTATCCTTTATCTATTCTATTATACACATAATGCCGCATCCCAAAACTGCGGCTATTTCTACCTGGAAAGCGGAACCCAGTTTATCTAGGCGGATACAACTTACGTTCCGCCCAGATCTTACCACCGTATATGCCTTCTCCCGTACCTGATGAATTTTTGCAACTGCTCTTGAACAAAGCTCTGTGTCTGAAATGATAAAAACGTCAGTCATCTCGGCAAAACAAAGACTAATTGGATAAATTGCTACTATTCATCGTGGTCCGGCAAGTAAAATACAAAGTTTTTTCTTTTCAATTATGTTCCTAGCTTTACAAAACTTGACCCCTTTAGGGTAAACTCGGTGAGACCACAGCACCATAGTGTCAAACTATGGCAAACCTTTGCAAAATTGTATATTTACGTTTAATGGGATATTAAAAGTCAGTATAATACTTGATTGCCCGTATGGGGGCGGGTTAGAATGTCTCCCATCGTATATCCTGCGTGTCGTAAAAGGCGACTAAAAGGAACCGAACTACTGTCGGTATAAGCAGTAACCTCTTCTCAACCAACAGCTTTGGGTGGATGAGTTGAGACGAGTCAGGACACCTTCTTGTCCTTGGGGTGAGAAATTGCCCCTAAAGGCGGATGAACCAATAGATACCATCTGGTCAACGGCATGAGGATGCAGAAAGCAAATGGGAAACTACTGCATTAAAGATCTCTAAGATATCCCAAGAGAAACTCGTAAAATGAGAATGCATTTTACGAGTTCACAACATGTCTGTTAAGACATTGTGACTATGATGATGATGATCATACTTGATAAAAAATTACAATTCCGCAACGCGGAACCGTCTACACTGGAGGCTCACTGGTTATAATCTAGCACCTTCCACTGAAAGGTCCCGAGTCCAAATCTCTCCAGAGATAGAAAGTGATTTTCTGTTATTTTCAATTAGAAGTAAATTACCATAATCACACACGACTGAGCGGCGAACAGCGCTGGTGTTCGGATATCATGTGCAGCAGCTTCATACGCGGCTAGCACTTAGATGGACGACCTTAGGGAGGACCCAGGGAAAAAACACTGGTCTATCTAGATGACTTTTTCCCAATGATGGAATGATAGGTTTCCAAAGTTTTGCAATGAAACAACAATATATTTTGCATTTAGCCTGCCGCATCCCAAAACATAATAGCAGTTTTTCATCTCATTGACGAAATATCTATAACAATAGATACCAACATTCTTGAGGATTTTTGTCGTTTATTCGGCACATTTTAGCCGAGGTACAGAGCTAAACGCAGAATCGAAGGTGACGTACGAATTCATTAACCAATCCAGCGATGTTAGATTTTTTACGCGAGGTCAAATAGTCTGAATGTACAAAAAATCAATCATATGATCTGTCAGACCTTAACTTCATGAAAAAACATAACGGACGTGCTTAATTACAGAGGATTAGCGGTAACTTTATATGAGATGTTATAATATAATATGGCATTGAACTTTGCGAATATCTAATTATTATTTTGTCGTTCCGACTTTGTTACCACCTAGCATTTCAGACTTCATCTTGTAATACAAAGAACTTTTATTTCTTGTGACTTGAGGAACCTCTAATACGTAATCTATGAGAAACAGGATTTTTATTATTATTCGAAAAATGCATGAAAAGGTTTTTTGTAGTAAACAAAATGTTACAAGGTTTTCATCATCATAGTCACAATGTCTTAACAGACGTGTTGTGAACTCGTAAAATGCGTAAAACGCATAAGTCGGAGCTAAAGTATTGCTGACACGAATATTATCAATAATTTGAGAACTGTAGCTCGCCAATCGGAGGCCTCGCTGATTCTCACGTTACAGATTTTACGAGTTTCTCTTGGGATATCTTAAAGATCTTTAATGCAGTAGTTTCCTATTTGCTTTCTGCATCCTCATGCCGTTGACCAGATGTACCTACCGGTTCATCTGCCTTTAGGGACAATTTCTCACCCCAAGGACAAGAAGGTGTCCTGACTCTTGTCAACTCGTCCACCCAAAGCTGTTGGTTGAGAAGAGATTACTGCTTATACCGACAGTAGTTCGGTTCCTTTTAGTCGCCTTTTACGACACGCAGCATATACGATGGGAGTACTCTAACCTGCCCCCACAAGGTTTTACGATAATTTGTAAATACAGGGTTACTGGTAACTCGACCACTTTCCTGCAGGAAGTGATAGAGGGGCTCAAATGCAATAGATTTAACCCTCCATACGTAATTCCGAAAACCGATAGTTTTCGAGATAATTAACATTTAATATTTCTCAACGATATATCCAAATTTCTACACTACGTCCCAAATTTAGAAAAAACCCTGCTGTCGATTTTAGAATATCCAATTTAGTTTTTTACTGACACATACGCAAATCTAATTTAGTATTTAAATGTGTAAAAATACTAAACAGTTTCAAACTACATACAATTATTTAAAAAATAAAGAACAAAATTTTTACATTCTCCGTGAAAGAAAATTGTCTAGCTCAAAAAAAGATACACAACCAGTCAAACAAATTATTTTAAAAACTTCCTTAACTGATGGCCTATTCCAAGGACAAGAATGACAGTATAACCACAAGTAACTATTTAACAAAATTTATCAACATAATACAGAATCATCAACAACATGATATTCCAGCATGATGGTTGTCCAGCACATTAGCGTATCACAATTCGGCAGTTGTTGGACAACACATACCCGAACAAATGTATAGGGAGGGGTGAACCCATCCCATGGCCTGCACGGAGCCCAGATCTGACACCTCTTGATTTTTACGTCTGGGGTCACATGAAGGCATTGGTTTACGAGACTCCAGTTAATACTGCTGACGAACTAAGACAAAAAATTATCAATGCGGCGGAGGAGATGAAACGAACTTTTTCAACACGAGTTACAAAAACCGAAGTGAGGAAGCGGATCCGTACTTGTATCCGAAATCAAGGGCAACACATTGAGCAAGATCTCTAGAAACTTTGAGTGGATTTAATTTGTTTTACTTGGATAAAATCATCGACCGCATTTGCAAACATTCCAGTATGTAACTGAGTTATCAATAATGATTGTACTGTCATTCGTTCTTTTTGAATAGGTGATTTTTACTCATTGCTGTTTATAATCTTTCTGAAAAGGTTATTAGGTAGGAAAGTTTTTCTAGCGATTTGTTCAACCGTTTGTATAATTTTTTTTTGAGTTAGATAATTTTCTTTTACGGTGAATGTAAAAATTTTGTTGATTTTTTTTATATTTGTATTTAGTTTGGAACTGTTTAGTATTTTGAAACATTTTAATACTAAGTTAGCTTTGTGTATGTGTTAGTTAAATACTAAAATAAAAATTATCAGAATCAACAACAGGTTTTTTTCTTAGTTTAGGATCTAGTGTGGAAATTTGGACATTTGAAAAACACTAAATGTTAATTATCTCGAAACCTATCGGTTTTCGAAATTACATATGGGGGGTTGAATCTATTACATTTTAGTCCCTCTATAACCTCTTGCAGGAAAGTGGTCGAGTTACCAGTAACCCTGTAGATTGTTGAGTAAAATAAAGTATTGCTTTTGATTGTTCTGTATTGTCTAACCTGGGATTGATTTTTATGAAATTTCGACACAGTATCGTCACCGTGGCGAGGATGGAAAACGCGAACGGGTTTTAGAAATCGTATCAGTGGCAGCGCAGCAATGATTAAAAAAACTGGAAATATAAAAACAGCTCAGACTTCGTTTTTAGGCGATTTGGAAGTTCGTGATCGCTTCGATCCGTTCAGTTGAGGCTTTCGTGACTCATATGAAGTTTTCTTCTTAACCCTTCGTTAGTCGCGTGGGCTACACTGGCAGACCACGTGCATTTATATATGCACCATCCCTCTATCCCACGGGTGACTTTTGTGTCCGTATCACTACCTTTCGACAACGTTCCCGACTAAATGTTCAGTTGATCTGCTGTATTTATATAGTGGGCGTATCGCAAGACTATTAACGCCGAAATACGACTGGGCTACAATCGTAGACCGCGCGACCAAATATGTTGCAGCCCAGCGTGGATGCAGTATTCCTGTTTGTGATCTTTTGCCCAAAAAGGTAAGTTTTAAAAGTTGTTTAGACACATTTTCATCATGGTAAGTGTTACTGCAACTATAGGGTGGCCTAGGTGGGGCTTCCCACCCGAAATCAGAAATATCTACAATTGACACATTACCGGTTCAACTAAGAAGGCAAGCACAGGCTTTTCTGGGAACCGAAGAAAGGTATCTTAAAGGGGTGACACACGTACGAACTTTAAGTACGCGGTTTTTAAGTTCGCGAACTTACTCGGCTTGACGTCGGTGACACACGTGACGCTGAAATCACTCATTTTGATAATATTCTTAAATAAACAAAACTCTTAACAGACGCAAAACACAACAAGCGTTGCGCATCGATGGCCTGCCGAAACAAAGTGGAGGCTCGCGGCTCGCAGTACGAGCCGAGACAAGCTACGAGCAAGATTTCAAACCAGTTGGATCGCCGGCGATTTGCGCGACGGTTTTAAAGTACGCGTACTTACGGTGACACACAGGCGAAAAAGGTCATCGAGCCATAAGTACGCGTACTTGCTCGTACGTGTATCACCCTTTTTACACCTCCTCAAGATCGACCCAGAAATCTCGTGGGACGTTGCTTATATTGTCCTCGAGCCAGAGACAAATCAACAAGGAAGTTTTGCGCAAATTGCGGTAAATACGCCTGCAAACATCACATGCGAGATTTAAGATTTGTACCGTTTTTTTTTTGTAAAAGTACTGATCAGAGTTGTGCTTTTCTCATTTTTTATTTGTCGCTATATATTTTCAATGTAGGGGATGTGAAACTTATTGCTTGTACTCATAAGCACAGATAATAAGCTGTAACTAAAGAATTACATGTAAATAGAGGCATAAAAACTACGTTCATGTGTGTTTCTATTACAATCTCCTTAGTTTTATCATTCGGATTTAATATTTCAATTGTTTGTATAAGAGACACCATAAACTGAATGTGCAGAAATTATTTTTCAAAAAACTCATAGCAGTAGGATGTCAAAACTAAAAAATGGGCTACATATGTAGACCACGCGACTAAACTCGACACTCGAGTACACGCGACTAATGGAGGGTTAAAATGGACCCAAAAATCGACCCCATAGATATTGACATTCAATTAGGGAACACCCTGTATATGCGGTTACCCCACAAATATGCCGAAACGCCAATGTGCTTAATTCCCAGTCAGAGCCGCCTGAAAGCTTCGGTGGCATCAATTCAGCAGCAACCAGTCTGTTGCTATGGCCCGACGAACGTCAGCAAACTTTGGCGATAACTTGATACAATGCAGCGACCTGTTGCAAGGGAGGGTGAGCTAGGGAATATGATGAGATGGGAGTGCGTTGAACTTAGATTGTGCCAATATCGTAACGTTAATGCATCTCATCATATTCAGCAAATTGGATATGAGTATAATCTGCATCGACACTATTACTCTCAGTGTTGCAGACGACGCTTCGATGATATATTTATCATGGGAAGTGTACATAGAGGAGATTTGCCATCATATCACTTTTTGATTTGGGATAACACGTATTACTTAACGGTAGGTAAGGGGAATGTAATTGCAAGCATTGTTATTTTGAGATAATACGCTTTTTGGGTGTCCGTAGATCTGTCTGTCCGTTGGCGTTTTTTTAGCTCCGTAATCTCAGTAACCGCTGCATGGATTGTGATGAAATTTGGGTAACAACATGCAGTGGGGTCGTAGTAGATAATGCTGCTATAATTCGATGCATGGAGGGCGCAGTAATTAGCATAAAAGTATCAAGTGTTCCTCAAATTTCGTTTTTAGGCGTTTTAGTGTTTCTTACCTACTACAGAAACCAAGGGACTTTGAATTCTCTGTATATACATACGACTATTGCTTTAGATTGTTCTGCATTGTGTAACATTGAAACTATAGAATTCATTCTAATGAAATTTTGACACAGCATTAGCGTGGCGAAGATGGAAAGCGCGTATCGTTTTTAGAAATCGTGTCAGTGGCGGCACATTATTATTCAGAAAATAAAAACAGCTCAAATTTCGTCTCTAGGAGTTTTAGTGATTCGTGATCGTTTTCTACCCTTCTTTAGGTGGTGATAAAAATAGAGTGGTTGAGGGTGGGGGCTTGTAAGACTGAAAAATTCGTTGCATTCATAACAGGTTATCTATTGACCTGTGAAAGAAGGACCTAGTAACATAATACACTTTTCAGGTCCAACCGAACGTTGCCTTGCATATTACAGAAGAAGAGACATGGCATTTGCAGATGTACACATGCAAGTATTTCTTTACATCGTTCCGTATTGTGTAATTTGGAAACTGTAGAATGGACAAAGTATCATGGGTATGAAAACAATGACTAAATCATTATAACCTCTTAGAGGATACAAGAATCGGTGTAGTAACTCATTTCATTATTCCCTACATCATTTTTTACTAGCAATTCCATTTCAAAGTTCAACAAAAAAGGAATTCAAATTTAGCCAATCAGAGCGAATCGCGCGGTGCAATGTTGCCACGACAACTCTCAAATCGCGGTACTGACGGAATTGACACGAAACAAACTAATGTTTTGTGATTTGTCCTCCGTCAATTGCGTAAGGGGATCTTGGATAGGTTGGTCTCTTGCCTGTAAAGGAAACCCTGTATTGTGAACTGTATTGTTGATTGTTAAAGTTGAAGCTAAAGCTAACCTTATAATTTTATAGTATCCGGTGACAAATTCACAAACGTTTCGCTGATTTCTGTAGCCTTTTTGAAAGTATGACGTGGTTTACAAAAAACAATTTAATAGCTGCGCAAGGAAGCAGCATATTTCTGGGAACTATCTTCTTAACACAGTGATTACGAAATCAGACAGAATATTGCATCTTAATTATTGATGAATCCAAAATGAGTAAAGCTTCGGCGTCTTGGTGTGGCGATGTTGCACATAAGATAATTGTTTCACACTTTTGATAAGGGCTACAGAGGTGCCTGAAATGCTAGTAACGGGTTTGCTTTTCAACAGACGTGGTTTTAAGTATCGGCCAATAGAACGCGACGAATGTACACATATTTACTACATAATTAAATTAACAAACCTGTAAATTTATAGAATACTTATTTATCTAGCACAACCTTTCCTAACAATGCACTAATGCGACACAAAGTATGTGCATTGCGAAAAGCTATGACTTCCTTACATGCAATTTCAAACATATCTGTGTGTAAAAGACTGAACAGAGACGATCCTTGTTGACAATACAGGTTGAGTAATATTTACGTATGGTACGTGTGTTATGTAATGAATCGGTAACAGAAAATGCAAGTACTTATGGTACTTATCTACTCTCAGTTGCGAAATTATTTCAACCGTATTTACCTCACTTCTGTCAACATGGAAGAATTGGGTCATTTTTTAATTTTTAAATACAGAATTATGGTCCAACCGTTATGCCGTGAAAAAGGCTTATGACAGCAAAAGTTCAATGAATCTGAACCTGAACTACACCCAAGTTTGCGACCTCGCGGGGGTGCCGCTCAAGGGGGCGGGGTTGATAATACTGCTTGCGACGATTTTCAATAAAATAACGTTGTTTTGATAAGTTACATCGGAAAAAGCTTCTAATATTTTTGGAGATAACAACATTCTGTACAATTTTGGTCGTTTTTCGTGTCCGACCAATAGTTTCCATCCTGCAGTGCGACGAATTTAGGAGTTGGTTTGTATTTTTACTAAATCAGAATTTTTTCGGGCATTAAAACGGAGAACTTTAACAAAAAGTCATGTAACATTTGTCTTTCCCTGAAAGAATGATGTCTTCTTAATTCTTTATTATCTCCAGCTGCCTAAATTGACGCATTTGGTTTAAAAAAAAATACATTTAGGAACGCACCTCTACCTACTAGCGGTATGTGTCACTTTTCGTTAACGTCACTATCACAGCATAATAAACAATCAGCATAATATCTCTGAGGATTTCCTATATAAAAATGGTTCCCACAAAATTTGACCTTGGGAGGGTCTATGGACGATTTTATTTTACGGCTGTAAAGTTTGGGTAGAGATGCGAAAATGAAAATATCGATACCGGTACCAACTCGATATTTTTTAGCTTCATAGGCGCGTTTGGTTCGTACATAGAATTTTGTGCAATTGATTACACCCCTCAATAATTATATAATTATTTTCGATACAAAAGTAGCGATACCAGCCTAGGATCGCTCAAAAAGTATCTAAGATAAAAATAGTTGATATTAGTGCAGAAGTACAAGTATCGAAGTACCGTTACCATCCCTACAAAAAATCATCCAAAAGTGGGGATGCGCATGTAATTTCCGCCAACTTGAGTTATTGTGCTGGTTGTTTATTATGCTGTGGTCACTATTTTTCATTCATGTCAAAAAACTGATTGATAAGCATGAGATCGGGGTGTAACCTGTAACTTGATTTTAAAATAATTTGGATACCTTGTTAACACTGAGACTGAGTGGAAAGTCTCTTTACAGGATTTTTTGCCAGTGTCTCCACAATACGATTGTCTGATAATGCACTGATTCTGCATTAGCCTAGTTGTAGAGAACAAACAAAATAGTGATTCTTCAACTATCACAAACCTGTGTTCAAATACCTGCGTATTTTCTAATTTCTCATCCGTTATTTTAACAGCTTTATCAACCTCGGCGTGATAAAAAATGGGAACTTGTTCTAGTTCTGCATCGATGGCATTTAAACACCGCTCAGTATTTGAAATGACCGTTTCCTCTATGTAAATTGCAGTAAAAAGACCGATATTATCAAGATAACGCGCAATGGAATCACGTGTTTGAGATTTAACAGCCCGACGTCAGTTTTCTCTGTGATTGCCGCATATCTGTAAATGTGTGTTTATCGGTCACTAGGAAATCTGTTACAGTATGTGCAATATTTTTTGGTGCTGGTCTGGTTTTTTAGGCGCACCCTTTCACTTTCCAGTATTTGTGAATCGCATGTTGTGCCTAGACGCACATGCAGTACAATGTGACCGGTAATGTATTCGAATTGAAGGTCAGTTCTTGAAAAAATGGGAAATAGACTGACCAAGAGAAAGTCGGATTGGTTTTGTCACTTTTACTTCCCATTGAGGAAGTATTGTTGTCGTGAAAAATTAGAATTATTGGAGGTGTTAAACCAGATGCTCACATTGTTAGCGAAACACGTGTTGTGCGTGTGGTTACACTGTGTAGCGCTTCATGTAAATATTGAATGTTGCTTTATTCTTTTCTGTCGGTCTGTCTGGAGCTAAATAACATGAAAAATAAGTCAGGAAATGTAAATTTTCACAGTAGGTAACTGCCATGTCAAGGAGCGCTCATGGTTTTAGAAAATCGGTCCAGTCAGTTGCAGCAGAGTCATAATAAAAAAATCTGGAGATGACTGATCCAATATTGTCAATTTTTTTGACATATGAAATAAACATAGTATAAGAGAACTAAAAAACACGCTTTTAAAGAACATCGGAGTAAAACTTTAAAAATAACTTTTAAAATAGTCTTAAAACAATAACGACCGAAAAATACTAAGTACTATTATGAAAAGATCATCAGCTGCTCGATTTGCGGATAATTTGGCACACAGAGACCACTCTTTTTTCAGAATTATACCAGTCTTTTCGTTAATTATTGTCCTAAGCTTATTTTAAAAATTATTTTTAACTTTTTAGTGCGATGCTTTTTAAAAGCGTGCCTTTTAGTTTCTTTAAACTATACTTTCAATTTCTAGTTAGTTATTTAGGTGTGCATTTCTTAATACTCTGTGTAATTATGATGAACTAAACTAAATTATGATGAACAATATTGTTTTTGATCCCTATTCATAGCATAATCATTACCATTACTGCATATACGATAATTAGAAACTGTCGACTTTCCTCAATAAATATTAAAAAGATACCAACTCCCAAACAGTTGGACGTCACGTCACGCCTTTTAAGCTGTTGTCACTACGCCTCTGTGTAATGTTAACAAACTTTAAAGCGTTCGATCTTAATCCAAAGGAGAGTTACAAGCTCACAAATAAACAAACATACAGGTGAAGCTAATAAAAACCGTATTAGAAAGCTTGAATTATGTTGTTAGGGATCTGTGTAAGAGGGTAAAATTGAGTTGACTGAACCAAAAAGTGATTCGTAATGCATGACTAGCCAAAATATAATGCGTATTACATACTTCAGAAATTCCTAATTTAGTCAAAATTTTCGTACAACGTTACTACCATAGCAAGAATGCTTATTATTTTAGTCTGTTAGTAATACCGTTGATTAACACATTTATACTTTAATCAATGGTAATACTTACGGCTGGACAATACAGCTATCTCTCACTGACTTCGGTGTCCTTATCTGTAACAAAAGATGAAAGGAATAAGTTTAGTAATATACCAAAACATTTATAGAAGTAATAGATACTAGCGGTCTTCAAATATAGTTCAAGTATCGGTGGGTAGGAAGCTTCAATTGGTTTTATTTGCAGCGTGTAGTAACCCATTAGTTAATTATTATATTTGAACAATACAATGTTTTCTAACACTCACGCATTGGCGTTCATCTAAGCAGGATAATTTAAATAATATAGCCACACTTATTGGATGAAAAGACAGTGATTTTGATCGAGCAAAAGGTAGTTCAACAAATAGTAAAACCTTTATAAAAAATTCAGAAGAATATTGCATACAACAAAATAACCCAAACATAACCTCTACTCATACTTCAACAGGAAGGAGCTCTCTGAGCTTCTCTGAAACGATCAGGATGATACAACAATATTATAAGAGGGTAGGCGTCAGAAAAGGTCTCTACGCCATCTGGTACCCGAACGTAACGGCAAACCAAAGGAAGTCGCTGCTAAAAAGCAGCAAACCTCTTGGCGGAACGCAAAGGCGCATTCGCTTCACCTAACCAGATACGAGCGCTTCTATGCCAACTGCAGATGAGAGTCGATATACGAGGGTTGCTCTATATTTTCGTCAATCCACACAGTACGCAGACAGCTGTTTCACGCTTATTAGCGATCATCAGTGCGCCACAGGTCGACTGACGCAGATAGATAGCATCAGAATTTTCATGCCTATCAGACATGTAAAGCATGTGAGAGTAGACGTCAGAAAAGATCTGCCTCTACGCCATCTGGTAGGAGCCAAACCGGAACCAAAGAAAATCTCTGCTGAAAAGCAGCAAACCGCTTGGCGGAACGCAAAGGCGCATTAGCTTCACCTAACCAGATAAGAGCGCTTCTGTGCCAACTGCATATGAGAGTCGACATACGAGGGTTGCTCTATATTTTCGTCAATCCACCAGTACGCCGACAGCTGTTTCACGCTTATTAGCGATCATCAGTGCGCCATATTATAAGATTCAGACCAGATTTGTAAGGAACGCTAAGCGGAACCATTACAACACTGGTTCTACCACATGAGACATCGCAGTTGTGATTGACGCAGCGTGTTCGTGCTAGATCAGATTTTCTGCAATGTTGACTACTAAGAGCTTGAATGAGTGACTTCTTGGCAGAACCTGATTGTTCATTAGAACCGGCTGCTAGTTTGGACACTTCTTATTTGATAGCGTACGATACTAGATATTTGAAGCAGGTCCTTAGTAATTCGTCTGTTTATTACATTATGCAACAAGTGAATGAAATATTCTCCACTCCTAGCGGTAATAAATCATACAGAACTTAAATACATCGATATGTCCGTTGATCAAATTGCAAGCTATTGAGAATTGTCTGTAATGTGCAGCATGATAGTACGTTAATGAAAGATCGATTGTGTAATATCTGCAATCATACCGTACGAAAAGCTATTGTCATAACAGCATCACGACGGCTGACATTTAATTTTCAATGCCCGTGACGTGTCGGCTGCCAAAGCATTACATCAGGCTTCGTTTTGTTCGTTCGCCTCCATTATTCTTGCGACAAGACAATTATCGTTGCTGCTGGAATGAGCTTATGCCTGAAACCGAGCAATCAGTCATAATTGGGGACGCTGGCGCTGCATATTGAACAGAAACAGACCAGTCGCTTCAATTAATAAATATAGTTGAGAAAAATAAAAAACACGCTTAAGGCTTATTGGAAGACCAGTAAGCCACATTCCTGTGATTTGCTGATGGTGAACACCGCCTTTTGAATGGTACCTTTTAGTATATTTCAATAAATTTACTAGTACTACTACTACTGCTTTTTATAGCACTAAAAAGTGAAGAGCAATTGTTAATATAATTATTATGACAAAGCGTGGCGCGTTTTTATGTCACATTTTCTCATTATTGTTGTCAGTTTATATTAAACATTATTTTTTCACATTTTAGTTCGGCATAACAAGACAAACTTATATTATATTATTGTATGTCATCGACTACTGACGAGTGTACAAAATTTAAATTAAATGTGTTTAAAGTGAGTCAAAATAGAATCCGAAGGAGTCATTACATACATACATACAAACATACAGGTAAATCTAATAACAGCGTGCATCGTGCTTTATCTCAACGTTTGACTATTAAAAGGTAGGTACCAATTAATTAAAATAGTGTCCTAATCATCTGTTTATTCATTGGAGTATGTTTGTTTTATCTAAGTTCTAATTGGCTGGAAAGCACGTATGGTTTTTTGAAATCGTATCAATTGTAGCGCAACAATAATCAAATAACAAATAATATTAGAACAACTCAAACTTCATTTCTAAGCGTTTTAGTGGTGTTTAATCATATTCTACTTTCTTGAGTGGGAGTGAAATTGGGGTGGTTAGGGGGTTGTAAAAATGAACAATATGTTGTATTTATAATAGGCTGTCCATTGATCTGTGAAGAAGAGACCTAGAGGCATAACACACTTTTTTTACGGGCGCGTGGGCGATGATTTGGTTGCAAGCGGAACTCTGGCTATAGATTCATGCTATAGGAAAATAACAATCTGGTCTCACCGTAATGTGTGGGAGGTATTGAGTCAATCAACCTGATTCCATTTTTTACCTATGCGTATACAATTCAAAACTGTGAATGTTCTGTGCATGCATGTTTTCAACATTTTTAATATATTCTTTTAGAAACTAGTCTTAATGTCGGAGACACGTGTTAGATGAACATCAATAGTTTTTCATAAATACATAATTTTTTACTATTTTAAAATGACTGCAAATGAGTTTTTCGAGTAATTCTGAAAACTTTGCAAATTACTCAACCACTTACGCTATGATTTTCAATAATATGCCAATGCTATCCGCTACGACCGCGGAAGCAGTTATTGAAATTACGCAGATAGACCGTGGAAATGAACGACATGGATTGTCTTGGTGTAGATGCCATAAAATCCCCAAAATATATATATTATAAGGACTTTGGACACTAGGGTGGGTTGACGGTAGATCCATTTTTTTTTTGAGCAAGCGCTCATTTTGAAGACTGAAAAAACTTATTGTTTAGATTAGAAGGAATGAGTTTCTCTTAAGCTGCAATTTGGTTATTTAATATTTACCTTCACAGAGCAGCGATATATTTCTACCGGTGACTGGTCAAAGTAAATGCGTGATGATACGATTTTTATCGAACAAACACAAGCTTCATCATTATTCAATCGTGTGATTCACCATTCCACCTTCACAACACGCATGATGCTCCTGCTAGGGTGGAGGACAGAAGGGTTGAATTCAATTGCATAGTGACACGACATCGGTTTTCACTCAAGCTTGTTAGGTAAGTACTGATGGAATGATAAAAAGCTGCGTCGCTATAGCTATTTTAAAGCTTACTGGTTGTTTATCGGTTATTCCTTCCTCTGGTTGAATTGTGAAATAAAACACAAATTTGCTTTCGCCTAGGTACCTAGACTTCAGTGGTTATATTTGCAACAAAACATCTTTTTTTAACCCCCCGCCCCCCCCCCCCCCAGATGACTATAGGTTACTTTTGGTCTATTTTTTTCGACGAGGCAAAAGTTCGAGACGTCATTTTATTTATTATTACTGCGAGGCAGGCCATTGGTTTTATTTATTTTAAAGGATAGATAAGGTATTACTGGCTTTTGAACATTATTTGTACATTATACAATGTCTTCATCATTGCTCGCTATACAGATTTCAACTACTTATTCAATTCGGCACGTTTTTGAAGAATTGCTAATTCTTCGACTGTTCAGCCGGCGTCGATACGCTCAAAGTACGTTTCGCTGCTTGATGTTTCACCACGAGTGTCTGGCATTCTCAGAAGCTGCTACCTATTCGGCGACTGAACATTTTATGAACAACTCAAAACAAATTATAACATTTGACAGAATTACTTGGCAATCGGAGAATCATTTAGAAAATGTATTAAACAAAATAAAAAATAACTTTACATAACAAGTATTAATGTTCTACCAATTCGTATAATAGTGATTATTATGTTTCAAAACAGCTTAAAGCCCTACAGAAAATAGGGAATGCGGTTTCACTTATAATTGTTGCAGCTTTTTTTGCAGACATTTTCAAATTGAAACCAAATTATAAAATTTTATAGAAGTATTTGATGAACAGAATATTATTTATATTGCAAGAAAATGCAAGAAAACTACTTTGGCCCTAGGAAGCTCAATAGTTCCACGACTATCGCTAATAATTATGTTTTTAACATAAGTAAAGTTAAGTAAATATATAAAAGCTACAGAACGTGGTGTTTTACCATAATCTAAAGTTTTGCTTTTTATCTAATTGAAAAAATACAAATCTTCAGCCAAGTTAGATCCAAATTTAAGGATTATATATACTATTTAAAAAAAAACTAATTTACATAATCTCATTTCATTAGAAATCTTTCGTTCGAAGGAGACAACACCCACAAAGTGGCGAATTTTAATATACAATGTATAACATTTTTGAAATTTTTGTCGGAGAAAATTGAATACAAAGACCTTTTAGGCTGCAAATTTTTTGTGGCAGACACATTCTTATTTGAAAGAACTGGAAGTGCTCAGTACTCTTTATTTGAGATACCCCTCGTTTCCAAAAATAGATATCAAATTAATATTAAAAAATATTCTGTGTTACCGTTATTTTAGGACCACCTTAGTCAAGGGGTCCTAAAATAAGTTCACTAGCTTGACGGAGACGTCCAGAGACCCATTTCCATCTCATGAGATGTTGATTTTGCAACTACACCTCTGTTCTCTTTCTAATGCTATCTGTTGATAACCCAACAGCCAGCTCAGGACCCAGAAAATTATTTCTGGACCTTCGCCTTGCAAGTGCGCCCGCTGTTTCGTTACCGCAAACTCCAGCATGACCCGGCACCCGCATAAGTGGCACCTGATTTCTTGCCGAAATGTCGTCCATGACCTTTCAACGTTGCAGAAGTAGCCTTGATGTAAACCTACAAAAACTCAACGCCAATGCCTATTAGGCCCCTGAATTTCATGAGCATGCATATACAGGGTGTTTCAGAACTATGGGATCAAACTTCTAGGGGTTATTCAGTGCAACAGTAGAAAACTTTTGAGTATAGGGATCCATGTCCGGAAAAGTCTCCGTACGGTACGACGGCCCCAAGAAGCGTTAAAATGTAGAAAGACGATAAATTGCCTAAATAGCCTTCAATGCATTCACTTTTTGCCTTTTGTACATAATATCATCACAACAATTGTTCAAAATGTCTTCCTCCAACCTGAATACACCGATTTAAACGTCGCACATGATTTCGGCGGACTTGACTACTCGTTTTGAATGATTTCCAATGCTGCTGTAATTCATCCGATTAAGTCTTGCTCTGTTTCTACTGGAGTTTCGTAGACCAAAGACTTTACATGTTCCCACAGGAAAAAATTTAGCGGCGTTAAATCAGGTGATTTAGGAGGCCAAGTAACGGCCCCACCTCTAGCAATCCAACGGTGCCCAAACCGCTGAGCCAAAATCTCACGTACTGGTACAGCAAAGTGAGCCGGCGCTCCATCGTGCTGAAACCAGATTTGCTGTCGAACGTTTATTGGAATATTTTCAAGAAGTTCTGGGAGAACTTCCTCCAAGAAACGCCGGTAAATAGGTCCTGTTAACCGTGCCGGTAGAAGGTATGGCCCAATCAAGTAATCATCAACAATGCCTGCTCATACATTGACTGACCAACCAACCTTCTTAGGGCCATGGTACCATATGGACACTTTTCCGGACATGGGTCCCTATATTAAAAAGTTTTCTACTGCTGCACTGAATAACCCCTCGAAGTTTGATCCCATAGTTCTGAAACACCCTGTATATCTGCTGGAATACCATGGTGTGTCCTCCAAGAGAGAAGGAAATTATGTCTCTGCTTAGTAAGAATTATTAACACTCAATCGTTTGTGCACTATCTATAAAATAACATGCATATGCATACTAATTTATATATTCTTTAAATTTCAAGAACTATATTTATATTCAATTCCTCGTACAGTAATCAATTAATTAAACTACCATATATAGTCTCGTAACCTCCGATGACATTGTAGGAGTATTTTCTACAAAATGTTTTCCTCGTCAAGGTGTATGCATGAAAGCTGTGCATACCAGATTATACCGATTTCCATTTACTACCATTTAGTAGTCATTTCCTTTTATAGGTATTTTCTATATAAAATGTGAATCACGAACGATAGCGTTAACCTTGAGTTAAACTTTGTTCCGTATCTCCGTAGAATAAATTGCAGATTGATGATACGAATGACGAGCTTTAGCGTCCTAAGTGAGTCATTATCATTTAATTGTCGCTATTTTTGTTTATGATTGAATTTCTCGTGCTGCACGGTGTTATTTGTTTTGATGAAGAAAGTGTTTGCTATCAGAATAATACTGTAGAGATATTCATGCAGTTCTGAGTAGTAATTTCATATTTAGGAACCACAAAAGCCTAGAGGACGCAATTGGTTATTTATTTATTCGTTTATTTATTGATACAAAAATGTACATTAACAATAAGGTGCAGATGGAGGTTCGACACACCGAGCTGCTATTCCAATACCCAGTGATACTGAGGTAAGCAATCACTGGGTCCGCGAGTCGTGCACCCTAAGTAGACAAAGGGACTGCCATTTGCATTCTGGTGGCTACTATGTGCGCGGCCGCACGGCACACCGGCATTGTGCATAGTATATGGAGCAACGAATTCTTCATTCCACCTAAGAAGCCAATGACTATAACCAGCAGAGTTATAGTATAGTCTTGCCAGATGCTGCAAAGTTGTCCGATCAACTGCTCCTTCTTAGAGACGGTACTACGGTATACCAAGGTGTTGAAGATACAATCTCGGCAAGTCGTTATAAAGTCATCAGTCTCCGACTTCAACCCACTGGCAAAGAGAAGATCAGCTGCTCAAACAAGCCATGCTGTTATAGATGTTTATAGAAGACTTCATGCAACGGCTTATCTTTATGAAGTCTTAAAAGTTCGCAACTTTAATGTGAGATTATAATTGTGCGGGAACTTTCGCAATAGACTGCTGACACCCTCGCGCGAAGTCGATTGTAATGCTGAGTTCCTCGGCTGCTCACATTGCCGCTCTAAAAAAGACGATTCCTTTACCCACATTCTCGTACTCTCGCACAAAGTGAATCAGGGGATCGGTGTTCCTCGTCAGGACGTGCTAATACTACCCTGTTGGGCAGACGCTCCAAACTCAGTAGTCCACGCCCTCCCAGGTGTCGTGGGAGGTATATTCGGGAGACAGAGGACTTGATGTGGGATCTAGATGTGTCTCCATATTCATCCTTTTCCTGGCCTTAGTCTTGATTCGTCGCAACCCTTTGATTCTTCTCATTTATTCTACAATATCTCACGTTGGCTTACCAACAGTGGAAATGGAGGGTCACGCAATAGTTGAGTCTCTTCCGTCCGTCAACCTTTTGGAGATCATATACAATAACATGTCTTGGCACGACCATGTCGTCAGTATTGCTAAAACATCATCCCAGAAGCTTTGAGTTTTGTTTCGATGTAGGAAGCTGTATACACCCGAGCAGCTGCTACTGCTCTACAAGGCACATATCCGATCATCGTTGGAGTATTCGTCCCATGTGTCGGGATGCGCTTTGAAGCACTCTCTAAAGCTTCTGGACACTATCCAGAAGAGAGCAATTAGGCTAATCGACACGCCTAATCACACAAAGGACCTCCACAGCCTGTAACATCGAAGAAGGATGGTCAATCTGTCCCTGTTTTACAGATTTTATCATGGAGGATGTTCGAGTGAGCTCACCAAAGACCGTCCGAACGAGGCTCTGCGAGCGCATCCTTACCAGGACGATGTCCCTACTCCCCGGACCAGTCTCCTCCAGCATTCCTTCTTTCGTTTCAAATCTAACATGCACTGGCACTTATCCTCTCGCAGCACTTCTACAGCGCCATAGGATTTCAGCCTTTGTGGGAGGCAGATGATAAAAAACATGTTCACCTACATGAAAATTTGTATCCTATCAGTACTTACTCAGCTATATTTTTGTGCAAATTTGGATGAAAACTAAACTGGTATATGTAATAAATTATTATCCTACCGATAATTTTACGTTGTAACGTGAAAAACAAACAAGTTTCTGGGTATTTCCAGTCATTATGGAATATGAATCACCGCGACTGTTAATATTTTTTTTATGTATTGTTTATGGGTACTGCGCTGCATGACACAATACTCGAAAATATCACTGAGTTATTATCAAACTTGACATTTATGTGCTAACATATATACTTACGAAACTAGGTGCGGAATAAGTTTTCTGTAAGCATTGATGAATTAAGTAAACTCCGTATTTATGTATTCACATAATATATATCAATGGTAAGCTTTAATAGTTAATAGATGCTAATGTTTAGCGCTAACTGCTATTCAACAATATATAAAAGAACTGTACGTAGCATTGGGATATTTACCAATTACTTTACAATAGCTGTCAAAGATCTCTTTTCCCAAAACAGTACACAAAAAATTTTCGGATGGCGGCCTCTATACCTGATACAAAATTTGATAGTCATTTGTATTATGTCCGCACCATTTTTCAATATCAAAAAACCTCCATAAGTAAATACATAAATATGAAACATAAGTGATTATTTTCTTGTCATTGTCTTAAGTGTTAAGAGTCTAGAACTAAACAGCTAGAGTTCGTGTATTGTAGGCTGTTTTTTTTTTCTAAGGAAGCCTTAATGTTTCGAGAATTTTACATTTTTATTAGTCATTTAATTCAATTTTTCAACAGGTTTTGTATAAAGTACTTTAGATGGTAAAATCCTTACCAAAATCTTGACTGAGTCTTTCACGGATTGGCCATTTTCAACATTTCTGACCGTAACCACAAGATTCTCTTAGTTTATAACTAGTTTTTTGGCTACGCGTAGCGTCTATCGTTACAGAACTCATTCAGTCTTGACTGAGTCTTTAACGCATTGATCATTCTCAACATTTCTGACCGTAACCACAAGATTTTCTTAGTTTCCAACTAGTTTTACTTCCCACACCGATAGGTGTGTGTTTAAAACTGAGAGGTTTGTAGTATCGATAATAGGCTGTCCATTGATCCGTGAAGGAAAGACCTAGCAGCATAAGACAATTTTAGGGGGGGGGGGGTTGGCAATTATTTGGTTGCAAGGGATCTTAGACTAAAGCTTCATGCTATGGGAAAATAATAAACTGGTATCAGCGTAATGTGTGGGAAGTGCTGAGTCAATCAACTTGGCTTCATTTTTTTGGCTACGCTTAGCATCTATCCTTACAGAACCTATTCAGTCTTGACTGAGTCTTTAACGCATTGACCTCTCTCAACATTTCTGACCGTAGCCACAAGATTTTCTTAGTTTCTAATTAGATTTTGGCTACGCTTAGTGTCTATCCTTATGGAACTTATTCTGGTCATATTTTGAGAACCCCCAGAGATGTTCTCTTTATAAAGTTATGCGATTTTTTGAACCCCAACCTTTCTACGCTAGTTTGTAAAAACAATGAGGTAGCTTTGAAAACGTATTTTTATGATTCTCATCTAGACGTCATTTGATTATAAGTACTGAAGAAAGCATAAGCCGTACAAAAGCGCAATAATGCATATGCCCAGTAACTAAAATATTAGCATGCATCCAATTAATAGTATTCCATATAATTAAATTACAAATTGTAAGTAGTCTACTTCGTAACCATATTGTAGCTACATTTCCTCAATGGTAGCGTCTGTCCTCTATCAGTATTACGTGTGTCCTATACTAATAATCAACAATAACTAATTGGTTTTGTATGGGTCACGAATTACCATCAAGGCTGCTTCTTGTTTTCGGAGATCCTGTGATTTTTTCCTTTTTTCTGTTACATTGTGCGATGTAAACAATAGCTTGTTATACATGGCTGATGTTACTTTTTCTGTAGATCCCACGCAAGTTTGAGGTCAACACGGTGAGAATTTGTATTAATTAAAAATTAATGTTCAGGTACAAGTAGCACCAGGTTCATATTATTTAAAATAGTACTCCAGGCAGTATTCGGTCCGATCTCTTAATCCAAAAGAGAGTTACAAACTCACAAACAAAATAGCATGCAGGTGAAGCTAATAAAAATGTGTTAAAAATAAAAAAGAGCAAAGACTGTTAACAGTTTGTATAGACACTATTAAGTACTGAGATCTGCCCTGTTTGCAACTACATAAGTAGTTGAATTTTAACGCTCTAAGTACAACATTATGCATATTCGTAATGAACAGACCTTGCGACACAGAGGTTCATTGAGGGAACGTATTGATTCAAGGACTACTTCAGTAAGTATGACATACTAAACACGGAACCTATTGTCAAAATAATGATAACTTATCAGAGAGAGAAATACATAGAAAAAAATATCATTGAATATCTTCTCGTTCCCAAAGAAGCTACTCAACTCGACCATTAGCTCGTCCATAAACAGGAAAATACGGAACGAATTGATGCAGTATATATAGTCGTTATTTTTTATTTATCAGAAATAAGGAACTTCTGTGTAATATTAACAAACTTTGAGGTGTTTGCGCCATTTCTTAGTCAGCGGACACGACCGTCGATCCCACGGAAAAGTTGGACCGTTCAATATTCGTTCCGATCTTTCAATCCAAAAGAGAGCTACAAACTCACAAATAAACGAACATGCAGGTGAAGCTAACAAAAATGTGTTAAAAATAAAAAAGAGCAGAGACTGTTAACACTTTGTAGAGACTATTAAGTACTGAGATCTGTCCTGTTTGCTACTACATGTAGCAAGTTTTAACGCTGTAAGTACAGCCTTATGTATATTCGTTAGGGACATACCTTGAGACTCAGAGGATGATGGTTCATTGAGAGAAGGTATTGATTCAAGGCCTACTTCAGCAACGTATCACATACTAAACATGGGACATATTGTAAAAATAATGATAACTTATTATAGAGAGAAGTAGAAAGTAAAGAATATCATTGAATATTGGCTCGATCCCGTAAAAACTACTCAACTCTACCACTAGCTTGTTCAAGAGCAATAAAATGTTGAACTAATCAGTGCAGCACATAATACAGTCATTGTTTTTTATTTATAAGGAAGAATACACATAGTCTGTTTTGTTAAACTGAGCTAATCGGTGTCCAGCTTGACTCCCAGAGTCCCAGACTATTACGGTAGTACCACATCATTTTTAGCTTTGCGGGAACTTATGGACAAAGAAAGCACAACATGTGGCTTATAATAATAAAATGGTAACAGTTATAAAGCTTTCATTGGTCAAAAGTACTTAACAATGTCTTATAACTAAATTAATTTCCTTGAGCAATTACTAGCACTATCTAAAAATACGAAGATACGATCTGAACCGAACGTAAATTAAAACAAAAGGAATAATGCAAAAGTAATGCTATAATTATTGACCAGCTTGAGAATGTGCCCCATTTTATTTTTCATAACGTTAATATTACTACAAAAAAAAACATCACATACATTGGAAAACATATCCGCGTTTCTACACATGAAATCGACTGGCCATTTATATAACAAGTTAGTCGGTGTTCTCATACAACTACTATAACTATAATAACTATAGTATTTTTGCCTATCTATATCTTGGAGTAACGTTAGATCGCACCCCCTGCTATAAGAAACATCTCGCAAACACTGCAGAAAAACTCAGAACACGCAACAACATTATCCAAAAGCTGTGTGGAACGACGTGGGGTGCCACTGCTCCAACTCTACGAACCAGTGCACTAGCTCTTGTCTATTCGTGTGCTGAGTACTGTGCGCCTGTCTGGATTAACAGCCATCATACCAGACTAATTGACGTCCAACTAAATCACACTATGAGACTTATTACAGGCGCAGTTAAGACAGCCCCAACTCAATGGCTGCCTGTACTCTCTGGAATAGCCCCACCGCAGCTGCGAAGGACTGACGCCCTTCTAAGGGAGTATAACAAGATTACAGCCAACAACAAACTGCCCATGCACCGAGCAATACCCCCGTTGCAAATAAACAGACTTAAATCCCGACAACCACCAATAAGGGATGCAGAAGTGCTTAAAACCAACAACTTCGACTCCTTAAACCAATGGCGCTCTCAGTGGGAAGGTTTTGCGGAACACCACTCGCGAGGCGCATTTATGGGGGCAGCCTTACTTCCAGGATCAGAACTACCCCGGAAAGAGTGGGTAAAGCTTAATAGAGTCCGAACAGGCCACGGCAGATGTGCCGACTCCCTTTACAAGTGGGGCTATGTGCAATCTCCCTTATGTGACTGTGGCGCGCCCCGCCAAACTATAAACCATTTTACGAGCGAATGTGAACTGCGTGCGTTTCAGGTATCGCGAGAAGAGTTCTTCGCAGCCACACCGTTGGCGCTGAAGTGGCTGAAAGAACTTGACATCAACCTGTAAGTACCAAAGACTATGTATCTTAGTTTGTAGCTGTATATATTTTATTTTAGTATAGGTTATAATAGTTTTTCTTTTAATCTATATTTACTGTTGTCATGTTTTTGAGCCATACGATAAATAAAATTTGCCTAGATGCGAGCTATGGAACCATGAGTTTATTTGTGATCTTGTTCTTCAACTTGCGAAAAAATTATACCCCGAGTTACCTTCTTTCCAAATACATCAGGCTAAATATCATTAACAGATACGTGTAAATAGATCATCTCATAGGATAAGCGTCATCGATATTGAAAACCAAATATTTCAGAATCAATTTTTGTACTTGTCCAAGCAACACTGTGTAATGGACGTACACTATTTAGTAATAGTGATTTAGATCTTGAATGAATGAATGATTGAATGAAAGGAGAGGACATAGACCTGTGAAATATACAGAAGATGATCTTGTTGGGGACCCCATATGCCAAACCGATTTGTGACTAACATAAAGACTCAATTTGTGTGAACCGCAGTGCCGAAATCTAAAGATGACATGATTAATTTAAAAAAAGGAACTTTAGAGACAGTTCGATTTGGAAATTCAGAATATTTTAGTTCAAAGCGCAGAGGAGCACTTTGTTGGTGTGCTAAGTCCATTTGTGACTAACATGAAGATTCAATTTGTGTAAACGAAATGTAAAGATGAAATTATTAATTTAGAAAAAGTTACTGTAGATACATTACTAGGATCGCAAAGGTTTTGTTATTTTGTCTTCATTTTTTTTGTTTTCATTTATCAGTGTATGTCTTAGTTTTCGGTTAAGAATTGTTTTGAAGTTTTGTTACATTTATGTAAAGAGCTCAGCATGCAATATTTGAGTAATAAATTAATTGAACGAAATTATCCAGTTATATTTAAAAATTTGAAAAAATGACATTGAGGTCAGTCAGACCCCAGTATGATAAAGGGTGTCATAAAAAATAAGTGTGCATATTAAGGGTTAATGAAGGACAATTTCAGAGCTATTTTTTCAAAAAAGTTTTTTAGTGTGCAAAAAAACTCGCAACGCACAATCATACATTCTTCAAAATGTCTGTAGTTTAACAATTTAACAACCAAACACGATATCAAAAGACCACTAAATTGGCCTAGTGCAGGCTTTCTTCTTTAATTTGATCTTTGAATCATTACTGTAAGCTTAAAGGAAACGCCACACTGTCAGTAGGCCACCGTTCGGTCGCTCTCGGCTTCCCTCGATGCGAAATCGTCTTCGCGGCGGTCGGCCGTCAGCAGTATCGCAAGGCGACCTTCGGACTTACCTCCACTCATTTTATTTTAGACACATGCTTAAGAAACCACTAACAAAGGTATACCTATTTTCTTGGATTATCAAGTTCGCGGGCTATACCCTAGCCCCTTAAGCTACAAAGCAAAGAGATGTGGCAGAAATATTACTGAGCCTTTCCAAAACAGGACAGGATTATACAAAAGTATAGATCTGGATCTTTGTAAGCTGAAATGTAGCTAACTAGTAATTAAAGGAGATCGTGGATTATTTCCGTCCTTTCCAAAATATGATCGATAACCTCCAGAATGTGATCATTTGATGAATGCACGTATTTATAAAAAAAGCCGCGAGGCCAAAATTGTTCTCAAGAAAACGGAAAATCGAAGTGTATGTCAAGAGCACTCGCCTCATAATCAACATCGAAACCAACCCATTTTCGCTTATTAGGCGAGTGAAACTCTCGTAATTAAATAGTTGTAATTAAAGTATTAATCTTTCCGTCCGTATGTCGAAGCCGTCAAGGAACGACACGCAGATATATCACTGACTAGAGGACCCGATGAGCCTTTCCAATTTTGCAATTTTTAATCTGTCCAAGGAAGAATAGGATTATAATTGGCTTACGTCATCTTGGTTTAGCTTTTTAAATATTTGGTATGCGTAATAAAATAATGATAAATATTAAATATTACCTCACGTCGAATGCAAGTAGTAGATTTCGTATCATTCTTTTCAGAAAGGAAACTACAGTGTATAATGATATTATTGCAATTAATTCAAAAGATGCGAGATCAATTCGATCAAATTATTTGGCACATATTTAATATTACTATCATCTGTTCAAGCGTATCTTTATCATTATTCAGTTGCATTAATGATATCAATTCATCCAGATCCTTATACTTGCAACAAGACTGGGTAGTTTCGCCTTGAAGCAATGATGCTTACAAATATATGTATTTAAACTAGAGTAATTGCAACTCACTATTTAGAACCATGAATGATATCAATTTAATCGCATCCTTAGATTTGCAATAAGACTCTGTAGTTTCGCCTTGATAACTGTTTTTCTCACAATGATGCTTGTATATTTAATACAAATACGCATCCTTAAAGTAGAGTATATTCAACAAGTTTTATGCTATGGTATCAGAGCTTCAAAATAGCATTATTAGTTTAAAATTTACACTATCTTTCTTTGTGAATAGTGTGTAAAATCAGATCTAAGTTAACAAACTTTTATGATGGCCACTGATTCTCCAAAGGCATCAAATAAACCAAACATGAAACTATTATTCAGAAGCCTGGGAAATGTAGTTATTGACTACAAAGATAGACGATTAATTTTTAATCTGTAAAAGTTCCAAGCAACTATAATCAATTGTAGCAGGAAAGAAGAAAGGTCTAATGACGTAACTGTCTCCTATTTATACAACCTTCATTAAATCATATATAAACTATAAACTAAATAATATTTTACATCGAAGGAGTTCCTATCAATAGTTAAAAGATTCGCAGCATCAGATTTACACCAAAATTAAACTCCTTCTCAAATTTAAGAACTTGTCCAATCCTCTCATTTAGGCTTTTCAAAAATCTAACTTTTCACCCACTTTTCTTTCTGTTTTCCTTCCCTGCTTTCTTTGATATTGTCTGCTGTCTAGTTTCTAGGCCTGCCAGACTTACGCACTGACACTACAACACAAGATCCAAGGTTATGTGGATCCTCTGATCAAATTTAAAATACACCATAAGTCTACTAACCAAATACAAATAAAAATGAGCACCAATGAGACAGAAGTCACGATGTTCCCCAAACGAGGGTAACAAATGAGTGCCAACGTTGAAATCTAATATATGAAAAGTGCAACAAATACAAATAAAGAGGACTAGCAGTCACAGGACAAACATTTGGAAAGAAATAGGCTCTGTCCACCAACAAAAGCCCAAGTATAGCAACTTATATATAAACTCATCAAAACCTACATATTTATAGCTTTGAAACTTGGAAAATGAAGCCCATAGAGCTGTTGAAGGGAATGATAAAAACTAGTCTGAACATAGGGTAAGGGAATGATAGAAAGTAGTCTGAATATAGGGTATTCGAACAAACTGATATGAAGTGATAAAGAGTACAATCAAGACAGTTGAACATCTGCAAGCCATAATCAATATATAATATACATAAATATCTTGGAAAGAAGATTGGATGACATGAGTTTAAGAGGAAGGCCAAGATAATCAGAACTTGAGAACACCAAGACGGTTGTAAGATTTACCTCGTACCGTCAGCCGAGGGAGACATTATTTAGGGACATCAATTATCTCATTGAAAAGTCAGTGCCTTAGACATCATTGTATCAAGTCGTGCTATTGTGGAGTATACAACTTTATAGACAATGGAACTCTCTAGGTGCAAATCGCAGGAAAATGTACGATGACTTCGAGAAAATTTTAAAGTTTAATGATTACCTGAATTCAGACGGATTTTAGATAAATTTAATGTAACTTCGAATGATTTCATCTGTTTACAAGATATTAATGCGACCTGAAATGACTTCAAATGTGTGTGGAATATCCACTGATATATTTTTAGTCTAGGGAAGAACAAGAACGTGTTTAGATACCAACCAATTGGAATTGTCCATTACTTAAACATTCTCAATAATAGAGTAAAAAAATTAAAACGATATGAGTTTTTAAAATTAACACAACAAAAAATGAGGAAAGGTGGTGGGTATAGTTCAGCTATGCATGATACTGAATCAACGAGTACTCAGTAATGTTTTCTCTTCAGAAGCACAGGGTGACAACAACCTGATAAAGACGACAAAATAAAAAAAATATTTATTAACATTATCACCTTTAACAAGCCATCATGCCTTTTTGTTCCCTTCTTCGAAGAAATATGATAATGCAGATAAGAAGCTTAGTTGTAACCAATAAAAATAAACGGTAGTCTAGACACGTACTTCAAACACTTTTATCTACCATATGTCGTTGGTACCACTGTTGGTCTATCACATTAGTCACATTAACTACCCAGTGACTCTACTCGGAAATATTCCTTTGATATAGGTTGGTCCGTAGTCAAAGCACGATTCTTGTTATACATGAAGGACCTGTAAGTTTTACTAATCAGCGCATATCATGATCTTGTACTGATCGGTTGGTTTACTATGGCACTACTTTTGATGTAAGATGACACCGCTTACTATAAAATAATACAGAGAACTTGAACCAAACAGAAGTAGTACTATAAAGGACATTTTACTGCTACTTAAAATACCCCAGAATCCGCCATGATAGATCCTTGCACCCAACAAAAAAATTGCTTTATAACATTCATTGGAACGTATCAACTGTCACAGAAGTTTTTAATCTTTTAAGTAATTTATATGACGTCACTGGTATACCATAGCGATAGGATGTGAGGTATCGTAACCACATTTTAGTCGATCATTCTTGTTGTCACACTGACACACGTCATATTGTCTGTGAGTTTAGGTATAAAGTCAGAAACTTGTTGTTTTGTGCTTTTTGGGATTGACAGTTATTGCTAGAGGTAGTGTGTTATTAATTTAGTAATCATGCTAAGATTGTCGATAACATCCTATACCAATGACGTCTCCTGAAAATACTTTAGTTTATAAAACTCTAGACTACTCTAGTAAAGCCATAGGTAGGTTCAAGGACGAATCTGGAAAAACTTCGTGATGCCTTTCCGTAATTATAGTTAGGAGTCATTGTCATGAATCACTGAATACGTTGAAACATGTGATGTATACTTTATTTACTGCAATATAGAATATTGCACCAATTACGGTTCTTCCCTTATCTGCTCTTATCAATAATGCATAGAAGCGTGCATATAATGGGGAAAAGTGTTTTGTTCTGTAACTAAAATAGGAAAAACATTCTAACGTCAGCATAGTAGATTATCTTGAAATATTCAAGCCCGTCATTAGTGCTGAACGGAAAATTGTATAGGAAAAGATAAGAGACTGTCACCTGAATGACATGAGTTCAATGTCAACATATCGTCGTCATCACAGGTTTGGTTCAGATAAATAAAAAACGGATCTAGAAATTACAGTGTGGTGGTAATCTAGCAACTATGTCTAGACAACTGATGGCAATTTTCTGTAAAAAAAACTGAATTGGGTTTTGAAGTATTTTAGAATGTTAACAAAGTCAGAGTCTAATTTGAGCCTAGAATGGATAAAATAATTAATACCTAAGAACAGCTACAGCTAGCGCCGAAACTAGAAGTTCTTATCAAAAATGTTTAAAAACTCATTCGAGCAAAAAATATTAGAAGATAGAGCAGACGAAGTTAACAGCAATATTATTTAACAGTAATGCTGAGTTTTTAAGATTTCCCATAATGGTTGGTTTATTTTGTCTGGCAAAATTAAATTCTTATTTAACAGTAGCCTAAAAGTATATTTCCAATTGTATGTGGAAAATACGGTATTTTGTCTAAAAAAAAAACCATCTCACTGTAGGTATACCTAAGTGACATATTTTGAATGGCACAACGGAAGTGGTTGTGAGCTCAGAGTTAAGGCAATTACAGATTTTTGATTTTATTATTATTAGGGTAATCGCTTTGAACCCACTTGTAGCACAACCAAGGAAACGACTTCCAAATTTCAAACACTACATTATAATTTTCTTGAAAATTGTTATAAAAATCTCAAAGTAGTACTTTGTAAGTACATATTATTATTTAGAGAAAATTTATGCGTTACATTTCTGAATATTCACATTAGGGTTTTGTGTCTTATTACCGAATTTATCTATACACAAAATAATAGCATTCGGATTTAGAATCTACCATAACATCGAACACCGAGAAAAACCTATCGAAGCAAGATTCATTTTGAACTGAAAGTAGCATTTTTGAAAAAAGTGTGCTTCGCTTAGTCTTAAAGCTTTCTTCAGATTCCATCAATGAATTCTAATGCCAACAGTAGTAGTAGTAGCAGCTGTGGCAAGTATACCCGTTTTCCGATTGGCTGTTTCCCTATAGGACCATGACGTCACAGTCCTAGAGAAACTCAAATATTTTCCTCATTTTCTCGGCTTTCCCCTGCCTAAAGGAATTGCGCAAAAAATACATACTCTATCATATGCCATCTTAAAAAAATTCATGACACTAGTCCATTGTGCCAGAATTGTCACTCCCGGTTTCATTCAAACGGAATAACATAAAAATGCGGTTCATTTTCCTTGTTTGTATGACACCGAAGCTACGAGATTCCGCGTCTGACCATGTCGGTACAAAAATGGAAGCAGTTCTATTGTCCAAGTTCCGAAACAATTAAAGCAGCCAATAGAAAGCGTGGGTGCCAAACAGATGAATGGTGCATGCACGTCATGGCACTCTGCGACTAGCACTGCACTACTGTTTTAATTGTACGCTCAATTAGGCATGTTTTTAATTAGGTGAGTAATGCGTTCCCTTTTAGGATGCTTCTCTTGACATCTGGCGGACAAGTGCTCTCTCTTTTACTACTTGTTTACTATTGTTTCTGTACGAGGGGAAACATAGTCGTTCTTGATAGCACTATCATGCTTTTTAACTTCCTTGGTACTGTATGGGTATGAGAAGATTTTTCATAAGGTCAGACTGCGGATACGCATAGACAGATACTACATTTTCTCGGTTCTCCTATACGGATGTGAGAAATGGACTATAGATGCTTCAGTAGAAGCGAAAATAGACGCCTTTGAAATGTACAGGGTGGTCCAATAAGCGCGCGGTGCTCCCTAGCGGTCATACCTTTTAAATTAGACGAAAATGTTTTAGATAAAAAACGTTTCTTTTCAAATGTTCTACATTTAGGAAATAATCTCAAAGATGGCGGACTTCCGGATATACCGGAAGTAGGCATCAACTTCCTTATTTTAAATGGAATACCCTGTATATTATTACATTTTTGAATTCACCATCGATTTTTAGGTCCAGTTTGTTAACCATTGTTTATATCTCCGAAGCCTATTTTCGGAGTTATTCAGCAATTTTTACAAAATTTGTCGTTTGTAGTACTTTACAAGAAACCTTAATATCTCGGAAACTAAATGCGATAGAAAGATGCGGTTTTCGGTTTGGAAACAAGCAAGGAACGTGTTTGCGTTTCAGAAAGATCG